>CM037586.1:89250109-90617392 GCA_021018995.1 Chloranthus sessilifolius
AGACAAATAGGCAATAACAGATTGAATAAATATTGAAAATACAAATTTCATTGCTCAACACAATACTTACAATGAGATTTCTCAGGGTAGCAGCCTTGTGCAAAACAGCTCATCAACTACTCCCAATGTTCACAACACCCATTACAAAACTGATGAGACTAAACATAATTGCTTACAGAAGATGTAGCCAACAACTACTGGGCTAAGAGAGAAGAAAAAATGGAAAAAGAGGTGATCAAACCCTAACCCTAGTTTGCTTGAGGTCACAGCTGACCAAGATTGAAGGGGAGATGAAAAATTCTAAGTTAAAAATATAGCTTATATACTTTGTCCTTAATGCCTTGTCTATGAGAAGATTAAACACTAATTTTCTAATAGATGGGCATTGATACAACCCTTGGATGCTTTGGGATGTGTGCCTCAAGATCAGGAACTCGAAATGTGTGACCTAGACCTGGAGAAATCCCTAAAAGGTCCCTGGATATGAAATGAGAAGTGAGGAGCCTAAGCCTCGTGGGGCTGCCTTTGGCTCATTAATTCATTCTCGTGGTTTGCAGACTGCTCACGAGGTTGCATTTAGCTTGGAAAGTTCCTTTCTGACGTAGACGGTCTTTAAATGATCGTGCAGTTTCTTTGCATTGCAATGTTGTCGCTAGGATGAGTTGCATTGATTTGGCTTTGCTCGTGTGATAGAGCTTCAGGTACTTTCTGTCGCGATGTTCTCGTGAAGAAGGCTTGACATTTTGCTCAGCTCCTCTTATACTAAGTAGAACAACTCGCTAGGTAGAGTGTTATGCTTGGATGTGTGCGAGAGCTGCATGAGAGAGTTTCTGGAGCTCTCTCTCTTCATGAGCCACGCGAGAACTTCACGAGTTTGCTTGTGTTCTCTGTACACATTTACCTCATGAGATTTGGCGCGTGGCTAATATGAAATTTGTTCCTCGCGAGAGCTTCATGAGCTAGATTTCTAAAGGTGTAGTGCGCGAGACCTTTGCGAGGACCTTGAGTGTTGAATGCAGCTGAAGCGCGTGACTGTTGTGCGAGGAAATGCTCTGGGACAATCCCTTCACTGAGCTACATGACTTCTTCGCATGTTCCCTTGTGCTGCATGTAACATCTGAGTAAGGAAGCTTTGCTACATACTTAAACAACACGAGAAAACAGTTCTACTGTGTGAGATAACACCATTTCTGCTTCTCTGCTATGCAGCTGCTTCTGTTGCACAATTTTCCACTCACATCCACACTTATATCATCTGCCGGGCTTCCTTGGTCCATCATGACATGCAAAATGGTCACCATGGTGTGTCCCACCATGGTGTTTTATCATTCTTTGGCTCAGCAGCCATCCATGACTTAAATTCTCTCGCTTTTTGGCACCAAAGGCATGGACTTTGTATTAGGCCACACAAATTATTACTAACTACAAAACAAGCTAAACAAAGAGTTATTAGTCAGTTTCAAGATATAGTAAAGGCTAGGATAAAAGGTGAAAAGTGATACTTTTTAGTGAATAACACACCCCCAAACCTAATCTTTGCTAGTCGTCGAGGAAAGAAAAATTTAAACAACTACTTTAAGAATGTAAATGCCACTTTCGTAGAGAGCACAGATGCATTTTGCTTATGCATCAAGCCTTTTAAACCCCTAAGTGATCCCTAGTGGAGGAGTGACGTCTCCTGAGGGTTTCCAGTGAAGGTACCCATAAACTTCTCAATGAAAATAGTTAACAAAAGTGCAACATCACCAAATCAATATTCAATAATCAGAGCATCAGCCCACCCTTCATTCTTTTCAAAATGTGCACAAATTGAACAAATGAAATGCACAAACCATTTAATCATTAAAAATTCTTGCATGAATGCACATCATTTCCAATCAGCTTACACAGAGAGAAACAACAAATGCATGTCAGTACTAAGTTCACCATCAATTCAAACATTAGGTTTAGGCAATGCCCAAAATATTCAATGTCAGACCCAATGCTTACTAGGGTACTCTCTCACAAAGAATTTTGGAGGTTTTCATTTTCACACAAGCTTAAGAATATTTACAGCCCCCAAATGGGTCTGCAAGCATGAGCATGGGCAAGGCCCCTAAATTCTGACATCACTGGCTATTCCACACCATAGATTGGACAACTCTTCATCTCCACATAATAGCTCACTCTAATTAGGATAACAAGGTCTTATAACTGGGTTGTAATGTGGCATATGGGTGTAGGTTACAAAGAATGGAATGGTTAAAAGGATGCAAAATTGAGAAATCAATAGGTGAAGGAGGTGATTCATGACTTCACCTTCTTTTAATTTCAGCATATTTCATCTTCTTTGATATTTTTCAAACTTGAAGTGGCCAGCTTCTCTTATTTTTACTTTTTCCAATGACTTTCCTCTTGATTCCTCTCTATTCCTTTTCATTATATATTTCTTTTTTTCTTTTGGATACATTTTTGTTTTCTTTTTGTTTTTATTTTTCTAAAATGCCACCCTCTTCTTCCCAGCTGCTACACTGTTGTTCTCCTTGTCTGTTTCTTCTCCATTCACCAAATGTTGACCCTAGCTTGTCCATCTTCAACTCCTTCTCCTTTACCTTCTGAATTCTCAGAGTGGGGGTAGGTTTGAATCAAGTCCATAGGTTTAGGTGTAAATACTCAAGTTTATTTGGGAGAAAACTAGAAATTACGGCCCAAAGGGTGTATTCACAAGGGCAACTTACTAGGTTTGGGTATTTTTAAGCTCAAACTGCACAAGAGAAGGCCTTGATCCTTTCCTAAATGTTATGGGTGCTGTCAACTATTTAAACTTGGAGATGCCTAACTTCTAGTGAGGAAAAGACTCTGCCAATCCACAGAGCAAAAAGAATTGCCTAAGACACTCCTCAAAGAGAAAAAAATTTTGTAGGCCCAAATCTCACTAGGTATGGTCTTCCATTGAACTTATAGGCATGTCCTTACCTTTTTCTTTCCTCGATGGTTCACTAAGTGCTGATACAAATGAGTTTCCTTGATGCTCACCTTATGGAAATATTTAAATTTAAAAGCTTTTAATGCCTACAGGTCTACAGAATTTTAACATCCCTCATTTTCAAAGTTTCATAGGTGACTCAGCTCTATTTCTATCTTACTTCTTTGGTTATGCTGTACTTAGGTTAACTATCTCATTGGAAAACCTTGCCACACCCCCAAACCTATGAGGAACAGTGTCCTCACTGATTCAAATATAAAGGACATGTGCAATAGGATGTCTTGATAAAAATCAGATACAAATAGATCAAGTAACAATAGCAAATAAAAGTCACACAAACAACTAAAACAGTCAAATAAAGAAATAACAGAATTAATGTCGACCAAATAAACTTCAGAAAAAAACTAACAAAAAGATTTTCATTTATAGAGCAGGGAATTGTACAATGCAAGTGAAAATAATTACAAAAGCATCCTAGCTACATACATGTACACAATCTAATCATCTGAATTTTCTGCTAGATCAGCAGTGTCTTAGACACCTTTGCCTTTTGCTTTCTTGAGAGCAACAACAATGGACTGGGAACTCTTTGAAGTAGGCCTCCTCTACTTGGAGCTAGCTCTTTTTCTTAGAGTGGGTGCAGGCTTTAGGTAGGCTTTGGTGTAGGCTCCTTTATGCTGATCCCAGGTTTTAACTTTTTGGGCTCTTAGGGTTTAGGGGCAGTTGCCTTTAGAGGGGCTTTAGTAGTGAAGAGTTTGGTAGCTGCTTCTGCTAAGTCTCTTTCGCCAATATCTGCTAAGGTCTACTGCAGTGCATGTGTAGTCCTAGCATACTCATTTACTCTATCCTCCCCCAATCTTAGGGCTGCCTGCAAATCTTGATTACATCCTCTATCCCATCAGCTATATTCTTTTCTTCATTGTACTTGAGCAAGGTCTTCCCCCATCCATGATTGATTCTCTTCTTCTCCATCTTTTGAGTTAGTTCTATGAACTTGATTTTATGTAGGAGTGGTTGTTTCACTATGGTTCTCAAGTCAGCCATGCCTCTAACTACATCCCTTTTGATGTAGGCATTTTCCTTCATGGCTCTAAGGAGGGTGTAATATGGGGATATAGGGTTGAAAGAGGAAGGTAGTATGGGCTGCTCAGCATGTGAAGAAGGGTCAGCCAGTAATGGTGAAGGGATGGATGATGGCATGGGTGGGGTGGAAGTAGAGGGTATAGGCTGGGGGTGTGTAGGATCAGGTATTGTTAGATCTATTTCCTCACAGTCAGTTTGGATGGGAATTGAGGAGGTGGGGATTAGGTTTTCCACATCTATGGCAGCATCAGATGGTGCTACTACAGGTGGGATTGTAGGTTGGAGTTATGGTTCAGGTTCAGGGTCTGTTTGGATTGAGACATTGGTAAGTATAATTGGGGAGATTTTTGGAATAGATTCAATGGGTGTAACAACAATTGTTGTTGCTGCTAAGGTTAAGGGCTGGGGAGATGGGGGTGGTGTAGGTAAATGGGTAGGAGAAGGGACAAATGGCTGTTGGGAAGGTTGGGTGAAAGTTTCCAATGTGGATTGGATGACTTATAAACTGGTTTGAATGGTAGCCTGGGTTTGGAGGGTGGAGTGCATGGCTTGAATGTTGGCCTCTATGGATGTTTGGGTTTGGGTGCTGGCCAACATTTGTGTTTGAAGGGAGAGTAGTAGGGTAAAGATTTGAGGTAGGGGGTCAGGTATGAAAGGGGTAATGGGTTGGGTGGTTGGAATTGATTGAAATGTTGATGTGGGTGCATGATGGACGTTAGTGGGCTTTGGTGAAGTAGATGCAGGAGTAATGTATTGTTGTAGGGGTGAATCAGGTGAAGGGGTAAAATAATGAGGTTGTGGTGAATCTGGGAGAGGTGTAAACTCATAATTGATTTTTCCTATAATAGAGGTCATTATAGCTGAGTATCCCTCTCCTGAAAAGGGGTCTTGGTCATGGGTAGGGGAATAAGGAATGGAATGGCCCAAGGGTTCAATGGTATTAGGTGCAATTGTGGAAGCGGGTTCAATGGGCTGAGGTAAGCTAATGGGGAGCTATGTGGGATGTCAGGGAGCTCAGGTTCGGCTTGGTGGACTGGGGAGGCATGGGCTGGTGAGGGTGGTTGTAGGTCAATGGTTGGGACTAGTATGGATGTTATGCTAGGGGAAGTGATGGATTGGGAGACATAGGTAGGTTAGGGTTGAGTGGGGGCTTTGGCTTATTTTCTCTTTCTATATGTGACCTTGATAGGGGGGACTAAGATGGGCTATATATGTAGGTGCAAGCTGAGTAGGTGGAGGTACTTGTATGGTCACATCAAGTGTGGTGTGGATGGATGAGCAAGTTGTGGCTATAGAAATGGGTAAAGGAATAGGTATAGTTAATGTAACTAGGGATGGCTGTGGGGTTGGTATAGTAATAGAGGTGGTTATAGGTGGTGAGGTAATAGGGATGGTGTGATGGTAGTAGGTGCAGAGGTTGGGATTGCAGAGCTTGTAGTGATGGGTGCTGTGGTAATGGGGCTGGCTATATGTAAGAGTATGGTAGGGTTGGCTGGCACAATTGGGGTGGCTGCTTGAGAGGTAGTAGCCACAACATCAGTTGAAGCAGTAGCAGCAACATCAATAGACGCAGTAGCATCAGTAGCTGCTTCCTGAATTATGGGGGCTACATCAGATAGCAGCTCCTCTTTCTTCCTCTTCTTCTTTTCAATCATGGTACCACTTATCCCCCACTGCTTTGGGCCACATTTGCTGGGGGCCAGGGCTATAAGCTCAAGCTTTCATGGGCCTTTCAAATCAGCTGAAGTCCTAATTGTGTGACATAGATTCAATAAAACTATGGACAAATAGGCAATAACAGATTGAATAAATATTGAAAATATAAATTTCATTGCTCAACACAATACTTATAATGAGATTTCTCAAGGCAACATCCTTGTGCAAAACTGCTCATCAATTACTCCTAATGTTCATAAGACCCATTACAAAACTGATCAGACTAAACTTAATTGCTTACAGAGGATGTAGCCAGCAAGTGCTGGGCCAAGAGAGAAAAAAAAATGAAAAAAGAGGTGATCAAACCCTAACTCTAGTTTGCTCGAGCTCATAGCTGACTGAGGTTGAAGGAGTGATGAAAAATTTTAAGTTAAAAATATAGCTTGTTTACTCAGTCCTTAATGCCTTGTCTAAGAGAAGATTAAACCCTAATTTTCTAGTAGATGTGGCATTGTTACAACCCTTGTAAGCCTTGGGATGTGTGCCTCAAGATTAAGACATCGGGATGTGTGCCCTAGACCTAGAGAAATCCCCAAAAGGTCCCTGGATATAAAATGAGAAGCGAAGAGCCTAAGCCTCGTGGGGCTGCCTTTGGCTCATTAATTCATTCGCGTAGTTTGTGGACTGCTCGTGAGGTACCATTTGGCTTGGAAAGCTTCTTTCTCACGTAGAAGGTCTTTAAATGGTCGCATAGTTGCTTTGCACTGCAATGTTGTCGCTAGGATGAGTTGCATTGATTTGGCTTTGCACGCGCGACAGAGCTTCAGTTACTTTCTGTCGTGAGGTTCTTGCGAAGAAGGCTTCACATTTTGCTCTGCTCCTCCTGTAATGAGTAGAACAACTGCTAGGTGGAGTATTATGCTTTGATGTGTGTGAGAGCTGCGTGAGAGAGTTTCTATATCTCTCTCTTTATAAGCCATGCGAGAACTTTACGAGTTTGCTTGTGTTTGTTGTTGACATTTGCCTCACAATATTAGGCACACGGTGGATATGAGATCTATTCCTTGAGAGAGCTTCGCGAGCGAGATTTATGAAGGCATAGTGCGTGAAACCTTTGCGAGGACCTTGAGTGTTAAATGCAGTTGAAGCGCACGACTGTGGGGCGAGGGAATGCTCAAGGATAATCCCTTCACTGAGCTATGTAACTTCTTCGTGAGTTCCCTTATGCTGCATGTAGCATCTGCGCGAGGAAGCATTGTTGCAGACTTAAACAACGTGAGGTCACATTTCTAGTGCTCGACATAACACCATTTCAACTTCTTTGCTATGTAGCTACTTCTGTTGCACATTTCTCCACTCACATCCACACTTCCCTCATCTGTTGGACTTCCTTCGTCCATCATGACATGCAAAATGGTCACCATGGTGTTCCATCATTCATCGGCTCAGCAGTCATCCTTGACTTAAATTTTCTCTCCTTTTGGCACCAAAGGCATGGACTTTGTATTAAGCTACCCAAATTATTACTAACTACAAAACAAGCTAAACTAAGAGTTATTAGTCAGCTTCAAGGTTATTATTCACTGAAAAGTATCACTTTTTACCTGTTAACCTAGCCTTTGCGGGACCTTGAAGCTGACTAATAAATCTTGTTTAGCTTGTTTTATAGATTAGTAATAACTTATGCCGCTTAACACAAAGTCCATGCCTTTGGTTCTAAGAAGAGAGTGAATTCGAGCCAAGGATGACAACTGAACCAGAGATTGATGGAACACCATGGTGGTATACACCATGGTGACTATTTTACATGTCATGATGGACCAAGGAAGTCTAACAGATTAAAGAAGTATAGATCAGAGTGGAGGAAGCTGCAACAGAAGCATGTGTATAGCAGTAGAGGAACAAATGACTTATCTCGCAATGTTGAGGTGCTGCCTCACACTATTCAATTCACTAGCAAAGATTCCTCGTGCAGCTAAGACATACAACACAAGGGAACTCATGCAGCAGTTGTGCAATGCAGCTGATATCAATGCCTAAGGAACTCGCACAGCAATCGTGTAATTCAGCTGAAATCAATGCCTAAGGAACTCACGAAGTAGTCGAGCACTAAGCCTTCAAAAATACAGCTCGCGAAGCTCTCGCGAGGATCAGATTTTAAAGCAGTCACGTGCACTTGAGCTTGTAGCCTAGTGAGAGATTGTGAAGAGCCAAGTTCCCCTCTGTTTTACTTGACCAATATCAAATGTTAGATCTGATTTCTCTGTAATGATTGCAAACTTGTGAGCTGAGTTGTTGTATGCCTTTTATAGTAATGACTAGCTGAATCTAACTCCTCATTCAGCCTGAGATACCTTGTGGTTTCCACCTGGTATTCAATGTCTATTTGCTCCTATGGATGCATGTGCTTGTAGCCTTGCAAACATAGTTCTACAATGGTACTCATGACCGGATTTAATTCATTGGTTGGAGGAAATCTATTGGATTGTCTGTGACCATTTAAGTGGATAGGTTATACCCTTAAGCTTAATCCACTCCTTTGGATTAGGTTAGTCTTCTGATTGGATCAATGGGATTTGACAAACTCTATTGGATAGTCTGTGACCATTTAAGTGGACAGGTTATAGCCTTAAGAGCAGTTTAAATGGCATGGTTTGAGATGAATACTTCTTCCTTGCAGATGTGCTTATAGCCATCTGAGGGATTTGCTGTAGAGACAGCCCTAAATCTGAGTTACATAACTGAATTAACTTTAGCTTAATTACTCACTCCTCATCCTTTTATCTTTATTTTAATACACACCATCACCACCTTCTTTATAACCATTTCTTTTGGATAGGACTACACTTTATTTATCTTCTTTTAGTGTTAATTTAGTGTAGTTGTGACACCCAACTCCCTTTTTTTAGGATTGTCAGATCTGTAGCCAGATCTGGAGGCCTACTATTATAGCCAATTTTGGGTTCTAGATCATTATCTCTTTGGGACAAACTCTTACTCAAAACTTGCTACAATAGCCCTGTATCTTGCAGGTTGTATGTACTTTAGGTTGCAGTTTTCTTAGCCATTTCACTCCACCTTTGTGTTCTGATTTTTATCATCTCATATCACTTTAAATAAACACCTGATACACAAATCAATAAGTTTTTGGCACCGTTGTCGGGGATTTGATCTTTTTAGTAGACCTGAGTTGTACTGTATTTAGTTTAGAAAATTCTTTGTAGTTGTGCCTTAAATAGAATAAAAAGTACTACTGATTTTTGTAGAATTTTGTAGAATTGGACAACATCAATAGGGAAAAGCTAGAGTCGCAGCTGGAGTTTAGCAGCTCTATTTGCACTTCGTTTACCCTAAAACTTGGTCCCTTAATGTTGAATTTCCTGTCATTAGTTTAGTTGTAAATCTGTTTAATTATTAATTTGGTTCGAAAAATTTTTGTGTGCTCTGAGCATTTTCTTTACTTGCTAAGTTTGTGTGTATGCTTGGAAGAAGGCCCCTTAACCCTGAGTTAGAACCTCCAAATCCTGAGGTTGAAAGGGTCTTTAGACCAAGAAACACCACACAAGGCCCTACTATTAAAACTGGGCTAGCTGTCATGGCTGAGAGGCAAACAACCCTAAAGGAATACAATGCACCTAAGGATTACACATCTCCCTTTTGCGTACAATTCCCTTCAGTTGAGGGAAACTATGAAATCAAGTCCTCCAACATTAACATGTTGGCATCTTTCCATGGGCTTAGTAAGGAAGATCCTTACAAGCACATTGACCAATTTTTGGCATTTTGCACCACTTTCAATATTGCCAGCTTGGGACCTGAAGCCACCAAACTGAGGCTTTTTCCTTTTTCCCTAAAGGACAAAGCCAACACCTGGCTCTCTAAGCTCCTAGCCAATAGCATTCAAACATGGAGTGACCTCCAAAGCAAATTTCTAGGTAAATTCTTTCCCATGAATAAAACCAACCAGATGAGGACAAACATTTTATCATTTACTCAATCCTCAATTGAGGAATTTTATGAGGCATGGGAGAGATTTCAAGATATGTTAAAACAATGCCCCCACCATCAAAATCCACAATGGCAACTGGAGCAAGTCTTTTACCAAAGAATTAATTCCAAGAGTTGAGATATGTTGGATGCCTCATGTGGTGGTAGTTACCTCCACAAGACAGCTGATGAGGCTTGGGAGTTATTTGACATCATAGGGGAAAATTCCATGCAGTAGGAGTCACTGTCTCGTAATGACAGTCAGACCACTGCAAAATTTGTGAAAGAGTCTACCCCTAGAGGTGGAATGTTTAAAATTAAGGTGCAAAGTGATCTGGAAAGGAAGGGGGACAATCTGAGGTTAAAGTTTGACAAATTGATGAATGTGATGTAACCTCGGATGGTTGCACAAGTGGCAGAGGCTTGTCTGATATGCTAATCTCCCACGCATTTATTCTAAGATTGTCCATCAGCCAACCAATTCTTCGATTTAGTTATAGAGCATGCCAATGCTACCCAATCATATGGGCAACAACTTGCTGGGTAGCATGGAGAAACCACCCAAATTTGAGGTGGAGACAAGATGCATACCCTCAATCCCAGTAGCAGTAGTTGGCAGCTCCATACAGACCTCATCACAAATTTAACCAAGGTTGTCCACCAAGACAGAATTTTCAATTACTTGCCCCACAGCCCAATCAGTTGCTCTTGCCCCCATAGTAGCCCAGATCCTCTTCCTTTGAAAAGTAAATGCTGACATCTATACAGAATTTGGGGAACTTGGCCCAAACTGTGAACTCTTATGTGCAAAGTATAAGAAAAATAGAGGACCAACTGAGTCAAATTTGTAATGCTTTGAATAGGAGAGAGGTGAGAAAATTGCCTAGTCAACCCTTGGCCAATCTAAATGGGCAATTCATGATTGGAAAAGTATCCTCTACCCATGGGGAAGCTAATGCAACCACTACCCTGAGGAGTGGCAAAGTGGTAGATAATTTAGTGGGCAGGGTAACTGAGGAGGTCATGGAGAGTGAAAATGAAAGAAATGTGAGTGGTGAAGAACTAAAGAAGCCATCTCCTACTGTGGATTAGCAAGGGCAAAATAAAGGGGCTGATGTTGAGCCCGAACAGCAAATAATAAATGAAGAAAAAAGAACAAAATAAAAACTTGACCATGATGTTCTTAGGCATGCAGCTGTGGCACCAGCAGTCCCATAGCTGTTATTTCTTCACGCATTAGCTGGCCCATCTCCTTTTGATAACGGGAATGCTCAGATAGAGGAAATGATGGAGACCTTCAAGCAGGTCAAGATCAATTTGCCCTTTCTTGATGCTATAAAATAGGTCCTTGCCTATGCTAAATTCTTGAAGGACCTCTGCACATAAAAAAGAAAAGCAAGGCTGCAATTGTCCAAAAAGGTTTTTACATTTGAGCATGTTGAGTCAGTTTTGTCCATTGCCACACCTGAGAAATTACAAGACCTAGGGGTACCTACTATCCCTTTCTTAATTAGAAACTATACTATTGGTAAAGCCCTCTTGCACTTAGGGGCCAGTGTGAACCTGCTCCCATATTCTGTGTAGGAGGAGCTATGTTTGGGAGAGCTGAAATCCACATCAGTTATGCTCCAACTGGCTGATAGGTCTGAGAGGAGACCTTTGGGTGTGGTGGAGGATGTTTTAGTGGCAGTGGACAAGTTCTACTATCCTGTTGATTTCCTTGTTTTGGACATAGACCCTTGCACAAGTAAAACCCCAATTCATCTCATCCTTGGCAGACCATTCTTGGCCACTACAAATGATTGCATTCAATACAGATCAGGGGTGATGGAGGTGACCTTTGGGAACATGAAGGCCCAATTAAATGTGTACAATGCTGCAAGGCAACTTTAGATGGACATTAAAGACTACTATGCAATTGACGTACTAGATGGCCTTATAGAAGAAGAATTATCTAATCTGCTGGATTGGGATAATGTGATAGAGGATCTGAAAGATATTTAGAGTTGGGTTGAGAAGGAGGCCCAAACTCTCATGACAGGAGGCAGCACCAAAATAGAGTCTTCTGTGGGCCTAGTGCAGCATTATAGCTAAAAAACAACATTGTTGACCCTTCCTCAAACTACTAAGGCACCTTTGTTGCCTTCCATTGAAAGTCCCCCTGAGCTGGAGTTGAAACAGCTCCCAGAGACATTAAAATATGCCTTCTTGGGGTAAAACAATAAGCTTCTAGTGATTATCTCCTCCTCTCTCACTAGTGAGCAATAGGAGGAATTATTGAGTGTTCTCAAGAAGCACAGAAAAGCAATGGGGTGGACAATAGCTGATCTTGGAGGCATTGATGCCTCAGTTTGCATGCACAGAATTCCCTTGGAAGACGGTGCAAAACCCTAAAGGGAGATACAGAGAAAACTTAATCCTCACATTAAAGAGGTGGTCTTCAAGGACAAAGTAAAACTGTTAGATGCAGAGGTGATTTACCCTATTTCAGATTCAGAGTGGGTGTCACCCATCCAGGTGGTACCAAAAAAGTTAGGCATAACAATTGTTACTTCTGATTCTGGGGAGTTGATGTCAGCCAGAGAGACCACTAGCTGGAGAGTTTCCATTGATTACAGAAAACTCAACTCCAAAACCAAGAAAGACCATTTCCCTCTCCCCTTCATTGATCAAATTCTAAATAAGCTGACTGGGAAGGCATTTTATTTCTTTCTTGATGGATACTCAGGATATAACCAAATCCCTGTGTATCCTCAAGATCAAGAAAAAACTACTTTCACATGTCCCTTCGGCACCTTTACTTACAGAAGGATGCCTTTGGGACAGTGCAATACCGCAGCCACATTTCAGAGATGCATGCATGCAATTTTTTTTTATATGATTGACAAGTTTCTGAAAATCTTTATGGATGATTTCTTAATTTATGATGACAGCTTTAACCATTGCTTGAGTCACCTTGACCTAGTTTTACAAAGATGTGAGGAGGCCAATTTGGCCTTAGGCTGGTAAAAGAGTCACTTTATGGTGACATAAGGAATTGTATTAGGCCATGTGGTCTCTCACAAAGGAATAGAGGTTGACAAGGCTAAAGTGGACTTGATTTCTTACCTGCCCCCACCATGGACTGTCAAGCAAATCAAATCATTTTTAGGCCTTGCTGGATTTTACAGGAGGTTCATTAAAGACTTCAACAAAATTGCAAAGCCATTGTGCCACCTGCTGTGTCAGGACATGGCATTTGAATTTTCTGCTTAGTGCCTTGAAGCTTTTGAGGTCTTAAAAAAGTGCCTTACCACTGATCTTGTAATCTAGGCCCCAGATCACTCACTCCACTTTGAACTTATGTGTGATGCATCAGACTTGGCCATAGGTGCTGTCTTAGGACAGAGAAAAGATAAGAAACCTGCAATGATTTATTATGCTAGTAAAACACTAGCTGAAGCTCAGCTCAATTACACCACCACTAAGGAGCTACTTGTTGTGGACAAGTTTAGACCCTACTTTCTATGGTCTAAAATTATTGTTTTTACTTATCACTCAGCTCTGAAATACCTATTAGCTAAGAAGGATGTAAAACCAAGGTTGATCATATGGATCTTCCTGTTACAAGAGTTTGATTTTGAGATCAAGGATAAAAAGGGAGTTGAGAATGTGGTGGCTGACCACCTTTCTAGAATTATTTTGGAAGATTGTGCAGCAACACCTATCAATGACTTGTTTCGTGATGAGCAGTTATTCACTATGCAGTCTAATTTGCCCTAGCTTGCACACATTTTCAATTTTCTCGCTATTGGTAGGATTTCCCCTCACTGGTCCAAGATGGATAAAGACCTATTTTTCTCTCAGGTCAAATATTTTTTATGGGAGGATCCATACCTTTACAAGCACTGTTCAGACTAAGTTGTTAGGAGATGTGTGCCTGAAAGTGAGTTCCACAACATTCTTTCCATGTGCCATGAGCAAGATCATGGAGGTCACTTTAGTGGCAAAAATACTGCAGCAAAAGTGCTGCAATGTGGTTTTTATTGGCCTTCTTTATTCAGAGATGCACACATACATTGCAAAGCCTGTGAGAGATGTCAAAGGTTGGGAGGCATTTCCAAGAAAGATTTAATGCCATTGCGGCACATCCTTGTGGTAGAACTTTTTGACATCTGGGGCATTGATTTTATGGGCCCCTTTCCTCCTTCTATGGGATTCAATTTTATACTTGTGGCAGTTGACTATGTATCCAAATGGGTGGAAGCCAATGCTACAAGGACTAATGACCACACTGTTGTTCTTAAATTTTTTATGGAAAATATCTTCTCATGATTTGACACTCCCAGAGCTATCATTAGTGATGGGGGGAGTCATTTTTGTAACATGCCTTTGGAGAATCTGCTTAAAAGGTATATTGTTACACACAAAATTGCAACTCCCTACCACCCATAGACCAGTGGGCAAGTTGAAATTTCTAATAGGGAGATTAACCATATCTTGGAGAAGATTGTGAGGACAGATAGGAAGGATTAGGCACAAAAGCTGAATGATGCTTTGGGGCCTCATAGGACAACTTATAAGACCCCTATTGGCATGTCCCCATTTAGGCTGGTTTATGGTAAGGCCTACCACCTACCAGTAGAGTTAGACCACAGAGCCTATTGGACTATCAAAATACTGAATTTTGATCTAACTACTGCTATTTCTCACAGGAAATTGCAAATGTCAGAGCGTGATGAGCTGAGACTAGAAACCTATGCAAATGCCTGAATTTTCAAGGAGAGATCAAAGGCATTCTTTGACAAGAAACTAATAAAGGACTTCAATGCTGGTACTAAGGTTTGGCTTTTCATCTCCAAATTAAAGTTCTTTCCAGGGAAGTTAAAATCCAGATGGGATGGACCTTATACTGCCATCCATGCTTGCCCATCTCGTGTTGTGGAGATCTTTGATCCCATGTCTGAGAGAATCATGAAATTAAATAAGCAAAGGCTTTAAATTTGTGTAGAAAATTCAGTGGAGCCTCCCCAGACCATTCACCTACATAAACCTACCACTACTCAGTGATTCACCGTTTTGCAAAATGTGTACCATAAGTGTTGAATGGGTGTTTTGTTTTGTTTAGCTTAAAATCTGTCATGTAGTATTTTATTGTGATGATTTGCTTGTTTGTTTTATTGTGTTTTGAGATGTGTGTTGAAGATGGTATGTGCATATTGGTCATCTAAATTTAAGGTACATGAACCTGATGTTGAGGTGCATGTGTTGTTGCTCCTTTATGGTTAAGGAGCTGTCATTACCAATGTCATGAATTTGATATAATTGAACATTTTTTTTAGCATGCTAAATTTTTTAGGAACAGATGTTGGTAATGGGCATATAATTAGCATGATAAAATGGATTCTATTTGAAGGAGCCAATGCTGATGGACAATGGATAGGTGCATGCCAGTGTACATGCAAAGACCAGACTCTAAGCAGAGAGAAAAAGTGGGTTCTATTTTCTCACGAGGCTAAATGGCAAGAATAACACACTTGCAAGCTATAAATGAGTTTTCTCGCGGAGTTTTGAGGGAAGATTTGTTCCTCGCGAGAGCCTCGCAAGCTAACACTTTGAAGCTTGAACTACTAATTGCCTTGTGAGGCCTGGACTCTCTCAATATATGTTCCTCGTGAAGTTCACAGCTAAGCTACGTGAAAGATGTAAAACTGCTTTGCGCGCTTTAGCCCAACTTGAGCTCCGTGAAGTGACCTCGCGAGGCACATAAAGTCTCTAAATCTGTCCTTGCGAGGATCTGTTCTTCGCAACAGCACTCCTTGCGAGGTTGGTTGTTAAGTGCGCGAGAAATCTACCTCGCGAGTACCTGGCGACAGCCACGAGAGGCACGGGATCAGCCTTATAAATCCTACGATTTTCCATTTCCTCCATTCTATCTCTTTGCCCTAACTTCCATTGCGTAAAAAACCGAGCTCCCTATTTCTTCTTTCTTCTCTACAACCTACCCCACTTCACCTGAAACAGTTTCTCCTACCATTTTTCTCCCCATCACTTCCTGATCACTTTGAACTCGATTTGGGGATATTTGAACTATTGTGCATCGGTTGGAGTGGAACCCTAGCTTCAATTTGGTAAGATTTCTCACTCCCTCTCTGTTAGTTTGATTGGACACTAATTTGGTGATTAGTAGAGAGGAATTTATGTTCTATTTTTTTCTAAAAAGTGCATTACACCTTCTGAGAGTTTAAAGCCCTAATTTTGAAGGATTGAGTAGTCATGGCTAAAAGTTTAATGTTCCTAGACAGATTGGCTGCCATGTTAAACCCTCCACACACTGGCGCCCTCGAGATAACTCGTAAATCAGTGAGGATTGCAGAGGCCTCCACAGTAGAGACCTCTGAGGTAGCTATACCCACTGTTGAGCCCCAAGTGGAGCAACTGTTAAGTGGTGAAAAATGCCACTTTTCACCTTATAACCTAACCATTGATAGACCTGTGAGCACACTAATAAGCTTTTGTCAAGTGCATTTTGTAGACCGCAACAAAAGAAGATACTAATGCAGAAAAGCACTCAAGAATGCCCAAAAAGGAGTTATCTCCCAGCACAAGACAAACCCAGCAACAACACACTAGAGGGTAGCACATCACTGGACCCTTGGAGCGCGTGGCTATAGCAAGGCAAGGCCAGGCAGAGAACGTCCTATCGATTGGTCACCTGAAGACTTCGATAGAAGCTGAAAGCAAAGAAATGAAAATTTTGTGCAGTTGAAGAGGTCTTCGATAGAATCTGAAGGCAGAAGAAGGATGAATTCATTTGGATTAAGGAGCTCGATAGGATCTCAGAACCTATCGAGCAGCTTAAAGGAAAGAAGAAACCATCCTATCGAAAACCTGCCTGAAGTGTCAAAGGAACCTATTGAATGGTTTCTTGAATCTATCGAGATGAAAATGCTAGAACAGAACCTATCGAAGGGTGATTGAGACTTTCGATAAGACTGAAAGCAAACCTATCAAAATGGTGGAATGCAGAGCGGAGCCTGTCAAAATGGTTTCTCCAACCTGTCGAATACTCCAAACCAAGGACTGAGAAGGCTGAAACTCTAAGTGAAGATTCATCCTATCGAAACCTATCGAATAGATCTGAGAACCTAGCGAAAGGACCAAAATGCTCGATTCCAACCTGTTGAAAGCTTCCTGAACCTGTCGAAATCGTGTGTAGAACTTCTCAAATATTCAGCTATGCACACGTTGTGATTCGGTGACCTACTGCATGCGACCTGAGGCACTTGGTAACCGACACGACGGTTCCAGAAGATGCCCTAGAAAGCCCTAACTGACCCACGTGCTTTAATAGAACTCTAACAAACTCTGACGACCTTCTAGAAGGGATTTTTGGCGGGAAAAATAGATGAGAAAGCTATATATAGAGACCCCCAATTACAATTGGGGGAGGATCAAGATCTGAGCCAAATTCTGGAGATTAGAGCTTGCAAAGAAATTCCATTTCCCTCCTTTAGCCCAACCATGGTTGGTTAAGTCCCTTGGAGTAGCGAGGAGCAAAGTTAGATCTGTAATAGGGTAAGGTTAAGAGTGCTATTGTAGGTTCCTAGCTGCACAGACTACAAATCTGAGAGTATTTCTATTATAGAGTGACCTTGTTTGCAATGATAATGTTATTTTTAATGCTTTAATTAGATTTAAAGTTCCTTTTTTTCCATTTGGTGATCGATTGATCTATGTAGAGGAGTCTGTATATCAGCTCACCCACTTAACTGGTAGACCTCTTGGATACCATCTGATCTCCGTGGATCTGATGCTGTTGTGATTCCTTGAGTCTGTGACCTAAGAATTGCAGCATCTATAGTAGTTTTAATTGTTCTAATTGATGCTCTGGCTTTCAAGGAGATCCCTAGGATGGTCTGTGGCCATTAAAGTGGATAGATAATAACCTTAAGATGAATCTAAGCTTAGGCTCCAATTGGATTCATCTGTTGCAATCCATGGATTTGATAAAGTCTATAGGATGGTCTGTGACCATTAAAGTGGACATATCATAGCCTTATGACTAGGTGGATCCCGTGATTTGGAGTGGAATTTATACCCTACAACTGTGCTTATAGCTAGTTGAGGGAATTGTGTGCTCTGAACCTCTGTAGCATGATTAATCGAATCTGATTTCAGTGAAAACCAACCTCCAAGCTACTCTTCTCCATTTTTTGCTTTTTACTCTTTTCCCCTGCAAGATCTAAGCTCCTAAGCTCGATCTAATTTAGTTTATGTTTAATTTCAGCTTAGTTTAAAGTGATAATCCATTTTAAACCACTCCCCTGTCTTTTAGCTAACTTAGCAATAGTAAGGGTGCCAGATCTGACACAGATCTGGAGATTTATCATATTTCCAACCAACCTCCCTTTGGACATTCCCTTACTGTTGTCTTCCTAAGTGTGCATGATTTATTTGTATTTTGAAAACAGATTTTTCAAAGGATGGATTATACTTCAATTAGAAAACTAGAAAAAAGAAAGAAATATCAGCACAGAGAGAAATCAATAAGCCTGCAAGATCAGGGCCAATTGTAGCAAGTTTTAAATATAAGTGAGTAAAAGATCGTCCACAGAGAATTGATTTAAAATATGTGGCAAACCTCCAGATCTGAGCTACCAGATCTGACCTCTAATCCTATCTACAAAGCAAGTAAGATGAGAGGTTGAATTTGTCACATTAACTAAATTATCTACAAGTAAAACTTAAACTAAGTGATCCATATTCGAGTTGAGGGAATTGGATGCAAAATTAATAAGAATGGAGAAATAACAACTAACGTAAGCTTAGTAATTGATTGCAGAATGAGCAATAGTGTAATGCAGTTGAGAAAGTATCAAATCTTCATCTGGCTACTAGCTCAGAGGTAAGAGAAAATAATCCAATTCAAGGATTAGAATTGAGTTGAGCTTATGGCTATGATCTATCCACTGTCATGGACACATATCATCCAATAGTTTTCTTCTTCAATCCAAATTCTTGATTCAGAACATGAGCACCACTACAAATGCTGTAAGAACCAGGTTACAAACACAGATTCTCACAGGGAGTGAATTAAGGGAAATTGCTTAAAAAATAGCAAATCTAAAGGAATCTAATGAGTGAGGAGATCACAATGAACCCTCAACATGAATCTGATTGAGAACATACTGATGAAAGCAACATTGTCAAATCCACCATTACAATTACAGAACACAGCTTAAAACAGCTCTCGAATTTGTAGTCTTGAATACAATTCTCACCTGAATTACAAAAGTATCTCACAGTTCTCAATTACAGACAAAAGCTAGGCTATTACAGAGGTTTTACACAAGCTATCTTGATATGAATTGGAAAATGGGGCAACAGGAATGAAACTCAAATTCTAGATACCCAATTTGGGCAAATAGTTCGTCTATTTATAGTTTTCCCCAAGTCCAGCTCAGATGTGGATCAACCAATCAGAATTGGTTAGATCTATATCTACTAATAGGAGTTGAGCACAGGGATCCAGATCTGTTCTGGCCAATCAGAACTGCTTGATCTGGTTCAGCCAATCAAGAGACAGAGGCATCAATTCTGTTAGGTAATTCAAAAATCTGTTTGAGCTTCTAGAAGTTCCTGCCAAGTAATTTCATCTTTGGGTGATCACATGGAGTGGAATATGCCTCCGATTCATGCTCAAAATCTTCCAGAATGCTCCTGGGTTTTTAAATGCATTGGGATGCGTGTAGAGATTACTAAAATACCCTTGCAGATGCTGGAAATCTTTAGAATATGATTCCGCACAGATTGGGGGCCTTTTCAAAAGGAAATGTGACTTCTGGAACTCTATTAGCACAGATTGGAGGTCTTTTCGAAAGGAAAAGTAACTTCTGGAGCGCTATTCGCAAAGAACTGGTGCTGTTCGTAAGGAGTTTTCTTCTTTTCGAATAGATCATCAGCAAGTTTGGTACCTTTCAAATAGATCAGGTGCTCTTTGAAAACCAAGCCTGGAGCTTTCGTTCTTTTCGCAATGTTCAGGTACTTTTCTAATAGATCAGGAATCCTTTCGAATAGATCAGGAATCCTTTCGAATAGCATTCTGTAGTGCATTCTTCTTTCCGAATAGCTCCAAACCTATTTCCAGGTTGAAACCAGGCCTTTGTCTCTTCTAGTTTAGGCCTTTTGACAGCCACTGAGGCTGTCCCTTCTCATTCTTCTTTCAGATCAAGATGGGTCATCATCTTTTTGGCACATTTAAGTTGCTTTAGGGGTTAAGCCTACCTTTATTGTTAGCTGTAAAATAAACACTTAGAAAACTTATTTAGTTCTCTCAAAGGTCTATCAAGGCCCAGGTTAAGGTGTGGAAAATGGTATTTTCCAGTTCTCAACACACCCCCAAACCTAAGCTTTGCTAGTCCTTGAGCAAAGACAAAATTAAAAACAAAATGAAAAGCCACTTTTGTAGGGAGCACAGTTGCATTTAGCATATGGAACAAGCCTTTTAAACCCCTAGGTGCTCCCTAGTGGAGGAGTGAAGTCTCCTGAGGGTTTTCAGTGAAGGTACCCACAAACTTCTCCAATAAATCAGTTATTATTAATACAGTTTTGTTACAACAGACTTTCATCAAATCATAGATTATTCACACCTGCATCAGTCAAGCTGTAAGAGGATTCTCAAGAAAACATCAGTTCAAAATTGAAATTCTGCAGTAATTCTTTTACCATTCACTCAGTTTGGGTAAAAAAGTTTCAAAAGAAAAATTAATGAAAAGCTTGCCTTCTATTTGAGAATCCTGCTATGATGTTACCCCAAATAAGTTGATTTCAAACCCAACTCTCACCAGGGATGTCACTTGATCATACAAGTAAGAGGGTTGTACTATTTCACACTGCTCAAGAGCAGTTGTAGCCCTCAAATAGGACTGTAAGCAGGAGCATAGGCATTGCTTTTCAGTTCTGAATTCACTGCTCTTTTCACCATAGATTACACAAATCCTTATCTCCATGTGACAGCTCAATCCATATTTGATCAGTAAGGACTTTAACTTGGGTTGTAATGTGGCTTATGGGCGAAATTTATCAAAAATAAAGGGGTAGAATGGAGTTCAAAACTGAGAAGTCAGTCAAGCTAAGGAGGTGATAGACACACCTTCAATTCAGCACAATTTCATCTTCTTCTTTGAATTTTCAGAGCCAAAGTGGCCATCTTTTTCTCTTCCTTTTTCAAACTTCCAATGAAATGACTTTTCCTTTTTCCTTTTTTTTTTTTTTTTTTTTTTTTTTTTTTTTTTTTTTAACAAAGAAATATTGACTGGAATGCCACATTGCTTCTGCTGATACATCATTGCCTTCAATTATTTTTCTTTTGCTTTTACGAAACTATTACCCAACTCATCTTTCTTCTGCTTTCTTTCCTTTACCTTCTCAATTCTCAGAGTGAGGGTTAAGCTAAATGAGGTTGATGAGGTTTCAAAGAAATCTTGGATTTATAAAGCTCAACTGGTGTGTATCAAGGGCAGTTTCAAAAGGTGGGACTTTTGGCAGTTCAAACTGTCCAAAAGGAGGCCTTACATCATGTCTTTAATATCATGATTGTTGTCAGGCTATTTTAATTTGTATATGTGTAACTTCTAGTGATAACAAGCAGGTTCATACAATCCCTAGAGCAGAAAAAATTGCCAATTCATACCTCCAAAGAATACATTTCAGGCCCAAATCTCATTGGGTGTGGTTTTCTATCAAATTCCTGAGGTATATCATCACTGTTTTCTCTCTTTTTAGGTTTACTAGAACATCAATTTTCTTTCGGAAATTTTCTGACATTCACTTCATGAAAGTATTAGAATTACACTAGAAATCAATTTTAAAACGTTTTAACTTCCTCATTTTTCAAAAACAGGTGTGAAATCACTTCATTTTCAAAAATTCTGCTGATCATAAGCTGCATTTATGTTAACTAAATTATTGGCATTATTGGCATCTCTGTCACACCCCCAAACCTATGAGGAGTTGTGTCCTCACTGGTCCAAAAGTGGATAAGGAAAAAGAAAAGAAAAAAAAAAGAAGCACAATGATTGAGAGGAGAGAAAAAATTGCACAGTAATGGACAAATCACTAGAAGTAAGCAGTAAACATTAATTAAACAGTAAACAAACAACAAAAAACAAAAAATTTACAAGGTAGTCTAGTAACTAGGGTCCAAATCTGTATCTTAAGTTGGTTCAACGGGGTCAGAACTGGAGTCAGAATTGAAGTCTGAACTTGAGTCAGTATTGGAGTCTGAACTTGACTTAGCTTTCTCTTGGATTGTGGCTTGGAGTTCGGTGTACTCTTCAGACTTGATCTTTCTGGTGAGGCCAATATATTTTGTAAGTCTATCAGCCCTCAGTTTTTCTTGTTCAAGCTTCTCTTTTAACATGGCCACTGTGTGCTTCTCACTCCTAACCATCTGATAGGTTTGGTGCAGCAGATCCTGCATCTTCCCTCTCTCAAATTGCATAAACAGCTCGAACTTCCGAATCTGGTCTTCATAAGGAGTCTTGAGGTAAGCTTGAAGATCTGCAATTCCCTTAAGGACATCGCGAAATATGTAAGGGTTCTCTTCCATAGCCCTTTTAAGAGTGGTAAAATGTGGAATAGGAATGGAGTGGTAGGGGACCATATGTATCCCAGCAGTGGGGGTGGGGGAAGGTGAATCTAAAAGTAGTACTTTAGGTTCAGTTTGGGTAGCAAGGTCAGAGACAATGGGGAAAGGTGACTCTAAAAGCATTACCTCAGGTTCTGTTTGGGTAGCATGGTTAGAAGTGGAGGGCATTGTGGTTGAGGTAGTTGGTTGGGATGTGGAGACCAAGGTTTGGAGAACGGAATTTGTCACAGACAGGTTGTCTGTGTTGGTCTGCAGCTGGGCTTGGATAGATTGGAGGAAGGTGAAGATTTGGCTAATTGGGTCAGGTGTGTGTGTGGTAGGCAGAGTGGTGACTGGTATGATTGGTGTAGGTGGTTGAAGAGTAATAGGTGGGATGACTGTAAAGGGGGAAGTAGCCAAATGAGTGAATTGGGGGGGATCAGGTAATGGGGCATATTCATGCCCAATATTCTCCAAGATGGATCCCATCAAGGATGAATATGCCTCAGTGGTGAATATCTCAGGTTCAGGAGTATGGGTTTACAACAAAATCTGGTGAACCTGAGAAACTTTGTAGGAGAGGAGTGCTAGCTGAGTTTACAACAAAATATGTGGGAATATCTGGGAAATTGTTAGGTGAAATTGGTGGTGTAAGTATGGTTGGAATGGTTGGTGTTGGGGGAGAATCTGTAATGGGGATTGTGGTGGTGATGAGTGATGGAACTGCTGGGATAGGTGCTGTGATAGGTGAGGTGGACATGATGATGGGCTCCTCAACATTGGTAGTAGGTTCAATGGTAGCTGCAGGTGCAATGGGTGTAGCTAAAGAGCTGGTCACCTCAGGTTCAGGTATAGCAGCCTCCAGGACTGGCTCTGTCTCTTCCCTCATTCTATTCAACATAGTTTGGCTTGTAGTCCAAGCCCTCTTCCCAAAAGCATGAGGTGTTACAATCTCAAACGGTTCTTGCTCATCAATGTCGAATTTAGCCCTTAGTAGGGCTATGATCAACCTTCCAAATGGTATTCCAGCCACTTTCTGTTCCTTCTTCATCTTGGCACTGATGTCAGCCATTGCTTCAAATATCAGCATAGGGGCATTGAAGAATTGCCCTTTAGAAAAGTGAAAAAGGGCCTCCAAAATGGGTGTCCTTTCCTGATTGTGCCCAGTGACATACAAAGTCCCTCTCAAAATGGAATCCATCAGTAAAAAATGGGGTGCTAAGTCTCTCCTCATGATGGACTGCCAAGTTCCAACTATGCCTTAGGTTAGATGGGCAGCCATATCTCTAAAAGAGGTTGTCTCTGGTGCAGCGAAAGGGCCAGCAGGATCATACTGAGATGGTATCCCCAAGGCATTTCCAATGTCTTCATAAGTGATGGTTAAATCACAATCATCAATAAAAATTACCAGATTTGGGGCATCAGCATCCTTCTCAGTCACTTTCACAATGTTTTGGTACCATAATCGCACCATTCTAGGATAAATCTTCTCTGGAAGAGGGTTAGGATATTACTCAATAAAGCATCCCTAATGTAGTTCAGGGATAACTTACAATCTGGTTTGTTCAAGAAAAAATTCACATCCACATTGAGCTCTAGAATCAGCTTCTGAGCTTTAATGAAAGGGTTTGGAAGTACCAAAAGCTTAGGAAGAGGAGGAAGCTCAGTCTCAGGAATAGGGTCAGCTTTCGAGATGGGTTCCTCAATTCTAACCTTCTTTCCCTTCTCAATCCTATCAGCCTTATCCATCGACAATTTCCTCTTGGCTGAGGTTTTAACTTTTCCTTTGGTGGGGGATTTGCTAGCTTTCTTAGCAGAAGACCTAGGGAACATCTTAGCCAACGATTTTTCAGCTTTCCCCATTTTAAAAATTTCTAAAAACTCGTTCAAATAATTCCTCCTCACAACAATTAACAAACAACTCTCTTGAATCCCAGACACTTTATGCTCAAACAGAAATCAAATTTTTAAAGCACAGACAGAGGATATGGAGAGAAAAATATCAAAACCTAGGGTTTGCTCGAAATCTCTGACCGCTTGATCAAATCCACCAGAGTCAGAGGCAAAAGATCCTTCTCTTCAAGCTTAATCAGCGAAAAAAAAATGAAGGAAATTGGATCTGGATTCCGAAACAACGCAGAGATGGAAAAAGATGGGTTTTCTGCGAAACAGGACAACCTAGAAATGCTTTCGAATATGAAAAACCTCTATTCGAATGGCTTTAAATATGTTTAAATCAATTTCGCAAAGCATCATTAATTCTTTCGAAAAGTTCAAAAAAGTCCTTTTCAAAAAGGAGAAAGGCATTAGTACCTTTCGTAAAGCAAATGGCTTCAGAAACATCTGTTCGAAAAGATCTGCATCTATTCGTAAAGTTTACCATTCTTTTCGAGCAGTTGTGGTTACAGGTTCAGATCCTTTTCGAAAAGGAGTTTATACTTTTCGAACTAAACTTTCCTTTGCGAATTGAGTTTTCGCATTGAATGTAAAACTTTTTGAATTGACTGTAAAACTTTTCAAAAAGTATGAATTTACTTTTGAACAAATGCTTTGAAGTACAAAACAAAATTTCCACATTAAAATCATTAGAATTTATTATCTCAATCAATTAAAACCACAAAGCTTTCAGAGCTTATGATTCCTCAAAGAAAATTTAACTAAAACATGACTAAAACAGAGGAAAACAATTACACAAAACTATGCAAAAAATCACAAAACAGACGGTTAAAATACATATGATACAGTTGTGTGACATTAGATTTGTGGAGGCTCTTGATGATAGATGGTCATCACAGGCTCTAGGATATTTTCAATGCATGGTTTGAGCCTCTGACCATTTACTTTCAAGGTTCTCCCATCACTTGGGTCCATAATTTCCCATCTGGATGGCAATATATGGCCCTTCCCATCTGGATCTCAGCTTTCCAGGAAAAAACTTGAGTTTTGAGTTGAATAACCATACCTTAGAGCCAACTGTGAACTCTTTTCTCAGCAGATTTTTGTTATAGAAAGCCTTAACTTTTTCTTTGTAAGATCTTACATTGGTGTATGCATCCATCCTCAGCTCTTCCAACTCGTGAGAGTCGTAGCTCAGTGCTTACCAAAGTGAGATCCATATTTAAAGCTTTAATGGCCCAAAAGGCCTTATATTCTAACTCCACTGGTAAATGGCAAGCTTTACCATAGACCAATCTGAATGGGGACATGCCAATTGGGGTCTTATAGGCTGTCCTATATGCCCACAATGCATCATTCAGCTTAAAGGACCAATCCTTTTTGTCCTTCCTCATAGTCTTTTCCAGTATTTGTTTGATTTCTTTGTTGGAAATCTCCACTTGTCCACTGGTCTATGGATGATATGGAGTAGCTATTCTGTGAGTCACAAAGTACTTTTTCAATAGAGCTTCAAAATGCTTGTTACAAAAATGGCTTCCCCCATCACTGATAATGGCTTTGGGGGAACCAAACCTAGAAAAGATGTTATCCATTAAGAATTTAAGGACAACTCTGTGGTCATTGGATTTAGTGGTTGTGGCTTCAACCCATTTGGATATATAATCCACAGCTACTAAGATGAAATTAAAACCATTTGAATGAGGAAAAGGTCCCATAAAATCTATCCCCCAAATATCAATCAATTCAACTACCAAAATGGGCTGTAAAGGCATTGAATTTTTCTTAGAAATGCTGCCCAATCTCTGGTAGTTCTGATAGGAGTTATAGTGCTGTAGTGCATCCTTGAAGAGTGTGGGCCAATAAAATCTACACTGCAAAACCTTTGCAGCAGTTTTGTTTCCACTAAAATGACCTCCACAGGCCTGCTCATGACACATGGAAAGTATGTTGTGGAAGTCTTCTTCATGGACACATCTTCTAATTATTTGGTCTGCACAAATCTTGAACAGGTAAGGATCCTCCCAAATAAAATGTTTAACCTTTAAAAAGAAGAGATCTTTATCCATTTTATTCCAGTGTTGGGGGGTCCTTCCAGTAGCTAAAAAGTTGACTATATTTGCAAACCAAGGGGTATGCACACTGATAGCAAAAAGTTGCTCATCAGGAAAAGAGTCATTGATAGGCAACCTATCAATCTCAGCTATCAGAATTCTAGACAGGTGATCAGCCACCACAGTCTCCACACCCTTTTTGTCTTTAATCTGCAAATCGAACTCCTGCAATAGGAGGATCCACCTGATTAATCTTGGTTTGGAATCCTTCTTAGATAGAAGGTATTTTAAGGCTAAGTGGTCAGTGAACACCACAATTTGTGAACCCAAAACATATGACTTGAATTTCTCCAAGGCAAAAACAATTGTCAGCAGCTCATTCTCAGTTGTTGTGTAATTGAGCTCTGCATCAATCATTGATCTACTGGCATAAGCTATGACATGAGGTAGCTTATCCTTTCTCTGCCCAAGAACAGCTCCCAAAGCATAATCTGATGCATCACACATTAGCTCAAAGGGCAGGGAGTAGTCTGGAGACTGAAGTATTGGAGCTGAAATCAAACAATTTTTTAAGAATTCAAATGCCCTAAGGCATTCATCATTAAAAACAAACGGGACATCTTGGCACAATAAATGGCAAAGAGGCTTCGATATTTTACTGAAGTCCTTAATGAACCTCCTGTAAAATTCAGCATGCCCCAAGAAACTTCTGATTTGCTTAACAGTTTTGGGAGGAGGCAAATGTGCAATTAAATCTATTTTTGCGCTGTCCACGTCAATGCACTTATGGGAGACAACATGGCCAAGAAATGGCTCTTCTCCCAACTCAAAACTAAATTAGTTTCTTCACATCTCTGTAGCACCAAGCTGAGATGATGTAAACATTGGGCAAAACTATCTCCAAATATTGAAAAGTCATTCATAAAAATCTCCATAAATTGGTCAATCATATCAGAAAAAATGGAGTACATACATCTTTGAAAGGTACCAGGAGCATTACAAAGACCATAAGACATCCTCCTATAAGCAAAAGTGCCAAAGGGGCAAGTGAATGTGGTCTTTTCCTGATCTTGTGGATACACAGGAATCTGGTTGTAACCAGAGTAACCATCAAGAAAACAATAATAAGCTTTTCCTGCTAGCTTATCTAAAATCTGATCAATGAATGGATGAGGGAAATGGTCTTTTCTGGTCATTGTGTTGAGCTTTCGGTACTCAATACAGACCCTCCAACCAGTTATTTATCAAATTGAAATGAGCTCACCAGAATCTGAGGTTACAACAGTAATCCCAGATTTCTTAGGTACCACCTGTGTAGGTGCCACCCAAGCTGAATCTGAGATGGGGTAAATGACCCCTGCATCCAACAACTTAACAACCTCCTTCATGACCACTTCCTGCATATGAGGATTCAGCCTCCTCTACATTTCTCTAGAAGGCTTTGCAACTTCTTCTAAGTGAATTTTATGCATGCAAACAGCAGGATTGATTCCTCTCAAATCAGCAATAGTCTAGCCAATTTCCCTCTTATGCTACTTCAATACAATAAACAACTCTTCCTCCTGCTCCTCAGTGAGGGAGGAAGAGATAATCACAGGCAATGTTTTATCGTCTCCTAAAAACACATAATTCAAATTTTCTGACAACTGTTTCAGCTCTACATCAGGTGGGCTGAGAAGAGAAGGTAACAAAGGTACCTTGGATGTTTGTGGAAGGGAAAAAACAACAGGTTTCCATGAAGAGAACCTTGCTGTTTGGATAGGAGTTTCTTGCACAGTGTTGAGCTCTTCAGTCTTTGACGCACAAGCTGTCCTTTCCACAACATTTCTCCAAACATCTTCAAAATCTATGATTAAATAGGTCCCAGACCTCCTCAACTGTTCTTTGTAAATAGGTGCCTCCACAGGAGGTATCTACCATGTTCTTACCCTTTTGATCAATTCCCTGACAGAAGCTTTGAACAAGCAGCCATTGGGGAACTTGATGATGAGGGCATTGCCTTAAAAGCTCCTTAAACCTTTCCCATGCTTCATGGAAAGTTTCAGTTGAGTGTTGAGAAAAAGTAATAATGCTTTGTCTCAACTGGCTGCTCTTAGACATAGGGAAGTATTTGGCTAAAAATTGACACTGCAAATCATTCCAAGAAGTAATACTATTTGGTGGCAACATGGACAGCCATGCTCTAGCTTTTTCCTTTAATGAAAAAGGAAAGAGCCTAAGTTTGGTTGCCTCTGGACCCAGTCCAGCTATGTTGAATGTGGTACAAAGAGACAAGAATTCATCCACATGCTTGTATGGATCTTCCATACTAAAACCATGGAAGGAAGGAAGCATCTGGATAGTTGATGATTTGATTTCATAATTTCCTTCAACAGTAGGAAATTGAAAGCAAAATGGGGAATTATATACACCAGGTGCAAAGTAATCCCTTAAGAGTCTAGGTTGCTCACCCATAGTAGCAGTCTCAGTAAAATTTTGTGATATTTGTCAGGTTCTTAGTAGCCTTTCAACTTCTAAATTCAGAGGTATAATCTCAGGATTGAGAGTCCTCCTACCAAACATACAACACAGAAACAGAGAGAAAAATTATGCAAAGCAAACCTTCCATACTCCTTACTGAGTAGATTCCAAGCTCAAATGTATAAGAATAACTGCACAGATTTAAACAATAGAACAGTTAGCACTGATGTAAAAATAAAAAAACTTAGGTCTACCTATTTTTAAATCTATTCCCCGGCAACGGCACCAAAAACTTGTTGTCTTCCTAAGCGTGCATGATTTATTTGTATTTTGAAAACAGATTTGTCAAAGGATGGATTATACTTTGATTAGAAAACTAGAAAAAAGAAAGAATTATCAGCATAGAGAGAAATCAATTAGCCTGCAAGATCAGGGCCAACTGTAGCAAGTTTTAAATATAAGTGAGTAAAAGATCGTCCACAGAGAATCGATTTAAAATATATGGTAAACCTCCAGATCTAAGCTACCAGATCTGGCCTCTAATCCTATCTACAAAGTAAGTAAGATGAGAGGTTGAATTTGTCACATTAACTAAATTATCTATAAGTAAAATTTAAACTAAGTGATCCAGATCCGAGTTGAGGGAATTGGATGCAAAATTAATAAGAATGGAGAAATAATAGCTAACTTAAGCTTAGTAATTGATTACAGAATGAGCAATAGTGTAATACAGTTGAGAAAGTATCAAATCTTCATCTGGCTACCAGCTCTGATGTAAGAGAAAATAATCCAATTCAAGGATTAGAATGAGTTGAGCTTATGGCTATGATCTGTCCACTATCATGGACACATATCATCCAATAGTTTTCTTCTTCAATCCAAATTCTTGATTCAGAACATGAGCACCACTACAAATGCTTTAAGAACCAGGTTACAAACACAGATTCTCACAGGGATAGTGAATTAAGGGAAATTACTTAAAAAATAGTAAGTCTAAAGGAATCTAATGAGTGAGGATATCACAATGAACCCTTAACATGAATCTGATTGAGAACGTACTGATGAAAGCAACCTCTTCAAATCCACCATTACAATTACAGAACGCAGCTTAAAGCAGCTCTCGGATTTGTAGTCTTGAATACAATTCTCACTTGAATTACACAAGTATCTCACAGTTCTCAATTACAGACAAAAGCTAGGCTATTACAGATGTTTCAGACAAGCTATCTTGATCTGAATTGGAAAATGGGGTAGCAGGAATGAAACTCAAATTCTGGATACCCAATTTGGGCAAATAGTTCGTCTATTTATAGTTTTCTCCAAGTCCAGCTCAGATGTGCATCAACCAATCAGAATTGGTTAGATCTATATCAACTAATTAGAGTCGAGCACAGGGATCTAGATCTGTTCTAGCCAATCAGAACTGCTTGATCTGGTTCAGCCAATCAGGAGACAGAGGCATCAATTCTGTTAGGTAATTCAAAAATCTATTTGAGGTTCTAGAAGTTCCCGCCAAGTAATTTCATCTTTGGGTGATCACATGGAGTGGAATATGCCTCTGATTAATGCTCAGAATCTTCTAGAATGCTCCTGGGTTTTTAAATGCATTGGGACGCATGCAGAGATTACTAAAATATGCTTGCAGATGCTGGGAATCTTTAGAATATGATTTCGCACAGATTGGGGGCCTTTTCGAAAGGAAATGTGACTTCTTGAGCTCTATGTAACTTCTGGAGCTCTATTCGTAAAGAACCGGTGCTGTTCCTAAGGAGTTTTCTTTGTTTTGAATAGATCATCGGCAAGTTTAGTACCTTTCGAATAGATCAGGTGTTCTCCGAAAACCAAGCCTGGAGCTTTCGTTCTTTTCACAGTGTTCAGGTACTTTCTGAATAGATCAAGAATCCTTTCGAATAGATCAGGAATCCTTTCGAATAGCATTCTGTAGTGCATTCTTCTTTTCGAATAGCTCCAAACCTATTTCCAGGTTGAAACCAGGCCTTTGTCTCTTCTAGTTTAGGCCTTTTGACAGCCAGTGAGGCTATCCCTTCTCCTTCTTCTTTCAGATCAAGATGGATCATCATCTTTTTGGCACTTTTAAGCTACTTTCAGGGTTAAGCCTGCCTTTATTGTTAGCTGTAAAATAAACACTTAGAACACTTATTTAGTTCTCTCAAAGGTCTATCAAGGCCCAGGTTAAGGGCAGGAAAATGGTATTTTCCAGTTCTCAACACATACTCACCATTCTTTTAAAGCTTGCTACAATAGATCCTGAGTACTTGTAGGTCTGTATGAGTGTGTCTGCCTAGTTTTATTGATAATTTTAGACCCTCATTTGAGGGAAGGCAAACACGCCAACAACAACCAACTAAGAAGAGGGCAGCCCCAGTGAAGAAGGGCAAGGCTGTGGCTGCTAGTGCCCAAGCTAAAAGGAAATCTACTCCTAAGAAGTGGGCCAGAGAGCACCCACCTGCCAAAAGCCCTAAAAAATCAATGAAAAAGCAGAAAAAGGACAAGGCTATGGCCCATGAGATCCCTGAGGTTGACCCTGAAGAGGATGAAGATAATGAGTACCTAAGGCTCCCCTCTGAATTTGTGACAATAATTAAACTGGAGGTTGAAACCATTTTTGATAGGGTGTTCTTTGAAGAGCTACCAGAGTTAGTAGCCTCCATTGACTACCTATCCAAAGCCACTCTACTGGCCCTATTGAGGCCCCCAATGCCGCTAGTCTTCCCTAAACTAGTGTAGTTATTTTATTAGAATATTAGAGTGAAGACCGAAGTTGATGGGAACCCAGTATTATTGGTGTTAATAGACAAGTTTGGGATGTGTTCAATCAGGTAGCCATAGCTAAAATACTTGGGATACCAGCCAAGTACAACCCTGAGTGCGGCTTGGGTCCCCCTTTGACAGCCACCATCCCAAAAATTTCAAAAGAGCTGACTAGTGGGATCACTACATTAGGAGTATCAATCAGAAAGAGAGATATGCACCCCCAACCTCAGATATATGGATGGGGTGCTGAGGAAAAATGTCTATTGCTCTGGTCATGAGCAGGAGAGGAGGTCTCCCATTGCGAATGCACTCTACTCATTCTATATGAACCACTACTTGGATGCTGTCAAGTTAATTTTTATGGGGATGAAGGATATTCACGAGAAGGTGAAGATAAAAAAGAAACTCCACTCACTCCCCTACTGCAGGCTTATTACAATCTTATTGAAGCTTGGAAGATACCCATTTGAGATGGATGAGGTGACTATTGCCCTGGCCCCCAAAAAATATGGAAAGAAATAATAGGGGATCAGTGGTACTTTGATAGAAAAGAAGAAAAGAACACACTATTCAAGAGGTAGTTCTTCTTTGAGGTGTTGTTCTTTGATCTGCTACCTCAGCAGCCCCCTCCTCTGCAGCCACTATTTTAACCTCTGCTATGCCAGTCAGCACTCAAGACATTGCCTCATCATCTATACCCAAAACCACTACCACACCCTCACCTTTAGCTACACCCATAACCCCTGCACCTACTACCTTAACCCCAGCCTCACAACCCCCCATAGTTCCACCATCCTTACCTCAGCTAATTTAAACCTCAACCACACCACCTTAACCTCATTACCACACACCATACCTACTGAGACCTGACCCATACCTATACCCTTACCTACTTACCCAGCTCACCCTAGCCCACCTGTGAAAACTATATATAAAAAGAAAAGGAAGCTAACCAAAGCCCCCATTGAGCCCCAACCCACCTATGTTTCCCAAACTATCCATACCCTAGAAACCACAGTGATTCTGTACCCAACCATTAGACTACCACCACCCTCAACAGCCCAACCCTCTGAACCTAAGCCTCACACCCTTGAAATCCCCCATAGCGTTCCAGCTACCTCACTTCAGTCCATTGAAACTTCCACACCTTTTTAACCTGGGTTCCTTGAACTCTTAGGTCAATCCATTCCTTTCTCCCCTACCCATGACCAAGACACCATCCCAACAGAGGGGTTCTCAGCTATGATAACCTCTATCATAGGGGAAATTAATTATGAGTTCCCCCGTCTCCCAGACTCCCCTCACCCTCCTCATTTCACCCCTCCTCCAGATTCACCACAGCCCCATCAATTTGCCCATACACCTCCATCACCACAACCCACCATCTACACTCACGCACCCACTTCCCCATTTCAACTAATTCCACCCATCACCCTTGATTTTCTACCCCAAATCTTTAACCTCTTACTCTCCCTTCAAGCCCAAGTGATGGCCAACTCCTAAATCCAATAATCCATTATGGCCAATCTCCAAGCCATGCACTCCACCCTCCTAAACTTGGCCTCCATTCATAACAGTTTAGAAGTCATCCAATCAACCTTGTCACTTCTAATCCAACCATCATAACAGCCACCTATTCCTACACCCATCCATTTTCCTACTCCACCCACTTCACCCCCACCCACAACCTTAGCTATAACCTCCCCTGTTGCTGCACTCATTGCACCTATCCAGAAATCCCTCCTACTACCTTTACCAATGCCTCCACTGAAACTGAACCTGAACCAGAACCCCAACCTAACCCTATCAAACTACCCATTCTTCCCCTACCTCTACCAATCACCTACCCATAATTCAAACCTGATATCCCACCTACTGTAGCTACCTCTGATATTACCACAGATGTGGAGGACCTCATCCCAACCTCCTCAATTCTTACCCAAACAGACCCTAAGCCTAAACCTGCAATCCAACACCCTTTACCCTTAATATTCACCCTACCCATGCCATCATCCATCCCTTCCTCTAGTACTGAACAGCTCATACAAGTTGCCTCATTCTTTTTTGTACCTCCTTACTCAATCCTCTTATATGCCATGCAACAGAACTCATGCCTTAAAATGGTGTCATTAGAGGCTTGGCAAACATCAGAACCTCCATCAGGCAGCACTATGAAGAGAAGATAAGTCGAATGGAGTTGGATCACAAGGTTCAATTTATGGAAATATCAAAGGAGTGGGGTAGAATTTTGATTGAATATGAAGCTCAAAAGCATACTGTAGCAACTGAGAAGCTGAGAGTAGGTGGCCTCAAAAAAGGTTAGCTACCTCCTAAGAGGTCACGAAGGCCATCAGGGAACTCTATGAAAGTACAGTTCTGCTTGTTGAAAAGAAGGCAAAAATCCTTTAAAGGAGAGTTGCTGAACTGACTGTCACAAAGCATGCACAACCCACTGCCCCTCTAGTCAGTTCAACTACTACTACTGAGAAGAATGAGAAAGGAAAAGGAGTCCAAGTCAGGCCTGAGCCAACAGAAAATTAAGATGTTTAGATATGCACATATCATTAGTTAGGATGTTTTTGTATAATTTTTTGTAGTTATTTTCCTTTGCATTGTATAAATTTTTATATTATAAAAGAAATTTTTCTTTGGCATAGTTTGTGTGGTTCACTTTATGTCTTTTTGTTTGTTTGTTTTTGTGTGTATTGTTTGATTCTGCTACTTGCTTTATTTTATGTCTGATTTTGTGTATGATAACTTGCTGCACATGCCCTTTATTTTTGAATCAGTGAGGACACTGCTCCTCATAGGTTTGAGGGTGTGGCAAGGTTTGCCAATGCTGTAATTAACCCCAAGTGCAGCAGAAGCAAGTAAATAAGATAAAAATAGAGCTAAGTCCACCTAAGAAACTTTGGAAAGGAAGAAATATAAAAAATTTGCAGACATCTAGGCATTAAAAATTTCTAAATTTTAATATTTTCATGAGGTGAATATCAAGAAAACTCACCTGTGTCACTACATAGTGAACGATTAAAGAGAGAAAAAGGTAAGGACATGCCTAAGAGTTCAATGAAAGACCATACCTAGTGAGTTTTGAGCCTACAAAATTTTATTCTTTTCTCTTTGAGGAGTGACTGAGGTAAGTCTTTCTTCTCTAAGGACTGGCTGAGTCAATGTCCTCACTAGAAATTAGGCATCTCCAAGTTGAAACAACTGACAATGCTCATGATATTTAGGAAAGGATCAAGGCCTTCTCTTGGACAGTTTGAGCTTAAACATATGAAACCTAGTAAACTTCCCTTGTGCATACACCTTTTAAGCCTCGATTTCTAATTTTTTTTCAAAATACACCTGAGTACTTGTACCAAAACTTGTGGACCTGATTCAAACCTACCCCCACTCTGAGAATTTGAAGGTAAAGGAGGAGTTAAAGATGGACAAGCTAAGGTCAACATTGGGTAAATGAAAAAGAAACACAAAAGGAGGATAGCAGTGTAGCAGCTGAGGAGAGGGTGACATTTCAGAAAAATAAAAATAAAAAGAAAAGAAAAATTTATCCAAAAGAAAAAAAAAATAGAAAGAGGATAATAAAAAGGAAGAGAGAGGAGTCAAGAGGAAATTCCATTGGAAAAAGAAAAAATAAGAGGAGAAGTTGGCCACTTCAAGTCTGAAAAATATCAAAGAAGATGAAATGTGTTGAACTAAAGAAGGTGAAGTCATGAATCACCTCCTTCACCTGCTGATTTCTCAAATTTGCATCTTTTTCACCGTTCCATTCTTTATAACCTACACCCATAAGCCACATTACAACCCAGTTATAAGACCTTGTGATCCTAAATTGAATGAGCTGTTATGTGGAGATGAGGAGTTGTCACATCTATGGTGAGGAATAGCCAATGATGTCACAATTGAAGAGCTTTGCCTATGCTCATGCTTGCAGACCCATTTGGGGATTGTAACTACTCTTGTGCTTGTGAGAAAATTAAAACCCTCAAAGTTCTTTGTGATAGACTGCCCTAGAAAGCATTGGGTCTATTAGTGAATATATTGGGCATTGCCTAAAGCCTAATTTTTTAATTAATGGTGAGCTCAGTACTAACATACATGTGTTGTTTCTCTTATTACAAGTTAATTGGAAATAATGTGCATACATTCAAAAGTTTTAATGATTAAATGTTTGTGCATATCCTTTATTTAAATTCCTCATATTTTGAATCAAAGGTGAACTGATGCTCTGTGTATTGATAGCTAACTTGATAATGTTGCACTTTTATTAGCTGTTTCATTGAGAAGTTTGTGGGTACCTTCACTAAAACTCTTAGGAGACTTCACTCCTCCATTAGGGATCACCTAGGGGTTTAAAAGGCTTGATGCGTAAGCTAAATGCATCCGTGCACGCTACGACAGTGGCATTTACATTCTTAGAGTAGATGTTTAAATTTTTCTTTGCTCAGGGACTAGCAAAGATTAGGTTTGGGGACTAGCAAAGATTAAATTTTTCACTGAAAAGTATCACTTTTCACCTCTTAACCTAGCCTTTGCTGAACCTTGAAGCTGACTAATAACTCTTGTTTAGCTTATTTTGTAGATTAGTAATAACTTGTGCAGCTTAACACAAATTCCATGCGTTTGGTGCCTAGAAGAGAGAATTCAAGCCAAGGATGACAGCTGAGCTAGAGATTGATGGAACACCAAGGTGGTAGACACCATGGTCACTATTTTACATGTCATTATGGACCAGGGAAGTCTAACAGTGAAAGCAGTATAGATGAGAGTGGAGGAAGCTGCAACAGAAGCATGTGCATAGTAGTAGAGGAACAAATAACTTATCTCGCACAGTTGAGGTGCTACCTCGTGCTGTTCAATTCACTAGAAAAGTTTCCTCGCACAACTAAGACATGCAGCACAAGGGAACTTATGCAGCAGGCACGCAATTCAGCAGAACTCAATGCCTAAGGAACTCGTGCAGCAGTCGCACAATTTAGCTGACATCAATGCCTAAGGAACTGAAGAAGTAGTCGCACACTAAGCCTTCAAAAATACAGCTCGTGAAGCTTTAGAGAGGATCAAGTTTTAAAGCAGCCACGTGCACTACCTAGCGAGACCAATTTGCAAAAATAGCAACAGCAACCTCACAAAGTTCTCGCGTGTCTCTAGAGGAGAGAGACGCCCTGATACTATCTCGCATGCCTAGAAGTTCAATCCAATACCGAGTGAGTTGCATAATCATGTGAAAAGAAACCTAGCGAGAGTTAAAGGCATCCTTGTGACACCCTCATGAGAGGAACTTCTGAAGCCCTACTGCGCGAGCAAGCCAAGCAGTGCAACTCATCCTCATGACAGTATTACATTGCAATGTAGCTGCGCGACCATTTGAAGATCTACCACGCGAACTAAGGGCCTCCCAAGAAAAAATCTTACCCCGTGAGGACTCTGCAAATTGCGAGAAAGATTTAATATGCTGAAGGCAGCCTCACAAAGCTCGGGCTCCCAACTTCTCAGTCTTAACTCCAGGGACCTTTTGGAGATTTTCCCAGGTCTAGGGTACACATCTCGAGGCCATAATCTCAGGGTACATATCCCAAGGCATCCAAGGGTTATAATAGTGCCACATCTGCTTGAAAAATTAGGGTTTACTCTTCTCTGAGTGAAGGCATTAAGGATTGAGTATATAAGCTACAGTTGTAAATTAGAATTGGGATATCTCCTTCAACCTCTGTCTGTGGTGACTCGAGCATACTAGGGTTAGGGCTTGATCATTTCCTTTTCCCATTTTTCTTCTTTCTTATCCCAGCACTTACTGGCTAAACCCTCTGCAAGCAATTAGGTGTAGTTTTATTTAGTTTTGTAATGGGTCATGTGAACATTCGAATTTTATGAAGAGCTGTTGTGCACAAGGATGCTACCTTGAAAAATTGCATTGTAGGTAATTTTGATCAATGGAATTTGTATTTTAAATGTTTATTCAATCCATTATTTACCGATTTGCCCATAGTTTTGTTCAGGCTATAGCATGCATTTAGGATTTGAGCCGATTGAAAGGCCCATGGAAGCTTGAGCTTATAGCCCTAGGACCATGGTGATAGCGGCAGTTTACATGTTCTATCTTATCATTTGTGCGTAAGGCAACCTCTGTGGATTGCCTGTGCCCATTTGAGTGGATAGACTATAGCCCTAGGGTAGGTCTTGGTCACAGATCTGAGATGGATTCTTTTTCTCTGCACTTAAGCTTGTAGCCTAATGAGAGATTGTGCAGAGCCAAGCTCTCCTCTGTTTTACTTGACCAATATCAGCTGTTCGATCTGATTTCTCTATAGTGATTATAGACTTGTGAGTTGAGCCATTGTAGGCCTTTTGTAGCAATGACTAGCTGAATCTAAGTCCTCATTCAGCCTGAGATACCTTGTGGTTTCCGCTTGGTTTTCAAAGTCAGTTTGCTCCTATGGATGCATGTGCTTGCAGCCTTGCAAACATAGTGTCTACAATGGTATTCGTGGCTTGATTTAATTCATTGGTTGGAGGAAATATATTGGATAGTCTGTGACCATTTAAGTGGACAGGTTATAACCTTATGCTTAGTCCTCTCCTTTGGGTTAGGTTAGTTTTCTGATTTGATCAATGCGATTTGACAAACTCTATTAGATAGTCTGTGACCATTTAAGTGGACAGGTTATAACCTTAAGAGCAGTTTAAATGGCATGGGTTGAGATGAATACTTCTTCAATGCAGATGTGCTTGTAGCCATATGAGGGATTGGCTGCAGAGACGGCCCTAAATCTAAGTTACATAACTGAATTAACTTTAACTTAATTGCCTACTCCTCATCCTTTTATCATTATTTTAATACACACCATCTCCACCTTCTTCATAGCCATTTCTTTAGGATAGGACTACACTTTATTTCTCTTCTTTTAGTGTTAATTTAGTGTAGTTGTGACACCCTAACTACCTTTCTTTATGATTGTTAGATCTATAGTCAGATCTAGAGGCCTACTATTATAGCCAATTTTAGGTTCTTGATCATTAGCTATGTGGGATAAACTCTTACTTAAAACTTGCTACAATAGCCATGTATCTTGCAGGTTGTGTGTACTTTAGGTTGCTGTTTTCATAGCCATTTTACTCCACTTTTGTATTATGATTTTTACCGTCTCATATCACTTTAAATAAACACCTGGTACACAAATCAACAAAGGTGTAGTAAAGGCTAAGTTAAGAGGTGAAAAGTGATACTTTTCAGTGAATAACACTAGGCCCCAGATTACTCCCTTCCCTTTGAGCTTATGTGTGATGCTTCAGAATTTCCCTTTGGTGTAGTTTTGGGGCAAAGGAAAGATAAATTACCTAGTGTAATTTATTATGCCAGCAAGACATTGATTGATGCTCAGTTGAACTTTACCACCACTGAGAAAGAGTTATTGGTTGTTGTCTTTGCTTTGGAGAAATTTAGGCCTTATGTCTTAGGGTCTAAAATCATTATGTCCACTGACCACTCTGCCCTGAAATACTTGCTGTTTAAAAAGAAAGCCAAGCCTAGGTTGATCAGATGGATCCTCCTGTTACAAGAGTTTGATCTAGAGATCAATGATAAAAAGGGTGTGGAAAATGTGGTTGCAAACCACTTGTCTAGAATTTTACTAGCGACTGTGCACACATACCTATGAATGATTCTTTTTCGGATGAGAAACTTTTTGCCATCAATGTAACTGTTCCCTGGTTTGCAAACATTGTGAGCTATCTTGCTGCAGGAAGAATCCCCCCACATTGGTCCAAGGTGGACAAAGACCTGTTTTTCTCTCAACTCAAATATTTTCTGTGGGAGGATCCTTACCTTTACAAGTGTTGTGTAGACCAAATTGTGAGGAAGTGTGTTCCTGAAAATGAATTCCACAGCATTCTTTCAATATGCCATGAGCAGGCCTGTGGAGGTTATTTTGGGGGATGAAAAACTGTTGCCAAGGTGCTCCAAAGTAGATTTATTGGCCATCCTTGTTTCAGGATGCAATGGAGCACAACAAGGCCTATCAAAGATGTCAACAGATGGGGGGCATATCAAAAAGAGATTCAATGCCATTGCACCTTATCCTTATGGTAGAACTATTTGATGTATGGGGAATAGACTTCATGGGTCCATTTCCTCCTTCCTCTAGGTTTAATTTCATTCTTGTGGTTGTGGACTATGTGTCCAAATGGGTAGAAGCCATAGCCACAAGAACCAATGACCACACAGTTGTCCTTAAATTTTTGAAAGACAATATATTTTCCAGATTTGGCACCCCCAGAGCCATCATTAGTGATGGGGGGAGTGATTTCTATAACAAGTACTTTGAGAGATTGCTCAAGAAGTACTTTGTTACACATAGAGTGGCTATTCCATACCACTCATAGACCAGTGGGCAAGTGGAGATCTCTAACTGAGAAATCAAGCACATTTTTTAGAAAATTGTAAGGACTGATAGGAGGGAGTAGTCCCTGAAGCTGCAGGATGCCCTGTGGGCTTATAGGACTGCCTATCAGACCCCTATTGGAATGTCTCCATTTAGACTGGTCTATGGCAAGGCTTGTCATCTACCAATGGAGTTAGAACATAGAGCCTACTGGGCTATCAAAACTCTGAATTTTGATCTAACTGGTGCTGGTTCACAATAGAAATTATAGCTGGCTGAACTAGAGGAGTTGAGACTGGAGGCCCATGCAAATTTAATAATTTACAAGGAGAAAGCCAAAGCTTTGTTTGACAAAAGCCTGTTGAGAAAGGACTTTAAAATTGGTGCCAAGGTATGGCTGCTCAACTTTAAACTAAAATTCTTCCCAAGTAAGTTAAGATCCAAATGGGATGGTCGTTTTTATTATAACCCATGCATCCCCATCTGGGGCTATGGAGATCAGGGACTCCACCTTTGGGAAAATCATGAAAGTAAATGGTCAGAGGCTTAAACTATGTGTAGAAAAATCTGTGGAGCCAACAAAGACCTACCTTCAAGAACCTCCCACTAATAAGTGATCCACAACCTTGTAACTTATGTACCATAGCTATTTTGTTTTTTGTGTTTTAAAAAATCTATCATAGCTATTTTTGGTTTATTTTTAAGTTTCTAGAAAATCTGAATCTAGGTTGAGTCTTCACCTAGGGATTGAGCCATCTGCATGTGTGATTTGAGTATAAGGTGGACTGTGCAGTGTAGAGTTTAAATTGATTAACTGCTATGATCTGGGTTGTGAACATATGTGTGAGTCTCACAACTATGAAATGGTTGAAATATGAAAAAAATATGGTGCTGGTGCACCATGGCAGGGGGCATGGCAATTTAAATGCATATGCTAGTTGGCTGGCACTGAGAAGCAGTGGATTTGGCCTTGTTGCAAAGCTCAAGCAACCCAACGAGCAGTTATCAAGGCAAAATTTTGCCTTCTCTTGTGGCTAACTGAGCCCCGCGAGCTGTAGTTCAGGCAGACATGAGGTGTTCACGAGGCTCTGATGTGCAAGTTTTATCTTCGCGAGATCCTCACGAGCATACTGCCTAGAGGATGAACAGTAATAAGCCTCTCAAGGCCCCTTGTTCTCATCAAATAAGCCTCTCACGAAGGTCATTTTCAACTACACGATAAGTGTTTTCCAGAGTTATTTCTGCTTGTGAGGCTCAATTCCTTCAATCCCATCCTCACGATAACCCTGCGAGAGCCTCACGAATCATGAGTTTCATTCATTTAAACCCTGCTTCTTCTTAATTCCATTGCTCCCTGCCCTAGCTTTCAGCGCAAACCACAGACCTGTCACTTCCACTCTTTCACCTTCACTGCCCATTTTTCCCCTACTCTTACACCCTACTCCTATCATTTTACTTAACGTCAGCTCTCGAGCAGTTTGCACCTAACAAAATGCTGATCGATGCATTGTGCACATTCTGAGCTAAAACCCTAGTTTTTGGAGGGTAAGTGTTTATTTTTATAGTTGTGAGTTCAATTTGAAATTCCTCTGGTATACTATTTGATTTGAGAGAGGAATTTGTGTGGAGACACCTTAGTGAAGTTGTAGGTACCGGGTTCATGTTCTTAGACCTAGAGCCTTAGGATTTTGAAATGGCAGGCAAAACTCCATTTATCAAAAACCTTAAAGATCTATTAAACCCCCCTCAAGCAGCAATCCCCCTAGCAGTGAGGATTGCCGAGGCATCCACTGTGGAGGGCACTAATGCCCCTGTCCCCCAATCTGAAAATCCCAAAAAGAAAAATGCACCTAAAGAGAGGGCTAGGGCTGTTACTGATAAGCCTAAGAAGGCTAAGAAGTAGAAGAAGGGAAAGGAGGTTATCCCTGAAGTGAACCCCCTGACAACCCCTACTGATTTTATGGCTTCCATTAAATTTGATCCTGAGACTGCATTTGATAAGGCATTTTTGAGAAGGAGCCCTTGACTGCCCCATCATCGAATTTCTGACTAAGGCCTCCTTGTAACCTCTACTCAGGCCCCAGTGGAGTTAGCCTTTCATAGGTTAGTCCAACTGTTTTATCAGAACATCAGGGTCAGGAAAGATAAGGATGGAAACCCTGCGCTGTTGATCCTAGTAGATGACTTTGAAATGTTAGTGGATCAATTTGTGAAAGCCCAAGTCTTATGGATACTAGCTGCATACAACCCTGAGTGTACTTTGGGTGCTCCCTTGACTACCACAATCACTGAGATTGCTAAGAGGATAACCCAAGGGAAGAAGGCCTCAGGAGACTCCCTCAGGAGAAGAGACTTAGAGCCCAGGCTGCTTTTCATGGATCATGTTCTGAGAAAGAACATCTATGTGACTGAGTACCAATAGGAGAGAAGGGCACCCATAGCTGATGCCCTCTTTAGCTCCTCTTAGGGTTTGAAGCTACCCAGCTGGTCTTTGATGGAATGATGGACACCCATCTCATGGTATAAAGAAAGCAAAAGCCTCATGCACTGCCGTACAGTAGGCTCATCACATCACTGCTAAAAAGAGGGGGCTACCAGTGGCAGATGGGGGAGGAGACCGAGACACTGTCATCTACTCAGTTTGGAAAGAAACTTTGGGGGATTAGTCAGACTCTGGTGAAGAAGAAGAAGAAAGAGAAGGAGAAAGAGGCAGCCCCCACCATCTAAGAAGCTACAGCTGCTACTGCTACACCTGCTGTTGCCAGCTCTGTTGCTCTTGTTGTTGCACTTACTGCTGGACCTCCTGCTTCCAGCATAACCATCCCACCCACCACCAGCCAAATGCCAGCTCCTCCTCCACCCACCATTCCAGTCCCTACATCGTCTACAATCCTAGTCACCCTCCTTGCTTCCTCAGCCCCTACCACATTACCCACCCCTATCCTTGTGCCAACCCCCAGACGACTCACATTCCCTTTCAGATTACCCACTCCACCCATTACCAGGAAATATACCAAGAAGAAATCTTCTACACTACCCACAACTGCCACTGAACCTTTCCAACCCATTACACTACTAGACCCCATTCCTTTACCCCAACCTATTCCAGACATTGATCAACCCACTACCTTTACACCCATTGAACCTGGCACCTTAGACCCCTTCGACCATTCTATTCACTTTTTCACTTCCCATGACCTAGACCCAGACCCATACACCACTGAGAGATACTCAGCCATGATGGACTCCATCACTAGGGACATTAGGTATGAGTTCACACCTCTCCCTGACTCCCCACAGCCTACCCACCTTCCCCACCGCCAACCCAATTCCACTATTGTTGTCTTTCTTACCTTACAACTATTAAAGGGTTAAAACAACAAAATAAAAGGTAGAATCACAGAGAGATGGGATCAAGGTAAGCAAGCAGTCCTGCAAGAACTAGGGCTATTACAGCAAGCATTTAGGGGTAAGTAAGGGTATGCCCAAAGGGAAATATGTTCTAAAATGCAGTAAATCTCCATATCTATAATAGATCTGACACTCTAACCTATCTTAGTTTAAAATAAATCAAAACAGGAAAGAGGAGAGGTTTCTAAGATCTGTCACTTTACTAAAAACTACAAAAATAAAATGCAAAATGATCTAGAAGTTGATTGAAACTCAGATATAAGGGAATAGAGAAAAAAATTAAAATCACAAGGTGGTGAACAACAGCTAGGGGTTTTAGTCTTTACTGCAAACCGATTGGATCAAAGGCAATGCATGGGACAGATGTGCTACAATCCTTCATCTGGCTGAAAGCTTAGATGCAAGGTATAGGAATCAAATCTTAACCAAAGAATTGAAGCTATCCTAAGGCTTTGATCTATCCACTCAAATGGTCACAGATCATTTCAGAGATTGTTCTAATTCAAGGATCTTGATCAGAATAGGTAAGCTATTGCAAATGTTGTGGGTGTCAGGCTACAAGCTCAAGCATCCACAGGGATATCTAATCCAGGGAAATCAAATACGAAAAAGTGAAATTTAGATTAGAATCAACTTTAAAAATCATAATTATACTATAATAAAATAACTTACAATCCTATTGTGCTCAGATATGCTATCTGTGCACCATACTATCCATCTATAAAGCCTTTAAAACTCTTAATTTACATCCCCCAACCTCACCCAAGCTACTGAAGAGGTTTAGCCAACCATAATTGGCTAAGGAGAGAATTGGGGGGGAAGAAGGAAGAGAGGGAATTTTTGGAGGGAAATGGAATTCGGATTTGGCTCTAGTTCTCCTTAGTTCTTGTTGCCTAACTCTGTAGGTTCCTCAGGCATTTATACTCTTCCTTTCTGTCTTCAGATCCGTTTTAGCCAATCAGAGCTCAAGAGAATAATTCTGTTATTCTGAGCTATTGATGTCGCTGATTTCTCTTCTAAAAGCTCTTCACTGATTGGTCTAAATTGCACAAGTGCATGTGACGTGGTTAGGGTTCCCATTCGTGCCTAGTTGCATTCCAAAAATACCCCCAAGGGTCACTAACGTGCTTTGGAATGTGTGCACAAAGCACTGGAGTTGGTAGTAGCTGTGAAAGGAATTGAGAAGTTCCTAATTTGAATGTCGAGAGATTTAGGGAACCTCTTGACAGGTTCTGAGTCTTTCTTAGCCCTTCAATCAATAGGTTCATGTCGCTTTCGATAGGATTGGCAATTTCTTGACATGTTCAGTTAACTAGACGACAGGATTAGAGCCCATTTTTACCTTCTGTCTAATTCTTCATTCATCCTCTCAATGGGTTATAATCAACTTGTCGACTTGTTATACAGTCTTCAGTTGAGTGCTCGACAGGTTCTTCAATCCTCGCGAGAATGAGGGTAGTTTCAGGTAAGTTGTCAACAGGTTGCCTTGCACTGTTCGATAGGTTTGGTTGAACTTCTGGACATGATTCACCACTTCTCGACAGGTTCAGTTTACTAGTTGACAGGATTAGAGCCCATTTTCATCTTCAGTCCAGTTCTTCATTCATCCTCTCCACGGGTTATAATCAACCTAACAACTTGTTTTATAGTCTTCAGTTGAGTGCTTGACAGGTTCTTCAATCCTCACGAGAATGAGCATAACTTCAGGTATGTTGTCAACAGGTTGCCTTGCACTGTTCGACAGGTTCAGTTGAACTTCTTGGTGTGTAGCTGGGACCTCTCAACTTCCCCTGGACCTCCAGGTAAGGCTTCGACATGATCCACTGTTGTACCTCCAACCTCTCGATAGGTAACTGGAACCTTGCGAGATCTTCACATTTCCACCTCAGTACCTCTCGACAGGTGGGCCTATACTTCAAGAACCTCACGACAGGTTGATGTAACCTCTCGACAACTTGACTTTTAACAACTATACCCCAACCTCACCTTTCCAGCTCATCCTAACCTCTCCACCCACAATCCCAGCCATTTCAAATCCATTACACCAAAAACTCTCCCTCCTTACCTTACTACAAATCCAACTAATAGCCAATATCCAAAACCAGTCCACCCTTCAAACTAATCCATCCATTCAACCCTACAATCTTTTACCCTTTCACCCCAGCCACCTTTATCTTCACCCATACATGTACCTACCCTGCCTCTTTCACCCCAGCCTTAATTTTTAGTACCCACAGCCACAGCTACCACCCAAACAGATCTTCATATTAAGGACTTGACCATGGTCCCTATTCCCCTAGCTCACCTCAACCACTACCTTCTGTGATGACAGCAACTGCTGCCACTCAGACTGACATTGACCATGTGGAGCTATTCCTCACTCAACCCTCACTAGCCTCTACCTTCACACAAACTAAATTTGAAGTAGCGGACCTACCCCTCCTTGTCCCTACCTTTACATCTAACTTTATCCAAACAGAACCTGAGCCTGAGGAGATGGTTTACACCCCACCCACCTTCACCTCTTCCAACACCCAGACTGAGCCCAGTGAGGAGGAGCTGACACTCACTCTTCCACATCCATCATCTGTCCCATCACCATCATCCATTGTCCTGGCTTCTTCAAATACCATCCCCCCATTTTTCACCCTCAGTAGAGCCATGGAAGACAACCCCTATATCAGGAGGGATGTGATATGAGGAATGGCTGAGATCAACACTGCAATCAAGTAGCCATTCCTAGTTGAGATTGCCCAATTACAGTTGGACCACAGAGTGGAGAAGCGGAACTAGGAACAATTGTTACTGATTGTTCCTAGTTCCGCTACTTGATTGCAGTGTTGATCAGAAATATTGGGAAGACTGGTAGAGACACTCCAAAAATCCTTCTTAGTAGTGCACCCAACCTCATCAGCTAGGGTGTCCATCAATGAGCCTAGCATGCAGCAGGGCAGCACCAAGCCACAAAAGCAAGCTGTCAAGAGGACAAATGCTGGTGCTGCCAAAACTAAAAAGGTGAAGAAGAAAAATTTGAAGAGGGAGTATGAGAAAATAGCAGAAAAATGTGAATGGGAACCAGTTACTCTATCAAGCTCAAATTCAGATTAGGTTTTAGTGTGTCAGTTGTATTAGGTTTTAGTTTCTATTTTTATACATGCACAAATTTTCATTTGTAGTGTCTTGTATACTATTCTTATGAATGCAAATATCTCTTTTGTGTCCTTTCCTTGCAGTAATTTTACTTGTCCTCTTTTCTGCATGTTATTTTATTATTTTATGATTGTACCCTACTGCCCCTGTGGGCATATTCTTTGAAACAGTGAGGACACTGTTCCTCATAGGTTTAGGGGTGTGGCAGGGTAAGCCAATGGGATATTTAACTTAAGTGTAGCAGTATTAAGTGAGTAAGAAATAAGTAGAGTGAAGTTCACCTAAGAAATTTTGAAAATAAGGAAACTTAAACTGATGCAAAATTGTTAACACTAAAATCATTTTTAAAAATTCAACACTGCCATGAGGTGAGCATAAAGAAACTTTTTTTTCAGTACTTAGTGAACCAGTGAGGAGAGAAAAAGGTGGGGGCATGCCCAAGAATTCAATTGAAGACCATACCCAATGAGATTTGAGCCTATAATTTTTTTTTTTCTTAAAGTGTCTTTGGCAAATCGTTTCTGCTCCAAGGACTGGTTGATTCAACCCCTTTTCACTAGAAGTTAGGCCCCTCCAAGTTGAAACTTTTGGCTGCATGCATAGCATTAAAAAGATGATGAAGGCCTTCATTTGGATAGTTTGAGCCTAAAAGTACCAACCCATTGAAACTGCCCTTTTGCATATACTTTTAAAGCCTTCAAATCAATTATTCTTCAAGATACACCAAAGTACTTGCACCTCAACCTATAGACCTGATTCAACCTTACCCTCACTCTGAGAATTCAGAAGGTAAAGGAGAAGGAGATGAAAGTGGGTAAGCTGAGTGCAACATTTGGTGAATGGAAAAGAGAAGCAATATATGAACAGAAGTGTAGCAATGGTTTAGTTGGGGCATTTCATGAAAATAAAAATAAAAACAAAAATTAAAAGGAAAGAGAAGTTAAGAGGATACCTTAATCTAAAAATTGGAAGGAAGAAGAGAAGCTGGCCACTTTGAATCTGAAAAATGTCAATAAAGATGAAGTATGCTAAATTCAAGAAGGTGAAGTCATGAATCACCTTCTACACCTGGTGATTTCTCAGTTTTTGAACCCCATTTTCCCCTTCCATTCTATAGAAACCTCAACTATAAGCCACATTGCAACCCTTGTAAAAGCCCTTGTTGATCCAAAGTAAAGTGAGCTGTCATATAGAGATGAAGAGTTGTCTGATCTATGGTGAGAAGTAGATGATACCTGAACTTAGGAGCAAATGCCTATGCTCATGCTTGCAGACCCATTTTGGGTCTGTAACTGCTCTTCAGCTTGTGTGAACTGAAACGCCCTTTAAATTTTATTTGTGAGAGGAAACTCTGTTCAGCATTGGGTTCGAGATTTAACTTATTGGGCATTGCTTGAACCTAACATTTGAATCATTGGTAAGCTTAGTACTGGTTTGCACACACTGTATTTCTTGATGTCAGCTGATTGGTTTGATGAATATACATGCATGATTTAGGTGTTAACTGTGGCATTCAATGTCTTGAAAACCCTCAAATTTGAAAGATCAAAAGTGGACTGATACTCTATTTGTTGAAAACTGATTTGATCATGCTTGCACTTGTGTTAACTATTTTATTGAGAAGTTTATGGGTATCTTCACTGAAAACCCTCAGAAGACTTCACTCCTCCACTAGGGATCACCTAGGGATTTAAAAGGCTTAATGTATAAGCTAAATACATGTGTGCTCCCTATGAAAGTGGCTTTTAAATTTTTAGAGTAGTTGTTTAAATACCATTTTTAGACTACTGTATTAAGCAGTGAAAAATATTATTTTTCACCTCTTAACCTAGCCTTTACTACACCTTGGAGCCATCTAATAAATCTCTTTTGAGTGTGTGTTTGTAGTTAGGAAAAACTTTGCAGCTTAGTACAACAGTCCACTCATTTGGAAGCCAAAGAAGAGAGTTTTTAAGCCAAGCCTTGAAGCACATGCAAGAACAGAGGAGACTGGTGGTATATACCTTGGTGATAATTTTGGTAGCCAAGTGTGCACTAGAAGTCAAGCAGATGAAAGAAGAGTGGACCCATACAGACGATACTATTGCAGCAGTCTGTGCACAGCAGCAGCTATGCATAGCGAAAGTCTCATGCTGTTGAAAGCAAACTTGCGCAGTCCTCCCATAGCCCAATTGTCCTAAACAGCCCCCTCGCGCAGCTCTCGCATAGCTCAAGCTCGATGTAGTAAAAGAACTCGCGTAATGTACTTAGAGCTTGCGCATAACTCGGCAGCTCAAGTGGAGAGAGAGTCTCTGAAGATTTTCTTACAAAGATCTCATGAAGACCTCGCGCACCTCCAAGACAGAGCCAGCCACACGAGATGTGCAGCCCATCCTGGCAATCAACCCTACGCAGCTCAATGCTCATCCTCGCGATAGCTTGGTGAGACGCAATGTAGCCTAGCGAGAGCCTCGCGACTTGAGCCATCTGGAGAACCATTTGTGTGAGCTATGCTACTCAATGCAAAAGGGACCTCACGAAGCTCATTCAATTGCAAGATCAACCATGTGACAGCTTCACGAGAGGCCAAATTATAGCACTCATCCGTGCGAAGCTTGGGATCCCCACTTCTCAGTCCGTACACAAGGACACTTTAGGGATTTCCCCACTTCTAGCGCACACATCTCGAGGTTCTCATCAATTTCACACATCTCGAGGCATCCAAGGGTCACCATGGGGCCACATCTTCAAGCAAAAATTAGGGTTTTCTCTTCTATGTTCGTATTGGCCAAGGCAATGAGAAACTTAATATTTAAAGTTGTAATGTTTTAGTAGAAACTCATCTCATCTTCAACCTAAATTGGCTGTGAGCGCAAGAGTGCTTAGGTCATTAGGGTTAGGATTAGATCATCCCTTTTTCTTTTCTTCTTCCTTACCTTAGCATTTGTTGGCTAAGATCTTCTGTAAGTAGCTTGTTTATTTCAGTCTGTAATGGGTGTTGTGTAAGCATTGGGAGTTGATTTGAGATTCTACACTGGTTGTTGCCTTGAGGGCAGATCATTGTAAGTTTATTTTGTTTAATGAAATGCTATTTTAAAGCTCCATTAAATCTATATTGTTCTGTATTTTTCATTGATTCTTATGGGGTTGATGCTCCCACGGTTACTCGAGCTTGTAGCCCTGTAAACCATTGTGGCAACAACAATTATCTTATTCTATCTCAACCCTCTGTGAGGAACATAACCTCTGTGATAGCCTGCGACAATTTAAGTGGACAGACTATAGCCCTAAGGCTGGTCTAAATCATAGATTTGAGATAGATTCTACCTCACTACACTTGAGCTTGTACTCAAGTGAGAGATAGTGCAGATCCCAACTCCCCTTTGTGTTGTAATGCCATTATTAGATTTTAGATATTATATTATGTAGAGATTGCAAACTTGTGAGCTTGGTCATTACAGGCCTTTTGTAGCAATAACCAGCTGAGTCTAAGTCCTCATTCAACTTCTGATTGTCTGTGGTTTCCAGTAGACTTTTAAGGGTTGTTTGCTCCTATGAATGCTTGAGTTTGTAACCTTCCAAACATAGTGTTTGCAATGGTATTCATGCTCTGATTTGATTCATTGGTTGGAGGAAATCTCAAGGATAGTCTGTGATCATTTAAGTGGACAGATTATAGCCTTAGGATCAATTCATTCCCTTGGATTAGGTTAATTTTCTGAGTTTAACCCATGTAAATTGATCATCTCAGTCTGTGACCATTTAAGTGGACAAATTATAGCCTTAAGAGAGTAGTTAACTCACAGTGGTTGATTTGGATCCCTCTACCTTGTAGATGAGCTTGTAGCCATCCAAAGGAATACTACAGAAAAAGCTCTAGATTTGAGTTGCACAACCGATTTATTCTTAGCTGCATACTTCTCATCATTTTACCTTTATTTTACCACACCATTACCACCTTCTTTGAAACCCTTTCTTTAGCATAGGACTGCATTTTATTTCTTAGTTTTAGTTTTAGTTATGACAACCCCAAAACACTCCCATTCTTTAGGATTGCCAGATCCGTAGTCAGATCTGGAGGCCTACTAAACAACCCTTTTTGGGTTCTAGATCAATTTTCCCTATTACTTACTTTTAAAACTTGCTACAACAGGCCCTGGATCTGGTAGGACTGTGGTATTTTTGAGTGTTGTTTTCATGTTTTTCCATCCCCCTTTACTTTGATTAATTTTTACCACTGTGTTTTCTAATAAAAATAACAGCATCTGAAAGTAAACCAATACAGCAGGCCACCTCACCATGAACAACACACAAATGAGGCACGTGTCCCAAAATGGTGAGGTGCTCCCCTAGCCAGACTTGGAATAAAAGTGGACATCTCCTAAGGCACTCCACCTTGCCAAAGGAAAAAGCGTTAGCAGAGGAACCTCAAGGAAAGATGAGACGGGCCAGTCCAAACTGATCCAAACCCCCGAGCTTGCTCTGATTCAAACTCTCAATCCACTTCTTTAAAAAACTGAGCCCCACGCCCAAGGAGGGAAGTGTAGTGGTCCCAGACCCCCCTCGAGAGACGGGGTTGGAAAGCGAATCCATTGTCATACAAAGATGTTTCCGAGATACAATTCGATGTAGAATGAATGCATTCTTGGGCTTAAAAGCCCCATATTCCCCAGAAGGCACTTGGCGTGTATATTATACATGCCAAGCCATTTACTCCAGAATCTGCCTGGCGTGTGTATTACACACGCCAAGCCAATTCTCGCCCAGAGTTGCCTGGCGTGTATATTACACATGCCAGACAACTAGTGCCACCCAAAGAGAAAAAGAGAGGGTAGGAGAGGTCCTTTTTGTTGGCCCCCTAGCTAGCCCGCCTGCATTTTCGACGATTTATTTTCAAAGCATTCCAGACCACATGCTGGGATACAAGGAGTTACCATCTAACCATTATATAACTTTCTTCTTTCAGGAACAATCTACACAGAGGTTAAAGTCATGACCGGAATTAACCAAGGCATGGCTTGAAAAGAAAAACCAAGCCCATCCTGCAAATGATCCAGTCTACTACAGCAAGCAAAAGGGGGATAGAACATACAATAAAAAAGAGGGCACTAACATTCATCCTAGAAACCATCCAAAACACCGTGTCATATCATCCATTACATGTTTCCAAAACCAAAAAATATGTCCCAAGAGTCTAAAATGTCTAATCAAATTAGAGCAGGCCTAATCCTTAACAGCACCCTTTGATTTCTTGCGACGGTGCAAGGTACTGTGGTATGTCCAAACCTCCCCCACCCCAAGACCACGCCTGCGATAGCCTCTCGAGCAACGATGGCGGCTCCTTCTCACGAGCGTGCTACAAACATCATACAAGGAGATTAGTTGAGTAAAAGTAAGGGCAGCAAACTAAAAGTCAGAGCCAATCAATAAAGCGCTTACCATTTCTACATCCGGAAGACCAGAAATATTGCTATAATACTCGACCTGATTCACAACCAATTCACACTTCTGCACAAAAGAAAAAGAGATATCCGGTACAGGGGCCATAAGCACAAAAGCAGGCATTTCTCTGAAAAGGAGGTGTATGGTAAAGAAAACTCACCCCTGGGACCAGTTCAAGTGGGGGGACCTGGACTGCTTCAGCAAATATGTGGGCCCGCTCGGCTACATGAGCACATAAACTTGAAAGAAAGGAATCATCAAGGCCTCTAAAGGTCCCCTGAACCTCAGCAGTCGAACTACCGAAGCACCCATGCCAGAGGGGTCTGAAGGACTAGCACCAGTAGCCTCAGCAGGACCTGCCTCCACCTCATCATCGTCACCAGAATTGTCTCCCCTGCCGAACTATGAAAAGAAGTAAGATTTCAATCAGTGGAGATAAAAATTGAATCAGAACCATTGGAAACTTGCCTAAAGAAAGAGGAGAATTACCTGAGATCGCAGACCACCGAAGGCCAAAAAGTTAGCATCGGGTATGAAATGCGGAAGGAGGGACCGATAGGGCCGGGACTCATACCACATCGGGTATCCTCCAGGCATGAGAAGATCATCAATAGGGACCTCATGATGGAGGAATCCGGCTAAGAGCTCCTCGATAGTACCCTCTGGAGACATAACGTTTGCATGAGGAGCCCCTGGCACGGCGAAATGATCTCGGTATTGATGTACTACTCTCTCCCTAGGTAATATGCCCTAGCCAAGGTCTCATAAAAGAAAATGACATGACGATCAACAAAAAGTAGGACAGAGCCACGGCGGCTCGATCCCAAAAGGAAGACCCAATGTACGGGTCAAAGACGATCTGTAATGGTAAAGAGAATCCTATCAGTCAATAGACGCCATCAAACCAATAAAAAAGGGGGAGAGAAGTCCATGCCTGCTCTGGGATCAGCAAGTCAAATTGAGACCTTAGGGCTAGCTCTAAATTCTTCATTCTGACATCCCTGCGACAATTCTTATGCCAGTTGCTCATAAGCGGATATGTGTAAACATAGGAGAAAAGGAGAGGACGACTAGGCTGGAAGTGCAAGTACCCCCAAATCTGAAAAGAGTAGTAACCATAAAGGATGCGTCAGAAGCAGGATGAATGACTAGATAATAAACCAAGGGAATTGAGTTGGGGGTTACATTAATCGCAGGCCAAAAACCGACAACCAAACCTAGGTCCCCAACGGAGGCTCGAGCCAGGCTAGACATTAGCAGGACGAATCCAGCCCCGTCCTAGTCATACTGATGCATATTGTCCCAATTTCCCATCAGACTAAGCATGGACAATGAAACCTAGCCTCCGCTGGGATTTGTAAAAAGAGTTTTTCCTAGGAGGAAAAGGAGCGAGATGCGGGCCAACATCAAGGCACGCTTAGGATCAATGGGGATATCTGCATCCGGCAGGCCCATATCCACGAATTCATTCTCACAAAACAAATCAGCTAGCCAAGACAACTTAACAACAGTGCCATGCATATTCTGGGAAGAGGGGTAATCCCCGATCAATTGAACCACCTCGTTCCGACCTGGTACTCAAAGGTTGGTCACCGGTGTGCCCCCTATCCTAATCCCCGTAATCATCGACCAATCAACTAAGGTGATGGTCATCTCGGCCATTGACATGTGGAAAGTCATGGTCACAGGCTGAAAGCGTTCAAGTAGCGCCTTCGGATAGGCCAAACCAACCCCCCTTGGGCGATGAGAAACTTCACAACCGAAGGAAGGTAGAGGTAAAGGCAATGGAGGTCGAACCAACCCCCACAGAACATAATCGATGGCAATTCTTGCATTAAAATAAAGAAGTATTACATCCTAAAGATAAAGCCAGCTCGCACAAAGAAAAGATGAAGCAACAAAATAAAACTTGTTTTATTACCTTCCCAGTAATCCCAAAGTTTGAGATATGGATATGTTGTTGATTAAGTAGACTGGTACGGGCTGCCTCACCCTGCATCTAGTACAAAGGACGGGAAGAGCACAGAGCACTGCCAAAAATTGCTCTCCCTAGGGACCATAGACCACCTCAGGTCCCTCCTCTTGCCCTTGCTCCTCCTCACTTGACATTCCGAGGGAGACACAAGCAACAATATGAAGAGATGTTAGTAGCGAGAAACCAATTGCTATGAGCCAAAAGAAGGTAAGTATGCCCCTTTCATTTTCCATCAATCATAATCCACATCTTTTTTAAATATATACATCAAGAAAGAGGGGGGAGGCCCAAGGGCCCCCACATTTAAAATAAAAAACAAAACAAAATAAAAAAATGGCACAAGGTATGTATAAACATGCACAAATAATAAATAATAAAAAAAAAAAGAAGAGAAAAAGTTTCAAGAAAAGAAGAAAAAGTTTAAAAAAAAATATATATATATATATATATATAATATATACATACATAAATGAAAAAAAGAGAGAGAGAGAGAGAGAGGAAGAAGAAAAAGAAAAAGTTTCAAAAAATTAGGCGTAACACAGAAAACCATCTAGATTCAAAGAAAAAAGAGGGCCCTAATCATATCAACAAAATGGCTCAAGAAAATCCAATGAAAAATGGAAATAAGGCATCATTAAAGATCATCACAGCCAATTTCACATAGAATGAAATCAAACAGGTTGTAAATAATCACACTTGGAAAAAATCCTCATTCATCATCTAAAAATGCAAGAATCCTAAACCACATTGCAAATAATTGAAGAAGAATCAAAGGAAATGAGGTTAAACAATGATTACCTTGAAGAAAATTGATCATTGATTTGGCGTAGAACGTATGTTTGATTAGCGAAAGTGGATGCTGACAATGAAACAAGGTTCAAATCAATCCAAAAGAATCCTAGGAGGAGGTCCCGTTTTGGTTTAGATAGGGGGAGGAAAGGATTTTGAAAAATTCCCTTTTTGGCTCGTGCTCGACTGATTTAAAACCCCCCAGCTCAGGATGGCATGTATAATATACACGCCAGGCTTGTTTTGACCAGATTTGGCCTGGCTTGTATAATATACATGCCAGGCTATTCCTGGCCCGATGTGGCTTGGCGTGTATATTATACATGCTGAGCCTGCTCCTCCTTAGCTTCGAAAAGGTGCACATGCTGTTGAGAACTGGAAAATACCATTTTTCACCCCTCAACCTGAGTCTTGATAGACCTTTGAGAGAACTAAATAAGTGTTCTAAGTGCTTGTGTTTCAGCTAACAATAAAGACAGGCTTTACTATAAAAGCAGCTTAAAAGTGCCAAAAAGATGAAAATCCATGTCGATCCAAAGGAAGAAAGAGAAGGGACAACCTCACTAGCTGTTAAAAGGTCTGAACTGAAGAGGCCAAGACCTGGTCTCAACCCAGAAAAGAAGTGTGGAGCAATTCGAACAGAAAAATGCACTACAGAGTGCTTTTCGAAAAGAACCTGAACTGTTCGAAAAGAACCTGAACTCTACGAAAAGAACTAAAAACTTCACGCTTAGTTTTCGAAGAGAACCTGAACTCTTTGAAGAGATGATTGACCTTTTCGAAAAGAAGAGAACTCCTTTCAAACAGAACCTGAATGTTTCGAAAAGAGCTTCAGAAGTTACAGCACCTTGCGAAAAGTCCCCTAAACTATGCGAAATGGTATTCTGGAGATTCCTAGCTTTTGCAAGGGTAATTCAGTAATCTTTTTCACGCATCCCAATGCATTTAAAAACCTAGGGACATTCCAGAGGATTCTAAGCATGAAGCGAAGGCATATTCCACCCCACGTGAGCACCAAGAGATGAAATAACTTGGCGGGAACTTCTAGAAACTCTAACAGACTTTCGAAATGCATAACAGAATTGATGTTTATGTCGCCTGATTGGTTGAACCAGATCGAGCAATTCTGATTGGCCAGAACATATCTGGATCCTTGTGCTCAACTACCATTGGTTGATACAGATCTGAGCACTTCTGATTGGTTGATACACATCTGAGCTGGACTTAGGGAAAACTATAAATAGACGAACCATTTGCCCAATTTTGGTATCCAGATTTTGAGTTTCATTCCTATTCCCCCATTTCCATACCAGATAGTTTGTCTGAAATCCCTGTAATAGCCTCACTTTTACTTGCAATTGAGAGCTGTGAGATACTTCTGTAATTCAAAAGAGAGTTGTATTCAAAACTACAAATCTGAGAGCTGTTTAAGCTGTGCTCTGTAATTGTAATGGTGAATTTGAAAAGGTTACTGTAAACCGTACATTCTCAATTGGACTCATGTTAAGGGTTCCCTCTGATCTCCTTATTGCATTAGACTCCTTTAGATTTACTGTTTTTCATGCAATTTCCCTTGATTCATTAATCCTATGAGAATTAGTGTTTGTAACCTAATCTCTCACGACATTTGTAGTGATGTTTCTTGTTCTAAATTAAGGGTTAGATTAAAGACTATTGGATGGTCTGTGGCCATTAAAGTGGACAGACCATAGCCATAAGCCTAAATCTAATCCTTCAGTTAGATTTATTTCTCTTACATCTGTGCTTGAAGCCAGATGAAGATTGGATCATTTCTCTTGTGATCTGCAGTCATTCTCATTGTATTTCAAGGACCAAATCAAAGTTAGATATTATTTCTCCATTTTTAAAAGTTTACATCAAAATTCCCCCAACTCAGATCTGGATCATTTAGTTTAACTTTTACTTTTATCATTTAGTTAATGTGACAAATTCAACCTCCCATCTTATGTGCTTTCTAGATAGGATAAGAGGCCAGATCTGGTAGCTCAGATTTGGAGGTTTATCTTGCATTTTAAACAAATTCTCTGTGGACGATCTTTTACTCACTTACATTTAAAACTTGCTACAATTGGCCCTGATCTTGCAGGCTAATTCACTTCTCTCTGCACTGATATTTCTTTACTCTTTTTAATGCTCTAGATTCATTATAACTTAGCAGTTGCAAATCTGTTTTCAAAACACAAATAAATCATGCACACTTAGAGGAAACAACAAGTTTTTGGCGCCGTTACCGGGGAATTTGTTTTAAAATAGGTAGACCTAAGTTTTCATTTTTATTTTTATATCTGTACTAAACTATTCTATTGTTTATACCTGTGCAGTTATTCATATCCATTTTTTGAAGGAGGGAAATTACTTAAAAAGGAATTATGAAGGTTTGCTGTGAATAATCTGATTTTTTGTTCTGAGTTGTATGTTTGGTAGGAGGACTCTCAGCCCTGAGATTGTCCCACTTAATTTAGAAGTTGAAAGGCTATTACGAACCAAACAAACAACACAGAATTCTGCTACTATGGGTGAAGAACCTTGACTTTTGAGGGATTACTTTGCACCTGGTGCTTATAATTCTCCCTTTTGCATGCAATTTCCTACTGTTGAAGGAAATTATGAGATCAAATCATCGACCATCCAAATGCTTCCTTCTTTCCATGGGTTGAGTAAGGAAGATCCATACAAACATGTGGATGAATTCTTGGCTCTTTGCACCACATTCAACATTGCTGGACTTGGTCCAGAGGCAACCAAGCTTAGGCTCTTTCCTTTTTCAATAAAAGACAAAGCTAGAGCATGGTTGTCTATGTTAGCACCAAATAGTATCACTTCTTGGAATGATTTGCAGTGTCAATTTTTAGCCAAATACTTCCCAATGTCTAAAACAAGCAAATTGAGACAAAGTATCATTTCCTTCTCACAAAACTCAACTGAAACTTTCCATGAAGCATGGGAAAGATTTAAGAAACTTTTAAGGCAATGTCCTCATCATCAAATTCCTAGATGGCAGCTGGTTCAAAGCTTCTATCAAGGAATTGATCAAAAAGGCAAAAATATGGTGGATGCCTCCTGTGGAGGCACTTACTTGCAAAAAATAGTTGAGGAGGTTTGAGACTTATTTGAAGTAATTGGTGAAAACTCAACTCAACAGGAATCTCTGTCAAGAGATATTGAAAATCCTGCTAGGTTGAACAATCAGCAAACCACCAAAGGAAAGATTTATGAGGCGAATGAGTTGGAAAGAAAGATGGACAATTTAACCACAAAGTTTGATAGATTGATGGACTCACTTAAAAATCCAATGGTTGCAAGAGTAGAGGAGGCATGTCTGATATGCCAGTCCCCTACTCATTCAATTGACCTATGTCCTGCTGCACCACAGTTCCCAGATTTATTGGTGGAACAAGCTCATGCTGCTCAATCATTTGGACAGATGCAGTCAAATGAATATCCATGGAGAGGGCACCCCAATATGAGGTGGAGCCAAGGGAATTATCAATCACAACAGCAGCAACAACCAAGGAACCAAATGTCTTTCAAAACTACACAGCCTTATCAACAGAATTTTTATGCCAAGCCAAATTTTCAGCAGCCCATTCCACAACCTGTGCAGCAATCTGCCCCAGTTCAAATCCCTTCCAGGTCCCCTTCTTTTGAAGATCAAGTCCTAAATTCACTCCAAAATTTAGGATCTTTAACTCAGACTGTGAACTTTCACAGCAAGAGCGTAAAGAAGATTGAAGAAACATTGGGACAGCTTTCAAATACTTTGGCCAAAAGAGAGGAAGGAAAGTTACCCAGCCAACCTTTGAACAATCCCAAAGGACAGTTCATGGTTGGAGAAGCTTCTATTTCATATGAAGAAGTAAAAACTGTCACAACTTTGAGAAGTGGAAGAATTATAAATAACAAAGTGGGTAGTGAAGAAGAAAAAAATGAGGAAAATGATAAAGATTTGCAGCAAGAGCAGCATAATGATAGCAATGGGGGTGCTGATGTATCTCAGAAAAATCAAACAAATGAAAAACAAAAAAATCAAAAAGATTCTGAAAATGCTTTCAAAGCTGTAGATGAAGGACTAGTTCCTCATTTGCCATTTCCTCATGCAATGAAATCTGTATCCCCTTTTGATCAAGGGAACACAAAAATAGATGAAATGATCGAGACTTTCAAGCAAGTCAAGATAAATCTACCTTTGCTTGAGGCAATCAAACAAATTCCAGCATATGCAAAATTTTTAAAAGATGTTTGCACTCACAAAAGACAGTCTAGGATACAGTTATCCAAGAAGGTCTTTGCTGTGGAAAGAGTTAATCAGGTGTTGTCTATTGCCACACCTCCTAAACTTCAAGATCCTGGAATCCCCACAATCCCTTGCATTATTGGGGAACATACCATTGAAAAGGCTTTATTAGATTTGGGTGCTAGTGTCAACCTACTTCCATATTCTGTATATGAGAAACTAGGTTTGGGAGAATTAAAACCCACACATGTGGTGTTACAACTAGCAGACAGATCTGAAAGGACGCCAGTTGGGATGATTGAAGATGTATTGGTGGCAGTAGATAAATTTTTCTATCCTGCTGATTTTCTAGTTTTGGACATAGAACCTACCAAAAGCAAAACTTCCATCCCTGTCATTTTGGGAAGACCATTCCTGGCTACAGCAAATGTTTGCATTCAATGCAGGTGTGGAATTATGGAAATCTCTTTTGGAAACATGAAGGTAAAATTAAATGTTTATAATGCAGTCACACAGCCTCAATTCAGCTCTGAGGAATGTTTTCATGTTGATCTATTGGATGAACTGGTAGAAGGGACTTTACAACAGTTTTTGCAGTGTGAAGATTTCATCACAGATTCTAAAGTTGCTTGGGGAAATTCCGAGGAAGAAACAGTTTGTACCTCAAAGTCTGAGGAAGTAAATGTTGTGCAAGGAACTCATAATCAATCAGCAAGTTTCTCTTCTTGGAAACCTGCTACTCTTCCCCTTCCACAAACAACTAAGGTACCTTTGTTACCTTCTTTTCTGAGCCCACTTGATTTAGAACTGAAGCAGTTGTCAGAAAATTTGAAATATGTGTTTTTAGGAGATCATAAATCATTGCCTGCGATTATTTCTTCCTTCCTCAAAAAGGAGTAGGAGGAAGAGCTGTTGATTGTTTTGAAAGAACATAGAAGGGAAATTGGCTGGACTATTGCTGATTTGGGAGGAATCAGTCCAGCTGTTTGCATGCATAAAATCCATTTGGAAGAAGATGCAAAGCCTTCTAGGGAAATGCAAAGGAGGCTGAACCCTCATATGCAAGAAGTGGTCATGAAAGAGGTTGTTAAGTTGTTGGATGCAGGGGTCATTTACCCCATTTCAGATTCAGCTTGGGTGGCACCTACACAGGTGGTACCTAAGAAATCTGGGATCACTGTTGTAACCTCAGATTCTGGTGAGCTTATGTCAACCAGACAAACAACTGGGTGGAGGGTCTGTATTGGTTACAGAAAATTAAATTCAATGACCAGAAAAGGCCATTTCCCTCTCCCATTCATTGATCAGATTTTAGATAAGCTAGCAGGAAAAGCTTATTACTGTTTTCTTGATGGTTACTCTGGTTACAACCAGATTCCTGTGTACCCACAAGATCAGAAAAATACCACATTCACTTGCCCTTTTGGCACTTTTGCCTATAGGAGAATGCCTTTTGGTCTTTGTAATGCTCCTGCTACCTTTCAAAGATGCATGTACTCCATTTTCTCTGATATGATTGACCAATTAATGGAGACGGAGACAGTTTTTCCCAGTGTTTACATCATCTCAAATTGGTGTTACAGAGATGTGAAGAAACCAATCTAGTTTTGAGCTGGGAGAAGAGCCATTTCATGGTCACCCAAGGCATTGTCCTTGGCCATGTTGTTTCCCACAAGGGCATTGAGGTGGACAGAGCAAAAATTGATTTAATTACACATTTACCACCTCCCAAAACTGTTAAACAAATCAGAAGTTTTCTGGGACATGCAGGATTTTACAGAAGATTCATTAAGGACTTCAGTAAAATAATGAATGCATGAAGGCATTTGAATTCTTAAAAAACTGTTTGATTTTAGCTCCAATATTGCAGTCTCCAGATTATTCACTACCTTTTGAACTTATGTGTGATGCATCAGATTATGCTTTGGGAGCTGTCCTTGGACAGAGAAAGGAAAAGCTGCCTCATGCCATAGCTTATGCCAGTAGACCAATGATTAATGCACAGCTTAATTACACAACAACTGAGAAGGAGCTGCTGGCAATTGTTTTTGCTTTAGAGAAATTCAGGTCATATGTCTTGGGTTCACAAATAGTGGTATTCACTGACCACTCTGCCTTGAAATACCTTCTGTCTAAGAAGGACACCAAACCAAGATTAATCAGGTGGATTCCCCTATTACAGGAATTTGATTTACAGATCAAAGATAAAAAAGGTGTGGAGAATGTGGTGGCTGATCACCTGTCTAGAATTTTAATCACGAGATTGATAGGCTGCCTATCAATGAATCTTTCCCTGATGAGCAACTTTTTGCTGTTAGTGTACACACTCCTTGGTTTGCAAACATAGTCAACTTTTTGGCTACTAGAAGAATTCCTCAACATTGGAATAAAATGGATAAAGATCTTTTCTTCTCAAAGGTTAAACATTTCATCTGGGAAGATCCTTATCTGTTTAAGAGTTGTGCAGACCAAATAATAAGAAGATGTGTCCCTGACCAAGAATTTCATAGAATACTTTCTATGTGTCATGAACAGGCCTGTGGAGGTCATTTTAGTGGAAACAAAACTGCTGCAAAGGTTTTGCAGTGTGGATTTTATTGGCCTACACTTTTCAGATCAGAAGTCTTGCAGAATCTTGCTTAAATTGGGCAGCATTTCCATGAGAAACTCAATGCCTTTACAGCCTATTTTGGTAGTGGAGTTGTTTGATGTTTGGGGGATAGATTTTATGGGTCCCTTTCCTCCTTCCAATGGGTATAATTTCATTTTAGTAGCTGTGGATTATGTATCCAAATGGATTGAAGCCATAGCCACTAAAACCAATGATCACAAAGTGGTTCTTAAATTTCTAAAGGATCACATTTTTTCCAGGTTTGGTTTTCCCAGAGCTATTATCAGTGATGGGGGAAGCCATTTTTGTAATAAACATTTTGAAACTTTATTGAAAAAATACTCTGTGACTCATAGAGTAGCTACTCCATATCATCCACAAACCAGTGGACAAGTGGAGATTTCCAATAGAGAAATCAAACATATACTGGAAAAGACTGTGAAGAAGGACAGAAAGGATTGGTCCTTTAAGCTGAATGATGCATTGTGGGCATACAGGACAGCCTATAAAACCCCAATTGGCATGTCCCCATTCAGGTTGGTCTATGGCAAAGCATGCCATTTACCAGTGGAGTTAGAATATAAAGCCTTTTGGGCCATTAAAACATTGAACATGGATCTAACTACTGCTGGTAATCACAGGAAATTGCAACTTGCTGAGTTGGAGGAGCTGAGAATGGATGCATACACAAATTCAAGAGTTTACAAAGAGAAAGTCAAAGCCTTCCATGATAAAAATTATTTAAGAAAAGAGTTCACAGCTGGCTCTAAGGTATGGTTATTTAACTCAAAACTTAAGTTTTTTCCTGGAAAGCTGAGATCCAGATGGGAAGGGCCATATCATCATTCATGCGGCTCATACGAGGCTGTTGACATCTTCGATCCAAGTAAGGGAAGAATCTTGAAAGTAAATGGTCAGAGGCTCAAACCATGCATTGAAAATACCCAGGAGCCTGTGCTGCCCATCTATCATCAAGAGCCCCCCCAAATCTGATGGTATACAACTGTACAATATGTTTTTATTTCATAGTTTTTGCTTAGTTTTCTTTTTCTTTGTTTTTATTCATGTTTGATCTCTTTTCGCATGGTTTAAATATGTGAAAAGTTAAGTCGCAAAGTAAAAATTGCTGTTTCGCAAAGTTCAATTTTCTTTTCGAAAAGAATCTGGATTTGTAACGAACTGCTCGAAAGCAAGGATTTGCTTTTTGAATAGTTGTTTCTGAAGCCATTTTCTTTTCGAAAAGATGTTTCTGAAGCCATTTTCTTTTCGAAAAGATGTTTCTGAAGATATTAGCTTTTCGAATGGTACTGATGCCATTCTCAGTTGTAAAAAGGTCTATTTTGGAACTTTTCAAAAATTTAAAAAGGACTTTGTGAAATTAACTTTGAGCATATTTAAACCCTTTCAAAGTAAGGGTTTCATATTCAAAAGCTTTCTGAGAACGTCTTGTTCCACAGAAACCCTATTTCTTTCTTCCCTTGCGTGATTCTAGAATTCAGCCACACTTTTCTTCTCCTTTGTTCGATCATTTGAGCTTTCAGAGAAGGATTTTAGCTTCTGGTCTGGGGGATTTCAGCAAGCCAGCAACACGTTCAATCAAAAAACCCTAGATCTCGATATTTTTCTGCGCATTCTCTCTGTTTATCATTTGAAAATTTGATTTTGTGTCAGCATTTGTTGTGGGCTTTTTCATACACAAATTTAGAATGGGAAAAGCTAAAAATCATTGGCTGCCATGTTCCCAAAATCTTCTGCCAAGAAAGTTAGCAAACCTAGCCCAAAAGGAAAAACCAAAACTTCAGCCAAAAGAAAACTATCAATGGATAAAACGGATAGGATTGAGAAAGGGAAGAAAGTGAGACATGAGGAACCCATCCCTGCAGCTGCTAGTCCTGAGCCTAAGCTTCCTCCTCTGCCTATGAATTTGGTACTGCCAAATCCATTCCTGAGCTTATTGTGGATGAAACTTTTTTCGTCAACAAACCGGACTGTCTACTATCTTTAAGATACATGAGAGATGCCTCACTAAGCAATATCCTTACGCCTTTGCCAGAGAAAATTTATCCGCGAATGGTGAAGTTATGGTTCCAAAACTTGGTAAAAGTCACAGAAAAAGATGCTGATGTCCTGTTGAGAACTGAAAAATATCATTTTTCACCCCTTAACCTGAGTCTTGATAGACCTTTGAGAGAACTAAATAAGTGTTTTAAGTGCTTGTGTTGCAGCTAACAATAAAGACAGGCTTAACCATAAAAGCAGCTTAAAAGTGCCAAAAAGATGACAATCCATGTCAATCCAAAGAAAGAAAGAGAAGAGACAACCTCACTAGCTGTTAAAAGGTCTGAACTGAAGAGGCAAAGACCTGGTCTCAACCCAGAAAAGAAGTATGGAGCAATTGAGCAGAAAATGCACTCTGAGTACTTTTAAAAGAACTGAACTGCTCAAAAGAACCTGAACTCCGCGAAAAGAACTAAAACTCCAGGCTTTGCTTTCGAAGAGCACCTGAACTCTTCAAGGAGATGATTGACCTTTTCGAAAAGAAGAAAATTCAATTCGAACAGAACCAGAACATTGCGAAAAGAGCTTCAGGAGTTACAACACCTTGCGAAAAGTCCCCTAAGCTATGCGAAAAGGTATTCTGGAGATTCCCAGCTTTTGCAAGGGCAATTCAGTAATCTGTTTCACGCGTCCCTATGCATTTAAAAACCTAGGGACATTCCAGAGGATTCTAAGCATGAAGTGAAGGCATATTCCACCCCACGTGAGCACCCAGATTGAAATAACTTGGCGGGAACTTCTAGAAACTCTAACAGACTTTCAAAATGCATAACAGAATTGATGCTTTTTTCACCTGATTGGCTGAACTAGATCGAGAAATTCTGATTGCCCAGAACAGATCTGGATCCTCGTGCTCGACTACCATTGGTCGGTACAGATCTGAGCACTTCTAATTGGTTGATACACATCTGAGCTGGACTTAGGGAAAACTATAAATAGATAAACCATTTGCCCAATTTGGGCATCCAGATTTTGAGTTTCATTCCTATTCCCCCATTTCCAAATCAGATAGTTTGTTTGAAATCCCTGTAATAGCCTCACTTTTACTTGCAATTGAGAGTTGTGAGACACTTCTGTAATTCAAAGGAGAGTTGTATTCAAGACTACAAATCTGAGAGCTGTTTAAGCTGTGCTCTATAATTGTAATGGTGAATTTGAAAAGGTTGCTGTAAACCGTGCATTCTCCATTGGACTCATGTTAAGGGTTCCCTCTGATCTCCTTATTGCATTAGACTCCTTTAGATTTACTGTTTTTCATGCAATTTCCCTTGATTCATTAATCCTGTGAGAGTTAGTGTTTGTAACCTAGTCTCTCATGGCATTTGTAGTGATGTTTCTTGTTCTAAATTAAGGATTTGGATTAAAGACTATTGGATGGTTTGTGGCCATTAAAGTGGACAGACCATAGCCATAAGCTTAAACCTAATCCTTGAATTATATTTATTTCTCTTACTTCTGCGCTTGTAGCCAGATGAAGATTGGATCATCTCTCAGTTGAGCTGCAGTCATTCTCATTAGATTTCAAGGACCAAATCAAAGTTAGATATTACTTCTCCTTTTTTATAAGTTTACCTCAAACGTTCCCCCAACTCAGATCTGGATCATTTAGTTTAACTTTTACTTTTATCATTTAGTTAATGTGACAAATTCAACCTCCCATCTTATGTGCTTTCTAGATAGGATAAGAGCCAGATCTGGTAGCTCAGATCTGGAGGTTTATCTTGCATTTTAGACAAATTCTCTGTGGACGATCTTTTACTCACTTACATTTAAAACTTGCTACAATTGGCCCTGATCTTGCAGGCTAATTCACTTCTATCTGTGCTGATATTTCTTTACTCTTTTTAATATTCTAGATTCATTATAACTTAGCAGTTGCAAACCTTTTTTCAAAACACAAATAAATCAAGCACACTTAGAAGCAACAACAAGTTTTTGCCGCCGTTGCCAGGGAATTTGTTATAAAATAGGTAGACCTAAGTTTTCACTTTGATTTTTATATCAGTACTAAACTATTCTATTGTTTATACCTGTGCAGTTATTCATGTCCAATTTTTGAAGAAGGGAAACTACTTAAAAAGGGATTCTGAAGGTTTGCTGTGAATAAACAGATTTTTTTTTTCTGAGTTGTATGTTTGGTAGGAGGACTCTCAGCCTTGAGATTGTCCCACTAAATTTAGAAGTTGAAAGGCTACTACGAACCAAACAAACAACACAGAATTCTGCTACTATGGCTGAAGAACCTCGACTTTTGAGGGATTACTTTGCACCTGGTGCTTATAATTCTCCCTTTTGCATTCAATTTCCCTCTGAAGGAAATTATGAGATCAAATCATCAACCATCCAAATGCTTCCTTCCTTCCATGGGTTGAGTAAGGAAGATCCATACAAACATGTGGATGAATTCTTGGCTCTTTGCACCACATTCAACATAGCTGGACTTGGTCTGTATAGCAACCAAGCTTCGAGGCTCTTTCCTTTTTCATTAAAGGATAAAGCTAGAGCATGGTTATCTATGTTAGCACCAAATAGTATCACTTCTTGGAATGATTTGCAATGTCAATTTTTAGCCAAATATTTCCCAATGTCTAAAACAAGCCAATTGAGACAAAGTATCATTTCTTTCTCACAAAACTCAACCGAAACTTTCCATGAAGCATGGGAACGATTTAAGGAACTTTTAAGGCAATGTCCTCATCATCAAATTCCGGATGGCGGTGGTTCAAAGCTTCTATCAAGGAATTGATCAAAAAGGCAAAAATATGGTGGATGCCTCCTGTGGAGGCACTTACTTGCAAAAAACAATTGAGGAGGTTTGGGACTTATTTGAAGTAATTGGTGAAAACTCAACTCAACAAGAATCTCTGTCAAGAGATATTGAAAATCCTGAAAATCCTGCTAGGTTGAATAATCAGCAACCCACCAAAGGGAAGATTTATGAGGTGAATGAGTTGGAAAGAAAGATGGACAACTTAACCACAAAGTTTGATAGATTGATGGACTCACTTAAAAATCCAAATGTTGCAAGAGTAGAGGAGGCATGTCTGATATGCCAGTCCCCTACTCATTCAATTGACCAATGTCCTGTTGCACCACAGTTCCCAGATTTAATGGTGGAACAAGCTCATGCTATTCAATCTTTTGGACAGATGCAGTCAAATGAATATCCATGGAGAGGGCACCCCAATTTGAGGTGGAACAAAGGGAATTATCAATCACAACAGCAGCAACAACCAAAGAACCAAATGCCTTTCAAAACCACACAGCCTTATCAGCAGAATTTTTATGCCAATCCAAATTTTCAGCAGCCCATTCCCCAACAACCTATGCAGCAATCTGCCCCAGTTCAAACCCCTTCCAGGTCCCCTTCTTTTGAAGATCAAGTCCTAAATTCACTCCAGAATTTAGGATCTTTAACTCAGACTGTGAATTTTCACAGCCAGAGCATAAAGAAGATTGAAGAAACTTTGGGACAGCTTTCAAATACTTTGGCCAAAAGAGAGGAAGGAAAGTTACCCAGCCAACCTTTGAACAATCCCAAAGGACAGTTCAAGGTTGGCGAAGCTTCTAATTCACATGAAGAAGTAAAAACTGTCACAACTTTGAGAAGTGGAAGAATTATAAATAACAAAGTGGGTACTGAAGAAGAAAAAAATGAGGAAAATGATAAAGATATGCAGCAAGAGCAGCATAATGATAGCAGTGGGGGTGCTGATGGACCTCAGAAAAATCAAACAAATGAAAAATAAAAAACTTCAAAAAAATGCTTCCAAAGCTGTAGATGAAGGACTAGTTCCTCATTTATCATTTCCTCATGCAATGAAATCTGTATCCCCTTTTGATAAAGGGAACACAAAAATAGATGAAATGATGGAGACTTCTAAGCAAGTCAAGATAAATCTACCTTTGCTTGAGGCAATCAAACAAATTCCAGCATATGCAAAAGACAGTCTAGGATACAGTTATCCAAAAAGGTCTTTGTTGTGGAAAGAGTTAATCAGGTGTTTATCCATTTCCACACCTCCTAAACTTCAAGATCCTGGAATCCCCACAATCCCTTGCATTATTGGGGAACATACCATTGAAAAGGCTTTATTAGATCTGGGTGCTAGTGTCAACCTACTTCCATATTCTGTATATGAGAAACTAGGTTTGGGAGAATTAAAACCCACTCATGTGGTGTTACAACTAGCGCATGATCCGAAAGGAAGCCAGTTGGGATGATTGAAGATGTATTGGTGGGAGTAGATAAATTTTTCTATCCTGCTGATTTTCTAGTTTTGCACATGGAACCAACCAAAAGCAAAACTTCCATCCCTGTCATTTTGGGAAGACCATTCCTGGCTACAACAAATGCTAGCATTCAATGCAGGTCTGGTATTATGGAAGTCTCTTTTGGAAACATAAAGGTAAAATTAAATGTTTATAATGCAGTCACACAGCCTCAATTCAGCTCTGAAGAATGTCTTCATGTTGATCTATTGGATGAACTGGTAGAAGGGACTTTAGCAATTTACGCAGTGAAGATTTCACCACAGATGTTAATGATGCTTGGGGAAATTCTGAGGAAGAAACAGTTTGTATCTCAAATTCTGAGGAAATAAATGTTGTGCAAGGAACTCATAATCAATCAGCAAGTTTCTCTTCTTGGAAACCTGCTACTCTTCCCCTTCCACAAACAAATAAGGTGTTACCTTTTTTCTCAAATTTCACGATTTAGAACTGAAGCAACTGCCAGAAAATTTGAAATATGTGTTTTTAGGAGATCATAAATCATTGCCTGCAATTATTTCTTCCTCCCTCACAAAGGAGCAAGTGGAAGAGCTGTTGATTATTTTGAAAGAACATAGAAGGGCAATTGGCTGGACTATTGCTGATTTGGGAGGAATCAGTCCAGCTGTTTGCATGCACAAAATCCATTTGGAAGAAGATGCAAAGCCTTCTAGGGAAATGCAAAGGAGGCTGAACCCTCATATGCAAGAAGTGGTTATGAATGAGGTTGTTAAGTTGTTGGATTCAGGGGTCATTTACCCCATTTCAAATTCAGCTTGGGTGGCACCTACACAGGTGGTAGCTAAGAAATCTGGGATCACTGTTATAACCTCAGATTCTGGTGAGCTTATGTCAACCAGACAAACAACTGGGTGGAGGGTCTGTATTGATTACAGAAAATGAAATGCTATGACCAGAAAAGACCATTTCCCCCTCCCATTCATTGATCATATTTTAGATAAGCTAGCAGGAAAAGCTTATTACTGTTTTCTTGATGGTTACTCTGGTTACAACCAGATTCCTGTGTAGCCACAAGATCAAGAGAAGACCACATTCACTTGCCCTTTTGGCACTTTTGCCTATAGGACAATGCCTTTTGGTCATTGTAATGCTCCTGCTACCTTTCAAAGATGCATGTATTCCATTTTCTCTTATATGATTGACCAATTTTTGGAGATTTTTATGGATGATTTTTCAATCTACGGAGATAGTTTTTCCCAGTGTTTACATCATCTCAAATTGGTATTACAGAGATGTGAAGAAACCAATCTAGTTTTGAGCTGGGAAAAGAGCCATTTCATGGTCACCCAAGGCATTGTCCTTAGCCATGTTGTTTCCCACAAGGGCATTGAGGTGGACAGAGCAAAAATTGATTTAATTGCACATTTACCACCTCCCAAAACTTTTAAACAAATCAGAAGTTTTCTGGGACATGTTGGATTTTACAGAAGGTTCATTAAGGACTTCAGTAAAATAACCAAGCCTCTTTGTCATTTGTTGTGCCAAGATGTCCCTTTTGTTTTCAATAATGAATGCATGAAGGCTTTTGAATTCTTAAAAAACTGTTTGATTTCAGTTCCAATATTGCGCCTCCTCCATTATTCACTACCTTTTGAACTGATGTGTGATGCATCAGATTATGCTTTGGGAGCTGTCCTTGGACAGAGAAAGGAAAAGCTGCCTCATGTCATAGCTTATGCCGGTAGATCAATGATTGATGCACAACTCAATTACACAACAACTGAGAAGGAGCTGCTGGCAATTGTTTTTGCTTTAGAGAAATTCAGGTCATTTTCTTGGGTTCGCAAATAGTGGTGTTCACTGACCACTCTGCTTTGAAATACCTTCTGTCTAAGAAGGACACCAAACCAAGATTAATCAGGTGGATTCTCCTATTACAGGAATTTGATTTACAGATCAAAGATAAAAAGGGGGTGGAGAATGTGGTGGTTGATCACCTGTCTAGAATTTTAACTGCTGAGATTGATAGGTTGCCTATCAATGAATCTTTCCCTGATGAGCAACTTTTTGCCATTAGTGTACACACTCCTTGGTTTGCAAACATAGTCAACTTTTTGGCTACTGGAAGAATTCCTCAACATTGGAATAAAATGGATAAAGATCTTTTCTTCTCAAAGGTTAAACATTTCATCTAGGAAGATCCTTATCTGTTTAAGAGTTGTGCAGACCAAATAATAAGAAGATGTGTCCCTGACCAAGAATTTCATTGAATACTTTCTATGTGTCATGAACAGGCCTGTGGAGGTCATTTTAGTGGAAACAAAACTGCTGCAAAGGTTTTGCAGTGTGGATTTTATTGGCCTACACTTTTCAAAGATGCTCTGCCATTTACAAGTAGAGTTAGAATATAAAGCCTTTTGGGCCATTAAAACATTGAACATGGATCTAACTACTGCTGGTAATCACAAGAAACTGCAACTTGCTGAGTTGGAGGAGCTGAGAATGGATGCATACACAAATTCAAGATTTTACAAAGAGAAAGTTAAAACTTTCCATGATAAAAATTTATTGAGAAAAGAGTTCACAGCTGGCTCTAAGGTATGCTTATTTAACTCAATACTCAAGTTTTTTCTAGGAAAGCTGAGATCCAGAGGGGAAGGGCCATACACTGTCACTTAGGCAGCTCCTTCGAGAGTTGTTGACATCCTTGATCCAAGGAATGGGAGAATCTTGAAAGTAAATGGTCAGAGGCTCAAACCATGCATTGAAAATACCCAGGAGCCTGTGCTGCCCATCTATCATCACGAACCTCCCAAAATCTGATGGTAGATAATTGTACATTAGGTTTTTATTTCATAGTTTTTGCTTAGTTTCTTTGTTTCTGTTTTTATTCATGATTTGTCTCTTTTCGCATGGTTTAAATATGTGAAAAGTTAAGTCGCAAAGTAATAATTATCTTTTTGCAAAGTTCAATTTACTTTTCGAAAAGACTCTGGATTTGTAACAAACTGCTCGAAAGCAAGGATTTGCTTTTCGAATAGTTGGTTCTGAAGCTATTTTCTTTTCGAAAAGATATTTCTAAAGCTAGTTTCTTTTCGAAAAGATGTTTCTGAAGCTCTTAACTTTTCGAATGGTACTGATGCCATTCACAGTTGTCAAAAGGTCTATTTTGGAACTTTTCGAAAACTTAAAAAGAACTTTGCGAAATTAACTCTGAGCATATTTAAACCCTTTCGAAGTAAGGGTTTCATATTCGAAAGCTTTCTGAAGAGCGACCTGTTCCACAGAAACCCTATTTCTTTCTTTCCTTGCGTGATTTGAGAATCTTCCTACACTTTTCTTCACCTTTGTTCGATCACTTGAGTTTTCAGAGAAGAATTTTAGCTTCTAGTCTGGGGGATTTCAGCAAGCAAACAACACGTTCAATCAAAAACCCTAGATCTCGCTATTTCTCTGCACATTCTCTCTATTTATCATTTGAAAATTTTGATTTTGTGTCAACATCTATTGTGGGCATTTTCATACATCAATTTAGAATGGGAAAAGCGGAGAAATCGTTGGCTGCCATGTTCCCAAAATCCTCTACTAAGAAAGTTAGCAAACCTACCCCAAAAGGAAAAACCAAAACTTAAGCTAAAAGAAAACTTTCAATGGATAAAGCGGATAGGGTGGAGAAAGGGAAGGAAGTGAGACATGAGGAACCCATCCCTGCAGCTGCTAGTCCTGAGCCTGAGCTTCCTCCTCTGCCTATACATTTGGTACTGCCAAATCCATTCATTGAAGCTCGGCTAATTCACGAATGATTGTGGACGAAACTTTTTTCGTCAACAAACAGGATTGCCTGTTATCTTTAAGATACATAAGAGATGCCTCACTAAGCAATATCCTTACCCCCTTGCCAGAGAAAATTTACCCACGAATGGTGAAGTTATGGTACCAAAACCTAGTAAAGGTCACTGAAAGAGATGCTGATGTCCCTACCCTGGTTATCTTTATTGATGATTGCGATCTTACTGTCACATTTGAAGACATAGGGAATGATTTGGGGATACCCTTCCAATTTGATCCTTCTGGTCCTTTGGCTGCTCCAGAACATCCTCCTTTAGAGAAATGGTTGCACATTTAACCCAAGGAATTATTGGCACTAGACAGTCCATCATGAGGAGAGACCTAGCCCCCCAATTTCTATTGATGGATTCCATTTTGAGGGGAAGTTTTTATATCACCGGGCACAGCCAAGAGAGGAGAACACCAATTCTGGAGGCTCTCTTTCATTTTTCTAAGGGGCAGTTTTTCAATGCCCCTATGTTAATTTTTGAAGCCATGGCTGATATTAGTGCCAAGTTGAAAAAGGAGCAGAAATTAGCTGGCCTCCCATTTGGTAGATTGATCACAGCTCTCCTCAGAGCCAAGTTTGACATTGATAACCAAGAGCCATTTGAAGTCATTGCTCCTCACAATTTTGGGAAAAAGGCTTGGACTACAAGCCAATCCATGCTGAGAAGAATGAGAGAGGAAGGTGAACACACTGCGGTTAATGAACACAACTGCACACTGCAATTGTTAATCTGAACACCTGCAACTCCCTTAGAACCGGTTTTGCCAGATCTTGAGGTAACCAGCTCTTTAGCTGCACCACTTCTTGAAGCAGCTCTGCCAGACCCTGTGGTGACCAGCTCTTTAGCTGCACCCATTTTTGAAGAAACTATCCTTCCCATGGTGACCAGCTCTTCAGCTGCACCAATTCTTGAGGAAGTTGGCCTTTTACCCTCCTCCCCTAGTCCAGCCCCTGCCACTTCACCTATCCCAGCTGTCCCATCTCCCATACCCTCCATTATTCCAATTATAGATTCCCCCTCTACACCAACCACTCCAACCATACTCACACCACCAATTTCTCCCACCAATGCCCATGTTTTGGCTGCAGACTTTATTGCCCAATCTCCCTGCACTCCTCTACTCCAAAGCCCCTCAAATTCACATGCTCATTCAGCCCACACACCTGAAGTATCCCATACACCTGAACCTGAGCCTTTCACTACAGAGGCTTATTCCTCCTTATTGGGATCTATTTTTGAAACCGTGGGGCTTGAACCTATCCCTATACCTGACCCTCATCATTTTACTCACTTACCTACTTCTCCAAACCTTAGCCTCCACATCCCACACAACCACCATTACCCATGTACCTACTGTTGATTCCCATGCTACCCAAACTGAACCGAGGTAGTATTGGTTGCTCTGCCCACCCCCACCACTACTGCCCATGCTACCCAAACTGAACCTGAAGTCCCTTTGGTTGCGTCCCCTTCACCACTCCTCACTTTCTCTGAGCAAGCCACTCAGACAGACCCTGAAGTCCTCCTTCTGGACACTTCTTCTCCCCCTCCCACATCTGGGACACCTTTGGTCCCCTACCATTCCATTCCCCTTCCCAGATTTGCCACCCTCAGAAGAGCCATGGAAGAAAATCCTTATATCTGTAGAGATGTTCTAAAGGGGTTAGCTGATTTACAAGCCTACATTAGAACCCCTTATGAAAACCAGATTCGAAAATTGGAGTTATTTATGAAATTTGACAGAGAGAAAATGAAGGACTTGCTGGGTCAATCCTTTCAGATGGTTCGGAGTGAGCAACACAAGGTGACCATGTTGCAAGCGCAGCTTGACCAGGAAAAACTGAAGACCACTAGACTTGGCAAGTACATTGGCCTCACCAAAAAGATCAAATCAGAGGAATACACTGAGCTGCAAAACACAATCTAGGAGAAAGGTCAATCAAGTTCAGACTCCAATACTGATTCTAGTTCTGATTCCGACAGTGACTCCAGTTCTGAGCCAATTGAACCAACTTATGATACAAATTTTGACCCCAGTTATTAAAACACTTTGTACTTATCTGTGGTATAAGTTTGTAATATAAATTCTGGTTTTTCTTGTGAAATTACTGTGCATTTTTGTCTGTCCTCTTGTCATCATGATTTTTTTCTTGCTTATGTCTCTTCTCTGCTTTAGACTAGTGTGGACCCTGCTCCCCTTTGGTTTGGGGGTGTGACAGAAATGTCAATAATAAATAATTGAGTTAACATCAGTACAGCTTATGATCAGTGGAATTTTTGAAAATAAAGAAATTTCACACCTGCTGTTTTGAAAAAAAAAAGAAAAATATGAAGAAGTTAAAAACTTTTTGAAATTAATTTCTAGTGTAATTCTAATACTTTCATGAAGTGAATGTCAGGAAATTTCCCAAAGAAAATTGATGTTTTAGTAAACCTAAAAAGAAGGAAAACAGTGACGATACACCTCAGGAATTTGATAATAACCACACCCAGTGAGGTTTGGGCCTGAAATGTATTCTTTGGAGGTATGAATTGGCAATTTTTTCTGCTTTTGGGACTGATTGAATCTGCTTACTTGCACTAGAAGTTACACATATCCAAATTGAAATAATTTGATAGCACTCGTGATATTAATGACATGATGTAAGGCCTCCTTTTGGACAGTTTGAACCTTACAAAGCCCAACCTTTTGAAACTGCCCTTGATACACACCATTTGAGCTGTACAAATCTAAGATTCCTTTGAAACCTCATCTAATAACCTCATCAACTTCATTTAGCCTAACCCTCACTCCGAGAAGTCAGAAGAGAAAGGGAAGGAAGCTGAAGAAAGGAGAATTGAGTAACAATTTGATAACAAAAGAAGAGTACAAGTTGAAGGCAATGATGTAACAGCAGAGGAAATGTGGCATTCCAGTCAATGCTAATTTGAAATATATATATATATATATATATATATATATATATATATTTGAGCAAAATAAAAAGAGAGAAGGCATTTCATTGGAAGTTTGAAAAAGAAAGAGAAAAAGATGGCCACTTTGGCTCTGGAAATTCAAAGAAGAAAATGAAAATATGCTGAAGTAAAGAAGGTTTGTATATCACCTGCTTACCTTGACTGACTTCTCAAATTTGAACACCATTCCACCCTTTATTCTTGAGAAATTTCACCCATAAGCCACATTACAGCCCCAGTAAAGTCCTTACTGATCAATGATGGATTGAGCTATCACATGGAGATAAGAATTTGTGTAATCTATGGTGAAAAGAGCAGTGAATTCCGAACTAATAGCAATGCCTATGGTCATGCTTACAGTCCTATTTGAGGGTTGTAACTGCTCTTGAGCCATGTGAAATAGTACAACCCTCTTACTTGCATGTTGAGTGAAAATCCTGGTGAGAGTTGTGTCTCATTGGGGTAACATCGAAGCTGGATTCCTAAATAGAAGGCAAGTTGTTCATTAATTTTTCTTATAAATAACCTTTGACATAAATTGACTGAGTAGTAACAAGAATTACAGCAGAATTTTAGTTTTGAACTGATGTTTTTCTTGAAAAATCTTCTTACAACATGACTGATGCAGGTGTGAATAAACAGATTGGATGAAAGTTCACTGTAATAGAACTGCTGTAATCTTAACTGATTCATTGGAGAAGTTTGTGGGTACCTTCACTGAAAACCCTCAGGAGACTTCACTCCTCCGCTAGGGATCACCTAGGGGTTTAAAAGGCTTGTTGCATATGCTAAATGCAACTGTGCTCCCTACAAAAGTGGTTGTATAATTTGTTTTTATTTTGTCTTTGCTCAGGGACTAGCAAAGCTTAGGTTTGGGGGTGTGTTGAGAACTGAAAAATACCATTTTTCACCCCTTAACCTGAGTCTTGATAGACCTTTGAGAGAACTAAATAAGTGTTTTAAGTGCTTGTGTTGCAGCTAACAATAAAGATAGGCTTAACCATAAATGCAGCTTAAAAGTGCCAAAAAGATGACAATCCATGTCAATCCAAAGGAAGAAAGAGAAGAGACAACCTCACTAGCTGTTAAAAGGTCTGAACTGAAGAGGCAAAGACCTGGTCTCAACCCAGAAAAGAAGTATGGAGCAATTCGAACAGAAAAATGCACTACAGAGTACTTTTCGCAAAGAACCTGAACTCTGCGAAAAGAACTAAAACTCCAGGCTTAGCTTTCGAAGAGTACCTGAACTCTTCGAAGAGATGATTGACCTCTACGAAAAGAAGAAAACTCAAATTGAACAGCACCAGAACGTTGTGAAAAGAGCTTCAGGAGTTACAACACCTTGCGAAAAGTCCCCTAAGCTATGCGAAAAGGTATTCTGGAGATTCCCAGCTTTTGCAAGGGCAATTCAGTAATCTGTTTCATGCGTCCCTATGCATTTAAAAACCTAGGGACATTCCAGAGGATTCTAAGCATGAAGCGAAGGCATATTCCACCCCACGTGAGCACCCAGATATGAAATAACTTGGCGGGAACTTCTAGAAACTCTAACAGACTTTCAAAATGCATAACAGAATTGATGCTTTTTTCACCTGATTGGCTGAACCAGATCAAGAAATTCTGATTGGCCAGAACAGATCTGGATCCTCATGCTTGACTACCATTGGTTGATACAGATCTGACCACTTCTGATTGGTTGATACACATCTGAGCTTGACTTAGGGAAAACTATAAATAGACGAACCATTTGCCTAATTTGGGCATCCAGATTTTGAGTTTCATTCCTATTCCCCCATCAGATAGTTTGTTTGAAATCCCTGTAATAGCCTCACTTTTACTTGCAATTGAGAGTTGTGAGACACTTTGTAATTCAAAGGAGAGTTGTATTCAAGACTACAAATCTGAGAGCTGTTTAAGCTGTACTCTGTAATTGTAAAGGTGAATTTGAAAAGGTTGCTGCAAACTGTGCATTCTCCATTGGACTCATGTTAAGGGTTCCCTCTGATCTCCTTATTGCATTAGACTCCTTTAGATTTACTGTTTTTCATGCAATTTCCCTTGATTCATTAATCCTGTGAGAGTTAGTGTTTATAACCTAGTCTCTCACGGCATTTGTAGTGATGTTTCTTATTCTAAATTAAGGATTTAGATTAAAGACTATTGGATGGTTTGTGGCCATTAAAGTGGACAGACCATAGCCATAAGCTTAAACCTAATCCTTGAATTAGATTTATTTCTCCTACTTCTGCGCTTGTAGCCAGATGAAGATTGGATCATCTCTCAGTTGAGCAGCAGTCATTCTCATTAGATTTCAAGGACCAAATCAAAGTTAGATATTACTTCTCCATTTTTATAAGTTTACCTCAAACGTTCCCCCAACTCAGATCTGGATCATTTAGTTTAACTTTTACTTTTATCATTTAGTTAATGTGACAAATTCAACCTCCCATCTTATGTGCTTTCTAGATAGGATAAGAGGCCAGATCTGGTAGCTCAGATCTGGAGGTTTATCTTGCATTTTAGACAAATTCTCTGTGGACGATCTTTTACTCACTTATATTTAAAACTTGCTATAATTGGCCCTGATCTTGTAGGCTAATTCACTTCTATCTGTGCTAATATTTCTTTACTCTTTTTAATATTCTAGATTCATTATAACTTAGCAGTTGCAAACCTGTTTTCAAAACACAAATAAATCAAGCACACTTAGAAGCAACAATAAGTCCCTACCCTGGTTATCTTTATTGATGATTGCGATCTAACTGTCACATATGAAGACATTGGGAATGCTTTGGGGATACCTTTCCAATTTGATCCTTTTAGTCCATTGGCTGCACCAGAAGCAGCCTCCTTTAGAGAAATGGCTGCACATTTAACCCAAGGGATCGTTGCCACTGGACAGTCCATAATGAGGAGAGACATAGCACCTCAATTTTTATTGATGGATTCAATTTTGAGGGGAAGTTTTTATGTCACCGGGCACAGCCAAGAAAGGAGAACACCAATTTTAGAGGCTCTCTTTGATTTTTCTAAGGGGCAGTTTTTCAATGCCCCTATGTTAATTTTTGGAGCCATGGCTGATATTAGTGCCAAGTTGAAAAAGGAGCAGAAATTAGCTGGACTCCCATTTGGTAGATTGATCACAGCCCTCCTAAGAGCTAAGTTTGACATTGATGACCAGGAGCCATTTGAAGTCATAGCTCCTCACAATTTTGGGAAAAAGGCTTAGACTACAAGCCAAGCAATGCTGAAAAGACTGAGAGAGGAAGGTGAGCCTGCACCTGCAATTGCTACTGAACCTGCATCTGCCCCTGCAGCTCCCTTAGAACTGGCTTTCCCAGATCCCGAGGTGACCAGCTCTTTAGCTGCACCCATTCTTGAAGAAGCTTTGCCAGACCCTGTGGTGACCAGCTCTTTAGCTGCACCCATTCTTGAAGAAGCTTTGCCAGACCCTGTGGTGACCAGCTCTTTAGCTGCACCCATTCTTGAAGAAGCTTTGCCAGACCCTGTGGTGACCTGCTCTTTAGCTGCACCCATTCTTGAAGAAGCTATCCTTCCCATGGTGACCAGCTCTTTAGCTACACCCATTCTTGAAGAAGTTATCCTTCCCATGGTGACCAGCTCTTCAGCTGCACCAATTCTTGAGGAAGTTGGCCTTTTACCCTCCTCACCTAGTCCAGCTCATGCCACTTCACCTATCCTAGCTGTCCCATCTCCCGTACCCACCATTATCCCAATTGTATAATATACATGCCAGGCTATTCCTGGCCCGATGTGGCTTCGCGTGTATATTATACATGCTGAGCCTGCTCCTCCTTAGCTTTGAAAAGGTGCACATGCCCCCAAATAGCATGTCAATCCCCATTTGATCTGCTCAAGAGGCTGTGCTAAAATATGTGGTTAAGGATCAGTGAGCATGCTCAAAAATCCCAAGTAAAACATACAAAAAAATTCACATAAAGTAGAAAAAAAATCTACATAAACTAGCAAAAAATCTACATAAAATAGCAAAACAGTCTACATAAAACAACAAAAAAAGAGTCACATATAATATACACGCCAAAAAAGCTACAGAAAAAAAAAAAAAATATATATATATATATATATATATATATATGTGACTTTCAAAAAAGTAGCACATACTCCGAAAAAGCGTTGCGACATCAATTTGCTCCACTCAAGTAGTTGTGCTAAATTAACTTCGGGATCGTTCAGTTCACCCAAAGACCTCGAACCCTGCTGCACACAGGGTAACCCGTGGCCGGTCAAATTGGGCAATCAATACCTCATATGATTGGGCACAAAATTGTGGATCTTCGCGTACTTGCTTCGCGCATATCTTTCAGTATGGGTCGATCACCCTCTTACTTACGGAGCTATTATATTCAAAATAAAACTTGAGCATCAACCATCTTCAATCATCTCAAGAGGCGGATGCTTTTCCCAGTATATTGGGCTTTCGCAACTCACTCCATCTCGATTATGCCCAGTAATGTCGTTAAGCGCTTGGGCACAGATAGCCTTGAGGAACGAATATTTTTTCTGACATACAAGGCTTCCATTTACTCACCATGTTACCCACCTAATGTTAAAGGTTTGTTCTGAATATAGCAGACCTGTCAGTGTTGCCTTGGGCCTCTTTTGATGTCTCTTGTCTTTGGCATTCATCATTAGTGATCGGATACCAAAGAGGGGCATCTGTAGACACTTAAATTTGTCCCAAGGCCTGATCGAAACATACTTCGAGAGAGGCACACCCCCAAGCTTCTGATAGCCTCTCCCATAGCCTTAGGAACCTTTCTAAACCCTTAGAAACTTACCTAAACCCTTAGGAATTACCCCCAACCTCCCAGGACCCATAGTTAACCCTCTCGGGCAATGGTTAGAGAGAGATGTACCAGGGCTAGTAGGGAGCTCTACTGAGACTAAGAAAAGTAGAGGTTCCCAACTTTCCAACAAGCCAAGATTCACCTCAATCTAAGTTGTACTTCAAAAGTTACGGCAATCTGAAAAGACTCCAAAAATGCACTTGATTGAACCTCTCGAGAACAACTCGAGGAGATGGGCATGCTTGGCGTGTATAATACACGCGCTAAGCCTTTTATGGAAGAATGTTGCCTGGCGTGTATATTATACACACCAGGCCATTTATTTCTAGAAATGGCTTGGCATGTATATTATACACGCCAAACATGGATCGGCCCCCCAACAGGCTCTGGACTTCCCAAATACTATACATATGCCTTGCGCGAATAATAGACACGCCAAGCTTAGCTACAGTAAATCTTGAAATTTGCCCAAATTTTACTTTTGGGGTTTGACTTGTTGACCATCCCAATGTTTAGGGTGGGTTTGATTGGGACTGTTGCACCCTCATTTACCCTATTTGAAACCCTCTAGTCATTTGAAATCCCACCCTATCATCTACCATTGAAGTCCATTGCCCACATTTCCAAGCCCTTAAGATCCTAGGAAACAATAGATTAGAAGATTACCTAATTGCTAACCCTAATTAGCTTTTAAGTACCCCCTAACCCTCTCTTTTTCTATAAATAGAGAGGCACCCCCCCTTGCAAATGGCTTGAAATAAAATTCCAAAAGAGAGAAAATATTAAGAGGGACCTTTTCCCCCTTTGGTGCACCAATCCCATAAAAATTCTAAAACTTCAAAGCTCCTTTGAAACACCATCTTCCATCAAAAACTTCTTAGTTTAGGTGGAGCTACCCCTTATCCCTATTCTCCTATCTCTTCGCCATCAAACCTTAGTGGTTAGAACCCCCCATTCCATCTACTCAAGCTAACGGAAGCTCTCCAAGTGCACCTACGCGAAGGTTCACAGCGATGCTCCAAGGGCCTAAGAGCTCTTGCTCTCCCCTCTACTCCTCTACCTTCTTTCCTTTTCCTTTATCCAAGGATTCAAGTCGTTACGCCACTAAATTTTTGGTGTTTACAGAGAGCTTGATAGGATCATAGTACCTCCAGGCAAGAGGAAGTGTTATTTTATTTTACATTCATTTAGGCCATAAGTAGAGACTGCTTTCGAGCGGGTTGATCGGGTGCCTAAATCTTTCCTGATCAATAACCGAAGCCCCTACCCAAGAGCCTTTGGTGTTAGACTGGTAAATCAGAGTCATATTTGGCACTCTGGTGCATTTAATATTGATGGGAGATTTCCTGAGATACCGAAAGTTTTGGGTGGCGACTTTAATTTTTTTATTAAATGAGTGCATTGTTAATATGGACTCACGAGTGCCCACAGTTGCACAATATCAAAAAATGAATGAGAGTCAGAAATGATGAACCAAGATGGGCAAAACCAAATGGGTTACCTCAACCACAGGCCAAAAATCAAGGACAGAGGCAACCTCCCCAACTGAAGCTCTAGGTAGGTTGTCCATCAGCACCGTGTACCCAGCACCGCCCCAATCAAAACGATGCATGTCTGCCCAATTCTCCATCAGACAAAGAAGGGATAACGCGACATGCCCCCCGCTTGCATTGGCAATAATGGTCTTGCCTAGAATAAGAAAGAAGGGAGATACGGGCCAGCACCGGGGCGCGCTCAGGCTCGACAATAATGTCCATATCAAGCTGGTGCGGATCAACTAGCTCATGAGCCTCAACAAACTCTCTAACCAAGACAACTTGACCTCAGAGCCAGTCATGTTGTTGGAGGATGGGTAGGCCCCAATCAGTCGAGTCACCTCCTCATGATCAGGGATGCGAGGACAGACCACTGGCACCCCTCCTAGCGCAATCCCCATAATCACAGACCAATCTACACGAGTGATGGTCCTCTCAGCTACGGACACATGAAAGGACATTATCTTCGAATGAAACCTCTCCCCCAAGGCCTTCACGTAGCCTGAGTCACCTCACATGGAAGGGTAGGATAAGAAGTCTCCAAAACCGTCCTGGGCCAGGAGAATCCTCACAGCATAAGGGAGGTGGGCATAGAAGAGCTTAAGGTGAAACCAACCCCCATGGAACATATTCTGGGGCAAGGGCTGCATCAAAAGAGTGGAGGATGTCAGATCCTAAAACAAAGGAGCATGAAATAAATAACAAAAGGAAATAACCAAAGAACCCTTCTCTTTACCTGGCTAGCGATCTCGAAATTCGAGATGTGGGCATATTTCTGATGGAGCAAGCCACTGCAGGATGCCTCACCCTGCATCTCATACGAAACACGAGAAGAGTGCTACACCTAGATAAGGCGCTCACCTTAGATACGAAAAGAGCACTACCCTCGTGAGCCTGGTCTTCATCACTTGATTGGTCATGCACCATCCTGAAAAAAGGATACACAACCAAATTTTAAGGGACAATGAGCAAGAGGAAATCAATTTCTTGTCTAGGAAACATGAAGCCGAACTAAGGTAAGTATGCCTCATGCATGCCAAAATGCCAAGAAAAAAAAAAGAAGGGGGATACGTCCCATCATTTCAAAAAAAAAACACAAAAAAAAACAAAAATAAAAAAAATAAAAAACAACAACAAAAACAATAATAATAATCTCTCTTAACTGAGAGAAATCATCAATTTTTGGCCACATACACTTTTTCAAAAGGGTCACCATTTATCAGAAAGAAGGGGAATGGGTGCAAATCGACCAATATTTTATCAAAATCCATTCCAAACGTGCACATGCATCACTAAATCAATCAAGGCATTTGCTTTGCCAAAAAAAATCCATTTTTTTACCTTGATATGGAAGCCCTAATGCATTGATAAAATACAAGTAAAAAAAACCAAGAAAAAGAAAAGGAAAAAGGTGGGGGCTTAAATCACCTAAGTTTTCATCAAAATCCCTATAAAAATGCACATAAATGCACAATAGGGATTACAAAGTATCACATTTGCAAGAAATAAACACCCGTTTCTTAGCTAGATGCAAGACCCTAACAACATTGGCATAAAATCAAAAGAGATACAAAAGAAAAAGGGTTTTTAAATGATTACCTTGGTGAAAATTGGAACCCTAGATCCTGTGGGGAATATGCATTCGATCGGCGATAATGACATCGACGCAATGCCGAGGTTTGAATCGGATCTATGGGATACAAGGTAGGGCTCCCGTTTGGGTTTGGAGAGAGAGAGAGAGAGAAGAGGAGTTTAAATTATGAGCCTTTTTGAGTCTCTGGTTGGCCCGACCATGTTTAAACCATAAAATGGCCTAGCGTGTCTAATATACATGCTAGGCATAAATTCCTCAGATTTGGCCTAGCGTGTGTAATACACATGCTAAGCTTAATTTCCCCTCGGGTTGGCCTAGCATGTTTAATACACACGCTAGGCTTATTTTGGCCCCCGACCGGCTTTGCTACATTCAGGTCTGGCCCAACAAACAGGTTTGATTGGCTAGACCAAATGTTGCACACATTCCCAAAAAGTACATCAACCTTCATTTTATCCGCTCAAATAATTATGCTAAAATAAAGGTGTTTAAAGGTCAATGAGCACGCTCAAAAAACCTCAAACGAATAGATAAATAAAATAAAATAAATAAATAAGAATAAAATAATATATATATAAAATAATATATATGCATAGAATAATATATAAAAACATAAAATAACAAAAATATGTGGCTTGAAAAATGGCACACACTCCCAAAAAGTGTTGCGACATCAATATTCGCTCCGCTCAAGTAGTTGTGCTAAATTAACCTCTTGATTGATGGATTTGCCTAAAAATCTCGAACCCTACTTCGTGTAGGGGCACCCATGACTGATCAAATGGGGCAATCAATGCCTTGTAAGGTTGGACACAAACTGTGGATCTTCGCATCATTTGCTTTACGCCCATCTTAAAGTATAAGTCGATCACCCTCCAGCTTACGGAGTTGTCTTGTTCAAAATGGAACTCAAACATCACACCTCACCAATCATATCGAGCAGCGAATATTTTTTCTAGCACATTGGGCTTCTGCAACTCACCCAATATTGGTCATACCCAGTAATGTTGCTAAGCGCTTGGAGACCGATAGCCTTAAGGAACGAACATTTTTCGAACATACAGGGCTTTCGTATACTCACCATATTACCTTTGATGTTTGAGGTTCGCTTTGAATTCGACGGACCTGTTAGCGTGCCTTGGGCATCTTTGGATGCCTCTTTCTTTGGCATGCGATCATTAGTGATCGAATACCAAAGAGGGGCATCTGTAGACACCCAAATTGGGCCCAAGGCCCGATTAACTTATAGTTCAATAAAGGAGTACCCTCCGAGCTTCCGAGAGCACTTATCAATCCCTTAGAACTTAATCCAAACCCTTAGAAGCATATCCCCGACCCTAGGGAATCAACCCTAACCTCTAGAACCCCTCCCGAATCAGTTTTAAACCCTCTCGGGTAGTGGTTGAAAAGAGGAGTGTGTTCGTTCATCTTAGAGTGTTGTCTTGTTATTGGTGAGAAAACAGTGGTGAAGAAAAATAAATCAAAACGTGAAGAGATGAGAATTGGTTAAAACAACGAATCTAAAATACACAGCCTGCAAGATACAGGGCTGTTGAAGCATGTTTTGAGTAAGTAAGAGTTTGTCCCACAGGGAAATTTGTCTATAACCCAAAATGGATTGTAATAGTAGGCCTCCAGATCTAGTTACAGATCTGGCAATCCTATAGAAAGGGAGTCGGGTGTCACAACTACACTAACTACACAAAAATAAGAGAAAGAAAGTGCAGTCCTATCCTAATGAAAGGGTTATGAAGAAGGTGGTGATGGTATGTACATTAAAATAAAGATAAAAATGATTGGAAGTAGGCAATTAAGCTAAGGTTATTTCAGCTATGTAACTCAGACTTAGGGCTATCTCTGTAGCAATCCTTCAAATAGCTATAAGCACATCTTCAAGGAGGAAGTATCTAACTCAACTCTTATGGTTTGACCTAGTATCTTAAGGTTATAACCTATCCACTTCAATGGTCACAGGCTATCTAATAGAGAGGATCGAACCACCTGAGTTAAATCAGAAGACCAATCTGATCCAAAGGAATGGATTGATCTTAAGGCTATAACCTGTCCACTTAAATGGCCACAAATTATCCAATAGATATCCTCCAACCAATTGATCAAATCAGAATATTAAAATCATTGCAGACACCATGTTTGCCAGGCTACAAGCTCAGGCATTCATAGGAGCAAACAACTCTTGAAGAACTAGAGGAAACCACAACTATTCAAAGGCTATTTTGGAACTTAAATGCAGCTGGTCATTGCAGCAATAGGCTTGCAATGGCTCAACTCACAAGTCTGTAATCTCTACAGAGAAATCAAACCTAACATCTAATGATGGTCAAGTAAAACAGAGCGGAGATTGTTCCTGCTACAACCTTTCACAAGGCTACAAGCTCAAGTGTAGAGGAAAATAATCCTTCTTAGATCTATGGCTAGGAGTCACTCTAGGGCTATAGTCTATCCACTTAAATGGTCAAACGCTATCCATAGAGGTTATCCAAACCATAGTGAACTGAGATACAACATGAATATTGCTACTACCACCATAGTTACAGGGCTACAAGCACTAGCTTCCATTGGGTTTTCAAATCAGCTAAATTCCTAAATGTGTGGCATAGCTTGAACGAAACTATGGACAAATAGAAAAGCAACATATTAAATAAGCATTAACATAAACATTCATTGATTAATCAGACACTTACAATGAGATGTCCTCAAGGTAGCAGCCTTGTGCATAACAGCTCTCAACAAATCCCAATGTTCATAAGACTCATTACAAAAATTGAATAAAACTAAGCCTAATTGCTTACAGAGGTCATAGCCAACAAGTGCTGGGCTAAGGAAGAAGAAAAATGGGAAAAAAAGGTGATCAAACCCTAACCCTAATCTATTAGACCTCACAGCTGATTCAGGTTGAAGGAGAGATAATTTTCTAAGTTCAAATGACAACTTACTCAATCACTGATGCCTTGGCTAAAAGGAGATTAAACCCTAATTTTATGACAGATGTGGCTTGGTTACAACCCTTAGATGCCTTGGGATATGTGCATAGAGATCAGAGCCTCAGGATGTGTGCCCTGGACTTGGGGAAATCCCTAAAAGGTCCCTGAGTATGGACTGAGAAGTGGAGAGCCCAAGCTTTGTGAGGCTGGCTTTTACACTTTGATGCAGTTGCATAGTTGCGGAGTGCTAGCGAAGTCCGCTTTGGCTTGGAAAGCACCTTTCACGCGCAACATGCTTTTACTTTGTCAGCAGCTACTTTACTCTGTGATATGTTCGTGAGGAAGAATTTACAATGCTTTGGCTTCGCTCACATGGTAGGGCTTCAGGTACTTCTTGACGTGAGGGTCTCGCATAGATGACTTTGAATTTCATTCGGCTCTCTATGCAGTGTATAGCGTAACTCGCGCAATGAATGTTTAAACTTTTATGTGCATGAGAGCTACGCGAGATAATATATGGAGCTCTCTCTCCTCCTGAGTTACACATGAGCTACACAAGCTTTCTTGATTCTTTTGTGCAAACTATCTCGCATGATTGTGTGTGCGACTGCTGGAGACTTGATCCTCGCGAGAGCTTTGCGAGTTAGACTTCGAAAGGTTTTAGTGTGCGAGAGCTTTGCGAGGACTCTAAATGTTGATGGCAGCTGAAGTGTGTGACTACTACGTGAAGCAATTCTATGAGGTTAATTCGCTTATTGAGCATGCAAGTTCTTCGCGAGTTCACTTGTGCTACAGGTCTCAGTTGCGCTAGGTGGCTTTGCTGTAGATTTAAATAGTGCGAGGTAGCATTTCTACTGTGTGAGATAACACCACTGCACTCTACCGCGGTTGCAGCTTTCTCAACTCACATCCATACTTCTCTCATCTACTGCGCTTCTTTGGTTCACCTTGACATGCAAACTAGTCACCATGGTGTGTACCACCATGGTGTTTCATCAGTCTTTGGCTTAGCAGTCATCCTTGGCTTGAATTCTCTCTCTTTTTGGCACCAAAAGCATGGAATTTGTATTAAGCTGCAATAATTATTCCTAATTACAATACAAGCTAAACAAAGAGTTATTAAACAGCTCCAAGGGGTAGTAAACGTTAGGTTAAGAGGTGAAAAGTGGTACTTTTCAGTGAATAACACACCTCCAAACCTAATCTTTGCTAGTCCTTGAGCAAAGTAAAATTTTAACAACTACTCTAAGAATGTAAATGCCACTTTCGTAGGGAGCACGGATGCATTTAGCTTATGCATCAAGCCTTTTAAATCCCTATGTGATCCCTAGTGGAGGAGTGAAGTCTCCTGAGGATTTTCAGTGAAGACACCCACAAACTTCTCAATGAAGTAGTTAACAAAAGTTCACACATTATCAAATTAGGTTTGAATAAATAGAGCATCAATCCACCCATGATTCTTTTAAAAATATGTGGAATTTAAACATATGAATGTACAGACCATTTAATCATGAAAAACTCTTACATGTATGCACATCGTTTCCAATCAGCTTACAACAAGAAAAACAGCAAGTGTATGTTAGTACTGAGCTCACCATTAATTCAAAAATTAGGCCTAGGCAATGCCCAATACATTTAATGTTAGACCCAATGCTTACCAGGGCAGTCTCTCACAAATAACTTTGCGGGTTTTCATTTTCACAAAAGCTCAAGAGCAGTTACAGCCCCCAAATGGGACTGCAAGCATAAGCATAGGCAAGGCTCATAAATTCTGGCATCATTAACTATTTCTCATAATAGATTAGACAACTCCTTATCTCCACGTAATAGCTCATTCAAATTAAGATCACAAGGTCTTATGACTGGGTTATAATGTGGCTTATGGGTGTAGGCTACCAAGAATGGAAGGGTGAAAAGGATGCAAAATTGAGAAATCAGTAGGTGAAGGAGGTGATTCATGACTTCACCTCTTTGATTCAGTATATTCCATCTTCTTTGATGTTTTTCAGACTTGAAGTGGCCAGCTTCTCCTCTTATTTTTACTTTTTCCAATGAAATTTCCTCTTGACTTCTCTCTATATTCCTTTTCATTATTTTTTTTCTGTTTTTTTTCTTTTGGATAGATTATTTATTTATTTTTCTTTATGTTTTTATTTTTCTGAAATGCCACCTTCTTCCCAACTGCTACACTGCTGTCCTCTTCTTGTGTTTATTTTCCATTCACTAAATGTTGACCCTAGCTTGCCCCTCTTCAACTTCTTGTCCTTTACCTTCTAAATTCTCAGAGTGGGGGTAGGGTTGAATTAGGTCCACAAGTTTAGGTGTAAATACTCAGGTATGTTTTGAAGAAAACTGGAAATTAAGGCACTAAAGGTGTATGCACAAGGGCAGTCTAGTGGGTTTGGTATCTTTAAGCTCAAATTGTCCAAGAGTAGGCCTTGATCCTTTCCTAAATGTCATGGCTACTGCCAGCTATTTTAACTTGGAGATGCCCAACTTCTAGTGAGGAAATAAACTCAACCAGTCCTTAGAGCAAGAAGAATTGCCTAAGACACTCCTCAAAGAGAAAAAAATTTGTAGGCTCAAATCTCCCTAAGTATGGTCTTCCATTGAACTCATGGGCATGTCCTTACCTTTTTCCCTCTTTAATGGTTCACTAAGTGCTGACACAAATGAGTTTTCTTAGTGTTCACCTCATGAAAATGCTAAAATTTTAAAAGCTTTTAATGCCCAAAGGTCCAAAAAATTTTAAATTTCCTCATTTTCAAAGTTTCTTAAGTGGACTTAACTCTATCTCTATCTTACTCAGTTGGTTCTGCTGCACTTAGGTTAACTACATCATTGGCATACCATGTCACACCCCCAAACCTAAGAGGAACAGTGTCCTAACTGTTTAAGAGATAAAGGACTTGTGCAGCAGGGTACATTGATAAAAAGAACACACAAAATAAGGCATATAAAATTAATACACAACAGAAATAAACAAAACCAAAGAGCCCTAACGCAAAAGCTACCAAACCAAAAAGAAATTTCATTCATAAACAACAGTATGTACAATGTTAATGACAATAACTACAAAAGATTCTAAGAAGCTAAAACATCCTAACTAATTACATTATATAGTTTAATCATCTGAATTTTCCTCGGCATGATCTTCGATAGATTTCCCTCTTTCTTTCTTGAGGGCAGCAGCAGTAGACTTGGATCTCTTAGATGTAGTCTTTCTCTACTTGGTGTTGCTTCTCCTTTTTGGAGTAGGTTGAGGCTTTGTGGGTATAGGCTCCTTGATCTTGATTCCAGGCTTTAATTTTCTGGGCTCTTATGGTTTAGAGCAGTTGCAAGGGGAGAGCAGCTGCAATGTAGAGTTTGGTAGCTGCTTCGGCTAAGTCTCTGTCATCTATTTCAGATGAGGTTTGCTGCAATGCTACAACAGTCTTTGCATAGTCATTAGCCCTATCCTCAACTAATCTCAGTGTTGACAGCAGGTTCTTCACTACATCCTCCAGTCTTTCAGCTCTATGCTTCTCCTACTGATATTGGAGCAAGATCTCCCTCCCTCCATGCTTTATCCTCTTCTTTTCCATCTTGTGAGTTAATTGTAGAAATTTGATTTGATCGAGGAGAGGTTGCTTGACTAAAGTTTTGAGGTCAGCCATGCCCCTTAAGACATCCCTCTTAATGTAGGAATTATCTTTCATTGCTCTAAGCAAGGTGGAGAATGGAAACATGGGGTAGGAAGAGGCAGGTAGGATGGGATTCTCACTAACAGAAGAAGGATCATCCAGTAAATGGAGTGGTGTGAATGAAGATGAAGGGATGGATGATGGAATGGGTAGGGTGGAGGTAGAGGGTATTGGCTGGGGGAGTTCAGGTTCAGATTGGGTAAGGTCTATTACCTCAGGGTCTGTTTGGGTGGCTATGGAGGAATTGGGGAGTAGGTCATCCATATCTGTGACAGCATTAGTTGTTGGTACTATAGATGGGGTTGTAGGTTGGGGTTGTGGGTGGGCAAGTGGCAGAGATGGGGGAATAAGGGGTGGAAGGATAGGTTCAGGTAAGGTGAGATCCACTACCTCAGGATCAGTTTGGGTTGAGGCAGTGGTAAATGTAAGTGGAGGGGTTTCAGGTGTAGGTTCAATATTGGTAGCAACAACTGTTGTTGCTTCTAAGGTTAAGGGTTCGGGGGAAGGGGGTGGTGTTGCTATATGGGTAGGTAGAGGGATAAATGGTTGTTGGGAAGATGGGGTTAAGGATTGCAAGGTGGATTGGATGGCTTGTAAACTGGTTTGAATGGTGGTTTGGCTTTAGAGGGTGGAGTGCATGGAGTGAAGGTTGGATTCTATGGAAGTTTAGGTTGGGTATTGGCCAACATTTGGGTTTGAAGTGAAAGGAGGAGGTTGAGGTTTGGGGTAGGAGATCAGGGGTGATAGGTGATGTGTTTTGAGTGGTTGGAATTGGTTGAAATAGTGAAGTCGGTGCATGATAGAAGTTAGTAGGTTGTGGTGAATCAGGAAGAGGAGTGAACTCATAATTGATGTCCCCAATGATAGAGTCCATCATTGCTGAGTAACCCTCTGATGAAATGGGGTCTTGGTCATGGGAAGGGGAGAATGGAATGGGTTGGCCCATGGGTGCAACGATGGCTGGGGGTTCAGTGGGTTGTGTTGTGGCTACAGGGGAGCTAAGTGGGATGTCAGTGAGCTAAGGCTCACTCTCATCATAGTGGAATGGAGATGGAGTTGATGGTGACAGTAGATCAGTGGGTATAGGGTCTGGCATGGCTGTTATTCCTACAATAGAGGTGATAGTGGGGATTGGGATGGTTTCTGAAAGGGTAGTGGAAATGGTGGTTGGGGGCTCTTAAAGTTTAATGGACTGAGGTAATCGGGTAGGGGTTGGTAGAGTAATGGGCTGGGGAGGTTGAGTCGGGGCTTTGGTGGTCTGTGAGGCTTTCTTTTTAGTGTATGTTTGTTTGATAGGTGGGCTAGGGTGAGCAGGGAAAATGGGTAGAATTGGCTGACATAGGAATGGAGGTGAGTGTGGAAGTAGTACTGACAGCTGATGATGATGGAATGGGTATGGAAGGGATGGCTTACACCATGCAAGTGGCTGCTTGACAGTTGATAGTAGAGCTGGCAGCCGCAACTGAGGTATGTGTGGGAGCGGCATAGGTGGCCATAGAGGCAGGAACAACTCCCACTTTAATCAAAGTGCTACTAATTTCTCACTATTTCTTTCCACATTTGTTAGGGGCCAGGTTGAGGGTCTCCTCATTCATCTGAAAGTGGTAGCCCCCCAGCTGCAGCAGGGCTGTAATGAACCTGCAATAGGGCAAGTCATGTGGCTTCTGCTCTCTTTTGACTTTCTCATGGATGTCTTTCATCCCTTCAAAAATTAGTTTTATAGCATCAAAGTAGTGGTTACAGTGGAAGGAGTAGAGGGCATCAGCAGTTGGGGACCACCTCTCTTGTAGGTGCCCAGAGCAATATACATTCTTTCTCAAAACCCCATCCATAAATCTCAGGCTTGGATGCGGGTCTCTCTTCCCAATTGATACCCCTGAGGCTGTGATCCCTCCAGTGAGTTCTTTGGCAATTTCAGGGATGGTTGTAGCCAAAGGTGCATCCAAGCCACACTCAGGGCTGTAAGTGGTTGGTATCCCAAGAATTTCAGTAATTGCTGCTTGGTTAAATAGCATCTCACAGTCATCAATCAGAATAAGCAATGTAGGGTTTCCACTATCCCCTGTCTTCTCCCTGATGTTTTGGTAAAATAACTGTACTAGTCTAGGGAAGATTAGTGGCAGTGGGGGCCTAAGCAGGGGCAGCAGTGAGGCCTTTGTGAGGTACTTTATGGATGCAACTTTCTCAGGCTCTTCCTCAAAGAATGCCTTATCAAAGGCAATTTCAGCTTCAAGCTTGATGGCAGCCAGAAACTCAGAGAGAGTTTTAAGTGACGCATCCTCTTCCTCTTCCTCACGGGCAACCTCAGGGACCTCAGGGACCACTTCCTTGCCCTTTTTCAGCTTTTTCTAGAATTTCTCAGGCCTCTTAGCTAGTGGGTGGTCTCTTGCCCTCTTCTTAGGAGTTGATTTATTCTTGACAACAGAGGCATCAAAGGCCACAGCCTTGGCCTTTTTCACAGGGGCAGCCCTCTTCTTAATTTGCTCCACTTGGGGCTCAGCAGTGGGTGTAGGCACATCAAAGGCCTGCACAGTGGAGGCCTCTGCAATCCTCACTGATTTTTGGGTCACCACAGAGCTGCCAATAAGGGAAGGGTTTAGCATGGCAGCCAAAGTATCAACATATTTAGAACTCGTTGCCATGGCTACACAACTTCTTAAAATTAGGTCTTCAAACTTAAAAGTTGGGTAGTTCAAACTCCAAGGTCAAAATGGCACACAAATTCCTCTCTACTCAACACTGAAATAGCATACCAATCAAAACAAATGGAAGAGTGAGGACACTTACCAAGAAATAGCTAGGGTTTCGATCCAAATGCTACCCAGTGGATCAAATCTCTCCAAACCAAGTGTAAAATGGTCGGGAGCTATTGTGGAACACAATAGTAGGAGTAGAGTGCCTGGGCTAGTGTGGTCTGGGTAGTTAAGGAGAGAGAATGTAGAATGGAAGTTAGAGGTGTGTAATGGAAGCTAGGGTAAAGAAGAAATGAATGAAGAAGTGAAGATTTCATGGGGTATTAGTTGGTGAAAACCTTGCCTCGCAAGGTTCTCACCAGGTACTCGCAGGGCAAAGTCCTTTAGCGCAATAGAAATGCAATCTCATGAGGAATGCTTTTTAAGGGAACCAAGAGGCTCGCGAGGCTGATGTAGGTTCTGACGCGCGAGAGGTAATTTCTGACCTTGCCCGACAAATGGCTCAATCTCGTGAGAGACATAAATTCAGAGCATCAAGCGCTTCGCAAGGCTCTACTACAGGATTCTTCAAGTGTTTTACTCGCGAAGCTCTCATGAGGTACAAAATTCATATTAGAGCCCCATGAGTAAGCCTACAAATAGCTCGCGAGTGTGAAATTGAGGCCATTAAGCCTCGAGAGAAGCCAAATCCATTCCTTCACAGTGCCTACACATTGACATGTGCATGCAAACTGTCATGCACCTTGCCATTATGCATCAGCACCAACCTTCCTCACATTTCTTCTATTTCAACTCTGATGAATTCATGCCCATTACCAACATATGCATATAGTAAAAATCCAGCATTCAAATGAGTTCAGCTTACAGCAGGTTCATGCCCATTTTAATAGAATAGGAGCATGTATACTTCAATCACAACAAGCAACATACTCATTAGATTCATATGGCAAAACATCCACATCAGCAACAACAATAACACAAAACAAAATAGCGCCTACACATTAACAACAAAACAAAGACAACACATGACAGATTTTTAAATAAACAACATAAAATTCAATAAGCATGGTACACATTTTACAGAACTATGGATCATAAAGAAGTGGGAGGTAAATGCAGGTGAATGGTCTGAGGAGTCTCTACAAAATTTTCTATACAAATTTTCCGCCTTTGACCATTCACTTTCATGATCTTCCTTAAAATGGGATCCAAGATCTCCATAGCACCAAATGGGGAGGCATGTGGACTATGTGAGGATCTCGCACACTCTGAAGCCTTACCATTGACTACACGAGCGCAGGAGCATAACTGCGTGATTACTTAGCGAGATAAAGAGCTTTTAAAGCTCTAATACGCGAGAAGTCTAGCCACTCCAGATAATCTCCGCGATGGCATTACAACGCAAAGGAACTGCGCGACGAACTAAAGACTCACTGTGTGAGCAAGCACTTCCCACCAACCAAAGGCAACTCCGCAAAGGCAAAGCAGCTGCGTGAATGAGCTAAAAGCAAATACTAACCCCACGAAGCACGGGCTCTCTACTTCTCAGTTTTAACTGAAGGAATTTTTAGAAATTTCTCAAGGCTAGGGCACACTTCCCGAGTCATGGATTTTGAGGCGCATATCTCCAGGCATTCAAGGGTTATAATAGTGCCACATCTGCTAGAAAAATTAGGGTTAATCTCTTTAGAGCCAAGGCCGTTTTGACAGAGTATATAAGCTGTACTTAGAGTTTATTATTTTCATCTTTCCTTCATCCTCTGCCAGCTGAGAACTCTAGCAGGCTAGGGTTAGGGTTTGATAAACTTTTTTTCTTATTTTTCTTCTCTCTTAGCCCAGCACTTGCTAGCTAACCCCCTTGTAAGCAGCTAAGTTTAGTTTCATTTCAGTTTGTAATAGGTTTTTGGTATACATTGGGATTCGGAAGAGCAGTTGTGTACAAGATATAGCCTGGAGACAATTTATTGTAAGTTTTGTGTTCATCAATGGATTGCCGTTTTAATGGTTAATTGAATCTAAAGATCTTATGGTTTCTTTAGATGTTTATAGGATCCATGTATTTGGGACTAGCCCATTCAGTTTCTAGTAGATCTATTGCTTACTATCTGATTTCCCTTGGTTTGATAGCGCCATGGAAAGCAATGTTGCATCTGTAGTGAGATCCAGGGAGCTCGGAGCCCAGTGGACCATGGTGGTTACAACAATTTTCATGTTCTTTCTCAAGCCCCTGTGGGATGGACAGACCAATGAGATACCCTGTGACCATTCAAGTGGATAGAGTATAGCCCTAAGGTTGTGTCCATTCACATGTTTGAGAAAGATTCTTTTCCCCTGCACATGAGCTTCAAGAGCCGTGTGAGGAGGTTTGTATAGGAACTGGCTCCCCTCTATTTTACCTAGCCGACATCAGATGTTAGATCTGATCTCTTTATAGTAATTGTAGCTTGAGGCTGAGTCATTGCAGGTCGTTTATAGTAATGACCAGTTAAATCTAAAGCCTTATTCAACCTATTGCATGGTCCTTTTTGTGGGCACTAGTGAGTAGTTAGCCTTAGCAAAGCACTTAGGATCTTATGGGTTGGAATACCTATGGATGTCAGCCAAGTCTGTACGCAGATCTGGGGTGCTTGTAGCACTAGAATTACATACTGTTATAATAGTATTCATGACTTGATCTAGCCCAGTGGTTGGGAGAATGATTAGTCCACTCCCCTAGGTTAGATTGGCAATGTCCATTTTAACCAATGGGATTTGACAGACTCTATCAGATACCCTGTGACCATCAGAGTGGACAAAGCATAGGCCTAAGAGCACCCCAAATGGCATGGGTTAAACTGGTTATTTTTACCTTGTTGAGGCTTTTAATAGCGTCTCAGTAAGGAACACTGCAGAGATAGACAAAATTTGAGTTACATCACTGCTTTAACTCTAGCTTAATCTGCTTACTTCTCATATTTTTTGTATTTCATTTTAGCACACACTACCACCATCTTCCTCTTAACCCTTTCTTTAGGATAGGGTTACATTCTATTTCTCTACTTTTAGGATTAATTTAGTGCAGTCGTGACACCCAACTCCCTTTCTTTAGGATTGTCAGATCTGTAGCTAAATCTGGAGGCCTACTATTAAAGCCCATTGTGGGTTCTAGATCAATTTCTCTTTAGGACAAACTCTTACTTATCAAAACTTGCTACAATGGACCCTGTATTTTTCAAGACTGTGTTTATTTTAGCATTGCCGTGCTGACCCATCTCCAATTCCACTCTTGATTTATTCTCTCCATTGTTCTTAATAAAATAGCAGTAAGAGTGTCAAAAAAATAAAGACAAGTTTTTAGCACCATTGCTGAGGATATTGATCTTTTTAGTAGACCAGAGTTGTACTATAACTTAGACTAATAAATTCTTTGTAGTTGTGTTCAATCTAGAATTAAAGTACTACTAATTCTTTGTGGAATTTTTGCAGAAATGGACAACAGAAGAAGGGAAAAGCTAGAGCTACAAGTGGAGTGTAGCTATCTCTGTTTGCACTTTCTTTCCCCTAAATCTCATGCCATTTATGTTGAATCCCCTGTTATTTTGTTTAGTGAAAATCTATGTAGTTATTACTTTTTTTTGTTTGAAATTCTTTCTGTGTGCTTGTAAGCATTTTCATACTATTAGTGAGTATATGCTCGGTAGAAGGTCCTTAAACCCTAACTTGGAACCCCCAAATCTGGAGGTGTAAAGGATTCTTAGACCTAGACACACCATGCAAAGCCCTGCTATTGAGACTAAATCAGCTACCATGGGTGAGAGGCAGAGGACATTGAAGGAATACAATGCACCTAGGAAGTACACCTATCCCTTCTGCATTTAGTTTCCCTCTATTGAGGGGAACTACGAAATTAAGTCCTCCACCATCAGTATGCTGCCTTCATTTAATGGGCTGAGTAAAGAAGATCCCTACAAGCATATCGACCAGGTTTTAGCACTTTGCACTACCTTCAACATTGCTGGCGCCACTAAATTGAGCCTTTTTCTTTTCTCATTAAAGGATAAAGCCGGCACATAGCTATCATTGCTCCCAACCAATAGTATACAGTCATGAAGTGACCTTCAAACCAAGTTCCTGGTAAAGTTTTTCCCTATGAACAAAATAAGCCAGATGAGGGCAAATATTCTATCATTCACTCAGTCCTCAACTGAGACCTTTAATGAAGCTTGGGAAAGATTCCAGGAGATGTTAAAACAATGCCCCCACCAAATCCCAATGTGGCAGCTTGTTCAAGTGTTTTATCAAGGAATTAATGTCAAGAGCAGGGATATGGTCGATGTTTCCTGTGGTGGTAGCTACCTCCACAACACAGCTGAGGAAGCATGGGAGCTGTTTGACATAATAGGAGAAAATTCCATGCAACAGGAATCTCTGTCATGCAATGATAGTCAGATTTCAGCTAAAATGGTGAAAGAGGCCACCCCTAGATGTGGAATATATGAAGTGCAGGTGCAAGGTGATTTGGAGAGGAAGGTGGACAACCTGAGCTTCAAGTTTGATAAATTGATGAATGTGATGCAACCTTGGATGGTTACATAGGTGGAGGAAGTATGTCTGTTATGCCAATCCCCACACATTCTATTCATGATTGTCCATCTGTCGACCAGTTTTCGAATTTTGTTTTTGAGCATGCTAATGCTACTCAAACTTTTGGGCAGCAGCCTACTGGGTATTCTTGGAGGAACCACCCAAATCTGAGGTGGAGACAAGACTCATATCCTCAACCCTAGCTGCAGTAAATGGTAGCTCCCTACAGACCCCAACACCAAGTTAATTAAGATTACCCACCAAGGTAAAATTTTCTGTTACCTACCCCACAGTCTAACCAATTGGTCCTGCCCCGACAACGGCCCAAATCCTCTTCATTTGAAGAGCAAATGCTGGCTTTAATGTAGAACTTGGGGAGCTTGGTGCAAACTGTTAATTCTCATGGACTGATCATCAAAAAGATTGAGGACCAGCTTGGTCAGATCTTTAATGCTCTGAACAGGAGGGAGAGAGGAAAATTACCTAGTCAACCCCTGACAAATCCGAAAGGTCAGTTTATGATTGGTGATGCATCCTCTACTCAGGTGGAAGCTAGTGCCCAATGAGCCAAATATTGGTAATAATTGTACCATATGTATGAAAATTTTATGTTGAATTATGTTCTTTAGAATTCTATCATTTGAGCTTTTAGTATGTTGTTGAATTGTTTGTTTTGCGTTGTCTGTGTTTTAATTATTGTGCATGAATACATGTGCCTATGCTTCATTTGAATTTGAACTGTGTTTGCTAAAAAATAGTTGAGGTGCCCTTATCATACTTTGCAGGAAGATTGAGCTGAAAAACTACTTTAGGATTCTACAATGTTGATAATCTGCTAATTGAAAGTGGGCATATATCTTGAATGAGTGAAATGAAGTACCTGTCTGTAGCTTGGTGCTCATGCACAGTGGTTGGGTGCACAATAACATGGATGCACCATCCAATGTGCTGCACTAGGCTAATATAGTAAAGGTTGTGCAAGAATGCTAGCTTGCTGAGTTAAGGTGCTTAAATATGCTACGTGAGCCATTCTTTTGCTTCCTTGCGCGCTAGAACAACAGAGCATTGGCTAAAAATTTACCTCGCGGTGCTACCTTTTACTCCACGAACCCAATCTGTGAATGAAGTGTGTGTTGTGTTAGTCTGTGCGACCACCACGCACGGTACAATTTTGAAGCAAAATAAGGTCTCGCGCACCTAAGCCACTGTTGCCAACTCTGTGAAATTCACTGCATGTCAGATACTTTGCTACGCTACAGAACGTCTCGCAAAATTCAAAATCAACTACGCAAGAAATCTACTCCACGAGGACCTGTTGGCAACTCCACGAACTGTAGGATTTGCTCTATAAACTTAGCGAAAACCCTCATTTTCTTCATTTTTGCTATCTACCCTAGTTTTAGGCGCACTCCACCAAAACTCCCAGTTCTTTCTTTCTTCTCTACCTCTTAAGCCTCTCCACCGAAAGCTTTTTCCTCTTACCATTATTTTCCCCAGCACCCTCCGGTCTCTTTGAACAAGGTTTGAGGGGATTTGAGCCATTGTGAACACGTAGAGGTGGAACCCTAGCTCTCAAATGGTATGATCTTCATTCCCTCTCTGAGCTATGATTGATTTGAGTTTCAGAGAGTAGTAGGACTAAAATTTGGTGTTTCTGAGTTTACTCATTGCGTTCTACATTTTCCAAGATTTGTGAACCCTAATTTTTAAAATTTGAGCACCCATGGCCAAGAGTTCAAAATTCATCGATACATTGGCCGGCTATGTTAGACCCTGCTCTGAGTGGCAGCCCTGTGGCCCCTAGGAAATCTACAAGGACTGCAGAGGTCTCCTCATTGCAGACCTCTGAGGTGCCCTCACCTGGTACTGACCCTACAATTTGGAAGGAAAAGAAGAAATCTGCCCCAAAGAAGAGGGCCAAAGAGCACCCACCTGCTTTGAGCCCTGAAAAATCAAAGAAGAAGCAAAAAAAGGGCAAGGTTGTGACCCCTAAGGTTGAGTAGGAAGAAAATAATGAATACCTCAGGGTCCCTTCTGAGTTTGTGTCGGCAATTTCGCTGGAGGCTGAAACTATTTTTGATAAAGCCTACTTTGAGGAGCTACCAGAGACCTCTACCTCCATTGAGTATCTGACCAATGCATCTCTGCTACCCCTATTGAGGCCCCATATGCAGCCGATGTTCCAAAGATTAGTCAGATTGTTTTATCAGAACATGAGGTTGAAGACTGGTGATGATGGGAAGCCAGCACTGTTGGTACTGATTGATAATTTTGAAATGTTGTGTAACCAGTCAGATATTGCAAGGGTACTAGGGATACCAGCTGGGTATGCCCCTAAATTTGGCTTGGGACCCCCCTGACTACCACCATTATAGAGATAGCTAGAGAACTAACTAGAGGAATCATGGCTTCAGTGGACTCCATCAGGAAGAGAGAGTTGCCCAATTTTAAGTAGTGAAAAATGCCAGTTTTCACCCCTTAACCCGACATTTGATGGACCTGTGAGCACACTAATAAACACCTGTTGAGTCTATTTTGTAGATAGCAATAAAAGACAAAAATAGTGCCAAAAGCCACTCAGAAATGTTGCACAAAGAAGTCCATCTCACAGCACAGTGCAAACCCACCATGACACACAAGAGGGCTGCACACCATTGGGCCCTTAGGGCACGTGGCAACAGCAGGGCAAGGTGAAGGAAGTGAAAACAGGCTGAAAACATCCTATCGAGAGGATATCTGAAGACTTCGATAGGAGCTGAGAGAAAAAAATGGAGGAATTCGTGCAGTTGGAATGGTTTCGATAGGATCTGAAGGCAGAGAAAGGATGGATTCGTGTGGATTGAGGAGTTCGATAGCATCCAAGAACCTATTGAGATGGAGATGCTGAAATAGAACCTACTAAAGGGTTCTTGAGCCTTTCGATAGCAGTGAGAGCAATCCTTTCAGAATGATGGCATGCAGAGCTGAACCTATCGAAATGGTCCTCCAACTTGTCGAAAAGCTTCCCTAACTTGTCGAATGCTCCAAGCAAAGGGTTAAGAATGCTGAAGCTTTAAGAGAAGGCTCATCCTCATAGAACCTACCGAAGAGATCTAAGACCCTAGCGAAAGGACCAAAAAGCTCCATTTGAACCTGTCGGAAGCTTCCTCAACCTGTCAAAATCGTGTGAAGAACTTCTCAGAAAATTGGTTGTTCACACGCTACAACTTGCTGACCTTCTGTACAGAAACCGAGGCACATTGGTGTCTGGCACGACGATCTAAAAGATGCCCTAGGAAACCCTAACCAGCCCACGTGCTTTGACAGAACTCTAACAAACTCTGAGGACCTTCTAGAAGAGAATATTGGCAGAAAAAAAAGAAGAGAAAGCTATATATTGAGACCCCCAATTGCAATGGAGGGGGAGATCGAGATTTAGATCGAATTCTAGAGATCAGAGCTTGCAGTGAAATTCCATTTTCCCTCTTTTAGCTCAACTATGGTTGACTAATTCCCTAGGAGCAGCGACGAGAGAGATTAGATCTGTAATTGGGTAAGGATGAGAGTGTTATTATGGGTTCATTGCTGCACAGACTACAGATCTGAGAGCATTTCATTGTAGAGTGAGTTTTATTATAATGTGAATGTTGTTTTTATTGTTTTAATTAGATCTATAGTTCTTTTGGTTTCATTTAGTGCTCAATCGGATTTGTGTAGAGGAGGCTGTTGATCAGCTCACCCACTTAACTGGTAGACCTCTTGGATACCATCTGATCTCCCTAGATCTGACATCCCTACAATTTCTTATGTCTGTGACCTAAAAATTATAACATCTATAGTGGTTTTAATGCTCTGGTTAAAACCATTGGCTTGGGGGAATTCCCTAGGATGATCTGTGACCATTGAAGTGGACAAATCATAGCCTTAAGATCAGTCCAATCTCTGGTTTCAATTGGATTCTTCTACCATAAACCTTTGGATCAGATGATGTCTAAGATGGTCTGTGACCATTGAAGTGGACAGACCATAGCTTTAAGATTAGTTAAATCCTTTGGTTTAGAGTGGAATCTTCTAGCCTGTAGCAATGCTTGTAGCCAGCAGAGGGATTTGTGTGCTTTGAACCCCTGTAACATGAACAACTCAACCTGATTCTAGTGAGACCAATCTCCAAGTTGCTCTTCTCCATTTTCTGTTTTTAAACCCTTCCTCTTGCAAGATCTAGATCTCTAGTTTGCATTTCATGTTTAGTTTAATTTAAGTGACAACACTTTGAAACCTCTCCCCTTTCTTTTACTAACTTAGTATTTGGTAGGGTGCCAGATCTCTTACAGATATGGAGATTTACCAAAATTTGAACTCATCTCCCTGTGGACATTCCCTTACTTACCCTTCTTTTAAAACTTGCTACAACAGGCCCTGACTACTTGCAGGTCTTGTGTGTGATCTGCCCTGATTTGAGTGAACTTAAACCCTATTTGAAGGCAAGGCAGAAAACCCAACACCCAACCTCAGATTCATGGATGGGGTGCTGAGGAAAACCGTGTATTGCTCGGGTCATGAGCAAGAGAGGAGGTACCCCATAGCTGATGCACTTCTCTCATTTCACAGAAACCACTACTTAGATGTAGCCAAGTTAGTGTTTGAAGGAATTAAGGATTTGTGTGAGAAAGTAAAGGTTAATAAGAAACTGCATTCCCTTCCCTACTGTAGGTTGATTATTGCACTGCTGAAAGATGGGAAATACCCCTTCACAAGGGAGGAGGAGATAGTGGTCCTGAACCCCAAAAATAGTGGAAAGAAACAATGGGGTATCAGTGGCACAATGATGAGAAAGAGGGAGATGTGAAAGGAATTATTTAGAGAAGCAACCCCCACAATTCAGCCAGTTTCACCCATCGAACCCACACCCAATACCATACCAGACCTCTTACCCAAAATCCTACACCTCCTACTGTCCCTCCAATCACAAATGTTAACCAATACCCAAAACCAATCAACCCTCGAAGCCCACCTTCACTCTATTCACTCCACCCTACCAAACCCTAACTCCATCCCCACCATTTTACAATCCATCCATACAACTCTATCCACTCTAACCCAAACTTCCCAACAGTCACCTGTTTCCCCATCAATCTGTCATCCTTCACCTACTCCCACACCCATTCTCCCTATCCTAGAAGCTCCTCCCATTCCCTCTAAAGATGCTTTCACCCAAACTGACCTCGAACCTTAGTTACATCCTGAACCTACCCTGGAAATACATCCAACTATATCATCCTCCCCACCTTTGCCTACACCCACCCTCTCTACTTCCATGGTTGGGCCTTCCATTACTGATCTGACCTTATTTCCTGATTATTCTTCTCCCATGCCACCCTCTCCCACCCTACTCCAAGCCATGCAAGTAAATGCCTACATAAAACAGGATGTAATTCAAGGCATGACCGACTTGAAAGCAGTAGTCTGGCAACCCCTCCTAGATAAAATTCAACTCCTGATACTTGCCCACAAGATTGAGAAAAAGGAAATCAAGGATGGCTGGAGAGAGATTATGATCCAATAAAACCAGGAGAAGAAAAAGGTGGAGAGTCAAGAAGATGTTATCAAAGAACTAAAAGAGAGACTCCGACTGACTCAGGAGAGAGCTTATGATTACAAGGTGACTATTGCAGCCTTAGAGGAAAGGACAAATGCCCAAACTGATCGGGAGATGGCAGAAGCTCTTTTTGAAGAACTCAACCCTGATGTACCTCTTCAACAATCCGGTCCGGATGCCACAAGTTCAAGCCCCGTCAAACCTGGACTCAAAATCAAGGACCCTACTCCAAAGCAATCACCCAATTCTAAGAAAAAAAGCATAACCAAGCCTAGGAAAACTACTTCAAAAAGATCACTGTCTAAGGCTGCTACTTTAAAGATAGTAAAGGGTAAGGAGATCCAGGAACCACCTACTGAACACAACGACTCAAATGATTGCTATTTGCACATGTTTTGAGTTACGAGTAGTGTGTTATAAATACATTTTCTAATATACTGAACTTTCTTTTTATTACTTCTGTGAATCTATTCCTTTGTTTTATCTTTATTTGTCTATTTGTGTGTTTGTTAATGTGTTGTGTGTTCATTTTTTGATTTTCTCAGCTTTAGTGTAGTGCTTTATGTATCTTTATTTGTTCACTACTGCACACCCATGTCCTTTGAATCAATGAGGACACTGCTCCTCATAGGTTTGGGGGTGTGGCAGGTTCTGCCAATGAAATAGTTAACCTAAGTGCAGTAGATTCAAGTTTGTAAGATAGAAACAGAACCATGTTCACCTAAGAATCATTAGAAAAATGAGAAATTTAAAATTTTACAGACCTTTAGGCATTAAAAGCTTTTAAATTTTAACTTTTCCATGATGTGAACACCAAGTAAACTCACTTGTATTAGTACTGAGTCAATCATTAAAGAGAGAAAAAGATAAGGACATACTTGAAATTTCAATGGAAAACCATAACCAGTGACGGTTGGGCCTACAAAATATTTTTTTTCTTCCTTTGACGAGTGACTGAGGCAATTCTTTTAGCTCTAAGGACTGGCTGAGGCAATTCCCTAACTAGAATTTAGGCACCTCCAAGTTGAAATAACTGACATCACTCATGAAAACTAGGAAAGGATCAAGGCCTTCTCTTGGATAGTTTGAGCTTAAACAGACCAAATCCTATTCAACTACCATTGTGCACACACCTGTTGAGCCTTAATTTCCAATTTTCTTCAAAATACACTTGAGTACTTGCACCTGATCTTGTGGACCTGACTCAAACCTACCCTCACTCTGAGAATTCAGAAGGAAAGGAGAAGGAGCTAAAGATGGACAAGATACTAAACATTGGGTGAATGGAGAAGAGAAACTAAAAGTTGAGCAATATAGCAGCTGAGGAAAGAGGTGGCAAGTCATGAACACAAAAATAAAAATAAAAAAAGAAAGATAAATGCAAGAAAAGAAAGGAAAACAATAATGAAGAGGAGTGAGAGAGGAGTCAAGAGGAACAGTTCATTGGAAAAATCAAGAGGAGAAGCTAGCCACTTCAAGTCTGAAAAATTTGAAAGAAAATGAAAGGGACTGAACTACAAATGGGTGAAGTCATGAATCACCTCCTTCACTTACTGATTTCTCCACTTTGAATCCCTTTTCAACCTTGCATTCTTTATAACCCACTTTGTAAGCCACATTACAACCCAGTTAAAGACCTTGTGATCCAAAGTTGAATTTGCTATCATGCAGAGACAAGCAGTTTCCCAATCTATGGTGAGGACCAACCAATGATGTCAGGACTTAGGTGCTTTGCCTATATGTTAAGTGGTGAAAAATGCCACTTTTCACACTTTAACCTGACCATTAATAAACCTGTGAGCACACTAATAAGCCTCTGTCGAGTGTATTTTGTAGACAACAATAAAAGATGATACTAATGTAGAAAATTACTCAAGAATGCCCACAAAGGGGTTATCTCTCAGTACAGGACAGACCCAGCAATAGCACACTAGAGGGTAGCACATCACTGGACCCTTAGAATGCTTGGCTGTAACGGAATAAGGCGAAGGAAGTGAAGAGAGGCCAAAAACATCCTATCAAGAGGGCATCTGAAGATTTCGATAGGAGCTAAGAGTTGAATTAGAGGAATTCATGCAGATTGGCGAGGTTTCGATAGGATCTAAAGGCAAAAAGAAGAAGTTGTGAGGATTGTGAAATTTGATAGGATCGAAGAACCTATCAAATAGTTGACAGAAAGACAAATTTCATCCTGACGAAATCTACCTGAGGAGAAAACAGAACCTATCGAAGGGTTCCTGAACCTATCGAAAGACCGCCTGAACCTAACAAAACAGAGGTGCTGGAACAAGAACCTACCGATGGAGTGAGAGCCATCCTATCGAAGTGTTGGAATGCAAAGCTGCAACCTGATGTTAAGTGGTGAAAAATGCCACTTTTCACCCTTTAACTTGACCATTGATAGACCAGTAGACCAGTGAGCACACTAATAAGCCTCTGTCGAGTGAATTTTGAAGACAACAATTAAAGATGATACTAATGCAAAAAACCACTCAAGAATGCCCAAAAAGGGACCATCTCTCAGCACAGGACAAACCCAGCAACAACACACCAGAGGGTAGCACATCACTGGATCCTTGGGGCACGTGGCTACAGCAGGGCCAGGCGAAGGAAGTGAAAATAGGCTGAAAACATCCTATCGAGAGGTCACCTTAAGACTTCGATAGGAGCTGAAAGCAAAGAAAGGAGGAATTCGTGTAGTTGAGAAGGTATCGATAGGATCTGAAGGCATAAGAAGGATGGATTCGTGTGGATTGAGGAGTTTGATAAGATCCAAGAATCTATCGAACAGCTGAAAGAAAGGAAGAAACCATCCTATCGAAAGCTTGCCTGAAGGGTAAAGGGAACCTATCGAATGGTTTTCTAAACCTATCGAGATGGAGATCTGAGCTAAATTCTGGAGATCAGAGCTTGCTGAGAAATTCTATTTTCCCTCCTTTAGCCCAACAATGGTTGGGTAATTCCCTTGGAGTAGTGAGGAGAGAGGTTAGATCTGTAATTGGGTAAGGCTAAGAGTGCTATTGTAGGTTCCTAGCTGTACAGACTATAGATCTGAGAGTATTTCCATTATAGAGTGATTTTGAATGCAATGTAAATGCTATTTTTAATGCTTTAATTAGATCTAAAGTTCCTTTGGTTTCATTTGGTGATATATCGGATTTGTGTAGAGGAGTCTGTAGATCAGCTCACCCACTTAACTGGTAGGCCTCTTGGATACCATCCGATCTCCCTAGATCTGATACTCCTACAATTACTTGAGTCTGTGACCTTAGAATTACAACATCTATAGTGGTTTTAATTTTTCTAATTGATGATTTAGCTTTGGAGGAGATCCCTAGGATGGTCTGTGACCATTAAAGTGGACAGATCATAACCTTCAGATTAGTACAAGCTCAAGCTCCAATTGGATTCGTCTGCTGCAAATTCGTGGATCAGATAAAGTCTATAGGATGGTCTGTGACCATTCAAGTGGACAGATCATAGACTTAAGACCAGGTGGAACCTGCGATTTGGAGTGGAGCCTTCTACCCTGTAGCTGTGCTTATAGCCAGTTGAGGGAATTGTGTACTTTGAACCTTTGTGGCATGATTAATCAAACCTAATTTATGTGAAACCAATTTCCGAGCTACTCTTCTCCATTCTCTACTTTTTACTCTCTTCCCCTGCAAGATCTAAGTTCCTAAACTCGATCCAATTTAGTCTGTGTTTAATTTTAGCTTAGCTTAAGTGACAATCCATTTTAAACCTCTCCCCTATCTTTTAGCTAACTTAGCATTAGTTAGGGTGCCAAATCACCTATAGATCTAGAGATTTATCATATTTTTAAACCAACCTCCCTGTGGACATTCCCTTACTCACCATCTTTTTAAAACTTGCTACAACGGACACTGATTACTTGCAGGTTTGTGTGAGTGTGTTCTGCCTAGTTTTATTAGAGAATTTAGACCCTCATTTGAGGGTAGGCAAACATGCCAACACCTGACGATACGGTCTCCCAACCTATCGAAGAACTCCTCCAACATGTCGAATGCTCCCGATAAAGTGCAGTGAAGATAAAGCCTTAGAGCTCATCCTATCAAAATCTATTGAAGGAATTGGAGAACCTAGCGGAAGGTCTAAAAAGCCTTACCAGAACCTGTCGGAAGCTTCCCCAACTTGTCGAAATCGTGTGCAGAACTTCTCAGAAACTTAGCTATACAAACACTGTGACTTGGTGACCTGTTGCACGCAACCAGAGGCACTTGGTGACCGGCACGATGGTTTCAGAAGATGCCCTAGGAAACCCTAACCGACCCACGTGCTCTAACAGAACCCTAACAAACTCTGAGGACCTTCTAGAAGGGATTTTTGGCAGGAAAAATAGAGGAGAATGCTATATATAGAGACCCGCAATTACAATTGGGAGGGATCTAGATCTGAGCCAAATTTTAGATATTAGATCTTGCAAAGAAATTCTATTTTCATTTTTTTAGCCCAACAATGGTTGGCTAATTCCCTGGGAGTAGCGAGGAGAAAGGTTAGATCTGTAATTGGGTAAGGTTGAGAGTGCTACTGTGGGTTCACTGCTACACAGAGTACAGATCTGAGAGCATTTCCTTTGTAGAGTGAGTTTGATTGAAATGTAAATGTTGTTTGTAATGTTATAATTAGATCTAAAGTTCCTTTGATTTTATTTGGTGCTCAATCGGATTTGTGTAGAGGAGTCTGTAGATTAGCTCACCCACTTAACTTGTAGACCTCTTGGATACCATTCGATCTCCCTAGATCTGATACTCCTGTAATTCCCTGAGTCTGTGAGCTTAGAATTGCAGCATCTGTAGTGATTTTAATTGTTCTTATTGATTCTTTTGCTTTGGAGGAGATCCCTAGGATGATCTGTGACCATTAAAGTGGACAGATCATAACCTTAAGATTAGTCCAAGCACAGGCTCCAATTGGATTCGTCTACTGTAAATCCCTGGATCAGATAAAGTCTATAGGATGGTCTGTGACCATTCAAGTGGACAGATCATAGCCTTAAGACCAGTGAGATCCTGTGATTTGGAGTGGAGTCTTCTACCCTACAGCTGTGCTTATAGCCAGTTGAGGGAATTGTGTGCCCTGAACCTCTACAACATGATTAATCTAACATGATTTAAGTGAGACCAATTTCCAAGCTACTCTTCTCCATTTTCTGCTTTTTACTCCTTTCTGCTGCGAGATCTAGATTCCCAAACTCGATCCAAGTTAGTTTTCGTTTAATTTTAGCTTAGCTTAAGTGACAATCTCTTTCAAACCTCTCCCCTGTCTTTTAGCTAACTTAGCATTAGTTAGGGTGCCAGATCTCTTACAGATCTGGAGATTTATCACATTTTTAAACCAACCTCCCTGTGGACATTCCCTTACTCACCATCTTTTTAAAACTTGCTACAATAGATCCTGATTACTTGTAGGTCTGTGTCAGTGTGTTCTGACTAGTCTTGTTAGTGATTTTAGACCCTCTTTGAAGGGAAGGTAAACCCCAACAAGTTTTTGGTGCTGCTGCCGGGGAGGTGTGTTTAGAAATTGGTAGATCTGAGTTTTGATCATAGAACTGTAGTTATTTGTTTGATTTTACTAACTGCATTTGTGAGTTTTGTTGTTTTTCAGTATTTTGTGTGCATTTCATCAGATCTGAGGTTGCCAGTGAGAGGAGAATTATGCTGGAGGCTGCTCTGTAGTTTGCATCCCTCTACTCCCCTTTTATTTTTTAGATCTGTTGATTTTTATAGTAGTTAGAAAGTTTGGTTGATTCTACTTGTTGTGTTGAGAATCTGTTCTGCATTTAGAATTTGAGTGTTGTATGTTTGGTAGGAGAACTCTCCAATCTCAGATTATTCCACTAAATTCAGAGGTTGAAAGATTTCTCAGATCCAGACCAACTACACCCACATCTGTTGCAATTGACTCTATAGAAATGGGTGAGCAACAGCAGCCGAGAACCCTCAAGGAGTTTAATGCACCAGGGGTCTATAATTCCCCCTTCTACATTCAATTCCCAGCTGCTCAAGGAAACTATGAGATAAAATCTTTCATAATTCAAATGCTGCCCTCATTTCATGGCCTGACTAAAGTAGACCCCTACAAGCACATTGATGAGTTCTTGGGACTGTGCACTACATTTAACATCACAGGTTTGAGGGAGGAGGCCACCAGGATGAGACTCTTTCCTTTTTCATTAAAGGACAGAGCGAGGACCTGGTTGTCCTTGCTTCCACCCAACAGCATTTAGTCCTGGAGTGATCTCCAATGTCAATTCCTGGTCAAGTTCTTCCCTATGTAAAAAACTAGCCAGTTGAGGAAGGGTATCATCTCTTTTACCCAAGATCCAACTGAAGATTTTTATCAATCCTGGAAGAGATTTAAGGAACTCCTAAAGAAATGCTCCCATCATCAAATCCCTGAATGGCAATTGGTTCAAAGCTTTTATCAGGGAATTGATTCTAAAAGCAGAGACATGGTAGATGCTTCCTGTGGAGGCACCTACCTCCATAAAACTGCTGAGGAGGCATGGGAGCTCTTTGATATTATTAGTGAGAACTCTATGCAAAGGGAAACCTTGGCTAGAGATCTAGAGCCTCCAAGGTTCGTGAAGGAGAATACTTCAAGAGGAAAGTTATATGAAGTGAGTGTGCCAATTGATTTGGAAAGGAAAGTGGATAGCCTAGCCCTAAAATTTGATAGGCTGATGGGAGCAATGCAGTCACCTGTGGCTGCTAGGGTGGAGGAGGCATGTGCCATATGCCAGTCCCCTGCTCACTCCCTTGAAGAATGCCCATCTACTGGTCAATTTCCTGATTTTATAACAGAGCATGTGGCTGCAGCTCAGTCTTATGGGCAGCAGCCTGCTGTTGGGAATCAATGGAGGAACCACCCCAATTTGAGGTGGAGACAAGATGCATACCCAAGCCAGGAGCAGAAACCCCAACAGCCCATGCCCTACAGAAATGCTCAGCCCTATCAAGAAGGTTATGTCCCAAGCCCTTAGTATCAGCAACCCATGGCCCAACCTGTAGCTCCTCCTGTGCAGCAATCTGCATCTCCTCCAACTGCGAGAGCATCTTCCTTTGAGGAATAAGTTCTATCTTCACTACAGAGCTTGAACTCTTTATCCCAAACTACGCACTCTCACAACCAGAGCATAAAAAAGATAGAGGATAAACTTGGTCAGATATCTGATGCCTTGACTAGAAAAGGAGGGAGGCTACCTAGCCAACCACAGGACAACCCACGAAGATAGTTTGTAGTGGGTGAAGTTTCCTCCACCTATGAGGAAGCCAAATCTGTTACAGCATTGAGAAGTGGTACGTTAGTGGACAACCAAGTGGGCTGTGAGCCTATGAGGAGCTTGGAGGAAGAAAATGAAGTGATTTCTACAAGAACACAACAAAGGCCACCAGTGGTGGACCTGAAGGAACAACCAGCTATAAATAAAGAGGATAATGAGGATCCTCAAGAAAAGAAAAAAATCTAAAAGAAAGAGGCCCCATTGGCTAAGGCTGAAAGTGAGGGAGCAATCCCACATTTGCCATCTCCTAAGGCACTGCAAGCACCTTCCCCTTTTGATAAGGGGCAAGGTAAAATAAAGGAAATGATGGAGACTTTCAAACAAGTAATGATCAATTTACCTTTACTTGATGCAATTATACAAGTCCCAGCCTATGCCAAGTTTTTGAAAGAGCTATGCACCCATAAAAGACAATCTAGGATATACCTATCCAAGAAAGTCTTTTCAGCAGAGAAAGTGAAACAAATTTTGTCTATTGCAACCCCAACCAAATTGCAAGATGCTGAAACCCCAACTATCCCCTGCATCATTGGGGATCACACCATTAACAAAAACTTATTAGAGTTGGGAGCCAGTGTAAATTTTCTTCCATATTTACTATATGAGAAGCTGGATTTGGGAGAATTAAAGCCCACACATGTGGTCCTACAACTAGCTGACAGATCTGAAAGGCAACCCATGGGGATAATTGAAGATGTGTTGGTTGGAGTTGACAAATACTTCTATCCTACTGACTTTTTGTTGTTAGACATGGAACCAAGCAAATGTGCTTCTTCCATACCTATGATTCTAGGCAGGCCCTTCTTGGCCACTGCCAATGCTTACATACAATGCAAGTATGGAATCATGAAAGTGTCATTTGAAAACATGAAGGTTAAGCTGAATGTGTATAGCACTGGCTATCAACCCTCTCTTGAAGAGGCTTGTTTTTCCATTAATGCACGAAAGAAGCTGATGCATGAAAATACACATTGGCTGTTGCAGGGCAATGCTTGGTTCACAGATGGAAAACTACACTCAGGGGAGGGACACTGGCTAAGGAAAGAATCCACAAAAGGTACTGATCATACAGATGTTGTGGACCACCCAGATCTTCTGGATTCGCCCCCACAGTCCAGCATGTACCATATGTATTATAGTCCGCTGTTGTTTTAGGTATTTATTTTTTTTCCAGTGAAATTCTTTTTACAATAAACATGCTATCACAAACATCAGACCATCATTTCAACCTGCCCTAAGTTATGGGAGTTTGTCCATCAGGGAAACAAACTATAGAGCAGCACAGCAGGGAAGCCTGCTGAGTGCTGCAGCTGAGAATGCCTGGAATTGTAGTTTTGGGTGGTTTTGGGAGCTGTCGATAGGTCAATTTCACTCTTCGTTAGATCGCTATATGGCTTCGACAGGACAATTGGGGGTTTCGATAGGTACTGAACATGATCGACAGGTAAAATCGACTTCTTGATAGGTCATTGTTAAGCACTGATTTTTACACTTTCTACACCTTTAAACCTGACTTTTGCTATGCCTTAGAGCTGTTTAGGATTACTTTTAGCTTATTTTGCAATTTAGGGAAAACGTGCGGCCTTAGTGCAGTTTTGTGGTGAAAAGGTGCCAATGAGAGAAAAATGAGCTGAGAAGAAAGGGAGTCTCGCATGAAAACTATGTGGCTTCAGCTTAAGCAGTCTCGGAGCTACAACTTGGTACCCATTGCAGCAGCAGATGTCTAATATGTGAAGCTGAGCGTCAACCAACCTTCCATCCAATCTTGCCGAAAGCTGCATTTGGCGCTTAAAACTTATCGAGTTCTGCTGGTGATCCTATCGAAGTGAAGCTTCCAAGCCTATCGACCTCTTCAAGTGCTGATTTTTAATCACCTCAGCATCCTGTTCAAACCTACAGCTTCAGTCCCCTTGAACACGTCGAATGGTGAGGAAGCTGGAGCAGCCAAACCCGTCGACAACGAGAAGCTTCCAATCCTTTAGAGCAGCAGCAGCTCCAAGCTCTCCATCCTCTCGCGATACACTTCAAGACCCCAGCTTCAAACATGTCAACTTGTTGAAGCTGCCACCAAACCTGATAAGCAAAGCCACGTAAACTTTTCAAACGAGGGATTAAAGCAACAGGTTCAACAAGTGTGCAAGTCGAGTAGACCTACTTGCAGCTCCAGCCATCTAATCAGCATCAGCATGTAACCTGTCAAATGGAGTAGTGAACCTTGCAGCCATTCTGCCGATCTACTGAACCTATCGAATAGCACAGCTTCAACATTTCGATGGCATAAAGCTGCAACTCCCAATCCCATTGTACCTGTCGACTGGTTTAGCACCTTGAACCTATCGAAATACCCAGCTGCATCCCATCACCAACCTATCAAGCAGTTCAAGGGGGTGCAACCTATCGAAATACTGGAAGGAACTTATCGAACGGTGGCAGATCTACAGCCTTCAATCCTATCGAACACCCCAGCCTTGCAGCCTTCAATCCTATCGGAAAACCCAGCTGCAGCTCCCACCTTTTCATCCTATCGAACAGTTGGTCCAGTAGCTCCTGCACCTATCGACAGCTTCTCCATGCAAAGTCTGAACCTATCGAATGCTACCCAGCAGCAGCCTTGCACCTATTTTCATCCTATCGAATTCTACAGCTTTGAACCTATCGAATACTACAAGCAGCAGCAGCCTTCTAGCAAACCTGCATGCAAGTTTCAGCAGCAATGCAGCCCACAGCACCGTTTGACCGACTAGATTTCTCAATCTATTGAGATGCCCAACCTCCAACTTTCTCCAATTGGCCGATGTGCAGTTAAGATCCTATCCAACGGTCGACTTCTCAGAAAGTACCTCAAATCTGGCGTATTATGTGCAGCTGCACATACATTCATATATATATATATATATATATATATATATATATATATATATATATGCTTCTTGCTTCAGTTGAAGAATCAGACCATAGCAGCCTTTGACCGCTTAAATCTCTCAACCTGTCAAGAAGCCCAACCTCTAGAATGCCCCAAATGTGTCAAGATGCAGTCAAGATCCCATCAACCGCCGATTGCTCAGAAAGCCTGTAACGACCCCAAAAAAAAAAAAAAAAAAAACTAGAAAACGAGCCCGACTGCTGTGATCCGCGTGCCCGGCACGGAAACCAAGGTTGATTCAAAAACTTTAGGATTATATTAGTTTAAATAATGTGGCACCGTGATGAGATGAGATCACGTGTGCAATTTCATCTAGATCCTAGATGTGTAGAGGGTAGGTGGAACACGTTGCGCAGAAGCAACTGTGTTCATGCTTCACACCGGAGCGGGCACCAAGGGCAAAACAGAAATTCTGCTGTGAGGAGGTAGCTTATAAAGGAAGGAAGGGAGACAAGAGAGGAGAGACTTCCACTCTTCTTCTCCTTCATCCCCTTGCCCTAATTGCTCCATAGGTTGGAGATTGTGCTAAGAAAGTGTGAAAGAGATCCTTTGAGAGAGAAGAAAAGGGTTAGCAAGAGTGAAGATGAGGGATTCCTAAGCTAGAGTAGCTAGACCAAGGTGATTGAGTTATTTGGGGTTTGAGATTGGTGTGAGGCCTTGATCTGTCGAACCAGAGCTGAAGAGCTTCTCGCCGGATCCGGATCGAGGAGGAGCTCCGAGATCTAGGTTTGAGACCCTCTTTTCGGGTCATTGCCGGAACCTCAAGGAACCCACGAACAAGGTGAGATGTGTATGATAAATAGGGTTAAAGGATAGTTTAGAGGGTGTATTTATGAAGTATTAATGGTGATTGAACAACCATTAGTGGAGGGAGATCAAAAATGGATGGGAGGTGAACTCCATTAATGACTTTTTCATTGGTGATCGATCACCATAGGGTGGTGATCGATCACTGAGGGTTGGTGATCGATCACCAAGAACTGGTGATCGATCAATCTGTATAAGCCTTATGGGGAATAGAGACCCCAGAAGCTAAGAAGTTCTTGCCCGAGTTGTAGATCGATCACTAAGGTGGTGATCGATCTACAAGGGAGTTGGTGATCGATCACCAAGGTGGTGATCGATCTACAAGGTGATCGATCACCAAGGTGGTGATCGATCAATCTATAAGAAATTGATGTGGACGGAAGGGGAGTTTTGAAATTGCATTGGTGATCGATCACCAAGGTGGTGATCGATCTAGGAGGTTGGTGATCGATCACCAAGGTGGTGATCGATCAACCTTGATGTGTTGAGAGAGAGATAGGGAGTTGGTGATCGATCAACAAGGTGGTGATCGATCTGATGGGTGGTGATCGATCAATGAGGTTGGTGATCGATCACTTACCCGGTTTTTGTCTGTCTTGGCTTTATAAAATAGACACCCCGGATGTGGTGCCGGGTAATTCTCTGGCACTCCTAACACTTAATGTAATGCGTGCCTATGGTATAGGATAAACCACGACACGTCGAAAAAGCTTTGGATTTGCTTAGAAGATAAAGCTGATGCGAGGTAGGGAAAACCAACCTAAAGCTTTCGAGTATGATTTCATGTTCATTTTATATCTGTGCCCTGATTTCTGTTTTTAACAAGCATGTATGCATATCATAAATTCCTGCTATCTTTGATTTCTGTTTCCTGATTCGTATCCTGAAATCTGCTTCTGATTTCTGCTATCTGATCTGTGAGGTATATATGTATGTGATTTGATGATTTAAACCAGATGATCCCCACCGACCCGGTGGTATATCCGATGCCTGGCACACTTGTGCACCTGCTTGTAATCCTCGGCGCAATTGCACTCCATAGATGAGGCATTGTTGCACTTTCACAATTGTTCATGTGAACGACGATTGGTTGGGGTTTCCTATCGGACATTCCTGTTTACTCCGTGCTATACAGTCACGGGAGTTTCTTAAGTTAAATAGACACACTTTAAGTACTCTGATAATATATCTGCATGACATCTGACATCTTGCATAAAGTTCCCAGCTTTTAACTGATTTGTTTTGAGTACATGATCTGGATTTGTCTTCTGTTATGAGATAGCATGATCTGCATATTCAATTCATTTAGATGGTTTTTCTTCTATTGAGCTATGATGTAGCTCACCCTGCTTTCTGAAATCTTTTTAGGTTACGGTTGCGTGCGACCGAGAGTGACCGGACTATCGGTAGGATCCCGAGGCCGAGGCGGAGACGAGGAGGCAGACGTCGGTGCGGACGAGTTTTATCCGTCTTTGAGTGCGATGCGACATTTTGTACTTCTGATCTTTTGGACTATTGTGTGCCTGGTGGCCACCTTGTATATACATATATGATTCTACGTTTATTTAGTTTATGTTAGTCCACATTCCATTTCGGAACCACTATCGGGAACCATTGTTTGGGTGATGTACGTCCATCACCGATGGTTCTTCCTGGTTCCTTTTTGGGAATGTGTATGTTTTTCTTTACATTTAAATATTGTTGACGTGTATTTAGTGTAGAAATTGTTTGACTCAGACTACCGCTGCTCGGATGTGTCCACCTAGCTTCCGCTATATGCGCGGACACGTGTGATCGATCCGGGATCATCCAGAGTATGATCCTAACGGCACGGATTTCTGGAGACGGAAATTCGGGCTGTTACAGAGCCCCTCACACCTGGCGTCTTAAGTGCAGCTGTAGTATATATATATATATCTTGCTTGTTTCAACCTCAAATCAGAAACTATCGAATGGTTCAAGTGGCTGCAGCTCATCCTATTGAAATGCTTCAAGCTTATTCCTTCAACTGGTTCAGCTGCGGCCATGGGATTTAAAATGAGCAGTTTAGTAAAACGGGGCCCATTTGGGGCTGTTTTGGTGACAACCAGCAGAAGTGCATTGAGCTATTTTTGGAAATAATTACAGCATGGATATTTTGGGGGCAGCCAAGAATAATTTGTGGGCAATCACTTGAGGTGTGCAACTGGAAAAAGGGGCAGCTTGGGTCTATTTTTCAGACAACAAGTATAAAGATGAGTACCTGAGTATTTTTTATAAGCAAGGGCAAATTCGGGAACTCCAATGCACAGAAAATGCTGCACATGGGTAGGAGCTAATTTTTGGCGGGAATGCATCTGAAGCATAACATAAGGGATTCATCTCTACTCTCTGATTGGCTGAAACCCAAGGCACAAGGATCAAGGCATTTGTATAAATACCCATCTATTTTGCTATTTTTCTTCAGCAAGGAAAGTAGGAACGAAGGAATAGCATGAGTTCTCCTTAGCTCATTTAGGTTTAGTTTAGGTTTTTATTTTCCTTTTCCTTTTCCCCATTCTCTCTCTAATCCAGCCTGTTGGATTAGATCTAGATAGCAGCTCAGATCTATTTTGTAATTATATGTTCGGCATGAAGAAATGTGAATTGATGCACAGACTACAGATCTAAGAGTATTTTCATTGTAAGAGTGACCTTGTTTGCAATGATAATGATATTTTTAATGCTTAGTTAGATCTAAAGATCTTGTGGTCCCATTAGATTCTCGATCGGATTTGTGTAGAGGAACTTGTTAATCAGCTCACCCACTTAACTGGTAGATCTCTTGATGACCATCTAATTTCCCTGGGTTTGACATGCCTGTAATTCTCTGAGTCTGTGACCTTGGAATTGCAGCATCTGTAGTGGTTTTAATTATTCTAATTGAGTCTCTGGCTTTGTAAGAGATCTCTAGGATGGTTCGTGACCATTAAAGTGGATAGATCATAACCTTAAGGTAAATCTAAGCACAGTCCTCAATTGGATTTATCTGCTGCAATCCGTGGATTCAATAAAGTCTATAGGATGGTCTGTGACCATTAAAGTAGACAGATCATAGCCTTAAGACCAGGTGGATCCTGTGATTTGGAGTGAAATTTATACCTTGCAGCTGTGCTTATAACCAGTTGAGGGATGGGTGCATATCCTCAGATCTTGATCTGTTTTGTAATAAGAACCAGGTCCTGGCTGCCTATTTCTCACCATTTGATCTTTATTTGTCCATCCATCTTCCTCCATCTTTTAGTTTAGTATTATTTCAGTTTTGTGGAATTAGATCTAGTGACACAGAAAAACTCTCTTTCTTTTCCCTGTTTTATAGAATTGCCAGATCTGTAGCCAGATCTGGAGGTCTACTATACTCCTTCTAGGTTTAGATCACTACTCCCTGTGAGACAAACTCTTACTTATTAAAACTTGCTACAAAGGACCCTGTATCTTGCAGGTCTAGGATATTTTCGATGTGCTGAATTCATTATCTGTTTTATTTTGATTTTATTTTGCTTTTACCATTACATAATAAATCAGCACACTAGAAATTCCCAACATGTTTTTGGCACCGCTGCCGGGGAGTTTTGATCTAGATAGTAGATCTGAGTTTTTCAATTTTGTAGATCTAAGTTTCATTTTAATTTTTACTTTAAACCTGCACTTTGCATTCCAAGTGCTTGATTAAATGTCTACTGCAGTTTTGTATAGAAAACCTGTTTTACTGCAGCAGGATTTTTTATTTTTTTGAGTTTTTATTCTTTGCCTTCTAGTTAGTTGTATAAATGCTGCTATCACTCTTTTGTCTTTTTGTCAAATTGGGGCAGTAGCCTGAGTTTTTCCTTTTTATTTTTGTCAATATGCTTCAAAAAGGTACTGCTGTAGTTGTTTGAATTTTTGCAGATCTGGGGCAGCTGCCGCACAAGGAGCATCTGGATTGCAACAGGAGCAGATCTGCTTGAGTTTGCATCCCCTTCTCCTTTCCATTCAGTTTCTATTCTTTAAAACCAACAGTTCTGCTGTGTTTTGAGTGTGTCTTAGTTTAAATTTCTGCTATTGGCATGTTGATTTTTAGATAACAAAACCAAATACAAAAATAGAAGGAAAAAAAATTCAAATTAAAATTTCTCATTATTTTTCAGCAGTAGTAAATAAGGGCTCTTGTTGATCCTGGGCTGGTCCAAAACAAATAGAAAAAATAGAAAATTATAAAAACAAAAAAAATATCTTCTAGATGGGCTGTTTTTCTTTGTTTGTATCCAATTTTCCCATCTGGACTTGCCGAGATCTTGTTTTTTTATTTTTAGGAATCATGTAGGATAATGAGCAGTGGCTCATAGGCTATTTTGAATATTCAATGGACCCACTGATTTTCTTTTCCTTCGAGATTTCTTCACCATTAAATGGATCTCAGCTGTATGAATCCTGCTTTTAATGTGTGCCCCCATGCTTCATTATTTAGAAATTCTTTTTTTGATTCATACACATCATTAATATAGGGGTCAGTCTTATGAATCTTGCTTTTCACTGTATGTTATTCCTGAAGATCATTTTTATAATCGCTTAGATTCATAAGTATCTCAGGCTTTTTGTGTTTTCTTTGGGCTTAGGGGATTTATGATTTTCTCTTAGGATTTTCTGTTTTAGGAATTTTAGTTTAAAATTCTGTTTTTAGATTGCTGATTTTATTTTTTCTTTCTTAGGTTAATGTGCCCTAGTTTTAGTGATTTTCTGCACTTTTTTAGTTTTGTATTCGGTTTCTAACTTTGCTTTTCTATTTTTTGTCTCTGAAATTCTGTTTTTGTATCTACATTTCTCTGTTTTTATAGCTTGGTATTCAATTCCTTACTTTGCTTTTTCTGGTTTTACTGTTTTAGCATTAGTTTCCTTTCATTTTCTTCACAGTTTTATTTTTTTTGTTCACACATTCAAATTTTCAAGATTTGTGTTGCTGTTTTTTCTGATTTAGCAGTAATTTCCTGCATTTGTATATCATTTTTTCTATTTTCTTGCTCATATATTCAGTGTTATTTTCTTCATTAGCTGCAAATTTTTTTATGCTTAGTTTTATTTTTACTCTACTGCCCCTAGTCTCTCATTGTCTAGAACATTGAGGACAATGGTCATCTTAGGTTTGGGGGTATGGCAAGTGTGCCAATGAAATAAGTTAATGCTTTGTGCAGCTATGTTGAAATTTTTTTTGGAAATAAAGTGATTTCCCACTTGATTTTTTTGAGAAGAGGAAATTAAAAACTTTTTGAAACTGAAATGAGCTATAGTTTTAACATCTTTCATGAAGCAATTGTCAAGAATTTTAAAAAAAAATCGATGTTTAGTGAACCTGAAATGAGAGGAAACTGTGAGATACCCCCCAGAAAATTTGATGAAAGGCCATACCCAGTGAGATTTGGGCCTTAAGAACTTTTCTTTGAAGAGTGTCTTGGCAAATTTTCTGCTCTAAGGACTGATTGGACCTAATTCTGCTCACTAGAAGTTAGGCAAATCCGAGTTGAAACAACTTGACAGCACTCAGGACATTGAAGATGTGAAGTAAGGCCATCCTTTGGACAGTTTGAGCCTAAGATTCCCCACCTTTGAACTGCCCTTGATACACACCTTTTTAAGCCATAAAAATCCCAGTTTTCTTTGATAGAAACCAGAAAATTTGAACCCAAAAACCCTTTGGCCCAATTCAGTTTACCCCCAATCTGAGAAATCAAGAAATGGAAGGAGAAATGAGGTTAGAGGAGCAAGGTGGCAAATTTGGTTAAAAGAAAGGAAAACACAGTTTGTGATGTTGTGGCATTCCAACCCACACACATATAAAAAAAAAAAAAAAAAAGAAAAAAAGAAGTAAAGGAAAAGAATGAGGAAGAGAAGTCACTCCACTTTAAAATCTACAGAAGACAAGAAGCTGATTACATCAAGTCTGAAAAATTCAAAAAGTCAGTGAAGAGGTTCTGAATTGAAGAAGGTGAAGTCATGAATCACCTCCTTACCTTTACCGATTTCTCAATTTTGAACTCTGTTATCCTTTTTATTCCTTCACAAACCTCATCCCTAAGCCACATTACAACCCAATAAAAAGTCCTTACTGATCTGAAATGGATTGAGCTGCCATGTGGAGATGAGGACTTGTTTAATCTATGGTGAAAAGAGTTAGAAATTTTTAAAAGTTAGAGCAATGCCTATGCTCATGCTTGCAGTCCTATTTGAGGGCTGCAACTGCTCTCGAGCTGTGTGAAATGATGCACCCTTCTATTTTTATTATGAGTGACAACCCCGGTAAGATTTGGGTCTGAAATCAATTTATTTGGGGCATTATCAAACAGAATTCTTAAATTAAAGGGGAACTCTACATTAATTTTCAGGCACAATGCGTTGACATGAACTGATTGAGAATGAAGGAATTACAGCAGAATTTCAGGTTTTTGATGATGTTTCTACTGAAAATCCTCTGGAATTGAATGGGCATGGTGTGGAATTTATTTTATTTTTCTTAAACTCAGTTTTAGCATATTGCATGAGTATTAACTAATTTTATTGAAGAAGTTTGGGGGTACCTTCACTGAAAACCCTCAGGGGACTCCACTCCTCTACTAGGGATCACCTAGGGGTTTAAAAGGCTTGGTGCATGTGCTAAATGCACCCGTGTTCCCTACGAAAGTGACATTTAATTTCATAGCTTAGTTGTTTTAAAATTCACTTTGCTCGAGGACTAGCAAAGGTTAGGTTTGGGGGTGTGTTAAGCACTGATTTTTGCCACTTTCTACGCCTTTAAACCTGACTTTTGCTAAGCCTTAGAGCTGTTTATGATTACTTTTAGCTTATTTTGCAGTTTGGGGAGAAAGTGCGGCCTTAGTGCAGTTTTGTGGTAAAAAGGTGCCAATGAGAGAAAACTGAGTTGAGAAGAAAGGGAGTCTCGCATGAAAACTATGTGGCTTCAGCTTAAGCAGTCTCGGAGCTACAACTTTGTTCCCATTGCAGCAGCTGATGTCTAATCTGTGAAGTGGAGCCTCAACCAACCTTCCATCAAATCTTGCCGAAAGCTGCATTTGGAGCCTAAAACCTCTCGAGTTCTGCTGGTGATCCTATCGAAGTGAAGCTTCCAAGCCTATCGACCTCTTCAAGTGCTGAGTTTTAATCTCCTCAGCAACCTGTCCAAACCTACAACTTCAGCCCCCTTGAACACGTCGAATGGTGAGGAAGCTGGAGCAGCCAAACCTGTCGACAACGAGAAGCTTCCCATCCTTTAGAGCAGCAGTAGCTCCAAGCTCTCCATCCTCTCGAGATACACTTCAAGACCCCAGCTTCAAACATGTCGACTTGTTGAAGCTGCCACCAAACCTGATAAGCAAAGCAACGTAAACTTTTCAAACGTGGGATTAAAGCCACAGGTTCAACAAGTGTGCAAGTCGAGTAGACCAACTTGCAGCTCCAGCCATCTAATCATCATCAGCATGTAACCCGTCAAATGGAGCAGTGAATCTTTCAGCCATTCTGCCAATCTACTGCTGAAATGCGAAACTCTCAATCCTGTCGGCATTGTATACAAATTTCTATACTTTTAAACCCATCGAACAGCACAGCTTCAACATTTCGACAGCATAAAGCTGCAGCTCCCAATCCCATTGTACCAGTCGACAGGTTCAGCACCTTAAACCTATCGAAATACCCAGCTGCAGCCCATCACCAACCTATCAAGCAGTTCAAGGGGGTGCAACCTATCGAAATTTTGGAAGGAACTTATCGAATGGTGGCAGATCTGCAGCCTTCAATCCTATCAAACTCCCCAGCCTTGCAGCCTTCAATCCTATCGGAAAACCTAGCTGCAGCTCCCACCTTTTCATCCTATCGAACAATTGGTCCAGCAGCTCTTGCAGCTATCGATAGCTTCTCCATGCAAAGTCTGAACCTATCAAATGCTACCCAACTGCAGCCTTGCACCTAGTTTCATCCAATCGAATTCTGTAGCTTTGAACCTATCGAATACTACAAGTAGCAGCAGCCTTCTAGCAAACCTGCATGCAAGTTTCAGCTGCAATGCAGCCCACAGCACCCTTTGACCGACTAGATGTCTCAATCTGTTGAGATGCCCAACCTCTGGCTTTCTCCAATCGGCCGATGTGCAGTCAAGATCCTATCCAACGGTCGACTTCTCAGAAAGTACTTCAAATCTGGCGTCTTATGTGCAACTGCACATACATTCATATATATATTTATATATATATGCTTCTTGCTTCAGTTGAAAAACCAGACCATAGCAGCCTTTGACCACTTAAATCTCTCAACCTGTCGAGAAGCCCAACCTCTAGCTTGCCCCAAATCTGTCAAGATGCAGTCAAGATCCCATCCAACCGCCGATTGCTCAGAAAGCCCCTCACACCTGGCGTCTTAAGTGCAACTATAGTATATATATATATATATATATATATATATATATATATATATATATATATATATATATATATATATATATATATATATATAGATATATTGCTTGTTTCAACCTCCAATTAGAAACTATCGAATGGTTCAAGTGGCTGTAGCTCATTCTATCGAAATGCTTCAAGCTTATTCATTCAACTGGTCGAGCTGCAACCATGGGATTTAAAATCAGCAATTTTGTAAAACGGGGCCCATTTGGGGCTGTTTTGGTGACAACCAGCAGAAGTACATTGGGCTGTTTTTGGAAATAATTACAGCAGCGATATTTTGGGGGCAGCCAAGAATAATTTGTGGGCAATCACTTGAGGTGTGGAACTGGAAAAAGGGGCAGCTTGGGTCTATTTTGCGGATAACAAGTATAAAGATGAGTAGCTGAGTATTTTTTATAAGCAAGGGCAAATTTGGGAACTCCAATGCACAGAAAATGCTGCACATGGGTAGGAGCTAATTTTTGGCAGGAATGCAACTGAAGCACAACAGAAGGGATCTATCTCTGCTCTCTGATTGGCTGAAACCCAAGGTACAAGGATCAAGGCATATGTATAAATACCCATCTATTTTGCTGTTTTTCTTGAGCAAGGAAAGTAGGAACGAAGGAATAGCCTGAATTCTCCGTCGCTCATTTAGGTTTTGTTTAGGTTTTTATTTTCCTTTTTCTTTTCCCCCATCTCTCTCTAATCTAGCCTATTGGATTATATCTAGATAGCAGCTCAGATCTATTTTGTAATTGTAAGTTCAGCTTGAAGAAATGTGGATCAATGCACAGTCTACATATCTGAGAGTATTTTCATTGTAAGAGTGACCTTGTTTGCAATGATAATGTTGTTTTTAATGCTTAGTTAGATCTAATGATCTTGTGGTCCCATTAGATTCTCGATCGGATTTGTTTAGAAGAGCTTGTTAATCAGCTCACCCACTTAACTGGTAAATCTCTTGATGACCATCTGATTTCTCTGGATTTGACATGCCTGTAATTCCCTGAGTCTATGACCTTCGAATTGCAGCATCTGTAGTGGTTTTAATTGTTCTAATTGAGGCTCTGGCTTTGTAGGAGATCTCTAGGATGGTCTATGACCATTAAAGTGGACAGATCATAACCTTAAGGTAAATCTAAGAACAGGCCTCAATTGGATTTATCTGCTGTAATCCGTGGATTCGATAAAGTCTATAGGATGGTCTATGACCATTAAAGTGGACAGATCATAGCCTTAAGACCAGGTGGATCCTGTGATTTGGAGTGGAATTTATACCCTGCAGCTGTGCTTATAGCCAGTTGAGGGATGGGTGCATATCCTCAGATCTTGATCTGTTTTGCAATAAGAATCAGGTCCTGGCCGCCTATTTCTCACCATTTGATCTTTATTTGTCCATCCATCTTCCTCCATCTTTTAGTTTAGTTTTATTTCAGTTTTGTAGAATTAGATCTAGTGACACAGAAAAACTCTATTTACTTTCCTTGATTTCATAGAATTGCCAGATCTGTAGCCAGATCTGAAGGTCTACTATACTCCTTCTAGGTTTCGATCACTACTCCCTGTGGGACAAACTCTTATTTATTAAAACTTGCTATAAAGGACCCTGTATCTTGCAGGTCTAGGATATTTTCGATGTGCTGAATTCATTCTCTGTTTTATTTTGATTTTATTTTGCTTTTACCATTACACAATAAATCAGCACACTAGAAATTCCCAACAAAAATATTGATTTTGATAAGTTCTTGATACCTATCGGGAACATATCGAAAAGATGAATCAGGTTCCCCTACACCTATCGGAAAGGTGATTCCACCTATCGTGAACCTATCGAATCATCCACTTTAAAAAGCTTTGATTGTCACGCTGTCGATAGGATGCATCAACCTATCGAAACCAACCAATTCATCATGTCGAAATCATATATCATCCTTTAAATACCTATCGACAAGTCATTTTCGCCCCATATTGGTACCGGCTACAAACCCTAGCTCTCTTCCTCATTTTTTGCCTCCCCCTTTTCTCTGCTAAATACCACAGAAATCATCATCTATTTAGTCTGCCACTTTTTCAGTACATTTTGGCGGCACAAAGGAGCATTTTGCCTCGGATTTTAGAGAAATTGGAGCTATAAATTGCGACATCTGGAAGAAAACCTAAGATTTTAAGGTAAGTTGTCTTTCTACTTCCCTCCTTCATTTTCCTAGCAACCCATTCCACATTTTCACTAGATACTATTCCATTTTCAAGAGTAAAAATGGCCGATTTTGAAGAAACCCTAGCTGACCTGTTTCAGCAAACAACTGCTTCAACCCCTAAATCTGCCAAGAAAGCAAAGCCACCCACCAAACCACCTACAAAGAGGAAGCTCTCTGAAGGGACACCCAAGAAAGCTCATAAAGTCAAGAAAGCCAAATCCATTGCAATTCAGGAGCCTGTGGTAGAAACACCTTTAGAGAGAGCTGCCCTTGCTGCGGATATACCTTTGCCCCGGCGAATTTGTGGACACTTTGAGTCTTGTCCCTGAGACAGATTTTGACCTGGCATACTTTGCCAACATTGGGGAGTGCCAAGGGACATTGAATTATTGTAAGAAAGAAGGTTTATTGCCCCTACTTTTGCCTTTGAAGGAAATGGTTTATCTCAGGTTGGTGAAATTGTGGTATCAAAACCTGACTAAGAAGGTGGTGCCTGGGACTGATGATGCACTTGAGATTTTGATTGATGATTGGCAGCTGATTGTAGACTGCAAAGACATTGGGATGGCTTTGGGAGTCCCATATCGATTTGACTCCACCAGAGCTGAGGGAGCACTTATTTGGGCTTCTTTTAGGGAAATGGTGAAGCAACTCACAAATGGTATTGTGGGCTCTAGTGAATCTCTGATGAGAAGAGACCTCCCTCCTACCTTAAGACTCATGGACACCATTTTGAGGAAAAATGTCTATGTCACTGGGCATTTGCAAGAGCGGAGGGCCCCATTAGTGGATGCCCTATACTATTGTTCAAAAGGGCAATTTGTGAATGCACCCAAGTTGATTTTTGAAGTAATGGTGGACATTAATGACAAGGTGCTGAAAAGGCAAGCTTTTGCAAAGGAAGGTGGTCTGCCCTTCAGTCGACTCATCACATGTCTGCTCAAGGCTGGGAAATTTGTAATCAAGAAAAATGAGCTAGTGGAGAAGGTGACCCCTAAGGTATTTGGAAAGAGGGCATGGTCCACAAGCCTCACATGGATGCAGAAAAATAAGCCAGCCGAAGTGGAGGAGGTTTACACACCCACAATAATAGCAGCAGATCTCCCTGCTAAAATACCCTCATCCACCCTTCCACCTACCATACATGTACCATTACCCACCCCTCCACCCATATTTCTCTTTCCCTTTGTATCAGTTCCTCTTCCAGTAGGCCCCATTCCAACCACCTCTGAACCAATTTTACATTCAACCACCACTCATGTCTTCCCACCTGAAATCCTTGACCTTCCTCCATTTTCAGAGCCTACCCCTACCATACCATCTCCACCCACTGACCAAACTCTTCTCCATACACAGGATGTGGACTAGTTCACCACTACTAGATTCACTGCCCTCATGACCTCCATTGTGGAGGATGTGGCTCATGAATACACCCCACACTGCCTAACTCCCCACACCCTACTCCCCCGCATTTTAACCATGCACCCTCTTCTCCCTTCCATCCTGTCCAAACACTTGCCCCTTCAACCCCCACCATGCCTGACACCCTCACTCAAATTCTATCCCTCCTCCAGTCCATTCAATCCCAATTAACCATCAACACCGACAACCAGACGCTCATGAGCTCATGCCTCCACTCAATTCAATCCACACTTATCCCATCCTCTCCCGCCCCTCAACTCTCTCACATATCCCCTCCTCCTTCACCCATACCTACTGCAAACCCTGCTACTGCCCAGTCTGAGGAGGTAGTAACACCAGCCCTCCCCATACTTTCCTCACCGCCAGCCACTTTACCCTCATCACCAAATCTACTTGCCTCTGTAGTAGCTGAATCCCCTCTACCCCCCACCACCTCCCCACCTATTTTCCAAGATGCCTCCACCCAAACTGATCCTTGTGAGGTTTTGGAGTCTTGCACCTCCTCCTCTTCTTCCACTTCACCCCTTTCCTTGCCCATCATCCCCAGATCCAACATCTACATTCCCCCTTACCTCACCCTACTCTATTCCATGAGAGACAACACCTTCATCCGAAGAGATGTCCTACATGGTATGGCAGCCCTCCGTACTTACTTAGAGGTTTCGTATGAGGAAAGGATTGCCCTACTAGAATTGGAGCAGAGGATCCAGCTGCGTGATATCTTAGAAGGATGGAAAGAAATTCTCACTCGTTATCACTCAGCCAAATTACATGTTGAAGCGCAGACTCGCACTGCTGAGTCTGAAAAGAAGAATGCTGAAATTTCAAGCAACAATTAGCCACCTCCAAGGAAGTTCTGAAGGCCACTCAAGAACTTGCTAGAACAAACGAACTCTCTGCTAAAAAGAAAATTGAGGTACTGGAGCGGAAGATTGTTGTGATGCTTTCCCAGCCTTATCAACCAGCTCCTCTGTCTTCGATTCCTCCAGGCAATCCCTCCTCCACTCAACCTCCTCCATCCTCTTCTACCACTCAACCTACTGATCCACCACCTACTGATGCCCCCACACAACCTATTCCTTCCCCCTCCTCCATCCCAAATTCCTCCTCTTGCCCAACCTTCTCCCCCTAAAACCAAGAGGACTCTCGCAAAGCGAAAGATCTCCACCACCAGACCATCCTCTGCTTCCACTTGCAAAAAAGGGAAGCAGCTTGCTACCCACTCTGAAGAGGTAGCCCCCACGAAACCCCCACCCCCTCCAGTCGCCCCTTCCACTTTGCTTTCCAAGAAAGAGAGACGAGAAGCTGCTGCGGCCCTGGGACTTGATGCCTCTGCCCTCTTTCCATCTGATTCTGATTCAGATGACAGGTCCACTCCACTTGCTGCTTCCACTAAAATAAAAAAGAAACCTGCTGCCAAGCCCAAGGAAGCACCCAAGAAGCCTACCAAACAGCCTCAACCAAAACCCCAACCTCCTTTATCAAAGGTTGAGTTGAAAAATCTTCCAGATTTATACGATTGGCCTGATGATGCATGTAAATAACTATAGTTTAGTTTTTCTTCTATGCCTTTTGTACATATTTTTGCTACTTATATAGAAATTTCTTCTTGGTACTGTCTTTCTCTTGTCTTGTTTTCTTTTCTATTTTTCCTATGCATACTCCACTGCTATAAACAGTGAGGACACTATTTAGTTTAGGTTTGGGGGTGTGGCATGTATGCCAATAAATTAGTTAATTTCAGTACAGCTGGGAGTAAAAACAAGTTTGAGGAAATAAAGTGATCTCTCACCTAATTCAGAAAACTTTTTGAAATTGAAATAAACTGCAGTTTTAACATTGTTCATGAAGTGAATGTCAACAAATTTTGAAAATAAACATTGATGTTTAGTGAACCTGAAAGGAGACAAAACTATGACGATACCCCCCAGAAAATTTGATGGAAGGCCATACCCAGTGAGACTTGGGCCTGAAATTTTTTCTTTGACGAGTGCTATGGCAAAATTTCTTCTGCTCTTAGGACTGACGGGACCTAATCTTGACCACTAGAAGTTAGGCACATCAAAGTTGAAACAACTTGACAGCATTCATGACATGGAGGACATGAAGTAAGGCCATCCCTTGGACAGTTTGAGCCTAAAATTTGCCCACCTTTGAACTGCCCTTGATACACACCACTTGAGCTTTAAAAGCCCATCTTTCATTCATAAAAATCAGAGCGTTTCAACCCAAAACCCCTGACCTATTTCAGCTCACCCTCAATCTGAGGAATTCAAGAAATAGGAGGAGAAGTGAGGTCCGAGGTGCAAGGTTCGATGTTTGGTTAAAAGAAGAAGAAAGTATATTTGAAGGCTAGTGTGATGTATAGTTGTGGCATCCCAATCCATAAAAAAAAATTAAAAAAAATAGAAAAGCAAAATAAAAAGAAAAACATAGAAAAAGAATGAGAAAGAGAAGTCATTTCATTGAAAGATTGAAATGAGGATTAGAAACTGATCACCTCAAATCTGAAAGTTCAAGAAGTAAACGGAATTGTACTGAAATGAAGAAGGTACCATGACCACTTCCTTACCTTGTTGATTGCTCAATTTTGAATCCTAGTTTACCCGTTTCATCAACTTCACCCATAAGCCACATTACAACCCAATAAAAAGTCCCTACTGATCTGAAATGGATTGAGCTGTCATGTGGAGATGAGGATTTATTTGATCTATGGTGAAAAGAATTAGAAAATTTCAGAAGTTAGAGCAATGCCTATGCTCAAGCTTGCAGTCCTATTTGAGGGCTGTAACTTCTCTTGAGCTGTGTGAAATGATGCACCCTTCTATTCATGTTATGAGTGAACAGCCCTGGTGAGAATTGGTCCTACAATCCAATTTGACAGGGGTAGTATCAGCACAGAAAGCTTAAATGAATGGTGAGCTATGCATCAAATTTTTGAAAGAAAGGCCTTGACATGAACTAAGGGATGATGAAGAAATTGCAGCAGACTTTCATGATCCAAAGGGATGCTCTCCCTGTTGAAATTCCTTTAAAGGTGCATGGTGTGAATCCAATTTATCTACTCAAACTCTACTTTAACCGGTTGCACTATGATTAACTAAATTTAATTGGAGAAGTTTGTGGGTACCTTCACTGAAAACCCGCAGGAGACTTCACTCCTCCACTAGGGATCACCTAGGGGTTTAAAAGGCTTGGTGCATATGCTAAATACATTCGTGCTCTCTACGAAAGTGGCATTTTTAATTCCTTTTAATTCTCCTTGGCTCAGGGACTAGCAAAGCTTAGGTTTGGGGGTGTGTTAAGTGGTGAAAAATGCCACTTTTCACGCTTTAACCAGACCATTGATAGACCTATGAGCACACTAATAAGCCTCTGTCGAGTGTATTTTGTAGACAGCAATAAAAGATGATACTAATGTAGAAAATTACTCAAGAATGCCTACAAAGGGGTTATCTCATAGCACAGGAAAGACCCATCAATAGCGCAGCAGAGGGTAGCACATCACTGGACCCTTAGAGTGCTTGGCTGTAGCGGAACAAGGTGAAGGAAGTGAAGACAGGCCAAAAACATCCTATCGAGAGGGCATCTAAAGATTTCGATAGGAGCTGAGAATTGAATTAGAGGAATTCGTGCAGATTGGTGAGGTTTCGATAGGATCTAAAGGCAGAAAGAAGAAGTCATGAGGATTGTGAAATTCGATAGGATCCAAGAACCTATTGAACAATTGAGAAAAAGATTGATTTCATCCTGACGAAATCTACCTGAGGAGAAAAGGGAACCTATCGAAGGGTTCCTGAATGTATCAAAAGGCCGCCTGAACCTAACGAAACATAGGTGCTGGAACAAGAACCTATCGAAGGAGTGAGAGCCATCCTATCAAAGTGATGGAATGCGAAGCTGCAACCTGACGATACGATATCCCAACCTATCGAAGTACTCCTTCAACCTGTCGAATGCTCCAGATAAAGTGCAGTGAAGATAAAGCCTCAAAGCTCATCCTATCAGAATCTATTGAAGGAATTGGAGAACCTGGCGAAAGGTCTAAAAAGCCTTACCAAAACTTGTCGGAAGCTTCCCCAACCTGTCGAGATCGTGTGCAGAACTTGTCAGAAACTCAGCTATGCACACGCTGTGACTTGGTGACCTGCTGTACGCAACCAACACGACGATTCCAGAAGATGCCTTAGGAAACCCTAACCGACCCACGTGCTCTAACAGAACCCTAACAAACTCTGAGGACCTTATAGAAGGGATTTTTGGCAGGAAAAATAGAGGAGAAAGCTATATATAGAGACCCCCAATTGCAATTGGGGGAGATCGAGATTTGAGCCAAATTATGAAGATTAGAGCTTGCAGAGAAATTCTATTTTCCTTCTTTTAGCCCAACAATGGTTGGCTAATTCCTTTGGAGTAGCGAGGAGAAAGGTTAGATCTGTAATTGGGTAAGGTTGAGAGTGCTATTGTGGGTTCATTGCTGCACAGACTACAGATCTGAGAGCCTTTCCATTGTAAAGTGAGTTTGATTGTAATGTAAATGTTGTTTGTAATGCTATAATTAGATCTAAAGTTCATTTGGTTTCATTTGGTGCTCGATCGTATTTGTGTAGAGGAGTTTGTAGATCAGTTCACCCACTTAACTGGTAGACCTCTTGGATACCATTCGATCTCCCTTGATCTGATACTCCTATAATTTCCTGAGTCTATGACCTTGGAATCACAGCATCTGTAGTTGTTTTAATTGTTCTGATTGGTGCTTTTGCTTTGGAGGAGATCCCTAGGCTGATTTGTGACCATTAAAGTGGATAGATCATAACCTTAAGATTAGTTCAAGCACAGGCTCCAATTGGATTCGTCTGCTATAAATCCCTGGATCAGATAAAGTCTATAGGATGGTTTGTGACCATTCAAGTGGACAGATCATAGCCTTAGGACCAGTGAGATCCTGTGATTTGGAGTGGAGTCTTCTACCCTGCAGCTCTGCTTATAGCCAGTTGAGGGAATTGTGTGCCCTGAACCTCTGCAACATGATTAATCTAACTTGATTTCAGTGAGACCAATTTCCATGCTACTCTTCTCCATTTTCTGCTTTTTAATCCTTTCCCCTATGAGATCTAGATTCCTAAACTCGATCCAAGTTAGTTTTCATTTAATTTTAGCTTAGCTTAAGTGACAATCACTTTCAAACCTCTCCCCTGTCTTTTAGATAACTTAGCATTAGTTAGGGTGCCAGATCTCTTAAAAATCTGGAGATTTATCACATTTTTAAACCAACCTCCCTGCTGTTGTTGCTAAGTGTGCATGATTTATTTGTATTTTCAAAACCGATTTGCAAATGATGAATTATACTGAATTTGGAAAACTAAAAAGAATAAAGAAATATCAACACAGAGAGAAGTTAATTAGCTTGCAAGATCAGGGCCAATTGTAGCATGTTTTAAATGCAAGTGAGTAAAAGATCGTCCACAGGGAATTGATTTAAAATGTAAGATAAACCTTCAGATCTGAGCTACCGGATCTGACCTGTGATCCTATCTACAAAGCAAATAAGATGAGAGTTTGAATTTGTCACATTAGCTAAATTATCTACAAGTAAAATTTCAACTAAGTGATCCAGATCTTAGTGGGGGAATTGGATGCAAAATTAATAAGAATGGAGAACTAACAGCTAACTCAAGCTTAGTAATTGATTACAGAATGAGAAATAGTGTAACTTCATTGAAAAAGTATCAAATCTTCATCTAGCTACCAGCTCAGATGTAAGAGAAAATAATCAAATTCAAGGCTTAGGATTGAGTTGAACTTATGGCTATGATCTGTCCACTGTCATGGACACAGATCATCCAATAGTTTTCTTCTCCAATTCAAAGTCTTGATTCAGAACAAAGGCACCACTACAAATGCTGTAAGAACCAGGTTACAAACACAGATTCCCATAGGGATAGTGAATTAAGGGAAATTACTTAAAAATAGCCAATCTAAAGGAGTCTAATGAGTGAGGAGATCACAATGAACCCTCAGCATGAATTCAATTGAGAATGTACTGATGAAAGTAACCTTTTCAAATCCACCATTACAATTACAGACCACAGCTTACAACAGCTCTCAGATTTGTAGTCTTGAATACAATTCTCACTTGAATTTACACAAGTATCTCACAGTTCTCAGTTACAGACAAAAGCTTGGCTATTACAGAGGTTTCAAAGAAGCTATCTTGATCTGAATTGGAAATGGGGCAGCAGGAATGAAACTCAAATTCTGGATACCCAAATTGGGCAAATAGTTCGTCTATTTATAATTTTCCCCAAGTCCATTTCAAATGTGCCTTAACCAATCAGAATTGGTTATATCCATATCACCCAATAGGAGTCGAGCACAAGGATCCAGATCTATTCTGGCCAATCAGAACTGCTTGATCTGGTTCAGCCAATCATGAGACAGAGGCATCAATTCTGTTATGTAATTCAAAAATCTGTTTGAGCTTCTAGAAGTTCCTGCCAAGTAATTTCATCTTTGGGTGTTCACATGGGTTGGAATATGTCTCTGGTTCGTGCTTCGAATCTTCTAGAATGCCCCTGGGTTTTTAAATGCATTAGGGCCCATGCAGAGATTACTAAATTGCCCTTGCAGCTACTGGGAATCTTCAGAATACCATTTCGCATAGTTTGGAGACCTTTTCCGAGAGGTACTGTAACTTTTGAAGCTCTATTCGCACAGATCTGGTGCTCTTCGCAAGGAGTTTTCTTCTTTTCGAATAGGTCAGGAATCCTTTCGAATAGATCAGGTGCTCTTGGAAAACTAAGCCTGGAGCTTTCAGTGCTTTTCGCAGTGTCCAAGTTCTTTTCGTATAGTTCAGGTTCTTTTCGAATAGTTCAAGAATCCTTTCGAAAAGCATTCTGTAATGCATTCTTCTTTTCGAGTAGCTCCAAACTTATTTCCAGGTTGAAACCAGGCTTTTGTCCTCTTTAGTCTAGGCATTTTCACAGCCAATGAGGTTGTCCTTTCTCCTTCTTCCTCCAGATCAAAATAGGTCATCCTCTTTTTAGTACTTTTAAGCTGCTTTCAGGGTTTAGCCTGCCTTTGTTGTTAGCTGTAAAACAAACACTAAAAACACTTATTTAGTTCTCTCAGGGGTCTATCAAGGCCCAGATTAAGGGGTGGAAAATGGTATTTTCTAGTTCGCAACACACCCCCAAACCTAAGCTTTGCTAGTCCCTGAGCAAAGACAAAATTAAAAACAGAATGAAAAGCCACTTTTGTAGGGACCACAATTGCATTTGGCATATGCAACAAGCCTTTTAAACCCCTAGGTGATCTCTAGTGGAGGAGTGAAGTCTCCTGATGGTTTTCAGTGAAGGTACCCACAAACTTCTCCAATAAATTAGTTAATATCAATGAAGTTCTGTTAAAGTAGACTTTCATCCAATCAGATTATTCACACCTACATCAGTCAAGCTGTAAGAAGATTCTCAAGAAAACATCAGTTCAAAACTAAAATTCTGCTGTAATTCCTTTTACCATTCACTCAGTTTGTGTCAAAAAGTTTTTTACAAGAAAAATTAATGAACAGTTTGCCTTCTATTTGAGAATCCAGCTTTGATGTTACCCCAAATAAGTTGATTTCAAACCCAACTCTCACCAGGGTTTTCAGTCAACATGCAAGTAGGAGGGTTGTACTATTTCACACAGCTCAAGAGCAGTTACAGCCCTCAAATAGGACTGTAAGCAGGAGCAAAGGCATTGCTTTTTAGTTCTGAATTCACTGTTCTTTCCACCATAGATTACACAAATCCTTATCTCCACGTGACAGCTCAATCCATCATTGATCAGTAAGGACTTTAACTTGGGTTGTAATGTGGCTTATGGGTGAAATTTATCAAGAATAAAAGGGTTGGAATGGAGTTCAAAATTTAGAAGTTAGTCAAGGTATGGAAGTGATAGACACACCTTCTTCAATTCATCACAATTTCATTTTCTCCTTTGAATTTTCAGAGCCAAAGTGGCCATCTTTTTCTCTTTCTTTTTCAAACTTCTAATGAAATGACCTTTCTTCCCCTTTTTTTTTTTTTAAAAAAAAAATGACATTGACTGGAATGCCACACTTCTTCTGCTGATACATCATTGCCTTCAATTTTTTTTTTTTCCATCACCAAACTGTTACCCAACTCTCCTTTCTTTAGCTTCCTTTCCTTTACCTTTTGAATTCTCAGAGTGAGGGTTAAGCTAAATGAGGTTGATGAGGTTAGTTGATGAGGTTTCATAGAAATCTTAGATTTATAAAGCTCAAATGGTGTGTATCAAGGGCAGTTTCAAAAGGTGGGGCTTTTTGAAGTTCAAACTGTCCAAAAGGAGGCCTTACATCATGTCTTTAATATCATGATTGCTGTCAAGCTATTTTAATTTAGATGTGTAACTTCTAGTGATAACAAGCAGGTTCAAACAGTTCCTAGAGCAGAAAAAATTGCCAATTCATACCTCTAAAGAATTCATTTTAGGCCCAAATCTTACTGGATTTGGTTTTCTATCAAATTTCTGAGGTATATCATTACTGTTTTCTCTCTTTTTAGGTTTACTGAAACATCACTTCTATTTTGGAAATTTTCTGACATTCAATTTATGACAGTATTAGAATTATATTAGAAATTAATTTTAAAAAGTTTTAACTTCCTCATTTTTCAAAACAAACAGGTGTGAAATTATTTCAATTTCAAAAATTCTGCTGATCATAGGCTGCATTGATGTTAACTCAACTATTGGCATTTCTGCCACACCCCCAAACCTATGAGGATCAGTGTCCTCACTGGTCCAGAAGTGAATAAGCAAAAAGAAAAGAACAAAAAACAAAAAGCACATTAACAGAGAAAAAAGAAATGCACAGTAATTGCATATTAATAAAAGTCAACAGTAAACATAAATTACACACTACAGAAACAACAAAACAAAAAATTTACAAGGTAGTCTAATAACTAGGGTCGAAATCTGTATCATAAGTTGGTTCAATGGGGTCAGAACTGGAATCACTGTTGGAGTCAGAACTTGAGTCATATTGGAGTCTGAACTCAATTTAGCTTTCTCTTGGATTGTGGTTTGAAGTTCGGTGTACTCCTCATATTTGATCTTTTTGGTGAGGCCAATATATTTTGCAAGTCTATCAGTCCTCAGTTTTTCTTATGCCAGACTCTCTTATAACATGGTAATTTGTGCTGCTCACTCCTAACCATCTGAAATGTTTGGCTCAACAGGTCTTGCATCTTATTTCTCTCAAGTTTCATAAACAGCTCCAGCTTCCGAATCTGGTCTTCATAAGGGGTCCTAATGTAAGCTTGAAGATCTGCTAACCCCTTGAGGGCATCGCGAAAGATGTAAGGGCTCTCTTCCATAGCCCTTTTGAGAGTGGCAAATCGTGGAATGGGAATGGAGTGGTAGGGGACCATATGTATCCCAGCAGTGGGGGTGGGAGAAGAGGAATCTAAAAATACTACCTTAAGGTCAGTTTGAGTAGCTTGATTAGAGATAGTGAGGATGGGTGGAGGGGAATCCAAAAGTACTACCTCTGGTTCTATTTGGGTAGCATGGTCAGAAGTGGGAGGTCGTGGCACTGAGGTATTTAGTTGGGATGTGGAAGCCAAGGCTTGGAGAAAGGAATTTGTCACAGACTAGTTGTTTGTGTTGATTTGTAGCTGGGCTTGGATAGATTGGAGGAAGGTAAAGATTTGGCTAATTGTGTCAGGTGTGGGTGTGGTAGGCAGAGTAGGGACTGGTATGGTTGATTGAGATGGTTGGGAGGCAATGGGTGGGATGACTGTAAAGGGGGAAGTAGCCAAATGAGTGAATTGAGGGGGATCAGGCATGAGGACAGAGTCATTCCCAATATTCTCCAAGATAGATCCCATCAAGGATGAATAGGCTTCAGTGGTGAATATCTCAGGTTCAGGAGTATGGGTAATTTCAGGTGTATGGGCTGAATGAGCTGGTGAACCTTAGAAGCTTTGAAGGAGAGGCGTGCTAGGAGAGTGGACAACAAAATTTGTGGCAATATCTTGGAAATTGTTAGGTGAAATTGGTGGTGTAAGTATGGCTGGAGGAGTGGGTGTAGATGAAGAATCTGTGATTGGGATTATGATGGTGATGAGTGATGGGACTGCTGGGATAGGTGATGGGATAGGTGCTATGATAGGTGAGGTGGGCAAGATGATGGTCTCCTCAACAATGGGTACAGCTAAATAGCTGGTTACCTCAACAATGGTGGTAGGTTCAATGGCAGCTGCAGGTGCAATAGGTGCAGCTAAAGAGCTGGTCACCTCAAATTCAGGTATTGCAGCCTCCTAGCCTGGCTCAACTTCTTCCCTCATTTTATTCAACATGGTTTGGCTTGCAGTCCAAGCCCTCTTCCCAAAAGCATGAGGGGAGATAATCTCAAATGACTCTTGCTCATCAATGTCAAATTTGGCCCTTAGTAGGGCTGTGATCAACCTTCCAAATGGTATTCCAGCTATTTTCTGTTCCTTCTTCATCTTGGCACTGATGTCAGCCATGGCTTCAAAAATTAGCATAGGAGCATTGAAGAATTGCCCTTTAGAAAAATGAAAGAGGGCCTCCAAAATGGGTGTCCTTCTTTCCTGACTATGCCCAGTGACATAAAAACACCCTCTCAAAATGGAATCCATCAGCAAACATTGGGGTGCTAAGTCTCTCCTCATGATGGACTACCCACTTCCAACTATGCCTTTGGTTAGATGGGCAGCTATATCTCTAAAAGTAGCTGTCTCTGGTGCAGCTAAAGGACCAACAGGTTCATATTGGAATGGTATCCCCAAGGCATTTTCAATGTCTTCATAAGTGACTGTTAGATCACAATCATCAATGAAAATTACAAGCGTTGGGACATCAGCATCCTTCTCAGTCACTTTCACCATGTTTTGGTACCATAATCGCACCATTCTTGGATAAATTTTCTCTGGAAGAGGGGTTAGAATGTTGCTCAGTGAAGCATGCCTGATGTAGTTCAATGATAGCTTACATTCAGGTTTGTTCGAGAAAAAATTCTCATCAACAATATGCTCTGGAATCAGCTTCTGAGCTTCAATGAAAGGGTTTGGCAGTACCAGATGCATAGGAAGAGGAGGAAGCTCAGACTCAGGACTAGGGTCAATTGCAGGGATGGGTTCATCAAGTCTAACCTTCTTTCCTTTCTCAATCTTATCAGCCTTATCCATTGACAGTTTCCTCTTGGCTGAAGTTTTGGCTTTTCCTTTGGTGGAGGGTATACTAACTTTCTTAGCAGAAGACCTAGGGAACATCGCAGCCAGTGATTTTTCAGCCTTCCCCATTTTAACAATTTCTAAACACTTCTTCAAATAGTTCCTCCTTTTAACAACAATTAACTACCAACTCTCTGGAATCCCAGACAATGTATGTTTACAGAAAAAAATCAAATTTTGAAAGCACAAACATAGCATATGGAGAGAAAAATACCAAAACTTAGGGTTTGCTCAAAATCTCTGACCGCTTGATCAAATCCACCAAAACCAGAGGCAAAATGTTCTTCTTTTCAAGCTTAATCGGTGGCAAAGAAATGAAGGCAATTCATTCTGAGCTCCCGAAGAACGTAGAGATGAAAAAATTGGGTTTTCTGCGAAACAAGACGGGCTAGAATGCTGTCGAATATGAAAACCTTGCTTCGATTGGGTTTAAATATGCTTAAATTGATTTCGAAAAGCAAAAGGCTCCAGAAACAACTATTCGAAAAGCAAAAGGCTCCAGAAATAACTATTCGAAAAGCAAAAGGCTCCAGAAATAACTATTCGAAAAGCATATTCATTCTTTTCAAACAGTTGTGGTTACAAGTTCAGATCCTTTTCGAAAAGAAGATTACACTTTTCGAAATGAATTTTTCTTTACGAAATGATTGTAAAACTTTTCGAAAATTATGAATAAAAGTTCTGAAGTACAGAACTCAAAATTTAACCACAAAACTTTCAGAACTTATGATTCCTCAAAGAAAATTTAACTAAAACATGACTAAAACAGAGAAAAAACAATTACAAAACTATTCAAAAATCACAGAACAGAGACAGTTACAATACATGATACAGTTGTGTGACATCAGATTTGTGCAGGCTCTTGATGATAGATGGTCATCATAGGCTCCAGAATATTTTCAATGCATGGTTTGAGCCTCTGACCATTTACTTTCAAGGTTCTCCCATCACCTGGGTCCATAATTTCAACAGCTCCAGATGGAGATGCTTGAATGACAGTATATGGCCCTTCCCATCTAGATCTCAGCTTTCCAGGAAAAAACTTGAGTTTTGAATTGAATAACCATACCTTGGTGCCAGCTGTGAATTCTTTTCTCTGCAGTTTTTATCATAGAAAGCCTTAACTTTTTCTTTGTAAGATCTTGCATTGGTGTATGCATCCATCCTCAGCTCTTCCAACTCAGAGAGCTGTAGTTTCCTGTGATTACCAGCAGTAGTAAGATCCATGTTTAAAGTTTTAATGGCCCTAAAGGCCTTTTTTTCTAACTCCACTGGTAAATGGCATGCTTTACCATAGACCAATTTGAATGGGGGCATGCCAATTGGGGTTTTATAGGCTGTCCTATATGCCCACAATGCATCATTTAGCTTAAGGGACCAATCCTTTTTGTCCTTCCTCACAGTCTTTTCCAGTATATTTTTGATTTCTCTGTTGGAAATCTCCACTTGTCTGCTGGTCTGTGGATGATATGGAGTAGCTACTCTGTGAGTCACAGAGTACTTTTTCAATAGAGCTTCAAAATGCTTATTACAAAAATGGCTCCCCCATCACTGATAATGGCTCTGGGGGAACCAAACCTAGAAAAAATGTTATCCTTTAAGAATTTAAGGACAACTCTGTGGTCATTGGTTTTAGTGGCTGTGGCTTCAACCCATTTGGATACATAATCCACAGCTACTAAAATGAAATTAAAACCATTTGAAGGAGGAAAAGGCCCCATAAAATCTATCCCCCAAATATCAAACAATTCAACTACCAAAATGGGTTGTAAAGGCATTGAATTTCTCCTGGAAATGCCACCCAATCTTTGGCAATTCTAACAAGACTTACAGTGCTGCAGTGCATCTTTGAAGAGTGTGGGCCAATAAAATCCACACTGCAAAACTTTTACAGTAGTTTTGTTTCCACTAAAATGACCTCCACAGGCCTGTTCATGACACATGGAAAGTATGCTGTGGAAGTCTTCTTCATGGACACATCTTCTAATTATTTGGTCTGCACAAATCTTGAATAGGTAAGGATCCTCCCAAATAAAGTGTTTAACCTTTGAAAAGAAGAGATCTTTATCCAATTTATTCCAGTGTTGAGGGGTCCTCCCAGTAGCAAAAGCGTTGACTATATTTGCAAACCAAGGGGTATGCACACTGATAGCAAAAATTTGCTCATCAGGAAAAGAGTCATTGATAGGCAACCTATCAATCTCAGCAGTTATAATTCTAGACAGGTGATTAGCCACCACATTTTCCACACCCTTTTTGTCTTTAATCTGTAAATCAAACTCCTGTAATAGGAGGATCCACCTGATTAATCTTGGTTTGGTATCCTTCTTAGACAGAAGGTATTTCAGGGCTGAGTGGTCAGTGAACACCACAATTTGTGAACCCAAAACATATGACCTAAATTTCTCCAAAGCAAAAACAACTGCCAGCAGCTCTTTCTCAGTTGTTGTGTAATTGAGTTGTGCATCAATCATTGATCTACTAGCATGAGCTATGACATGAGGCAGCTTATCCTTTCTCTGTCCAAGAACAGCTCCCAAAGCATAATCTGATGCATCACACATCAGCTCAAAAGGCAGTGAATAATCTAGAGACTGTAGTATTGGAGCTGAAATCAAACAATTTTTTAAGAATTCAAATGCCTTAAGGCATTCATCATTGAAAACAAAAGGGACATCTTGGCACAATAAATGGCAAAGAGGCTTGGATATTTTACTGAAGTCCTTAATGAACCTCCTGTAAAATCCAACATGCCCCAAAAAACTTTTGATTTGCTTAACAATTTTGGGAGGAGGTAAATGTGCAATTAAATCAATTTTTGCTCTGTCCACCTCAATTCCCTTATGGGAGACAACATGACCAAGGACAATGCCTTGGGTGACCATGAAATGGCTCTTCTCTCAGCTCAAAACTAAATTAGTTTCCTCACATCTCTGTAACACCAAGATGAGATGAAGTAAACACTGGGCAAAACTGTCTCCATATATTGAAAAGTCATCCATAAAAATCTCCATAAATTTGTCAATCATATAAGAGAAAATGGAGTACATACATCTTTGAAAGGTAGCAGGAGCATTACAAAGACCAAAAGGCATCCTCCTATAGGCAAAAGTGCCGAAGGGGCAAGTGAATGTGGTCTTTTCCTAATCTTGTCGATACACAGGAATCTGGTTGTAACCAGTGTAACCATCAAGAAAATAGTAATAAGCTTTTCCTGCTAACTTATCTAAAATCTGATCAATGAATGGAAGAGGAAATGGTCCTTTCTGGTCATTGTGTTTAGCTTTCTGTAATCAATACAGACCCTCCAACCAGTTATTTGTCTGGTTGAAATGAGCTCACCAGAATCTGAGGTTACAACAGTGATCCTAGATTTCTTAGGTAGCACCTGTGTAGGTGCCACCCAAGATGAATCTGAGATGGGGTAAATTTCCTTAGCATCCAACAATTTAACAACCTCCTTCATGACCACTTCTTGCATATGAGGGTTCAGCCTCCTTTACATTTCTCTAGAAGACTTTGCATCTTCTTCCAAGTAAATTTTATGCATGCAAACATCTGGACTGATTCCTCCCAAATCAGCAATAGTACAGCCAATTGCCCTCTTTTGTTGTTTCAATACAATCAACAACTCTTCCTCCTGCTCCTCAGTGAGGGAGGAAGAAATAATCACAGGTAATGTTTTATGGTCTCCTAAAAACACATATTTCTAAATTTTTGGCAACTGTTTCAACTCTAGATCAGGTGCGCTGAGAAAAGAAGGTAACAAAGGTACCTTGGCTGTTTGTGGAAGGGGAAAAACAGCAGGTTTTCATGAAGAAAATCTTGCTGATTGGACATGAGTTTCTTGCGCAGCATTAACCTCCTCAGACTTTGAGGCACAAATTGTCTCTTCCACAGCATTTCACCAAACATCGTCAAAATCTGTGGTTAAATCTTTACACTGCAAGAACTGTGGTAAAGTTTCTTCTACCAGTTCATCCAACAAATCAACAAGAAAGCATTCCTCAGAACTGAATTGAGGCTGGGTAACTGCATTATAAAAATTTAACTTTACCTTTATATTTCCAAAAGACACTTCCATAATACCAGACCTGCATTGAATGCAAGCATTGGCTGTAGCCAGGAATGGTCTCCCCAAAATGACAGGGATGGAAGTTCTGCCTTTTGTGGGTTCCATATCCAATATTAGAAAATCAGTAGGGTAGAAAAACTTATCTACTCTTACCAACACATCCTCAATCACCCCAACTAGCTTTCTTTCAGATTTGTCTGCTAATTGTAACACCACATGAGTCGGTTTTAACTCTCCCAAACCTAGTTTCTCATATACAGAATATGGAAGCAGGTTGACACTAGCACCCAAATCTAATAAAGCCTTTTCAATGGTATGTTCCCCAATAATGTAAGGGATTGTGGGGATTCCAGGATCTTGGAGTTTAGGAGGTGTGGCAATAGACAAAACCTGTTTAACTCTTTCCACAGCAAAGACCTTCTTGAATAACTGGATCCTAGATTGTCTTTTGTGTGTGCAAATGTCCTTCAAAAATTTTGTATAGGCTGGGACTTGCTTGATTGCATCAAGCAAAGGAAGATTTATCTTGACTTGCTTGAAAGTCTCCATCATTTCGTCTATTTTTGTATTTCCTTTATCAAAAGGAGATGCAAATTTCATGGCATGGGGAAATGGTAAATGAGGAACTAGTCCTTCATTTACAGCTTTAGAATCATCACCAGAATATTTTTGATTTTTCTATTTTTCATTTTATTGATTTTTCTGAGGTACATCAGCATCCCCAATGCTAACATCATGCTGCTCCTGCTACATGTTCCTAGCAGTTTCCTAATTTTTTTCTTCTTCTTTTTCAGTATCCACATTGTTATTTACAACTCTTCCACTTCTCAAAGTAGTGATTTCTTTTACTTCTTCATGTGAAACAGAAGCCTCTCCAACCATGAACTGTCCTTTGGGATTGTTCAAGGATTGACTGGGTAACCTTCCTTCCTCTCTTTTGGCCAAAGCATTTGAAAGTTGACCCAATGTATCTTCAATCTTCTTTATACTCAGACTGTGAAAGTTTACAGTCTGAGTTAAAGATCCTAAATTCTGGAGTGAGGTTAGAACTTGGTCTTCAAAAGAAGGAGATCTGGAAGGAGGCTGAGCTGTGACAGATTGGTGCACAGGGTGTGCCATCTGTTGTGGAATGGGCTGCTGATAATTAGGCTTGGTATAGAAATTTTGCTGGTAAGGCTGAGTAGTTTTGAAAGGTATTTGGTGCTTTTATTGCTACTGCTGTTGTGTTTGATAATTGCCCTGGCTCCAACTTAAATTGTCGTGCCCCCTCCATGCATATTCATTAGATTGCAACTGTCCAAACAATTAGGCAGCATGAGCTTGCTCCACCACTAGATCTGGGAACTGTGGTGCAGCTGGACATTGATCATGGGAATGAGTAGGGGGCTGGCATATCAGACATGCCTCCTCTACTCTAGCAACCAATGGATTTTTAAATGAGTCCATCAATCTATCAAACTTTGTGGTTATATTATCCATCTTCCTTTCCAACTCATTCACCTCATAAATCTTTCCCTTGGTAGTCTGCTGGTTGTTTGACCGAGCAGGATTCTCAATGTCTCTTGACAAAGTTTCCTGTTGAGTTGAATTTTCACCAATAACTTCAAATAGGTCCCAAACCTCCTCAACTGTTTTTTGCAAATAGGTGCCTCCACAAGAAGCATCTACCATATTCTTACCCTTTTGATCAATTCCTTGATAAAAACATTGAACAAGCTGCCATTGGGGAACTTGATGATGAGGGCATTGCCTTAAAAGTTCCTTAAACCTTTCCCATGCTTCATAGAAAGTTTCAGTTGAGTGTTGAGAAAAAGAGACAATGCTTTGTCTCAACTGGCTGGTCTTAGACATAGGGAAGTATTTGGCTCAAAATTGACACTGCAAATCATTCCAAGAAGTAATACTATTTGGTGCCAACATGGACAGCCATGCTCTAACTTTGTCCTTTAATGAAAAAGAAAAGAGCCTAAGCTTGGTTGCCTCTGGACCAAGTCCAGCTATGTCGAATGTGGTACAAAGAGACAAGAATTCATTTGCATGCTTGTATGGATTTTCCTTACTCAAACCATGGAAGGAAGGAAGCATCTAGATAGTTGATGATTTGATTTCATAATTTCCTTCAACAGTAGGAAATTGAATGCAAAATGGGGAATTATATGCACCAGGTGCAAAGTAATCCCTCAAAAGTCTAGGTTGCTCACCCATAGTAGCAGTCTCAGCAAAATTCTATGATGTTTGTCTGGTTCTTAGTAGCCTTTCAACTTCTAAATTCAGAGGGCCAATCTCAGGATTGAGATTCCTCCTACCAAACATACAACAAAGAAATAGAGAGAAAAAATTATACTGAATTATACTGAATTTGGAAAACTAAAAAGAATAAAGAAATATCAGCACAGAGAGAAATTAATTAGCCTGCAAGATCAGGGCCAATTGTAGCAAGTTTTAAATGTAAGTGAGTAAAAGATCGTCCACAGGGAATTGATTTAAAATATAAGATAAACCTCTAGATCTAAGCTACCAGATCTGACCTCTGATCCTATCTACAAAGCAAATAAGATGAGAGTTTGAATTTGTCACATTAACTAAATTATCTACAAGTAAAATTTCAACTAAGTGATCCAGATCTGAGTGGGGGAATTGGATGTAAAATTAATAAGAATGGAGAACTAACAGCTAACTCAAGCTTAGTAATTGATTACAAAATGAGAAATAGTGTAACTTCGTTGAAAAAGTATCAAATCTTCATCTGGCTACCAGCTCAGATGTAAGAGAAAATAATCCAATTCAAGGCTTAGGATTGAGTTGAACTTATGGCTATGATCTGTCCACTGTCATGGACACAGATCATCCAATAGTTTTCTTCTTCAATTCAATGTCTTGATTTAGAACAAAGGCACCACTACAAATGCTGTAAGAACCAGGTTACAAACACAGATTCCCACAGGGATAGTGAATTAAGGGAAATTACCTAAAAACAGCCATTCTAAAGGAGTCTAATGAGTGAGGAGGTCACAATGAACCCTCAACATGAATCCGATTGAGAACATACTGATGAAAGTAACCTTTTCAAATCCACCATTACAATTACAGAGCACAGCTTACAACAGCTCTCATATTTGTAGTCTTGAATACAATTCTCACTTCAATTTATACAAGTATCTCACAGTTCTCAGTTACAGACAAAAGCTAGGCTATTACAGAGGTTTCAAACAAGCTATCTTGATCTGAATTGGAAATGGGGCAGCAGGAATGAAACTCAAATTCTGGATACCCAAATTGGGCAAATAGTTCGTCTATTTATAGTTTTCCCCAAGTCCATTTCAGATGTGCATTAACCAATCAGAATTGGTTAGATCCATATCAGCCAATAGGAGTCGAGCACATGGATCCAGATCTGTTTGCCAATCGAAGCTTGATCTGGTTCAGCCAATCAGGAGACAGAGGCATCAATTCTGTTATGTAATTCAAAAATCTGTTTGAGCTTCTAGAAGTTCCCGCCAAGTAATTTCATCTTTGGGTGTTCACATGGGTTGGAATATGCCTCTGGTTCATGCTTTGAATCTTTCAGAATGCCCCTAAGTTTTTAAATGCATTGGGGTGCATGCAGAGATTACTAAATTTCCCTTGCAGCTGTTGGGAATCTTCAGAATACCATTTCGCATAGTTTGGAGACCTTTTCGAGAGGTACTGTAACTTCTGAAGCTCTATTCGCACAGATCTGGTGCTATTCGCAAGGAGTTTTCTTCTTTTTGAATAGGTCAGGAATCCTTTCGAATAGATCAGGTGCTCTTCGAAAACTAAGCCTGGAGCTTTCAGTTCTTTTCGCAGTGTCCATGTTCTTTTGGAATAGTTCAGGTTCTTTTCGAATAGTTCAAGAATCCTTTCGAAAAGCATTCTGTAATGCATTCTTCTTTTTGAGTAGCTCCAAACTTATTTCCAAGTTGAAACCAGGCTTTTGTCCTCTTTAGTCTAGGCATTTTAACAGCCAATGAGGTTGTCCTTTCTCCTTCTTCCTCTAAATCAAAATAGGTCATCCTCTTTTTGGCACTTTTAAGTTGCTTTCAGGGTTAAGCCTGCCTTTGTTGGTAGCTGTAAAATAAACATTAAAAACACTTATTTAGTTCTATCAGGGGTCTATCAAGGCCCAGATTAAGGGGTGGAAAATGGTATTTTTCAGTTCGCAACACCTGTGGACATTCCCTTACTCACCATCTTTTTAAAACTTACTACAACAGACCCTAATTTCTTGCAGGTTTGTGTGAGGGTGTTCTGACTAGTCTTATTAGTGATTTTGGACCCTCTTTAAAGGGAAGGTAAACACCCCAACACTATGCTCATACTTACAGACCCATTTAGGGGCTGTAACTGCTCTTGCGCTTGAGAGAAAATGAAACCCTCAAGGTCCCTTGTGAGAGTATGCCTTGGCGAGCGTTGGGTCTGAGGTTGATGAGCTCAGTGTTGATATACATGTGTTGTCCCCATTGTTGTGAGCAAATTGGAAATGTTGTGCACTCAGGTAGAGGTTGGAGATTAAATTTCTATGCTTTTCATGTCCAAATTCCTCACATTTTTATTGAATCAAAGGTGAACTGATGCTCTGATTCTTGACAGCTGACTTGATAATGTTTCACCTTTGGTAGCTGTTTCATTGAGAAGTTTGTGGGTATCTTCACTGAAAACCCTCAGGAGACTTCACTCCTCCACTAGGGATCACCTAGGGGTTTAAAATGCTTGGTACATCTGCTAAATGTATCTGTGCTCCCTACGAAAGTGGCATTTCAATTCTTAGAGTAGTTGTTATAATTTTTCCTTTGCTTAGGGACTAGCAAAGATTAGGTTTGGGGGTGTGTTATTCACTAAAAAGTATCACTTTTCATCTCTTAACTTAGCCTTTACTGGATCTTGAAGTAGACTAATAACCATTTGTTAAGTGTGTTTTTTATTTAGTAATAAAATATGCAGCTTAATACAAACTCCTTGCTTTTTGGCCCAAAAGAGAGAGAGAATGCACTCAAAGATGACAACTGAGACAAAGCCTGATGGAACACCTTGGTAGTGCTCACCATGGTGACTCATTGTTGCTGATCATCATTAACCAAAGTCTAGCAGATGATTAAAGTTAGCTGAGAAAGGAGGAGACTGTGACAGCAACAAGTGCAGTGCACCATAGCAGTAAAAAATAAACCTTGCAGAGTTGAGGAGCTTCCTCGCGAAGCTAAAGTTGCAGTGGAAGAGGCCCTCGTGCAGATACGCCACTCAGTCAGAAGGAATGCTGAAATGACCTCATAAAGATATCGCAGGTTAAAACTCTCAGAATTTGCCCTCGCGAAGCTCTCGCAGAGATCAAGCTTTAAAGTAAGAACCCAGCGAGTCCATATGTACACTGAATAAAATGTCACCTTGCATAGTTCTCGCATAGCCTTGGATGAGAGAGACGCCCAAAATTCTCTTCGCATAGATCTTGTGCACTCTAAAGTCTTACCATTTACTATGTGAGCACAGGAGCATAACTGCACGAGTACTTAGCGAGATAAAGAGCTTCTGAAGCTCTATTGCATGAGAAGTCTAGGCACTCCAGATAATATCTGTGACAGCATTATAGCGCAAAGGAACTACGTGATGAACAAAAAACTCACTGCGGGAGCAAGCACTTCCCACCAGCAAAAGGCAACTCTGCGAAGGCAAAGCAACTGCGCGAATGAGCTAAAACCATATACCAGCCCCGCAAAGCATGGGCTCTCCCCTACTTAGTTTTAACTGAAGGGCATTTTAGGAATTTCCTAAGGCTAGGGCACACTTCTCGAGGCATGGATTTTGAGATGCATATCTCCAGGCATTCAAGGGTTGTAACAGTGGCATGTCTGCTCTAAAAAATTAGGGTTAATCTATTTTGAGCCAAGGCCATTTTGACAAAGTATATAAGCTGTACTTAGAATTTATTATTTTCATCTTTCCTTCATCCTCTGCCGGCTGAGAACTCTAGCAGGCTAGGGTTAGGGTTTTACCAACACTTTTTCTTATTTTTCGTCTCTCTTAGCCCAGCACTTGCTGGCTAACCCACTTGTAAGCAGCTAGGTTTAGTTTCATTTCAGTTTATAATTGGTTTTTGCTATACATTGGGATTCAAAAGAGCAGTTGTGTACAGGCTGCGGCCTGGAGACAATTCATTGTAAGTTTTGTGTTCATCAATGGATTGCCATTTTAATGCTTAATTGAATCTAAAGATCATATGGTTTCTTTAGATGTGTATAGGATCCATGTATTTAGGACTAGCCCATTCACTTTCTAGTAGATCTATTGCTTACCATCTGATTTCCCTTGGTTTCAGAGCCCCATGGAATGCAATGTTGGATCTGTAGTGAGATCTAGGGAGCTCGAAGGCCTGTGGACCATGGTGGTTGCAGCAGTTTTCATGTTCTTTCTTAGGCCACTATGGGATGGACAGACCAATGGGATACCCTGTGACCATTCAAGTGGATAGACTATGGCCCTAAGATTATGTCCATTCACATGTTTGAGAAGGATTCTTCTCCCCTACACATGAGCTTCTAGAGCCTTGTGAAGAGGTTTGTACAGGAACTAGCTTCCCTCTGTTTTACCTAGCTGACACCAGATGTTAGATCTGATCTCTTTATAGTAATTGCAACTTGAGGCTGAGTCATTGCAGGCCGTTTCTAGCAATGGTCGACTAAATCTAAAGCCTTATTCAACTTGTTGCATGATCCTTTTTGTAGGCACTAGTGAGCAGTTAACCATAGCAAAGTACTTAGGATCTTATGGGTTGGAATACCTATGGATGTCAGCTAGGTTTATATGCAAATCTGGGGAGCTTGTAGCACTGGCATTACATAGTGCTGCAATAGTTTTCATGACTTGATCTGGCCGAGTGGCTGGGGGAATGATCAGTCCGCTCCCCTAGGTTAGATTGGCAATGTCTATTTTAATCAATGGGATTTGACAGACTCTATCGGATACCCTGTGACCATTAGAGTGGACAGAGTATAGCCCTAAGGGCGCCCAAAATGGCATGGGTTAAACTAGATATTTTTACCTTGTTGAGGCTTTTAATAGCCTCTTAGCAAGGAACACTGCAGAGACAGACTAAATCTAAGTTGCATCACTGCTTTGACTCTAGCTTAATCTGCTTCTCATCATTTCTGTATTTTATTTTGGCACACACTACCACCATCTTCCTCTTAAACCTTTCTTTAGGATAGGGCTACATTCTATTTCTCTACTTTTAGGATTAATTTAGGATTGTCAGATCTATAGCCAGATCTGGAGGCCTACTATTATTGCCCATTTTAGGTTCTAGAACAATTTCTTTGTGGGAAAAACTCTTACTTATTAAAACATGCTACAATGGACCCTGTATCTTGCAGGACTGTGTTTATTTTAGACTTGCTGTGCTGACCCATCTCCAATTCCCCACTATTGATTTATTCTCTCTATTGTTCTTAATAAAATAGCAGCAAGAGTCTCAAAAAAATAAAGACAACAGGAAAGGGGCCCATAAAATCAATCCCCCAAACAAACGGTTCTACCACAATGATCGGCTATAATGGCATTGAATCTTTCTTGGAAATGCCTCCCAACCTTGGACATCTTACACAAGCTTTCCAATGTGTGTGTGCATCTCTGAACAAAGAGGGCTAGTAGAACCCACATTGCAATACTTTCGCAGCTATCTTTTTGCCACTAAAGTTACCTCCACAGGCATGCTCATGGCACATAGAACGAATGTTGTGGAACTGATTTTCAGGCACACATCTCCTAACAATCTGATCTGCACAATGCTTGCAAAGGTATGGGTCCTCCAACAAAAAATGTTTGACCTGAGAGAAAAATAGGTCTTTGTCCATCTTGGACCAATGAAAGGGGATCCTACCAACAACAAGAAAATTCACAATGTCTGCAAACCAGGGCACACTAGACTGAACAGCAAATAGCTGCACATCAGGAAACAATTCATTGACAGGTGCAACTGCACATTCATCTAACACAATTCTAGAGAGGTGGTCAGCCACAACATTCTGCACTCCTTTCTTATCCTTGATCTCAAGATCAAACTCCTACAACAGGACGATCCATTTGATCCGCTTAGGTTTAGCATCCTTTTTGGCCAACAAGTATTTCAGGGCTGATTGATCAGTAAACACAATAATTTTATACCCAAGCAAGTAGGGTCTAAACTTGTCTACAACAAACACAACAGCTAGCAGCTCCTTCTCAGTTGTGGTATAATTCAGCTAAGCCTCTGCTAATATTTTACTTGCATAATAAATCACTGCAGGCAGCTTATCTTTCCTCTGTCCTAGGACAATACCTATTGCCAAGTCTGATGTATCACACATATGTTTAAAGGAGAGTTAGTAATCTGGGGCCTGGATTACAGGACCAGTGGTGAGGAACTTTTTTAAGACCTCAAAGGCCTCAAGGCACTCAACATAAAATTTAAATTGCACAGCCTGGCACAGCAGGTGGCACAGTGGCTTCGCAATTCTGCTGAAGTAGTTAATGAACCTCCTGTAGAATCCAACATGTCCTAAAACGGATCTAATTTGTTTGACAATCTTGGGTGGGGGAAGGTGTGAAATTAAATCAACCATAGCTTTATCTACCTCTATACTTTTGTGGGAGACCACATGGCTTAGCACAATTCCCTGTGTTAGCATGAAGTGGCTATTCTCTCAGCTTAAGACCAAATTGGTCTCTTCACACCTTTGCAAAACCAGGTCAAGGTGACTCAAGCACTAACTAAAACTGTCCTCATAGATAGAGAAATCATCCATGAAGATCTCCAAGAACTTGTTAATCATATCAGAGATGATTGCATACATGCACCTTTGAAATGTGGCTAGGGCATTGCATAGACCAAAAGGCATTCTCCTATAGGCAAAAGTGTCAAAGGGACATATGAAAGTAGTTTTTTCTTGATCTTGAGGATACACAGGGAATTAGTTATACCCTGAGTATCCATTAACAAAGCAATAAAATGCCTTCCCAACGAACTTGTCAAGAATTTGGTCAATGAAAGGGAGAGGGAAGTGATCTTTCCTGGTCTTGGAGTTGAGTTTTCTGTAATCTATGCAAACTCTCTAGCTAGTGGTCTCCCTGTCTGGCATCAACTCCCTAGAATCAAAAGTAATAACTGTTATGCCTGACTTTCTGGGTACCACCTGAATAGGTGACACCCACTCTGAATCTAAAATGGGGTAAATTACCCCTACGTCCAACAATTTTACTGTCTCCTTTAATACCAGTTCTTGCATGCGAGGATTAAGCTTCCTCTGCTTCTCCCTAGAGTATTTTGCACCCTCTTCTAAGTGAATTTTGTGCATACAAACTGAGGCATCAATGCCCCCTAGATCAGCAATTGTCCACCCCATTACCTTTGTGTGCTTCTTGAGAACACTCAATAATTCCTCCTCCTGCTCACTTGTGAGAGAGGAAGAGATAATCACTAGAAGCTTTATATTTTACCCAAAGAAGGCATACTTTAATGTGTCTGGGAGCTATTTCAGCTCCAGATCAGGAGGACTTTCAATGGAAGGCAACCAAGGTGCCTTGGTGGTTTGAGGAAGGGTCAACAATGTAGGTTTCCATCTAGAATGCTGCACTAGGCTCACAGAAGACTCTATTTTGATATTGTCTTCTGTCATAAGAGATTGGGCCTTCTCCTCAACCATACTCCAAATATTTTTCAGCTTTTCAGCCACATTATCCCAATCCAACAAATTAGATAATTCTCCTTCTATAAAGCCATCTAGTACATCTATTGCACAACAGTCCTCAAAGTCCATCTGAGGTTGCCTGGCAGCATTGCACACATTTTATTGGGTCTTCATATTCCCAAAGGTCACCTCCATCACCCCTGACCTGCATTGAATGCATGCATTGGTAGTGGCCAAGAATGGCCTACCAAGGATGGCAGGAATTGGGGTTTTACTTTTGCAAGGGTCCATATCCAAAACTAATAAATCAGTAAGATAGTAGAACTTGTCCTCCCCAGCCAAAACATCCTCTACCACACCCACAGATCTTCACTTAGACCTATCAGTCAGCTGGAGCACAACTGATGTAGATTTTAGCTCCCCTAAACCCAGCTCCTCATACACAAAATATGGGAGCTTAATTTGTGTGAAAAGGATGCCTTCTGGGTGTTCTACGCGAGTACTGCACGAGGCAATTTCCTTAAACATATCAAGGTCTCGCGCACTACAGCCAAGGCCTCAGCTCTGCAAAAGGCACTGTGAGGTAGTTTGTTCTACTGTGCGATAGAACCTTTCACGGACTTAAAAGCCATCTGGATGATAATCCTACTTCGTGAGAGCCCTAAGCCAACTCCGCGAACCGCGAGATTTGCTCTATAAACTCAACGAACCCCTCATTTGCTTCATTTTCTCTCCCTGCCCTAGCTCTCTCTGCCCAAAAGCGAGCCCCTCTTTCTCTGTTTTCCTCTCAAAAGCTTGAGCCGCTCCATTTGATGTTTTTCCTCTCACCATTTTGCTCCCCAGCTATTCCTTGTTACTTTGAGCATGGTTTGGGGGGATTTAAGCCACCGTGCCCATTTTTAGGTGGAACCCTAGCTCGCATTGGGTAAGCTCTGCAACTCTCCCTCTGTGCTTTGATTGGTTTAGTAAATTGGAGAGAGAGAAGATGAATTGTGATATTTTTGGTGCCTACTTAGAGTAAGCTACTTTCCCTGAGATCTGTGAACCCTGTTTTGAGATTTGGAGCACCTATGCCCAAAAGTTCAATATTTATTGATACATTGGCAGCTATGTTAGACCTTGCTCCTAGTGGCAGTCCTATGGCCACTAGAAAATCTGAAAGGATTGCAGAGGCCTCCACATTGGAGACCTCTGAGGTGCCCTCTCTTGGTGCTGAACCCACAATCTCAAAGGAAAAGAAGAAATATGGCCCAAAGAAGAGGGCTAGAGAGCACCCACCTGCTGAGAGCCCTAAATTTTCAAAGAAGAAGCAGAAAAAGGGCAAGGTTATGACCACTATGGCCCCTGAGGTTGAGGAGGAAGAAAATAATGAATACCTTGATGTCCCCTCTACCTTTGTAGAAGCAATCTAGCTGCAGGCTGAAACTATTTTTGGCAAAGCCTACATTGAGGAGCTACTAGAGACCTTTGTCGCCATTGAATATCTGAGTAAGGCAACTCTGTTGCCACTGTTGAGACCCTCAATGCAGCTGGTGTTCAAAATATTAGTCAGATTGTTTTATCAGAATATGAGATTGACGAGTGGTGATGATGGGAACCCAGCACTGCTGGTACTGATTGATAATTTTGAAATGTTGTTTAACTAGCCTGACATTGCAAGGGAACTAGGGATACCAGCTGGGTATGACCCTAAGTTTGGCTTGGGACCTCCCCTGACTGCCACCATTACAGAGACAGCCAAAGAACTAATTGGAGGAATCACGGATTTAGGTGACTCAATCAGGAAGAGAGATCTGCACCCCAACCTCAGATTCATGGATGGGGTGCTGAGGAAAAATGTATTTTGCTCGAGTCATGAGCAAGAGAGGTGGTACCCCATAGCTGATGTCCTTCTCTCATTTCACAAAAACCACTACTTGGATCCAGCCAAGTTAGTTTTTGAAGCGATTAAGGGCTTGAATGAGAAAGTGAAGGTTAACAAGAAATCACATGCCCTTCCCTACTGTCGATTGATTATTACATTGCTGAAAGATGGGAAATACCCCTTCAAAAGGGAGGAGGAGACAGTGGCCCTAAACCCTAAAAATAGTGGAAAGAAACAATGGGGTATCAGTGGCACAATGATGAGAAAGAGAGAGAAGAGGAAGGAATTATTGAGAGAAGTAGCCCCCACCATTCAGGAAGTGACTACTGCTGCAGCTGCCATTGGTGAGGCAGCAACCTCTGTTGGGCCATCCAGGTCACCAACCTCATTGCCAGCACCAACCCCCTCTCCCTCAACTTTATCTACACCCATTGCCCCACTACCTCCATCCTCATCCCAACCCGCACAGCCTCGCACAAGCCCAATATCCTTACCTGAGCCACTCCATCCCACATCAACCATGGCCACCTTACCCATTTCTACACCCTTACCTATTTTTCTAGCCCATACCAGCCCACCTGTCAAAGTTGCCTACACTAAGAAAAGAAAACTCACAAAAGGCACAGCCCCCATAGCACCCCATCCTACCTACATTTCCCAAACCATTCCAATACCTTATACCACTTTAATTCCAGACCCAATACTCACAACCTATGCACCACAAACCCATACCATTGACACCCCCCAATAGCCTAGTGAGACATTCCAACCTTTTGTACCCATCCCTAGTGACCCTGTAGACCAATCCATTCCCTTATCCCATGATAGTGAGTCATTTTCAGGAGGGGAATTTTCCACTATGATGTCTACTATCCTAGGAGACATCAACCTTCAGTATACACCTCTCTCGACTCACACTACGTGAAAATGAAGAATAAGCAACACTACTTGCCTAAAGAAAACCACAGTCTCTGGCCGTTGTGGAGAAATTTACCGATACAACTACCCAAATCAGTAGTTTCTAAAATGCAACGGCCTATTTTGTATACGTAAGCCTACTCGAACCCGTGACCTTAAGTTATAAAGTATATTGGGCATCTCTTTCATAAAATGCAACGGCCCAGTTTTGTATGACTAAGGTGACTCAAACTTGGGACCTTAAATTGGAAAATAAATTGGGCGCCCAAATGCCCTTCTAAATGAAATTGAGCACGGGAACATCTCTCCAAATACCCATTTCTCTTCTTACTCCTTGCTAATCGTCTTCATTCGATGTCATCCTAAGCCTAAGCTTGATTCGATTCGATCCTCCTCGTCTCCATAACCCGAAGCTTGATTCAATGCGATCCGCATCGTTTCCATAAGCCGAAGCTTGATTCGATGCGATTCTCATCATCTCCATAAGTCGAACGAAGCTTGAAGCCCTAAAGCAACATTGAAGAAATGATCAGGTAGGGTTTTTGTTTTATTTTATTTTTTCTCCGAGGGATCATCGTTGCGGTAAGATTTGATACCTTTTTTTATTTTAATCTCTGTTTCTCATTTCATTTGATTGGTTTTCTGATCTGCATTGTTGCCAAAATCATTTTTTTTCTACTATGATTCACGTTTTTGTTGTTTTCTGTTTAATCTGAATGATTTTCTATGAAAATTTCTGTATTTTGGGGATTTGATTTGATTATTAATCGGATCTGGAATAGAAAATTTTGTTTGAACGCTTAGATATTTTCTTTATTTAGAGATATCCTAGTTTGGGATTCTGTTTCGTCGATTTTTTGGGTTTAATGATTCGTATTAATTGTAAGCTTGCTTTGTTAAGATAAGAATGATTTAATTTTTTAGTTTTATATGGTATATTTTGATTATCACCATCAAAGATGATTTTCTTTATGATCTCTTTTCATCAGTGGATGTATGATCATGACCGTCTAATTGACTTATCGTCTTTTTGGATGGTGCATAAATTATTTTTTTCCAATTTCTTCTTCTCTTTGTAATGGTCAATAAAAATATTAACCAATGGCCATGAAATTAAAAAGTTTCTTGTAGTTGAATTAGTGTTTCCATTGCAACCTATTAGTGACCAATTGATTAGACGATCCTGATTTATTTTTAGTCAGTTTCTTCTTCTCCTCCCAATTTTGTTGGCTCCGATATTTTGAAAGAATGCATTAGAACCATTATTTGCACCCGTAAAACTGTAATCTCACCCCGTCAGCTGAACTTCAAAATTTCCATGTCAAAGACATCCCAAAAGTGATCCTAGTATAAGATTGAGATGACGTGTGTTTTTGGTCACTTTTGTAAGATATGCCATGTGTTATAAAAAAAATTGACTGTTTGACTTTGATGGTATGCCTGTGACGGGGAAGATTCATGGTGTAGAAGATTTGATAGAAACAATCTTGATCGTTTGATTCAAAGAAATTAATGGTGAGATTACCTTTTTGATTTGGATGAGATTACAACTTTATCGTAGAGATCCGACAGTAGATTTCAAGAGACTGAGGACTATATTGTCTGACCGGTTATTGGGACCATGGTTCAAAATTTCGGCCGAAATCTTAATGTTTCGGTTTTGGTTTGGGTCCCCACCGAAACCGAAACGATAACTCAAATTTTCGGTGGTTTTGTACTATGTTGAAGATTTATGCCAAAATTCAATTTTCGACCGAAATTTTAGTTTCTATCCCCACCAAAACCGATACGAAAACCATATTTTTGATCCTTGATTGGGACCTCAATTAAAAGTGTCGCTTTTATCCGGAGTGGTAAAACGTCCATTATAATATGGTAGAGAATATTACTAGACAACAAGAAGAAAGTGTAGAGACTAACATTGCTTACATGATGAGTAAATAGTAAGATAAAATGAGTGGAGTGAGTGGAGTGATAATATATTGGGAGCCATTGCTTGCACTCGAAAATGTGTCTCTTGCACTGAAGTTAAAGAAAGTCTTATTTTAGGGACACGTGAAAACACAATTTGGACAAGCGCTATATTGATGTCATGGATCATCACATTGGTACATAATTGTTTTTGTCCTTTCCCAAAACAATGGCGATAGGCTCCCCTGGGTTCTCTGCGGTTCTATGGCCCAAATAACCCCTGATGCTGAATCTAATCATTATATTGAATCTACCTTTTCTTCATTTAAGCTGCTGTGACCTAATTCTATTATCCTATAGTGGTGTTGCTGATATATTATCTTGAACTAGCTTGGGCGGCTTTACAAAGAGGAGTTTTCAGCCAGAGAAACTTATCAAAATCTCCAACCACCATCCACATACAGTTCCTTGAAATGGAGACAATTTGATCTTCAATCTCAATATGGCTGTCCACCCTTCTGCCTCTCACTTCTATATGTTAAAACATGTTGCATTTTCTTCTCAAGTTTGTGAAATTAGGAAAGAATTCAGTGTTTTTATCCCCTGCTTCCAACCAGGGAACTTTAGACTCTTGCTTCCATACGAGCTCTTCCTCCCCGCATTTTTTGTTGTGCCAGTCCTTTAACATTGTGTTCCTCCATCTCGGTAGCGTTAGTGGTCGGCTTTCTTCAAGCAGATCCAACCTTTGGATTTTACCAGTAGGTCTGCCTAACCCTTCTCCACTTTCCACCCAAAGGTGTCCCCATTCCATTTGACAATCACTTCTTTTAATTCTTTCAGCTTAGTATATAGCCTGAATTCAGCAGCTCCCTGAACGTGCTTAGAAATTCACCACTGCCAAACCATCTGCCTGAAATTCTCGTTGCCCAACCACATATTAAGAAATCTGAAAGGGGAAGGCCATAACTTCGAGCATTAACAAAATTTCCATGCAATAATGTCATGCCATAACTTCAGATGCAAAGAACAGGATATACAGAGCAAAATCTGAAGCCACTCTAGGTCTCCAAGTAAATACAGTTAGATCCATATTAATTTCACAAAAAAAAAATAATTGATGTGTGTGTAAAAGCACTGGACATAAGGCAATGAAAAATTAGTGAACGCCATGTGCATTCTCTCATACAGTAGAAGCTCGCCGAATTAGATCCAAACTAATTTCTGTGTCTTTGGATGGAAAATGTAAAGAACCACCATCAACTTAGAAAATAATGCCCACAGTTGTCACTTTAATCCTTAAGCTAGAACTTATAGGGAGCATGCCATGGAAAACTTATCAGCTCAAAATATGAACTAATATGCATAAAATTTATAAACTGAGTTGTGCAACCACATTTCCAGTTAAATTATTTTGATAGGGATTGATTTTTGAGGTTGCTTGCATTCATATAAACTAGTAGTAAAGGTAAGAACGCCCCCTCTAACTATTGTACATGTAATGAAATAGGAACTAAGCAGGGCTTTTCTAAAGCACTCTTTCCCTCACCAGAACAATAATCATTTCTACCTAATATATAATCCAAGATACAAACTTAAATTGTATTTGTTCTAAAGGAAAACCATGGAGAATTTAGATCATTTCATTATATTCTTAAACTTATAGGAGTAGACTCCACTTCTCACAAATAAAAAACTTGAGTGTTAACTCACAGTATAATATAATTACTAATTTACGAGACCAGCCTTCTGAATCAGTCAACCATACTTCTTCATTGTCCTATCCCACAGCTTCAAACATATGGTACAAGGTACTGTATTTTTTGGGGGTGTACTTCTGTTTACCAGAACACTATTTTCAATTAATTGTTCAATGAGCAAGAGGCAGGTTTAAGAAAAAAGGACAGAAACTTTGGTTGATAACCCATGCAGGTATTTGGATCGAGTGTAACTCTTGCATCTTTTAGAGCCAATTGGTGGCCTGCTTGGACCTATGGCTATCAACATTGGAGAATATTTTTCTATGGGCCTCCTTCTCAAAGGATTTGCTGGTTGGAGGTAAAACAGACCAAAGAAGAATGGTGTAGGATCATGGCTGGAGAAATATAATGCACATTAGTTTGGGCAGATCACATATTTTGGACTGCCCCTCCAGCTTACATCTTCTTTGTTCACTTTGTTTTTTATGTTTTACATTTTGACACCTAAGATTATCTCACTTGGAATTTGGACATCTAGTTCTCTGTTATATTTTCTTTCTCATTGAATGATACTTCAGCTTATCGATGCAAAATAATAATAATAATAATTTTGTGGATTTTGCAAACTACATGATTATTATAGCTGAACCAAATAATTATATCAATGATAAAAGAAAATATAGATATCGAGAAAAAAAAGTATATAATAATAATAATAATAATAATAATAATAATAATAATAATAATAATAATAACAACATAGATACAAAGCTAGGATTAATACGTGGCATTCCTTAGCGATACATATCGGATCATCCGATACATCTCGATTTACCGATAGGTATTGATGCCTCAAGTAGGCTTATTATTGATAACTGAGTTCTCTTTACCTTCTTCTCATCCTAATATCTTCTCCAAAGTGTTTTCTAGTTTCAAAATGGTTTTGACTATCCTTAGTTTTCAAGATGATTCTAAGTTGTGATTTGATTCAAAAATACACTATAAGTATCTTTTATTGCATCTAGAACCAAAATTTTTTAGGGAAATTTGCAGGATAGCCCTGTCAGATTTACCTTTTACAGCGGTGACCCTCTAATTTCACCTTTTATAGAACCAACCAGTTTGAAGCCGAGTAATCAGTTCCAGCAAGAGTAAAAAGTCTGAAATATCCCTCCTTCTACCTTTTACAGTTCTACATATAGCTTGAAAAATAAAAAAAAATTGCTATTTGTTATTTTTGTGAAATGTGAAACACCATCTAGGTTGTGTGATTTGAAGGCCATAATGCAAAGATCAAAACTTAGGCTGGATTATGTATGGATGTTTTGTGTTAGATCACTTAGAAGCCATTTCATAACATGATCTGTCCTTAATTTGCTGGAAGTCGACTAATATCTTCACTTAATATTTTGGAACTTGAAGTTGTCATATCTTAATACATATGCTTAATTGTGTAGATGCTTTTGTGTATTAGGATGGGGATTAATCTTGACATGTTTAGTTCGCTATATCACCAATATGTATGTAATACACCGGTATGATACATTCAAAATATCGTATCGATGACCTTCGAAATCGATATGTATCAGATATACATATCAGTTTAGTCTAAAATTTTGAACCAGGCCTCTGATGTGTCATCTTGGTATATGTGATCTTGGTGGTATCAATAATAAAGACTTTGTATCAACTTTGTATCAGCGATACAAAGTTGATACAACTAAGTCAAACTCATGTTGGAGTTTCCCAGTTTGATTTGACTGGCCTGTTCTGCATTTATCTTTTTAACCTAGCACAGTTACTACACTAGGTGTTTGTTGTCTCTACTCAAGTAGAAAATAGAAATTTCTGGTCCTGAAGAAAAATGGATTGGCAGGATTTCTTGTATACTTTATTTGGTTAGTTAACTTAGTAGCTAAACTCATGTGAGGTTAGAGAGATGCTTGGTCCTCGGCTCTCATGATGGGGCTGCATTGTTTTATTATATATAATTCAATCATCTTGTTTCCTAATCTTTTTGGTTGTTGAAATTTTGTTTGTTGTTGTCAGAAACTCCAGTTTTGCTGGGTTGTTTCTATATTTTAGGAAAATGATAACTGGCGCATGGTTTTAAAAACGGGCCAGGGGCCAACATGTATATATCGTGTTAGGCCTGATCTAGTACGATATGAAGCCCCGACTAAATATGAGTATACAAGTCAGCCTATACCAGCTCATATTATGCTGGTTCAAATAAGCCATTATCGGTCATATGGGCATACACATCAGCCTATACCGGCTCATATTATGCGGCTTCAAATAAGCCAATATCAGTCATATGAATGATATGAACTGGATATAAACCAAAAATGCCCTTTGGATAAAATATTTTTTTATTCTTTTAAAATAGTATATTAATATTTTAAAAGAGAGACTTTAATATTGGCTGGTCGGGCAGATATGTATCCAGTATACCCGATATATGTAGGCCTAAGACCCTGCTGATATGCACGTGTTCGTTTTAAAAACTTGTGCACAAGAGGATAACACATTTACACATTTTGTTTGCAAAAAGCAATCACTCAAGAAGATAAAGTTGCCAGCATATGGAACTTCTAAGAAGGGTGTTCCTTGAGAATAGGTGACCGAAGAGCTGTGCAGCTACAGAACTAGTTGTTAACCCTTTCCATGTATGCTTGTCAATCTCCTCACTAACTCTTACCATCATATTTATATATCTACTTACCATTTGTAAACTTGTAGGCGCATTTCCTCGACCTTAAGCACAAATTACTTAAGTAGCTGTTCAAATACAGAGTTGGTTATTAACTTTATATAGTTATGCTTGTCAATATTTCACCAATAGCATTGTATGACTGTATCTATATATCAGGTTCCCTTAAATCAACCCACATATGTTGGTTCTATAGGTTTCAACTACAGAATTGGTTATTAACCTTTTGCAGTTATTCTGCCATGCCATTTATGCATTTATCTCCCTTTTATAATTTATACACATATAAGCAGGTTTTGCCACCTTCAACCACATTTATTGACAACCTTGATGTTGGCCAAGATTTCTGGATTAAACTTACCACATAAAAAATGCAACAAAATGTGTCAATATTTTTCGTACCTTGTTAATTGAGTTGCTGAAAACAAATTTTCAATAATTTCAAGAAAGGGTTCCTTTTCCCTCTCCCATAACCAGTTAGGTAGCTCTTTTCCAACGTAAAATTCGGCAACTGAAGATTTTAAGTTTCCAGCACTATTTTCTCCCAAAGCCATAATATAATAGGTTTCTCTATTGATGATGTCTTTGGGTTTTTGTTTTTTTATATTATAGTATTATGCATGATTGGGTAGATATCCTTAGATTGTTGAGGCTGATCTGAGATCTGCAGAATCAAAACTACAGAAATATGAGTCAAGTTGCACAACATGGTCTGACCAACCTAGACCTGATTAGTGATTCCACTTTTGAGATGTGCTCCAATGAGTCACCTATCACTTGTGCTTTCTCTCTCTTTCTCTCTCTAAAACTTCAATTTTTTTCCTTCATTGTTGTGATTTGGTGTTGTGGTATGCCCTTTTCCTTGCAAAATTTTAAATTGAGTTATATTTTTATTATTTTAAATTGAGTTATCTTTTCTGTTGATCTTTAGTTATATTATTATTATTATTTTTATTTATTTTTCGATTCATTTAGTTTTGTAGAATATGTCTTCAACAATCCCAAGTAAAGAGTGGATGACGACAAATTATACAACTGTTGAATATATCGAAGGTCTTCATTCATTTATCAAATTCGCAAAAGAAAATGTAGAAGATCCTGATTGGTGTTGTTGTCCTTGTGTCAACTGTCGAAATCTTAAAAAGCGTAGCCTTGTGATTATTATAGAACATTTATTTTGTGATGGTATAGATAACTCTTACACGATATGGAGGCACCATGGAGAATCATTTTCTAATAGTCATACTAATTTGGGGACTAGTACTACATCGACTTCTAACCCAAACAAAGATAGGTTTCCAAGAATGGAAGATATGTTGAATAACACATTCGGAGGTGTTCATACTGAAGATTTAGATGCTTGCTTAAATGATGCTTATGATGAAGATGACGAGCAACATCCACATGATTTACATGATGATGCGGGGTATAGTAACTTGATGGAATGTGCATTAGAACCTTTATATCCGTCATGTAAAAATGAGCACAGAAAATTGTCAGTCACGATTGAGTTGTTGAGCATGAAAGCTAGGCATCAGTGGTCTGATAAAAGCTTCATAGAGCTATTGAAAATGATAAAAAACATACTTCCTGAAGAAAATACTTTGCCAGATACCACATACAACGTGAAAAAGTTGATCAAGTCTTTACGTATGAAATATGAGATTATTCATGCATGCCCCAATGATTACATATTATATTGGAGAGATCATGTAAATAAGGATACTTGTCCTACGTGTGGTATGAGCAGATGGAAGCCAACAAATGCTTCAAAGCCAAGGGCTAAGCTGTTACCATGGAAGAAGTTAAGATACTTTCCATTAACTCCGAGGCTAATGTACAGTGTATCATGGATTGCAGAGAAAATGACATGGCATGCAAGCTCAGTTGCAAATGACAGTCACATGCGCCATCCCGTAGATTCTTCTTATTGGAAATTAATTAATATTCAGTGAAAAGAGTTTGCTTTAGAGAAACGTAATGTTCGTCTAGGACTTGCCCCAGATGGATTCAATCCTTTTGGCAATAAGAATAACTCTTATAGTTGTTGGCCTGTTATGATTGTTCCCTACAATCTCCCTCCATCACTGTGCATGTGCAAGGAGTTTATAATGTTGACCATATTGATTTCCGGGCCCAATGGTCCTGGACATGACATTGATGTTTACTTGCAGCCATTGCTTGTAGAATTAAATGAATTGTGGTTCACTGGAGCAATAACATATGATTCTTATAAAAAAACTAGGTTTAACATGAAAGGAATTTTATTATGGGCTATACATGATTTTCAAGCATATGGTCATCTTTCGGGTTGTAGGACAGCAGGAAGATATGGTTGTCCTATTTGTAGTGAAGAGGTTAATTCCGTATGGTTATATCACGAAAAGAAATTTGCTTACATGGGCCACCGAAAGTTCCTTACAGATTTAAATCATCCTTTCAGAACTCAGAAATCCCAATTTAATGGTAAGGAAGAACATAAGAAACATCCACGTCGTATGAGTGGTTCAGAAGTTTTAAGCAAAATGGAACAATTCAGACCACGTTCGGAAAGGCAGCAAGAAAGAAGAGGAAAAAGCACACGAATGAAGAGAGTTGTGCATGGTCAAAGCGATCAATCCTATTTGACTTACCATATTGGAAGGTGATAAAATTTTCTTTCATTTTATTATGTGATCTCCAATAAGCTTTGTTTGAATACTAATTTTTTACTTTATAAATGTAGGATATTCCCGTTCGTCATAATTTGGATGTAATGCACGTGGAAAAGAATGTTACGGAAAATTTAATTACAACGATTATGGATACAATGGTTAAAAGTAAGGATAGAATTGAGGCTCGATATGATCTTAAAGATATGAAGATAAAGAAAAATTTGTGGACTGTGTATAAAAATGACAAGGTGTATTGCTCTAAAGCTCCATTTGTCTTATCTCGAGATGAAAGAAAACTAATTTGTGAAATATTGTATAATTTGAAAGTTCCCATTAGATACAGTGCAAATTGGAAGTAAAACGTAAGTTTGGAGGATTTTCAACTGAAAGGCCTGAAGTCACATGACTATCATATCCTCATGCAACAACTACTATCCGTGTTGTTGATGCATGCATTCAAGAAAGAGAAGCCATTGAGAGCAGCTATTCGACAAATGTCAATACTTTTTAATGTCCTATGTTCCACAGTTATAGATTGGGTTGAGCTTATAAACATAAGAAGACACATGGTCGAAGCACTGTGCGTGTTTAAAAAGTACTTCCCGCCTTCATTTTTCGTTTCTATGATACACCTTGTTGTTCACTTGGCGGATGAGGTGCTAACATGTGGTCCTGTTCGATATCAATGGATGTATCCATTCGAAAGATAAACTTTCATAATAGGACTTTTAAAGTATTTCTTTTTACTAGTATTATTAATATCTAATTAAAGAAAATTGTGTAGGATGATGAAGACTTACAAGCATTATGTAAAAAATCAAACTTATCCAGTGGGGTCTATTACAGAGCAATATCTAATGGAAGAATGCATGTGGTATTGTATGGAGTATATGCCAAACGATAATGAAGGAGGGCATAAGCGAGGAGATACAATATTCATAGATTATGATGTTACACGTGGTTTCCCTCTCGATAAAAAAGGAAAAGTCTATTACCTTCAAAACTTGCAATACCAACAAGCGCATAAATGGATTCTCACACATTCTCCAAAAAATGTTGAATGGGAGATGTAAGTAATATTTATAAATATCGTTATTATTTTTCCTCAATTAATATTAAAATACTTGATCTAATTAACACTTAACATTTATAGGAAGTACCAATCTAACCTCCAAGGCCACAAGTCATGTGATAAACATCTGAGGGGCAACTACATTCCTTGGTTAATAATTATAAAAAGAAGAGTTTTCTACCTTGAAGAGCCTTGCTGATGGTCCAAACTTCAAAGCCATATCGTATAATTCTTATGTGATTAATAGATATCTTTTTTGAACGACGGAGTCAGAAAGGAGTACAAGCACGTTGAATAGTGGAGTCTCCATGAAGGCTTTAACTAATTTTAGGGCTAGTGTCAAAGATAAGAACCTTGTGGAAGAAGAAGTCACTTATTATGGCATCCTTAAACAAATACTTGAACTGAATTATGGTAACTTAAAAGAAACAGTTTTTTATTGTGATTGGGTACGTAGAGAAGATAAAACGAATGGATGTATTGTTGATCCAGAAACAGGCTTAATTTTTGTTAATCTTGGGAGGCTTGTGAGGAGTTCACATGAAGATGACGAGCCATATAGAAGATAAAACTAATGGATGTATTGTTGATCCAGAAACAGGCTTAATTTTTGTTAATCTTGGGAGGCTTGTGAGGAGTTCACATGAAGATGACGAGCCGTTTATTCTTGCCTCCCAAGTCACCGAAGTCTTCTATTGCAAAGATTAAATTAGAGCTGATTGGTATGTGGTCTTAGATGCTCCAAAGAGATTGACTCGGGATGTAGATGCTTATGAAGATCCATTAGTATTTGAGGCAAGAACTAATGCAGATACTTTAGCATTACCATTGGTCGCTGATGTCGTGGAAGATGATGAATACTAAAATATATTTCTCATTTTTTTTTGTAATTACCATTGGAAGATGATGAATACTAAAATACAATTCTCTTTTTTTTTACAATTTTGTTCCCTTTACATGCCTTTGAAAAACTCATGTGGTTCACTCTATGTCCTCTCTACATGCTTTTGTAATTACCATTGGAAGATGTACTTTATTTATACTAATAAATATGGTTTTGACATGTCTTAATGCATTAGATAGTTTTGGCAAATACTATTTACTTATTTTCAGTATATACATGAGCATGGAAACATATGAACCTCAATCAAGTGGTTTAGAAGAAAGCGAGACTGTTGAGAAAGGTTTGTTCAATCTTTTTTTTTTAGTCTATTCTTTTTTTAATAATCGCTGTTCAGGTGTATTGCTAATAAGATATATTTTGTCTAGGCATATAGAAACAAGTTAAGTTTAATGAACATGGGCCACCAATTGGAACATATTCATCAAGTTTGTCGATGTTAATAGGTCAGGTGGCAAGGACACATTGTCCACCTACATACATGACATGGCATGATGTGCCAAAAAATGTGAAGGATAAGATATGGAGCACTATCTTGGTGAGTACATATATTATTTACTTATACTATTTTTGGGCCGATTTCCTCCATGATTTTAACTTACCTTTATATTATAATAGGATGAATATGATATTGAAATTCAACACAAAGTTATAATATTATCGAAAGCTAACGGATGTTGGAAACAATGGAAGCATGAGCTTCAAAAAAAATATGATGAATATGAGACGGATGCAGAGCGGGAAAATCATCCACCAAAATGTGTGAAGTTGGAATATTGGAAGACATTTATTCACATATGTTCTACTAAAGAATATGTCGCACGTCGAGAAAATGGGAGAAGTTCTAGAGAAAAGTTGATAAACCCACACACCACTGGTCGACGGGGAGCAGCTAAGATGGCAGAGGAGTTGGTAATATCACTAAAATATTACTTTAATATAATTTTCTAAAGAAATAATATTTACTTATAATCATTGAATTGTACAGAAAATGCAGAATCCTAATGGTACAGTTACCAGGACAGAACTGTTTATAGCCACACATACCAAGAAATACGAGACATGCCTTTCACAATTTATGATTGAAAAATTGGTGTGCTCCTATATGTTATAGTTCATTTCATAAACTTCAATAATTACAAAGGAGTGTAAGACTTTATCATTATAATATTTTATCATTATTTATTTTTTACAGGATGGAATTAAAAAAATAGTTGAAGATAATCCGGTTGAAGGAGAAGCAATTTTAGTTGATGACCCTGTTGCACATGTAAATGCCTTCCTCTCAAATTAGATGATGAAATTATTGCTCTTTAAATCAATATCGTAATTATAAATAAAATTGTATCCTACGTTTTTGGTCGTGACAGAAGAGGTTATATACAAGGTATGGGTAGAGGTATATCGAAGACAACTTTTTTCTCATCAGCTCCTTCTAGAGAAATAGCTTCACGAGAGAAGAGAGCACGTGAAGGTGTGGAGTCGAACTATGAAGCAATTACGCGACGACTTGATGAGGAGTCTAAGGCACGTAAGGTGCTTGAGGAGAAATTCAATGCATTACCAAGATATGATAGTTCTCATGGATCACATATGAATTGTTCGAGTGATCAATTGAGTTCTTATCAGGTAAAAATTTATTTATCCAATCAAAATTTATAATTTACCTCATATCATTATTGAATATTAATCATTTTATTTATTTTTCCTATATTTCTGTAGGAAAGGAGACAATCATAAGTTCATCTTTACAGTCCCATAGAACAACTACCCTCTCAGTGCATATTAAAGAACTTCAAGAATAAGAATGTTGCCATGGGACCTGTCGATAGAAAAGCGAGTCAATCAAACTTATCATATACAATCATAGTAGATGACATATATGATATCACTGCAGAATTGTATGCTCGTGATGGAACCTTGGGAGATATTAAACCGGGTGATATAATTATGTGGCCCAAAAGTCTTGTTCATTTTAGTTGATTGTTCTTAGAAGTATATGGTTTTTTTTTATGTGGTCTTTTATTCAAATGTATCTATAGAATTATGGACTATTTGTATGGTTCTTAGAGGTATATGGTTCCACATTTTGGTGGTTCTGATTTATCTGTAGAATTATGGACTAATTGTATGTTCACTCTATGATCAATAGAAGAGTTCATAATGTTGATAGTAACATTAGTTAACCGGATTGTGAAAGTTAGGGCTAAGCATGCACATATATTGACATTTGTGGGAGAGTATGCTTGAGGGATTTTTAACTTTCAAAGGGTCTTATTTGAATCGAGTGTCATATATTTTATGGTCGGATGAAGGTGAGGACTCATATATATATTTGATTATGAAAGTTGTCAATCATTTGGGTATTGCTTACATTCATAATAGCTGATCTTGCTGCTTGGTGCTACTATGTACATTGATGTCGGTGTTAGAGATTTATGTTGGTTTGTTTTGTAGCATGTTGTTGTGCTCTCGAATGTGTTGATGTTTCTGATCTATTAGATAACCGTTGTAGCTGTCGTATGTGTGGTTGCTGATGGAATTGTTGATGGAGACAATAGCTAAGTTTAACACGGTAATTTACATTAGTTTTTAAACTTTGAACTCCAAATATTAAATTATGAAATTGATATGTGAATTTGTTTTTTCTACACAGCTGAGTGTACCTGTACAACTGGCTTCCCGTGTAGATTTCAAAAGGTCTTTTGGAGAAGTATGGCTTCTCGTGTAGATTTCAAAACTTTGAACTACCAGCTTTTATGGTGCATGATTTTTTTATTTGACTTGATTTTTTGAATTTGGTGTATATAGGTATAAGAGTGTTATGACATAGGATGTGCCTCGCATATTCAAAGCCGTTTTTGAATGCACACTTGAGGTGAGGATTTTAGGCTTTTGAGTGATTGGACCATGACTGTATATCCTTGTGCACTGGTTTTCTAGTAGACATACAAAATCATCCTTTTCTGCAAATGATAACAAAATTTTTTAATTCTTAGTAACAATTTTCTTTTATAAATGAACATTAAAAGAGATTAGGCCCATTAAACAACATAACATATATAAAAAACCTCTAGAAATGTTTCATACTAGTAGCCCATTCTAGTTTGTTTAGTGTATAAAATTGATCTTCTATCTCTGCATTTTCCTGGGTCATCCAAGCTTTTAAAAGGAAGAACCATCTCTCGGACGTACCATGGCCCACAAGCACGCACTAATCATATAATTCCATAAGTCCTATCAGCTGCTTACTTTTGGAATATCACCATAAAAGAATATTCATCTGTCCAATAGAGACTTTGCAATCCATATCGAACCTCCAACAAGAGAGAAAACTAGCCATAGGAAATGGACATAAAACTTGAGAGGGTTGAATCGTCAACAAATATCTTCGATTCTCCTTTCATAAAGGTAAACTAGAATACTCAAATCACTTCTAGTTTCAGACACAAAAGGCAACAGTTAAACTTTCAGCTGACACTAGTAACATCAACATGTAGCAAGGTAGTACAAATAGGGTTGAGTACCTTAGCAAATATTAAAAAGTAGGAGCATAAAGTATCAGAAAGTGGTACTCAAAACAAGAAAGAGAAAGTGAGAACACATTTTCTTCATATCTTCTGCACCACTTACCAATATTCGATTACAAAGGAAGTGGTTCCAGAATTGTGGAATTTGTTTGGATGCAAATGGGATTTCCTCCCCAAATGTGTTGGGAAATGGATCTGGTCATGGAACAATACTAAATTGATTTAGTCTACACTCCAATTTCCCCTGTACAATTCATGGTTATGTTTGAGCATCCAATGAGTGTGATCAGGAAATCTGAACATATTGGAGGAATTTTCTTTGAGGAGAGGGTGAAAAGAAATTTCATTTTGTGAACTAGGGTGTGTTTGAGAAAGGAGAGTGGAGACCTTTGCAACTGATGTTTAAAGGGGATAAGAATCGGGACGTTTTCGGAAAATGGCTGTGGAGGGTGTGGAAGGTGTGGCTAGTTGGGTATAGCCTAATTAGTCATTTTACGACTTGTTGCACATGGGTATCTTTTGAGGCCCTTGGAAGGAGTGACACCATAGGACCTTTGATGGGAAGTACAGGCTGATGGCTGGATTGAAGAATCTATCCTAGAAGATATTTTGAGCAGGGGAGGTCATTGTAGCTAATGCCTGGGACATAGGATGGGGTTTATCTCCGTGGGGCTGCAGACTGTAATTGTAATTCTCATTATAGTCACAAAATTCGCCAATTTTTTGAAAAATTCGCGAATTTGAGGTTCTGCGAATTAATCCCAAATTATTAGTGTGTTTTTAAAAATTCGCGAATAATTCCCTATTTTTCAAGAACTGTGGCTGTTAATATTCTAAATTTAATTTTACTTTTCAATCTTTTTTTTTGTTATTTTATATTTTTTATTAGTGTGTTTTCAAAAATTCATGAATAATTCCCTATTTTTCAAGAACTGTGGCTGTTAATATTCTAAATTTAATTTTACTTTTCAATCTTTTTTTTTTATGTTATTTTATATTTTTTTCTCTTCGATTTTTCCCTGAACTTGCCGAATTTTGCCTGATTTTTTTGAATTGAAACCTTGGCCAAATTATTGCTGAACCTTGACTTGGTGACTATGGTAACTAATTGATGAGTCTTGGATGGCTGCTGTAAGTTCTTGGTTGTCTTTTTTTTTTTTTCAGTTTTTTCAATCACATTAAAGCTATAATTCCATTTAGGAAAATAGTTACAATGGATTGGTTCAGTGAGACGCTTAGCCTAGTAAAAAACAAACAAAAAAGAAAAGAACAGAAAAGGAAAGAAAGAGGTGGGCAAGAGCCCGAAAATGAAAGAAAACAGAACAAAAGCACAGTCTGTGGCCGAAACTTATGGCCTGAAGGAATAGGCTACACAGATGAAAGGCTATGGCGGTCTGACTTACTCCCACTCGAGCAAAATTTTAGTGGCCGATGAGATCTTAGGTGAGGATGCTATGGCGATCTAACTTGCTAAGGCACTTGGCTGTCTTTTCTTATATTGTTTTTAGTTTTCTTAATCTTTTGGGTGCTAGCCGCTAAGTATCTCACTTAACAATTACCCATGCTCTCTACTGTAACTTTCATAAATTAAATAAAGTTGCAGTTTCATTGATCAGGAAAAAGTTTAGATGTGTTTTAGGAGTTTGAGGTTTTGTTGTTTTTTATATAATTCGCTAAGCTAAAGTTAAAATGTTAGATAGCCTTGTGGTTTTCCCCCTCTTCTTGCATCTCTTGGAGTCCACTTTGTGTGTCATTTAGTTTTATCCATATTAACAGAATGTACCGGTTTAAAAGGGAAAAAGGACCAGGTGTGGTTTTTTTTAGCTGCTTTAGAATCTGTAATTTATGTTTTGTAGTAGATTGGAAATTACCTTATTTGGTGATTTTTTCCTTTGATATTCTTCTAAAAGAGATCTAAAAGCCATTCATCTCACCCTCCTATGGATTTTGAGTTTAGTTGGAACAAAGAAGCGAGTCAACTATCGAGTTTTTAATCGATATTTTTTTGAATCAGAGGGGTTTTACAAATTTCCGTACATTTATCCATCCTTTTATATTGCATGTTTCTACCTATGTCTGATCTTGATAATAATCATCTTATATCTCAATTATGAGAGAAACATCCATTCTATTAGCTGTGGATAATCATATGACTGCCCTATGATTCTCCAACAGTTCTATCCCTTCATTTTTTTTATATTTCAATTGATCATGTTATGGGATGGATGGCATTGATCCAATTATAACTGAAGTAGTTATCCAATAAAATAAAACAAAAACTGAAGTAGTTAATTCAGTTGTCTGCTCCATTTCATGCGCTGATCCTTTTTTTACAAGTTCTTTTTTGTTCGAGGGAAATGTAAAAATGAAAAAAGATAAAGATAAAACAGAGCTGCTGTATTGACTTTCATTTCCTTGGAGCATGCCATGGTGTAGTAAAGTTTATCTAACACCTGATATATCGGCAGATTATACACGTCCATTATCTGGAGCATCACATTGCCAAACAGCAAATGACTGGTTATTGTGGTGTGGTCAGTTTTGAGGTGGGATTGATATCACATACTGAAATTTGTATTTTCTATTTAGAATCACCAATACAAGATTAAATAATTAAAAGAAACTCCTTCAATTGTACATGTGCAGGTTGATGGAGACTTGGAGACCACTATAAAATTCGTTGATGCTCTAAGAATTGCTTACATTGCCCCATCCTTTGGAGGATGCGAAAGCATTGCAGACCAGCCTGCTATCATGTCTACTAGTACTCCATTTTTACATCATACATCTTACTGGTACTCCATTTTTACATCTTATATATATATATGGGAGCCGGTTCCGTCCTCCATGGGAGGATGGTCGCCGTCCTCCAAGGTCCACTTGGAGGGTACACATGGCACCCAAAATACTCTTTGGTTGCCACGTGAAGCACGGGCGGATGGTTTAGATCAATTTAAAAAAAAAAAATTCGAAAAAAGCTTTTTAAAAGCATAAGTCAATGTTTGACTAGTTTCAATGGTCTACATTTCACGGCGTAAAAAACATACAAGGTCCATGTGACATTGAAACAATATTTTGGATGCCATGTGGACCTCCACCTGGAACCTTGGAGGACGGTGACCGTCCTCCCATGGAAGACGGACACCTTTTCAGATATATATATATATATATATATATATATATATATATATGAATGGACACTGGGCCGTGCGTTCAAACCAGTTGGGTGCCATGCACAAGGTCGCTCAATGAACATCCATAAAAGAATTTAAAAAAACTGTTCTTACACCATTGATATTTAGTTCAAAGGTGAAAATATTCAATGGATCTCGTGAGATGAAGGGCAAAAAAGTCCTATTTCTCCCCTAAATGCCTAGGACTGGGTTTTTACTCGGAGGATGCGGTGCAATGCACGATGACGTGGCATGTGGTCTTGCATTGAATGCATGTCTCTCTCTCTCTCTGCGGGTTCAACACTTAGATCATGTGCCATATGGCACGTTATTACAAGTGGCTTACATCCTCTTCAAGTGTTTGACCCATCCCAATGGGTTTTGGAAAAAGAATTATTTTTGAACCATTTTACTCTTCAAATGACAGGTCAAATATCTTGATTTGCCACCAAAACATGGTCCATAAAAGGGTGTGTGCATGTTGGTCCTCCCTCTGAATGCGAATTCCATCAAGATGAATTTTGGTGATTGTTCTTTTGTGAAACCTAGGCTCAGCTGGAGGAAATGTCTTTAAGAATGCTGCAGGATATGTTCTAAAGGCTTACGCAGGTCCTTTAAGACAGTGTAGCAGTCAAGGTATCAGTATCAGTATCGGGTATCACTGATACTGAATCGGTCAATACTTGTTTATTTGAAAAAAAAAAGTACGAAAAAATAATAAATTTTTGTTTGTTTAGATCATTATCGGTCGATCCTGACCTGTATCAGGTCGATACTGATACTTATTGGTATCGATCGAGTTTTGACACCATGAAAGGCATCCGTAACTTTGGGGATTTGAATATGTTACACACACTATCGAAGGCGGCTCGTCGACTGTTGTGTCAGCTAAAGAACAAAGCTAATGTTCCTTGGGAACTCCTTCCCTACATGGATGAAATTAGTGGCAATTTCTTTCATCTTTCCATCTTATTTTGATATATTCTGAGGTCTCTGAATCAGGTTGTTTGACGAAGTGGTGAAAGAGAGATTTACAGACCTGATATGGTTGCAATTCTTCATTTCCCATGATGTAATCCTTTGTGTTTCTTGTTGGATCAAAAGGCACTGATTTCTGGGATGGTTAGTCGTAATCAAGTGGCAAACCCAGGATTTTCTTCACGAGGAGCTAGATTTGGTCAACAGAGAAAATTAATATTAAGTAAGAAACACGAGTGCCAGGTGACTTGGTACTCAGGTCACTTTTTCGGATGTGTGCAATGTGGCATAAACATGGGTACTTTTTAGTAGACATCCCATGATCTAAAGATCTTTGGTGTAAAAGATTGGAACTAAATTTTTTTTCCATCGTTTGATTCAAAGCAGTCAAACACCATCTAAAATTGATGTCTACCATGTAAATCTAATATTCTATTAATTTTATTTAGTGTTTGACCGCATGGAATAGATGTTGGAGATTGTTTTTCGTTCCAATATTTTACACTAGATCTTGAGATCACGAGCGTCGAATCACATTGACACATGATGCTTCACATGGCACACACCCGAGTACCAAGAGCGTGCTTAACTGCCTTTAGCCTAATTAGCCGTACCATAGCCTAAATGTTCTAAAAGGCCTCGTATAATTGGGTATTGACTAAAATCAAATCTTCTGGATTAAATCATATTTGTTCTTGTGTGTAGGAGACCAGCTTATTAGTTCAACCACTGGACCATTATGCTGAATGCTTCCATAATACATATGTTTCTCCAACAGTTATTGCTCTTAATGCTTCCATAATACATGCTTTAATAACTGTTGTATGCAACTTTTTGCAGACAGAGAATGGAGATATCATTGATTACATGGATATCAACAAGCAACTTGCTTTGGATAATCCTTTGCTTAAGGATTACAAAATTCAGGTAATTTTTTTTTCTCTTCATTGTTGAAGTAATAAGGACTATAGCTGTTTTGCTAGGAACTAATAAGTTGAGACGAAAGTTTGATTAGCCTTTGTTTATAATATTCATTTTTTGTGATGTCTTTCATATGTTTAATGTTACAGATCATGGGAGGATTAGATACTGTTATGAAGAAGGCTCATAATATAATGCAAGAAGTAGCAGTGAATTTGGCTGGACCATGTTTATTGACTCCTCGATGCATGGTGCCAATTTTGCTGTTGAAGATGGAAGTGTTTGCTTGCTCAAATCCGCTGCATGTTTCCGAAGCTGTTTACCAAGTTTAATAGCTATAAAAAGAATTAGTTTACATTTGATCTGTAAAATAATTTAGGAAAGTGTGGATTTTTTAACTGTTTGAATTTCTAAGGAACTATAAATTACTATATGTTTTTGTGCAATTACATTTCCCATTGCACAAATAGCAAGCAATATTCGCACCACAATTTTCTGATTTTAAATCAATTTTGTTCGACTTATTTTTTTATTCAGTTGAATAAAGTACACTTTTTTTTCCTTCTAGGGTGATATGTGATTGATACAATAGTTATAACAGGTTCCAATTTCAAAAACAAAAATGGAAGCTATGCATTTAAATTTTTTTTTTTTTTAAGAAAATGGTCCATAACCGTTGTTTTTATACTAAATTAACAACGGCTCAAAACCGTTGTACCTTTGCAATAGACATATAACACTGACTTAGACCGTGGTTCTGGTAGAAAAATAACAACCCTTTTCTATAGGGAACAACGGCTACAAACCGTTGCACCAGTGCAACGGACATATACCACTGACGTAGGTCGTGCTTTCGGCAAAAAAATAACAACTCTTTTCTACAAGGAACAACGGCTCACAACCGTTGTTCATTTGTAACGGACATATACCACTGACTTATACGATGGTTTAGTCAGAAAAATAACAACCCTTTTCTGTAAGGAACAACAGCTCATAACCGTTGTAACTTAGCAACTAACATGGGTCATTGTTTATGAGGTAAATATACAACGGTTTTGGGCCATTGTTTAGCAAAACCACTGCTCAATAAACAACGGTCATCACCACGGCTCAAAACTGTTGTTTAAGAAATTTACAACGGTTTTGGGCCGTTGTTTTTTTTTATTTTCACGTAGTGGATCACCTCCCCCCCCACACATTACACCACCACAAGCCACTACCTTCAATCATTGATCCACATCTCCATTCTAGCTAGTTTCACCCATCCAACCCACACCCAATACCATACCAAACCTCTTACTCCAAATCCTACACCTCCTACTGTCCCTCCAATCACAAATGTTAACCAATACCCAAAACCAATCAACCCTTGAAGACCACCTTCAGTCTATTCATTACACCATACCAAACCCTACCTCCATCCCCACCATTTTACAATCCATCCACACAACTCTATCCACTCTAACCCAAACTTCCCAACAGTCACCTGTTTCCCCATCAATCCGTCATCCTTCAGCTATTCCCACACCCATTGTCCCTATCCTAGTAGCTTCTCCCATTCCCTCTAAAGATGCTTTCACCTAAACTGACCCCGAACCTCAGTCACATCCTGAACCTACCCTTGAAATACATCCAACTATCTCATCCTCCCCACCTTTGCCTACAGCCACCCCCTCTACTTCCATGGCTGGGCTTTCCAATACTGATCTGACCTTATTTCCTGATTCTTCTACTCCCATGCCACCCTTTCCCAACCTAATCCAAGCCATGCAAGCAAATGCCTATTTAAAAAGGGATGTAATCCAAGGCATGGCTGACTTGAAAGCAGCAGTATGACAACCCCCCCTGGAAAAAATTCAACTCCTGATGCTTGCCCACAAGATTGAGAAAAAGAAAATCAAGGATGGATGGAGAGAGATTATGGTCCAATACAACCAGGAGAAGAAAATGGTGGAGAGTTAAGAAGATGTTATCAAAGAACTATAAGAGAGACTCCGACTGATTGAGGAGAGAGCTTATGATTACAGGGTGACTATTGCAGCCTTAGTGAAAAGGACAAATGCATAAACTAACAGGGAGATGGCAGAAGCTCTTTTTAAAGAACTCAACCCTGATGTACCTCTTTAACAATCCGGTCTAGATGCCACGAGTCCTAGCCCTGTCAAACCTGGACTCAAAATCAAGGACCCTACTCCAAAGCAATCACCCACTTCTAAGAGAAAAAGCACAACCAAGCCTAGGAAAACCACTTTAAAAAGACCACTATCTAAGGTTGCTGCTTTAAAGATAGAAAAGGGTAAAGAGGTCCAGGAGCCACCTACTGAACACAAGGACTCAGATGATTGATATTTGCACATGTTTTGAGTTAGGAGTAGTGTGTTGTAACTATATTTTCTAATATCATAAACTTTCTTTTTGTTACTTTTGTGAACCTACTTTGTTTCATTTTTGTTTGTCTATTTGTGTGTTCGTTAATGTGTTGTGTTCATTTCTTGATTTTCTCTGCTTTAGTGTAGTGTTTTATATATCTCTGTTTGTTCACTGCTATACCTATTGTCCTTTGAATCAGTGAGAACACTGCTCTCATAGGCTTGGGGGTATGGCAGGTTCTACCAATGAAATAGTTAACCTAAGTGCAGCAAATTCAAGTGAGTAAGACAAACAGAACCATGCTCACCTAAGGATCATTAGAAAAATGCTAAATTTTAAATTTTGCAGACCTTTAGGCATTACAAGCTTTTAAATTTTAACTTTTCCGTAGTGTGAACACCAAGTAAACTCACCTGTATCAGTACTGAGTGAATCATTAAGGAGAGAAAAAGGTAAGGACATACTTAAAAGTTTAATGGAAGACCATAACCAGTGAGAGTTGGGCCTATAAAAAAAAAATTTCCTTCCTTTTAGGAGTGATTGAGGCAATTCTTCTAGCTTTAAAGACTGGTTGAGGCAATGCCCTCACTAGAAGTTAGGCACCTCCAAGTTGAAATAACTTACAACACTCATGAAACCTAGGAAAGGATCAAGGCCTTCTCTTGGACAGTTTGAGCTTAAACAGACCAAATCCTAATCAACTGCCCTTGTGCACACACCGTTGAGCCTTAATTTCTAATTTTCTTCAAAATACACCTGAGTACTTGCACCTGAACCTATGGACCTGACTCAAACCTACCCTTTCTCTGAGACTTCAGAAGGTAAAGGAGAAGGAGCTGAAGATGGACAAGATAGGGTCAACATTGGGTGAATGAAGAAGAGATACCTAAAGTTGAGCAGTGTAGCAGCTGAGGAAAGAGGTGACAAGTTACAAACACAAAAATAAAAACAAAAATATAAAGAAAGATGCAAGAAAAGAAAGAAAAACAATACTGAAGAGGAATGAGAGAGGAGTCAAGACGAACAATTCATTGGAAAAATCAAAATGAAGTGGTGAAGCTAGCCACTTCAAGTCTGAAAAATTTGAAAGAAAATGAAAGAGACTATACTGCAAATGGGTGAAGTCATGAATCACCTCCTTCACTTACTGATTTCTCAATTTTGAATCCCTTTTCAACCATCCATTCTTTATAACCCACTTCATACGCCACATCACAACCCAGCTAAAGACCTTGTGATCCAAAGTTAAATGAGCTGTCATGAAGAGACAAGGAGTTGTCCAATCTATGGTAAGGATATGCCAATGATGCCAGGACTTAGGTGCTTTGCCTATGCTCATGCTTACAGACCCATTTGGGGGCTGTAACTGCCCTTGACCTTGACCCTCAAGGTCCCTTATGAGAGTATGCCCTGGTAAGCATTGGGTCTGAAGTTGAATGTATAAGGCACGGCCTATAACCTGATTTTTGAATTAATGATGAGCTCAGTGCTAATATACATGTGTTGTCCCCCTTGCTGTGAGCTAATTGGAAATGTTGGGCACTTAGGTAGAGTTTATGATGATTAGATGTTTGTGCTTTTCATGTCCAAATTCCTCACATTTTTATTGAATCAAAGGTGAACTGATGCTGTGATTCTTGACAGCTGACATGATAATGTTGCACCTTTGTTAACTATTTTCATTAAGAAGTTTGTGGGTATCATCACTTAAAACCCTTAGGAGACTTCACTCCTCCACTAGGGATCACCTAGGGGTTTAAAAGGCTTGGTATATATGCTAAATGTATTCGTGCTCGGTATTTCAATTCTGAGAGTAGTTGTTTTAATTTTTGTTTGCTCAGGGACTAGAAAAGATTAGGTTTGTGGGGTGTGTTATTCACTAAAAAGTATCTCTTTTCACCTCTTAACTTAGCCTTTGCTGGGCCTTGAAGCAAACTAATAACCATTTATTAACTGTGTTTTACAGTTATCAATAAAATGTGCAACTTAATAAAAACTCCTTACTTTTTTTCCCAAAAGAGAGAGAGAATGCACTCAAAGATGGCAGCTGAGACAAAGCCTGATGAAATACCTTGGTAGTGCTCACCATGGAGACTCATTGTTGTTGATCATCATTGACCAATGTCTAGCAGATGAATAAAGTTAGCTGAGAAAGGAGGAGACTGCAATAGCAGCAAGTGTAGTGCAACAAAGTGTCAAGAAATAGACCTCATAGAGTTGAGGAGCCTCCTCGCGAAACTAAAGATGTAGTGGAAGAAGCTCTCGCACAGATAGGCCGTGCAGTCAAGAGGAGAGCTGTAAAGATATCATAAAGATCTGGCAGTGTTGAACCTTCAGAATTCATGGTCGCGAAGCTCTCGCGGAGATCAAGCCTCAAAGCAGCCGTGCGAGGAACACAACAAGCCCATATGCATAGAGAACAAAAAGTCACCTCCCAGAGTTCTCTCGTGGCCCTGGAAGAGAGAGATGCCCAGAATTCCTCTGGGACAGATCTTGCACACTCTAGAGCCTTACAAGTTACTAGGCGAGCGCAGGAGCCCACTTGCGCGAGTACTTAGCGAGAGAGAGCTCCTGAAGCTCTACTACGCAAAACACCCAGGCTCTCTAGATCATCTCTATTATAGCACTGCGACGCGATGCAACTGCACGATTCACTAAAGGTTTACTGCATAAATGAGCCCTTCCCGTCAGCCAAAGGTAACTCCACGAAAGCGAAGCAACTACGTGAGTGAACTAAAACAGCTGTCAGCCCCGCGAAGTGCGAGCTCTCCACTTCTCAGTTTTAACTTAGGGACCTTTTTGGAATTTTCCAAGGCTAGGGCACACTTCTCGAGGTGCATATTTTGAAGCACACATCTCAAGGCATTGAAGGGTTATAACAGTACCACGTCTGCTAGAAAAATTAGGGTTAATCTCTTTAGAGCCAAGGCCATTTTGACAGAGTGTATAAGCTGTACTTAGAGTTTATTATTTTCATCTTTCCTACATCCTCTGTCGGCTGAGAGCTCTAGCAGGCTAGGGTTAGGGTTTGATCACATCTTTTTCCTATTTCTCTTCTCTCTTAGCTAAGCACTTGCTGGCTAATCCCCTGGTAAGCAGCTAGGTTTAGTTTGGTTTCAGTATTGTAATAGATTTTGTATACAATGGGATTATGGATGAGTAGTTCTGTATAGGCTGCAGCTAGGAGATAATTCATTATAAGTTTTGTTTTTGTTTAATGAACTGCTCTTTTAATGCTTAATCAAATTTATAGATCTTATGGTTTCTTTAAATATTTATAGGATCCATGTATTTGGGACTAGCCCATTCAGTTTCTAGTAGATCTATTGTTTACCATCTGATTTCCCTTGATTTGATAGACACATGGAAAGCAATGCTGGATCTATAGTGAGATCAAGGGAGCTCGGAGGCCTATGGACCATGGTGGTTGCAGTAGTTTTTATGTTCCTTCTCAAGCCTCTGTGGGATGGACAAACCAGTGGGATACCCTCTGACCATTCAAGTGGACAAAGTATAACCCTAAGGTTGTGTCCATTCACATGTTTGAGAAGGATTCGTCTCCTCAGCACATCTAAGGGCTTGTACGGAGCTTTGTATAATAACTGGATCCCCTCTATTCTACCTAATCGATATCAGATGTTAGATCTGATCTCATGTAGTAATTGTAGCTTAAGGCTGAGTCATTGTAGGCTATTTGTAGCAATGACCAGTTGAGCTAAAAGCCTTATTCAACCTGTTGCATGGTCCTTTTTGTGGGCACTAGTGAGCAGTTAGCCTTAGTAAAGAACTTAGGATCTTATGGGTTGGAATACCTAGGATGTCAGCCAGGTCTGTGCGCAGGTCTGGGGAGCTTGTAGCACTGGCATTACATAGTATTGCAGTAGTATTCATGGCTAGAGCTGGTCCAGTGGTTGTGGAGAGGATCAATCCACTCTTCTGGATTAGACTAGCAAATTTTTTGTTTAACTTGTGGGATTTGATAGACTCTATTGGATACCATGTGACCATTGGAGTGGACAGAGTATAGCCCTAAGAGTGCCCCAAATGGCATGGGTTAAACTGGGAGCTTATACCTTATTGAGGCTTTTAATTGCGTCTCTACAAGGAGCACTGCAGAGATAGACTAAATTTGAGTTACATTACAACATCATTAACTCCAGCTCAACCTGCTTACTTCTCATAATTTTTGTATTTTATTTTGGCACACATTACCACCATCCTCCTCTTAACCCTTTCTTTAAGATAGGGCTATATTTTATTTCTCTATTTTTAGGAATAATTTAGTATAGTCGTGCAACCCAACTCCCTTTCTTTAGGATTGTTAGATCTGTAGCCAGATCTGGAGGCCTACTATTATAGCCCATTTTGGGTTCTAGATCAATTTCTTTGTGTGACAAACTCTTACTTATCAAAACTTGCTACAATGGACCCTGTATCTTGTAGGACTGTGTTTATTTCAGACTTGCTGTGCTGACCCATCTCCAATTCCCCACTCTTGATTTATTCTCGCCACTGTTCTTAATAAAATAGCAGCAAGAGTCAAAAAAATTGACCAACACTTAGCACAAAGATTCAAGCAATCCCTTTCTCTTCTCTTTAAACCCTTCTCTTCTTTCTTTTTGCTCCAACACACATAAGAATAAACCCAACAAGGGTCTTGCACATGAGAATCACCCCTTAACCAAGCAAATGCTTTGCCTTCATGCAAAGCACAAACACATAACTTGTGTGTTTCACTTATCCACTTAACCTATTTGGTGTGAAGCACATACACATGTAAGTGTGTGCTAAAAATCCTTTGGGTTCCCTTGTGAGCCACACTTTAGTATTGAATTGCACTATACCAACACATTTTACCTCTGTTAGGAATGCTAATATTGAAGATTTGAAGTTAGTGACAATGGAGCAACCTAGAAAGTCATGAGAGACAAGGCAATCAGCTTCTCTAAAAAATACGGAAATTGGTGATAGGCAAAGTTTGAAATGTGTTCAATTTCCATCCCTAGAAAACTTCAAACTAAACAAGGAAGCTGGTGATAACCCCTCGTTCATAAATCCACCTGATGGCCATCCAACAAAGGAATCCTCCTCTCTCCTCTCTCCTCTCTCCTCTCTCCTCTCATTGGGAGCCTCTCTCAATGAGAAATTTCCAACACAACTAATCTAGGATAGAGCATTATAACATCTTAAATTCTTTAGAAAACTATAGAAATAACCCCAAAATATTTTCAAAAGGTCTAAAATGAACAAAGAGTGCTCACTTGTATTTCAGCCCAACAACCACATTGGTACTTGTTTGTAATGGTTAGCTTGTGTGACATTTCAAAAACTATAAACCAAATAAACCCAAAAAATAGTAAATCATTTCATGCATATATTATATTGAACCAGAAGGAAATGACCAAATATTCACTCATACCACTTGAATTGCTGGAACGTTTAGAACCACAAGGAGAATGTGACAAAAAGATGCACATTTGAACTAGGGCCATACACCATGTACATCACCAACAGTATCTTCAACTCCAACCCCTTCAAAAAATGGCTCTGTGAATACAACCTGTAGTTATCAACAAACTTTACATGAAATACCACAAAACCCGTTCTGTAGCTCTGTATTTAGCACCTCCATGGAGTATTGGCATTGTGTTCCAAGCTGGAAAACAAAGAAAACAGAGGCCAGCTATTGCTGCATGATTATGAAATCAGCCAGTGCAGTGTGGATTCCTCATTCTATGCGCATGAACTTTAGAAAACAATCATTCTATGAACCAATTTTCAAAAAACTAATTCTAACCGATTGAAAAATTAGTTTAACAAAAATAGAGGGTGCACTTCAAACGTAATTATTATGTGTGTGTGTGACACAGGGCATAAGGAGATCCACAGATAAAGAATTATTCATTAAAATTTGCCTAAACAAACCCTCTAAATTAATATATGTGTGTGTGTGCAGTACAAAAAATAAGACTATTAGCGGCAGTTTTTCTAACAAAAAACTGTCGCTAATAATCCTGTTGCTACGAAAAACTACCACTATTAGTCTTACCGCTACAAAAAAATACCTTAATAGCAAGTGCCGCTGAAACTCCTTAATTTTGTAGTGGGGACACAGGGCATATTGGTTCATAGAGAAAAAAAATTCTACCCTTGGATGAAATCCGCAAGCTTAAAAACCCAACCATTCTTATTAAGTGAAGAAAGTCCCAAAAACTCCCACACGATGGGACAATTCGAGAAAAGTAAACATTAAAAACAGTAAAAACATTTTAAAACTAATATAAGAGCTGCTATAGAGCCAATCGAGTCGGCAAAGTTGGTGACAGGTCATGACATTTGGCCTTCCCTTTGCTTCTGCTTGTCTCTTTATTTTTAAGAGGAACACCAATGAATACTTCAGGAGGACAAAACTTGCCTTTTGGTCTTGGAAGGTAGCAATTATCAAATGACTTAGTCATATAATCATATGATCCAATGACCTTTAATTCAATCAAGAACCTAGCAATTTTTAAAATGGAGATACACCAAGCAATTTTCAATTGCTAATGGCTTTTCCCTCATTTTGACATAGTGCAGCTATTGATGTGGGTAACTAGGGTCGATCTCAAAACAAAAAATGTCTCAAGATAAACCTTAGGATATTGTTTGTTGACAACATACCATCTGTTTCATGACAAAAAAGTTTATTATAAGCCAATATATAAACTCCTCTCACAACTCATCCAAAAAATAAAGTCATCCATGAACAGCCTATGGTAGGTAAAGTTAGTGGAAAATGCAGAGCTTAAAGAATAATTATAAAATATTATTTAATGGGTGGATTCAGGTGTAGGGCAGGTCCAGATTAGGTTCATTTCTGGGTGGTCAAATCTGACCATTTAAAAGTCAAGTTTGGGCAGCGTTTGGGTAGATCAATTGGAGGAGATTTAGACACCAACATATTTAATAATCAGGCTGGTGTCTTGGTCCCGAATCTGACCTGAATGAGTCCAATATTAGACCCAGGCCCATATATAATCAGGTCAGGTCCATCTGACACATCTACACCCCTATATTAGTTAACCATGGATTTATGCATTAGCATGGGCAGAAATACATAATATCATGTTGTTTTCATACAACGACAGAAGCAAGTTGTGCAATTGTAACTTGAAAGGTGGCTGCAACATGTCATTAAACATGGAGAGGTGGCTACAACGTGTCATTAAACATGCTTGCATAAGTACACACACCTTTACAAAGAACCATGAATTTTACTATAATTTTTAGCAAGTTATTTATATATGAAATGATAGTCCCAAATTCAGCGATCTTCTGTGCCCTGTATACGACAGAATTGCGCTGTTCCACCCAAGAATTTGTGCAGGTAAAAATTAGTGAGTCAGTGGCTGAGATTTGATCAGGGACTTGAGCACTGATATGTTCATGTCCATTAGTTTTTACTTAATTTTTGAAGGCCTGTCGATTGATGAAATGGTATTGCATCTTACATCTTAGGTTTTGTTCTTCATCTGATATGTCTGGGTATTGCAATTTCAAATCCATGTAGGAATTGCACGTTTTGACCCGAAATGCGAACCTGATCCAGAAACCGGTGAAAACAAACTGGTTCGAATTGGAAATTGATTCAAAAATTAAACCGTACCTGTAGACACCCAAATTTGGCCCAAGGCCCAATCGACACATACGTCGAAAAAGTCATACCCCCAAGCTTCCGAAAACATTTTCCAAACCCTTAGGATTCATCCCAAAACCCTTAGAATCGGAGTGCCTTCGGACAAGAGGAAGTGTTGTTTTATAATTTTTTATTTTATTTTATTTAGCCATAAGTAGATACCGCTTACGAGCGGGTTAATCGGGTGCTTAACACCTTTCCGATCAATAACTGAAGCCCCTACACGAGAGCCTTTGGCGTGAATCGGTAAATTAGAATCATATTTGGCACCTCGGTGCTTTCAATATTGATTAAGTTTTTCGGGACACCAAAAGCTCCGAGTGGCAACTATATTTTCCTTAAGAGCACACCCCCAAACCTAATCTTTGCTAGTCCTCGAGCAAAGGGAAAATTAAAACAATTATAGTAAAAAGTAAATGCCACTTTCATAGGAGCACAGATGCATTTAGCTTATGCATCAAGCCTTTTAAACCCCTAGGTGATCCCTAGTGGAGGAGTGCAGTCTCCTGAGGGTTTTCAATGAAGATACCCACAAACTTCGTCATAAAATAGTTAAGCATAGTGCAACCAATGAAGAAACAGATTTTCATAACTAAAGCTTCATTTCACACCTTATTCTCTCAAAATAAGAGTTTTGAAACAGTAATGCAAACAATTTAAAACTCAAATCAACATGTGTTTTCATCACCACCAATCAATTTACATCAAGAATATAATGTGTAAAAATCAGTACAAAGTTTGCCATTAATATGAAAAATCAGGTTTAGATATAGCCCCAATGAAGTTAAATTTTAGACCCAATCCTCACCAGGCTCTCTCTCAATACTGAAAATCCAAAGTGTTCACATTCTCATCAGCTCATGATCAGTCACAGGCCTCAAATAGGCCTACATGCATGAGAATAGACATGGCTACTAATTCCTGACATCCCCATGTACTTTTCACCATAGATTAGACATCCCTTTATCTTCACATGACAGGTCACTTCACTTTGGATCAACAAAATCATTTGATTGGTTGTAATGTGGCATATGGTTGAGGTTTATAAAGAATAAAAGGGGTGTAATGGATCCAAAATTGAGAAATCAGCAAGGAGAGAAGGTGATTTATGACTTCACCTTTTTCATTACGGCACAACTTCATCTTCTTTAATGTTTTTCAGATCCGAAGTGGCCAGCTTCTTCTCTTCTTTTTACTTTTTCAGATCAAGTACTTCACTTGACTTCTCTTTCTTTTTCTCTTTTTATATTTTTATCTTTTGATGATGAATTGCCACAATTATACAACTAGTACACTGCTGTTTATGGCTTTCTTTTCTTCTCCTTCCACCAAATGTAAAACTCCTCTCAACTATCTTCAACATCTTCTCCTCTACCTTCTGAAGTCTCAGAGTGAGGGTAAGGCTGAATCATGTCATGAGGTTTAGGTTCAAGTACTCTGGTGTTTGTCAAAGAAAAAATAGATTTCAAGGCTCAAACAGTGTAAACAAAAGGGTAGTTCAGTGGGTACGAGTTTTAGGCTCAAACTGTCTAAATGAAGGCCTTAGATCATCTCCTCAGTGTCATGAGTACTGTCCAACAGTTTCAATTTGGGGAGCCTAACTTCTAGTGAAAGGATATGGATTCAGTCATTCCTTAGAGTAGAAAAATTGCCACAAACACTCTTCAAAAGTATTTAATAGGCCCAAATCTCACTGGTTATGATCTTCAATTTAACTCATGGGGTGTATCCTTATATTTTTCTCTCCTCACTAGTTCACCAAGTATTAATTGTGAAAACATTTCTTGATGGTAGCCTCATGGAGGTGTTAAACTTTCAAAAATTTTAGTTTTAATATGTCTGCAAAATTTTTTAATTTCCTCTTTCTAACATGGTTAGGTGGGAATTGACTTTATTGATTTCAATTTAGATAATCATGCTACATTAAAATTAACTACTCTATTGGCTTACCCTGCCATACCCCCAAACCTAAGATAAATAGTGTTCTCACTGTTTCAACAAACATGTATAGGGCAGTAGGGTGATGAAAGAGGAATTAAACTACAGCAGGAAATAGAGAGAAAATTAAACTAACACAAGAGAGCATAAAAGAAAGAGAGAATTATACTAAGGAAGACAACATATTATATACAATGATACTGAGAAGATAAAGCAACAATTAAACAAACTCCTAAAATAGAAAACTACATAAAACAATAATTATACCTAATTAAAAATAGCAATTACACTAAAAACAGGCTATATATTTTTTTATTTTTTTATTTTTTATTTTCTTTTTACCTTTATTCCGCTTCTCTCCTGATGCAGTTCCTTTTGGCATCAAAAACTTCTTGGTTTTCCACCTCCTTACCACTCCTTGAGGCATTGATGGTCATAGTTTCTTCATGAGTTGAAAAAACTTCACCAATCAAGTATGCCCCTTTTGGATTGGTCACTATTTGGCTTGGGTGCTAGCCCTCTTTCCTTTTTGTTAGAGCATTGGAAATTTGACCCAGCTGGCCTTCTATCTTTTTGATGCTCTGACAGTGGGAGTTCACAGTCTGTGAGAGTGAGTAGAGGTTTGACAGTGATGACATAACTTGCTCCTCAAAAGAGTGGGCTCTAGGTTGTGGTGGGGGAAAAAATAATTGACTTGGTTGGGGGGATTGATGTGGGAAATGCTCTAGAGGATGCTACTAGTTGGGTCTGTAGGACAGTGCCAGTTGTTGCTGAGGTTGAGGCAAATTATCTTGTCTCCACCTCAAGTTTGGGTGGTTCCTCCAAGGATACCCGGCAGATTATTGTCCATATGATTGGACAACATTGGCATGCTCATTTACAAATTTAGGATACTAACCAGCAGATGGACAGTCAAGAAGTGTGTGTGTTGGTGAGTGGCATATTAGACATGCCTCTCCAACCTGTGCAGCTATGTGGGGCTGCAACACACTCAACATTTTATCAAACTTTTTAGACAAATTGTCCACTTTCCTCTCTATGTCATTATACACATTTAATTTATATAATATTCCCTTGAAAGTGGATTCTTTTGTAACTCTAGCAACTGGCTCAATGTCATTTCTTGATAGAGACTACTGCTGCATGGAGTTTTCACTTATCACATCAAATAAATCCCAAGCTTCCTCAACAGTTTTGCTAAGGTATGTGCCGCCACATGATGCATCAATCATGGATCTACTTTTAGCATATATCCCCTGGTAGAAGCTTTGCACAAGCTGCCATTTATGGATCTGGTGGTGTGGGCACTGCCTCAGCAATTCTTTAAATCTGTCCTAACCTTCATGAAAGTTTTTTATTCGGAATTGAGTAAAAGATATAATGCTCTTCCTCAACTGACTGGTTTTATTAATTGGGAAAAATTTAGCCAAGAAATGGCATTGTAGTGCATTCCAAGATATAATGTTGTTTGCTGGGAGCATGGTAAGCTAAGTTGTAGCCTTATCCATCAATGAGAAAGGAAAAAGTCTTAGTTTGGTGGCTTCATCTCCCAGACCAACAATTTTAAATGTGGTGCATAAGGAAATAAACTCATCGATTGCTTGTAGGGGTCCTCCTTACTTAGCCCATGAAAAGATGGCAACAACTAGATAATTTGAGACTGGATCTCGTAGTTACCCTCAGTAGTGGGGAACTGAATGCAGAAGGGGGATGAATATTCCCCTGGTGCATAGTAGTCCCTGAAGGGTCTAGATTGCTCACCCATCTTCGATGTTTCTAAATTTTCAGTAGGGGTGGGTGATGTATGCCTAGGTCTGAGGATCCTTTCTATTTTAGGATTTAAAGTTTCAAGCTTAGGATGAAGGGACCTTCTACCCAGCATACAACACACAGTAAGTAAAAAGCAAACTTACAACACACTGACAAAGTAATACTAACACTACCGCTGAAAATAAAGAATGCAGAACTGAAAAGACAATAGGGAAGAGAGAGAGATGCAAACTGAGGTAGGGTTGCTCCTGCTGCAGCTGTACCCTCCTAATTATTGCTGCTCCAAATCTGCAAAAATAAAAAATTACAGCAGTATTTTATTCAAACACCAAAACAGACAATAATAGGTCCAAAAATGGGAATAAAGAATAAACTGCAAAAATCCTAAGACTATAGTTGCAATTTCTTCAAGCACTAATAAGACACAAACAAACCTAGCTTAGAAAATAACGAAAAAATAAAACAATCAAACAAAAACTACAGTTGTAATTTATTCAAAAACTGCAACCACAAAGGAAAAAAACTTTGATTTACTAAACCTCGATCAAAACTCCCCAACAGCAGCGCAAAAAACTTGTTGGTTTTGTTTACATGGTTTGTAGTCTTTATTATAAGAATTTTATGGCAAAAATAAAGAATGGTAAAGGCAAATATAGAGCGGAATAAAACTATATGGGATTAGAGCAAAAAACCAAAGTAAACACACACAGTCCTACAAGATCCAAGGATGTTGTAGCAAGTTTTGATAAGTACGAGTTTGTCCCACAAGGAGTGATGATCTAAACATAATAGTGGTATAGTAAATCTCTAGATCTGTTACAGATCTGACAATTCTAAACCTAAACCAGAAAGCAAGGTAAAGAGAGGGTGTTTTTGGGGTGTCACAAACTAAACTAAAAACATAAATAAAAATTAGATCTAAAGAAAGTGTGAAAGAGAATAAAGATGAGTTGATAAAATAAATAAAAATTGTGGAGAAGTAGACAATTATGGGCTAATCTTCACTGTAAAATAGATCAAGTGTTGGGTCTACAGCAGTCCTTCACTTGGCTACAAGCACAAATACAAAGTAGAAGAATTTAGCCTAACCCAAAGACATGTAATGATCTTAGGGTTATATTCTGTCCACTTAAATGGTCACAGAATATCCCAAGGACTTCATCCAATTAAGGGGTTAAAGTTAAAACATGAAAACCATTGCAAACTCTATGTTTACAAGGCTACAAGCTCTTGCACCCATAGGAGCATTCAATACATGAAGATCTAATGGAAACACAAGATCTCACAGATTGAATGGGCCATTAAAAACAGCTGGTCATTGCCACAAAGAGGCCTGTAATGACCAAGCTCTCATGTCTGTAATCTCTACCAAACCACAGATCTATTCACTATAGATAGTATTGTAAAATAGATGAGGAGCTGGATCTGCAACAGTCCCTCACTTGGCTACAAGCACAAGTGCAAGGAAAAAGAATATGGCTCAGACCTGTGATCTAGACTAGTCCTAGGGCTCTACCCTGTCCACTCCAATGGTCATAGAATATCCCAGAGATTAACCCAGATATAGAGGCTAGAGATAGAACATGAATACCACGGCAGCCACTATGTTTTTAAGGCTACATGCTCATGCATCCATAGGTGCAAACAACCCATAAGAATCTAAATGAAAAATATAAGATAAGTATAGATTCAAAGAAGCATTAAAAACATCTTTGCATTGCCTGAAAAGAACTTACAATGGCCCGCTCTCAAGGTAGCAATCTCTGGAAGACTCCAAGACTGCTCACAATGCTATTACAATACAAGATTACAACTCAAAATAAACTTAGCTACTACAAAGATTTAACCCAACGTGGCTGCTAAGCTAAGGAAAGAAGAAGAAAATGTTAAAGAAAGAAAACCCTAAACCTAAAATGAGCATAGGTTCTAAGTATCCTGACTACCTTTTACAAAACAACCTACAACTATATATACAATCCATAAAGCACTGAAATACTTTGGCCAAACAGAAATTAGAACTTTGGGAGTTGCTGTCATGACCCATTCTTAGCCTAGTGTTTCCTCGAGATGTGGGAAACAACACAGCACATTGGGATGTGTGCCGTAGGTTCTGTGGAATCCCAAAAATACCCTTGAAGTTTGAATGGGAAAGATGGAACCCGTGCCTCGAGTGGTTGAGGCTTCAAAATGTAAAACTCGAGTGGTTCTTGAGTGGATGGTTTGCTTCAAGTATTAAGCTCGTGAGGATGGAAGGCTTTAGGTATTGCAGATCAACATGTTCACGAGGGGCTCTCGATAGGTTAAAACAGTAGCTCGACAGGATGAATTTCAGCAGAAGTGTCGCTTCAGTGCCTTGTTGTTTCAGCAATAGTGCACTCGAGTGGATGGTGCAGCAACTTTAATTCACTCAAGTTGATGCTTTTAACTACTCTAAAGTGCCCCAGTGAAGGCTTTCAAAGCTGCAGCTTCTCATGGGGTTCAAGGCAGCAAAAGTAGCTGCTCGAGTAGCTGGTTTTAAGTCATTTAAATTGCTCAACAGCCTATGTAGACACCCAAATTCGGCCCAAGGCCCGATCAATCTGTACTTCGGGAGAGATGTACCCCTGTGCTTCGATGGCGCCCCCTGAACCTTTAGGAACCTACCTAGACCATTAGGAATCACCCTAAAACCTTTAGAGCCATTCCCCCAATCCTTAGAAGTCACCCCTAAACCCTTGAATCCCTTCCCAGACCTAACTTGAACCCTTCTGAGTAGGTGATGAGATGAGAGCTACAGAATTTCACACAGAAAATTACCATGGATGAGCCATATACCATTGGAAAGAGGACTTCTCTAGCTTTCCAACAAGCTAAAGATCACCCAATTTGGAGCTACGGTTCAAAAGTTATGGTTGTTCAAGTTTCACATAAAATCATAGGACTTTTACTCAGGCGTGCATATTACATACGCCCAGCCATTTTTGCCCCAGATTAGTCAGGCGTATATATTATATATGCCTGCCTATTTTTGTGGAAATTTGGCTGGGCGTATATAATATATACGCCCAGTATATATGGGACCCACCACGGGCTTCATCTTCCCAAAGCTCTCCTGTTTTTGGTGAAATTCACTGTTCCTAGACTGGGCGTATATAATATATACGCCCAGCTTAGCTACAGTAACTGTCATCTGTTGCTCGAAATTCCTTCATCTAGTTTGACCCTTTGACCATCTGCTTTGTTGGGGTGGGTGTCTTGAGCTTGGTTGCACCCCCTTTGAGCTTATTTGCAACCCTTAAGTCACCTTTGCTATCACCCCATCATCTACCATTAAAACCAATTTCCCAAAACCCTAGGACCTTGAAAACCTAGAATACCTTAGATGGGGGATTACCTAATTGCTAAACCACTTAGCTCTTAAGTAAGCTCCTAACCTGTCCCTTCTCTATAAATAGAGAGGTCCCCCTCTTCCCAAAGGGTTGAAAATTTTGGTTGATTAGAGAGCTTAAGAGAGAGAGAGAGTCCTAGTGAGAGAAAATGCCATTTATTTTCCAGAATTCCAACAAGCTTAGATCACCTATTCCACTCCATTTCAACCATTAGATCACCTTCTTTTAGTCAAAATCTATTCCCTAGCTTCACTCTACACTCCTTAGCTATCAAATCTTTACATGAGAGTCCATTTCAATACCATTTGGGCCATCGGAAGCACGGTAAAGCCACAGTCTACCACGGTGCAACAAGGGCCCTTGAGCTCCGGCTCACCCCTCTCTTCCTCTACCTTCTTGGTGCTTCCTCCATCCAAGGATTCAAGCCGTTACGCCGCCGAAATTTTGGTTTGGCTCAAAGCTTAATAGGACCGTATTGCCTTCGGGCAAGGGGAAACTCCGCCCTTTTTTTTTTTTTGGCCATAGATAGAGACCGCTACATGCGGGTTGATCGGGTGCCTAAACCCTTCCCGATCGATAACCGAAGCCCCTACCCTAGAGCCTTTGGTAAAAACCAGTAAATCAGAGTCATATTTAGCACTTCGGTGCTCAAAATATTGATTTGAAAATTTCCCGGGTCACCAAAAGCTCTTGGTGGCGACTCTACATTTTCATCAATAGCGAGCGCATCGCCGCGACGGGTTCGAGAGGATCCATGGTCGCACAGATGGCGACTCTGCTGGGGATATCACTCTAGCGCTTCTCCTCTTGTTGGCCTTTCTTTTTTTTTACTAACTATTGCTGTTTTTTTTCTTATTTTCTGCTATTTTTACTATATTTTTGTTGCTTTTACTAACGTACTCACCCCTACGATTCAGTCCTTTAAGTGCCTTAGCCGATTGGCGGGCCTACGTGCGCCTTTAAATTCTTGTTTTTCCTATTCTTGTCATTTAAGCCACCTTAGGCGTTTGGCAGGCCTGCTCGCATTTACTTTTACGTCATTTAAATTTTAGTCATTTACGAGCCTTAGCCATTTGGCGGGCCTATGTGCGCTTTTCATTTCAGTCATCATATCTCACCATTGAACATCGGTCCGTTGAGGCGGCACGAGCTTGTCATCCTCGACCTAATTTTTGGACTTAATTTCACTCCCCTTTAAAAATCAGTAATTAAAAGTGAACCAATAGTGTGGGGACATAATTAAATTTATTTTTGCATTTTTTGGTAGTTTTTGGGGGGTTTAGGCACAGATACAATTTACCAGGTTCCCAGTAAGGTGGCAGCCCTAGTGGTGATGATCCTGAAAAGAACCACCCCTTCCAGTACCTGAGAAGGCGCTTGCGCCAGAGGTATATCGGTTGGGTTGCCAATTCCGATCAAGCCGTAAAACCCGCATTGGTGAGAGCATAGAAAACCCAAAATTCAGCCGTGTATCCCTAGGAAACGGAAAGGAGGGACCCGATAACATACATAACAGTCCCCGGGAGCATCCCTCCCCCAGAAACCAGTTGTTGTTCATTGTCAAACTAATTTGACAGATTTTTTTAGCGATATATTATATACGCTAATCCTCAGAAAATAGCCAGTATATAATATATACGCCAAAATCAGAATCATATATATACCAAATCTGATTTTTTGGTGGTCATTATATATACGCCCAGTATATACTGGGCCACAGCAACCCGACCTGAGGCCCAATCCATCACCCAAGTCCCCAATTAGTGGTATTAGTGCCCGCAGTAGCCTCCCACATCCTCCAACACCCAACATGCCCCCGCCCAATCACAAGAAGGCAACTTCTCCTTGATTTGCTCCGGGGGATCGGGTTGTTTGCGTGGATTCCCGCACCTTCAATAGAACGAAAGGGTTTCCTTTTGCCTCTTCCGAAGTGTGTCGGATCCCGCCGTGGGACCTACTAAAGGTACATATATCGCCCAAGACGGGAGTTGACCCTGTGCACTAGGTCATTATTCATCTAAGCAAAGGGGAGTAGTCTTCATCAAAAAAATCATCTTCAAAAAAAAAAACCCAAAAGAAATCTCTCTTCAAAAAATAGAAAAAAATCATCAATCAAAAATCACTTTCCAAAAAAAAAATTAATAATAAAAAAAAAAAAAAAAAAAAAGAAGAAACCAAACAAAAACAAAAACAAAAAGAGAAAAGAAAACCAAAAGAGTACATTTTGGTGTGACCGTCACTACGACAACCTCAAGCTCGACCCGTAGAAGGAAGGTATTCGGCCATTATCCGCGACATCAATACAACACCCGTCAGCGGGTCATGTCAAGAGCCGATACATCCCCACCGTCATCCCCATCCCATTCTCATATCGGAGAAGACCCGATCTCCGACACCTTCACCCAAACCAGGTTCGATATCACGGGTCCATTTGGGGCACCCGTGTTCACCTCCACCACATCCCCTTCCCTCACATTCTCCCAACATACCCCTTTTTCATCCCCTACTGAAACCCCTCATTTCCCAACCGACCCATACATCCCCATCTCCCATCCAAACACCCTTACCGCATCCTCATATTTCCAAAGACCCCATAGGGAGTCCCATCCCCCGCCTACCTCTCACGTTCCATCCCTCTCATCATCCATGCCCCCAACATCCTACATCCCATCCACCTCATCTCACATACCATTCCCACCACATGGCCCATCCACATCCCAACATACCCCCCCATTTACCCGGGTCATGCCCAATTTCTCCCAACCCCCTCCATCATTAAGTGAGCCATCACCCCCCAATCTCACACCTGAATCCATGCCCTCAATGGAGGACATGAGAACGATGTACGCCTTGTGGGCTGCTTCTCGGAACCCTACATCTCAAACCCCGCATTCAAATCTCCAAAACCTCCATACCCCATTCCCTCTTAACCATGCCCAACAAAACCGCCCAAGCCCATCAAGCCCATGGGCCCAAGCCCAAACACCTCCAAACCCATGGGCCCAAGCCCATGGCCCAAGCCCAGACCCAGGGCCCAGTGCCCAAAACCTCAAAACCCATGGGCCCAAGCCCAAACCCATGCATCAAGCGTGCCCCAGCCCAAACCCTCAAAACCCATGGGCCCAAGCCCAAGCCCATCGCAAACCTGTGCCCAAGTCCAAGCCCCCAAGGCCCATGGACCCAAACCTATCAAGCCCAAGCCAAGGCCCATGGAACCCAAACCCAACCCCCTCATGGCCCCATTAGCCCAAACCCAACAAGGCCCATTGGCCCAAAGTCATATTAATCCCCACACCCAAGGCCCAAAGGCCCATCAATCCAAGCCAAAACCATCAAACCCAAATCCCTCAAACCCAAGGCCCATCCACCCACGCTCATCAAGGCCCATTCACTAACCCCATACCCCCCCACCAATACCTTTCATTCCCCTATACCCCTTACCCCCCCCTCCCCCCCCCAACGGGAAATCTAAACCATCCCATTCCTCAAACCCACAACATCCCCCCACCTCCATCACACCCCATCACCCAGAATGTGCACCCAACTCAGCACATCACTTACCCACAAACCACTCACCCATTTATCCCTTCTCATCCCCTACAAACCATATGGACCCACTAGGTCATCCAACCCCTCACCCCCCAAGCCCAAATACCAGAACTCGCCCCTCACCAATACCATGACCAACAGTACGAGGAGGATGAGATCTGCAATAGTGGAGGAGTTGCTAGTTTTAACCGTCCCGGGCCCACCATCATCACAGCTAGGGTTGAACAAAATCAGGGGGAAGCAGTCCCCGCTACAGCCTCAAAGGAACCAGAACAGCTGAAAGAACAGATAGACAGAATATAGAAGCAACTGATGAAGATGGGAGGAATAGAACTACACTCAACAGACTTTTCAGACTTATGTCTATTCTCTGATGTCCCCCTGCCATAGAAATTCAAGATGCCATCATTTGATAAGTATAACGGCACTGGCAACCCCATTGCCCACTTAAAATCTTACTGTGGGGAAATGTGCCAGTATGGCGGAGATGAACGACTCCTCATCAAAGTGTTCCAGAAGAGTTTAACGGGCCCAACACTGAGATAGTTCACATCCATGAAACCGTCCATGATAAAAAATTGGAAAGATCTGACACGCTTATTTCAAGAGCAGTATGTCTATAACATGGACATAGAGCCAACGAAGTCAGATTTGGCCCGTCTAAAGCAAAGACATGATGAAACATTCAGTGCTTACTTGGGGAGGTGGAGGGCATTAGCCGCTCAGGTAACTCATCGGATTCCTGATGATGAGCAGATTGAATTGATAACCAAGGGAGCCCTCCCTGTCATCGCAGATTTTTTAGTATATCAGCAGCAGTCTAGTTTTGTTGATCTGGTCCGAAATGCTAATGGTTGCGAAGACGCCATTAGAGAAGGCAGGTTAGGAAGGAATGTGGCCAACGGGGCCACTGGGGTTCCAAAAGCAGCCGAACCGAGAATTGAAAGAAGACCAGGGACAGAGGTACAGAACATTGTTTACCCTGTGCCAATACCTAACCCCCCGATACAACTCTGTGTTACACAACCACCCTCCCATTTTTGGAGAGCAAGTACTAAGGCCAAGCAATGGACCAAGAGCCCTGCTTACTCATGAGCAGTTGAAAGCACGTTTTGAATGAGTGTTCACACCGTGGGGACAATCCTTGAGTGTCCTGTTGCCGGTATTGCTACAGACAGGCCTGGTCAATTTACTCCAACCTGGCCCGACACCCACCCAATACCAAGGAACTATGATCCGAATCTACATTGCAATTTCCACCAGGGACCGGGTCACCCTACGGACTGGTGCTTCCCGTTAAAGCACGCGGTCCAAGATCTTATAGAGGCAGGAAAAATCATTCCCCCGCCACTTCCTCAAGGGCAGAACCAGAATATCCATCAAGCCCCTCTTCCGTCGCACCCAGGAGGCCCCAGGCCTAACATACATTGGATAGAAGAGGAAGAAGAAGAGTTTGACCCTTTGAATTATATCAGTAATCAGGAGGAATTTTCACTCCCTAGGTCAAACGAAGATGAACTATTTGTTGGGGTGATCGAGTCATTGTATCTAGCCGATTATTTTCCCACACCGGCATACCAAGAGGAGCCCTTAGATTTAGGGCAGTATTTTTCCACCCCTGCTCCCGCCTATCAAATCCAAACGGGCACAGCCCCGCCGCAATCATACGCATATCCACCCCACGCCCAATTTACCCCATACACCCCTCCGTCACACCCAAATCATCCCGTACCATACGCAACTCCACCATCCCCGTATTATCCTACCCCATACACACCCTCAAATCTCTCCACCCAATACATTACTCTGCCATCCCCAAGTTACCCCATCCCATACACACCTTCAAATCCCACCACCCAATATACCATCCCACCATCCCCAAATCACCCCGCTCCATGCATAACTCCATCATCCTCAATCTACTCCATTTCACCCACAAACCCCTCATCACCTCACCATGCCACCCCCTACACAAGCCCGTCATATCCAAATCATCCAACTCAATGCACAACTCCGTCATCCCCAAATCCATCACCATCCCATCATACCTCCCCATATACAAATCCTTTATATCCCTATCACCCTGCGCCCCCCACCTCGACATCTCCCCATCCCTCCATCCCGTCCACACTCCGCCATCCTTCGTTATTTTGGCCCCAATCCAACTCCACCCCATCTCATGCAAGCAACCCTCACCCAATCCCTCATCACCCAATCACCACCGGGTCCTACCATGCCTGGTAGTACCAAGACAAGCCCCTCCGTGCCCATAAATCCAATTTCACCAATTCCCCCCATTACCATTCCACCCCCCATTGGAGTTAACTTGGTTGGACCCGAGAAACCAGTATATCCAGCCCAATCCTCCCCAGAATCCTCATGCACTCCTTTTCTCATCCCAAAACCTGCTTATGACCCGCATCAAGTGCCATTGAGCTATGAACAGACAGACATGAATGTTGGGTGCAACCAAGAGGAGGCTGTTGAATTTGTTACCCGGTCAGGCCAGATTTCTACATAGCCAGAAGCATCAGGGGCCGTCAGAGGAGAAGAGAAGAAGAAAGAACAAGCCGCGGGGAATCCCTTTGAAAAAATGGCCAGAGAGCACATACTAGAGACGCAGCTCAAGAGAACACCTGCACATATTATTGTGTGGGATTTCTTAATCACGTCCCCGCTCCACTTCCAAGCCCTAATGGGAGCGCACAAGGACGGGCATGTCTCCACCCACGTAACTCCATATGAAGAAGGGGAAATAATAGGGCAAGTGTTGGCCCCAAACGCCATCTCATTCACTGATGCAGACCTACCAATAGAGGGGAATGACCACTCTAAGCCCTGGAATATAAAAGTGGAGGTGGGAAACTTGGTGGTGCCGTTGGTCCTAATAGACAACGGGTCAGCATTGAACATATGCCCTCTAAAGATGGCAATCAAAATTGGGGCGAACCTCGACACCTTCCGGCCATCCATATCAATCGCCCGGGGATTCAACAACATCAGAAGAGAAATCATAGGAGAAGTAGACCTCGACCTGATCCTCGGGCCACAAACCTTCACCACCCCCTTTCAGGTGATGGACATCAAGTTTGCTTTCAATCTGCTATTGGGCTGGCCATGGATACATAAGCTCGGAGCAATACCATCTACCCTGCACCAAAAGCTTTGATTCATCTCGGAAGGAAAAATTGTCACCATCATAGGCAAGAGCAGAGAGGACATGGAGAAGAGCGCTCTGCACATTGAGAATTCAAAAGTGCTGAACATACCGCACACGGTAGAGGACGCCGATCTCCACCGATTTGAGTATGACTTCTCAAATGTTACCCTCGGACCAACTGAAAAGACCATGGATAAAACTGAAGGAGGAATGGATGCAGCTGTGTTCATGCTCCACAGATGGGGCCACCAAAAAGGGAAAGGACTAGGCCAGCGCCTCCAAGGAAGAAGAGACCCCGTCAAGGCCAAGGGACAACAAACTAAATTCGGCTTAGGATACAGGCCCAGAGAAGAGGAAGTTAGAGAGGCCAAGGAAAAGATGAGAGTCGCAGCAGTCACCAAGGCCAGAGGAATCATCTTGGAAGAGGAACCTCACGCTCGCCCGCACATCCGTGAAACCTTTGTGAGTGCCGGGGTAGTAAAAATTGATCTAAATGGGGAGACGAGGGTTACCCCACATAAGCCCGCTTCCGTCCACCCCACCAATCCCCACATCATTCCCCCAGACTTCGAAATAGACTTAGCCGCCCTTTCCTTATTTGAGGAAGAAGTTCCCTGATCCACCCATCACTCTAGCACCAGCCACTCTGGGCCCCTCCTAACCATAGAGGGCAGGGTCTCAGAGGATCCCTCTATAAATATGTTAAGGGAGGAAATGCAAGAGCCTACCGATGCCGCTCCCAATCAAAGAGGTAAAGACCAAGCCTCGCAGGTGAGCAACTGGGCATCCTTGCCCCAACTCTTGAGAGCCGCCAAATACCGTGAAAACGGCACCGACTCTCCAAAAAAATACAACCTGTAAAAAGTGAGGTTAGCCTCTGGACCACTCTACCTTGTATATATAGGGATCCACCTCGTCAGGGGACTGACCTCCGAAAAAATGCAAAAGACCATAAAAATAGAAAAAATACCAATTCCAAAAATACTGTCCTTTAAAATTCTCAATAAAATTAAAATCAATGTCGTGATGCTCGTCCCACGTGAAGCCGACCCCTTTCCTGTAGAAATACAAGAAGAGGTAGGAGTCACGAGTCTGGACGCGGAAGGTCAAACCGATGAGCTCCCCAATGAGCTCCTCAAACAATTTGCCGATATCGAGCATGGCCCTACCCTGATCGTCAAAGAGACGGAGGATGTCAATTTGGGCACCACAAAGGCCCCTAGAATCACTAAAATCGGAACATCTCTGTCCCCTGTGGAGAGGAAAGGTATGATAGACTTCCTTCGGTCATACCAAGACGTCTTCGCATGGTCGTATGAAGACATGCCTGGTTTGGATATCGATCTGGTTGAGCATGAGTTGCCACTCTACCCCGATGTCAAGCCGGTTAAACAGAAGCTGAGACGCCTCCAACCCGAATGGATGTTGAAGGTGAAGGATGAGGTCATTAAGCAGTATGACGCAGGTTTCCTCATGGTATCCAAGTACCTGCAGTGGCTGGCCAATATCATCCCGGTACCGAAGAAGGATGGAAAGGTTCGAATGTGAATTAATTTCTGAAACCTCAATAGGGCGAGCCCTAAGGACGGCTTTCCATTACCCCACATCGACATCTTGGTCAATAACACTTCAAAGCATGGGATGCTCTCTTTTATGGATGGATTTTCAAGATATAATCAGATAAAGATGGCAAAGGTTGATCTCAAGAAGACAGCGTTCATTACCCCCTGGGGAACCTTCTGCTTCAAAGTAATGCCATTCGGGCTGAAGAATGCTGGGGCAACCTATCAAATAGCAATGGCAACCCTGTTCCATGACATGATGCACCGAGAGATCAAAGTGTACGTCGACGACATGATTGCCAAATCACCAGAAAGGGAGGACCACTTGATAAACCTTCAGAAGCTATTCGAGAGATTGAGAAAGTACAGGTTACGGTTGAACCCCCAGAAGTGCACCTTCGACGCTATGTCAGGAAAGTTGTTGGGCTTTATTGTCAGCAGGAGAGGGATCGAGGTCGATTCGACCAAGATCAAGGCCATCACTGAAATGCCACCACCGTCTACAGAGAAGGAAGTCAGAGGCTTCTTAGGCAGAATCCGGTACATCAACTGATTCATCACATAGTTAACTCCGATATGCGCACCAATCTTCAAATCACTGAGAAAGGACTCACCGGTTGAATGGAATGATGACTGCCAGGCTGCATTCGACAAGATTAAGGGTTACCTCCTGAAACCTCCGGTATTGGTACTGCCCGTACCTAATAGACCACTGATAATGTACCTGTCCACGACAAAGTTTTCCATGGGCTGTGTTAGGGCCACATGATGAGACAGGAAGAAGAGAGCATGCCATCTATTATCTAAGCAAGAAATTCACTGATTATGAGACATGCTATTCTCATCTGGAGAAAGCATGCTTGGCGCTCGTTTGGGCTACTTAAAGACTTCGGCACTACCTGTTATCCCAAGCCATCCTACTTCTAGCACGGATGGATCCGCTAAAGTACCTATTCGAGAAACCTGCACTAACTGGCCGAATTGCACGATGGCAACTACTCCTATCCGAATTTGACATTACTTATGTCACCCAGAAGTCGATCAAGGGGAAGGCACTCGCTGATCAATTTGCTGAGAACCCTCTGTCGGACTATGAGCCTCTAAGGACCAAATTCCCTGATGAGGACATTCTGTTCATGACTGACAAGGATGCTGAGGAAACAAAGGAGTCCTGGGTAATGCACTTTGATGGAGCATCGCATGTTGAGGGCCAAGGAGTTGGCGCCATTCTTATCTCACCCAGAGGATGACATATACCTATCTCAATCAAATTGAACTTCCCATGCACCAACAATATGGCCGAGTATGAGGCCCAGACATAATGGTTTAGCGTGATCTCGATCTAAATATAACTCACCTTAGGGTCTTTGGAGATTCGCAGTTAATTATATGCCAGACCAACGGAGATTGGAAGACCAAGGATGAGAAACTGATCCCATACCATGAACATCTTAAGGATCTAATAACCTGCTTTGAGGAGGTCACCTTCTCCTATGTACCACAAACAAGGAATCGGAATCTTTGTCGATGCCTGCCACTCGGCCTCTATGGTTGAGATTCCATACGGAGTTGTGATGAAGCCAATCATGATAGAGCAGAGGGACGAACCGGCTTTCTGTCACCTGATCGAAGGACCTACAGAGTTAGATGATGAACCACCCTGGTTCTCGGACATCAAGAATTTCCTCAAAGCCTGAACTGTCCCAGATGGAACATCAAAGGTAGAAAAATGCACCATTCAGCGATTGGCAACGAACTACGTCATCTGCGGCAATCTCCTGTATAGACGGTCTCACGACAATATTCTGCTCCGATGCCTAACCCAGAAAGAGGCGGTTGAGATCATGAAGGAGATCCATGAAGGGGTCTGCGGGGCACACATCAGTGAACACATGCTTGCGAAGAAAATTCTAAGGTAGGGATACTTTTGGACGACTTTGGAGACTGATTGCTGCAAGAACGTACAGAGTGCTACAAATGCCAAGGGCACTCTAGTCTAATACACGCTCCGGCCATTGACTTACACAGCATGGCCACTCCTTGGCCGTTCGCCACCTGAGGTCTCGACGTCATTGGCAAAATCAATCCTAAAGCTTCCAACGGGCATCAGTTCATCCTCGTCGCTGTGGAATACTTCACAATATGGGTAGAGGCGGCCTCCTATACAAGCATTAAGGCCAGTCATGTTGAGAAATTCATCAAGAACAACATCATTTACAGATTCGGCGTACCCAAGGACATCATCACTGATAATGGCACTAATTTCGCTAATAGGCGCAGCCGGGCCTTGTGTGAGCAGTTCCAGATCAAGCATCATTGATCATCCCCATACAGGCCACTAACGAATGGAGCTGTAGAGGCAGCCAACAAAACTCTAATCTGCATCCTAGAGAAGATGGTAGTTACTTACAGAGATTGGAGTGAGCAGTTACCCTTCGCACTTTGGGCCTATAGAACGTCTATCCGTACTGCGACAGGGGCAACACCATTCTCCCTTGTGTATGGAACCGAGGCTGTACTACCCGTTGAGGTTGAGGTACCGTCGCTCCGTATCCTTTTGGAATCCCATCTACCTGTAGCTGAGAGGGAAAGAGCCCATTTTGAACAGCTAGACTTGATTGATGAGAAAAGACTCCTAGCCTTGTGCCACACCCATATCTTTCAGAGGAGAGTTGCACGTGCTTACAATAAGCGTGTTTGCAGTCGAGATCTGAAGGTAGGAGACACTGTACTGAAGAAAATTTTCCTGTCTCTCCACGCCGATTCGAGAGGGAAGTTTAGGCCAAATTGGGAAGGACCCTACGTCATCCGAGAGGTTTTGCCAGGATACGCCGTTCGCCTCGCCACCATGGACGGAGACCACTTTCCTGAGCCCATCAATGCTGGATACCTCCGTAAGTTCTACTCATAGGTCCTGGGACAAGGTAAGTTTTGATAAAAGTAGATGCGTGACCGCTTAAGTGCCCCATAAAAGAGGCCATCATTTCAAAGACAAGTACCCCAAAAGAAACATTCCCTGAAAACCTTCACCCTTTTTGCTACACACGTTGGGCCAATAACCATTTCTTTCATATACCCCTCCCAAAATTCTGAGAAAAAAGAGAAAAGAGACAAGAGGAAAAATCCAAACCAAAAAAGAAGAAGAAGAAAGCAAAACCCCCAAAAAAAAAAAAAGAAAGAGGGGGACCAGGACTAAAAAGGAAAAGGAGAGAAATCTTTGGGGCATAAAAAGCCTTTGGAAAGGAAGAGGAGTCCCCGAATCTAGAATTCACTCAAAACTTAGATCCAAATTCCCAGAAAAACCCAACCTGTTTGAACCTCGGCCACATTACAACCCGAAAGAAAGCCCTCTTTAAGGTCCACAAGCGGTCATAGCATCTTTTGCATCAGCACAAACTAAGTTAACGGACCCCACAGAACTTCATTCAGCCGGCTATGTCGGAATCGACGTCCATGTCGTGGCCTTCTGCTTCCAAAAAAGGAGAGAGAAAAAAAAGAGAAAAAAAAAAAGAAAAAAAAAAAGAAGAAAAAAGAAAATTAATTTGGGTTCAAAGCAAGATGGACGTGGTGAAAACCCGAAAGGGCACCACGGGTAAAAACATTGAACCCACGCGGACCAGGTGAAAACCCGAAAGGGCACCTGGGGTAAGAGAGCGAACCCATGGACGAAACGAAAGGGCGCTACGGGTAAAAACAGGGATGACGGGCATGGCGAAAACCCATCTTGGGCGCTATGAGAAAAAATGTCAAGAAAAGAGAGATTAGGAGAAGACCTGTTCTGGCCCGCCCATTTCAGTTTGAACCCCTTTTTCCACTCATGTGAAAATTGGATCAGATCCCGATCAAGTATGTCGTCTCTACCGCGGCGTCTGACGCATGACCAAAGGGAAAGACAGAAGACTAGACCAACCCCTGGGAAGCTGACCTTCCCACGTTTAAAGGAAAAACCTGAATCTCATGAACAGGGTTCGACCATGCTCAAAATAGGACCCACTGGTTTGGCCTTGTAATTACCGTCATCACAAAAGATCCAAAAGAAAAGAAAAAAAAACACAAAACAAAAAAAAGATAATAGATTTCCCTTTCCCATAAAAAGCCCCACACTGTGGAGGAGAAAAATTTCAAAAAAGATAATAGATTTCCCTTTCTCATAAAAAGCCCCACACTGTGAAGGAGAAAATTTTAAAAAAAAGATACTAGATTTCCCTTTCCCATATAAAGCCCCACACTGTGGAGGAGAAAATTTTCAAAAAAGATAATAGATTTCCCTTTCCCATAAAAAGTCCCACACTATGGAGGAGAAAATTTTCAAAAAAGATAATAGATTTCTCTTTCCCATAAAAAGCCCTACACTGTGGAGGAGAAAAATTTCAAAAAAGATAATAAATTTCCCTTTCCCATAAAAAGCTCCACACTGTGGAGGAGAAAAATTTCAAAAAAAGATAATATATCTCCCTTTCCCATAAAAAGCCCCATACTGTGAAGGAGAAAAATTTCAAAAAAAGATAATAGATTTTCCTTTCCCATAAAAAGCCCCACACTGTGAAGGAGAAAAATTTCAAAAAAGATAATAGATTTCCCTTTCCCATAAAAAACCCCACACAGTAGAGGAGAAAAATTTCAAAAAAGATAATAGATTTCCCTTTCCCATAAAAAGCCCCACACTGTAGAGGAAATTTTTTTTTAAAAAGATAATAGATTTCCCTTTCCCATAAAAAGCCCCACACTGTGGAGGAGAAAATTTTCAAAAAAGATAATAGATTTCCCTTTCCCATAAAAAGCCCCAAACTGTGGAGGAGAAAATTTTCAAAAAAAGATAATATATCTCCCTTTCCCATAAAAAGCCCCACACTGTGGAGGAGAAAAATTTCATAAAAGATAATAGATTTCTCTTTCCCATAAAAAGCCCCACATTGTGGAGGAGAAAATCTCCATAAAAAGCCTTACGTTGCGAAGCGTACGAAGAAAAAAAAAGAGAGTCAAAAAACGAAAAACATATGTATGTATAGATTTCATTCCATTTCTTACAGTATTACATGCGGAGTGTCACGTCCCAAAAAGATAATGACATGACACACTTTCTACTTTGCTGCTTTCTTTACAAAAAAAAAAAAAAAACCAAAAAATATATATCTGTATATATATAACGACAAAAAAAAGAGAAGAAAAATAACCCAAAAAGAGACCTCTGTTATGGGGCATTCCTCCCCTCCGTGTATATGATCTATGATATGTGCAGGAACAGGTCAAGGGCAGGGAGCACGCTTCAAAGCGCTAATCTCTGCAAGCAGAGAGTCCTCATGAGCATTTCGATCAGACATCCACCTACCATGAAGACTCTTCTGCCGTCTTCGTGAAGCTTCAGCTGCGTTGCGAGACTCAGTCAAAAGCCTAGTCAACCGAAGAACCTCACTCTCGGTTGTGGCAGCTCTCACTTCTGCAATCTCCACTCTGACCCTTTCTTTCTCCAAAGCCTCGGTCAAAGTCAGCCTCTCTACATAAAGGGACTCGATCCTGGTTTGAAGCATCGCTTCCTTACAGGGCCAAGGACTCATCTCTATCACATCTACCGAAACTGGGCTAGGAGCAGGTAACTCCGCGGATACCAGCCAAACCTCATAATCGGAGGAGGGAACTCCCCCCAAAACCAAGCTACACATATGCACCGATTGACAGGTTTCCCAGAGGGCCGCTATGTGATCAAGATCACTAAGAGAACCTCGAGAGAATATCAGAGAGCACAAAGGTGGCCTTGCAGTACACGACACATGCTGAGTATACCCGAATTGACGAAGCACCTGAGATGGGAAGTAGTATGTGCTACCAGTCAACCCCAAAAGTGTAGTACCCTCACAATCCCGAGAGCAGACAATCGGAAAGGTGCCGTCCATCAAGGGAAGTTGCCAGGTCAGCTCCGCATCAGATAGCCACAGGCTTAGTTCCTCGATGCTCCCACAAGGCAGTCTCGAACTCCGGATCAGAAAGCCCCGAGCCACATCCCCTCTTATCAAGCAGAATCTCGACACAGGCCCCATGATAGCCAAATGCTGCCCTAACCAGATCTGAACAAGGAGCGGGCTCCCGCTGATAATCCCAAAACCGGCCTGAGGCCGCAACATCCAAGCCTCGATACATCTCCGCCAGGACCAGGTGTACCAATGAGCGACCTCCCTCCAATTTGGTCAAGACATCACATAGTCCAAGGGAAAAGCTCTCACCCCCAGTGAAGAAGAGAACTTTCGACAGCAAATAAAGGGCAAAGGCTTTACATTGAAGGGATTTCGAATAGGCAACTTTCGAAGGCTCGAATCGTCGAAAAGTTCTCTCAGGAATTTCACCGAACACCTGGTGGGCTCTCCGGAGAAACATTTTTCATATCCACCCTTTTTTAAGCCGAGGACCGCGTGGACCGCCTTTGCATACCCCGATTTGGCCACCACTTTGGCAAGGCAACGATGCATCTTCAGGCCTGTGATGGAGGCTAGCTCTTCCAAGGTTGGGGTTCGCTCCCTAGACCTAAATTTAAAGACATGGGCCCTATGGTCCCACGATGCCAAAGCCGCCTGTAGTAGTTTGGGCAACAGAGGAACAACAAGGAGAGAGGAAAGGTGGGACAACCCGAGGCAATTTAGAATAGCAAGCTCGCTCTCAGCCAAGCTATCATGCCATTTTTGCAAAAAACTGGGCCCCGCTCCCAAACAAGGAAGTATACTCACCCCGGCCCCCGTATGAGAACTTAGGCCCATTTTCAAAGGCGGGTCCATGGACGTACAAAGATGTTCTTGGTAAAATCAGTCAATGTATGGTGATGGACCCACCAGAAAAAAGAAAGGGAAGGAAAAAATGAAAGGAAGGGCAAAAAGGCCAAACCAGGTGGAGAAGGAGACAAGGGGGGGACCAGGCTCGGGTTATAAAGAGCCCGCTAAGTCCAATTTATAGCAGGCGTTTATATATGCCAAGGCAAAAATCTGAAACATTTTGCCAGGCGTATATATTATATACGCCCGACCATCTTAGCCATGGACTTGCTAGGCGTATGTATTATATACGCCCGGCCATTATTGCTGAACATTTGCCGGGCGTATATAATATATAAGCCTAGTTTAAGGCCAGGGCTAGCAAGGCCCCCTCTCCCAGTGGTCCATTTTTGTTCCCCAAGGAGGAACTTATTTTGGTTGGCCCACTTTTTCATCTCGGGGCATCCCACAAGCGGGCATGCTCACACCCCCAGAGGGGAGGGAGGCCTCGGATGACGCACTATCCATAGGTAATATACAGAGAATCACCTGCGGGATCACCCCCATCATTGGATGGGTGCCAATTTGTTTCAGACCAAAGGAAAGAAAACCATCAAAGCAAAGAAATAAAACATTCATATAAAGCATAAAAATTATAAATCATCCAAAAAATTGTTGTTGTTTAAAAATTATTACATATCCCCCAATAAAGCCAAGTCTAAACTATTTTCATTATGTCAAATTTGTAGAAAATAAACTAGTCCTGGGCAGCCCCCTTCGACTTCTTCCAGTGCCGGCTCACACTTTGAAAGGTACGAGTCTCCCCCTCCCGAGTCCACACCTGAGAAATACGGCTGAGAAGAGAACGCGACTCCTTTTCACGAGCACGCTGTAGGAACACACCAAAAGCCATCAGGTAGAGAAACAGGCGGAAAGTAAATAAGGAAAATAACTAGGTTGGGTCAACATTCACTCACCACTTCGGTCTCCCTAAGCCCAACAAGGTTACGATAATATTCGGCTTGACTCACTCACTCATAATCTCGCCAAGAAGAAAAAGGAGGTGTTAGTCCCACAGGCCATCAGCATAATTCAAAGGGAAGGAGAACAGAGCAACAAGATAGAGATTACCCCAGGAATCAGCTCAGGAGGTGGGACCTGGATAGCTTCAGCAGAGATTCGTGCCTTCTTGGCCACGTCGGGACACACGCGTGACAAAAAGGCATCATCCAAGCGTTTGAAGGTCCCCTGGACCACGGTAGGCGAACTGCCAGAAGCACCAGCTCCAGAAGGGTCAGAGGGTCTAGCACCTGAAGCCACGCCTGAAGCACCAGCCTCGAAAGGATCAGAGGGTCCAGCACCTATAGCATCATAAGGAGCATCCGCCTCATCCCCCTCATCTGAGACGCCGCCCTGCTCAAACTGTAGAGAAACATTTTATAATTAAAGGTGGTAGGTAAATCAAAGTAACCACAAGGAAGCTGCTAAATAAAAAGAGAAAAGGGGCATTACCTGAGATCGCGGCCCGCCAAAAGCTAAAAAGTTAGCACCAGGCACGAAGCGGGGCAGCAAGAAATGATAGGGCAGGGAATCGTACCACGACTGATACCCCCCGGGCAAGAGAAGGTCATTAATAGGAACCCCATGGTGATGAAAGTGAGCAGTGAGCTCATCAATGGAGCCTTCTGGAGCCAACACATCGGTGGGAGGAGCTTGGGGCATGGCAAAGAGAGGACGATACTGATGAGCCACTCTCTCCCCTAAATAGTAGGCCCTAGTCCAAGACCCGTAGAGGAAGATGATGCGACGGTCCAGCAAAAGGCGAGAAGGACCCACTGAGGCCAAGTTCCAGAAGGGAGATCCTATGTAAGGGTCGAGAATGACCTGCAAAAGAAGAGAAAATAGGGAGGGGATACACACATTCGGTCAGAACCCACGGCACACAAGAGCAAGAGCTGTCAATTATAAAAAGGGAATTGTTTTACCTACTCTGGGATCTACAAGTCGAACTGAGAGTGCAGCCCTAACTCTAAATGCTTCATACCTATGTCCCAACGGCGACCCACGTGCCAGTTACTCATGAGGGGGAACGTAGCAATTTCATACTGAAGCAGAGGGCGACCCGGTTGAAAGTGAAGATACCCCCAGATCTGAGAAAGCAAGCAGATAAAGACAGGTATGCTATAAAAGAAAATTGGACAAACTAAAACCAAAGGATAAAATACCTCAATTGCAGGCCAGAAACCCACAATAGAGCTAGACTCCCCAAGAACGGCTCGCTTTAGGCTAGACATGAGTACAGCATAGCCAGCACCACCCCAATTGAATCGATGCACGGTCTCCTAGTTCACCATCAGGCTGAGCAGGGACAACGAGACTCGCCCTCCACTGGTGTTGGAGAGGAGAGTCTTGCCAAGGAGGAACAGCAAGGAGATGCGGGCCAGCATAAGTGCGCGTGCAGGCTCGATATAAATATCCATGTCAGGCTGACCCTGGTCCACTAACTGATGAGGCCCAAACTGATCAACCAGCCAGGGTAGCTTGACCTCAGAACCCCGAACATTCCCAGAGGTCGGGTAAGCCCCTATCAGTCGAACCACCTCCTCCCTACTCGGTGTGCGAGTAGGTACTACAGGCACCCCTCCAATACGGACCCCAATGATCATGGACCAGTTCGCCGGTGTGAAGGCCATCTCTGCCACGGCCATGTGAAAGGTCATGGTCTCAGGGCGAAAATGCTCTATCAAGGCCTTCAGTTAGGCCGTATCGGCCCTCACAGCAGGGCACGAAATGAATTCCCCAAAACCGGCACCAGTGAGCAAGTCCTTCACCACTGGGGGAAGGTAAAGCACAAGGCGCTGGAGGTCAAACCAACCACCTCGGAACATAATGTGCGGCAGGGGCTGCAAACGAAAGGCATCAATCAGATAAGGGCAAGCCGGTATAATGAAGACATCAAAGGAAAACAAAAGCGAAAGCGGAAAAGGGGAGGGGGCTCATCTGTTTACCTGACCAACGAACCCGAAGTTCGACATATGGGTGTGCTGGCAGTAGAGGAGGCCGGTATGGGCGGCCTCGCCTTGCATTTTGTACCAAGGCTGGGAGGAGCGCTAAGACACAATGAACTGTTCCCCACGGGGACCGTAGGCCATCTCCGGCCCTTCTTGCTGATCATACCCTTCTTCACCGGACATCCTCAAAGTATGAGGCACATCGGCATAAGAGAGGAGTGTAAAAACAAAATATATATATATATATATATATATATATATGTATGCACTAATCCAAAGAAAAAAATCTCACCAAAAAAAAAAAGAAAAGCAACAAAAAAAAAAAAAACAACTAATCCCAAAAAGAAAATGTGTGTGTGTGCATACTATCCCGTAAAAAAAAATGCGTGTATGAGTACTAATCCCAAAAAAAAAAAGAGAAATATGTGTATGCGTACTAATCCAAAAAAAATGTGTGTGTGTGCACTAACCCATTAACAAAAAATGCGTACGTAATAATCCAAATAAAATATGTGTGTGTGTGTATAAATGTACTAACCCATTAACAAAAAAATAAAATGTGTATGTGTATCTGTATACTAATCCACCAAACAAAAAAAAAAACAAAAAAATACATAAATACGCATACTAATATATATGCGCTAATCCAAAAAAAAAAAAGGGAGAGGCACCAATCCATCAAATAAAATGCACTAATCCATCAAAAAATAAAAATAAAAAAAGAAAACAACCCCACAAAAACAAAATAAATAAATAATAAATGGGAAATAGGCCTAAGGAATCAAATATTTCAAACCAAAAAAAAAAACAACTAAAACAAAAAGAGACAAAAAGAAATGTAGGCATCACAAAGCATTTCATCATATATAAAAAAGAAAAAGAAGAGAGGCAATCCAAAAGGAAAAGGAAGGATAATGGTTACCTTCAATGGAAGAGAAAAACAAAGATCGATGGAGAACGAGCACCTTTGATCCACAACCTCGACCCCCGGCAATAGAACTCAAGCCAGATCAAATGAAAAAACCCTAAGGGGTTATCCCGGACTCAAGAAGAAAGGAGGGGGGAAGATAGAATTTGAAAAGGGGGGCCCCTTTTGTGCTCGGGCTCGGGCAGTTTCGTAACTGCCAGATTTTAGACGGGCGTAAATAATATATATGCCCGACCATTTTTCGCCAGATTTTGGTCAAGCGTATATATTATGTACGCCCAACTGATAAGTAGTGAAAAATACCATTTTTTACCCCTAAACATGAGCCTTGAAAGACCCTTGAGAGGACTAAATAAGTGCTTTAGTGTTCATATTGCAGCTAACCAAAAAGACAGGTCCAAATCTGAAAACCATCCTAAAATGATCAAAAAGCTGACAACGCATGTCAAACTCAAAGAGGGAGTGAAGAAATAGCCTCAGCAATGGCTAAAAAGGTCCTAAAAGAGCAAGAAAAGACCTGAAGAAGAAGAAGGATCCATTCGCAAAGAAGAATGGAAGCTAAAAGTTCAATTCGCAAAGAACATCTACTATTCGCAAAGAATTTTGAACTTTGCGAAAAGAAGAGAAGTCCTTTGCGAAAAGACCTCCTGAAGCCAAAATGCTTTGCGAAAAGAAGAGAAGTCCTTTGCGAAAAGATCTCCTGAAGCCAAAGTCCTTTGCGAAAAGATCTCCTGAAGCCAAAGTCCTTTGCGAAAAGATCTCCTGAAGCCAAAATGCTTTGCGAAAAGAGATTCTGGAGCCAAAATGCTTTGCGAAGAGAGATTCTGGAGCCAAACTACTTTGTGAAAAAGCCCTTAAACTATGCGAAATGGCATTACGGGATTTGTTTCGTCAAGAAGGTATTTCAGGAAACTTTGCACGCGCCCCAATGCGTTTTAAAACCCAAGGACATTCTGGAAGATTCTGAGCACGAACCAAAGGCATATTCCACCCCATGTGAACACCCAAAGATGAAATTACTTGGCGAGAACTTCTAGAAGCTCAAACAGATTTTTGAATTACATAACAGAATTGATGCCTCTGTTTCCTGATTGGCTGAACCAGATCAAGCATTTCTGATTGGCCAGAACAGATCTGGATCCTGGTGCTCGACTCCTATTGGTTGATACAGATCTATCCAATTCTGATTGGTTATTACACATCTGAGCTGGCTTAGGGAAAACTATAAATAGACGAACCATTTGCCCAATTTGGGTATCCAGATTTTAGAGTTTTCATCTCTGTTTCCCCCATTAGGTCGAAGCTCATCCGATTCCCACAGAATCCCTTCTTGTATTTTACCTTTGAGAGCCATTGCGAGTGATTTGTACTTCCAAGTTCGGATTCAAGATCAGAACTGAGGGCTCTGAGAAGCTCGATCAGAAGTCCGAGGGCTCTCTAAGAAGCCGTGCTCTGTAATTGTAACGTTGGATTTTAAAAGGTTGTAATTTGTGTCTTCTCCATTGGAGTCATGTCGAGGGTTAATGTTCACCTTAGTGCATTAAACTTCTTTAGATTCACTCATCCGCATCCAACTTCCCTTAATTCATCATCCTGTGCGAATTAGCGTTGGTAACCTAATTCAAAGATTTATGATGTTCATGTTCGAAATAAAGAATAGGCACAAGACTAGGCGATGATCCGTGACAAATCACCATAAGTCTAAACCTATTCCTTAATTCGATTTATTTCTCTTACATCTGTCTGGTAGCGATGAAGATTGAATCTGCTTCTGTTGAACTCTGATTCTCCATTAAAATTCAAAGGCTAAAATACATGAAGCTATTATTTCGCATTTGTCTTATTTTAAACACCTCCACAACTCGGATCCGGATCACGTAGTTAGTTCTTTTCTTTATTTGCTTTTAGTTAAACGTGACAAACCCAACACTCTCTTTTATCTATTCTTTATTTTAGATAATTATAGAGCGATCCGTAGCACAGACCGAGGTTTATCTCTCATTTTAGACAAACTTCTGTGGACGATCTTGAAATACTTACTTTTAAAACTTGCTACAATTGGCCCTGATCTTGCAGGCCAGTGTTAGCCCCAATGTGCTGATATCCCTTTCATAAGTTAACATCCATATAATTTAGCATTCTTTAATTCTTTAATTTTTGCACACATTTTGGCACACTTGGAGCGACAACAAGTTTTTTGGCGCTTCTTGTGGGAAGTTTGTTCTAAAATAGGTAGACCTAAGTTTTTATTTTGTAGATTTGATTTTATTTTAATTTTTTCTTTAAACCGCACTTTGCATTCCAAGTGCTTGATTAAATGTCTCTGATTTTGTATAGAAAACTTTTCTTTCTGCAGAATTTTTTTTTTTTTTTTCTCGAGTTTTTATTCTTTGCCTTCTAGTTATTTGAATAAATCTGCCGCCACTCTTTTGTCTTTTGTCAAATTTGGGCGTGCTTTGAGTTTTCTTTATTTTTGTCAATACTTGAATAAGGTCTGCTGCTTTTTGGATGTTTGCGGATCTGGAGAAATTCCAACAAGGAGCATCTGGACCAAAATGAGCAGATCGCTTGAGTTTGCATCCTTCTCCTTTGCATTCATTTTCTATTTTAAATTCTTGAGAACCAAAGATTCTGCTGTGTTTAATGTTTGTTTTGATTATAATTTCTCATTGCCTTTTAGGCATGCCGATTTTTTTTTTACAAAACCAAATACAAAATAAAAGAAGTGAAAACACAAATAGAAAATCGAGTTGTTTCTCATTATTTTCAAGAAGAGTAAATAAGGGCTCTTGTTGAGCGATCCAAAACAAGTAAAAAACAATTTGGATAGCAATATGGTCATTGATTTACATCGAAAAATTCAAAAAATGAAAATGAAAAATAACAAAATTGTTGAAAAGATGAGGAGGAGAAATTTGTTCCTCACCTCCCATTTCCCCATGCAATGAAGTCATTTCTCCTTTTGACAAAGGAAACACAAAATTGAGGAAATGATGGAGACATTCAAGCAAGTTAAAATTAATCTACCTGCTGATGCAATCAAGCAGGTCCCTCGCTATGCAAAATTTCTCAAAGAGGTGTGCACCCACAAAAGGCAATCTAGGATACATTTATCCAAGAAGGCCTTTCTTTGTGGAGAAAATCAACCAAGTGCTATCAATTGCAACACCACCTAAGATGCAAGACCACGAATCCCCACAATCCCTCGCATCATTGGGGAGCACACCATTGAGAAAGCCTTGCTAGATCTGGTGCTAGTGTCAACTCGCCTGTTATGAGAAGCTAGGTTTGGGAGAATTGAAACCCACTCAAGTGGTGTTATGACTAGGTGACAGATCCGAAAGGAAACCTATGGGGTTGATTGAAGATGTTTTGGTAGGAGTAGACAAGTTTTTCTACCTCACGACTTTTTGGTGTTGGACATGGAACCAACCAAAAGTACCACTTGCCATCCTGTCATTATGGGAAGACCATTCACAGCTCTGACTAATGCATGCATTCAATGCAGTGTCCGCATCATGGAGGTGTCTTTTGGAAATATGAAAGTTAAATTGAATGTGTATAATCTTACTCAACCTCAATTCTCTCTTGAGGAATGTTTCCATGTTGACATCATTGATGAGTCGGTGGAGGAGTCTTTACAAACATTTCGCAAGGTAAAGACTCACCATCTATTCTAATCCTCTGCGCCTTTTCTCTTGTCGAAATCAAAGGTGTAGATCACATATGTGATCTTTTGAACAAAGAAACTCACTGAGGAAACCCTCAAATAATCGCTTCTACTCTTATTCTTTCGTGATTCTTTGGTACTTAAGCTACATTTGAGGCCATTTTAAATATGGGAAAACCGAGAAATCTCTTCGCCATGTTCCTAAATCTTGACCAAGAAGACAAAACACCCCAAAAGCCAAAGGCAAAGCCAAGAAGTCTGCAGAAGAAAACTTTCAATGGACAAAGCGGATAGGGTTGAAAAAGAAAAAAAATACGCCATGAGGAGCCCACCGCGCCTCGAGCCCAGTCCGAGTCGTCCCCATTACCCATTCCTTTGGTTTTGCCTAACCCATTCATTGATGCCCGAAGCTCATACACAGAGCTATTGGTGGATGAAACTTTTTCTCCTCCAAACCGATTGCGTGCTATCTTTAAGATATCTCGAGGCTTCCCTCAAAGACCATCCTCACTCCATTACCCGAGAAAATTTACCCAAGGATGACAAAGCTGTGGTATCGAACCTCACCACAGTCACAGAGGAACATCTTGATGTGCCAACCCTAGTTATTTTTATAGACAACTGTGACTTAATATCCCGAGGACATTGGACATGCCCTAGGGATACCTTTTCAATTCAATCTGATGGACCCTTGTTGCTCCTGAAGTTGCCTCTTTGAGATATGGCTGCCATTTGACACGAGGGCATGGTGGGTTACGGGCAATCAATAGTGAGAAGAGATCCTTGCAAATATCTCTTGATGGATTCCATACTCCAGAGAGTTTTATGTTTCTTGGGCACACCAAGAGGCGAACCCCATCTTAGAAGCCCTCTTTCACTTCTCTAAGGGGCAATTCTTCAATGCCCCCATGTGATCCCTGAAAGCAATGGTGATGTGAGTGCCAAGGTAAAAGGAAGAAGATTGCTGGCCTCCTTTGGAAGACTCATTCTGACCCTCTTAAGAGCCAAGTTTGACATTGATAGGGAAGAGCCCTTTGAGTACTCACTCCTCACAACTTTGGCAAGAAAGCACGGACCACAAGTCGTGCCATGTTAAGAAGAATGAGGAAGTAGGAGAATCACCCTACCGGTTTACAAGCCCAATTACATCGATTGTCTCTTTCTTATTTTCTTATTTTCCTTTTTATTCTATTGCAATTTTTTTCATTATAAGTGCCTAACTTGCATTTTTTGTTCTCCTATTTAAAAAACTTACAACCCTCCCCTACTCCCTTTCCCTTTTTCCTTTTATTTTCTATCCAAATTTATGATGTGCTTGTCAGAATCGTCTGTATTATTGTTGTTTCTGTCTTCCCTAATAATTGTCCACCACCTTTGAACCGGTGAGGACACATTTGTTCCCCATAGGTTTGGGGTGTGGCGATAAGTCCCGCTTAGGAATAGTTAACATAAGGGCAGAGAATCACCTAAGTAATTAGGAAATGTATTAATTTACTTAAGAATCATGACAACTAGAAAATTTAAAATTCCTTTGCCAAATTTAGACATTCTAAACCTTGCGATATTCTACATTTCCATGATGATTACACCATAAAAACATCTTGGTATCAAGACGTAGTAAGTCAAAAGGAAGAGAAAAGTAAAGATATACTAAAAGCTCAAGGAAACCATAACCGGTGAGAATTGAGCCCATATATTTTCCATCTCTCTGAAGAGTGACTGAGGCAATTTTTTCGATTCAAAGGATTGGTGAGGCATTAGATCCACTAGAAGTTAGGAAACTCCAAATTAAAACAAGTAACAAGACTCATGAAACCGAGGAAAAGATCAAGGCCTTCTTTAGACCTTGAACCTAATGAACCAACCAAGAAAAATCTGCCTGTTTGTACCCCATTTGAGTCAGAAATCCTACAATTCTTCATCAAAATACTCAAAAGTACTTGCACTGAACCTATGGAACTAATTCAGCCTTCCCTCACTCGAGAATTCAGTGAGGTAAAGGAGAAAGAATCAAGATGGACCATTTCGGGCAACATCAAGAAAATGAAGAGAAAATACCTCAAAAAGTAATATGGTGACTGAGAAAAGAAGAGACAAACAATGTGAAAAAGTTGCAAGCAAAAGGCAAAAAGGGACTTTATGTTGAAAATTCAAGATCAAAGAAAGAACTGATCACCGTGGAATGTGAGAATCTCAAAAGAAGAAGAAAGAAGCTAAACTCAAAAGGTGGAGTCATGAACCATCTCCTGCACTTCCCGAGTTCTCAAATTCAAACCTCTGCTCAAATTGCCTTTCCTTGAAACTTCACCCATAAGCCATACAAACAAACCTAGATTAAAAGCCCTTGTGATCCAAAGTTGAGTGAGTCATGTGGAGATGAGAAGTGACCCAATCTATGGTGAGGAGATGTCAATGATGCCATTGCCTAAGAATCATGCCTATGCTCATGCTTACAGATCCGGTTGGGAGATGTAAGCGCTCTTGAGCTTGAGTGAAAATGAACCCCTCAACAAAAACATGAGAGTATACCCTAGTGAGTATTTGGGTTGGAACTTGAGCACCTTAAGTATGACTTATAACCTAATTTTTATCCATAGGATGAGCTATCACGGCACATTTGTATGATTTTCTATGATGTTCACAGATTGGAAATATTGAAACATTCATGAGGTTTATAAATGTTTAAATCCTGCAAACAATAATCAAATTTTCTGTTTCATCATTGATTCAAGAGTAACTAACCTCGCTTCTTGATTGCTCATTTGATAATATTGCGATGTTAACTGTTTCATGGAGAAGTTTGTGGGTACCTTCACTGAAAACCCTCAGAGACTTCACTCCTCCTCTAGGGATCACCTAGGGGTTTAAAAGGCTTGTTGCATATGCTAAATGCACTGTGCTTCCTACAAAAGTGGCTCTTTACTTTGTTTTTTATGTTTCTTTGCTCAGTGGACTAGCAAAGCTTAGGTTTGGGGTGTGATAAGTAGTGAAAATACCATTTTTACCCCTAAACATGAGCCTTGAAAGACCCTTGAGAGGACTAAATAAGTGCTTTAGTGTTCATATTGCAGCTAACCAAAAAGACAGTCCAAATCCAAAACCATCCTAAAATGATCAAAAGTCGACAACGCATGTCAAACTCAAAGAGGGAGTGAAGAAATAGCCTCAAAGAATGGCTAAAAGGTCCTAAAAGAGCAAGAAAAGACCGAAGAAGAAGGATCCATTCAAAGAAGAATGGAAGCTAAAAGTTCAATTCAGAAGAACATCTACTATTAGAAAGAACTTTGAACTTTAAAAAGAAGAGAAGTCCTGCGAAAAGACCTCTGAAGCCAAAATGCTTTGCGAAAAGAAGAGAAGTCCTTTGCGAAAAGATCTCCTGGAGCCAAAGTCCTTTGCCAAAAGATCTCCTGTAGCCAAAATGCTTTGCGAAAAGAGATTCTAGAGCCAAAATGCTTTGCGGAGAGAGATTCTGAGCAAACTGCGCTGCGAAAAAGCCCTTAAACTATGCGAAATGGCATTACGGGATTTGCGGCTCGTCAGAAGGTATTTGAGGAAACTTTGCAGCGCCCCAATGCGTTTTAAAACCCAAGGACATTAGGAAGATTACGAGCACGAACCAAAGGCATATTCCACCCCATGTGAACACCCTAAGAAGAAATAACGTGGCGGGAACTTCTAGAAGCTCAATCAGATTTTTGAATTACATACGAATTGATGCCTCTGTTTCACGATTGGTGAACGGATCAAGCATTTACGATTGGCGAAAGCAGGATCACGGTGCTCGACTCCTATTGGTTGATCTGAGATCTATCCAATTACGATTGGTTGATACACATACGGCTTGGGAAAACTATAAATGAGCGAACCATTTGCCCAATTTGGGTATCCAGTTTTAGAGTTTTCATCTCTGTTTCCCCATTCGGTCGGAAAGCTCATCGATTCCCTGTAATCCCTTCTTGTATTTTACCTTTGAGAGCCATTGCGAGTGATTTGTACTTCAAGTTCGGATTCAAGGCGTAAATCTGAGGGCTCTGAGAAGCTCGGTTTGTAAGTCTGAGGGCTCTCTAAGCCGTGCTCTGTAATTGTAACGTTGGATTTTAAAAGGTTCTTTGTAATTTGTGTCTTCTCCATTGGAGTCATGTCGAGGTTACGAATGTTCACCTTAGTGCATTAAACTTCTTTAGATTCACTCATCGCATCCAACTTCCTTAATTCATCATCCACATGCGAATTAAGCGTTGGTAACCTAATTCAAGCGGCATTCTGATGATGTTCATGTTACGAAATAAAGAATAGGCCACGGACTAGGCGATGATCTGTGACAAATCACAGCCATAAGTCTAAACCTATTCCTTAATTGGATTTATTTCTCTTACATCTGTCTTTGGTAGCGGATGAAGATTGAATCTGCTGTTGAACTCTGATTCTCCATTAAAATTCAAAGGCTAAAATACATGAAGCTATTATTTCTGCATTTGTCTTATTTTAAACACCTCCACAACTCGGATCTGGATCACGTAGTTAGTTCTTTTCTTTATTTGCTTTTAGTTAAACGTGACAAAACCCAACACTCTCTTTTATCTATTCTTTATTTTAGATAATTATAGAGCCAGATCTGGTAGCACAGATCTGGAGGTTTATCTCTCATTTTAGACAAACTTCTCTGTGGACGATCTTGAAATACTTACTTTTAAAACTTGCTACAATTGGCCCTGATCTTGCAGGCCAGTGTTAGCCCCAATGTGCTGATATCCCTTTCATAAGTTAACATCCATATAATTTAGCATTCTTTAATTCTTTAATTTTTTGCACACATTTTTGGCACACTTGGAGCGACAACACCAACCAAAAATGGCAGTTTTTAAACTGCCCGGCCTCCTTTTTTCGATTTTGAGGCCCGACGGACCCCTTGCATGTTGGACCACGGCCCAGACCCCCCTCAGAAGCCCATATATCATCAGGCGAAGGTGCACGCATCTCCAAATGGCCCTTCGAGTTCACTTCGATTGGCCCAAAGGGACCGTGCCAATAAACGGATCTATATCTGTTGGCGCCCACCTAATGCGCCCACAAAATTAAAAAAAAAAGAGGAAAAATAATAAGAAAAAGAAAAAATAAAGAAAATATATATATATACACAAACGTTGGTTCTCAAAGGAGCGTTGCGATGACCATTTGTGCCACTCCGAGAACCGTGTTAAATCAATTCGGAATGATTGGGTCTGCCCGAAAGTTCTCAAACCCCGTTTCATGCAGGGATACTTTGTACCTGACCCGACAGGCAGGTAATTTTGCCCATCTTCGGTCACTGTTCCCTACAGAGTCCCCCAGGAGTCGAGACCTGATCCGGCATGCAAATAAACTCATCCACCACCGGTCATGCTTGGGAACATGCACCTAGCCCCAGATCTCCCCCAGCAGAGGTCGAGGCCTGATCCGACGGGCAAACCAAGAACCCATCACCAGAATGCACACGTCCCTAAGATATATCAACATGCCAAGCTCATTCGCCTAAGGATACGTGTAGAAATAAAGGTAGTCTGAGCATGCCCAGAGTCTCAACCTGACATGAAAAGAAAAAAGAGAGAAAACAGAGAGAAGAGAAAAAAGAATGAAAAAAAAGGGAGGAGAAGAAATAGCAACCTGTTGCTGCTAAGTAAAAATCCTGAGTAGGTTGACCCCACCTTCCAAGCATTTGCTCTGGTCATCCCCCTTTGGATCTATGCTGACCAAGAGTGCCCCCGACTTCAGACAATTCGAAAAGTCTATTGTCAGTAGAAACTAACCCGTCAAAAATGAAATTGCCACCAACCAAACTATGTGCAAACATCCAGACCGAAGGGCTCATTCCCTTTTATTTCCTTTTACACTGGCTTAAAACTTGTATAGGCACGGAGTCCCTATTGAATGTACGCACTTACATCTGGGTATCCGCAGGATGGTTGTTTGTCCTCGTAAATTTTATCTTAGGGTTGAGGCTTTCGTTCGCGCCTATTTTGCTGCTCATCGCCCCTGATGGGTGTATGTCTGTACATAGTTAGTAAGATGTGATTTCATTAGGGATGGAGGTTATAATTGGCCATCTCTTTCAAGGGGGTGATTGGTCCTAGCCCAATCTTTTAAGCTTTGTCTCAAGTTAAGGCACTCCGGTTCATGTGAATCAGGAGCTCCTCACCACTGGAACGAGCACATCCCCAAGGTGTACGTATCCCCAGCATGGCACACGCACTCTTAAAAGTGTATCAACTGGCATTTGATCAACTTAAAGAGTTGTGTAAGAATAAAGTTGCCAGAGGTCCTTGAGCTTTGCTTAGAGGCCTCGAAGCAAAAGAAAATTCAGAAAATAACACAATTTTTTACTCGAAAAATGGGTATGCATTCCCAAGAGGTGTTGCGACACCAATATTCGCTCCACTCGGGTAAATCATGCTAAAATAACCTCGAGGTTGATGGGTTCGCCCAGAGACTTCGAGCCTTACCTAGGTAAGGGCACCCGTGGCCAATCTAATGGAGTTGTCGATATCCCATAGGATTGGACACAGTTTGAAGGCCTTTGCTTTAGGTGCTTCGCATCAGTTCCGAAGCATAGATCGATCATCCCGTTTCATGGAGCTGTCAGGTTCAGATTAATACTCAACATCACAAATCTATAATTTCCCTCAGGAAGTGGACGATATCCCGGCTAGCGGGCTTACACTTTTTGTGATCATCGCAGTTATGCCCAGTAATGTCGCAATGCGCTTGGGGACTGTTAGCTTTGAGGTACGGACGATATCCCGAAATGATAGGGCTTACGTACACTCACCATCACCATGGATGTTTGAGAATTGAGTTGAACCAGGCGGACCCATCAAACGTGCCTTGGACCTCTTCGGATGTCTCTTGTCTTTGGCATCCGATCATTAGTGATCGAATACCAAAGAGGGGCATTTGTAGACACCAAAATTCGGCCCAAGGCCCGATCAATCTGTACTTCGAGAGAGATGTATCCCTGTGCTTCCGATGGCACCCCCTGAACATTTAGGAACCTACCTAGACCATTAGGAATCACCCTAAAACCTTTAGAGCCATTCCCCCAAACCTTAGAAGTTAAACCTAAACCTTAGAATCCCTTCCCAGACCTAACTTAAACCCTTCTGAGTGGGTGATGGGATGAGAGCAATGGAATTTCACACAGACCATTACCAAGGATGAGCCATATACCATTGGAAAAATGACTTCTCTAGCTTTCCAACAAGCCAAAGATCACCCAATTTGGAGCTACGGTTCAAAAGTTATGGCTGTTCAAGTTTCACATAAAATCATAGGACTTTTACTCAAGCGTGGATATTACATACGCCCAGCCATTTTTGCCCCAGATTAGTCAGGCGTATATATTATATACGCCTGCCTATTTTTGGGGCAATTTTGTCGGGCGTATATAATATATACGCCTAGTATATATGGGACCCACCACGGGCTTTATCTTCCCAAAGCTCCCCTATTTTTGGTGAAATTCACTGTTCCTAGACTGGGCGTATATAATATATACGCCCAGCTTAGCTACAGTAACTGTCATCAGTTGCTTGAATTTCCTTCATCTAGTTTGACCCTTTGACCATCCCCTTTGTTGGGGTGGGTGTCGTGAGCTTGGTTGCACCCCCTTTGAACTTATTTGCAACCCTTAAGTCACCTTTGGTATCACCCCATCATCTACCATTAAAACCAATTTCCCAAAACCCTAGGACCTTGAAAACCTAGAAAACCTTAGATGGGGGATTACCTAATTGCTAAACCACTTAGCTCTTAAGTAAGCTCCTAACCCATCCCTTCTCTATAAATAGAGAGGCCCCCCTCTTCCCAAAGGGTTGAAAAATTTGGTTGATTAGAGAGCTTAAGAGAGAGAGAGAGTCCTAGTGAGAGAAAATGCCATTTATTTTCCAGAATTCCAGCAAGCTTAGATCACCTATTCCACTCCATTTCAACCATTAGATCACCTTCTTTTAGTCAAAATCTATTCCCTAGCTTCACTCTACACTCCCTAGCTATCAAATCTTTGCATTAGAGTCTATTTCAATACCATTTGAGTCATCGAAAGCACGCTAAAGCGACGGTCTTCCACGGTGCAACGAGGGCCCATGAGCTCCGGCTCATCCCTCTCTTCCTCTACCTTCTTGGTGCTTCCTCCATCCAAGGATTCAAGCCGTTGCGCCGCTGAAATTTCGGTTTGGCTCAAAGCTTGATAGGGCCGTATTGCCTTCGGGCAAGGGGAAATTTCGCCCTTTTATTTTTCTTTTTGGCCATAGATAGAGACCGCTACATGCGGGTTGATTGGGTGCCTAAACCCTTCCCGATCGATAACCGAAGCCCCTACCCTAGAGCCTTTGGCAAAGACCGGTAAATCAGAGTCATATTTAGCACTTAGGAGCTTAAAATATTGATTTGAAGGTTTCCTGAGTCACCAAAAGCTCCGGGTGGCAACTCTACATTTTCATCAATAGCGAGCGCATCCCAGCGACGGGTTCGAGAGGATCCATGGTCGCACAGCCTAGTTTCAGCAATAAATTACTCAAAAGCTCCTTGTTTCAGCACTTGCAACTAGAGTAGATGATTTCAATTGCTAGGTTGCTTTGTGTTTCAGCATGAAGCACTCGATAGCACCTTTATTTCAGGTCTACAGCCCGTGAGGTTGGTTTTGAAGTTGCTTTCAGCTACTCGAGTGTTGGATTGCTGCAGCACTGATGTACTCGAGTGTGGACTTGTTGCAATAGAGTGTGAGCTGCTCGAGTGGTACATACTTCAGCTGCTCGACAGGTACATGTTGCTGCTATAAAGTGCTCGAGCTGCATGTGATTTAAATGTTGAAGCTACTTGCATGCTCAACTATCTAAATAATCTGCTGCAGCACTCCCTTGTGCTTGGGTCCACTTTCCCTCTCTCAGTTGGATTTCTAAGGCCCCAAGGCATGCTAAACAGCCCCCATGGTGTGAACCACTATAGTGCAATTCTTTCTTCTTGGCTTGTAAATGAAGGATTGCTGCAGTAAGCTGTAATTTATCGTCATCTATAAAAACACACTTAAAAATTTATTATTAACCAGCTCAAAGGTCCATCAAAGGCTAGGTTAGCAGGTGGAAAGTGGTATATTTCAGTGATCAACAGCATCGTCACGACATGACCAATAAGAATCTTTGGTTGCACAACTATAACAGAGAGAAATAAAATTTCTTATCCATCCAAAGAAGGGTAGTGTCTCATTAGCTTGATCTCATTATTTATGGTCCAAGCTATTGGGTCGAAAGACTCCATATTTATCATTTCATTAAAAAGTAATCAAAGGCTATCTAAAACTAAATTATGTGAGATATATATCATACCTATTAATTTTAGATAAAATTCACTATGTGAACAAGCCAAAAAAACCACTGCCTCAAACAGTGGTTTTTTGAAAAAACCACTATCTTTGACAGTGGTTTTTTTAAAAAAAAAACACTACTCTAAGCAGTTGTAAACAAGACAGTGGTTTTTTTTACTACTGTACGTGGCAATTGTTTATGGACTTCAATAATGACTGCTCTTAACAATGATTGAAAACAAAACCACTGCTTTGGGCTGTCCTTTTCTTACGCAAATTATTTAAAAAAAAATAAATTTATGCAGATGATATTTAATGCAATTTTTTTTAAAATACTATTTTTTTAATGCTTTTTTTTAGCACCATTTCATTGCAATGTGGAGTCGGACATCATAGAGAACAAACTTAGTTATTTAATGAAATCTTTCTACCATGTGACTAATTAGAGTCATGGATAGATTTAGAGTCATGGGTACAATTAGAGTTAATATATCAACGACAAGTGTATAATTGCCAATTATACAACAAATTTTTACACAACACACGCTTTTCTCAAGTCGGGTTCTCTGCTATCTTTTGATTGTCTGAGAAGAACTCCATTTCTTGTACATCTCTGCTATCTTCTGATCATTTGAGATTCCCCCTCTCTTTCTCCATCACTTTGATCATGATCGAGAATAGGCTTATTCACTATGGCACCATGTTACTTCTTGTTGACTATTATTCGAGCGCGTTCAGCACGTTTCAGGTTCTTGAGAGCATCTTTGCTCACTGTGTACCGATTCTCATCCTGTGAAACAGGCAGAAAGAAAAAATAGATTCAATTAGAAAGCCACTGAAAAATATGGAAATTATTATGTGCTGCCTAGCATCTCCAAAGTTGGTAGCATGGCCCCTCTTTAAAATTGATGTATGTACCCATCGCTCCATATTTCCTTATTAGTATGCCACACCTCTTACCAACTTTGGGAGCTAAAAATCACTAAACTTAAAAAAAAATTATTTGGGCATATGGATTAGAGGTGTGTAAAACTACACACTTATGTCTAATTTTGAGATGCAGATTGTGTAAAATTACAGTTTTTTAGTTTATGGGTCCTAATTAATCTAGCTTGAGAAAAAAAAATTAACAGAGACCAAAATCTATGAATTGAAAGAAACTTATGACGAAGATCCAAGGAAAAAAGTCAAATTATCATGTAATATCAAAGGTTAAATCAATGAAAAGAATAATAAAATTTGAACAAAATTGCATAAATGTTAACCTTGTAATGAAGACCCCTAAATTGTAGTGAAAAAATATATGAAATATTGAACAACAAAAGGTAAAAAAACCAAACTAGTCCTCAGTTCTATTTTTATATAACAAACAAATATAAAATCCAAGTGACAGAATCAATAACCATCAAAGTGAAGCAACAAATTGAGATGGCTGGACACAAATTGTTGATCTCTATGAACAGAGCAAAACCAAAAAGAAGTAGAGAAAATTATTAAAAAAACACATGGCCAAAGCTTAAAAATTTCTCCCATCAATTTTCTCTATCACTTAATATTTTCTTAATTACTTATAAAAAAATCAATTAATATTCTATTTTAAAACAGTTTAAAAAACTAAAAACGGCATACAAAGTTACAAACACAAGATTCTCTTGAAAGAGAATGCAAAAGAGAATCAAATAATGGAGAAAACAACAAAAGAACAGAAAAAGAGTCCTAAAAAATCATCCATGACGCAACAAAAATAAATGGCCCATCTCATGTAACCAACAACATTGGACCTTATGAACAAGAGCTAAATGACCATCTCATGTAACCTCAAGAACAGAAGTTTGGAAAAAAAAAAATTCAAAAACATTCAAGAACAATATTGACATAGCAAAATCAAAATTAAACACACAAAAGGCAAAACATGAGAAAATCAAATAAATTAAACCACAAGCAAATTTCCTGATAAACAAGACTATTAAAAGTTTAGAACCAAATTATTAATCAATAAATCAACATTAATCATCAAAACCAAGAGAAAACTTCATGGGTTACACCATACATACCCCAAAAACATATTCAACTCCATTAGAACAACAAGCTGAGTGACCCCATCTCTTAGACGGATTAAATCCCAAAACCTTTAGGTAAAGCCACATTGCCTTCTTCACAATTTCACCGCCTGAAGAACCCCTCTCTCCATAAACCCAACTACGGAAAACATTTTAATAATTAAACTTCATCAACAGGCCATTGATAAGTGATAGAAAATAAGTTTGTGGGATAGAGGGAAAGAGGTCACAAGGACATGAACAAAGTTTTGATAGGGATCACGGTGGCCGTTATATTCCCCTCGAACCACTTCTTAAGCGTCATGTACTAAATGAGAAAGTCAAAGTAGGTGCTTAGTAAATAGTTTCTTATTCCATAATATGTGTGGGTGTGTGTGCATTTACATATGGATATGCTAAAGTACAAAACTCACATTTGTAGGAAATATAAGAGGAATCATAGCACTCAAATATGGTTTGAAAGTTTGGACGGCTCACAGCTTGAGTCACATTGTGATTCGAGTGAGACGATCATAACCCTATATATAGTCTTCCAAGAAAATATTATAGTTCCATATATATTGTAGGATGAATTAAGGATGCAGTCCTAGAAAAATCAAAATAAAATTGAACCTTTCCTTTAAAAATTTGCAAATGAAACACAGATTCACTTAAAATCTCCATGTTGCATCCTTCTTACATTTCACTTAAAGGGAAAAATTATATAAAAATGTTTTTTTTCTGACTATATATAAAACCCTTCAACATCCTATCTATCTAATGAAACCGTGATCCTATTTCCAGCTCTAGGATCAGCCTAGTCAGATCTAGGGAACTTTTTGCTTAAATAGTCAGAAAAAATAAAGAAGATGATTACTTGAAATCTCATGGTAATCAAAATGTATGTGCCTACTGGTACACGTGTTTATCACCTTTTCCTTTTTCCCAAGAATTAAAGTTTTGTATAGTTTTAAGAAGGATTGAAATAAAACTAGCCATCGAAAGCAAATTCATATAGCATTGCCGAGAATAAAGAACAAGAGAATATTTCTAAATTTCCTTCAACAAGAAAAAGGAGCGAAGCCTATATTTTTAAGAATAAAAGAATGTAGTGCTCTATTATTCCTACAAAAAAACAAATCGTACATTTTCCTTGTATTTAGACAATTTATTTATGCTATAAATGAGAAGAGATCCTAACTACAAAACCAAAGTTGCCACAATGAGAAGAGTCCCTAGTGACGTGCAACACCTGCACATCACACATACTAGATAAGTAATGATAAGTCCCTGTGGGTGGCCAACAGGGGGTGGGATTCAAACCCAAGACCACTGCTTCTTTATGCATGGTCTTACATCCTCCCCCTTTATACATAATATTCAATAGTAACGTCACCTCCACATAGTGTGGCACACAGTCAACACACAATCACTCTGCTGCTTCTTGTACCAACAATGAAACCTGCTCAGTTGTAACAAATAGAGAACGTTGGAATTAAGCAGAAAGAAAAGAGCTGGTCATAATTCTATACACATGGAAACTTTTTTACCATACTGTAACACACAGTACACATAGCCGTCGTAGTGTGGATTAGAGTCAGCCGAAAGATTGTGCCATGCAACAATTTCTACTGTCTCTTCAAGAGCCTACAAAAGCATTCAAATAGATAGCAAATGGGAAGCAGTCTACAATGAGGCACAAAAATTGCTTTGACATGATGGTTGGAAACCTCTAATAGCAAGAATTTTGGACTAAGTCCCATCTACATCATGTCAACTCAACTTAAGAACTATGTACCAATATAGATGACTTTGCAGCATAGCCAGTGCATGCATATATCTAACACAAATTCTACAAAGGAGTGTTAACATCTAGCTCTTTTGAAATTTTGGACTGTGCTGTGCATGACAAAACTAGTAATCAACGAAGTAGGATAGAGTGAGTATGAAAGGGGAGTACTCACCAGTATTGCATATATTGATGACAAAACAAAAATAGTCCCAACCAGAATTTGTGTGGAGAAAGTCTCCAAAAATATGGCAGACAGAAGATGGTGTTTTAGAAGCTCGTATGTCATCAGAGCAGAAGAACAGTAACCTTCACCAGTTTTTGCCGCAACATTTATTGTGAACTTATTGAGAAAATTAATCACTGACATTAAGGAATTAACACAACATTGAAGTATAAAATTAACCTCCTCGCGACCAGAAGTCCCCTGTCTTGCACTATCGAGAAGAGCACGTCCGAAATAAAACACAGCAATTAACAAGCCTGAGAAGCATACTGTGTCGAAGGAGGAACCAAAAGCATTTCTGCAAAATATTTAGTCCAGCAATTATGTCAAGTTTAAACTCTAGGTCTATTTAATAAATCTCTAAATAGAGGAGGAAGAGCAGTGATGTGACAGCCCGGATTTCAGCACCCTAAAACCTATGCCATCAGATCACCCGTTAGGGCGATCCCACGCTTATACGAACACTTGGCACAACCACAAAGCAAATCCAGAAAGCTATCTCAATTAAGAAGATAGATTCATTAATCGCGTGAAAATAAAATACATTTATAAATGTAAACTTGATCAAAATAACGGTTCTAAACGTCATGCCATTGCATGAATGGAAGAACCGAAATGAACCATTGGTGATAGACATCTATCACCAACCAATGGTTCACAAAAATAATATCCAAAACAAATATATTACATGACTATTATAACTCAACAGTGGTTGGACGTACCAATCCAACCAAAACACAAATCCTGATTGCTCACACACATACAATCTACTTGGGAAAGAACTCCTCCTGTAGGGGACCAATCTCCTCCTTGAGTTCGTATTCAAGATCACTGTCCAGATCTAGATCCTTCTCTAAGTCCTCACTTGTGACATATAGTCGAAATGGTGAGCTTACATCCAAGCTCAATAAGGAAAAACTTTAGTTGCACTTAAATCTCATAACACAAGCATAAAGTCTCATAACTGATTTTCATATGCACATTTCATATTTTTCTCAATTGAATTCCATCTGCTATTTCAATCACGCACATACACACACACACACATCTAAAGCACATGCTTTGTTTTAAAACATTTTTCATGAGGAAAGAACTCCTCCTGTAGGGGACCAATCTCCTCCTTGAGTTCGTATTCAAGATCACTGTACAGATCTAGATCCTTCTCTAAGTCCTCACTTGTGACATATAGTCGAAATGGTGAGCTTACATCCAAGCTCAATAAGGAAAAACTTTAGTTGCACTTAAATCTCATAACACAAGCATAAAGTCTCATAACTGATTTTCATATGCACATTTCATATTTTTCTCAATTGAATTCCATCTGCTATTTCAATCACGCACATATACACACACACACACACATCTAAAGCACATGCTTTGTTTTAAAACATTTTTCATAACTTAAAGCATTAACTTAAATATTTTTCTGAGCTGAAATAGCATTAGAAGCTGCAGATAATACTGATAGGAATCCGAATCCTTGTCTTTCAATGAACCATTCACACATATGCCCATGCCCCTACATTAGGAGGGATGCCTGTGCCAAACACATATTACCATTGGCCGGTAAGAAAGTTGAACGGATATCTTGCCGTACCGGAGTTCAATGAACGGATATCTCGCCGTATAGAGCACAATGGATTCATTTTACTAAACCTTAAATGAATGTACAGTTTCTACCTTATAGTTTCACACCATGTAAACTATAAGTTTACACGCTTAGCACATTTCACACATAATTCTGTTGAGAATCCACACGTATGCTCAACACGTTAATCCTATATTCAAAATGTCCAAATATCCCTTAAGAATGCTTAAGAAGAACCTAGGATACACAAGAACCTAGGATACACATTTCTAAAGAATTTATAAAAAAAGAGTCAAAATAAACCTGACTCTATTTCTCGCACGAGCGAGCTCTGAAGCTTAGGTGCGTGAGCACCCAAATCTCGGGCGAGCGATTGAAATTTGGCCTGCTGAAGCTAAATTTCATTTGTCGTCTTCGGCATGCGAGACCCCTCACACGAGTGTGCTTTCAGTTCACTTAACCCTTGCTCGTGCGAGTATCAGAGGCTCATGCCTTTCAGAAGGCTTCTTGCGCGAGTGAGCTTGGCAGCTCGGGCGTGCGAGAACCCGAGTTTCTTCAGATCTGAGTTTTTTTCTCAACTCGATCTTCTTCATATTTCTTCCACACTTCTTACACATCCTGTTAAAACCTTTATTAAGAAAATTTACACACTTGAGTATTAATTTCTCACCTTCTAATCAAAGATTAACTCAAGGATCGGATCGTCTTCCTCACTTGCAAGCAAATGGGTTTCAAAAATGCCTTTCAGTTTATCTACGCTCCTTGATCACCATGATGCCAATGCAATCATATGGCGATCCTTTACACATGAGCTTGCATATGTTTCACTACGATCTAGTGAATCTTAGCACAAAGATTCAAGCAATCCCTTTCTCTTCTCTTTAAACCATTCTCTTCTTTCTTTTTGCTCCAACACACGTGAGAATAAACCCAACAAGGGTCTTGCACGTGAGAATCACCCCTTAACCAAGCAAATGCTTTGCCTTCATGCAAAGCACAAACACATAGCTTGTGTGTTTTAGTTATCCACTTAACCTATTTGGTGTGAAGCACATACACATGTAAGTGTGTGCTAAAAATCCATTGGGTTCCCTTGTGAGCCACACTTCAGTATTGAATTGCACTATACCAACACATTTTACCTCTGTTAGGAATGCTAATATTGAAGATTTGAAGTTAGTGACAGTGGAGCAACCTAGAAAGTCATGAGAAACAAGGCAATCAGCTTTGCTAAAAATTTCATCTGCCGTTACAAAAAACTACCTTAATAGCAAGTGTCGCTGAAACTCCTTAATTTTGTAGTGGTGACACAGGGCATACTGGTTCATTGAGAAAAAAAGTTCTACCCTTGGATGAAATCCGCAAACCTAAAAACCCAACCATTCTTATTAAGTGAAGAAAGTCCCAAAAACTCCCACACGATGGGACTATTCGAGAAGAGTAAACATTAAAAACAGTAAAAACATTTAAAAGATAATAATTATAAGAGCTGCTATAGAGCCAATCGAGTCGGCAAAGTTGGTGACAGGTCATGACATTTGGCCTTCCCTTTGCTTCTTCTTGGCTCTCTATTTTTAAGAGCAACACCAATGAATACTTCAGGAGGACCAAACTTGCCTTTTAGTCTTGGAAGGTAGCAATTATCAAATGACTAAGTCATATAATCATATGATCCAATGAGCTTGAACTCAATCAAGAACCACGCAATTTTTAATTGCTAGTGGCTTTTCCCTCATTTTGACGTAGTGCAGCTATTGATGTGGGTAACTAGTGTCGATCTCAAAACAAAAAAGGTCTAAATATAAATGTTAGGGTATTGCTTTTTGACAACATACCATCTGTTTCATGACAAAAAAGTTTATTATAAACCAATATATAAATTGCTCTCACAACTCATCCAAAAAATAAAGTCATCCATGAATAGCCTATGGTAGGTAAGTCAGTGGAAAATGCAGAGTTAAAGGAATAATTATAAAATATTATTTAATGGGTGGATTCAGGTGTAGGGCAGGTCCAGATCAGATCCATTTCTGGGTGGTCAAACTAGACCATTTAAAAGTCAAGTCAGGGCAGGGTTTGGGTAGATCAGTTGGAGGAGATTTAGACACCAGCATATTTAATAATCAGGTTCGTGTCTTGGTCCCGAATCTAACTTGAATGAGTCCAATATTAGACCCAGACACATATATAATCATGTCAGGTTCATCTAACACATTTTCACCCCTATATTAGTTAACCATGGATTTATGCATTAGCATGGGCATCAATACATAATATATTGATGTTTTCATACAACAACAGAAGCAAGTTATGCAATTGTAGCTTGAAAGGAGGCTACAACGTGTCATTAAACATTGAGAGGTGTCTACAACTAGTCATTAAACATGCTTGCATAAGTACACACCTTTACAAAGAACCATGAATTTTATTATAATGTTTAGCAATTTATTTATATATGACATGGCAGTCCCAAATTCAGCGATCTTCTGCCTGTATAGGACAGATTTGCACTGTTCCACCCAAGAATTTGTGCAGGTAAAAAAAGAGTGAATCAGTGGCTGAGATTTGTTTAGGGACTTGAGCACTGATATGCTCATGTCCATTAGTTTTTACTTAATTTTTGATGCCCTGTAGATTGGTCAAATGGTATTGCATCTTACATCTTAGGTTTTGTTCTTCATCTGATATGTCTAGGTATTGCAATTTCAATTCCATGTAGGAATTGCAAGTTTTGACCCGAAATGCGAACCTGATCCAAAAATCGGCAAAATTGAACTAGTTCGAATTGGAAAATGATTCACAAATTAAACCGTACCTGTACACACTCAAATTTTTCCCAAGGCCCGATCGACACATACGTCGAGAAAGGCAAACCCCTGAGCTTCCCAACCTAAGGTATATACCATTGGAAAGTAGAGCTTCTCATCCTTCCAACGAACTAAGAATCACCTAATTTAGAGTTGTACATCAAAAGTTATGGCGAAATGAAGATTGTGGATTTGTGTATGGGCCTAGTTTTCCTTCAAAAAGTGGCAAAAATTGACATTGGGGGTTTGACTTGTGGACCATCCCAAAGTCTGAGGTGTGTTTCTTTAGGACTCTAGTGACCCTATTAGCTTAGGTTATCTCTCTTTTGCCATTCAAGTCACCACCCTATCATCTACCATTAAACCCAAATCCCTCTTCTCCAAGCTCTAGAAATCCCAAAAACCTTAGATTGCCCATTACCTAATCGCTAACCCTAATTAGCTTTTTAAGTACGCCTAACACTCTCTTTTTCTATAAATAGAGAGGCACCCCCCCCTTGCAAAAGACTTGAAAAAATTTTAAAAGGGAGAAAAGGCTTTAGCTATTCCTATCCTCCCATTTTAGCATTTGTCCATTAAAATTCCAGCACCCTAGTTTATCCTTTAGACCTTATTTTCCACCATCAATCCTTGAGATCTAGCTAGAACTAGCCCCTAGCCTTCTTCTCTTATCTCTTAGCTACCAAGCCTTAGAGATTCAAACCCCTCCTTAAACCCATTTGCTATCGGAAGCTCACACAAGACACATCAACGCGAAGGTCTACATCGGTGTTACAAGGGCCCGAGAGCTCCTGCTCTCCCCTCTATTCCTCTACCTTCTTTGATTTTACTCTATCCTATAATTGATCTATTACTTTGCCCAAATTTCGACAAGGGGGAAGGGCTCAATTATATCGGTGTGCCTTCACGCAAGGGGAAGTGCCACTCATTTTAGTTACCTTTTAATATATATATATATATATATATGTATATATATATATATATAAATATATTACATAAACCAGCCCCACATAGACCCAACAATAGTAGAGACCGCTTACAAGCGGGTTGATCGAGTGCCTAACACCATCCCGATCGATAACCGAAGACCCTACCCAAGAGCCTTTGGCATAGACCGGATTCAGAGTCATATTTGTTGCACTTTGGTGCTTTTAAAAATGATTTAGGTTTCCCGGGACACCAAAAGCTCTGGGTGGCGATTCTAAATATTTATCTAGCGAGCGCATCGTCGCGACGAGATTATAAAAAAATCCCACGGTTGCATAGATGGCGACTCTGCTGGGGAGTAGCTAGTAGAGCTTCCCTTAAACTTGGCCGTTTTTATTTTTTATTTTACTAACCTTTTATTGTTGTTTTTTATTTTACTTTTACTCACCCCTCCAATTAAGTCATTTTACTTACCCCTACTTTTACGTCATTTACGAGCCTTAGCCGATTGGTGGTCCTACTTGCGCATTGTCTTTTAATTTTTTTTACTTTTTTATCATTTTAGTGTCTTAGCCGATTTGCGGGCCTACTTACGTATTATCTTTTAATTTTCTTTAAATTCCCATCATTTAAGGTGCCTTAGCCGATTGGCGGGCCTACTTATGCAAATACATCCTAACAGTGGGCGCCGGCTCGTAGTAGCCGTATGAGATCATCACCCCCTGTTTTTGGACTTAAGAAAACTTCCATAAACAAAAGGATTTGAAAAAAAAATTAAAATTGAACTAAGATAGGGAACTTAATCAATTTATTTTTATGACGTTGATTTTTAAAGGGTTGGGTTTAGGCACACATATACAACCACCCGGGTCTTAGTATGGCGGCAGCCCCTAGTGATGCTAATCCAGAAAAGTCCTCGCCCACCTAGTATCTGACAAGGTGCTTGCGCTAGAGGTATATCGAGTGGGTCACCTATCCTACAAAGCTTAAAACCCTTGGGGAGCGCGCTAGCGAGTTATACTGTACTCCCAGCCATTAGGTTCGGTGAGGAGAGAACGATTCACTATTAAATCAGTCTATTCCCGAAAGCCTAGCTTCCATAAAATAAAAAAAGAGACTCAATTCGGATTGAAGTAGCTGCTATCAAGAGTTCTTGAAATCCACTTTTGCCTGGCACAAGTATTAGTTGAACCAATGCAAAAATCCCCAAAAATACACTGACGCAACTAATAGTTGTGCCAGCCTTATTTAGGGAATTTTTGCTCTAGTGCATGTATTAGTTGCACCAGTATTATTCTGAGCAATCTAGCCCGATTCTGTGGCCTTTTCCACATGGCCAGTCCCCCGATTAGTGTCTTAGTGTCTCTGTTTAGGCCTCGCCATCTCCAACACCCAATACGCCCCCGCTGGTCAAAAGAAGGTAACTTCTTTTTTTCTCATTTTAGGGGATCAAGCCGTTTGTCTCGATTTATGTGCCTTCAATAGATCAAAGGTTTTCCTTTGATTCTTCTGAAGTTCTTCAGAATCGTCGCCGCGAGTCCTAAATTAAGGTACGAAAGCCACCCGAGAAGAGAACTCCAAGGCGTAGAAACCTTAGTTTTCACTTATAAAAATTCAAGGCGTCGAAACCTTAGTTTTCACTTATAAAAATTCAAGGCGTCGGAACCTCAAACAACCCATCCCCATCCGATTCTCCTTTCGTGGCGATGATGGAAGAGATGGTCTAAGCCTACAATAAGTGAAAGGCATCCCAACACATCTCCACTCATCCATAACACACACTCATGAACCCATCCGAGACTTTATCAAGTCTCCATGCCTCATTTCCCCATCAACCCTCCATAATCCACAACATCCAAACCTCCATTCCCCACTTATCTCAAGGCCCCATAGCCCAAACCCCCATTTCCCACATGCCCCATGGCCTCATGGCCTAAACCTCCATTCCCCACTTGTCTCAACGCCCCATGGGCCAAAACCCCATAGCCCAAACCTATCAAGAGCCCATGGCTCAGACCCACTAAGGGCCCATAGCCCAAACCCATCAACGGCCCATGGCCCAGACCCCCCAAGACCCAATGGGGCCAGACCCACAAAGGGCCCATGGCCCAGACCTATCAAGGGCCCATGACCCACTAAGACCCAATGGGCCAGACTCACCAAGGGCCCATGGCCCAGACCTATCAAGGGCCCATGACCCACTAAGACCCAATGGGCCAGACTCACCAAGGGCCCATGGCCCAGACCTATCAAGACCCAATGAGCCAGACCCACCAAGGGCCCATGACCCAAACCCATCAAGACCTAATGGGCCAGACCCACTAAGGGCCTAAGGCTCAAACCCACCAAGGCCCAATGGGCCAGAACCACCAAGGACCATGGTCTAGGCCCACTAAGGCCCAATGGACCAGACCCACAAAGGGCCCATGGCCTAGACCAACCAAGGCCTAATGGGTCAGACCCACCAAGGGCCCATGGCCTAAACCCACCAAGGGCCCATAGCCCAAACCCATCAATGGCCCATGGCCCAAACCTATAATGACCAAGGCTTCATGGCCTAACCCTCCCAAGGATTCATGGCCCAAACCCAAGCCCAAAACCTTGGAGCCTCACACCCATACCCTTCCCAATTTCTTCAAAATTTCACCCATTCGCAACCCTCATACCCCGATCAAACCCATGCCTTATATCAACCCCAATTTACCCATGTCCCTACATCCCAAAGTCAACTTCAAACCTTTTCCCATGCTCAATGGCCTCATCAGGCCCCTCTTCAAAATCTAACTTTCACTCATCCCATCACCCAACAAACCTTCCCCCACCCCGAATGGACTCACCCAATCCCCACTCATGCCATTCCCACCCAGTCCATGCAACATCAGCATGAGATTCTCGCCCTCACAGCATACTATGTCGACCAGCAGTATGAAGAGGATGAGATTAGGAACAGTGGAGCCTATGTTAGGGCATTGACCAGCCTCAACCCTCCTCCTATAATTGCCCACCCCCTGATAGCCCAGAGTGAAGTCCAACCGACTGTCGAGAAAGTGGTCCCCATATCCAAGGAGTCAGAGCAGTTGATAGAGTAGTTAGACAAAATACCGAAGCAGTTGTTGAAAATGGGTGGTTCTGAAATCCATGCCATAAACTTTAAAGATTTATGTTTGTTTGCTGAGGTCCCCTTGCCTCCTAAATTTAAAATACTGGCTTTTGACAAGTACAAAGGCACAGGCAACCCGATTGCACACCTTAAGTCCTACTGTGGGGCCATATGCCAGTACGGTGGGGATGAGAAATTGCTACTGAAAGTCTTTTAGAAGAGTCTGACGGGTTCGACCCTGAGATGGTTCACATCCTTGGAACCATCCATGATGAAGACGTGGAAAGATCTGATCCACCTATTCCAAAAGCAATATGTCTACAACATAGACATTGAGCCCCGCAAGTCAGATCTAGCCCGATTGAAGCAAAACTCCAATGAAGCCTTCAGCGATTACTTAGGGCGTTGGAGAGCACTGGCAGCTCAAGTCAGAAATTGGATACCTGATGATGAGTAGATAGAAATGATCTTAAAGAATACCCTGCCAGTGATCTCAGATTTTCTTGTATACCAATAGTAGTCCAGTTTTGCTAACTTGGTAAGGAACGCCAACCGCTATGAGGACGCCATCAGAGAATGGCGGTTGAACAAAAATTCATCCGAGGGGCCCAGTGGGGTTAGGAGATTTACCGAACAAAAAAATGATAGGAGGATAGGGGAAGAGGTGCAAAATATTGCAAACCCCCGGCCCAACAATAACAATGTAGCCCCCGTTCCAATTCCATGCAGCACAGCCAGCACCAGTCAGAACTGAGCAAATGCAAAGAGCAGGGAATGGGCAAGGAATGCAGATGACTCCTGAATAGAGGAGAGCTTGCTATGATCGAGCGTTTACACCCCTGAGGCAATCTCTATGTATACTTTTACCTTTATTAATAGAAAAGGGATTAGTTACTATTTGTTAACTGCAACCTCCTCCCCACCCGATCCCAAAGAACTATGACCCGAATACCCACTGCAATTTTCATCAGGGCCCGAGTCACCGAACTGATCGCTGCTTCCCATTGAAGCATACAACCCAAGACTTAATCGATGTTGGGAAAATTATTCCACCAGTACCTTCGCAAGTGAACCAACATGTAAATATCCACCAGGTGCCTTTACCCCCACATCCTACCGAAGGAGCAGGCCCCAAACCCACCATCGACATGGTAGAGAAAAATGAGCAAGAATTTGAGTTTGACCCGTCTGATTACATCAGTGATCGGGAGAGCGATGTGGCACCATTGCCAAGAAATTTTGAAGAAAGGAATATTGGGGTGATTGAACCCCTGAATTTATCAGATTACTTTCCCAACCCGACTACACAAATTGAACCCTTAGAACTTAGGGCTTACTTTCCATCACCCACACCCATCAATTATGTGCACATAAATGTAGATCAACCCTACACCACTACCCCCCGTCAATTACCTAGTAGCCCATCATACCACCAATCCCTCGCAAGCACCCATCAGCAACCAATGGCCTACCCCTACCCCATTTCCCTCGGTGCCACCACTCACAAGCTTCACCGCCCACTTTGGCCCAATTTTGCCACCCAACCAGCTACTATCGAGGTAAATCAAGCGTTGCCCACACCTCCTGAGCCCCCAGTGCAAGTGCCTCTGATACCAGCAAATATACCATTCCAGATTTTAAGACCTACCTACGATCCTCATTAGGTCCCGTTGAGCTATGAGCAAACAAATATCAATGCTAACAGTCACAAAGAAGGGGCAGTGGACTTCATCACGAGATCTAGGAAGATCTAAAAGAAGCTAGAAGCACCAGTAGTAGGACAATCCAAACTAGAGGGAAAGAAAGATAACGCTGTGAATCCCTTTGAGAAATGAGTCGAGAACATATACTAGAGACTCGGCTGAGAAGAATGCCTGCCCATATTACTATATTAGATCTGTTGATAACATCCCCACTCGATTTTCAAACTTTAACAGGGGCGTTAAAGAATACGCATGTCTCACTTCAAGTTAGCCTAGATGAAGTCGGGCAAATAATTGGTCAAGTGATGGCTCCAAATGCCATTTCATTTTCTGATGCCGATTTACCCTAGGAAGGAGGTAGTCACTCAAAATCTCTGAATATAACCGTTGATTCTAGAAATATGATTATCCCACTAGTTTTGATTGATAATGGGTCAGCATTAAACACATGCCCACTGAGAACCGCCACCAAGATCGGGGTAGATCCTTGCATGCTAAGACCCATGAGAACTTGCACCAGAGGTTTCGATAACACACAAAGAGAAATAATGGGAGAAGTTAATCTTGAGCTATTAATTGGGCCAATTACCTTTTCCATATTGTTTCAAGTGATGGACATCAAATCCTCGTTTAATCTGCTACTAGGCCGCCAGTGGCTACATGAGGTTGGAGCGATACCCTCCACATTGCACCAGAAACTCAAATTTATATCTGGGCATAAGATCATCACAATCATCGATGAAGGGTACAGTGAGAAAGAGAAGGCCACTAACAGAGTTGAAAAGCTAATGGGCTTGATGTGTCGCACATCGCTGAGGACGTCGACCTCCACAATTTTGAATACGTGGTGTCGACAATACTCCTGGCGCCCATTGAGGGCATCATTCCAAGAACCGAAGGGGGAATGATAGCGGCAGTGGCTATGCCACAAAAGTAGGGCTATAAAAAAGGAAGGGGTCTTGGGTGCAAATTACATGGCAGAAGGGACCCCGTCACAGCAAAAGGGGGGTAGAAAGTCAGATTCGAGCTTGGTTATAAGCCCACGAAAGAAGAAGTAAGAGAGGCTAAGGAGAAAGCCCGTGCCACGATAGCTATAAAAGCCAGGGCATCCACATAGAGGAGAAACCTCGGCCCAGGCCTCATATAAAAAATTCATTTGTGAGTGTCAGGGTTGTGAAGATTAACCGGAATGGGGAAACCCGATTAACCCCACACAAGCCCATAGCACTAATTCACCACACCAATCCCCACATTACCTTTCCTAGCTCGAAAATAGATTTGGCCGCGTAATCCATCTTTGAGGAACGATTGCCAGCACCTGAACAAACTCTCCCAGTGGTGAATCACCACAAAACTGTGTTAACATTTGAGGATGTCATCTCAGACGAAATGGAGATCAACATGATGGAGGCTGACTCCGAAGAGTCGTATATGTCGACACCCTCCATCCAAATAACTAAAGGAGCGGCCTCTCAGGTATGCAACTGGGCATCTTTGCCCCAAACCCTGAAAGCGGCGAGTGGCCTAACATTTGGCACTCGCTTCCTAAAAAAAAAGAACGACCTATAAAAAGTGAGACAAGCCCTTGGCAGAGAATACCTTGTATATACACAGACTCGCACTGCCGAGGGTCTGTCTCTGAAGAAATACAAAATCTAAAAATTATTGAAAAAATACAAAATCCCAAAAACATAAAAAAGTACAAAGTCCAAAAACATTGTCATTTAAAATTTCAGATAAAGTTTCATAAAAAGATGCCTTAATTGAAATACCTGTCCCACGTAAAATTGACCCCTTCCCTATAGAAATACAAGGAGTGGTAGGTGTTATGAGTCTGGATGAGGATATCCCTTTAGAGGAGCTCCCCAATGAGCTCCTTGATCGGTTTGCTGAGTTTGAGCATGGCCCTACCCCTATTGTCGAGGAAATAGAGGACGCTAATCTAGGGACTGAGGAGATTCCCTGAATTACCAAAATCGAAATGTCGTTATCTCCCGAAGAAAGAAAAAGCATGATCGATTTCCTTCGGTCATACCAAGATATTTTTGCCTGGTCGTACTAGGACATGCCTAGTCTGGACACCAATTTGGTCGAGCATGAGTTGCCTCTCTACCCTCATATGAAGCCGGTTAAATAGAATCTAAGACGTCTCCGATCCGAGTGGATGCTGAAAGTCAAGGATGACGTCATCAAGCAGAATGACGCATGGTTTTTCATGGTATCCAAATACCTGTAGTGGCTAGCCAATATTGTGCCTGTGCCAAAGAAAGATGGAAAGGTCTGCATGTGCATCGACTTTCAATATTTGGACAAAGCAACCTCGAAGGATGATTTCCCATTATCGCACATCGACATCTTGGTCGATAATACCGCTAAGCACGGGATGCTTTCTTTTAGGGATAGATTCTCTGGATACAATCAGATAAAGAAGGTAGAGGCTGTTAATCTCTAAAAAGTACCACTTTTCACCCCTTAACATGAGCTTTGATAGACCTATGAATGAACTAATAAATGCTTGTTGAGTATGTCTTGTAGATAGCAGTAAAAGGCAGTCATAGCGCAGAAATCCATCTCTCAGTGCAGTTCAGACCCAACAATGGCCCACTTAGAGTATGCAGCAATAGCAAAGTAGCTTTAAAGGAGTAAACACAGGCTGAAAATAACCTGTCGAGAGGTTAGTGGAACTTGTCGATAGAATCTGAAGGCTGAAAAAAGGAAGAAGTCGTGAGGATGGGAGTATTCGATAGGATCCAAAACCTATCGCGCAGTCAGAAATGAAAAGGGAGCATCATATCGAATGGCTGCCTGAGCTTGAACATAACCTATCGAAGAGTTTGAAAACCTGTCGATAGGAGCCAGAAGAAAACCTATCGAGAAGTCTAAAACCTGTTGATAGGAGCTAGAAGCAAACCTATCAAAATTTACTGCATAGAGATCAACCTATCAAAAGGATTCCCCAACCTGTCGAACACACCAGATGAAGGTTGTGGATGCTGGAGCTCTATTCTCAGGAGCAACCTATCGGAACCTATCCAAAGGATCCTGAATCCTAGCAAAAGGATAGAAGGCCTATTTGGAACCTATCGAAAGCCTCCAGAACCTATCAAAATAGACTGAAGGACTTCTCAAAAAAGCTACTGTGCACACGCTGCAAGTTGGTGACCTGCTGCACACAATCTGAGGCACTCTGGTGATCGGTATAAAATTTTTGAAACTGCCATGGGAAACTCTATCCAACTCACGTGCTCTCCCCCAACTCTAACTAACAGAGAGAGCCTTCTAGAAGGGGAATAAAAGAGGGAATAACAGAATTATTCCAGCTGAGCTTTGATTGGTGGGAAAAATAGATCTGAGGCTGAAGGGGAGTGCTATATAAGGAGGGAAATTGCCAAAAGAAAGGGGATCAACTCTGGAGATCAGAGCTTGCATCGAAATTCTCTCATATTCTCTCTTTTAGCCTAACTATGCTTGGCTAATTTCTTTGGTGCAGTAAAGAGTGATGTTGGATCTATAATTGGGGAGAGTTGAGAGTATTATTGAGGGTCAGATGATGCACAGACTACAAATCTGAGAGCATTTTATTGTATAGCAAGTTTATTTCAATGAAATGTTGGGTTAATTGTTATAATTAGATCCATAGTTCATCTCATTTCAATTGGTGCTCGATCGGATTTGTGTAGATGGGAATAGTTCACCCACTTAACTGGTAGACCTCTTGGATACCATTTGATCTCTCTAGATCTGATGTTCCTGCAATTGCCTGTTTCTGTGGCCTGGCAGTTGCAGCATTTATAGTGATTATACTGTTATGATGGAAGCTTGAGAATGGAGTGAATCTATTGGATGATCTGTGACCATTAAAGTGGACAAATCATAGCCTTAAGATCAATCCAAATCTCTGGCTTAGATCAGATCCTTTTACCCTGTAGCTGTGCCTATAGCCAGATGACGGATTGATGCACTCTGAATTCTTTGTGACACTGTCAGCTCAATCCAATTATAGCAAGACCAAACTCCAAGCTGTTTCTCTCCATTTTCTATTTTTAAATTCACCAAAAATTCCCCACTTATAAGATCTGAACTTTGGGTTTAATCTCAATTCATTTCTACATTTAATTGTGTTTCTGTAGTTTAGTTTAAAGTGACAACCCCTGAAAAACTCTCCTCTCTCTTTTGCTATTTTAGTATTAGGTAGGGTGCCAGATCTGCCATAGATCTAGAGATTTACATAATTTTCAGCTCACATTTCCCAGTGGACATACCCTTACTTACCCTTTTTGAAACTTGCTACAATAGGCCCTGAATACTTACCGGTCTGTGTGTCTGCTTGCCTTGGTATGTGCAACTAATAGATCCTTTAATTGTGTGATTTTAAACCCCTATTTAAACACAAGGTAAGAAGCCAACAATTTTTTGGCACCGCTGCCGGGGATCTGTGTGCTTAAAATTAGTAGATCTAAGTTTGTTTTAGTATAAATTGTAGATCTGTAATAGACTATTTAGTTTTTCAGTAACTGCTTTAAAATTTTTTTACTGTTTTGGAATAGTTTTTGTTGCTTTTAACAGATTGGAAGTTGTGTCTAAGGAGGAGCATTGTGCTAGAGGTTGTGCTAAAGTTTGCCTCCCTCTACTCCTCTTATTTTCCTGATCTGTGGATTTATAGATTTATTAGTTAATTGTGCTTGTTCATGATTGTTGTGTTAAATTTGCTCTGCTTCTTTTGTGCATTAAGATTGTGAGTGGAATATGTTTGGAAGGAGAACTATCAATCCTCAGATTGTTCCATTAAATCCAAAGGTTGAAAGAATTCTTAGGTCTAAACAAATCTCATCCACATCTGCTGCATCTAAATCTGCTGAAATGGGTGAGCAACCTAGAACCTTGAAGGAATTCAATGCACCAGGGGTTTACAATTCCCCCTTCTGCATTCAATTCCCTATTGTTCAAAGGAACTATGAGATCAAGTCTTCCATAATCCAAATGTTACCCTCATTCCATGGCCTGACCAAAGAAGACCCATGTAAGCATATTGATGAATTTCTAGGACTGTGCACTACATTCAATATAACAGGTTTGGGGGAGGAAGCAACCAGGATGAGACTCTTTCCTTTTTCATTAAAGGATAGAGCTAGGACTTGGTTTTCAATGCTCCCACCCAACAGTATTTAGACCTGGAGTGATCTTCAATGTTAGTTTTTAGCCAAGTTTTTCCCCATGTCCAACACAAGCCAGTTGAGGAAGGGCATTATCTCATTTGCTCAAGACCCAACTGAGGACTTTCACCAAGCATGGGAAAGATTCAAAGAACTCTTAAAGAAATGTCCTCATCATCAAATCCTTTAATGGCAACTTGTTCGAAGCTTCTATCAGGGAATTGATTCTAAAAGCAGAGATATGGTAGATGCTTCTTATGGTGGTACTTACTCTACAAAATAGCTGAGGAGGCTTGGGAATTGTTTGACATCATCAGTGAGAACTCCATGCAGAGAGAGACTTTGTCCAGGGACTTGGACATCCCTAGAATGGTGAAAGAAAATACCATTAGAGGAAAGATGTATGAGGTGAGTGGGCACAATGATTTGGAAAGGAAAGTGGATAGTCTGACCCAGAAGTTTGATAAGCTCATAGGAGCAATGCAGTCATCCATGGCTGCTAAAGTGGAGGAGGCATGTGTTATATGTCAGTCCCCCACTCACTCCCTTAAGGAATGCCCCTTAGCTGTTCAATTTTCAGATTTATTGATGGAACATATGGCCGCCACTCAATCTTTTGGGCAACAACCTACTGCTGGTTATCAATGGAGAAACCACCCCAACTTGAGGTGGAGACAAGATACTTTTCCAAACCAGCAGCAGCAGCCACAACAGCCCATGCCTTACAAAAATGCTCAGCCCTACCACCAGAATTACTTTCCAATGCCCCACTATCAACAACCAATGATTTAGCATGTGGCTCAGCCTGTGCAACAAGCTGTACCCCCTCCAGCTGCTAGATCACTTTCATTTGAGGAATAAGTTTTGGCCTCATTACAAAACTTAGGACCCTTGTCTGAAACTGTACATTCTCATAGCCAAAGTATTAAAGAGGTTGAAGACCATCTTGGTTAGCTATCTAATACTTTGACCAAGAGAGAGGAAGGGAGGCTGCCTAGCCAACCCATGGACAACCCAAGGAGATAATATGTGGTAGGTGAGGTTTCTTGAGGAAGCCAAATCTGTCACCGCATTAAGAAGTGGAAGGTTGGTGTACAATCAAGTAGGCTGTGGGCCTTTGAAAAATTTTGAAAAAGAAAAAGAGAAGGTACAACAGGAGCAACCCATGTTGAATAAGAAGGATAATGATGATCCTCAAGAAAAAAATAAAATAAAAAAAAGAGATTATGAGTTGGCTAAGGCTACAAATGGGGGAGCAGTCCCACATTTGCCATTTCCTAAGGCAATGCAAGCACCTTACCCTTTTGATAAAGGGCATGCCAAAATAGAGGAAATGATAGAAACTTTTAAGCAAGTGAAGATCAACCTGTCTCTACTTGATGCAATCAAGCAGGTTCCAGCCTATGCCATGTTTTTAAAAGACCTTTGCACCCACAAGACAATCAAGGATACATCTGTCCAAGAAAGTCTTTTTAGCAGAAAAAGTGAAACAAATACTGACTATTGCAACTTCAACAAAACTCCAAGACCCTGGAGTCCCCACTATCCCCTGCATCATTGGGGATCATACCATTGAAAAGGCCTTGTTAGATCTAGGAGCTAGTGTGAATTTGCTTCCATATTCAATATATGAGAAGCTGGGCTTAGGAAAGTTGAAGCCCACACATGTGGTCTTACAAGTTGCTGACAGATTTGAAAGGAAGCCTATGGGGAACATGAAGATGTCTTGGTTGGGGTTGATAAATTCTTTTATCCTACTAATTTCCTGATGCAGGATATGGAGCCAAGCAAGTGTGCTACTTCTATCCCTGTGATCTTAGGCAGGCCCTTTTTGGCCACTGCAAATGCTTGTATAAAATATTGATCAGGGGTCATGGAAGTATCTTTTGGCAATATGAAAGTCAAGTTGAATGTGTACAATGCAGCCCATCAGCCCCACTTAGAAAATGAGGACTGTTTTTCTATTGATGTGCTGGATGAGTTTGTGCAAGAAAATCTACCTCAGCTGTTGCACGGTAATGATTTGTTTAATGTTTTTAAAGAAGTATGGAATGAACGAGTGGAAGAGAAAGTTTCCATATCTGTGCTTGAGCAAGTGGAAAGTGTAAATTCTGAAGTAAGGCCAGCAAAGCATCACCCATGGACTCCAACTTTATTACCTCTTCCACCACCTTCTAAGGCACCCCTATTGCCTTCACTCATCAGTCCCCCAGATGTGGAGTTAAAGCAACTCTCAAAATCATTAAAATATGCCTTCTTAGGAGCCAATCACAAACTACCAGTGATAATCTCTTCCTCTCTCACTATTGAGTAGGAAGAAGAATTGGTTTGTGTGCTAAAAAGGCATAAGAGAGTAATAGGGTGGACTATTGCAAATTTGGGGGGGATAAATCTAGCTATGTGCATGCACAAATTTCATCCAGAAGAGGGCTCTAAAGTAGTCAAACTTTAGAAAGTTGTTATGAAGAAAGTAGTCAAACTTTTTGATGCTGAGGTCATTTACCCTATCTCAGATTCTCAATGGGTGGCCCCTACCCAGGTGGTACCCAAGAAATCTGGGATCACAGTAGTTGAAGCAGACTCAGGTGATTTAATTCCAACCAGACAGACCATTGGTTGGAGGGTATGCATAGACTATCGCAAGCTCAATGAGAAAACTAGCAAAGATCATTTCCCATTGCCTTTTATACATCAGATCTTAGATAAGTTGGCAGGTAAGGCTTTTTACTGTTTTCTTGATGGTTATTCAGGATACAACCAGATTCCTGTTTACCCACTAGATTAAGAAAAAACCGCATTCACTTGTCCATTTGGAACCTTTGCATACAGAAGGATGCCATTTGGGCTATGTAATACACCTGCCACTTTTCAATGATGCATGTATGCTATCTGTTCTGACATGATTGACAAGTTTCTAGAGATTTTTATGGATGATTTCTCTATTTATGGGGATGATTTTAGCCAATGCCAACACCATCTCAGCCTTGTGCTGCAAAGGTGTGAGGAGACCAACCTAGTTTTGAATTGGGAAAAGAATCATTTCATGGTGACTCAAGGTATTGTCGTAGGACATGTTGTTTCCCAAAGAGGAATAGAGGTTGATCAAGCTAAAATTGATTTAATAGCACATTTGCCCCCTCCCAAAACGGTCAAACAAGTCAGGTCATTCTTGGGCCATGTTGGTTTCTACAGGAGGTTCATCAAAGACATTAGTAAAATTTCCAAGCCTCTTTGCCACTTGTTGTGCCAAGAGGTTCCATTTGTGTTCAATGATGAATGCCTAGCTATTTTTGAACTTTTGAAGACCTATTTGACTACTGCTCCTATATTACAAGCTCCTGATTTTTCTCTGTCATTTGAGCTGATGTGTGATGCATTAGACTTAGCCATTAATGCAGTGTTGGGACAAAGGAAAGACAAACCACCATGTGTGGTGGCATATGCATGTAAATCAATGGTTGATGCTCAATTGAACTACACCACAATTGAAAAGGAGCTGCTAGCCATTGTATTTGCTTTGGAAAAGTTCAGATCATATGTGTTGGGATCCAAGATCACTGTGTTCACTGACCATTTAGCCTTGAAATACCTCTTGTCAAAGGAGGAGGCTAAAGCTAGATTAATTAGATGAATTCTTCTTTTGGAGGAATTCAACTTGGAAATCAAAGACAAGAAGGGGATTGAAAATGTGGTTGTAGACCACTTATTAGGGATTCCAAATGCAGAAATATAGAGCTTGCCCACCAATGATTCTTTCCCAGATGAACAGCTTTTTGCAGTGGAGATAAGTATGCCCTTGTTTGCCAACATAGTAAACTATCTTACGGTGGGAAGGGTACCCCCACATTAGTGTAAGGATGATAGGAATTTGTTCTTTTCACAAATTCGATATTACATGTGGGAGGATCCTTACCTCTTTAAGTATGGTGCAGACCAGGTGATAAGAAGTTGTGTTCTTGAAATTGAATATGAAAACATTCTAATCATGTGTCATGAAAAGGCTTGTGGAGGGCATTTCAGTGGCAACAAGACTACTGCAAAGGTGCTTCAAAGTGGTTTCTATTGGCCCACTCTGTTCAAGGATGCCGTACAACATTGCAAAGCTTGTTCTAGATGCCAGCAACTGGGAAGTATTACAAAAAGAAACTCCATGCCCTTGCAACCTGTGCTTGTTGTTGAATTGTTTGACATATGGGAAATTAATTTTATGGGACCTTTTCCCCCATCCTATGGATATAATTTCATCCTTGTAGCCTGGACTATGCATCCAAATGGGTAGAGGCCATAGCTACAAGAACAAATGATCATAAGGTTGTCATTAAGTTCTTAAAGGACAACATCTTCTCTAGGTTTGGCACCCCCAAAGCTAGCCACTATTGCAACAAACCTTTTGAAAAACTGTTGGAAAAATACTCTGTGACCCACAGAGTTGCTACTCCCTACCACCCACAAACTAGTGGGCAAGTACAGATTTCCAACAGGGAAATCAAACACATCCTAGAGAAGACTGTGCGAGCTGATAGGAGAGATTGGTCCATAAAACTGTCAGATGCCTTGTGGGCTTATAGGACTGCCTATAAGACCCCCATAGGGATGTCCCCATTCAGGCTAGTATATGGAAAGGCATGTCACTTGCCTGCTGAGTTGGAACATAGAGCACATTGGGCCATTAAAGCATTAAATTCTGACTTAACTTCTGCTGGTGTGAACAGGAAACTACAATTATCTGAGCTTGATGAGTTAAGGTTGGAAGTATATTCAAATGCCCAGATCTACTAGGAAAAAACCAAAGCCTTTCATGACAGGCATTTTCTGCGGAAAGAATTCAAAATAGGTGACAAGCTATGGTTGTTCAATTCAAGATTAAAATTCTTTCTAGGAAAATTGTAGTCCAGATGGGATGGGCCTTACACAGTTTTACATGTTTCCCCATCTGGGGCTGTAGAAATTATGGACCCCAAAGATGGTAGAGTCATGAAAGTCAATGGGCAGAGGCTAAAGATATGTGTTGAAAAAATTTGTGAGCCTCAGGAGACCATTGATTTTCAGGACCCTCAAATTTATACATGATTTCAGTGTGTATCATATGTACTATATTTTGATTTTGTTTTAAGTGATTAATTTCTATTTTGATGTTTTGTTCATTTTCAATAAATTTTCCATGCTAGCATTAGGTCATCATATCAATCTTGCCAAGCAGTCCAGGGACCATGGGAGTATGTCAATAATGAAAACAACCTAAATGGAAGCACATCAAAGGAGTTTGCTGGGTGTTTAGGCTGAACACAGCACAAAAATGCAGTTTCTATGAGCATATGGGAACTTTCGATATGTCATTTGAGGATTTGCAATAGGCACTGAGACTTGTTGATAGGGGAAAACAACTCTTCGATAGGTTCAAAAGGTCGGAAAGAAGTATTCGATAGGTTCTGGATACTTATCAGGAACCTATCGAAAGGATGAATCATGTACCACATGAACCTATCGATAGGAAGGATTTGACCTATCGAAGCATCTCATCTGCACGCTGTGTTCTTTATAGTGTTCGATAAGATGCATTAACCTATCGAAATCACTCAGCTCGTCCTATTGAAATCGACTTTCACTCTTTATATACTCGTCGTTAGGTCATTTCTGCTCCATTCAACACTTTCTGCAAACCCTAGCTCTCTCTTCCTCATTGGTCGCTGCTCTCATTTTCTGCCAAATACTCTAAGGACCTTTCACCACTCATTTTGCCATTCCTCAAGTTAATTTAGCCCGCACAAAGGAGCATTTTGCACCTAATTTTTGGGAAATTAGAGTTGTGCATCACGATTTCTGCAAAAACCCTAGGAGTTTTGGGTAAGTTGCCTCTCTGCTTCACTCTGCTGTTTTCCTAGTTGTTTGCTTCAGAATTATAATTCAAATTGGTGAGTGAGCTTTAAGAGATCAATTTCTGAGAGCATAATGGTCGATTCTGAAAAAACCCTAGCTGACCTATTCCGGCAACCAACTTCATCCACCCCAAAGTCCTCCAAAAAATCAAAGCCTACCACCAGCCCACCTTCCAAGAGGAAGCTTCTTGAGGGGAAGCCCAAGAAGGCTCCTAAAGTAAAAAAGTCCAAATCTATCACAATTCAGGAGCCTGATGCAAAAATACCCATGTAGAGATCTGCTCGAACTTGGGAAACACCTTTGCCCAACCCTGACATATTTCTTGTGGTGGAGCTTGCCACTGCATTAACCACCCCTAATGAGTTTGTGGATTGGTTGAGCCTTATCCCTAAGACAGATTTTGATCTTGCATACTTTACTGAGATAGAGGAGTTCCAGGGGACACTAATGTATCTAAAGAAGAAGAGATTGTTACCCCTATTTACACCCTTGAAGGAGACTGTGTAGCCTAGGCTGGTTAAATTGTGGTACTAGAATTTGACAAAGAAGGTGGTGCTTGGGATTGAGGCTATGCTAGAAATTCTAATTGATGATTGGAAAATAACTGTGGATTGCAAGGGCATTGGGATGGCTTTGGGAGTTCTACATCAATTTGACTCCACTAGATCTGAGGGAGCACCCAAATGGGTTACATTCAGAGAAATGGCTAAACAGCTCACCAATGGAATTGTGGGATCTGGTGAATCTTTGATGAGAAGAGACCTCCAACCTAACCTCAGATTCATCGACATTATTCTGAGAAAGAATGTGTATGTCACTAGGCACCTGCAGGAGAGAAGGCCCCCAGTTGTAGATGCTTTGTACTACTGTTCAAAAGGGCAATTTTTGAGTGCACCACAGCTGATTTTTGAGATAATGGTAGACATTAATGATGAGGTGCTTAAAAGACAGGCATTTTCTAAAGGTGTTGGGTTGCCTTTCAGCAGGCTCATTACATGTTTGCTCAAGGCTGGAAAATATGTGGTTAAGAGGAATGAGCCAATCGAGAAGTTGACTCCAAAAGTGTATGGAAAAAGGGAATGGTCCACCAGCCTAACCCTGATTAAGAAGAGTAAGCCAACTGAGTTGGAGGAGGTTGAGGAGGTGCCCACTACCACTGCAGCAGATCATACTGCTGAGATACCCTCATCCATCCTTTCACCTACCTTACCTACATTATCACCAACACCTCCACCCACTTTACTCTTCCCCTTTATATCAGTCCCTCTTCCAACAGACCCCCCTCCTCCTACCTTTGAGCCAATTTTACCTCCACCCACCACTCAAATTCTCAAACCTGAAGTCCTTGACCCTCCAACACTACCAAAGCCCACCCCTACCCTTTCTTCTCCACCCTTTGACCAATCCATTTCTGACTTCCCCCCTCACCAACCTCTACTTCATACCCAGGGCTTATACCAGTTTACCACTGTTGGGTTCACTGCCCTAATGACATCTATTATAGAAGATGTTGGGAATGAGTACACCCCACTCCTGGACTCCCCACACCCCAACCCCCCTCATTTTAACCATGCACCCTCCTCCCCTTTCCACCCTATTCAAACACCTGTCGCCTCTAATCCCACCATGCCTGATACTTTCACCCAAATTCTCTCCCTATTACAATCCATCCAAACTCAATTGACCACAAACACCAACAACCAAGCCCTCATGAGCTCCTGGCTTCAATCCATTCAGTCCACCCTTACCCCATTCTCTTCAACTCCCCATCCCCCTCACACTACCCCTCTTTCCCCTGTCCAATCACCTATCCATTTATCTCCTCCATCTTCACCCATAGTTCCACCTCCCACAACTGCTACCCAGTCTGAGGAGGTAGCCACTCCATTTTTCCCCATACCTATCTCATCCCCATCTTTTACCCCACCATCACCTCTAATAGTAGCCACTGAAGTTGCTGTGTCACCTACTGTGCGAGCATGGATCCTTTCGAACCTGTCGCGATGATGCGCTCACGATGGAATGAAATGTAGAGTCGCCACCCGGAGCTTTTGGTGACCGGAGAAACCTTTAAATCAATATTTTGAGCACCGAAGTGCTAAATAAAACTCTGATTTACCGGTCTTTGCCAAAGGCTCTAGGGTAGGGGCTTCGATTATCGATCAGGAAGGTTTTAGGCACCCGATCAACCCCCACGTAGCGGTCTCTATCTATGGCCAAAAATAAAAATAAAAAGGCGGAGTTTCCCCTTGCTCGAAAGCAATACGGTCCTATCAAGCTTTGAACCAGACCGAAATTTCGACGGCGTAACGGCTTGAATCATTGGACGGAGGAGACACCAAGAAGGTAGAGGAAGAGAGGGGTGAGCCGGAGCTCACGGGCCCTTGTTGTACCGTGGAAGGCCTCCGCTTCGGCGTGCTTCCGATGGCTTAAACGGTATGGAAATGGGCTCTAAAGCTAGGATTCGGTAAATAGGAAGTGTAGAGTGAAGCTAGGGAATAGATTTTGGCTAAAAGAGAGTGATCTAATGGTGGAAATGGATTAAAATGGATGAACTAGGCATGCTAGAATTTTGAAAAAATGTGTGCATTTTCTCTCACTAGGGTTCTCCCTTAAGCTCAAAATTCTTAACCTTAATTTTTTTCAACCAACCCTTTGGGAAGAGGAGGGCCTCTCTATTTATAGAGAAGGGATGGGTTAGGGGCGTACTTAAGAGCTAATTGGTTTAGCAATTAGGTAATCCTCCATCTAAGGTTTTCTAGGTTTTCAAGGTCCTAGGATTTTAGGAAATAGGTTATAATGGCGGATGATGGGGTGAGACCATGGGTGACTTAAGGGTTGCCAATAAGCTCAAAGGGGGTGCAACCAACCTCAAGACACCCACCTTAACCAAGGGGATGGTCCAAGCGTCAAACTAGATGGAGGAATTTCGAGCATTTGATGACAGATACTGTAGCTAAGCACAGTAAAAATCAAGAAACTAGGGGGAAACTGAGAAGATGGATGCCCGCGCTATTGGCCATCTATGCTGGGCGTATATATTATATACGTCCAGCCAAATTTGGCCCAAAAATGCCAGGCGTATATACGCCTAACCAATTTGGGGCCAAATTGGCTGGGCGTATGTAATACATACGTCTGAGCAAAAGTTATCATTTTATGTGAAACTTTAAACGGTCATAACTTTTGAACCACAACTCCAAATTGGGTGATCTTTAGCTTGTTGGAGAGCTGGAAAAGTTCTCCTTCCAATGGTATGTGTCTTATCCTCAGCAATGTTTTGCATAAAAATTTATAGCTCTCCTCCCATCAAATGCTCAGAAGGGTTTCAATTGAGTTTGGGAAGGGATCCTAGGGTTTATGGGTGATCTCTAAGGGTTGGGGGAATGGTTCTAATGGGCTTTAGGTGATTCCTAAAGGTCTAGATAGGTTCCTAAGGGTTCAAAGGTGTCATCGGAAGCACAGGGGTTCATCTCTCTCGAAGTACAAATTGATCGGGCCTTGGGCCGAATTTGGGTGTCTACAGATGCCCCTCTTTGGTATTCGATCACTAATGATCGGATGCCAAAGACAAGAGACATCCGAGGAGGTCCAAGGCACGTTTGATGGGTCCACCTGGTTTAACTCAATTCTCAAACATTCATGGTGATTGTGAGTGTACATAATCCCTCTCATTTCGGGATATCGTCCGTACCTTAAAGCTAACAGTCCCCAAGCGCATTGCGACATTACTAGGCATAACTGTGATGATCATAGAAAGTGTAAGCCCGCTAGCCGAGATATCATCCACTTCCTGAGGGAAATTATAGATTTGTGACGTTGAGTATTAATCTGAACCAAACAGCTCCATGAAACGGGATGATCGATCTATGCCTCAAAGTCGATGCGAAGCATGCAAAGCGAAGGCCTAAACAATGTGTCCAATCCTATGGGGTATTGACAGCTCCATTGGATTGGCCACGGGTGCCCTTACCTAGGTAAGGCTCAAAGTTTCTGGGTGAACCCATCAACCTCGAGGTTGCTTTAACATGATTTACCCGAGTGGAGCGAATATTGATGTCGCAACACTTCTTGGGAATGCATGCCCATTTTCAAAGTAATTTTTTGTTTTTTTTTTTGAATTTTCTTTTGTTTCGAGGCCTCTAAGTGAAGCTCAAGGACCTCTGGCAATTTTATTCTTGCACAATTCTTTAAGCAGATCAAATGTCAGTTGATACGCTTTAAGAATGCGTGCGCGCTGCCGAGGATGGGTACACCTTGGAGATGTGCTCGTTCTGGTGGCGAGGTGCTCCTGATTCACATGAACCAGAATGCCTTAACTTGAGACAAAGCTAAAAAGGATCAAGCTAGAACCAAATATCCATCGAAAGAGATTGTCAATTCTAGCCTCCGTCCCTAATGAAATCACATCTTACTAACTATGCACAGACAGACACCCATCAGGGGCGATAAGCAGCAAATAGGCGCGAACGGAACCCTCGACCCTAAGGTACAATTTACGAGGACAAACGACCATCCTGTGGATACCCAAACACAAGTGCGTACATTCAACAAGGACACTGTGCCTATACAGGTTTTAAGCCTGTGTAAAAAGAAATAAAAGGGAATGAGCCCCTCGATCTGTATGTTTGCACATAGTTTGGTTGGTGGTAATTTCATTTTTGACGGGTCAGTTTCAATTGACAATAGACTTTTTTAATGGTCTGAAGTCGGGTGCACCCTTGGTCAATCATGGATCAGAGGGTGGATGGTCAGAACCAAAACATGGAAGGTGGGGTCAACCTACTAAGGATTTTATCTACTTAACAAACAGGTTGTTATTCCGAACCTTCTCCTTCTTTTTTTTTTTTTTTTCTTCTCTCTTTTTTTGCACATGTTAGTTCGAGATTTTGAGCATCCTCAAACTATTTTTATTTTTGCATGTATCCTTAGGTAGGTCAACTTGCCATGTTGATATACCTTAAGGACGTGTGCACTCCGGTGATAGGTCCTTGGTTTGCTTGCCGGATCAGGTCTCGACTTCTGTTGGGGAAGATCTTGGGCTAGGTGTATATTCCTAGGAGTAACCGGTGATGGATGAAGTTCATTTGCCTGCCAGATCGGGTATGGGGTGTCCCTATATAAAACGGGGTTTGAGAACTTTCGGGTGAACCCGATCATTCTGAATTGATTTAACACGGTTCTCGAAGCGGTGCAAATGGTCATTGCAACGCTCTTTTGAGAACTAGTGTCATTTTCAGCAATTCTCTTTCTTCTCTTTTTTCTTTTTTTCTCCTTTTTTGTTTTAGATCTTATGATTTTATGGAGCACTTAACGGGTGCTTACAGATCTAGATCCGTTCATTGTGGCACGGTTCCTTTGGGCTAGTCGAAGAGAGCTTGAAGGGCCATTTGGGGATGCGTGCACCATCACTTGGTGTGCGGTCTTCTAAGGGAGACCGGGCCGTGGCCCATAGCATGCAAGGGGGGCCGTCGGGCCTCAAAGTAGAAAAATGGCCGGACAGTTTTAAAAACTGTCGTTTCTGGTCAGGCATATATAATATATACGCCTGATCAAAATGCAACGAAAAATGGTTGGGCGTTTATATTATATACGCCTGACTAGAATTGGCAGTTTTTAAAACCGTCCGAGTCCGAGCACAAAAGGGACCCCCTTTCTTTCAAACTCTAACTTCTTCCCTCCTTCTTTCTCCAGTCCGGGACAGCCCCTTAGGGTTTTGGCATTCGATTTTTCTTGAGTTCTATTAACGGGAGTTGCGTGTGCGGATTAAGAGACGTTTATCCTTCGCCGATTGTATCTATTTCTTCACTCGTTGAAGGTAATCGATCTGTCCTTGGAATTTTTGATGTTGTTGCTTGTTTTTTTTTTGTATATATACATATATATATATATTTTTTGGAGGTTCCTTCTTCCTTTTGTTGTTTGCTGTTGTTGTTTTGTTTTTTTTTTTGGTATATATGCTTTCCCCCTTTTTGTTGCTCTTTTTTCTTTTTTTTTCTCTTTTTTTCTTTTTTTGTGTTATTAGGTGATGCTTATTTTAGTTTTTTTTTGTATATGTTTGTTTTTTATATGTGATGCCTCTCTCTTTTTTCGTTTATGTGATGCCCTCTCTTTTTTTTTGCTTTTGTTTTATTTTTTTTTTTGTTGTTTTTTTGTATATGTGATGCCCTCTTTTTTTTTTTTTTTTTTTTGCCTTCTTTTTTTCATACATGTGATGCTCTTTCCTCTTCTTTTTTTGATTGTATATTTTTGGTATATGTGATGCCTCCTTTTTGGTTTTGTTGTTTTTTTTTTTTTTTATGGATCAGTGCATATGTGTTATTGTTTTTTTTTTTTTTTTGCATTTCTCTCTTTTTTCTCTTTTTTGTTATTATTGTATATATATTTTTTTTGGGATACTTGATGTTCTTTCTTTTTTTTGTAGTGCATTTTTCTCCTATTCATTTTTTTCCATTCCTCTTTTTCTCTTTTTTTTTTATGACGAATTAGTGCATTTTTTTGTTATTCTACCTTTTTCTTCTTGTTTTTAGTAGCCTTTTATTATACTAATGTGTTCCTCATTTCCAGATGTCTGACCATGAAGAGCAGGATCCCCAGGGGGGGCCAGAGATGGCCTATGGTCCTCACGGGGAACAGTTCATCGTTTCACAGCGCTCTTCCCAACCTTGGTACGAAATGTAAGGAGAAGCTGCCAGCACCAGCCTCCTTCATTGTCAGCATACTCACATGTCCAACTTTGGGATCGCTGGTCTGGTAAACAGACAAGCCCCTTTTTTCTTTTGTTTTCCTTTTATGCCTTCGATATACCACTTCGCCCTTATTTGACTGATGCCTTTTGTTTACAGCCCCTACCACACGTTATGTTCCGGGGTGGTTGGTTTGACGTTCAGCGCCTCGTACTTTATCTCCCCCAGGTGGTGAAGGACTTGCTCGCCCAAGCTGGTTTTGGGGATTTCATTTCGCCCCGCTGTGAGGGATGACACAGCCTATCTAAAGGCCTTGATAGAGTGCTTCCGCCCCGAGACCATGACATTTCACATGGCTATGGCTGAGATGACCCTCACGCCCGCCGACAGGTCCCTGATCACTGGGGTTCGTGTTGGAGGGGTGCCAGTGATACCTGCCTGTACGCCTGATAGTGAGGAGGTGATTCGACTGATAGGGGCCTACCCGTCCTCTGGGAACGTTTGTGGCTCCGAGGTTAAGCTATCCTGGTTGGTGGGTTTGTTCGAGCCTCACGAGTTAGTGGACTTGGGCCAGCCTGATGTGGCCATTTACCTCGAGCCAGAGCGTGCGCTGATGCTGGCTCACATTTCTCTGCTGTTCCTCTTGGGCAAGACTCTCCTCTCAAACACCAGCGGAGGGCGGGTCTCGTTGTCCTTACTCAGCCTTATGGTGAACTGGGACACTGTGCATCGATTCGATTGGGGAGGTGCTGGCTACGCGGTGCTCATGTCTAGCTTGGTGCGAGCCGTTCTTGGGGATTCTAGTTCCGTTGTGGGCTTCTGGCCCGCTCTTGAGGTAATTTATCCTTTGGTCCCAGTTCATTCCCCCTTCTTTTTTGCATATTTGTTTTATCTGCTTGCTCTCTCAGGTATGGGGGTATCTGCATTTCCAACCTGGTCGCCCTCTACTTCTCTCGGAAGATCCCACGTTCCCACTCATGAGAAATTGGCATGCGAACTGCCGCCGGGACGTAGGTAAGAAGCACTTGGAGTTAGGGTTGTGCTCTCAGTTCGATCTGCTGATCCCAGAGCAGGTATAACACTTTCTCTCTTTGCAAATTTGATGGCTCTTTTATGCTAGCAGGTTCTGACTGAATGTATAAATTTTTCCTCCCTTTTTATTGAGTAGGTCATACTTGATCCCTATGTCTGATCTCCTTTCTGGAACCTGGCAGCAATGGGCCCCTCTCGCCTTTTGTTAGATTGGCGCATCATTTTCTTCTACGGGTCCTGGGCTAGGGCCTATTACTTAGGAGAGAGGGTGGTTCATCAGTATCGGCCTCTTTTTGCCATGCATCAGGCTCCTCCAGACAATATACTAGCTCCCGAGGGTTCTATGGAGATGCTCATTGCTCGCTTTCTCCACCATGGGGTCCCCATTGATGATCTCCTCTTTCTTGGGGGATACCAGATGTGGTATGAGTCTCTGCCTTATCGCTCACCCGATTCATGTTTTGGCTTTTGGTGGTCCGTAATCCCAGGTAATGCTCTTTCCTCCTTCTATTAGCAGCCTTCCATATGGTTGCCTCAATTACCTTGCTGTTGAACAAAGACCGTTTCTCTCTATAGTTTGGACAGGATGATGATTCAGATGAGGAGGCTGAGCCAACTGTTCCTGGTGAGGCTACTGGTGCGGGACCTTCCGACCCTTCTGGTGCTGGTGCTTCCGACAGCTCATCAACTGAGGTCCACGGGACCTTTAGGCGCTTAGATGATGCCTTTCTGTTGCGTATGTGTGCCAATGTGGCTGAGAAGGCACGCATTTCTGCTGACACCATCCGGGTTCCACCTCCTAAGCTGATCCCTGGGGTAATCCTTCCCTTTCGCTTCTGTTTTCTCAGATTATATCTGATGGCCTGTGTGACTGATACCTCTCTCTTTATCTTTTTGCTGCAGGATTATGAGTCGGTCGTAAACCAAGCCGATTATTATCGTAACATTGCCGGTCATAGGGAGGTTGAGGTGGTGAGTGGATATTGATGGTATCTGGTCATCCTCATATTTACCTTCTGCTTGTTTCCCTATCTCACATTTACTTTCTGCTTGTTTCCCTAACTGATGGCCCTTCACGTGCTTATGCAGCGTGCTCGTGAAAAGGAGTCGTGCTCTCTGCTTGGCCGCATTTCTCAGGCATGGACTTGGGTGGGGGAGACCCGTACCTTTCAAAGTGCGCCCCGGCATCATAAGAAATCAAAGGGGGCTACCCAGGACTAGCTCATTTTCTGAAAATTTGAAATAATGAAACAATTTAGACTTGGCTTTATTGGGGGATATGTAATAATTTTTAAACAACAAATTTTTGATGGTTTATAATTTTTATGGTTTTTATGAATGTTTCGTTTGGTTATCCCTTTGCTTTGATGGTTTCCTTTTTTGGGCCTGAACGGACCGGCACCCCTCCAATGATGGGGTTGATCTTGCAGGTGGTTCTCCGTATATAACCTACGGACGGTGTGTCATCCGAAGGTTCCCCATGGGTGCGCGAACATGCCCGCCTGTGGGCTGCCCTGAGATGAAAATGTGGGCTAAGCAAAAATGTTCCTCCTTAGGGAACAAAAAAGGACCAAAGCGAGGGAAGCCTTAACTTCCTTGCTTGTAACTAGGCGTATATATTACATACGCCAGGCAAACATAATTGCCACATTACCCTGGCGTATATAATATACACGCCTGGCTAAAAATTTGAAATTTTGGCTAGGAGTATATATTATATACGCCTCCTATGACTGATGCCCGATGGGTTCCCTATAACACGCGCCCAGCCCTCTTTGCTTCGCTGTTTACTCGCGCTTTGCCTTTTTTGCTCCTCTTTTTCCTTCTCTTTTTTTTATTTCTTTCTCTTTGATAAGCGGGTCCATCGCCCTTCATTGACTGAGCTTTATAGGACATCTTTGTACGTCTATGGACCCGCTTCCCGGCCCAAAATCTCATACGGGGGATGGGGTTAGTGTACTTCCCTGTTTGGACTCGGGGTCCAATTTTTTGCAAAAGTGGTGTGCTAGCTTGACTGTGGGCGAGCTCGCTGCTCTGGATCGCCTCGGGTTAACCCGCCTATCCTCTCTCGTTGCTGTTCCTTTGTTGCTCGACCTCCTGAAGGCAGCTTTAGCGTTGTGGGACCATAGGGCTCACGTTTTCAGATTCGAGTCCAGGGAGCTCACCCCAACCTTGGAAGAGCTAGCCTCTATCACCGGCTTGAGGATGCATCAGGGGCTCGCCAAAGTGGTTCCTATACGGGGATACGCAAAGGCGGTCTACGCGGTTCTTGGTTTATGAAAGGGTGGGTATGAGAAGGGCTTCGCCGACGGGCCCACTAGGTGCTCTGTGAAATTCCTGAGAGAACTTTTTGGCGACTCGAATCTCTGACAGTTGCCTATCCGAGATCCTCTCAATGTGAAGGACTTTGCCCTTTATTTGTTATCAGAAGTTCTCTTCTTTACTGGGGGTGAGACCTTTTCTCTTGGGCTATGCGATGTTTTAACCGAATTGGAGGGAGGCCGCTCATTGGTGCACCTAGTCTTGGCTGAGATGTATCGGGGCCTGGATGCCTCGGCCTAGGGCCGAGTTGGGATTCTTCGTGGGAGTCCACTCCTCATTCAGATTTAGCTAGGAGAGCATTTGGCTATCATGGGACTTGTACCGAGGTTTTGCTTGGTGAGAGGGGATGTGGCCCGAGGTTTTCTAACACGCTACTCGAGGCTGCCCCATGGGAGCATCGAAGAACAGAACCTGTGGCTATCTGATGCGGAGCTGATCTGGCTGCTTCCCTGGTTGGACGGTACCTTTCCGATTATCCGCTCTCGGGATTGTGAGGGTATCACACTTTTGGGGTTGACTGGTAGCACATATTATTTCCCATCTTGGGTGCTTCGTCAATTCGGGTATACTCAACATGTGCCATACTCTGTGAGGCCACCTTTGTGCTCTCTGATTTTCTCTCGGGGTTCTCTCAGTGACCTAGACTGCGTAGCCATCCTCTGGGAGACTCGTCAATCAGCGCACATGTGTAGCTTAACTCAGGGGGACGTAGTCTCTTCTAATTACGAGGTTTGACTGGCATCTAAGGAATTACCTACCCCTAGCCCGATTTTAGCAGATGTGATAGAGACGGGGCCTTGGCCATGTAAGCAAACGATGCTTCAGACTAGGATTGAGTCTCTTTCTGTAGAGAAATTGGCTTTGACTGAGACTTTGGGGAAGGAAAGGGTCAGAGCTGAGATTGCAGAGGCGAGAGCTGCGACAGCTGAGAGTGAGATTCTTCGATTGACTGTGCTTTTGACTGAATCTCGTAGTATAGCGGATGCTTCGTGAAGACGGTAGAAGAGTCTTCATAGTAGGTGGATGTCTGATCGAAATGCTCGTGAGGACTCTCTTCTTGCAGAGATCAGTGCTCTAAAGCGTGGTTCCTGCCCTTGACCTATTCCTGAACATACCATAGATCATATACACGGAGGGGGGCTGATGACCCATAACAGAGATCTCTTTTTGGGTTATTTTCCTTTTTTTGTTGTTTTATACTTATACAGTAGAAAGTGTGTCATGTTGTTATCTTTTTGGGATGTGACACTTCATATGTGATGCTTGTAAGAAAAGAAATGAAATTTGCTATATATACATATATACATTTTTTTTGGTATTCAAATTTTCTTCCATACGTCTCGCAACGTAAGGTTTTTCTTAGGGAAAAGGAAAATCTATTATTTTCTTTTTTTTTGGTTTTTCTCCCACACAGGGTGAGGCTTTTTATGGGAAAGGGAAATCCATTGTCTTTTTGTTTTTGAAATCTTCTCTCTCACAGTGTGAGGCTTTTTATGGGAAAGGAAAATCTATTATCCCCCTTCTTTTCTTCTCTTCTGTTTTTCAGATTTTCTCCCTCATAGTGTGAGGCTTTTTTATGGGAAAGGAAAATCTATTATCCTTTTTTTTTTAAAGTTCATTATCTATTTTTTGAAAATTTTCTCCTTTTTGTGATGTCGGTATTTTCAAGGCCAACTGGCAGGTCCTTTTTCTGACCATGGTCAAATCCTATTCAGGAGTTTTTGGTGCCTTTTTTTTTTCTTTTTTTAAACACTCATAAGTCGGCTTCCCCAAGATTGATTGGTCTTCTAGCTTTACCTTTGGTCATGTGTCAGGCGATGCAGTAGAGACGACATACTTGATTAGGATCCGATCTAATTTTAACATGAGTGGCCCGATCAAAAGGAGGGGGAAGGAGCTTAGGGGGTCTAGACTAAAAATAGGCGGGTCGGAACAGATCCTCTCCTAATCTCTCCTTTTTCGACATTTTTGCTCACAGCGCCCAGGACGGGTTTTCGCCATGCCTGTCATCCCTGTTTTTACCCGTAGCACCCTTTTGGGTTTTCACCACGTCCATGGGTTCGTGTTGTAACTCCACATGTGCCTTTTTTATGTGTATTTTGAGAATGAATTAATGAATAATAAGTTACATAATTTTAAATTATGAAAGAGATATCAGCACATTGAGGGCTAACAATAGCCTGCAAGATCAGGGCCAATTGTAGTAAGTTTTAAAAGTGAGTATATTAAAGATCGTCCACAGAGAATTTGTCTGAAATATGAGATAGACCTCCAGATCTGTGCTACCAGATCTGGCTCTATAATTATCTAGAAAGCAGATAAAAAGAGAGTGTTGGGTTTTTGTCACGTTTAACTAAAAGCAAATAAAGAAAAGAACTAACTAACTGATCCAGATTCAAGTTGGGGAAGTGATTAAAATAAATCAAATGGAGAAATAATAACTTTCTGTGATTTCGCCTTTGAATTTTAATGGAGAATCTGCAACTAAACAGTAGTTGATTCAATCTTCATCTGCTACCAAAGACAGATGTAAGAGAAATAAATCTGAATTAAGGAAGGGTTTAGACTTATGGTTATGATCATCACTTAAATGGTCACAGATCATCCAATAGTTGTTGACCTATCCTCAATTGAACATGAACATCATCAAGTGTCATCGTAACTAGGTTACCAACGCTAATTAAATGCAGGGTAATGAATCAAGGAAATTGCATGCAAAGTAGTGAATCTAAAGGAGTCTAATGCACTAAGGTGATCAATAAGAACCCTTGACATGAATCCAATGGAGAAACACATTTACAAGAACCTTTTAAATTCAATCTTACAATTACAGAGCACGGCTTTAGAAAGCCCTCGACTAGCGATCTTGAATCCGATCTCTTTGGAGTTACAAAAGCACTCTCAAAGAACTCTCAAAAGCAAAACAGAGGAAGAAATTACAAGGGTACAGATAGACTATCGACCAAGGAAGGGAAACAGAGATGAAAACTCAAAATGGATGCCACAATTGGGCAAATGTCTTCTCAATTTATAGCTTTCCTCTATCCGCACAAGGCTGAATTGACCAATTAGAAGTGCTCGGATCTGGATTGCCCAATGGTCTGTTGAGCACGGGGATCCAGATCTGTCGCCAATGAAAATGCTCGATCTGGTTTCTCCAATCGCGTTAGAAGCATCAATTCTGTTATGGGAATTTAAAAGTCTGTTTGAGCTTCTAGAAGTTCCCCGCCAAGTGATTTCATCTTTGGGTTTTCACGTATGAATATGCCTTTGGTTTGTGCTTGGAATCTTAATGTCTCTGCTTTTAATTACATTGGGGCGCGTGCAAAGTTTACTGAAATGCCCTTCAAAGTGGTTGTAAATCCCCAGTATGCCATTTCACAGAGTTTAAGGGTCTTTTCGCAAAGTAGTTTGGCTCCAGAAGTTCTTTTCGCAAAGTGTTTTCTTCTTTTCGCAAAGGTCATTCTTCTATTCGAGGAGTGTTTTCTTCTTTTCGCAAAGTTCAAGGTTCTTTGCGAATTGAAGAGATTCTTTGCGAATTGAGCTTTAGCTTCCATTCTTCTTTGCGAATGGATCCTTCTTCTTCTTCAGGTCTTTTCTTGCTCTTTTAGGACCTTTTTAGCCATTGCTGAGGCTATTTCTTCACTCCCTCTTTGAGTTTGACATGCGTTGTCGGCTTTTTGATCATTTTAAGATGGTTTTCGGATTTGGACCTGTCTTTTTGGTTAGCTGCAATATGAACACTAAAGCACTTATTTAGTCTTCTCAAGGGTCTTTCAAGGCTCATGTTTAGGGGTGAAAAATGGTATTTTTCACTACTTAACAGTTCGCTCTCTTACCCCAAGTGCCTTTTCAGGTTTTCACCTGGTCCGCGTGAGTTCGCTGTTTTTACCCGTGGTGCCCTTACGGGTTTTCACCACGCCCATCTTGCTTTGAACTCAAATTAATTTTCTTTCTTTTTTTTTTTTTTAAAACCAGAAATCCACGTTATAGACAGAGATTCCGTCATAGCCGACTGGATGTGGTTCTGGTGTCGTCTCACAACTTAGCTCATGTTGACTTAACAGATATTATGACTGCTTGCGAACCTACGAAGAGGGATTCCTTCTGGGTGTAGCTTGGCTATGGGTTAGGTCAGGATTTGAAGGTATGCTGGGCTAAAAAGTATTTCCTTGGTACGGCTCCAGTTTTCTCAACATACTTTCCTCTTGAGGGTTTTTACTGTATACGCCCCGTGATTCTTCTATACACATTTTTTTTGTTTTTTTTGTTCTTCTTCCTCTATTTTGGGCAATTCCTTTTTGAGGTTTTGCCTTTATGCACATGTATCCTTCTCTTATTTTTTTTTGCATATGTGCACGTATACTTTCTCTGGGGGAAATGGGTTTATTGAAAGAATGGCCCATGCTCAAATGGGGTAGCAAGGGGTATCATCATTTTAGGGATTTTTTTGGGCCACTGTGCTTGGAATGATGGCCTCTTTTGGGTGGTTCTTAAGCAGTCACATATTTGTTTCATCAATACTTACCTTATTGCGATAGACAAAGAGTAGAACCGTCGGATGTATCCAGCGTTGATGGGCTCAGGAAGATGATCTCCGTCCATGGTGGTGAGGCGGATGGCGTATCCCTGCAGCACCTCCCGAATGACATATGGTCCTTCCCAGTTCGGCTTAAACTTTCCTCTTGGATCGGCACGTAGGGATGGGAAGATCTTCTTCAGCACAGTGTCTCCTACCTTTAGATCTCGACTGCGGACACGTTTATTATAAGCGCGTACGATCCTCCCCTGGTAAACTTAAGTGTGACACAAGGCTAGGAGTCTCTTTTCATCCAAAAAGTTCAGCTGATCAAAGCGTGATCTCTCTTTCTCTGCTTCGGGTAAGCCTGATTCCATGAGGATTCGGAGTGAGGGTACCTCAACCTCCACTGGGAGGACAGCCTTGGTTCCATACACAAGGGAGAATGGTGTTGCCCCAATAGCAGTACGGATCGACGTTCTATAGGCCCAAAGTGCGAAGGGTAACTGCTCACTCCAATCTTTGTAAGTGACTACCATCTTCTCAAGAATGCAGATCAGAGTTTTGTTGGCCACCTCTACAGCTCCATTCGTTTGAGGCCTATACGGGGATGATCGATGATGCTTGATCTTGTATTGCTCGCAAAAGTTTCGGATGCACTTATTCGCAAAATTTGTGCCGTTGTCCGTGATGATATCTTTAGGTACTCCAAATCGGCACACAATATTATTCTTGAGAAACTTCTGAACGTGACTGACCATGATGTTTGCATATGACGCCGCTTCTACCCACTTGGTGAAGTATTCAATGGCGACGAGGATGAACCGATGTCCGTTCGAAGCTTTCGGATTAATCATTTCGACAACGTCGAGGCCCCAGGTAGCAAATGGCCAAGGTGTGGTCATGCAGTGACGATCAATGGCAGGAGCGTGTATTAGACTGGAGTGTTCTTGACACTTGTAGCATTTTTGAACATGCTTGCAACAATCCGACTCCATGGTGGTCCAAAAGTATCCCTACCGTAGGATTTTCTTAGCTAGCATGTGACCGCTGAGGTGGGCTCCGCATACTCCCTCGTGAATTTCTTTCATAATATTGACCGCTTCACTTTCAGTAAGGCACCTGAGTAAGATGTTATTGTATGATCGCTTGTAGAGGCATTCCCCGCAAATGACGTAACATGTCGCTAAACGTTGAATGGTTCGTTGGTCTGTCTTGGATGTACCCTCTGGGAAAGTTAGGGTCTCAAGGAAATTCTTGATATTTGAGAACCAAGGTGGCTCATCATCAAGCTTTGTAGGTTCCTCAATCTGGAAGCAGAAGGCCGGCTCATTCCTTTGCTCGATCATGATCGGCTTCATCTCAACACCATAGGGGATTTCGATCATTGAGGCCAAAGTTGCTAATGCATCAGCAAAGCGATTCCTTATCCGAGGGACGTATGAGAAAGTTACATCTTGGAAGCAAGCTATTAGATCCTCGAGGTGTTCATGATAGGGGATCAGTTTCTCGTCTTTCGTTTTCCAGTCACCATTCGTCTGGCATATGATTAACTGTGAATCGCCAAAAACTCAAAGGTGAGTTACATTCAGATCAAGGGTTGCCTGTAGACCGACGGCGCAAGCTTCATACTCAGCCATATTGTTAGTGCAGGGGAAGTTGAGTTTGATAGAGATCGGTACATGGGATCCTTTTGGAGAAATTAGGATGGCGCCAACTCCATGGCCTTCGACATGCGATGCTCCGTCAAAGTGCATTACCCATGATTTTTCTGCTTCCTCTGTATCATCTTCGGTCAGGAACAGGATGTCTTCATCTGGGAATTCGATTCTTAACGGCTCATAGTCAAGTAAAGGGTTCTCAGCAAGATGATCGGTGAGCGCCTGTCCCTTGATCGATTTCTGAGTGACGTATGTGATGTCAAATTCATATAACAATAGCTGCCATTGCGCAGTTCGGCTGGTAAGAGCAGGTTTCTCAAACAAGTACTTCAAGGGATCCATCCGCGCTAGAAGTAGGACGGCTTGGGATAACAGGTAGTGTCGAAGTCTTTGAGTAGCCCACACAAGTGCTAGGCATGCTTTCTCCATATGAGAATAGCGCATCTCGTAATCAGTGAACTTCTTGCTCATGTAGTAGATGGCCTGCTCTCTTCTTCCTATCTCATCGTGCTTCCCTAACACACAGCCCATGGAAAACTCTATCGGGGACAGGTACATTATCAGGGGTCTACCAGGTATAGGTGGTACCAATACTGGAGGATTTAGGAGGTAACCCTTGATCTTGTCAAATGCAACTTGGTAGTCATCATTCCACTCAACTGGTGAGTCCTTTCTCAGTAGTTTGAAGGTTGGTGTGCATATCGGAGTTAACTGTGTGATGAACCGACTGATGTACTGGATTCTACCTAAAAAGCCTCTGACCTCTTTCTCTGTAGACGGTGGTGGCAATTCTGTGATGGCCTTGATCTTGGTCGGGTCGACCTCGATGCCTCTCCTACTGACGATAAAACCTAATAGCTTTCCTGGCATAGCGCCGAATGCGCACTTCTGGGGATTCAATCGCAACCTGTACTTTCTCAAACTGTTGAACAACTTCTGAAGGTTTACCAAGTGGTCGTCCCTTTCTGGTGATTTGGCGATCATATCATCGACATACACTTCGATCTCTCGGTGCATCATATCGTGGAATAGGGTCGTTATTGCTCTCTGGTAGGTTGCCCCAGCATTCTTGAGCCCGAACGACATCACCTTATAGCAAAAGGTTCCCCAGGGAGTGATGAACACAATCTTCTCTCGGTTGGCCTCTGCCATCTTAATCTGATTGTAGCCCGAGAACCCATCCATGAAAGAAAGAATCCCGTGCTTAGCAGTGTCATCGACCAAGATATCAATGTGGGGTAATGGAAAGTCATCCTTAGGGCTCGCCTTGTTGATATTCTGAAAATCAATGCACATTCGAACCTTTCCATCTTTCTTGGGTAAGGGGACAATATTGGCCAGCCACTGTGGGTACTTGGATACCATAAGGTAACCCGCATCATACTGCTTAATGACCTCGTCTTTGACTTTCAACATCCATTCAGGTTGGAGACATCTCAGCTTCTGTTTAACCGGCTTGCAATCAGGGTAGAGTGGCAATTCATGCTCAACCAGATCGGTATCCAAATCAGGCATGTCTTCATACGACCATGTGAAGACGTCTTGGTATGACCAGAGGAAGTCTATCATACCCTTTCTCTCAGCAAGGGACAGTGATGTTCCAATTTTGGTGATTCTAGGGGCCTCTTTGGTGCCCAAATTAACATCCTCTGTCTCTTCGACAATCGGGGTAGGGCCATGCTCAAAATCGGCAAATTGTTTGAGGAGCTCATTGGGGAGCTCATCGACTTGACCTTCCTCGTCCAGACTATTGAGAACTTGAAAATACCATTTTCCACCCCTTAACCTGGGTCTTGATAGACCTTTGAGAGAACTAAATAAGTGTTTTAAGTGTTTATTTTACAGCTAACAATAAAGGCAGGCTTAACCCTGAAAGCAGCTTAAAAGTTCCAAAAAGATGATGATCCATTTTGATCTAGAGGAAGGAGAAAGGACAACCTCACTGGCTGTCAAAATGCCTAAAATAAAGAGGACAAAGGCCTGGTTTCAACTTGAAAAGAGGTTTGGAGCTATTCAAAAAGAAGAATGCACTACAGAATGCTATTCGAAAAGGTCCCCAATCTTTGCAAAAAGGTCCCCAATCTTTGCGAAAAGGTCCCCAATCTTTGCGAATATATCTCTAGAAGTTACAGTTCTTTTCGAAAAGGTCTCCAATCTGTGCGAATAGAGTTTCTGAAGTTACAATACCTTCGAAAAGGTCTTCAAACTTTGCGAAATGGTATCCTGAAGATTCCCAGCATCTGCAAGTGCAATTCAGTAATCTCTGCATGCGCCCCAATGCAATTAAAAACCCAGGGACATTCCGGAAGATTCTGAGCACGAACCAAAGGCATATTCCAACCCATGTGAACACCCAAAGATGAAATTACTTGGCGGGAATTTCTAGAAGCTCAAACAGATTTTTAAAATTACATAACAGAATTGATGCTTCCGTCACCTGATTGGCTGAACCAGATCAAGCAGTTCTGATTGGCCAAAACAGATCTGGATCCTTGTGCTCGACTCCTATTGGTTGATACAGATCTAACCAACTCTGATTGGTTGATATACATCTGAGCTGGACTTGGGGAAAAATATAAATAGACGAACCAGTTGCCCAATTTGGGTATCCAGATTCTGAGTTTCATTTCTATTGCCCCATTTCCATTTTAGATAGCTTGTCTGAAACTTCTGCAATAGCCTAGCTTTTATTTGTAATTGAGAACTGTGAGATATTTTTGTAATTCAAGTGAGAATTGTATTCAAGACTACAAATCCGAGAGCTGTTTAAGCAGTGCTCTGTAATTGTAATGGTGAATTTGAAAAGGTTGTTGTGAACAGTACGTTCTCAATATAATTCGTGTTGAGGGTTCCCTGTGATCTCCTTATTCATTAGATTCCTTTAGATTTACTATTTTTAAAGCAATTTCTCTTAATTCATTGTCCCTGTGAGAATCTGTGTTTGTAACCTGATTTCTCACAGCATTTGTAGTGGTATTTTTTGTTCTTAATCAAGGATTTGGAGTGAAGACTATTGGATGATCAGTGTCCATTGAAGTGGACAGACCATAGCCATACATTCAACTCAATTCCAATCATTGAGTAGGATTACTTTCTCTTGCATCTGTGCTGGTAGCCAGATGAAGATTGGATAATATCTCATGTGTTTTATATTTATTCTCATTCTGCAATCAAGTACTAAGTCGAAGTTAGATATTATTTCTCCATTCTTATTAATTTACATCAAATCTCCCCAACTCGGATCTAGATCATTTAGTTTAATTTTTACTTTTCTCATTTAGTTAATGTGACAAATTCAACCTCCCATCTTATGTGCTTTGTAGATAGGATCAGAGGTTAGATCTGGTAGCTCAGATCTGGAGGTTTATCTTAGATTTTAAATCAATTCCCTGTGGACGATCTTTTACTCACATTTAAAACTTGCTACAATTGACCCTGATCTTGCAGGCTAATTAACTTCTCTTTGTGCTGATATTTCTTTATTCTTTTTAGTTTTCCAAATTCAATATAATTCATCATTTGCAAATCTGTTTTCAAAACACAAATAAATCATGCAAACTTAGAATAGCAACAAGTTTTTGGCGCCATTGTCGGGGAATAGATTTTAAAATTGGTAGTCCTAAGTTTTTCAATTTTGTAGATCTGATTTTCATTTCAATTTTTGCTTTAAACCTGCACTTTGTATTCCAAGTGCTTTATTAAATGTCTACTGCAGTTTTGTATAGAAAACTGCTTTTCTTGCATGAAATTTTTATTTTCTGAGTTTTTATTCTTTGCTTTCTAGTTATTTGAATAAATGTTGTTGCCACTCTTTTGTCTTTTTGTCAAATTTGGGCAGTAGCCTGAGTTTTTCTTTTTATTTTTGTCAATATACTTGAATAAGGTACTGCTGCAGTTTTTGGATTTTTGCAGATCTGGAGTATAGTCAACAAGGAGCATTCGACTAAAACATCTGGACATCCTTCTCCTTTGCATTCATTTTCTATATTTAAATTCTTGAGAACCAGCCGTTTTGCTGTGTTTAATGTTTGTTTTGATTATAATTTCAGCTGTATTTTAGGCATGCTGCTTTTTTTTATATAAAACCAAATACAAAAATAAAAGAAAATGAAAACACAATTAGAAATTTTTTGAGTTGTTTCTTATTATTTTTTCAGCAGTAGTAAATAAGGGCTCTTATGGACCCCGGGCTGACCCAAAACAAATAAATAAAATAAATTAAAATAAAAAATTATAAAAGCATAAAAAAAAATATATCTTCTAGATGGGCTGTTTTTCTTTGTTTGTATCCAATTTTCCCATTTGGACCTGCTGAGATCATGTTTTTTTTTTTTTTTTTCATCATGTAGGATAATGAGTAGTGGCTCATAGGCTCTTTTGAGTATTCAATGGAGTCACTAACTTTATTTTCCTACAAGATTTCTGCTCCATAAATAGGTCTCACCTATGTATGAATCCTATTTTTAACTATGTACTCCCATGCTTCATCAATTTCAAATTCATATTGATTCATACTCACACAAGCAGCAGGGGGGTTTCTTTTGGCCCAGGTGGTTTAGAGTTTCTTTTAGGATTTTTTATTTTAGGAATTTTAGTTTAAAATTCTATTTTTAGATCGCTGATTTTTCTTTCTTAGGTCTTAATTTTACTAATATTTTTTTGCATTTTGGTAGTTTAGTACTTGGTTTCTAATTTTTTTTCCCTGATTTTTTATAATTCTGAAATTCTATTTTTGGATCTGAAATCTTTTTATTTTTCTGTTATTAGCGTTAGTTTCCTTTCATTTTCTTCATAGTACTCTTCTTTCTTCTGTTCATACATTCAGTTTTTCTAGATTTATTTTGCTATTTTTTCTGGTTTAGCAGTAATTTCCTGCATTTGCATATCATTTTTTCCATTTTCCCTATTCATGTATTTAGTTTTGCATTTGTATTTTCTGCTCCATAGTTTAGATTTTTCTGCTCATATTTTTCTTTTTTTCTTCTTTCTCATTTCACCCTGCTGCCCCTAGTTTCTCACTGTCTAGAACATTGAGGACAATGTTCATCTTAGGTTTGGGGTTATGGCAGGTATGCCAATAAAATAAGTTAATGTTTGGTGCAGCTTATGACCAGCAGAATTTTTTAAAATGAAGTAATTTCACACCTGTTGTTTTGAAAAATGAGGAAGTTAAAACTTTTTTAAATTGATTTCTCGTGTAATTCTAATACTTTCATGACGTGAATGTCAGAAAATTTCCAAAAAAAAAATTGATGTTTTAGTAAACCTAAAAAGAGAGAAAACAGTGATGATATACTTCAGGAATTTGATAGAAAACCACACCCAGTGAAATTTGGGCCTACTGAAATGTATTCTTTGGAGGTATGAATTGGTAATTTTTTCTGCTCTAGGGACTGTTTGAACCTGCTTATTATCACTAGAAGTTATACATATCCAAGTTAAAATAGCTTGACAGCAATCATGATATTAAAGACATGATGTAGGGCCTCCTTTTGGATAGTTTGAACTTCAAAAAGCCCCACCTTTTAAAACTGCCCTTGATACACACCATTTGAGCTTTATAAATCAATGATTTCTTTGAAACCTCATCAACCTCATTTTGAGAATTCAGAAGGTAAAGGAAAGAAAGCTGAAGAAAGGAGAGTTGGGTAACAGTTTGGTAAAAGAAAAAGAAAAATAATTGAAGGCAATGATGTATCAGCAAAAGAAATGTGGCATTCAAGTCAATGTTGCATTGAAAAAAAAAAAAAAAGAGAAAAGGAGAAGTCATTTCATTGGAAGTTTGAAAAAGAAAGAGAAAAAGATGGCCACTTTAGCTCTGAAAATTCAAAGAAAAAGATGAAATTGTGCTGAAATAAAGAAGGTGTCCATACCACCTCCTTACCTTGACTGACATCTAAAATTTTGAACTCCATTCCACCCTCTTTTTTTCTTGATAAATTTCACCCATAAGCCACATTACAACCCAAGTTAAAGTCCTTACTGATCAAAGATAGATTGAGCTGTCACATGGAGATAAGGATTTGTGTAATCTATGGTGAAAAGAGTAGTGAATTCAGAACTAAAAAGCAATGCCTATGCTCCTGCTTACAGCCCTATTTGAGGGCTGTAACTACTCTTGAGTTGTGTGAAATATTACAACCCTCCTACCTGCATGTTGAGTGAAAACCCTGGTGAGAGTTAGGTTTGAAATCAACTTATTTGGGGTAACATCATAGCAGGATTCTCAAATAGAAGGCAAGTTTTTCATTAATTTTTCTTGTAAAAACTTTTTGACACAAATTGAGTGAATGGTAAAAGGAATTACAGCAGAATTTTAGTTTTGAACTGATGTTTTCTTGAGGACCCTCTTATAGCTTGACCGATGCAGGTGTGAATAATCTTATTGGATGAAAGTCTGTTTTAACAGAACTGCATTGATCTTAACTGATTTATTAGAGAAGTTTGTGGGTACCTCCACTGAAAACCCTCAGGAGACTTCACTCCTCCACTAGAGATCACCTAGGGGTTTAAAAGGCTTGTCGCATATGCTAAATGCAACTGTGCTCCCTACAAAAATGGCTTTTCATTCTGTTTAAATTTTGTCTTTGCTCAGGGACTAGCAAAGCTTAGGTTTGGGGGTGTGTTGAGAACTAGAAAATACCATTTTCCACCCCTTAACCTGGGTCTTGATAGACCTTTGAGAGAACAAAACAAGTGTTTTAAGTGTTTGTTTTACAGCTAACAATAAAGGCAGGCTTAACCCTGAAAGCAGCTTAAAAATGCCAAAAAGATGATGATCCATTTTGATCTAGAGGAAGAAGGAGAAAGGACAACCTCACTGGCTGTCAAAATGCCTAAACTAAAGAGGACAAAGGCCTGGTTTCAGCTTGGAAAGAGGTTTGGAGCAATTCAAATTGGAGAATGCATAACAGAATACTTTTTGAAAAGAACCTAAACTTTTCGAAAAGAACCTAATCTTTGCGAAAAGAACTATAAGCTCCAGGTTTAGTTTTCGAAGAGCACCTGAACTCTTCGAAAGGATTCCTGACCTATTCGAAAAGAAGGGAACTCCTTGCGAATAGCACCAGAACTATGCGAAAAGAGCTTCAGAAGTCACAGTACCTTGCGAAAAGTTCTCCAAACTGTGCGAAATGATATCCTGAAGATTCCCACGCAAGGGCATTTTAAAAACCCAGGGACATTTCAGAAGATTCTGAGCATGAACCAAAGGCATATTCCACCCCATGTGAACACCCAAAGATGAAATTACTTGACGGGAACTTCTAGAAGCTCAAACAGATTTTTGAAATTACATAACAGAATTGATGCTTCTGTCACCTGATTGGCTGAACCAGATCAAGCAATTCTGATTGGCCAAAATAGATCTGGATCCTTGTGCTCAACTCCTATTGGTTGAAAAAGATCTAACCAATTCTGATTGGTTGATACACATCTGAGCTGGACTTGAGGAAAACTATAAATAGACGAACCATTTGCCCAATTTGGGTATCCAGATTTTGAGTTTCATTTCTATTGCCCCATTTTCATTTCAAATAGCTTGTCTGAAACTTTTGTAATAGCCTAGCTTTTATTTGTAATTGAGAACTGTGAGATATTTCTGTAATTCAAGTGAGAATTGTATTCAAGACTACAAATCCGAGAGTTGTTTAAGCTATGCTCTATAATTGTAATGGTGAATTTGAAAAGGTTGCTGTGAACAGTACGTTCTCAATCAGATTCGTGTTGAGGGTTCCCTGTGATCTCCTTATGCATTAGATTCCTTTAGATTTACTGTTTTTAAAGCAATTTCCCTTAATTCATTGTCCCAGTGAGAATCTGCGTTTGTAACCTGATTTCTCACAGCATTTGTAGTGGTGTTTTTTGTTCTTAATCAAGGATTCGGAGTGAAGACTATTGGATGATCTGTGTCCATTGAAGTGGACAGACCATAGCCATAAGTTCAACTCAATTCCAATCCTTGAGTAGGATTACTCTCTCTTGCATCTGTGCTGGTAGCTAGATGAAGATTGGATAATATCTCATGTGTTTTACATTTATTTTCATTCTACAATCAAGTACTAAGTCGAAGTTAGATATTATTTCTCCATTCTTATTAATTTACATCAAATCTCCCCAACTCAGATCTGGATCATTTAGTTTAATTTTTACTTTTCTCACTTAGTTAATGTGACAAATTCAACCTCCCATCTTATGTGCTTTGTAGATAGGATCGGAGGTCAAATCTGAAGGTTTATCTTACATTTTAAATCAATTCCCTGTGGATGATCTTTCACTCACTTACATTTAAAACTTGCTACAATTGACCCTGATCTTACAGGCTAATTAACTTCTCTTTGTGCTGATATTTCTTTATTCTTTATAGTTTTCCAAATTCAGTATAATTCATCATTTGCAAATCTGTTTTCAAAACACAAATAAATCATGCACACATAGAACAGCAACACAGACTCGTGACTCCTACCTCTTCTTGTATTTCTACAGGGAAGGGGTCGGCTTCACGTGGGACGGGTATCACGGCATCATTTTTAATTTTATTAGGAATTTTAAAGGACAATATTTTTGGAATTGCTATTTTTTCTATTTTTATGGCTTTTTATATTTTTTTGGAGGTCAGCCCCTGGCGAGGTGGATCTCTATATATACTGGGCAGAGTGGTCCAGGGGCTAACCTCACTTTTTGCAGGTTGTTTTTTTTTGGAGAGTCGGTGCCGTTTTCACGGTATTTGGCGGCTCCCAGGAGTTGGGGTAGGGATGCCCAGTTACTCACCTGCGAGGCTTGACCTTTACCTCTTTGGTTAGAAGCGGCATCGGTAGGCTCTTGCAGTTCCTCCCTCAGCATATTTACGGAGGGATCCTCTGGGACCCTGTCCTCCATGGTTAGGATGGGCCCAGAGTGGCTGGTGCTGGAGTGATGGGTGGACCGGGGAACTTCTTCCTCAAATAAGGAAAGGGCAGCCAAGTCCATCTCGAAGTCTGGGGGAATGATGCAGGGATTGATGGGTGGATTGAAGTAGGCTTATGTGGGGTTACCCTCGTCTCCCCATTCAGATCAATTTTCACTACCCTTGCACTTACAAAGGCTGGACGGATGTGGGGTAGGGCGAGAGTTTCTTCTTCCAGGTTGATTCCTCTGGCCCTGGCGACTGCTGCGGCTCTCATCTTTTCTTTGGCCTCTCTAACTTCTTCTTCATCGAGTTTGTAGCCTAGGCCAAATCTGGTTTACTGCCCCTTGGCCCTGACGGGGTCTCTTCTTCCTTGAAGGCGCGGGCCCAGCCCTTTCCCTTTTTGGTGGCCCCATTTGTGGAGCATAAACACTGCTGCCTCTGTCCCTCCTCCAGTTTTTGTAGGGGTTTTCTCAGGAGACTCAAGGGTAACGGCTAAAAAGTCATACTCAAACTGATGGAAATCAGTGTCCTCTGTTGTATGCGACATGTCAAGCACTTTTGGATTCTCAATATGTAGAGAGCTCCGCTCCCTGTCTTCTCTGCTCTCACCCACGATGGTGATGATTTTTCTGCCTGAGATGAATCAGAGTTTTTAGTGTAGAGTTGATGGTATTGCCCCGATCTCATGCAGCCACGGTCGGCCCATTAATAGATTAAACGTAGACTTGATGTCCATCACCTGGAAGGGGATAGTGAAGGTTTGCGGCCCGATGATCAGATCGAGTTCTACTTCTCCTATGATCTCTCTCTGGGTGTTGTCGAATCCCCTGGCGCTTGTTATTGATGGCTGAAAGGTGTTGGGGTTCGCACCGATTTTGATTGCCATTCTTAGAGAGCAAACATTCAATGCCGACCCGTTGTCTATTAAGACCAATGGCACCACTAGGTTCCCTACTTCCACTATTATATTTAGGAGCTTAGAATGGTTGTTCCCCTCGAGCAACAGATCTGCATCAGTGAATGAGATGGCATTTGGGGCTAATACTTGCCCAATTATCTCTCCTACCTCGTCTGGGGTCACGTGGGCGGAAACATGAGTGTCTTTGAGTGCTCCCATTAAGGCTTGAAAGTGGAGCGGGGACGTGATTAACAAATCCCAGACAGTAATATGTGCGGGCGTTCTCTTGAGCTGTGTTTCCAACACGTGCTCTCTGGCCATTTTCTCGAAAGGGTTCCCTGTGGCCTGCTCTTTCTTCTTTTCTTCTCCTCTATCGGCTCCTAATGTTTCTAGCTGTGTAGAAATCCTGCCCAATCGGGTGATAAACTCAATTGCCTCTCCTTGGTTGGGACCAGCATTCATGTCCATTTGCTCATAACTTAATGGCACTTGATGTGGGTCATAGGCGGGTTTCGGGATGAGGAAGGGAGTGCTTGGTGAATTTAGGGCGGATTGGGCTGGGTATGTCGAATTCTCGAGCCCAACTAGGCTGACTTCGATAGGGGGTGTAATGGTACTGGCGGGAATTGGCGAAGTTGGGTTTGAGGGTGCAGATGGGGTTTGTGTAGGTGCTACCGGAGTATGGTAAGACCAGTGGTGATTGGGAGCGAGTGACAAGGGGAGTGGGTGAGGGGTTGTTTGTTCGGATGGGGGTGGAGCTGGATTGGGGGAAAAATAGCGTAGGGACGGTGGAGGTGTGACGGGGATAGGGTGGCTGGGAAATGTCGGAGGTGTGGGTGGAGTAGGGTGATAGGGGTATGACGGGGTTGCAGATGGAGCAGGGGGGTACTGATAAGAAGGGTTTGTAATCGGGGTGTCATGGTGGGGCGATGGCGGGTTTGTGGATGAAACAGGGTAAATCGGGGATGATGGAGAGGTATGTGGGGTGGCTGGCGGGGTGATTTAGGGATGGTGGAGTTGTGTATTGGGCGAGGTGATTTGGGGATAGCGGGGGAGTATGCTGAGCGGTGGGATTTAGGGGTGTGTATGGGGCGGGGTAGCATGGTGGTGGATTTATGTATGGCGTAGGGTGATTTGGGTGTGACGGAGAGGTATGTGGGGTGGCAGACGGTGGGATAGTGTACGAGAGGGGGTGATTAGGAGGTGGTGCGTACTGTGGGATAAATTGGGAGTGGGGCAGATATGCGTATGATTGTGGCGGGGCTGTGCCCGTTTGGATTTGATAGGCGGGAGCGGAAGTGGAAAAATACTGCCCTAAATCTAGGGGCTCTTCTTGGTATGCCGGGGTGGGGAAGTAATCGGCTAAATACAGCGGCTCGATTACCCCTGCAATTGGTTCATCCTTGTTCAGCCCGGTAAATGAAAACTCTTCTTGATTACTGATGTAATCTGAGGGGTCGAACTCTTCCTCTTCCTCTTCTACGCAGTGGATGTTAGGCCTGGGGCCTCCTAGATATGGTGGCAGAGGGGCTTGATGGATGTTCTGGTTTTGCCCCTGAGGAAGCGGCGGGGGAATAATTTTTCCCGCCTCTATTAAATCTTGGATTGCGTGCTTTAGTGGGAAGCACCAGTCCGTAGGGTGACCTGGCCCTTGGTGGAAGTTACAATACAAGTTCGAGTCGTAGTTCCTTGGTATTGGATTGGGGGGTGGGCGAGGCTGGAGTAAATTGACCAGACCCTTCTGTAGCAACACTGGCAATAAAACACTTAGTGATTGTCCTAACGGCGTGAAGACCCATTCGAATTGTGCTTTCATCTGTTCCTGGGTGAACGGGGCCCTCGGTCTGTTATTCGGCCTTGGCGCTTATTCGAAACAGGTCGGGGGTGGGTGTGCAGCCTGGAGCTGTATCGGGGTGGTATTGGCCTGGGGATAAATGATGTTCTGCACTTCTGCCCCTGGCCTTCTTTCAACCCTTGGTTCGACAGCTTTCCGAACCCTAGCGGCCCCGTTGGCCATACTCTTTCCCAATATGCCCTCTCTGACGGCGTCTTCACAACGGTTGGCATTTCGGACCAAATCAGCAAAACTGGACTGCTGCTGATATACCAAGAATTCTGCGATGATTGGGAGCGCTCCCTTGGTTATTAACTCAATCTGCTCATCATCCAGAATTCGGTGGGTCACCTGGGCGGCCAATGCCCTCCACCTCCCTAAGTAGGCACTAAAAGTTTCGTCATGCCTTTACTTCAAACGGGCTAGATCCGACTTCCTTGGCTCTATGTCCATGTTATAGACATATTGTTCTTGGAATAAATGTGTCAGATCTTTCCAAGTTTTGGTCATGGATGGTTCTAGGGATGTAAACCATCTCAGTGCTGGGCCTGTTAGAGTCTTTTGGAACACTTTGATGAGGAGTGGCTCATCTCTGCCGTACTGGCACATGTCCCAACAGTAAGATTTTCAGTGCGCGATGGGGTTGCCAGTGCCATTATATTTATCCAATGATGGCATCTTAAATTTTGGTGGCAGGGGGGCATCCGAGAATAGACATAAGTCTGAGAAGTCTACCGACTGCAGTTCTACTCCTCCCATCTTCATCAGCTGCTTTTGAATTCTGTCTATCTGTTCTTTCAGCTACTCTGATTCTTTTGAGGATGTAGCTGAGACTGCCTCCCCCTAATTTTGTTCAGCCCCGGGTGTGACGATGATGGGACTGGGGGAGCAGAAACTCGCGGCTCCTCCACTATTGCGGATCTCGTTCTCCTCGTACTGTTGGTCATTGTACTGGTGAGGGGCAAGGTTTGCTATTTGGACCTGGGGGGTAATGGGTTGGATGACCTGGTGGGGCCACAAGGCTTGTAAGGGATGGGGGGAGTGAATGGATGAGTGGTTTGTGGGTGAGTGATGTGCTGAGCTAGGTGCCCATTCTGGGGGTGATGGGGGTGTGGTTGATGTGGTGAGATGTTGTAGGCGTGGTTTAGGGGAATGGGGTGGATCAGATTTTCCGTTGGAGGCGGGATGGGGGCATAAGGGGTATAGGTGAATGAAGGGTACTGGTGAGGGGGTATGGGGTTTGTGAACGGGCCTTGGTGAGTGTGAGTGGATGGGCCTTGGGTTTGGGCTTGATGGTTTAGGAAAGCTAGGGTTGATGGGCCTTGGGCCTACGCATGGAGGTTGGTATGATTTTTGGCCAATGGGCCTTGCTGGGTTTGGGCTAATGGGCCATGTGGGAATTGGGTGTGGGATGATGGGCCTTGGGCTTGGGTTTGGTAGGTTTGGGTCCAAGGGCCTTGGGGGTTTGGAACTGTGTCTGGGTCTGATGGGCTTGGGCTTGGGCTTATGTCTGGGGAGTTTGGGCCTGGGTCCATGGCCCTTAAGGATTTTGGGCCGGGGCTTGAGTCTATTGGGTTTGGGGCCATGGGCCTTGAGGGTTTTGGGCCTAGGCCTGGGTCTGATGGGTTTGGGCTTAGGGCCATGGGCCTTGAGGATTTTGGGCCGGGGCCTGAGTCGGTTGGGTTTGGGGCCATGGGCCTTGAGGGTTTTTATGTGTTTGGGTTTGGGCCCATGGGCTTTGGAGATTTCGAGCTTGGGCCTGGGTCTGATGGGTTTGGGCCTGGGCCCATGGGTCTTGAGGATATTGGGCCTGGGCCTGGGTTAGTTGGGCTTCGCCTGGGTTTGGGCTTGGGCTTGGGCCCATGGATTAGTGTGGGTTTGGTCCTGAGATGAGTGGGCTTGGAAATGGGCCTAGAATTGAGGTAGGGGATCTTGAATGGTGTGAATGATTGGTGGTTGGGCATGGTCATGGGGGAATGGGGTATGGAGGTTTTGGAGACCTAGATGTGGGGTTTGGAACGTAGGATTCCGAGAGGTAGCCCACAGGGCATACGTCATTCGCATGTCCTCCATTGACGGCATGGATTCAGGCGTGAGATTGGAGGGTGATGGCCCATTCGAGGACGGAGGGGGTTGGGTGAAATTAGGCATGACCCGGGTATGGGGGGCATGAGTGATTGTGCTTGGAGGGTGTGGATATATGGCTATGGAGGATGGCAGGTTACTGGTCACACCCTGGGAAAAGTTGGGCATGACTTGGGTAAATAGGGAGGTATGTTGGGATGTGGATGGGCCATGTGATGTGGGGGGTATGTGAGATAATGTGGATGGGATATAAGATGTAGGGGGCATGGATGATGAGGTGGATGGGAGGTGGGAGGTAGACGGGGGATGGGGCTCCTGATGGGGTCTTTGAGAATAAGGGGGTGCGGCAAGGGTGTACGGATGGGGAGTGGGGGTGTATGAGTTGGTTGGGAAATGAGGTGTTTCAGTAGAGGATGAGGTAGGGGCATGCTGGGAAAATATAAGGGCGGGGGATGGGGTGGATGCGAACACGGGTGCCCCAAATGGACCCGTGACATCGAAACGGGTTTGGGTGATGGTGTCGGGGACCGGGTCTTCTCCTATATGGGAATGGGATGGGGATGATGGCGGGGATGTATCGACACTTGACATGATTTGTTGACGAGTGTTATATCGATGTCTCGGGTAAGGGCCGAATACTTTCCTGGTTCTCCTTCTACGGGCTGGGTTTGAGGTTCCCGTGGTGGCGGTCACAAAAAATATATTTTGATTTTTCCTTTTTGTTTTTTTTCTGGTTTTTTTTTTTTGGTTTTTGAAGATGATTTTGGTTGTTTTGTTTTTTTTTTTTTCGATTGATTTTTTTTTTGTTTTGATTTTTTTTTTTTCAGATGGAAATTAACTCCCCTCTACCTAGATGAAAGATGACCTGGTACCCAGGGTCAATTCCCGTCTTAGATGGTATATGCACCTTTAGCAGGTCCCACGGCGGGATCCGACACACTTCGAAAAAAGTGAAAGGGAACCCCTTCGTTCTATTGAAGGTGAGGGAATCCACGCAAACCCGATCCCCCGGAGCAAATCAATGAGAAGTTGCCTTCTTTTGATTGGGCGGGGGCATATTGGGTGTTACAGAATGCGGGAGGCTACTGCGGGCACTAATACCACTAATCGAGGAATTGGGGTGGTGGATTGGGCCTCAGATCGGTTTGCTGTGACCCAGTTTACACTGGGCGTATATGCTATGCACGCCCGACCAAAAAGGGGCAGATTTAACTGGGCGTATATATTATATATGCGTGGCTTAAATCTGAGGATTTTGGCTGGGCGTATATATTATATACGCCTGGCTATTTTCTGGGGATTTTGGCTGGGCGTATATATTATATACGCCTGGCTAAAACAGCTCTGCCAATTGATTTTGACAGTGAATAGCAAGCCCGAAAGTTGGTCCCTCCTTTCCGTTTCCTAGGGATACACGGTTGAATTCGGGGCTGTCTATGCTCTCACTAATGCGGGTTTTACGGCTTTATTGGAATTGACAACCCAACCGATATACCTTCGGCGCAAGCGCCTTCTCAGGTACTGGAAGGGGTGGTTCTTTTCAAGATCATCACCACTAGGGCTGCCACCTTACTGGGAATCGGGTAAGTTATATCTGTGCCTAAACCCCCCAAAAAACTACCAAAAATACGTAAAAATAGATTTGATTATGTCCCCACACTGTTGGTTCACTTTTAATTATAGATTTTTAAAGGGGAGTAAAGTTAAGTCCAAAATCGGGTCGGGGAATGACAAGCTCGTGCCGCCTCGACAGGCCGGCGTTCAATGGTGAGATATGATGACTGAAATGAAAAGCGCACGTAGGCCCGCCAAACGGCTAAGGCTCGTAAATGACCGAAATGTAAATGACGTGAAAAGTAAATGCGAGCAGGCCCGCCAAACGGCTAAGGCGGCTTAAATGACAAGAATCGTAAAAACAGAAATTTATGGGCGCACGTAGGCCCGCCAATCGGCTAAGGCACTTAAAGGACTGAATCGTACGGGTGAGTACGTTAGTAAAAACAACAAAAAATAAAGAAAAACAGCAACAAATTAGAACAAAAAAATAGCCATGGTTAGTACAAAAAATGAAATAAAAGAAAAGGCCAACAAGAGGGGAAGCGCAAGGATGAAATCCCTAGCGGAGTCGCCATCTATGCGAGCATGGATCCTCTCGAACCCGTCGCGATGATGCGCTAACGATGGAATGAAATGTAGAGTCGCCACCCAGAGCTTTTGGTGACCTGGTAAACCTCTAAATCAATATTTTGAGTACCAAAGTGCTAAATATGACTCTCATTTACCGGTCTTTGCCAAAGGCTCTAGGGTAGGGGCTTCGGTTATCGATAGGGAAGGGTTTAGGCACCCGATCAACCCGCACGTAGCGGTCTCTATCTATGGCCTTAAATAAAAATAAAAGGGCGGAGTTTCCCCTTGCCCAAAGGCAATATGGTCCTATCAAGCTTTGAGCCAAACCGAAATTTCGGCGGCGTAACGGCTTGAATCCTTTGACGGAGGAGACACCTAGAAGGTAGAGGAAGAGAGGGGTGAGCCGGAGCTCACGGGCCCTTGTTGTATCGTGGAAGGCCTCCGCTTCGGCGTGCTTCCAATGGCTTGACCGGTATGGAAATGGGCTCTAAAGCTAGGATTCGGTAAATAGGAATTTGTTGAGAACTAGAAAATACCATGTTCCACCCTTTAACCTGGGCCTTGATAGACCCTTGAGAGAACTAAATAAGTGTTTTAAGTGCTTGTGTCACAGCCAACAATAAAGACAGGCTTAACCATGAAAGCAGCCTAAAAGTGCCAAAAAGATGATAATCCATGTTGATCCAAAGGAAGAAAGAGAAGGGATAACTTCACGAGCTGTCGAAATGCCTAAACTAAAGGAGACAAAGGCCTGGTTGTAACCTGGAAAGTGTGGAAGCTATTCGAACAGAAGAATGCATTACAGAGTGCATTTCGAAAAGAATCTGAATATTTCGAAAAGAACCTGAACTTTGCGAAAATAACTAAAAGCTCCAGGTTTAGTTTTCGAAGAGCACCTGAACTCTTCGAAAGGATTTCTGACCTATTCGAAAAGAAGAGAACTCCTTGCAAATAAAACCTAAACTTTGCGAAAAGAGCTTCAGAAGTCACAGTACCTTGCAAAAAGTTTCCCAAACTATGCGAAATGGTATTCTGGAGATTCCTAGCATCTACAAGGGTAATTCAGTAATCTTTTGCATGCACCCCAATGCATTTAACAACCCAGGGACATTTTGGAAGATTCTAAGCACGAACCAAAGGCATATTCCACCCCATGTGAGCACCCGAAGATGAAATCAATTGGCGGGAACTTCTAGAAGTTCTAACTGATTTTCGAATTACATAACAGAATTGATGCCTCTGTCATCTGATTGGCTGAAATAAATCAAGCAATTCTGATTGGCCAAAACAGATCTGGATCCTCGTGCTCGACTACCATTGGTTGATACAGTTCTAAGCACTGCTGATTGGTCGATACACATCTGAGCTAGACCTGGGGGAAACTATAAATAGATGAACCATTTGCCCAATTTGGGTATCCAGATTTTGAGTTTCATTTTTGTTGCTCCATTTCCAATTCAGATAGCTTATCTGAAACTCTTGTAATAGCCTAACTTTTACTTGCAATTGAGAGTTGTGAGATGCTTTTGTAATTCAAAAGAGAATTATATTCAAGACTACAAATCTGAGAGCTATTTAAGTTGTGCTCTGTAATTGTAATGGTGAATTTGAAAAGGTTGCTGTGAACCGTACGTTCTCAATTGGATTCGTGTTGAGGGTTCCCTGTGATCTCCTTATTGCACTAGACTCCTTTAGATTTACTATTTTTCAAGCAATTTCCCTTGACTCATTATCCCAGTGGGAATTAGTGTTTGTAACCTAATCTTTCACAGCATTTGTAGTGGTGTTTCTTGTTCTGAATTGAGGGTTCAGATTAAAGACTATTGGATGGTCTGTGGCCATTGAAGTGGACATACCATAGCCATAAGTTTAACTCTAATCCTTGAGTTAGATTACTTCCTCTTGCATTTGTGCTTGTAGCCAGATGAAGATTGGAGCATCTCTCATTTGATCTACTTTTATTCTCATTTTGTTTCAAGAACCAAATCAAAGTTAGATATTATTTCTCCATTCTTATTAATTTACATCAAAATCCCCCCAACTCAGATCTGGATCATTTAGTTTAATCTTTACTTTTACCATTTAGTTAATGTGACAAATTCAACCTCCCATCTTATGTGCTTTGTAGATAGGATCAGAGGCTAGATCTGGTAGCTCAGATCTGGAGGTTTATCTTACATTTTAAATAAATTCTCGGTGGACAATCTTTTACTCACTTACATTTAAAACTTGCTACAATTGGCCCTGATTTTACAGGCTAATTTACTTCTCTCTGTGCTGATATTTCTTTATTCTTTTTAGTTTTCCAAATTCAGTACAATTCATTATTTGTAAGTCTATTTTCAAAACACAAATAAATCATGCACACTTAGAATCAAACAACAAGTTTTTGGGGCCGTTGTCGGGGAATTTGTTTTAAAATAGGTAGACCTAAGTTTTCATTTTGTTTTTATCTTTACATCAGTGCTAAACTATTCTATTATTTAAATCTATGCAGTTATTTATATACATTTTAAAGCGTGGATTCTACTTTAAAAGGAATTCTGAGGACTTGCTGTGCATAATCTGATTCTCTATTCTGTGTTGTATGTTTGGTAGGAGGACTCTCAGCCCTGAGATTGTCCCTCTAAATTTAGAAGTTGAAAGGCTACTACGAACTGCATAATCATCATGTAATTCCAAAATGACTACTATGGGTGAAGAACCTCGACTTTTGAGGGATTACTTTGCACCTGGTGCCTATAATTCTCCATTTTGCATTCAATTTCCTACTGTTGAAGGAAATTATGAGATCAAATCATCAACTATCCAAATGCTTCCTTCCTTCTATGGGTTGAGTAAGGAAGATCCATACAAACATGTGGATGAATTCTTGTCTCTTTGCACCACATTCAACATAGCTGGACTTGGTCCAGAAGCAACCAAGCTTAGGCTCTTTCCTTTTTCATTAAAGGACAAAGCTAGAGCATGGTTGTCTATGTTAGCACCAAATAGTATCACTTCTTGGAATGATTTGCAGTGTCAATTTTTAGCCAAATATTTCCCTATGTCTAAAACAAGCCAGTGGAGACAAAGTATTATTTCCTTCTCACAACATTCAACTGAAACTTTCCATGAAGCATGGGAAAGATTTAAAGAACTTTTAAGGCAATGTCCTCATCATCAAATCCCCCGATGGCAGCTTGTTCAAAGCTTCTATCAAGGAATTGATCAAAAGGGCAAGAATATGGTAGATGCTTCCTGTGGAGGCACTTACTTGCAAAAAATAGTTGAGGAGGTCTGGGATTTATTTGAAGTAATTGGTGAAAATTCAACTCAACAGGAATCTTTGTCAAGAGATATTGAGAATCCTGCTAGGTTGAACACTCAGCAAACCACCAAAGGAAAGATTTATGAGGTGAATGAGTTAGAAAGGAAGATGGATAATTTAACGACAAAGTTTGATAGATTGATGAACTCACTTAAAAATCCAATGGTTGCAAGAGTAGAGGAGGCATGTCTGATATGCCAGTCCCCTACTCATTCATATGATCAATGTCCTGCTGCACCACAGTTCCAAGATCTAGTGGTGGAACAAGCTCATGCTGCCTAATCATTTGGACAAATGCAGTCAAATGAATATGCATGGAGAGGGCACCCCAATTTAAGGTGGAGCCAAGGCAATTATCAATCGCAACAGCAGCAGCAATCAAAGAACCAAGTACCTTTCAAAACTGCTCAGCCTTATCAGCAGAATTTTTATACCAAGCCAACTTTTCAGCAGCCCATTCCACAACAACCTGTACAGCAATCTGCTCCAGTTCAAGCCCCTTCCAGATCCCCTTCTTTTGAAGATCAAGTTCTAAATTCACTCCAGAATTTTGGGTCTTTAACTCAGATTGTGAACTTTCACAGTCAGAGCATATAGAAGATTGAAGAAATATTGGGTCAACTTTCAAATACTTTGGCCAAAAGAGAGGAAGGAAGGTTACCCAGCCAACCTTTGAACAATCCCAAAGGACAGTTCATGGTTGGAGAGGCTTCTGTTTCTCATGAAGAAGTAAAAACTGTCACTACTTTGAGAAGTGGAAGAATTGTAAATAACAAAGTGGGTACTGACAAGGAAGAAGAAAAAATTGAGGAAAATGATAGAGATATGCAGTAGGAGCAACATGATGTTAGCATTGGGGGTGCTGATGTACCTCAGAAAAATCAAAAAAATGAAAATCAAAAAAATAAAAAATATTCTGGTAATGCTTCTGGAGCTGTAGATGAAGGACTCGTTCCTCATTTACCATTTCCTCATGCCATGAAATCTGTATCCCCTTTTGATAAAGGGAACACAAAAATAGATGAAATGATGGAGACTTTCAAGCAAGTCAAGATAAATCTACCATTGCTTGATGCAATCAAACAAATTCCAGCATATGCAAAATTTCTGAAAGATATTTGCACTCACAAAAGACAGTCTAGGATACAGTTATCCAAGAAGGTCTTTGCTGTGGAAAGAGTTAATCAGGAGTTGTCCATTACCACACCTCCTAAACTTCAAGATCCTGGAATCCCCACAATCCCTTGCATTATTGGGGAACATACCATTGAAAAGGCTTTATTAGATCTGGGTGCTAGTGTCAACCTGCTTCCATATTCTGTATATGAGAAACTAGGTTTGGGAGAATTAAAACCCACTCATGTGGTGTTACAACTAGCAGACAGATCTGAAAGAAAGCCGGTTGGGATGATTGAGGATGTATTGGCAGGAGTAGAAAAGTTTTTCTACCCTGCTGATTTTCTGGTATTGGACACGGAACCTACAAAAAGCAAAACTTTCATCCCTGTCATTTTGGGGAGACCATTCCTGGCTACAGCAAATGCTTGCATTCAATGCAGGTATATTATTATGGAAGTCTCTTTTGGAAATATGAAGGTAAAATTAAATGTTTATAATGCAGTCACACAGCCTCAATTCAGTTCTGAGGAATGTTTTCTTGTTGATCTATTGGATGAACTGGTGGAAGAGACTCTACCACAGTTTTGGCAGTGTGAAGATTTAACCACAGATTTTAAAGATGCTTGGGGAAAGTCTGAGGAAGTAAATGCTGTGCAAGGAACTCATGATCAATTAGTAAGGTTCTCTTCGTGGAAACCTACTATTCTTCCCCTTTCACAAATAGCCAAGGTACCTTTGTTACCTTCTTTTCTCAGCCCACCGAATGTAGAGCTAAAGCAGTTGCCAGAAAATTTGAAATATGTGTTTTTAGGAGACCATAAAATATTGCCTGTGATTATTTCTTCCTCCCTCACTGAGGAGCAGGAGGAAGAGCTGTTGATTGTATTGAAACAACATAAGAAAGAAATTGGTTGGACTATTGCTGATTTGGGACGAATCAGTCCAGCTGTTTGCATGCATAAAATTCATTTGGAAGAAGATGCAAAGCCTTCTAGGGAAATGCAAAGGAGGCTGAATCCTCATATACAAGAAGTGGTCAAGAAAGAGGTTGTTAAACTGTTGGATGCTGGGGTCATTTACCCCATTTCAGATTCAGCTTGGGTGGCACCTACACAGGTGGTACCTAAAAAATCTGGGATCACTGTTGTAACCTCAGATTCTGGTGAGCTTATGTCAACCAGACAAACAACTGGTTGGAAGGTCTGTATTGATTACAGAAAACTAAACACAATGACCAGAAAAGACCATTTCCCTCTTCCCTTCATTGATCAAATATTAGATAAGCTAGCAGGAAAAGCTTATTACTGTTTTCTTGATGGTTACTCTGGTTACAATCAGATTCCTGTATATCCACAAGATCAGGAAAAGACCACATTCACTTGCCCTTTTGGCACTTTTGCCTATAGGAGAATGCCTTTTGGTCTTTGTAATGCTCCTGCTACCTTTCAAAGATGCATGCACTCCATTTTCTCTTATATGATTGACCAATTTATGGAGATTTTTATGGATGATTTTTCAATCTATGGAGACAGTTTTGCCCAGTGTTTACATCATCTCAAATTAGTGTTACAAAGATGTGAAGAAACCAATCTAGTTTTGAGCTGGGAGAAGAGCCATTTCATGGTCACCCAAGGCATTGTCCTTGGCCATGTTGTCTCCCACAAGGGCATTGAGGTGGACAGAGCAAAAATTGATTTAATTGCACATTTGCCACCTCCCAAAACTGTTAAACAAATCAGAAGTTTTCTGGGACATGCTGGATTCTATAGAAGGTTCATTAAGGACTTCAGTAAAATATCCAAGCCTCTTTGTCATTTATTGTGCTAAGATGTCCCTTTTGTTTTCAACAATGAATGCTTCAAGGCATTTGAATTCTTAAAAAACTGTTTGATTTTAGCTCCAATATTACAGTCTCTAGATTATTCACTACCTTTTGAACTGATGTGTGATGCATCTGATTATGCTTTGGGAGCTGTTCTTGGGCAGAGAAAGGATAAGTTGCCTCATGTCATAGCTTATGCCAGTAGATCAATGATTGATGCACAGCTCAATTACACAACAACTGAGAAGGAGCTGCTGGCAATTGTTTTTGCTTTAGAGAAATTCAGGTCATATGTTTTGGGTTCACAAATAGTGGTGTTCACTAACCACTCAGCTCTGAAATACCTTCTGTCTAAGAAGGATACCAAACCAAGATTAATCAGGTGGATCCTCCTATTATAGGAGTTTGATTTACAGATCAAAGATAAAAAGGGTGTGGAGAATGCGGTGGCAGATCACCTGTCTAGAATTTTAACTGCTGAGATTGATAGGCTGCCTATCAATGAATCTTTCCCTGATGAGCAACTTTTTGCTATCGGTATACACACCCCTTGGTTTGAAAACATAGTCAACTTTTTGGCTACTGGAAGAATTCCTCAACATTTGAATAAAATGGATAAAGATCTTTTCTTCTCAAAGGTTAAACATTTTATTTGGGAGGATCCTTATCTGTTCAAGAGTTGTGCAGACCAAATAATAAGAAGATGTGTTCCTGAAGAAAACTTTCATAGCATACTTTCTATGTGTCATGAACAGGCCTGTGGAAGTCATTTTAGTGGAAACAAAACTGCTGCAAAGGTTTTGTAGTGTGGATTTTATTGGCCTACACTTTTCAAAGATGCTCTGCAGCACTGTAAGTCTTGCCAGAACTGCCAGAAATTGGGCAGCATTTCTAAGAGAAACTCAATGCCATTACAGCCTATTTTGGTAGTTTAATTGTTTGATATTTGGGGGATAGACTTCATGGGCCCCTTTCCTCCTTCCAATGGGTGTAATTTCATCTTAGTAGCTGTGGATTATGTATCCAAATGGGTTGAAGCCATAGCCAATAAATCCAATGATCACAGAGTAGTTCTGAAAATTTTAAAGGATAACATTTTTTCCAGGTTTTGTTTTCCCAGAGCTATTATCAGTAATGGGGGAAGCCATTTTTGTAATAAACATTTTGAAGCTTTATTGAAAAAATACTCTGTGACTCATAGAGTAGCTACTCCATATGATCCACAAACCAGTGGACAAGTGGAGATTTCCAATAGAGAAATCAAGCATATACTGGAAAAGACTGTGAAGAAGGACAAAAAGGATTGGTCCTTTAAGCTGAATGATGCATTGTGGGCATATAGGACAGCCTATAAAACCCCAATTGGCGTGTCCCCATTCAGATTGGTCTATGGCAAAGCATGCCATTTACCAGTGGAGTTAGAATATAAGGCCTTTTGGGCTATTAAAACCTTGAACATGGATCTTACTACTGCTGGTAATCACATGAAACTGCAGCTTGAGGAGTTAGAAGAGCTGAGGATGGATGCATACACCACTGCAAGATCTTACAAAGAGAAAGTCAAAGCCTTCCATGATAAAAGTTTGTTGTGAAAAGAGTTCATAGTTGGCTCTAAGGTATGGCTATTTAACTCAAAACTTAAGTTTTTTCCTGGAAAGCTGAGATCCAGATGGGAAGGGCCATATACAGTCATTCATGCATCTCCTTCAACATTAAAATTTTGGACCCAAGTGATGGAAGAATCTTGAAAGTAAATGGTCAGAGGCTCAAACCATGCATTGAAAATACCCTGGAGCTTTTACTAACCATCTATCATCAAGATCTGTCCCATATCTGAGGATAACCAACTGTACAATATGTATTTTATCAGTGCTTGTTTTATAATTTTTGCATAATTGTTTGCTCTTTGTTTTTAGTCATTTTACTTTCAATTCGAGAAGTTTAAATATGTAAAAAATTAACTCGCAAAGAAAAAAAAATCCTTCTCGAAAAGTTTAATTAACTTTTCAAAAAGGAGCTGAACCTGTAACTAACTGCTCGAAAAGAATGATTTACTTTTTGAATAGTTAGTTCAGAATGATTTGCTTTTTGAAAAGTTAGTTCTGAAGCTATTCGCTGTTCGAATAGTTGGTTCTGAAGCCATATGCTTTTCGAATGGTACTGATGCCATTCTCACTTGTAAAAAAGGACTATTTTTAACTTTTCGAAAACTTCAAAGATATTTGCGAAAATCATTTTGAGCATATTTAAACCCTTTCGAAGTAAGGGTTTCATATTCGAAAGCCTTCTGAGAACGTCCTGTTTCACAGAAGCCCTTTTTTCTTTCTTTCCTTGCGTGATTTTAGAATTTAGCCACACTTTTCTTCACATTTGTTCGATCATTTAAGCTTGAAGAGAGGGATTTTGGCTTCTGGTTCTGGTGGATTTCAGCGAGCAAGCAACAAGTTCAAAACCCTAGATTTCGGTATTTTTCTGTGCATTTCCTCTGTTTATCATTTGCAAAGTTTGATTTGGTGTCAGCATTTATTGTGGGAGTTTTTATACAAAGCTTTAGAATGGGGAAAGCTGAAAAATCATTGGCTAAAATGTTCCAAAAATCTTCTGCTAAGAAAATTAACAAACCGTCCAAAAAAGGAAAAACTAAAGCTTCAGCTAAAAGGAAACTTTCAATGGATAAAGCTGATATGATTGAGAAGGGGAAAAAGGTGAGATATGAGGAACCCATGGATAAAGCTGATATGATTGAGAAGGGGAAAAAGGTGAGATATGAGGAACCCACCCCAACAGCTTACACTAGCCCTGAGTCTGAGCTTCCTCCTTTGCCTATTCATTTGGTACTACCGAACCTATTTATCGAAGCTCAGAAGCTAATTCCAGAATTTATTGTTGATGAGACCTTTTTCTACAACAAACCTGAATGTCAGTTATCTTTGAAATACATTAGGGATGCCTCACTGAGCAATATCTTAACCCCTCTTCCAGAGAAAATTTATCCACGAATGGTGAAATTATGGTACCAAAACTTGGTAAAAGTGACAGAGAAGGATGCTGATGTCCCTACTCTGGTTATTTTCATTGATGATTGCGATTTAACTGTCACTTATGAAGACATTGGGAATGATTTGGGGATACCTTTTGAACATGATCCTGCTGGTCCACTGGCCGCACCAGAAGCTGCCTCTTTCAGAGAAATGGTTGCACATTTAACGCAAGGCATTGTTGGAACTGGACAATCCATAATGAGGAGAGACCTAGCACCTCAATTTTTACTGATGGATTCTATTTTGAGGGGATGTTTTTATGTCACTGGGCACAACCAAGAAAGAAGGACACCAATTTTAGAGGCTCTCTTCCATTTTTCTAAGGGGCAATTTTTCAATGCCCCTATGTTGATTTTTGAAGCCATGGCTGATATTAGTACCAAGCTGAAAAAGGAGCAGAAATTAGCTGGAATACCATTTGGTAGGCTGATCACAGCCCTACTAAGAGCCAAGTTTGATATTGATGAGCAAGAGCCATTTGAAGTTATATCTCCTCATGCGTTTGGGAAAAAGGCTTGGACTACAAGTCAAGCAATGTTGAAAAGAATGAGGGAGGAAGTGGAACCTACCCCTGCAGCTGCTATTGAACCTGCCATACCTGAACACCCTCTTTGCACTACTATTGAACTCGCAAACCCTGAGATGACTAGCTCTTTAGCTGCACCTATTTCAACTGCAACTGATATTGAACAAGCTGTCCTTCCTGTGGTGACCAGCTCTTCAGCTGCACCCATTCTTGAAGAAGTAGTCATCTTACCCACCTCACCTAGCCCAACTCCTATTCTTGCACCCCTTCAAGCAATCCCATCTCCCATAACCAACATAATCCCAGTTGCAGACTCCTCCTCTACACCAACCACTCCAGCCATACTCAAACCACCAATCTCTCTCAACAATATCCAAGATTTAGCCCCTAACTTTGTTGCATAAGCTCCTAGTACTCCTCTACTCCAAAGCCTCTCAGGTTCACCTGTTAATTTAACTAATACACCTGAAGTAACTCATACCCAAACTGAACCTGAGATATTCACTACAGAGGCTTATTCATCACTGATAGGATCTATTTTTGAGAATATTGGGCTTGAATCTGTACCTATACCTGACCCTCCCCATTTCACTCATTTGGCTACTTCACCCTTTACCACCATTTCACCCATTGCACCTCAACCATCTACTTCAGTTTTACTAGCCCCTACTATGCATACCATACCCACACCTGAATCAATTAGCCAAATGTTTACCTTTCTCCAATCCATCCAAGCCCAACTACAGATCAACACAGACAATCAGTCTGTGACCAATGCCCTTCTACAAACCTTAGCCTCCACATCCCACACAAATACCTTAGCCACTGTACCTGCTGTTGATGATCATGCTACCCAAACAGAACCAGAGGTAGTATTTGTTGATCCACCCACCCTCACCACTCTTGCCCATGCTACCCAAACAGAACCTGAAGTAGTTCTTATTGAGCCCCCCTCACCTCTCCTCACTTTTTCTGATCAAGCCACTCAGACCGACCCTGAGGTCATTCTTTTGGACTCCTCTTCTCCCACTCCCACTGCTGGGATACCTTTGGTCCCCTACCACTCCATTCCCATCCCTGATTTACCACTCTTAAAAGGGCGATGGAAGAGAATCCATATATCTGTCAAGATGTCCTCAAGGGGTTAGCTGATTTGCAAGCTTACATTAGAACCCCTTTTGAAAACCAAATTCGGAAATTAGAGTTATTCATGAAATTTGAGAGAGAGAAGATGCAGGACCTGTTGGGTCAAACTTTTCAAATGGTTAGGAGTGAGCAGCACAAGGTGACTATGTTGCAAGCACAACTTGAACAGGAAAAATTGAGGACTATTAGACTTGAAAAGTATATTGGTCTCACCAAAAAGATCAAAACTGAGGAATACACCGAGCTGAAAAACACAATCCAGGAGAAGGCTAAATCAAGTTCAGACTCCAACACTGCTTCTAGTTCTGACTCTGACAGTGACTCCAGTTCTGATCCCATTGAACCAACTTATGATACAGACTTTGACCCCAGCTATTAGAATACATTGTACATATCTATTTTATGGGTCTATAATATAAAATTTTGGTTTTGTGTTAATACATTGTACATACATTGTGCATTTCTTTTCTTTTTTCTTTTCATTATAATTTCTGGTTGCTTGTTTCTTTTCTTCGCTAATACACTTTGGACCTGTGCGGACCCTTCTCACCATAGGTTTGGGGGTGTGGCAAAAATGCCAATAATTAAGTTAACATTAATGCAGCTGATCATCAGTAGAATTTTTGAAAATAAAGTGATTTCACACCTGAAAAATGAGGAAGTTAAAACTTTTAAAACTAATTTTCATTGTAATTCCAATACTTTCATGAAGGGAATGTCAGAAAATTTTCAAAATAAAAAAATTGATGTTTAAGTAAACCTAAAAGGAGAGAAAACAGTGATGATATACCTCAGGAAGTTGATAGATAACTACACCCAGTGAGACTTGGGCTTGAAATGAATTTTTTGGGAGATATGAATTGGCAATTTTTCTGCTCTAGGGATTGTTTGAACATGCTTATTTTCACTAGAAGTTACACATATTCAAATTGAAATAACTTGACAGCAATCATGATATTAAAGACATGATGTAAGGCCTCCTTTTGGACAGTTTGAACTTCAAAAAGCCCCACCTTTTGAAACTGCCTTTGATACACACCAGTTGAGCCTTATAAACCCAAGGTTTCTTTGTAACCTCATCAACCAACCTAATCAACCTCATTGAGCCTAACCCTCACTCTGAAAATTCAGAAGGTAAAGGAAAGGAAGCTGAAGAAAGGAGAGTTGGGTAACAGATTGGTAAAAGAAGAAGAAAAATAATTGAAGGCAATGATGTATCAACAAAAGAAATATTGCCCTCCTGTCAATGTTGCTTCGAAAAGGAAAAAAGTAAGAAAAGGTCATTTCATTGGAAATTTGAAAAAGAAAGAGAAAAAGATGGCCACTTTGGCTCTGAAAATTCAAAGAAGAAGATGAAATTGTGCTGAATTGAAGAAGGTGTGTCTATCACCTCCTTACCTTGACTGACTTCTCAATTTTGAACTCCATTCCACCCCTTTATTCTTGATAAATTTCACCCATAAGCCACATTACAACCCAAGTTAAAGTCCTTACTGATCAATGATGGATTGAGCTGTCACATGGAGATAAGGATTTGTGTAATCTATGGTGAAAAGAGCAGTGAATTCAGAACTAAAAAGCAAAGCCTATGCTCCTGCTTACAATCCTATTTGAGGACTATAATTGCTCTTGAGCTGTGTGAAATAGTGCAACCCTCATATTTGCATGGTGAGTGAAAACCCTGGTGAGAGTTGAGTTTGAAATCAAATTATTTGGGGTAACATCATAAACTGAATTTTCAAATAGAAGGCAAGCTTTTCATTAATTTTTCTTATAAAAACTTTTTGACACCAACTGAGTGAATGATAAAGGAATTACAGCTGAATTTTAGTTTTAAACTAATGTTTTCCTGGAGATCTTTTTACAGCTTGACTAATGCAGGTGTGAATAACCTGACTGGATAAAAGTCTGCTTTAAATAGAACTGCATTGATATTAACTGATTTATTGGAGAAGTTTGTGGCTACCTTCACTGAAAACCCTCAGGAGACTTCACTCCTCCACTGGGGATCACCTAGGGGTTTAAAAGGCTTGTTGCATATGCTAAATGCAACTGTGTTCCCTACAAAAGTGGCTTTTTATTCTATTTTTAATTTTGTCATTGCTCAGGGACTAGCAAAGCTTAGGTTTGGGGGTGTGTTGAGAACTAGAAAATACCATGTTCCACCCTTTAACTTGGGCCTTGATAGACCCTTGAGAGAACTAAATAAGTGTTTTAAGTGCTTGTGTTACAGCTAACAATAAAGACAGGCTTAACCATGAAAGCAACCTAAAAGTGTCAAAAAGATGATAATCCATGTTGATCCGAAGGAAGAAAGAGAAGGGACAACCTCACGAGCTGTCAAAATGCCTAAACTAAAGAAGACAAAGGCTTGGTTATAACCTAGAAAGTGTGGAAGCTATTCGAATAGAAGAATGCATTACAGAGTGCTTTTCGAAAAGAATCTGAACATTTCGAAAAGAACCTGAACTTTGCGAAAAGAACTAAAAGCTCCAGGTTTAGTTTTCCAAGAGCACCTGAACTCTTCGAAAGGATTTCTGACCTATTCGAAAAGAAAAGAACTCCTTGCGAACAAAACCTAAACTTTGCGAAAAGAGCTTCAGAAGTCACAGTACCTTGCAAAAAGTTCCCCAAACTATGCGAAATGGTATTCTGGAGATTCCTAGCATCTGCAAGGATAATTCAGTAATCTTTTGCATGCACCCCAATGCATTTAACAACCCAGGGATATTCCGAAAGATTCAGAGCACAAACCAAAGGCATATTCCACCCCATGTGAGCACCCGAAGATGAAATCAATTGGCAGTAACTTCTAGAAGTTCTAACTGATTTTCGAATTACATAACAGAATTGATGCCTCTGTCATCTGATTGGCTGAAACAAATCAAGCTATTCTGATTGGCCAAAATAGATCTGGATCCTCGTGCTCAACTACCATTGGTTGATACAGATCTAAGCACTGCTGACTGGTCGATGCACATCTGAGCTAGACCTGGGGGAAACTATAAATAGATGAACCATTTGCCCAATTTGGGTATCCAGATTTTGAGTTTCATTTCTGTTGCTCCATTTCCAATTCAGATAGCTTATCTGAAACTATTGTAATAGCCTAACTTTTACTTGCAATTGAGAGCTGTGAGATGCTTTTGTAATTTAAAAGAGAATTGTATTCAAGACTACAAATCCGAGAGTTGTTTAAGCTGTGCTCTGTAATTGTAATGGTGAATTTGAAAAGGTTGTTATGAACCGTACGTTCTCAATTGGATTCGTGTTGAGGGTTCCCTGTGATCTCCTTATTGCACTAGACTCCTTTAGATTTGCTATTTTTCAAGCAATTTCCCTTGATTCATTATCCCAGTGGGAATTAGTGTTTGTAACCTAATCTTTCACAGCATTTATAGTGAGGTTTCTTGTTATGAATTGAGGGTTCAGATTAAAGACTATTGGATGGTTTGTGGCCATTGAAGTGGACATACCATAGCCATAAGTTTAACTCTAATCCTTGAGTTAGATTACTTCCTCTTGCATCTGTGCTTGAAGCCAGATGAAGATTGGAGCATCTCTCATTTGATCTACTTTTATTCTCATTTTGTTTCAAGAACCAAATCAAAGTTAGATATTATTTCTCCATTCTTATTAATTTACATCAAAATACCCGCAACTCAGATCTGGATCATTTAGTTTAATCTTTACTTTTACCATTTAGTTAATGTGACAAATTCAACCTCCCATCTTATGTGCTTTGTAGATAGGATCAGAGGCCAGATCTGGTAGCTCAGAACTGGAGGTTTATCTTACATTTTAAATAAATTCTCTGTGGACGATCTTTTACTCACTTACATTTAAAACTTGCTACAATTGGCCCTGATCTTGCAGGCTAATTTACTTCTCTCTGTGCTGATATTTCTTTATTCTTTTTAGTTTTCCAAATTCAGTACAATTCATTATTTGTAAGTCTATTTTCAAAACACAAATAAATCATGCACACTTAGAATCAAACAATAGAAGTGTAGACTGAAGCTAGGGAATAGATTTTGGCTAAAAGAGAGTGATCTAATAGTGGAAATGGATTAAAATGGATGAACTAGGCATGCTGGAATTTTGAAAAAATGTGTGCATTTTCTCTCACTAGGGTTCTCCCTTAAGCTCAAAATTCTTAACCTTAATTTTTTTCAACAAGCCCTTTGGGAAGAGGAGGGCCTCTCTATTTATAGAGAAGGGATGGGTTAGGGGCTTACTTAAGAGCTAATTGGTTTAACAATTAGGTAATCCTCCATCTAAGGTTCTCTCGGTTTTCAAGGTCCTAGGGTTTTGGGAAACTGGTTTTAATGGCGGATGATGGGGTGAGACCATGGGTGACTTAAGGGTTGCCAATAAGCTCAAAGGGGGTGCAACCAACCTCAAGACACCCACCATAACCAAGGGGACGGTCAAAGGGTCAAACCAGATGGAGGAATTTTGAGTATTTGATGACAGATATTATAGCTAAGTTGGGCGTATATATTATACGCCCGCTTCTACCTGATAAAATCAAGAAAACAGGGAAACGAGAAGATGGGTGCTCTGTTTATCTATCTTTGGGCGTATATATTATATATGCCCAGCCAAATTTGGCCCAAAAATGTCAGGCGTATATTATATATACGCTTGACCAATCTGGGGCCAAATTGGTTGGGCGTATGTAATACATACGCCTGAGCAAAAATTGTCATTTTATGTGAAACTTCAAACGGTCATAACTTTTGAACCACAACTCCAAATTGGGTGATCTTTGGCTCGTTGGAAAGCTGGTGAAGTTCTAATGGTATGTGAGTTATCCTCCGCAGCAGTCTTTATAAAAATTTATTGCTCTCCTCCCATCAAATTCTCAGAAGGGTTTAAATTGAGTTTGGGAAGGGATCCTAGGGTGTATGGGTGATCACTAAGGGTTGGGGGAATGGTTCTAATGGGTTTTAGGTGATTCCTAAAGGCCTTGATAGGTTCCTAAGGGTTCAAGGGTGCCATCGGAAGCACAAGGGTACATCTCTCTCGAAGTACAGATTGATCGGGCCTTGGGCCAAATTTGGGTGTCTACACCTACCACCCTACCACCCACTCTCACTCCACCTGTCTTCACAAATGCCTCAATCCAAACTGATCCACTTGAGGAACTGATTTTCTCCACTCCCTCCTCATCTTCCACTCCACCCCTTTCCTTGCCAATTGTACTCAGATCCCCCATCTACATTTCCCCTTACCTCACTCTGCGTTATGCAATGAGGGATAATCCCTAGATTTGCAGGGATGTCTTGACAGGTATAGATGCCCTCCGAGCTTCCATGGAAGTCTCCTATGAGGAGAAGAATTCTCTCATGGAATTGGAGCAAAGAATCCAGCTCTGGGATATCTCTCAGGGGTGGAAGGAAATCCTGACTCATTATGAGTCTGCCAAACTACTTGCTGATGCTCAGACTCGCATTGCCAAGTTTGAGAAGAAGAATGTTGAGCTTCTCCAGAAAAAATTAGCCAATGCTCAGGAGATACTTAAGGCCACCCAGGAACTCTCTGAGTCCGACCTACTTTATGCAGCGAAGAAAATGATATTCTGAAGAGAAAAGTTGCTTCATTGACTTCTCAACTATTTCAACCAACCCCTCTTGCTACAGCTCCTCCTTCCAACCCTCCTGCCACTCAACCTACTCCTACCCCACCTGTAGATGTCCCCCCCCCCCTCCAGCCTAAGATCTTCCTACAGCTAACCTTCCCCACCATAACCTAAGAGGACTTTTACAAAGAAAAAAGTTACTGTAAAGAGATTTATTTCCTCTGCTTCTGCTCACAGTAAAGGGAAGAAACCTGCTACCTATTCTGAAGAGGTAGCCCCCACCAAGCCCCCACCCCCACATGACAACTCCTCCACCTTACTATCTAAGGAGGAAAGAAGGAAAGTTGCTGCAGCCCTTGGCCTAGATCCTACTGTCCTTTTCCCTTCAGATTCTGATTCTGACTCTGTTGTTGCTTCTGCTGAGAAATCCAAGAAATCTGTTGCCCAGTTTGAGGAGGCCCCCAAGCAGTCCACCCAAAAGTCCCAACCTAAAGGAAAAGCTCCTTTATCCAAGGACGATTTGAAAATTTTAGCAGACTTGTATGATTAGCCTGATGATGCTTGTAAATAAATATAGACTATTTTTGTTTGTTTTCCCTTAATGATTTAGACTATGTACATATGTTCGCTGTTAATCACAATTTCTTTTACGTACTATGTCTTTCTTTGTGCTTATTGTGCATTTGTTTCTTCATCTACCCTTTTCATGGTTACCATGCTCTTTGAACAGTGAGGACACTATTTAATTAAGGTTTGGGGGTATGGCAGGTGTGCCAATTAAATGAGTTAATGCTAGTGCAGCAATGTTGAAAAATGTTTTTAAAAATAAAGTGATTTCCCACCTGATTTTTGAAAAAAAAAAGAGGAAATTAAAAACTTTTAAAACTGAAATGAGCTGTAGTTTTAGAATTTTTCCTGAAGCAAATGTTAAGAAATTTCAAAAAGTGATGTTTAGTGAACCTGAAAGGAGAGAAAACTGTGAGGATACACCTCAGAAATTTGATGGAAGGCCATACCGAGTGAAATTTGAGCCTGAAAAAAAAAAATTTCCTTGAAGAGTTTCTTGGTAATTTTTCTGCTCTAAGGATTGATTGGATGTAGTTTCAATCACTAGAAGTTAGGCAAATCCAAATTAAAACAGCTTGACAACATTCATGACATTGAAGACATGAAGTAAGGCCATCCCTTGGATAGTTTGATCTTAAAATGTCCAACCTTTGAACTGCCCTTGATACACATCATTTGAGCCTTAAAATTCTCAGTTTTCTTTAATAAAAACCAGAAAATTTGAACCCAAAACCTCAGTGACCTGATACAACCTGACCCTCACTCTGAGATTTCAGAAGGTAGAGCAGGTTTGATGGTTGGTTGAAAAAGAAGAAACCACATTTAGTGGTGTTGTGGCATTCTAACCCATAAAAAGAAAAATGGAAAAAAATACAAAAAGAAAAGCATAAAAAAAAAAAAATTTAAATATAAAAATAAAAGAAATAGAAAAGCAAAACAAAAAGAATGAGAAAGATGAGTCATTTCATTGAAAGACTGAAATAAGGATTAGAAACTGATCACTTCAAATCTGAAAGTTCAATAAGTAAATGGAATTGTGCTGAAATGAAGAAGGTGCTGTCTAGACCACCTCCTTACTTTTACTGATTTCTCAATTTGAATCATTTTTACCTCATTATTCTTTTACAAATTTCATCCATAAGCCACATTACAACCTAATAAAAAAAGACCCTACTGATCTGAAATAGATTGAGCTGTCATGTGGAGATGAGGATTTGTTTAATCTATGGTGAAAAGAGTTAAAAAATTTCAGATGTTAGAGCAATGCCTATGCTCATGCTTGCAGTCCTATTTGAGGGCTGCAACTGTTCTTAAGCTATGTGAGAAATAATGCACCCTTCTACTTTTGTTATGAGTGAACAACCCTAGTAAGATTTGGGTTTAAAATCAAAAATTGATTGGGGTATTATCAAAACAGAATTCTTAAACTAAAGGTGAACTCTATATTATTTTTCAGGCACAATGCCTTGACATGAACTGATTGATGATGAAGGAATTATAACAGAATTTCAGGTTTTAAACTGATGATTTTTCTGCTAAAAATCCTCAAAAAATTGAAGGGACATGGTGTGGAATTTATTTCATTTCACTTAAACTATGTTTTAACATGTTGCATAAGTATTAATTGATTTTATTGGAGAAGTTTGGGGGTACCTTCATTGAAAACCCTCAGGAGACTCCACTCCTCCACTAGGGATCACCTAAGGGTTTAAAAGGCTTGATGCATATGCTAAATGCATTTGTGCTCCCTACAAAAGTGGCATTTTAGTTTTCTTCATTCTTCCTTTGCTCAGGGATTAGCAAAGCTTAGGTTTGGGGGTGTGTTAATCTCTAAAAAGTATCACTTTTCACCCCTTAACATGAGCTTTGATAGAGCTATGAGTGGACTAATAAATGCTTGTTGAGTATGTCTTATAGATAGCAGTAAAAGACAGTCATAGTGCAGAAATCTATCTCTCAGTGCAGTTCAGACCCAACAATGGCCCACTTAGAGCATGCAGTAAGAGCAAAGCGGCTTTAAAGGAGTAAAAATAGGCTAAAAACAACCTGTCGAGAGGTTACTGAAACCTATCGATAGAATTTGAAGGCTGAAAAAAGGAAGAAGTTGTGAGGATGGGAGTATTCGATAGGATCCAGAACCTACCGCGTAGTCGAAAACAAAAAGGGAGCATCCTATCGAATGGTTGCATGAGCTTGAACAAAACCTATCGAAGAGTCTGAAAACCTGTCAATAGGAGCCAGAAGAGAACCTATCGAGAAGTCTGAAACCTGTCGATAGGAACTAAAAGCAAACCTATCAAAATTTATTGCACAGAGATCAACCTATCGAAAGGATTTCCCAGCCTGTCGAACACACCAGAGGAAGGCTGACGATGTTGGAGCTCTATTCTCAGGAGCAACCTCCGAAACCTATTGAAAGGATTCTGAATCCTAGTGAAAGGAACAAAAGGCCTTTTTGGAACCTGTCGAAAGCCTCCAGAACCTATCCAAATTGACTGAAGGACTTCTCAGAAAAGCTATTGTGCACACACTATAAGTTGGTGACCTACTGCACGCAATCCAAGGCACTCTAGTGACCGACACGAAGTTTATAAAAGTGCGCTGGGAAACCCTAACCAACCTACGTGCTCTCTCCCAACTCAAACTAACTGAGAGAGCCTTCTAGAAGGGGAATAACAAAGGGAATAACATAATTATTCCAACTGAGTTGTGATTAGCGGGAAAAATATATCTAAGGCTGAAGGGGAGAGCTATAAGGAGGGAAGTGGCCAAAAAAAAGGGGATCAACTCTGGAGATTAGAGCCTGCATCGAAATTCTCTCATATTCTCTCTTTTAGCCTAACTATGGTTGGCTAATTTCTTTGGAGTAGCAAGGAGTGAGGTTGAATCTGTAATTGGGGAGAATTGAGTGTTATTGAGGGTCAGATGATGCACAAATTACAAATCTGAGAGCATTTCATTATATAGCGAGTTTATTTCAATGCAATGTTGGTTTAATTGTTGTAATTAGATCCATAGTTCATCTGGTTTCATTTGGTGCTCGATTGGATTTGTGTAGATGGGATTAGCTCACCCACTTAACTAGTAGGCCTCTTGGATACCATTTGATCTCCCTAGATCTGATGTTCTTGCAATTGCCTGTGTCTGTGACCTGGTAGTTGCAGCATTTGTAGTGATTATATTGTTTTGATGGAAGCTTGAGAATGGAGTGAATCTATTGGATGATCTGTGACCATTGAAGTGGATAGATCATAGCCTTACGATCAATGCAAATCTATGGCTTAGATCAGATCCTTTTACCCTGCAGCTGTACATATAGCAAGATGAGGGATTGATGCCCTCTGAAATTCTTTGTGACACTGTCAGCTCAATCTAATTGCAGCAAGACCAAACTCCAAGTTGTTTCTCTCCATTTTCTGTTTTTAATTTCACCAAAAATTCCCCTCACTTGTAAGATCTGAATCTCAATTCATTTATGCATTTAATTATGTTTCTGTAGTTTAGTTTAAAGTGACAACCCCTTAAAAACTCTCCTCTCTCTTTTGCTATTTTAGTATTAGGTAGGGTGCCAGATCTGCCTTATATCTGAAGATTTACTTAATTTTCAGCTCACATTTTCCTATGGACATACCCTTACTTACCCTTTTTAAAACTTGCTACAACAGGCCCTGAATACTTGCAGGTCTGTGTGTCTGCTTGCCTTGGTGTGTGCAACCAGTAGATCCTTTAATTGTGTAATTTTAAACCCCTATTTGAACACTAGGTAAAAAGCTAACAGAGGCAGATCGAGAGAAGATTGCATTCATCACCCCTTGGGGAACCTTTTACTATCAAGTCATGTCGTTTGGGCTAAAGAATGTCGGTGCATCATACCAGAGAGCTATGACTGCACTGTTTCAGGATATTATGCACCAAGAGATTGAAGTGTATGTCGATGATATGATAGCCAAGTCACCAGAGCGAGGTGATCGCTTGGTAAACCTCTAGAAACTATTTGAGAGGTAGAGAAAGTACAAGGTACGTCCGAAAAATTGTTAGGATCGAGGTTGACCCAATCAAAGTAAAAACTATCACAGAAATGCCACCGCCTTCTATTGAGAAAGAGATTAGAGGGTTCTTAGGCAGAATACAATATATCAGTCAGTTCATTGTGCAACTAACTCCAATCTGCACGCTGATCTTCAAGCTACTTCGGGAGAACTCATCCGTTGAATGGAATGACGATTGTCAGGCAGCGTTCGATGAAATCAAAAGCTACCTCCTCAACTCACCACTTTTGGTACCACCCGAGCCGGGGAGACCACTCTTGATGTATCTCTCCACGATGAAAGTTTTAATGGGATGCATCTTAGGGCAGCATGACGAGACTGGAAGAAGAGAGCAGGCCATCTACTATCTGAGCAAGAAGTTTACTGATTATGAAACGCTCTATTCTCATCTGGTGAAAGCATGCCTGGATCTTATATGGGCTATTGAGAGGCTTTTCCATTACTTGCTATCTCAAGTCATTCTACTTTTGGCCCGAATGGACCTGTTGAAATACTTATTCGAAAAGCCAGTTCTCACTAGGCGGATTGCTCGATGGTAGCTCTTATTATCTGAGTATGACATTACCTATGTCACTCATAAGTCGATCAAGGGATAGGCACTCACCGATCATCTTGCCAACAATCCTTTGCTAGATTATGAACCTTTGAGAACCGAGTTCCCAGATGAGGACATCCTCTTCATGACGGAAGACGATATCGAGGAAGCAGAAGAATCATGGTTAATACATTTTGACGGGGCAGCCAATGCTGAGGGACAAGGAGTTGGCACCATCCTGATTTTATCGAAAGGATCCCATGTACCAATCTCTATCAAACTCAACTTCCCTTGCACTAACAGCATGGATGAGTATGAAGTTTATGCCGCCGGTTTGTAGGCGGCTCTCAATCTGAATATAACTCACCTTCGAGTATTCAGCGATTCTTAGTTGATCATATGTCAGACAAATGGAGATTGGAAGACAAAACATGAGAAACTAATCCCTTAACATGAGCACCTTGAGGATCTGATAGCTTGCTTCAAAGATGTGATATTCTCATATGTCCCTCGAATAAGGAATCGCTTTGCCGACGCACTAGCGACGTTGACATCAATGATAGAAATCTAGTTTGGTGCTGAGATGAAGCCAATCATGATCGAGCAAAGAAATGAGCCGACTTTCTTCCTCTAGATTAAGGAACCTACAAAGCCTGATGATGAGCTACCTTGGTTCTCAGATATCAAGAATTTTCTCGAGACACTAACTTTCTCTAAGGGTATGTCTAAGATGGACAGACAAACCATTCAATGTCTAACAGCAGGCTACGTTATTTGCTGGGAGTGCCTTTACAAGCGATCATACAATAACATCTTACTCAGGTGCCTTACTGAAAGTGAAGCGATTAATATTATGCAGGAGATCCACGAGGGAATATGCGAAGCCCACGTCAGCGATCATATGCTCGCCAAGAAAATTCTATGGTAGGGATACTTTTGGACCACTATAGAATTAGATTGCTACAAACATGTTCAGAAATGCTACAAGTGTTAGGGACACTCCAGTTTGATACACGCTCCTGCCATCGATCTTCACTGAATGACCATTCCTTGGCCATTTGCTACCTGGGCCCTTGGCATTACCGGAATGATTAATCTAAAAGTATCAAACGGACATTGATTCATCCTTGTCGCTATTGAATACTTTACCAAGTGGGTAGAAGTGGCATTATATGCCAACATCACGGGCAGTCATGTCGAGAAGTTTCTCAAGAATAATATTGTGTGCCGATTTGGAGTACCCAAGGATATCATCACAGATAATAACATAAACTTTGCGAATAAACGCATCCGAGCTTTTTGCGAGCAATACAAGATCAAGCACCATCGTTTGTCACCTTATCGGCCTCAAACAAATGGAGCCGTGGAAGCTGTAAATAAGACAATCGTCTGGATCCTCGAGAAGATGGTCGTCACTTATCAAGATTAGAGTGAAATGTTGCCATTTGCTTTATGGGCCTACAGAATGTTGATTTGTACTACTACACTGGCAAGACCGTTCTCCCTGGTGTATAGAACTGAGGCTGCCCTACTGATAGAGGTTGAAGTACCCTCACTTGGAATCCTCATGGAATCAGGCTTACCCGAAATGGAGAGAGAGTGAGATCTTGCTTTGACCAATTGAACTTATTAGATGAGAAAAGACTCCTAGCCTTGTGCCATACTCAAGTTTACCAGGGGCAAATCACACGCGCTTACAATAAGCGTGTCCATGGTTGAGATCTGAAGATAGGAGATACTGTGTTGAAGAAAATCATTCCATCCCTCCATGCCGATCCTAGAGGGAAGTTCAAGCCGAACTGGGAAGGGCCTTACGTCATCCGAGAAGTGCTACGGGGATACACCATCCGCCTCGCCACCATGAACAGAGAACACCTTCTTAAGCCCATCAATACTAGATATGTCTAACGTTTCTGCACTTAGTTTATCGCGATAAGGTAAGTATTAGTGAAACAAATACGTGATTGGTTAAGAATCACCCAAAAGAGGCCATCATTCCAAGCACAGTAGCAAAAAAGCATCCCTAAAAGTGATGATATCGTTTGCTACCCCATTTAAGCCTGGGCCTTTCTTTCAATAAACCCCTTCCCCGAAAAAGAAAAAGTGAGTACATATACAAAAAAGAGAGGAAGCAGAATTACTATCAGAAAATTTTAAAAATCGGAAAAGCAAAACCTCAAAAAGAGATTACCTGAAATAAAATAAAAAGAATAAAAAATCATGGGGTATGTACAGTAAATCCCCCAAGGAAGAAAGTATGTTGCAAAAAATTGAAATCGTATCAAGAAAGTCTTTTTAGACTAGCATACCTTCAAATCCTAACCTAACCCATGGCCAAGCTACACTCTGAAGAAAGCCCTCTTTTTAGGTTCACAAGCAGTCATGATATTTGTTAAGTCAACACGAGCCGAGTTGTGAGACGACACCAGAACCCTATCTAGCTGGCTATGACGGAATCGACGTCTATGTCGTGGCTTCTAAAGAATGAAAGAAAATAAAAAGAAAAATAAAATAAAAATACAAATTCAAAGCAAGATGGACGTGGTGAAAACCATAAAGGGCACTACGGGTAAATACAGTGAGCTCGTGCGGACCAGGTGAAAACCTGAAAGGGAACTTGGGGTAAGAGAGCTAAACCCCTGGACATGGTGAAAACCCGAAAGGGCGCCATAGGTAAAAAGATGGCAAAAACAGGCACGACAAGCCCACCTTGGGCATTGTGAGTAAAAAGAGATTAAAAAGAAAAATTATTTGAGGAAAGGAATGAAGAAATATTTGAAACCTTGGTTCTCTCTCTCCTGTTACTCCCTTTGTCTGACTGGGTTGCTCATGTTAGATCGAATCGGGTCCCGACCAAGTGTGTCTTCAGAACTGCTTTGTTAAATGTATGACTCAAGGTAAGGAGAAAGGTTTGACTCAGTCCAAGGGGGTTGACGTTCCAGTGTTGGTAAAGCTGTTGAAACTCTCTCAGACCCAACCATTAAAAAATGGGGGGGCCATGCTCAAAAGAGGACCCGAGATCTCACCCAGTGATTAAGGCACCACATCCAAAAAAAAAAACACATAAACCAAAAAAAGCAAAAAGTCTGTGTAAATATAATAAATTTTCCTTTTTGATCGCTTACACCACATCTCAAAAATAGTTGGTGTGATGTCTACCTTTCTTTCTTTCTTTTTATAAAATCAAGAAAAAAACAAAAACATATAGAAAATATGTATACCAAAAAGATGTGTGTATCTGTAAAGGGGTTTCTTACGCCCCTTTTTCTGTGTAGCTGATCTGTGTAAAAAGTTATATGTGCAGGAAGAGATCAACGGCCCAGCTCGTGCTTCAAAGCACTAATCTCAGCCTGAAAACCATCCTCCCAAACATTTCGTGTGGTCAACCAACACCACGCAAGCTCTTATACCTCTTCTGAGACGCATTAGTAGCTCCAAGGGAAACACTAAAAGATCTTTTCAGACGAAGGGCCTCACTCTTCGCTATCCCTGCTCTAACTTTCTCTTGTGCTAAAAGCTCGTGCAGGACCCTCTTCTCATCAGTCAATAACTCAATACGAGCTCGGAGCGCCGTCTCCTTCTTCGACTAGGGGCCTCTCAAACCCTAAGGAATTATCCTAAATCCTTAGGAATCAACCATAGCCTTCCCAGACCTATTAGAACCCTTCCCGAGCACGATTCAAACCACCCTAAATAGTGGTTAGAAAGAGGAGTCCCAAAGTTCTTGTAGATAGTTTCCCAACCTAAGCTATATAACATTGGAAAGTAGAGCTTTTTATCTTTCCAACGAACTAAGAATTGCCTAATTTGGAGTTATACATCAAAAGTTATAGCGAAATGAAGATCACAAATTTGTGTATGAAATTACAAAATCGGACCCATAGAGCTAGTTTCGAACCGTCCTAAGTGGTGGTTAAAGAGAGCAATGTTAAAATTTACCCAAATCTTTTCTGAAGCTAAGTTATATACCATTAGAAATAGGACTTCCCCATCTTTCCAACAAGCCAAAAATCGCCTTAATCAGAGTTCTACATCAAAGTTATCGTGAAATGAAGATCGCAGATTTAAACAAGAATATGCAAAATCGGGCTGGGCCCTTGCGGGTCTTCAACTTCCAACAGTTCGGGCCTAGTTTTCTTCAAAAAATGGCCAAAATTGATATTGGGGGTTTGACTTATGGAACATCCCAAAGTCTAGGGTGTGTTTCTTTAGGACTCTAGTGACCCTATTAGCTTTGGTTATCACCCTTTTGCCATCAAGTCACCACCCTATCATCTATCATTAAACCCAAATCCCTCTTCTCCAAGCTTTAGAAAATTCCAAAAACATTAGATTGCCCATTACCTAATTGCTAACCCTAATTATCTTTTAAGTACCACCTAACCCTCTCTTTTTCTATAAATAGAGAGACAGCCCCCCTTGCAAAAGGCTTGAAAAAATTTTAAAAAGGAGAAAAGGCTTTAGCTATTCCTCTCCTCCCATTTTAGCATTTGTCCATTAGAATTTCAGCACCCTAGTTTATCCATTAGACCTCATTTTCCACCATCAATCCTTGAAATCTAGCTAAAACTAGCCCCTAGCCTTCTTCTCTTACCTCTTAGATACCAAGCCTTAGAGATTCAAACCCCTCCTTCAACTCATTTGCTATCGGAAGCTCATCCAAGACACATCAACGCAAAGGTCTACATCGGTGCTACAAGGGCTCGAGAGCTCTAACTCTCCCCTCTATTCCTCTACCTTCTTTACTTTTCCTCTATCCTAGAATTAAGCCGTTACGCTGCCCAAATTTCGGCAAGCGAGAAGGGCTCAATAGGATCGGTGTGCCTTCGGGCAAGGGGAAGTGCAGCTCATTTTGCTTCTTTATATATATATATATATATATATATATATATATATATATATTATAAACCAGCCCCACATAGACTCGGTCATAGTAGAGACCGCTTACGAGCGGGTTGATCGGGTGCCTAACACCTTTCCGATCGATAACTGAAGCTCCTACCCAAGTGCCTTTGGCATAGACCAGATTCAGAGTCATATTTGTGGCACTTTGGTGCTTATAAAAATGATCTAATGAGCGCATCATCGCGATGGAATCGTCAAATAATCCAACGGTTGCACAGTACCGACTCTGGTTTGATTTCGGTTTTGGACGATGGCATAGTGATAAATTTCTCCGAAAATTTTCAAAATTTCTTAGAAATTTAGCGTAACAGGATCGGGCAGAATTTTCAATGAAATTTCAAAGCTTTCTCCGAAATCTTTATCTGTTTGCTATGGCCATGATCCATAAAGATATGTATTGTCAAAGACTTGAAATGCATTCTCTTAAATTAATTAGATGGTGTTTGATTATTTTTATCTCTGTAGATCAATTTTTGACCCGGTCTTCAATAGTAGAGGTCTTTAGATGATAATACATCTATCGGATTGATAATGCCACCAGTACGTGAAAATTGACAAAAAACAACGGCCCAAAACCGTTGTAAATGTCATAAGCAACGGTTATGAGCCGTTGTAACGGCCGTTGTTTATAGAGCAGTGGTTTCCATAAACCACGGCCTAAAACCGTTGTTTATTTACAAAATAAACAACGGCCCATACCCGTTGCAAATTAACAACGGTTTTGAGCCGTTGTTTAAATGAAAAAGAAGGGTTGTTATTTTTTCAGAAACCACGGCCTAAATCAGTAGTATATGTAAATGACGCTAACGAATTGTTGTAAAAAACAACGGTTATGGACTGTTGTTTTTTATTATTTATTTATTTATTTTAAATGCACAACGTTCTTGTTTTTTTTTTACTGTAATTTGAGTCAATTTACCTGTTACAAATATTGCATCAACCACAGAGACCTCTACAGGGAAAAAAATTCATACTCCATTCAACTAAATGAAAAAATAATGAGCCAAAAATAAATTTATTCTACAATGTCGTATTAATACATTCAATACCATCTCATTAAAATATTCAAAGATATTATATTAATATATTCAACATCCTATAAACACATTTAGCAACGCCTTATTCGTACATGACTCGGGTTGCCAATAATATCCAATGACATAGAAGTTTAATGCTCATTGTTCGACACCTTTGATCGAGCATGGCTCGGCTTCTCTTTCTTCTGCTTGGAAAGAGCTAGGAGTGAAACACCGGAAACCTTCACCACCTTGAACCTTATTCTGAGAATATCTCCCATTGCATGACCCTTATGACCAAATCTAGCAATTAACCCTTGCAAAAAATTTCAACACCATCGAAGCTCAACCAGCGATCTCTTTGTCCCCAACATATTGTCGTTGGGATTTTTCAATTCTTGTTAGATAATAGTCTTCATTTACTCAATATAGCTAGCCCTGCATTTTAACGCAGACAGAATAATAATATTAATAAGAAATCACTACAAAATATTAGGTTCTTAGCGGCGGTTTAAAACCACCGCTAAAGAAACACTAGCCGCCGCTAAGGGTTTTATCGGCGGTTGAGTCAACCGTCGTGCTTAGCGCCGTCGGGAAAATATTAGGTTTTTAGCGGCGGTTGTGAACCGCAGTAAAATTAGCTTTACCGGGGGTTTTTGCAAAACCATCGCTAAAAGTATGGCACTTTTAAAAAAAAGGGTTGCTACTAATGCCCCACCAAATAATGAATATCTTCCATTATGTACTACTGAAAATCGTTGACTGCTTTGTATCGGATGATGGATATCGTTCTTCATTCTAATCTTCTACACAACTGATCTTGAGATTGTGGGAATATCATCATGCAGTTAATTTTTAGCATTAATTGCAATCCACATTATTCAACATTAATTGCAAGCCCAGGAGATTTGAGCAGCAGTACTCATCATACATACGTGCATGCTCAGAGACAAGAAGAACAAATGACAGAAATTTAAAGAACCTCATGGTTACACAATCCAAAGGAAACATAATCTGATTTAAAAACAAAATTAGCAATGTAATCTAAAGGAAACACCATCCTAGTAGCCTTTAATCAATAGAGGCCTTTGATCAGCCATATCTGTTTCTATATTTGATTGATGATTTTTAAGAAAGATACACTCTAATTCCATTCCACAATTGCACACATCGACTTCCCAGACGCTTCAAAATGGATCACACGACTTCAATTTTAGAAACATAAGTAGTTACACACTAATTGCTTTTTTCCAAGGACAAGCAATTATCTAATACCATAAAATATCCCTAAAATATGCAGCTATTTTTATCTAAAAAAGTCCACGTAGCAACCGCACGAGCTGTCTTTTTCTTTTGATCGGAAAAGTTATCTAATCTAATTAGATTTTCTGTCCAAACTGGCCCTATAATATGCATCTATTTTTGCAAGAGCAACATTAATATAGAAAACCCATTTCATTACCTCGCCTGTTATGTGAAAACTAAGCTCTAGTAAAAATGAAATTAAATCCATTGGATCCAAGCCTCCATCCTACACCACATTCAGAAAAGGCGAAAGCATCAAAAAATGTAATTGTTTCATCCAAAGAAATCAGTACGTTCACCATTCTACCTCAATCGGCATTCCTAAGGTAGCTCAACTCAGTCACGATCATGAAAAAGATGAGCAAAAATTAACCCCCTATGTAAGTAATCTCAAAAGTCCATACCTCAGAATTAGAGATGTTCTCTCTAACAATTTACCAAAGTTGTGTGTTGGTATCCATCAGCTGCGCATTCAAGAAAGTTAAGTTAGGATACAAAATTAACACAAAAACCTACTAACCATAGTTCATGAGATATGCACCAAGAATTGGAACCCATTCTCGGTTAATCTTGGAGACTCGTTTTCTCTGAAAAAATGATACAAGAGCATGTGTCATCTCTCCAGATATTCATTCATATCAGTGTAAAAAAAAAAAGTATAGGAAAAGAATAATAGAAAAGTAAGGACCTTATACTCAAAAGGCCTCACTGGAAAATTTTCATCATAGAAGAACGGAAATTTGTTGATTATTCTGCTTGGGCTGAGCTAATGAATTGTAGCAAGACGCACTGGTTCACCACAATTTCACAGCATAAAGAAGCACTAGTTCACTGTTGAGAACTGGAAAATACCATTTTTCACCCCTTAATCTGGGCCTTGAGAGAACTAAATAAGTGTTTTAAGTGCCTATGTTGCAGCTAATAATAAAGACAGGCTTAACCATAAAAGCAGCTTAAAAGTGCCAAAAAGATGACAATCCATGTCAGTCCAAAGAAAGGAAGTGAAGAAACAACCTCATCAGCTGTTGAAAGGTCTAAAGTAAAGAGGCAAAGACCTGTAGGCGAAGCAGGGAACAATTCGGACAAAGAAATGCACTACAGAGTTCTTTTCGCAAAGAACCTGCACTTTTCGTAAAGAACCTTGAACTCTGCGAAAAGGACTAAAACTCCAGGCGTAGCTTTCGAAGAGCATCTAAACTCCTCGAAGAGAAGATTGAACTTTACGAAAAGGTCCCCAGGCTTTGCGAATAGATCTCCAGAAGTTACAGTTCTTTTCGAAAAGGTCTCCAATCTGTGCGAAAAGAGCATCAGAAGTCACAGCACTTTGCGAAAAGACCCTTAAGCTCTGCGAAAAGGTATTCTGGAGATTCGCCGCTTTAACAAGGGTAATTGAGTAATCTGTTACACGCGTCCCAATGTGTTTTAAAACCCAAGGACATTCCGAAAGATTCTGAGCACGAACCAAAGGCATATTCCACCCCATGTGAACACCCAAAGATGAAATTACTTGCCGGGAACTTCTAGAAGTTCAAACAGATTTTTGAATTTCCTAACAGAATTGATGCCTCTGTTTCTTGATTGGCTGAACCAGATCAAGCAGTTCTGATCTGGATCCTGGTGCTCGACTCCTATTGGTTGATACAGATCTGTCCAATTCTGATTGGGTGATACACATCTGAGCTGGCTTAGGGAAAACTATAAATAGACGAACCATTTGCCCAATTTGGGTATCCAGATTTTGAGTTTCATTTCTAATCCCCCATTTCCCAGCCAGACAGCTTGTCTGTAATCCTTGTAATAGCCTACTTTGACTAGCAATTGAGAGCTGTGAGACATTTCTGTAATTCAAAAGAGAGTTGTATTCAAGACTAAAAATCTGAGAGGTGTTTAAGCTGCGCTCTGTAATTGTAACGGTGGATTTTAAAAGGTTGCTATAAACTATGTATTCTCCATTGGACTCATGTCAAGGGTTCTCTCTGATCTCCTCAGTACATTACACTCCTTTAGATTCATTGTTTTGCATGCAATTTCCCTTGATTCATTAATCCTGTGAGAATTAGTGTTGGTAACCTAATCTCTTACGGCATTTGTAGTGATGTTTCCTGTTCTGAATTGAGGATTTGGTTAAAGACTATTGGATGGTTTGTGGCCATTAAAGTGGACAGACCATAGCCATAAGTGTAAGCCAAATCCTTGAATTAGATTTATCTCTCTTACATCTGTGCTTGTAGCTAGATGAAGATTGGATCACCTCTGCTGAGCTACAGTTATTCTCATTAGATTTCAAGGACCAAATCAAAGTTAGATATTATTTCTCCAATTTTTATATAAGTTTACCACAAACGTTTCCCTAACTCGGATCTGGATCATTTCGTTTAAATCTTTACTTTTATCATTTAGTTAACATGACAAATTCAACCTCCCATCTTATGTGCTTTGTAGATAGGATCAGAGGCCAGATCTGGTAGCTCAGATCTGGAGGTTTATCTTAAATTTTAAATCAATTCCCTGTGGACGATCTTTCACTCACTTACTTTTAAAACTTGCTACAATTGGCCCTGATCTTGCAGGCTAATTCTCTTCTAACTGTGCTGATATTTCTTTAATTTCTTATATAGTCTAGAGCCGCTGTATTTGGCAACTTTAAAACTGTTTTCAAAACAGACATAAATCAAGCACACTAAGAATGAAAAACAAGTTTTTGGCGCCGGTGCCGGGGAATAGATTTTAAAATTGGTAGACCTAAGTTTTTCTATTTTGTAGATTTGATTTTTCTTTCAATTTTTGCTTTAAACCTGCACTTTGCATTCCAAGTGCTTGATTAAATGTCTCTGACGATTTGTATAGAAAACTTTGTTTCTATGAGAAATTTTTTTTATTTTCGAGTTTTTATTCTTTGCCTTCTAGTTATTTGAATAAATGTTGTTGCCACTCTTTTGTCTTTTGTCAAATTTAGCGAGCTTTGAGTTTTTCTTTTTATTTTTGTCAATACTTGAATAAGGTTCTTGCTTTTTGGATTTTTGAGATCTAGAGCTCCCAACAAGGAGCATCTGGACTAAAGCTGGAGCAGATCTGTTTGAGTTTGCATCCCCTTCTCCTTTGCATTCATTTTCTCTTTTTAAATTCTTGAGAACCAGTAGTTCTGTTGTGTTTAATGATTGTTTTGATTATAATTTCTGCTGTCTTTTAGGCATGCTGATTTTTTTCTTTTACAAAACCAAATACAAAATAAAAGAAAATGAAAACACAAATAGAACATCTCTGAGTTGTTTCTCATTATTTTCAGCAGTAGTAAATAAGGGCTCCTGTTGAGCCCGGGCTGATCCAAAACAAGTGAAAAAAAAAAAAAAAAAAAAATAAGAAAATTATGAAAAAAATATATATATATAGATATCTTCCGGATGGACTGTTTTTCTCCATTTGCATCCACTTTTCCCATCTGGACCTGCTGAGATCATTTTTTCTTTTTTAGGAATCATGTAGGATAATGAGTAGTGAATCATAGGTTGTTTTGAATATTCAATGGACCCACTAATTTTATTTTCCTTCGAGATTTCTTCATCATAAATGGGTCTCAGCTGTGTGTGAACCCTGTTTTTAATATGTGCTCCCATGCTTCATTATTTTTTTTATTCATACACATCATCAACAAAGGGGTCAGTCTTATGAATCTTGCTTTTCACTGTATTCCTGCTAATCATTTTTATAATCACTTAGATTCATAAGTATCTCAGGCTTTTGTTTTTTTTTTTTTTTTTTTTTTTTTCTTTGGGCTTAGGATGTATCATTTGGCATTAGATTTTCTGTTTTAGGAATTTTAGTTTCAAATTCTGTTTATAGATCGCTGATTTTTTTTCCTTTCATAGGTTAATGTATCCTCGTTTTACTAATTTTCGTCATTTTTCTGTGAGTACAGTTAGTTTCTAACTTTGTTGCCCTATTTTGCATTCACAAATTCTGTTTTTGTATGAACACTTTTTTCTATTTTTTTTAACTTTATATTCAGTCCCTTACCTTGCTTTTACTGTTTCTCTGTTATTAGCATTAGTTTCCATCCATTTGCTTTGCAGTTCTTTTATTTTTCTGATCATATATTCAGTTTTTAGATTTTATTTTGTAGCAGTTCTAGCTTAGTTTTGTTATTTTTCTGTTTTATCAGTAATTTCCTATATTTATATAACATTTTTTTCCCTTTTCCTGCTCATATATTCAGTGTTATTTTCTTTATTTTTTGCTGCACATAGCTGCAAATTTTTTTTTTCTGCTTAGTTTTCCTTTCTTCTTTTATCCTGCGCCTCGTTTCTCGATTGTACAGAACATTGAGGACAATGTTCATCTTAGGTTTGGGGGTATGGCAGGTATGCCAATAAAATAAGTTAATGCTTGATGCAGCTTAATAAAATAAGTTAATGCTTGATGCAGCTTATGATCAGCAGAATTTTTGAAAATGAAGTAATCTCACACCTGTTTTTTTTTTAAAATGAGGAAGTTAAAACTTTTTAAAATTAATTTCTAGTGTAATTCTAATACTTTCATGAAGTGAATGTCAGAAAATTTCCAAAATAAAAATTGATGTTTTAGTAAACCTAAAAAGAGAGAAAACAGTGATAATATACCTCAAGAATTTGATAGAAAACCACACCCAGTGAGATTTGGGCCTGCTAAAATGTATTCTTTGGAGGTATGAATTGGCAGTTTTTTCTGCTCTAGGGACTGTTTGAACCGACTTGTTTTCACTAGAAGTTACACATATCCAAGTTAAAATATCTTGACAGCAATCATGATATTAAAGACATGATGTAAGGCCTCCTTTTGGACAGTTTGAACTTCAAAAAGCCCAACCTTTTGAAACGCCTTGATACACACCAATTGAGCTTTATAAATCCAAGATTTCTTTGAAACCTCATCAACCTCATTTAGCCTAACCTCACTACGAGAATTGAAGGTAAAGGAAAGAAAGTCAAGAAAGGTGAGTTGGGTAACATTTGGTAAAAGAAAAGAAAAATAATTGAAGGCAATGATGTATCGAGAAGAAATGTGGCATTCCACCAATGTTGATTTGAAAAAAAAAAAAAGGAGAAGGCATTTCATTGGAAGTTTGAAAAGAAAGAGAAAAGATGGCCACTTTGGCTCAAAATTCAAAGAAGAAGATGAAATTGTCAATTGAAGAAGGTGTGTCTATCACCTCCTTACCTTGATCGACTTCTCAATTTTGAACTCCATTCCACCGCTTTATTCTTGATAAATTTCACCCATAAGCCACATTACAACCCAAGTTAAAGTCCTCATCGATCAATGATGGATTGAGTCTGTCACATGGAGATAAGGATTTGTGTAATCTATGGTGAAAAAGTAGTAAATTGAGTAACGAAAAGCAATGCCTATGCTCTTACACATTCCTATTTGAGGATTAATTGCTCTTGAGTATGTGAAATAGTGCAACCCAATATTTGCATGGTGAGTGAAAACCGGTGAGAGTTGAGTTTGAAATCAAATTATTTGGGGTAACATCAAACTGAATTTTCAAATAGAAGGCAAGCTTTTCGTTAATTTTCTTCTAAAAACTTTTTGACACCAATGAGTGAATGGTAAAGGAATTACAGAGAATTTTAGTTTTGAATGATGTTTTCTTGAAAATCTTCTTACAACCTAAGCGATGCAGTGTCTGAATAATCGATTGGATGAAAGTTTGCTTTAATGTAATCGCATTGATCTTAAGCGATTTATTGGAGAAGTTTGTGGTACCTTCATTGAAAACCCTCAGGAGACTTCACTCCTCCACTAGGGATCACCTAGGGGTTTAAAAGGCTTGTTGCATATGCTAAATGCAATCGTGCTCGCAAAAATAGCTTTTCATTCTATTTTTAAATTTTGTCTTTGCTCGTGGACTAGCAAAGCTTAGGTTTGGGGTGTGTTGAGAACTGGAAAATACCATTTTCACCCCTTAACTGGGCCTTGATAGACCCTTGAGAGAACTAAATAAGTGTTTTAAGTGCCTATGTTGCGTAATAACAAAGACAAAGCGGGCTTAACCATAAAAGCAGCTTAAAAGTGCCAAAAAGATGACAATCCATGTCAGTCCAAAGAAAGGAAGTGAAGAAACAACCTCATCAGCTGTTGAAAGGTCTAAAGTAAAGAGGCAAAGACCTGTAGGTGAAGCAGGGAACAATTCGAACAGAGAAATGCACTACAGAGTTCTTTTCGTAAAGAACCTGCACTTTTCGTAAAGAACCTTGAACTCTGCGAAAAGGACTAAAACTCCAGGCGTAGCTTTCATAGAGCATCTGAACTCCTCAAAGAGAAGATTGAACTTTGCGAAAAGGTCCCCAGGCTTTGCGAATAGATCTCCAGAAGTTACAGTTCTTTTCGAAAAGGTCTCCAATCTGTGCGAAAAGAGCTTCAGAAGTCACAGCACTTTGTGAAAAGACCCTTAAGCTCTGCGAAAAGGTATTTTGGAGATTCGCCGCTTTAACAAGGGCAATTCAGTAATTTGTTGCACGCATCCCAATGCATTTTAAAACCCAAGGACATTCCGGAAGTTTCTGAGCACGAACCAAAGGCATATTCCACCCCATGTGAACACCCAAAGATGAAATTACTTGCCGGGAACTTCTAGAAGTTCAAACAGATTTTTGAATTTCCTAACAGAATTGATGCCTCTGTTTCTTGATTGGCTGAACCAGATCAAGCAGTTCTGATTGGCCAGAATAGATCTGGATCCTGGTGCTCGACTCCTATTGGTTGATACAGATCTATCCAATTCTGATTGGGTGATACACATCTGAGCTGGCTTAGGGAAAACTATAAATAGACGAACCATTTGCCCAATTTGGGTATCCAGATTTTGAGTTTCATTTCTAATCCCCCATTTCCCAGCCATACAGCTTGTCTGTAATCCTTGTAATAGCCTACTTTGACTAGCAATTGAGAGCTATGAGACATTTCTGTAATTCAAAAGAGAGTTGTATTCAAGACTACAAATCTGAGAGCTGTTTAAGCTACGCTCTGTAATTGTAACGGTGGATTTTAAAAGGTTGCTGTAACCTATGCATTCTCCATTGGACTCATGTCAAGGGTTCTCTCTGATCTCCTCAGTACATTAGACTCCTTTAGATTCATTGTTTTGCATGCAATTTCCCTTGATTCATTAATCCTGTGAGAATTAGTGTTGGTAACCTAATCTCTTACGGCATTTGTAGTGATGTTTCCTGTTCTGAATTGAGGATTTGGTTAAAGACTATTGGATGGTTTGTGGCCATTAAAGTGGACAGACCATAGCCATAAGTGTAAGACTAATCCTTGAATTAGATTTATCTCTCTTACATCTGTGCTTGTAGCCAGATGAAGATTGGATCACCTCTACTGAGCTACAGTTATTCTCATTAGATTTCAAGGACCAAATCAAAGTTAGATATTATTTCTCCAATTTTTGTATAAGTTTACCACAAACGTTTCCCTAACTCGGATCTGGATCATTTAGTTTAAATCTTTACTTTTATCATTTAGTTAACGTGAAAAATTCAACCTCCCATCTTATGTGCTTTGTAGATAGGATCAGAGGCCAGATCTGGTAGCTCAGATCTGGAGGTTTATCTTAAATTTTAAATCAATTCCCTGTGGACGATCTTTCACTCACTTACTTTTAAAACTTGCTACAATTGGCCCTGATCTTGCAGGCTAATTCTCTTCTAACTGTGCTGATATTTCTTTAATTTCTTATATAATCTAGAGCCGCTGTAATTTGGCAACTTTAAAACTGTTTTCAAAACACACATAAATCAAGCACACTAAGAATGAAAAACATTCACCACAATTTCACGGCATAAATAGACTAAACTGAACAATGATGAAATACAACTTGACCAAAGACAGAAAAACATATCCTATATTCATAATATTATGTAATGGCAAACTAGTACTAAGATGAATTTCTTATGAACACATGCAAAGAAATAGACTATGAAAACATAAGGCTGGAGTAGACAACCTCTTATTGGTCACTGGAGTAGGCAACCTCCCATTTGCTTCACCCATAGATCTGCAAACTCATAGAACAAAACTCATTCAGAAAAGTAAATTTTAATTCACAACACCGCAATTTCATTCACAATAAATTTATGTGTACAAGTAACGACTCTCATTTTTTCTTCCTACAGTGTTACAAAAGATGCGTGCATAGCATATTCTAGTTTGGAAATTTTTTCATCACCGAAAACTTTTTTGATATGCCCCATTCCACCCGTATTCAGACTTGTATCACCATCGTCGACTCATTTATAGTCTTGTAAAGAAAGAAGTTTTTCACCATCCACCAAAGCAAAGAAAGAAGCTTCCTCGCCTTCAAGAAATTCCTCAATGATGACTCAGCATCCAGCAGCCCCAAACTACCCTTAACCAGCATAGAATCAATAGCTTTGAATGCATTCGGACTTGCATTCACACTAGTTATAATGCAATCACCTAATAAAATATACAGCCATATCCGCTAGAAAAATGTGAGAAAATTAGAAACATAATTTAAAACAGGATGAGCTTCGTCCCCCAAATTAATATCTCACGTTCTATGCCACCTGCACTCATTGTAGACAAATTCTTACTATATGAAGTTTGTCGTATGAAAGTCACCTCACTACACTCAGCTCATTGTAGACAAATTCTTTAGAAATAATGTGCTAGAAAATTAAACAAGTAAAATTGGCAGTTGCTGGAAATTTTATCTGATTGAAGCCTCTCTTTTTTATAATTGATGATTGAAGCCATTATATGAGACAAAATGACCTCTGAGAATAATCAAAAGTATTGCGGTGAATAATGTAAAGCACGATGGCAGTTATAATTTTTTCTACGACAAACCAAACTAGCGACAAACATGTTGAGAGCTAACAACTAAGCATGCAATTTGGAAGCTTGAGAAGCACCTCCAACCTTATAGCACCTAGGATCAACAGATTCGACACCGATGCTTCCTTAACATTTTAGTTGTTGCACTCAAATAAGGACTTTACAGTTCACATCCCTTATTTTATTGCTAGAATATAAGAATGTCAGAGAAAACACTCTAAGTTGATCAATAATTTTTAAATTTTGATAAATTTCAGCCAAAGGCAAAATTGGATACACGATAATCAGACCTTTAGAATTTGCTAGAAGAAGTCCCCCTTATACATAAGAGTTTAAGTTGGGTACTTGCGAAGGTGGGGATTGATAGATTGAATATTGAGGTTCACTACAATCATTTAATATAAGTTAAGTTGTGCTTCATGTTATTCAATTGATCACAAATAGTATATCTATAGTAGCATACAAGATCCAACTCACCAATGAACTATTGAATTTGACCAGCATGCAGAGAAAACAGATCAGTTACTGTAAAAAATTGGACAACAGGCTGCTGTTAGGCTAAAAGAGCTTGAAAATCATTATTTTTTCCAAATTTTTGAGTTTCCTTTAATCATAATGTACGATCCAAGATGCAATACTAAGAAAATTAACTCTTGGTTTTAGTTAGGGCTGCAAAAGATTAAGAAAATCATCTCATGGTTTTATTTTATGGCTGAAATGGGAAAGACCAATTGCATTGGTTTACTAGATCCAACCTGCTAATGTTGGATATAGGTTTTGGAAAACTCGGCGTATCGAATTGGATTGGGTCAAAACCTTAGCCCATTAAGTAAGCAAGTCTATTTTGAGGATGTGGTTCACTTTAGGGGACACTTGTCTCTTAGTTTCATTATGTGTACCTTTGTGACTTGAACACTAATTTAGCTATCTACAGTGAAGATAGCTAAATTATGAATTAGGATCTTTATTTTCACAGGGAAGAGCTGTAGATTAAAGTGGATTAACCAACTTGATTCAAGGATCAACAGGAGACCAAGTACAAACCGAGGGGCAGAAGCAATGGATTATTTGGTTATGGCAATGAAAACATGGATGGAATGAATGAGCTAAACCGAGGACCTAGAGCTGGCCCCTTCAAGAATCAGAAGGGGTTTGGACCCAGTATCACGTTAGTAGGGATACTTATCTTTACAGTGGGTTTACTTGCCTTCACAGGCAATAAAAGAAGGGTGGCCTCAAGCTGTATCCATCAATTACTCAAGCATCTAATAGAGTTTCTACTTTTTTACATGTATCTTTGCATTAGGAACTTGTGATTCGGGGTTTTCGGAGGGGGGGTAGTTTGTAACAGTTTTCTTCTTTTTCTTTTTGGTTTGTCTTGGAGGGTTTTTCTCTCGCTCCCTGTATATATACTGTTGAGATTTTGTATCTCGTAAGAACAGAATCAGATGAGGTATTTCAATAGATTGAGTTGAAGGACGTAGAGTTTTTCTAGGAAAAGGAAACAGATTCAAACGCAAAAACCCAATAAATCCCAACTCAATTCCAATCTACCCATCATCACTAAAACTCCTAAACCCCCCGATAACCCCAAACCGAATGGAAAACTCCAAAATTCAACAAAATTTGCTTCAACAAATCAAAGAACAACAGATATAACTAAAACCCATCAAAGAAACAGCAAAAGAGAGTTCATAGAATCGCAAGAACAAGAAAAAAAAGAAGGTACGTGGAGATATAAGATTCGCTAACCACAAAATTATGGACTATGCAATGAAGCTAATGATGTCACAGAACAAAACTATAGCCTTTCTGGCTGACCAGCCAATAATTTACAGAATTTTCTATAGCTAAGTAGAAAATGGATGCAGCAATTAATTTCTTAGCTGTGAAGAGAAATTCTAGATAAACTGTTCATGTAATCGACATGAAAATTTCTACAAATTTGTTTTACAGCTGAGAAGTAAAATAAATCTTTATAACTTTATAGAAGCCTAATATGTAGGGAGGTCCCAAAACCAAGACCTGATTCAACAAAAATAGTTGTATATTTATACGGCTAAACAAGAATCCTTTTGTTCTTGTTCAAGAAATAATTCAAAATATTTACAAAATAAATGAAACTAAAATAGAAATTTTGCACCATTTTCGACATTCAGATGGGAGAAAAGCCCCGTTGGAGAGCTTCTGTGCCTGATCAAATTCGAGCAATTGCCCCATTTGCTTTTCAACAAGGGTGAATCCCTGGCCATTGAATTCACCACCCTATAAAGGCTTTCGCTAGGATTCAGCATCGAAGAAGCAGCTCCATATATCATTTGCGGAGAAGAATATCCGTTGTGTTGCGGAAGTATCTCCACATTTGTCGTGGCCTGCTCGATCTCCGAAATGAACGTAGGGATCCTATGATTAGAAGCCACTGCAGCTGCAGTCACCGTCGAAGGGCTCCTATGATTTGAAACCATGGTTGTAGGTGTTCTTTGAGCTGGTGTGCACATAGAAGAATTAGGTCTGGAAAAATAGTAGCATTTTTTTTAGCACAGAGAAATTATAGGCAGTTGAAACTTACAATACCCTAAAGGCTAAAACAGAGAGAAATCTTACTGTTGGAATAATGCCTGATGAATGGCTAGATTTTTGCTGCAGAGAAACAAATAAAAAAATCAGCTCTTTTGATCATTAGAATCATCACCCTATGAAATGGAAATGGTTTACATTCAAAATTAGTTTATATAGAGTCTGATTATATGATTTTTTTTAACTAACTACCTCAATGTGATCTATTGGAGACAGATTCCACCAAGATGAGGCTTTGCCCATTTAGAGTACCAGTTCCTTGTATAGTGAAGTCATGAAGCCACTTGAAATTTATCCTTTGATATAATTTGGTCTTTGGCCATTTAGGTTATATAAATACATATATATATTGGCTTACATGAAGAAAAGGTGAGGCATGCAAGGGCCTCGGAGTGTAATCGGTTTGATGAGATACTTGAATTCTGATGGGATCTCTATGGTGGCCCAAGGCACCTTACAAGCAGCTTTCCATGCTGATATAAATGCCTGCTAATATTACATACAAATAAGAAAAAATTCAGTTCATTACAAAGAAAAAAATCTCTAATAACTAGATTTAATTAACAAGAAATAAGAAAAGAAAAGAAAGCAAGAAATTTACTATGCCGACGACTTCATATAACAGCTGTTGCTGTTTGTAGTGCCGCTTTACCTATTTAAAAAGAAGAGAAAAGAAAGACATGCCAGATGGAAGGATACCAATGGAAAAGGCCAAGGTTTGAAACACACCACCTATTTGTGTGGTTCTATGCAATGGATTGGATATCTGCCAGGCTGGACCGTCGGAAAGAATGATTCCAGTCCAACCAATAGTCCTGTCCTTGTTTCAAAACGCTGCTCCAAACTATTTGTGACAGCCTGGATTTCGGCGCCCCGAGACCCGTGCCGTCGGTGGGCTAGCACTAAGGCCGAGCTCGGGAACGAATCATAACGCGTCACAACAAGCACAGCGGAATCTAAGAGGAACCAATTCCAACTCGTAGCATGAACAAAATAAGTAGTTATAGCATTCAATCTCAAAACAACAAAAACAGATGGTTCTAATTCCATAAAAAGCCTTACGGGAAAAGAACCATTGAGTACCACCGATAAGGACCTTTCCTTACCGAAACATGGTTCAACAAAATTATCAAAAGACTAATATTTTGGATTCATCTCTTTACAACCAAAACAAAACCAACAATTAATTCATCGCTCAGGGCCAGACCTACCCAGGTCTAGCACAAAGGAAACAATCCTCAGGATGGGGCTCCTCAAGGTCCTCGTCGGGGGAGTAGTCCGGATCTTCCTTCTCCGGAATCTCCGTCTCAACGCCTTCACCTGAACCTGTGACATTAGTAAAGGAATGAGCTTCATCCAAGCTCAGTAGGGATATATCTTATAGCATGCTCATCAAATTCTCAAACACATATCTTATGGCGTGACGAAAATGAAACAATTCTAAACACATGCGAAGTGGTGATTCTCATAACCTTAACACACACATGCAATGCTATTGGTTTCATGAACATGCTCACATTTCCAATCTGACATAAGAAGAAGAACTTAAAGATGATTTACTTAAAGTAATAGAATGAGGAACTATAGCCTCAAGCCCCCGATGGAATACCCACCATCGTCACTCACATGAGTCATATGCACATATATCCAAGGTCCCATAGAGTTGGACACTTGGCCGAACGAATTTACCGTTGTACGCTAGGAGTCACATAGCACATACGCATATCACACAAAGGGTGTACGGATTGGCCGCCGTACCGGTCACGGATATCCTGCCGCGTCAGTCACGGTTATACCGCCGCGTCGGTCGGGTATTCACATAACCTTAAATCATAAGTGCATACATATAGCTTGTCGCCGTGTAAAGTGATAATCATAGTTTATGTCAAAACCGGAATGAAATGTGAAGGTCTCACATACACATGTCACAAAGGATCTCGAAATTTTCATAAACTTCACATGTTTTCAAATCACACGTGTCACATGCCTCATTATTTTGAATTCATACACGAAAATTGTATAGTCAAAGCGGAAAATACATCACATCATAACACACGTGTTAACGAAATCAATATACATGATATCAAGTTTTCCCTACCTTACAGATCAGACCCGTGCTTGCTCAAGCCTTCACTAAGGTCGGGTCCTCCTTAATCACGAAGCTTGCCTAAACATGATCATTTTTATTTATTAGAACGGGGCAAAACACACTGCCAAAAGTCCCCATGCAATCTCACGGTCAAAACTCACCAAACACTGGAATCTGGGAATTTCGATCGATCGAATCCCTGTTTCGATCGGTCGAAATCCATTTTCGATCGATCGAAATAAATTTCGATCGGTCGACCTCTTCCAGAACTACCAAACATATTCTCATTCGATCAGACGAATTTTTCAAGTCGATCGAACGAATAAAATTCGATTGATTGAAACAAAATTCGATCGGTCGAATTCCACAGGAGGCATTTTACCTTAACACAGTTCGATCGGACGAATCCCAATTCGTTCGATCGAAATTACATAATTTGATCGATCGAATTTGATTCGATCGGTCGAATTCTCCCAACAATATTCTAACATTCTGTTTCTATACGAATCGTTCGATCGAAATACAGGTTCGATCGATCGAAAACTTTTTGTTCGATCGAATTAAATTTCGATCGAACGAATTTCTCAGAATTTTGTTTTTTTCCCATTTTTACTGAGATTTCGATCGATCGAGCCAAAATTCGATCGATCGAAATGAGCAGATTCACCTTAATTTTGGGTTTTTCACTCCCAATCACTTTTCACTTTGAATCCATCTCAATTCTCATTATCCTCACATGGATACACACTAATTCAAGTTCACACTACTTATCTCAAACAAATTTTTTACACTCCCTACCTTGATTTCAAACGAATCCTCCTCCGTGCTTTTAAGAACAGTTTAGGTTTATCTGAGTCCCAGTAGATCAATCTGATCCTCGATCGAGCAATTGTCTCCCTCCATGCCAACTGATCGATCTCATCAATCACGGACACTCAAAGCCTTAAGGTTATCCTCTCTCTTCTTAACTCTCGTTCACAGGCATTTAATATGCAATTAAATGCCCTTGGTTTCCTTTTATACCTTAACTCCCATACTTTAGTGTAGGATAGCTATACTGAAGGAACGTGTGTGAGGGTTTCAAACTCCCACATCCAGTCTTTATAAGATCAATCCGGTTCGTTGAATTTGATCTATAGACATTACATCACGGTTAAAGGGGTCCTCGGTGCATGATCCGTCGGCACACGCACCGAGTCTTACGGATCATGGCCCAAAAAGGTTGGGACGTTACATCCTCCTCTCCTTAGGAATTTTCGTCCCCGAAAATTTTCCTGACGAGTGGCAAAATGTCTGAAGGGTTGTCTCGTAAGGTACCACACATGGCTAAACAATCCATATCGTTATAAAATTTTAGCCCACACACACACAGTCTGCATATAATAAAATTTTTAACAATGCTAATTTGGCCACAATCATCATCAAAAGTTAATAAACCATACATAAAAGACATTGTGGCAGCTATGCCACTATAGTTTAAAAAAAATATATCAAAAGGTAACAAAAGTGGCAACCATGACACAGCAGTTAAACTTTATACAGTTAATTCCCAAGATAAATTTGAAAGAAAAAGATACATCCCTCCGCTTCCTAGCTCTGTGGAGGATCCCCCGCAACAGCTCCGCTCTTCGGCTCAACAGGTAAATCCTCGCCCTTCGGTACATCGTGAGCCTGCTCCTCCTCCACGTCGTCCCTCTCCCCACTAGACGGAACGTCCTCCGCATCCAACCCGGACGGAGGCACATCATATACCTGTGCCCGCATGGCCGCTATCCTCTGTCGATAATCGATCGGTCGACCTCTTCCAGAACTACCAAACATATTCTCATTCGATCAGACGAATTTTTCAAGTCGATCGAACGAATTAAATTCGATCGATCGAAAGAAAATTCGATCGGTCGAATTCTACAGGAGGCATTTTACCTTAACACAGTTCGATCGGACGAATCCCAATTCGTTCGATCGAAATTACATAATTCGATCGATCGAATTTGATTCGATCGGTCGAATTCTCACAACAATTTTCTAACATTCTGTTTCTATACGAATCGTTTGATCGAACTACAGGTTCGATCGATCGAAAACTTTTTGTTCGATCGAATTAAATTTCGATCGAACGAATTTCTCAGAATTTCATTTTTTTCCCATTTTTACTGACATTTCGATCGATCGAGCCAAAATTCAATCGATCGAAATGAGCAGATTCAACTTAATTTTGGATTTTTCACTCCCAATCGCTTTTCACTTTGAATCCATCTCAATTCTCATGATTCTCACATGTATACACACTAATTTAACTCCACACTACTGATCTAAAACAAATTTTTTACACTCCTTACCTTGGTTTCAAACGAATCCTCCTCCATGCTTTTAAGAACAGTTTCGGTTTTCTCTGAGTCCCAGTAGATCAATCCGATCCTCGATCGAGCAGCTACCTCCCTCCATGCTAACTGATCGATCTCATCAATCACGGACACTCAAAGCCTTATGGTTATCCTCTCCCTTCTAAACTCTCGTTCACAGGCATTTAATATGCAATTAAATGCCCTTGGTTTCCTTTTATACCTTAACTCTCATACTTTTGTGTAGGATAGCTATACTGAAGGAACGTGTGTGAGGGTTTCAAACTCCCACATTCAGTCTTTATAAGATCAATCCGGTGCGTTGGATTTGATCTATAGACATTACATCACGGTTAAAGGGGTCCTCGGTGCATGATCCGTCGGCACACGCACCGAGTCTTATGGATCATGGCCCAAAAAGGTTGGGACGTTACACTATTTGTAGAAGTCAAAAGATATCTTCCTTAACAAGAAAATATGCCTCTGAAATCACTTTGAAATGGTATTTGCACAATTGGATAATCTGAAATAGATGTATATATTATTACCAATAATTGTCTGACTATGACCATATGTATCATGGAGTATGTATGCATATTATAAGAGGATAATCTGAAGATGAAGATATATTGTTGAATATTAAAGTAGTTGAACGAAAGTTAGATATAACTATAGCATGGCCTTTTGACTGTAGTATAGAATGCCGGTTTTGCTTATAATCATAAATACTTTTGTATGGACTTTTCTGTGTGTGTGTGTGTTTAAACTTTGAAATGGTATTTGCACAATTTCCATGGTGTTCATTTACAAAGATTCGTCAATTCATTCGTGTGACGCCATCTACGGAAATAAAATTGATTTTTTAAGAGCATCTTTTTTTGTCCAAAAAAGTTGAATATTACTGATCTCCCAATAAAGAATTGGATTAATGAAACATGTATCATTTCTATCACTAATGAGTTACATATTGAGTCGTAATCCAGCATTTATATTATCCAGTGTTTGGGGGAGTTTCTAAAACTTGCTTTAGCCATGAAAATTTTAATTTCCACGAAGTCACACAAAATTTGAAAATTTCTTTACTATAATATGATTGCATTAACATAGAACTTTCATTTTTTTAAGCAGGTAATAAAAATATATGCATTATGATTGCATTAGAATCAAGATTTAGCCATTTATCAGTATACTGCTACAATTCTAGAGGTAACATATGATGAGAAAGGATATAAGGCAATAAAGCTAAACTAATATGCCATTAGTAACTTGCATTTTTCCAACCCAAGAAAAAACAGTTCCCCTTCTAACAAACCTCTGGTAAAAATATTTCCGGTATAGCCAACCTTAAAAGTTGCCGAGGCATCTGATGCATCGTCAAAATTTGGAAGTTGCATATAATAAAAAAACTTCTGCATGTGCTCAGACTCCAAGACATACCAGTGAAAGGGACCACAAAATCTTAATATAATTTTAATGCCACAGGCTTCACTTGATAATAGCATTATCCACAAAAACTATGGACTAAAAATGCCTCTATAAAGCTGTAAAAGACAGATAAATTTGAAGTGGAATGGGGGCGCTTTAACAAAAATTACCCCTCAATATTACTGTGATTACCAAGAGATAGAGTGGGCATTTTATGAGCCATTTTACAAAATTAATTCATCTATATTTTTATGAACATTAATTCATCTATATTTTTATGTTCTTATATGCAACTTCAAGGCAGAAAATCAAATTTGATGAAATCCCTACAGGTCAGTTTCATCTAATTTCCTTTCTGTGTGATAAAATATAATTATCACACCGAAACTACATGAATAGTACCATTTAAAGGACCCGTGTAGTTTGACTTTTCTTCATTTGTGTATATATTCTATAACAGCAAAAAGACAGATAATAAATTAGTTTGTGCAAGATCGGAGCATCTTCTCTTATATCGTAAGGGAAGTTGGTGTTAGAAATAATTTAATATTCAAGCAAGAGAAACTATATTGTGAGGCTTAGGGAAATTATAGCATGGTATTACCACCAACAAAGGTGGTTCCCTAACTAGACTGATAATCTGTACTTCTGCTCATCACTCGAAATTATCCAATCAATGGGCTACAGTCTAGATAGCCTAAAAACAGTTCTAATCAGATGCCACTACCTCCCTGATCAATTGCTTACTTTCGGATGGTCAGTGAAGTATATTTTAGGAGCATCCGATTAGTGCGATTTTCGGGCTATGGAATTCAAGAAGTGGTTCATTGTCTGGATTGCATGCAGTATACATGTATGGTTTGTTGTTGATGTGGTACATCACTAACTTCAACAATGCTAAAATATCTATATAAGCAAATGAAGATCTGATATCTGTGGACTGATGGAATCAAATGAACATAAGCTTAACTTTTCAAAGAACAACTAATTGAAATATATGAAGCCAAAAATAACAAATAGAAAAGGAAGTCATGTGCCCACAAAACAAATCACTTTCAACCAAATGAATGGAGGAGCGCTTCAAATTCAGTAAAACAAATGCAAATAGAAAAACATCTCAATATCATTAAGTACGGGGAATACGTGGTAGATCAGGCATGTTCTTTCATAGTTGCGAACATCAAAGATATGGTGAGAGCTTTTGAGACATCAAAGAAAGAAAATACTTTAACAAAATAAGATTATTATAAAGAAGAAGACATTAATGGCCACACAATCTATGCCACAAGAAACCTAAGAATCCAACTCCAAAAAGTGTAAAAAACTTCAATCCAACCAAATAACTTCAATCAAAGCCACAAAACAACTAAAACTATACGCCCCAAGATCGGGTTTTGATACCTTGATCCGGCCCGACCTTCGAGCTAGGTTGGGTCAGGCTAAAAGTGTGTCAGTGTCAATATATTATATATAATCAAGGAAAATATGGGTTTTTAACGAGTCAGTTTTCGGGTTGGATTACCAGGTTGGACATCTGATCGGGTTCAGGTTGGGTCGGGCATATACCTTTGATTCGTGTCGGTGCATCATCGGGGCAGCCAAAAAAATTTGCCCAACCAGCTTACAGCCCTAAGATTCAATGCAGCATTATAATTACAAAATGCCAAAAAAAAAAAAAAAAAAAAAAGACCAGATCATACCCGACTCAACTCCTCAGACCCATCTGAACCCCTTTTTCCCAATTCTGTAAATGCTTCCCTGAAGATTCAAAAAACCCACATCAGCATCAAATCCCACTCCAAAAATGGGGAAAATTTAGAACAATATATGCTTGGATTCAAATCACAGACACCCATCTTAACCTGCCAGAATTCATGGGCTATATTGTAGAAATCACAGGCATTTTAAACACCTAATTCTCACTATTTCATAATATTTTAAAATAAAAATAGCAGAAAATTCATGAAAAATAAAATAAAAATGGCAGAAAGCTCACTGTTCATAGTATTCAAATGCGCCATCAATGGGCCATCTCTTGGAGGGCGATAATGACTCGACTGTAAAGAAACAGCTGCATCGAGAAGTTGTGAAGTGGGTGGCTGCATCGAGAAATCCTACATCCCATGGTCCAATGGTCCTATAGATTTGGGAATTAGATCCAATGGTCCTGTAGATTTGGGATTTTGGAAAACCAATGAAGGAGGGAGAGATCGGCCGGATCTGAGGATCTAAACGAGAGGAAGCTCTAAGCCAAAGGAGTTTAGGGCTGAGCGAGAGGAAGTTTTGAGCATGGAATGAGTAGGTTCCGTGGAGTCAGTCGGCTGCGTGAGTGGTCGGGAAATCACCTCTATTTTCTAGTGAGTAGCATCGCCGACTGAAGGAGCAAGAGCAGTAGTCGCTCGCATCGCAGAATGGAGAGAGAGAGAGGGGTGTGTCGTGTTGGAGAGGAGATTGAGAGAGGGAGAGGGAGAGGGAGAGGGAGAGGGAGAGGGAGAGAGAGGCTCTGGCTCTTACTATTATTTCTTTGTGGGTAAAAGAAGTCTGAGAGCATGCGTAGAAGAAGACGAAGAAGATTAGGGCGCCAATTAACATTTGGGCACAATATTTGAGCTCTTATTTCGTTTAGCAATTAATAGCTGGCGCTAATTAATTTTTTGGTGCCTGAGGTTAGAGGTTCGAACCCGCTTATATGCAAAAAGGGGATTAAAGTGGGCCGTTGTATTACCTAAACCTCAGCTTTGGGCCGTTGCATTGGTTAATTTTTTTACAACGGCCAAAAACTGTGGTGGTTTTTAAGTGACTAGTGTTGTTTATTTCCCATTTTCACGTAGTGCACAATGATTATAAGTCTATATATACTTATATATACACAAAACACTAATTAAAATGGATTTCATGGAGATAAAAGGACCAACATGAACTGTAGGGATATTGAATCTAGGAAAGAGAGTGACTCTTGAATCTAGGGCTGTTATGTGCTTGGCTATTGCTTTAATATTCTTAAGATTCAAGACTAAATGATTCCTTTCTATGTTCCTTGGTATTCAAAATTGAGATAACCAAACACTCACTTTTATTAATTTTTTCATAAATTATAAAGTTTTAGTCTTTTCTAGAACCATTATATAGTCTTAATAACTTCTCTAAACTGTTAAGGTAAGACCTAAATTTGCACCTTATCCTCAAGTGGGTCAAGTGGGATTCTCATAACCAAATACACATAAAAACAAGAGAGCTTTTTTGAACCTCATAATGAAAATAAAGAAAGGTACTTTCCTTTATTTCAGGTTGCATGAAGGAAATTGGAGAGGTAAATTTAAAAGCATTTATTATATTGAGGTAATTCAAAATGCCCAAAGTTGCTTATTTAGACAAAACAAGCTTATCTATACACATAAAATTTATTAGTGTTTTACATAAGGGTGATATAAAGGTTGCACAGCTAGGTAGATTTTTAAAGTTCATTAGTCATATCTCTTGGAAAGAGATGTGCAGAAGGTGGCTTTTTTTGCTCTTTTAGTGAAAGAGATGTGGGTCACAGAGATTTCCCTGGATTAAAGTGAATTCTAATGTTAAAAGTTGAAACCCAACTAGAGATCTCTAGGAACTCTCATTTTGAGTAAAGATCAATTCTTTTGAGTGAAATGGAAGCGAGCCACCTTCGATAAAATATTTCCTTTAAGCAAAAGGGCAGAAAGTTGATGAGATGCATTTTCTAAGGAAAATAATAATTAAAAATTAATTTATAAAATGTAAAGCCCATCAGAGGGAAGATATTTCTCGACTCTTAGGCTCTCATATTGTGCAAAGACTTGTTCTTGTTATGTGGGTCAGATTGATATTATGGGACTAGAAAATATCATTTTGTGAACTGATAAAGAGTCAATTTGGCTCTTTTCATGCAAGGAAACATGTAGGCCAGAATTTTTTGGGTAGAAGAATTTTTTGGGGAAAAAAACATGTGGATTAGATTAATCTTTCGGATACTATATCCTAAATCTGTAGCTGAGCATAGAGATGGCTAGGAATTCTCATATCTATAGCACTTTGTTAATCTTGGAACCTTTGGAAATAGATGGAGAGCATTGGTTTTATATAGGAGTTTTAAGAATCTAGTGCTCAAAGCTAAAAAAGGGGAACATAATGATAATGATAAGATCAGATATCATATATTATAAGGTATGTGGAAATAAAATAGTACCACATTCTCTTTTAGGCATTTGAACTAACATATGATATGAACCTTTAGAGCCTCACAAATTCAGCTGCTAAATGCAAGTCCTAACTCTATTCAATTGAAATTTTTGATATGGCATGCAGAGCATTGTGGTCCCAATAAAATACAGTTATATCACTAGCAATAATATAAAGCTACCAACAAAACAAAGCCTATCAAAGACATGATGTAAGAAATGATGAACATTGTGGTATGAATTTGATATGGCATGCAGACATTTGGAACAATTTACACTCCATGCTTCATGAACAGCCCATGTGAAAAAAACATACCCTCAACGTTAAACTTCCTCTCCTAAAAAATCAAACTAGATCTGAATCCATCCCAAGGAAATATAAATTTTACCATAAACAATCCACAAGGAAATAAAGAATAAAAAAATAGTTAAATAATCTAACCGATTAGAGAGAGAAATGTGTAGCAAGAAATCAGATCGAGATCTGAAAAATACACCTTGTAGAGGCAGCAGAGTTAAAATACTCTGTGGTACAAATTTTGGATTTGATCACTGATGAGTGCCGGAAACTTCTAGTGAGAATGATGACAAATAGTCGAATATGTAATTTTACACAAGAAGAGCGGAAAACGCTGGTTCCATTTGATCGAACTACTTTGGCAGCATATTGCTAGTGCTCGATTTGAAAATCGAACCACGTCCAAGATCAAAATCAATATCACACAAACTTGATTGATTTGAAGCAGAAAACAGGGAATTAGAAAACCTAACTTAGTAAATTCAATACTCCAAAGGTCATCTTAGGAACTGATAAAGTCGATTGACCTGAAGAAGAAAATAGGCATATTACAAACCCTAATTTACCGGGAAAAACCTTAGATTTAGAGCTTCTTTCTCTCGAAATAGCTTCTCATGCTTTCGATGGAACAACAATGGCCGATTCACGTCGAAAAATGGGTGTTCAATTCACATCGGGTTGAATGCCCTCATCCGATCATCTAATTTTTGAGGAAAAAATGGTCAATTTTGCATTTGCATCATAATCGATCAAAAGAAAAAATTAGATCATAAAAAAACCCCTAATTAATTAGGCAAAAAGAGAGATTTTATAAGAAGAGAGCTTATTAGGGATTTGGCACCAAAAAAATGATGAATCGAACCTCCAAAACCTCGATTTCTAGCCAAAACTAGGGTTTGTCAAGAGAAAGGAAGACGAGAGAGAGGCTAAGGTTTCGCAGAGAAAAGGAAGAAAGGGTTGAGAGAGAGGCGTTTTGGGTTAGTGATAAAGAGAGAAAAGAGACCCTTGCGGGTCGGCCCGATGGATTTCACGTGATAAGAGGATTATTTATTAAACCACTGTTTTAAGTTAAAAAACTACTGATTTAGGGAGTGAAATATTATACCACTATTTTAAGCAGTAGTTTATTTTATACTGCTATAGTGGTTTTTCCCTCAATTTGACGTAGTGATTTGATTGCATAGACACTTGACAGAGATCATTCTTCATTCCAATATTTTGCACTAGTTCTGATCACACATCCCAAAAAGTGATAAGAACTTAATGCTTATTTAAGAGAAAATCAAACGGGCAGCCATTAGTTGAACACCAAAATTGACCTTTAAACACAATTTAAAAGATAGATTTGGTATTTTGGGCACCGGTTCTATGTGGGAGCACTATCTAAGTTTCTATGTGGGAACACTATCTAAGTCATCTCATTTTAATGCGATGATCTAAATATCTTAATTGTTAGAGGACTAGCATGAATCACAATATCTATCATATGATTTAATGTTGTCAACTATTGAATTTGATGCTAGAGATTGAATTGCATCCCAATCTGTGGTACAAATTAAGGAGCTTTAGATCAGGGACTTCTAAATAGACTATTTAATGTTGTTTTCCACTGGCACATAACCCTAAGATACCAAGTCTTTCTTCTAAATTTTGTGCTGCAAAAGTCAACTTTTCCTGTGCAAGTAATGACTCCCAAACTGACATGGCGCCACTAGTCTCTTACAAAAATCACCCTGACGTGATATTAACTCATAAAAGGAGTTCATATTCAGTACCCAGCCCGAGCTACAGATGTATCGACACTTTGGATACTTAGGTCAGTTTTTGAGATGCGTGTAATGTGGAACCATCATGTATTTCGCGTGCTTTGACTCCCATGATCTCAAAATCTATTATATAAAAGATTAGAATGAAAAACGATCTCTATCGCTAGATTCAATGCAGCTTAAACACCATCTAAACTTAATGGTATGTTGGATTTACATGGTATCCTTTAATTTTAGTTGATTAATGAATGCCTTGAAGGAAGTGATGGAGATTGTTTTACTTTCCAATCTTTTACATAAAAAAAACTTTAGATCAGGCCCATCTATGGGACGGTATACATTGATTCCACCTAACATAGATCCCAAAACGTAACCAGAGTACCATGTAACTTGGCGCCCATGTCGCTTACTTAATGCTAAATCATTTCCTTAGTCGACCATACCTTACTTCCCATGGAAACCTAATTTTCTAATGGCTGCTCGTCCAATGTGGATTGTTCAATTATCTTACTGCTACTAATGGTAGCCAAAAGATTGAAATGATTTGCTGACCAAAAACGTGACTCATTTTCACCGTTGATTATTCAAAGAAAAAATGAGAAGTAACCCGTTATAAGCCATTTACATCTAATCAAGAAACAAATCAATCAAACACTGTACAATATTGATCCATAAGCTGTCTTAACATAATGGTTATCGAACACAAAAACTACCCATATCCCAAAACCTTCTAACATGTATTTGACGGTTTCAGATTCATCCACATGGGTTATAACTGCAGCTAGAGGATAAGTTACAGGTGTTATTTGCACCTGTTAAACCTATGGACAACACACTGTTTCCCACCATAAAAAATCGTTGAGATCATTGTTCATCCCAACTCTACACAATAGATCTTGAGATGATGTCATAAGTATAAGAAGTGCACATATTGGTTTCATGTGACACACATCCCCAAAAGTGACTGTCTAATAGGTACGCTCATTATTACGGTCACTTGTGGGGATGTGTGCGACGTGGAATTAAGATGTAACCGTCTAATAGTTGCACCATGATCTCAAAATCAATTGTGTGGACGATTGGGAGTAAAAATGATCTCCATCCTTCACAGGAAAAATAGGGGTTAATGAATAAACCCTCCCTAAGTTTAATGATATCTTCTCAGTCCCTCCCACAGCACTTGTTTTTCCTTCTCATGGTCTTTACTGATCCAGAGAGACCTAAAAAGCCAAGCAAAGAAAAAATTAGCCCGTCACAAAAAGGTAAACCACATATAGAGAGAGTATTGAGAGACACCTAAAAAGTAAAGAGAGAGAGAGAGAGGGGTGGTAGGGAACCAGATTTTCATTATAATTGTTTATTCTATCTTGTTATTTATTTATGTCAATATTTTATTATCTTTTTAGTCTCTGCAACTCCCAATGAATAGAGGGTGGGAATGGCAGTGGAGGGGTGGGTTTATTTTAATTTTAAAATTTCATTTTTTGTAGGGAGAGAAGATAAGGTGTGCTCTGTGATAATAATGCAAGTAAAAACCCACCCAACAGCAAGATCTCTTCCCTTTCGGATTCCTTCTAGTTGAGAAGATGCGCTTTTGAGAATATTTTATTTTATTATCGTTAGGGGGGAGAAAAAGAGTGAAATTTTTTATCTTCTGTGTCTACTTCTGTGGAAGGGAAGGGGAGAGGGATTTATGTTTTGGATTGGAGTTGCAGTAAAGAGACAGCTCCCAACACATGCTTCTTTTTTCTCCCACTGTGCACCACCACTGTCTGTTGTACGCTGATGGATGAATTATGCCTGACATCCCAATTCAATGTCTCCTCGAAGCAGTAAAAACTGAGTACCTTTGATGACATCACCAACCAATTGAGCGACACTTCTATATTAAGATCACACTTCCTTTCACTGTGTTTTGTTCATAGTGACAAGTTGGCAAGTCGGGGGGGGGGGGGGGGGGAGAGAATAAAACGGCCCAAAAGCTTATGCAAAACAGAAAAGTCCGATTAAATCAGGAAAAAAGAAGGAAATTATTAAAAATTTATGAAAATTAATAGACATGGGATCAACATTTGAGAGGTTTTAATCTAGATTCAGATTTTGGGGTTCATTTCCTTCCCAGCTGAGCTCGTAAGGCCATTTGGGGTGCCTCTTGCAGTTGGAACTAGCATTGTCCTTGGGGGATTTTCCCCCACACTATGTGAGGGAAGTCTGCAAGAGGATCACCCATTTCCACTACGTCAAAAAATGTCTATAAAAGACGGGAAATAAGACTAGGTTTTTTCGTCCTAAAATAAGATGGTCTGTAATTGTCTTAAATTTAGCAATAGGACGGCCAGGTACTAGCCAATAGCACGAAAACTAAGGACGGTTAGCAGGACCGTATAAGTCGTCTTTTTATCTCAATGCACTACAAAAAATAAGACTAATAGCGGCAGTTTTTTATTAAAAAAAACTGCCGCTAATAGTCTTATTTTTTGTAGTGATGGGTGGGTATACCAATCTATACAAACATCGTACCCTTCATTAAGTTCAAAACCGTCTCTTGCTCTATCCCTCTTTCTCATCCCATCTCTATATTACAAATTGTGTTTCTTTTATCGGCGGCCAAAAATCGCCGTTGAAAAGTGCGAACCTCCCACTAAATATTTTGCCGGCAGCATTGAATCTGTCGAGGAAGAAATCATCAGTGAAACATTCATCGGCGGTGTTTCCGGCAGTTTTTACTCATCGGCAATAATTTTCTTTTCCCGGCGGTTCTAGTCACTGGGAAATGGTCAAAACTGTGCTGCCAATTGACATTAGAAAATGTTCATGGCGGCAGTTTGAAACCGTCGGGAATTGATTTACTTTTTTGATTCCCCTATGGTAATTCCCAGCAGTTTTAAACCGCAGGTAAGGAGAATTTAAAAAAAAAAAAAAATAGAAACATTACCCCAAATTTCCCCATATATGGGCAGTAGCTTTTTTAGCTAGTAAATTTTTTATTTAAAACCGTAGCATTTATTAAATCATTCCAAACCTATAGCTTTTTTAGCTAGTAGCGTTTTTAATTTTAAACCTGTAGCATTTATTAAATCATTCCAAACCTCAAATTTTTTAGCCTGTAGCTTTTTAATTTAAACCAATAGCATTTTTTAACCTGCAGCTTTTTAATTTTAATCCTGTAGCACCATGTAAGAAACCTGGTTCATTTTTCACTTCATTCCAGAAATTCCCATTATAAAAAAATCATTCCAAAAAACCATATCAAATCATCCTTCTAAAAATGCCCATATAGAAAAAAAAATGAAATAAAAGAAGGCTCATAATCAGATTTCTATATGGGGATGAGTATCACCCTATTACCATCCATCATTTTTAACCCCAAACGGACGTGATATTCGGCAACACCCATAATAGACAGAACCCGACACTATGAAACTATCAATTACTGTTGCAAAATAGATTGACCATCAAGTGAATTGATTGACCAATTCACCAATTGTCCATGGGAACTCAAAGTTTAAAGCAAAACATCCTCTTCTCCATCCATTACCAAAGGTCCGACAAAAATCTGAATAAAAAAAAATACTAATATTAAAAAGTACCCAATTTGAAAAGTCAAAATTATTGCAAATTCATTACCAAAATTGCAAATGAAAGACATAAACTGTAATAGAAGGGAAACATAAACTGCACTTTTTATTAACCACTTATTTGTTGTAAGAGAACGGATACCATAAAAAGTGTAGTTTATAGAGTCCACTCTTAAGGGTAATATCAAAAGCTAACATTTACTATATTTCTTACCACAAATTATTTGCACTACTAGATTTTCCTGCACTTCAATTATTGCCGAGGGCCTATAGAATAAAAAGCAAACAATTATATCTTTTATTAAGGCCACAAAAACTATGAATTTCGTTAAGAATTAATATTTTAATTCTTAATTTGTAATAAATCTATTACAACTACAGTAATAAAAAATAATTATATATAACTGCAAAACTAGCATTTAAACAATGCCCTTAAGCTCTACTACCTTGGCATTTACCCGAGCCATTTCTGCATCTCTCCGTGCCATTTTGGCCTCTTTAAGCTTCATCTGCTCCTTCATTTATTTCACTTTCGCTTGCATTCTAGCAAACTCATTAGCTGAGACCCTGTCATGGCCAGAAGATGAGCCCCACGGCTTAGTGGGGGTCATGCCGAAGCCATAGCCTCAGACATAGCTAGTCCTTTCCTTTCCAAAAACTATAGAGATCGGGTCATTTTGAGATCTTGCATCCTGTTGTTACAGAGTCACTCCTTTCGACATGCCCTCGCGTGTGGCGCCTAACTTCCCAAGCTAGGCCAGCCCTTCTCTGATACCAACTGTCACGAGGGCACGCTCCGACACGCCATCAAACCCGCATGGTGCTTCACTGCAGCATGCAAAGAAGCCAACCAATCTCTCTATCAGACTCTGATACCATCCGCCTAGAGGACTGGAACTCCCGCTCATGATTACCTTCTTTCGAAGGCCTACCATCCCAATATATCGTGCCCCTTATGACACGCTCGATTGCGCTTTCGTGCCATGCTTGGCCTGCTCAAGCAAAGTACCTCGCTTCGCAATAGTATTGGCATGCCGCACCTCATGCCGTCTCATACCATCATGTCCTGCCGACATACCAAACCAAGCCCATCATGTGTGCGTTCCCAGTTACTAGCACATGTCGCATCGAACCCTCGTGCTGCCGTGCTCTACAGAGTCCCACGCACCCCTCAAGTGTCCTCGTAAAGTTGCCCTGCTGTATCCACCGCTATGTGTAATCTGAGACCATACTTCAACCTCACCATGGGTGCCACACGACATCGCTACGTCGAGGTCCTAAGCCCATACTTTTAGGGCTAGGAGACACTTGCACCCCCTTTGGCGATGCAAGGCCCCGTGTGGGTGGGAGGCAACTCATCCAGCATCTCTCCCACATAGATGATCCAAACACCATCTATGGGTAAACAAACTGAGGACCTCAAACATCTTGGTTTGACATACCCCCATGGCACACACCTCCTGCCCATGGCACACAATGTCATGTCCTCAGCCATCACGCCCATGACTCCCCGCATCGTCTTCCCCTACGACCATGTGGCGACCACTGCAGTGCGACCACGTCGCTAGGCCCTCCTGTCCCCACGTCGCTTACCCTCCTGGCATCCCATGTCGTGCCACCCCAGCACCAAGATGTCGCATGCCCTATTGGCACCACATCATGTGCCTCCGACAGCAATCCTGCTAGCTAGAGTATTTGACCCTGTCACATCCTCCACCATTTCATAATGTCAACGTCCTCATTGATGCATTATCGCAGTGAACTTACCCTGCCAACTCCTCCCAGCGTGCTCGCGTAAATCCATCACCATGTTGACATCCACAGTCTAGTTCTTAGGTCCACACCTTCCTACTAGCTCCCTAACATCACCCTCTCCCGGTCAACCTAGTTCTGCAGTCATAAGGCCCTCACCTTTTTAATTAGCTCTGTAATATCTTCGCTTCTAGATCGAACTCGGCTTTGATACCAAATGTCATGGAGTCAGTCCTTTTGACATGCCCTCTTGTGCAATTCCTAACTTCCCAAGCTAGGTCATCCCTTCTCTGATACCAACTGTCACGGGGGCATACTCTGACGCGCCATCAAACTTACTCGGTGTTTCACTGCAGCATACAACGAAGCAAGCCAATCTCTCCATCAAACTCTAATACCACCCGCCTAGACGACGGGAACACCTGCTTTTGGTTACCTTCTTTCTAAGGCCTACCATCCCGATAAATTATGCCCCTTACGACACGCTCAATTGTACTTCCATGTTATGCTTGGCCTGCTCAAGCTTCACTCCTGGTGTGCCCCGCACAAGTACCTCACTTCGCAACAGTAGTGGCATGCCACACCTCAAGCCGTCTCATACCAACATGTCCTTTCGACATACCAAACCAAGCCCACTGCATGTGCGTTTCGAGTTACTAGCACACGTCGCATCGGACCCTCATGCTGTCGTGCTCTACAAAATCCCACGCAGCCCTCAAGTATCCTTGTGAAGTTACCCAGCTGTATGCACCGTGATGCATAGTCCGGGGCCATTCTTCAACCTCACCATGTGTGTCACACGGCATCACTGTGTCAATGTCCTAGGCCCACCCTTCCAGGCTTAGGAGATATTTGTGCCCCCTCTAGCGACGCAAGGCCCCGTGTGAGTGGGAGGCAACTCATCCAGCACTTGTCTCACATAGATGGTCAAAACACCATCTATGGGTAAACAACCTGACGACCTCAAACGTCTTGGTTTGACATACCCTCATGGCACACGTCTCCTACATGTGGCAGACAACGTCATATCCTCAGCCATCACGCCTATGACTCCCCGCATTATCTTCCCCTACGACCATGTCACGACCACCACAACACGACCATGTCGCGAGGCCCTCCTAGGCCCCATGTCGCGTGCCGTCCTGACACCACATACCGTGCCGCCCCAGCACTAAGATGTCACGTGCCCTCTTGGCACCACATCGCGTGCCTCCAACACCGATGCTGCTAGCTAGAGTATTGACCCCATCACACTGCGTACCTACTTGTGTGTTAATGATGTGTTACAATTGGCTTTGAATTTCACCATATTATTAGGAAGGGATAAGCGAAAGTATATCATATGATTTGAAGACACCACTAAAGTCTTCCTGATTCTATAATGTGCAGATTCTCCAAAAGTACTTAAAATCTAATTTAAAATCAAGACTTCAAAAAATCCAGTTCATAAAGTGCAGCAGCAACCCAGCAGCGCGTTGCATCATAACAGTTCCGTAGCGCATCGTGGCAACAATCTCGCAGTGCATCGCAATGGCAGCCAGCAGCACATCGCATCACGGCAGTAGCCTACAACACGTCGCATCGCGATAGTGTAGCATGTCACATCCCGACAGCATAGCACATCATGGCGACCTGACGACATGCGTCCACGTCTTTGCGGCGTAACACGTCATGTCGTGTAGCCCCCCACGTTGCGCATTAAGCACTGTGCATCATGTCGCATCAAGGTAGTTGCCCCATAGCGCATAACGATAGTAGCCCCGTAGTGTGTCGCATCATAGCAGCGCATTGCTCTAGCGTGTCGCGTCGTGGCAGCACAGCACGTCTCATCATGACAGTAGCCCCGCAACATGTCGCATCATTGTGGCCATAGCCCCAGCAACACTGCAGTATGTCAAACCAATATGTTTGAGGTTCTCCTAATATTTGGCCATATATGGTGTTTTACCCATATATATAGGAGAGTGTGTTCGTGACTCTCCTAAATGCCATGGTGTGGCCATGCCACCATGGTAGCCACAGTTGTGGCTCAGTCCCGACTTGACACGAACGGTAATGTGGGAAAACACATGATCATCCACAGATGATCGTGTCAGTATGAACGGATGACTAGGATTGATCAATTTTGGTGGTGATTGGAATGATCCATACAATCGGATGGCACAACATAATTTTTTTGATTGGATTGCATGAGCTTTCATTCTATGGTTCGCATCGAGATGTGTTGCTTTGGTTGCTTGTTTATCAACGGATGGCTAGAATTAATCGGCCATATAAGTTGTTGCTCTAGCATGATTTTTTTGATCGGATGCCACAAGCTTCAATCAATTGTCGATCGTAAGCTATTAGACGGTTTAGATCGAGATGTATTGCCTTGATTTCCATTTATGAACTGATGGCTAGAATTAATTGCTCTTACGAGCATGAATCTTTTAATTAGATGTCATTTGCTTTAATTAATGGTCAATCGAAAGCTAGTAAACTATTTAGATTGAGGTGTGTTGCCTTGATTGGTTCTTTATTTTGAATCATCTATTATTTTTTTGATTGATCGTAGATTGAAAGTCTTGCCATCTGATCGAATATGCTTGTGCGATAACTTAATTGAGATGTGTGTTGCATTGATTGGTCGTTGTGAGCGATCGGCTAAAATTAATTGGCTATCCAATTGGCCTAAGTAGCTTTGTCGCATTCAGCAAGCCCTTTTAGAACATCTTCTTTGTGACTCAACAATGTTATGTGATTTCCCTTATGGGCTTATCACATGTGATTGAGCATGTCAGGAGTTTTTGGTGGTGACTGTGTTGGCGCGTGAGTTCTGTTAGATCATTTTGTGGGATTTGGTTCATTGTTGGTGTGCAAGCAGCTAGTCTTCACTCAATCCTTTTCATTTTTGTTCGATTGTGTGGTTAAACCATTTTCAAACATGATGCTGTGCTTGTATGGCTTACTCAGTCTAGCAATTACTCTTATTGACCCTATTTTTGTCTCTGCATGATGCAAGGCGGCATTTGAGGTTATGATCATGTGGCCTCAACTGATATGGTTAATGGCTAGTGGTACTTACTCGAGCTTTTAGATGTGGTGGATTTTATGGGCAATGGGTCATTGATCTGTATGCCTCTATTGTTGCCTTTATCTCAACGAGTTACATTTGTCCCTCAATGCTTTGTCTTTGATGGGCGGTGGTAGTGACAATGTTACCTAGGGATGCTACCTGGTTGATACTGCCAGTAGTCATATGCTTGTCTCAAAGATTATGCCATGCATGTGTAAGTATGAACTAATTTAGACTGTGAAACTGCAAATGGCTCATTAAATCAATTATAGTTTGTTTGATGGTATCTGCTATTCGGATAATCATAGTAATTCTAGAGTTAATACAAGCAACAAACCACGACTTCTAGAAGGGATGCATTTATTATATAAAAGTTTGGCATGGCCTTTGCCCGTCGCTCGATGATTCATGATAACTCGACGGATCGCATGACCCTTGTGCCGGCGATGCATCATTCAAATTTCTTCCCTATCAGCTTTCGATGGTAGGATAGTAGCCTACCATGGTGGTGACGGGTGACAGAGAATTAGGGTTCAATTCCGGAGAGGGAGCCTGAGAAATAGCTACCACATCCAAGGAAAGCAGCAAATGCGCAAATTACCCAATCCCAACATGGGGAGGTAGTGACAATAAATAACAATATCGGGCTCTTCGAGCCTGGTAATTGGAATGAGTACAATCTAAATCCCTTAACGAGGATCCATTGGAGGGCAAGTCTGGTGCCAGTAGCCGCGATAATTCCAGCTCTAATAGCATATATTTAAGTTGTAGTTAAAAAGCTCATAGTTGGACTTTGGATTGGGTCGACCGGTCCGCCTCTAGGTGTACACCGGCCATCTCGTCCCTTCTATCGGCGATGCACTCCTGGCGTTAATTGGTTGGGTCGTGCTCCAGTGCTGTTACTTTGAAGAAATTAGAGTGCCCAAAGCAAGCCCAAGCTCTACATACATTAGCATGGGATAACATCATAGGATTTTGGTCCTATTATGTTAGCCTTCGAGATCAGAGTAATGATTAAGAGGAACAGTCGGGGGCATTCATATTTCATAGTCAGAGGTGAAATTTTTGGGTTTATTAAAGACGAACTACTGTGAAAGCATTTGCCAAGGATGTTTTCATTAATCAAGAACGAAAATAGGGGGCTCGAAGAAGATCAGATACCATCCTAGTCTCAACCATAAATGATGCCGACCAGGGATCGGCGGATGTTGTTTTTTGGACTCCACCGACATCTTATAAGAAATCAAAGTTTTTGGGTTCTGGGGGGAGTATGGTCACAAGGCTAAAACTCAAAGGAATTGATGGAAGGGCACTACCAAGAGTGGAGCCTGCCGCTTAATTTGACTCAACAAGGGGAAACTTACCAGGTCTAGACATAGTAAGGATTGACAGACTGAGATGTCTTTCTTGATTCTATGGGTGGTGGTGCATGGCCGTTCTTAGTTGGTGGAGTGATTTGTCTGGTTAATTCCGTTAACGAGAGAGACCTCAACCTGCTAACTAGCTATGTGGAGGTACCCTCCTCGGCTAGCTTCTTAGAGGGATTGTGGTCGTTTAGGCCACGGAAGTTTGAGGCAATAGCAGGTCTGTGATACCCTTAGATGTTCTGGGCCGCACACGTGTTAAGTGGTGAAAAATGCCACTTTTCACCCTTTAACCTGACCTTTGATAAACCTGTGAGCACACTAATAAACCTCTGTTGAGTTTATATTGTAGATAACAATAAAAGATGAAAACAATATAGAAAACCACTCAAGAATTCCCATAAAGAAGCCATCTCTCAGCACAGTACAAACCCAACAATAGCACACTAGAGGGCTACACACCATTGAACCCTTGGAGCACGTGGACACAGCAGAGCAAGGCACAGGAAGTGAAAACAAGCCGAAAACATCATATCGAGAGGTCATCTGAAGACTTCGATAGGAGCTGAGAGTTAAACTAGAGAAATTCGTGCAGTTAGTGAGGCTTCGATAGGATCTGAAGGCAGAAAAAAGAAGGATTAGTGAGGATTGTGAAATTCGATAGGATCCAAGGACCTATCGAACAGCCAAAAGAAAGATAGAGTTCATCCTGTCGAAAGTTACCTAAGGAGAAAAGAGAACCTATTGGAAGCTTTCCTGAACCTATCGGAGGACCACCTGGACCTATCGAAATGCTCCTCCAGCCTGTCAAATGCTCCAGATAAAGCGCAGTGAACGCCGAAGCCTCAAGTCTCATCTTATCAGAACCTATCAAAGAGATTGGAGAACCTAGTGAAAGGACTACAAAGCTTTACTTGAACCTGTCGGAAGCTTCCCCTACCTGTCGAAATCGTGTGTAGAACTTCGCAGAAAATCCACTATGCACATGCTGCGACTTGGTGACCTACTGCATGCAACTCGAGGCACTTCGTGACCGGCACGACGATTCTAGAAGATGCCCCTAGGAAGCCCTAACCAACCCACGTGCTCAAACAGAACCCTAACAAACTCTTAGGACCTTCGAGAAGGGAGTTTTGGCGGGAAAAATAAGAGAGAAAGCTATATATATATGTAGAGATCCCCAATTGAAATTGAGGGGATCGAGATCTGAACCAAAATTTTAAAGATTGGAGCTTGCAGAGAAATTCCATTTTCCATCTTTTAGCCCAACAATGGTTGGTTAATTCCCTTGGAGTAGCGAGGAGAGAGGTTAGATCTATAATTGGGGTAAGGTAGAGAGTGCTATTGTGGGTTCAATGCTCCACAGACTATAGATCTGAGAGCATTTTCATTATAGAGTGATTGTGATTGCAATGCAAATGTTGTTTTTAATGTTGCAATTAGATCTAAAGTTCCTTTGGTTTCATTTGGTGCTCGATCAGATTTGTGTAGAGGAATCTGTAGATCAATTCACCCACTTAACTGGTAGACCTCTTGGATACCATCCGATATCCTTGGATCTGATATCCCTATAATTCTCTGAGTCTGTGACCTAGAAATTATAGCATCTGTAGTGGTTTTAATGCTCTGATTGATGCCTTTGCTTTAGAGGAAATCCCTAGGGTGATCTGTGACCATTAAAGTGGACAGATCATAGCCTTAAGACTAGTCCACTCTCAGGTTTCAATTGGATTCTTCTGCTATAAATCTTTAGATCGACATGATTAACCTAACCTGATTTCAGTAAAACCAATTTCCAAGCTACTCTTCTCCATTTTCTACTTTTAATTCCTTTCCCCTGCAAGATCTGGATTTCTAAACTTGATCCCAACTAGTTTTCATTTTATTCTAGCGTAGGTTAAGTGACAACCCTTTTTAAACCTCTCCCCTGTCTTTTAGCTAATTTAGCATTAGTTAGGGTGCCAGATCCCTTACAGATCCAGAGATCTACCACATTTTAAATCAGCCTCCCTATGGATATTCCCCTACTTACCATCTTTTTAAAGCTTGCTACAACAGGCCCTGATTACTTGCAGGTCTGTGAAAGTGTGATCTGCCTAGAATTATGAGTGAATTTTATACCCTTTTTAAAGGGAAGGCAGAAACACTAATAAGTGTTTGGCGTCGTTGTCGGGGAGGTTTGTTTTTGAAATTGGAAGATCTAAGTTTTGATCTAGTTTAGACCATAGATCTGTAGTGGTTTGTTTGATTTTACTAACTGTGTTTGCAAGTTTTGTTGTTTTTCAGTCTTTTGTGTGCATTTCATCATATCTGAAGCTGCTGTGGGAGAGGAGCATTGTGCTGGAGGCTGCTCTGTAGTTTGCACCCCTCTACTCTCTTGTTATTTTGCAGATCTGTAGATTTTTAGATTAGTTAGTCATTTGTGTTGTTTCTACTTGTTGTGTTGGGGTTTTGCTCTGCATTCAGACTTTGAGTGCTGTATGTTTGGTAGGAGAGCTCTGCGACGTCAGATTGTTCCACTAAACCCAGAGGTTGAAAGACTTCTCAGATCCAGACAAACTCCACCCACATCTATTGCAATTGACTCTGTAAAAATGGGAGAGCAATAGCAGCCGAGAACCCTCAAAGAATTTAATGCACCAGGGTTTTACAATTCCCCCTTCTGCATTTAATTCCCAGTTGCTCAAGGAAACTATGAAATCAAATCTTCCATAATCTAGATGCTACCCTCATTTCATGGCCTGACTAAGGAGGATCCCTACAAGCACATTGATGAGTTCTTGGGACTATGCACTACGTTCAACATCACAGGTTTGGGGGAAGAGGCCACCAGGATGAGACTCTTTCCTTTTTCATTAAAGGATAGAGCGAAGACCTAGTTGTCAATGCTTCCACCCAATAGCATTCAGTCTTGGAGTGACCTTTGTTGTGAAATTCTAGTGTGCTGATTTATGGTGTAAAAATCAAGAGAAAATAGAGATGAATTCAGCACAACTAAAATATCCTAGGCCTGCAAGATACAGGGTCCTTTGTCGCAAGCTTTAAGAGAATGGTGAGTAAGGGAATGTCCACAGGGAGGTTGTTTAGAAATAGGATAAATCTTTAGATCTAAAAGAGATCTGACACCCTAGTCATGTCTACTTTAGTTGAAGAACAGGGGAGAGTTTTGAAATGAATTGTCACTTATACTAAACTACAAATAAAATGCAGATTATTTTGGATCGAATCTGGAGCTTTAGATCTTGCAGATGGAAGGTTTAAAAACTCAAAAAAATGGAGAAGAGCAGCTTGAAGATTGTTTTCACTATAATCAGGTTGAGCTAAGCATGTCATAGGGGTTCAAAAGCACATAAGTCCCTCAGCTGGCCACAGGCACTACCCGCAAACACAGCTGCAGGGAAAAACTTCCACTCCAAATCACAGGATCCACCTGGCCTTAAGGTTATGATCTATCCATTTTAATGGCCACAGACCATCCTATAGGCTTTATTAAATCCATGGATTGCAGTAGATAAATCCAATTGAGGCCTGAGCTCAGATTTACCTTAAGGTTATGATTTGTCCACTTTAATGGTCACAGACCATCCTAGCGATCTCCTACAAAGCCAGGGCCTCAATTAGAACAATTAAAACCACTACAGATGCTATAATTTCTAGGTCACAGACACAAGAAATTACAGGGATATCTGATCCAGGGAATTCAGATGATATCCAAGACGTCTACCAGTTAAGTGGGTGAGCTGAACAAGTAACTCCTCTACATAAATCTGATTGAGCACCAAGAGGAATCAAAAGAGCTTTAGATCTAATTAAAATATTGAAAACAACATTTATATTGCAAACTAGGTCACTCTTACAATGAAATGCTCTCAGATCTGTAGTCTATGCAATAATTAACCCCAACAACACTATTAACCTTACCCAATTACAGATCTAACTCACTCCTCGCTGCTCCAAGCGATTTAGCCAACCATGGTTGGGCTAAAGGAGGGAAAAGGGAATCTTGCGGCAAGCTCTGATCTCTGAAAAATTGCTCAGAAATTCAATCTCCCCTAATGGCAATTGGGGGTTCCAATATATAGCTCTCCTTCTCTATTTTTCCCGCCAAAGATCCCTTCTAGAAGGTTATCAGAATTTATTAGAGTTCTGTTAAAGCACGTGGCTCGGTTAGGGTTTCCTAGGGCATCTTCTAGAACGTCATGCCGATCACCAAAGTGCCTCAGTTTGCGTGCAACAGGTCACCAAGTCTTAGCATGTGCATAGCATGGTTTCTGAGAAGTTCAGCACATGATTTCGACAGGTTGAAGAGGCTTCCGACAAGTTGAAAGTAAGCGTGTAATTCCCTTCGATAAGTTCACTGGTCTCTTCGATAGGATCTGATAGGTTGAGTTTAGCTTCACTGCGCTTGATCTGGGAATTTTCGACAGGTTGGAAGAGTGATTCGACAGGTTGAATATTTACATTCTGTCGCTTCGATCGGATGGCTTTTGTTCCTATCGAAAGATTCAGATCATTCTGCGATAGGTGCTGTCTCAGCATTTCTATTTCGATAGGTTCAGTGAACCATTTGATAGGTTCAATGAACCTTCCGATAGGTCTCCTTTTTCCCTCAGCTAGCTTTCGATAGGTTGAATTCTCTCTCTCTTTCAACTGCTCGATAGGGTCTTGGATCATGTCGAACTCTTCACTTCTGCACGAATTCTTCCTTTTGCTACTTTCTGATCCTGTCGAACCCTTCAGGTGACTAATCAATAGGACGTTATTAACCTATTCTCGCTTCCTTCACCTTATTCTGTTGCTGGGTCTGCATGATGCTGAGAGCTGACTTCTTTGTGGGCATTTTAAAGTGGTTTGCTGCATTATTTCCAGATTTTCCTATTAGCTACAAAATGCACTCAACAGAGGCTTATTAGTGTGCTTGCAGGTCCATGAAAGGTCAGGTTAAAGGGTGCAAAGTGGCATTTTTCACCACTTATCAACCTCTAATGTCAATTCTTGGCCAAATTCTTCCCTATGTCCAAAACCAGCCAGTTGAGAAAGGGTATCATCTCATTTGCCCAAGATCCAACTGAGGATTTTCACCAAGCTTGGGAGAGATTCAAGGAACTCCTAAAGAAGTGCCCCCACCATCAAATCCCTAAATGGCAACTTGTCTAAAGTTTTTATCAAGGGATTGATTCCAAAAGCAGAGACATGGTAGATGCTTCTTGTGGTGGCACCTACCTCCATAAAACTACTGAGGAGGCCTGAGAGTTGTTTAATATCATTAGTGAGAACTCTATGCAAAGGGAAACCTTGGCTAGGGATCTAGAGCTTCCTAGGTTGGTGAAGGAAAATACTTCAAGAGGGAGGTTGTATGAAGTGAGTATGCAAAGTGATTTGGAAAGGAAAGTGGACAGCCTAACTGAAATTTGATAGACTTATGGGAACAATGCAGTCACCTGTGGCTGCTAGAGTGGAGGAGGCATGTGCTATATGCCAGTCACCTGCTCATTCCCTTGAAGAATGCCCATCTGCTGACCAGTTTCCTGATTTTATAACAGAGCATGTGGCTGCAACTTAGTCTTATGGGTAGTAGGCTGCTGCTGGGTATCAATGGAGGAACCACTCCAATCTGAGTTGGAGAAAAGATGCATACCCAAGCCAGCAGTAGCAGCCCCAGCAGTCCATGCCCTACAAAAATGCTCAGCCCTATCACCAAGGTTATGTCCCAAGGCCTAACCTCGGCTCCACCTATGCAAAGAACTCAGACCCCTCCACCGCCAGATGAGCATCCTCCTTTAAGGAACAAGTTCTGGCTTCACTGCAGAATTTGAATTCCTTATCTCAAACTGTGCACTCTCACTGCCAGACCATCAAGAAGATATAGAGGACCAACTTGGTTAGTTGTTTGATGCCTTGATTAGGAGAGAGGGAGGAAGGCTGCCCAGCCAACCACAGGATAACCCACGAAGACAGTTTGTAGTGGGTGAAGTTTCCTCCACCTATGAGGAAGCCAAATCTATTAAAACATTGAGAAGTGGTAGGCTAGTGGACAACCAAGTGAGCTGTGAGCCTGTATGGAGCTTGGAGGAAGAAAAAGAAGTGATTTCTGTAAGAACACAACAAGGGCCACCAGTGGTGGACCTGAAGGAGCAACTAACTAAGAATAAAGAGGATAAAGAGGATCCTTAAGAAAAGGAAAAAATCAAAGAGAAAGATGCTCCATTGGCAAAGACTGCAAATGAGGGAGCAATCCCACATTTGCCATTTCCTAAGACACTGCAAGCACCTTCCCCTTTCGATAAGGGGCAAGGTAAAATCAAGAAAATGATGGAGACTTTCAAGTAAGTAAAGATCAATTTGCCTTTACTTAATGCAATTAGACAAGTCCCAGCCTATGCCAAGTTTTTGGAAGATCTGTGCACCCATAAAAGACAATCTAGGATACACTTATCCAAGAAGGTCTTCACAGCAGAAAAAGTAAAGCTAGTCCTATCTATAATAACTCCCCCCAAACTCTAAGACCTTGGACTCCCCCCTATCCCCTGCATCATTGGGGATCACACCATTGATAAAGCCTTATTAGATCTAGGAGCCAGTGTAAATTTGCTTCCATATTCACTATATGAGAAGCTGGGATTAGGAGAATTGAAGCCCACACATGTCGTCTTACAGCTGGCTGACAGATCTGAAAGGAAGCCTGTGGGGATAATCGACGATGTTTTGGTGGGGGTTGACAAGTTTTTTTACCCTGCTTACTTTTTGGTGTTGGATATGGAGCCAGGTAGGAATGTCACTTCCATACCTGTAATGTTAGGAAGGCCCTTTTTAGCTACAGCTAATGCTTGTATTTAATGCAGGTCCGGAGTCATAGAAGTGTCCGTCGGTAATATGAAGGTCAAATTGAATGTGTACAACACAACCAATCAACCTCATCTTGATGAGGACTATTTTTTCCTTGATGTGATCGATGAGGTTGTGCAAGAAAATTTGAATATGCTGCTGCATGGTAAGGAATGGTTTAATGATCTTGCTGAAGAATGGAAGGAATCAGAGGTAGAAAAGGCTCCCACCTCTGAGATTGAGCATGTGAAACTGGTATCTTCTGAAGCAGAACTAGCAAAGCACCATCCATGAAGGCCTGCTTTGTTGCCTCTCCCACCCCCCTCTAAGACACCCCTATTGCCCTCCCTCATTAGTCCCCTAGATGTGGAGTTAAAGCAGCTCCCAAAGTCTTGAAATATGCCTTTTTAGGAGGCAAGAACAAATTGCCTGTGATAATCTCTTCTTCCCTCACCCTTGAGTAGGAAAAAGAACTACTTGGTGTACTAAAAAGGCATAAGAGGGCAATAGGATGGACCATTGCAAACCTAGGGGGAATCAACCCTGCTGTGTGCATGCTTAAAATTCATCTTGAGGAAGGCTCCAAACCTTCCAAAGAGATGCAGAGAAAACTCAACCCACATATGCAGGAACTTGTGATGAAGGAGGTAGTCAAACTACTGGATGTGGGATAATTTACCCTATCTAGGATTCGCAATGGGTGGCACCTACCCAGGTAGTACCTAAGAAATTCGGCATCACAGTTGTTGAAGTAGATTCACGTGAGCTGATTCCAACCCGACAGACCACTAGTTGGAGGGTATGCATAGATTTTCGAAAGCTCAATGAAAAAATCAGCAAGGATCACTTCCCATTGCCCTTCATAGATCAGATCTTGGACAAGTTGGCAGGAAAGGCCTATTACTATTTACTTGATGGATATTCAGGGTACAATCAGATCCTTGTCTACCCCCAGGACCAAGAAAAAACCACATTCACTTGCCCATTTCGAACCTTTACATACAGAAGGATGCCATTTGGGTTGTGTAATGCACCTGCCACTTTCCAAAGATGCATGTATGTTATCTTCTCTGACATGATTGACAACTTTTTGGAGATCTTTATGGATGATTTCTCCATTTATGGGGATGATTTTAGCCAATGCCTGCACCATCTCAGCTTTGTGCTGGAAAGGTGTGAGGAGACCAACCTAGTTTTGAGTTGGGAAAAGAGTCACTGCATGGTGACTCAAGGCACTGTCCTAGGACATGTTGTCTCCCACAAAGGAATAGAGGTTGATCAGGCTAAGATCAACTTAATTGCCCATTTGCTCCCTCCGAAAACTGTCAAACAAGTCAGGTCATTCTTGGGCCATGCTGGGTTTTATAGGCGGTTCATCAAGGACTTCAGCAAAATTTCTAGACCCCTTTGTCACCTGTTGTGCCAGGATATTCCTTTTGAGTTCAATGATGAATGACGAGCTACTTTTGAACTGTTAAAGACTTGTTTGACTACAACGCCTATCTTTCAAGCCCCTGATTTCTCCCTGCCATTTGAGCTGATGTGTGATGCATCAGATTTTGCCATTAGGGCAGTTTTGGGTCAAAGAAAAGACAAGGCACATTCTGTGGTAGCATATGCTAGTAAATCAATGGTTGATGCTCAATTGAATTATACTACGACTGAGAAAGAGCTATTAGCCATTGTATTTGCTTTAGAAAAATTCAGATCTTATGTAATGGGATAAAAAATTATTGTGTTCACTGACCACTCAGCTTTGAAATACCTTTTGTTCAAAAAGGATGCCAAAGCAAGACTAATCAGATGGATTCTTCTCTTGCAGGAATTCAATTTGGAGATTAAAGACAAGAAGGGCATAGAGAATGTGGTTGCTGACCATCTGTCAAGGATCCCAGCGACTGAAATAGAGAGCTTGCCCATCAATGACTCTTTCCCAGATGAGCAGCTTTTTACTGTATAGATAAGTATGCCCTGGTTAGCCAATATTGTAAATTACCTTGCTATGGGCAGGATCCCTCCACATTGGTACAAGGATGACAAAAATTTGTTCTTCTCACAAATTAGATATTACATGTGGGAGGATCCTTACATCTTTAAGCATTGCGCAGATCAGGTGATCAGACGTTGTGTACCTGAAACTAAGTTTAAAAACATCCTAACCATCTGCCATGAACAAGCTTGTGGGGGCCACTTCAGTGGTAACAAGACTGCGGCGAAGGTGCTTCAAAGTGGGTTCTATTGGCCTACTCTATTCAAAGATGCCCAATAGCACTGTGAAGCTTGTCCTCGATGCTAGCAAATGGGTAGCGTTACAAAGAGAAACTCTATACCCTTGCAACCTATACTTGTTGTCGAACTGTTAGACATTTGGGGAATCGATTTTATGGGACCTTTTCCCCTTTCTTACGAATACAATTTTATCCTTGTAGCTGTGGACTACGTCTCCAAATGGGTAGAGGCCATATCTACGAGGACAAATGACTACAAGGTTGTCATCCAATTCCTAAAAGACAACATCTTTTCAAGATTTGATATCCCTAAAGCTATTATTAGTGATGGGGGAAGCCACTTCTGTAATAAACCTTTTTATAAACTGATGGAAAGATACTCTGTGACCCACAGAGTAGCCACCCCATACCACCCACAAACCAGTGGGCAAGTAGAGATTTCCAACAGGGAAATCAAGCCTATTCTTGAGGAGACGGTAAGAACTGACAGGAGGGATTGGTCCATAAAATTAACGGATGCCTTATGGGCTTATAGGACAGCCTATAAAACCCCCATAGGCATGTCCCCTTTTAGACTAGTTTATGGCAAGGCATGTCACTTGCCTGTTGAATTGCAACACAAAGCATACTGGGCCGTTTGAGTAATAAATTCTGACTTAAACTCTGCTGGTATACACAGGAAACTCCAGTTATCTGAGCTGGATGAACTACAACTAGAAGCCTAGGCAAATGCCCGGATTTACAAGGAGAAGACCAAAGCCTTCCATGACAGGCACTTGCTATGGAAAGAATTCAAGCCAAATGACAAGGTATGGATGTTCAACTCTAGAATGAAGTTCTTTCCAGGAAAGTTATAGTCCAGATGGGATGGGCCTTTCACAGTGGTACACATTTCTCCATCTGGAGCTGTCGAAGTCATGGACCCTACAGATGGCAGAGTCATGAAGGTCAATGGTCAAAGGCTAAAACTTTGCATCAACAACATTTGTGAGCCTAAGGAAATCATTGATCTTCAGGATCCTCCAGGTTAATACCTGTCTTCGATTTGTATCCTATGTACTATATTTGGTTTATATTTTTATTCTTTCCAATTTATTTTTCTGCAATAAAAAGGCCATTCGAGGATCAGGCTTCACTTCAATATCGCCGGCCGTCTAGGGACCATCGGAACAGGGTCAGAAGAAAAATGAATTGAATGGTAGCACAGCAAAAGAGTTTCTAGGTGCTAAGGCTAAAGCACCGCACACACAGGCTATGTTCTTGCACTTATAGGACCTCTCGATAGGTCATTTGGACCTTTCGCTAGGTTAGTTGCTGACGCCGATAGGATTGGTGAGGTTTTTGAGAGGTGCTAAGACTTATCGATAGGTGTGACCAACTTTGTGATAGGTTCCGGACTCCCATCTGGAACCTATCGATAGGATGACGAATGTACTATCTAACCTATCGGAAGACTATTTTCACCCATCGGCATCCTAGCGAATTGAATGCTTTATCTGCCATGCTTTCGACAGGACACTGACCTATCGAAAGAATTCATTGCAGCTTATCAAAATCAATATTCATTCAGTTCGACAGGAAGAGTTGAACCAATCGGACCATTCCACTGCCAGCTACATACTTATAATATTTTGATAGCAAGCCTTAACCTATCGACATTTTAAAAACTCATCCTATCCAAAGCATATTCACTCTTTCCATGCTTGTTGTCCACCTGTGCTACGCAGGAATTTTACCCCACGTGTACCATATGTACAATTGCGCGAAGCACGAGATTTACACTCTTAACCCTCTTGGGTTTCTGCATTACGCCTAACCCCCAACGCTAAATATAGGCTGCTAGTTAATGCACGACTTCGTTCCCCATAATGAATGGTGGAATTACACATTAATTCCTTATCTTGGAAGGCGGCGATATTGAATATGCCGCTTCATATTCTAGCATGCACCCACCTTAAATAGATGTAGATGGCTCGACTTCTTCCCATTCACCTCCTTCTATCCTCTGCACTCCTCCTCATAGCTATGGTGGATGACAAGCCCACCTTGACTCCAGCCTAACTCTCCCTCTTGTGGCTGGAGCCGCCACCGCCCAAGGAACTAGACCCATTGCAATTCCTCTGGGATGAATATGAGGAGGTACAGCGGATCCTCGCCAAGGAGGAAAAGAAAAAAGAAAAGAGGGAGAGGAAGAGGCAGAAGATTGAGCCACCGGCTTCCCCACCCCATTCTCCTCCGCCACCCCACCCCTACCCCTTGATCAGACTCTTTTTCCTTTTCTTCCCTCACTCCTAGCTTGCAGTTCCTCTTCCACCTGAAGCAGGTTGAGGATATCTCTGAGCTAGGGGAAAGGACATTTTTACTTTGCCTAGGATATTTTTTCAAGATGTATGTCTTAACTTTAGAATCCTTGTGCTTGACCATTGTAATGGCTGTCTTTTAGTTTCTTTCCAATGAAATGCTTTGTTTTGTTGTATTGGTATAATTGTTTTTTTTTTTTTTTGTTTTTCGGATGTCTTCACCATTACTCCCATGCTATAAACAGTGAGGACACTGTTTAGTTTAGGTTTGGAGGTGTGGCATGTATGCCAATAAATTAGTTAATTTCAGTGTAGCCAAGCTTAAAAAGGAGCTTGTGGAAATAAAGCGAGTTCTCACCCAATTTTTTCTTTTTTTTTTAAAAACCATTTGGAATTGAAATAAACTGCAATTTTAACCTTGGCCATGAAGTAAATGTCGACAAGTTTTAAAAAATCTTTGATGTAAAGTAAACCTGAAATGAGAGAAAGTTGTGAGGATATCCCCCAGAATTTTGGATGGAAGGCCATACCCAGTGAGATTTGTAGGCAAACCAGAATTGAAACAGCTTTACAGCATTCATGATATTGAGGAAATGAAGTAAGGCCATCCCTTGGATAGTTTGAGCTTAAAGATCCTACCCTTTTAACCGCCCTTGATACACCCACTTTGAGCCTTAAAGATCCAAGTTTCTTTGATGGAAACCAGAAAATTCGAAACCAAAAAATTTAAACCCAAAAACCCTTTGACCTAATATAGCCTGACCCTCATTCTGAGAATTCAGAAGGTAAAGGTGAAGAAATGGAAGAAGGTAGAGCTGGTGTGATTTTTGATTCAGAAAGAGAGAGACTCATTTGGTGGTATTGTGGCATTCCAACCCATAATAATAATAAAAATAAATAAATAAATAAAAATAAAAAATAGAACAAAAGGTTGAGAAAGAGAAGACATTTCATTGAAAGATTGGAAAGAGGATTGATCACTTCAAATTTGAAAATTCAAGAAGTAGATGAAAGTGTGTTGAAATGAAGAAGGTGTTGTCTAGACACTTTCTTACCTTTACTGATTTCTCAATTTAAACCCCTGTTATCCCTTTCACAAACCTCATCCCTAAGCCACATTACAACCCAATAAAAAGACCTTTTTGATTTGAAATGGATTGAGCTGTCATGTGGAGATAAGGATCTATTTAATTTATGTTGTAAGGAGCTGGAGAAGTCAAAAATCAGAGCAATGCCTATGCTCATGCTTGCAGTCCTTTTTGAGGGCTGTAACTACTCTTGAGCTGAGTGATATGATACACCCCTCTTATTTATATTGATGAGTGAATAGCCCTGGTGAGACTTGGGTCTGCAATCTAATCTGATAGGGGTAGTATCAGAACATAAATCTTAAATGAATGGTGAGCTCTGTATCAAATTTTGGAGAGAAATGCCTTGACATGACATGAGTGATGATGAAGAAATTGCAGAATTTACCCTTAATTGAAGAATTTTGTTTTGATAATGCCCCAAACAAATTAGAATTCAGACCCAAGTCTTACCAGGGTTGTTCACTCATAACAAAAGTTGAAGGGTGCATCATTTCTCGCACAGCTCAAGAACAGTTACAACCCTCAAATAGGGCTGCAAGCATGAGCGTAGGCATTGCTCTAACTTCGGAAATTTTCTAACTCTTTTCACCATAGATTAAACAAATCCTCATCTCCACATGACAGCTCAATCCATTTCAGATCAGTAGGGTCTTTTTATTGGATTGTAATGTGGCTTATGGGTGAAATTTACAAAAGAATAAAGGGGTAAAAAGGATTCAAATTTTAGAAATCAGCCAGGTAAGGAGGTGATTTGCAACTCAACCTTCTTCATTTCAGCATAATTCCATTTACTTCCTGAATTTTAAGATTTGAAGTGATTAGTTTCTAATCCTCATTTCAATCTTTCAATGAAATGACTTCTCTTTCTTATTCTTTTTCTTTGATTTTTTGTTTTTTCTTTTCTTTTTGTATGTTTTTTTTTTTTGTATTTTTCTCCATTTTTCTTTTTATGGGTTGGAATGCCACAACACAACCAAATGTACTTTCTTCTTTCTCAACCAATCATCACTGAGGTTTTGGGTTCAAATTTTCTGGTTTTTATCAAAGAAAACTGGGAATTTTAAGGCTCAAATGGTGTGTATCAAGGGCAGTTCAGAGGTGGGACATTTTAAGCTCAAACTGTCCAAGGGATGGCCTTACTTTATGTCTTCAATGTCATGAATTTTGTCAAGCTGTTTTAGTTTGGATTTGCCTAACTTCTAGTGATCGAAACTAGATCCAATCAGTCCTTAGAGCAGAAAAATTGCCAAGACACTCTTGAAAGAAAATTTTTTAGGCCCAAATCTCACTGGGTATGGCCTTCAATCAAATTTCTGGGGTGTATCCTCATAGTGTTCTCTCCTTTCAGGTTCACTAATCATCAATTTTTGAAAATTCTTGACATTTGCTTAATGAAAAATGTTAAAACTGCAACTCATTTCAGTTTTAAAAAGATTTTAGTTTCCACTTTTTCCAAAAACCAGGTAGGAAATCACTTTATTTTCGATAACTTTTTCAACATAGCTGCACTAGCATTAACTTATTTCATTGGCAGACCTGCCATACCCCCAAACCTAAGATGAACATTGTCCTCAATGTTCTACACAATGAGAAACTAGGGGCAGCAGGGTAAAAGAAGAAAGAAAAACTAAGTAGAAAAATTGCAGCTATGTGCAGCAGGAAATTAAAAAAAAAATAATTGAATATATGAGCAGGAAAATGGAAAAGAAATGATATACAAATGCAGGAAATTACTGATAAAATAGAAAAATCAATAAAATAATGCTAGAACTGGTATGCAAATGAAAGGGAACTAATGCTAATAAAAAATAGTAAAAATAAAGTAAGGAACTGAATACAATGCTACAAAAACCAAAAATATAGATACAAAAACAGAGTTGTAGATGAAAAATAGGAAAACAAAGTTAGAAACTAACTATAATCATAGAAAAATGCAAAAAATCAGTAAAATTAGGAGACATTATCCTAAGAAAAAAATCAGCGATCTTAAAAAAACTGAATTTTAAACTAAAATTCTAAAACAAAAAATCCTACTGCCAAATCATAAATCCCCTAAGCCCAAAGAAAACCCCAAAAGCCTGAGCCAATCAGATAGCTAGGAATCAAAGTGATTGTAAAAATGATCAGCAGGAATAACATATAGTGAAAAGCAAGATTCATAAGACTAACCCCTATGTTGATGATGTGTATGAATCAAAAAGAATTTCTAAATAATGAAGCATGGGAGCACACATTAAAAACAGGATTCATACAGCTGAGATCCATTTAATGGTGAAGAAATTTTGAAGGAAAATAAAATCAGTGGCTCCATTAAATATTTAAAATAGCATATGATCCACTTCTCATTATCCTACATGATTCCTCAAAATGAAAAACCATGATCTCAGTAGGTCCAGATGGGAAAAATGAATAAAAACAAAGAAAAATAGCCCATCTAAAAATATTTTTATGTTGTTATATAATTTTCTATTTTTTTATTTGTTTTGGATCAGCCCGGGCTCCACAAGATTCCTTATTTACTATTGCTGAAAAATAATAAGAAACAAAAAATTTTACATGTGTTTTCATTTTTTTTAATTTTTACAAAAACTTGTTGGGGAATTTTAGTGTGCTGATTATTATGAAGTAAAAGAAAGAAAATAAAATCAAAGTAAGAGAAAGGATAGATTCAACACATCTAAAATATCCTAGACCTACAAGATACAGGGTCCTTTGTAGCATGTTTTAATAAGTAAGAGTTTGTCCCACAGGGAGTAGTGATCTAAACCTAGAAGGTGTAGAGTAGACCTCCAGATCTGGCTACAGATCTGCCAATTCTAAGAAGAAAGAGGGCATTTTGGGTGTCACTAGATCTAATTTATAAAACTGAAATATAAGACTAAATCTAAAAGATTGAGGAAGATGGATGGTAAAATAAAATGTAAAATGGGGAGAAATAGACAGCTAGGGCCTGATTTTTATTGCAAAACATATTAAGAGCTGGGGATTTGCAGTAATCCTTCATTTGGCTACAAGCACAAATGCAAGGTATAAGAATCTGATTTAGACCGGTAGTTTGGATTGATCTTAAGGCTATGATCTGTCCACTTAAATGGTCACAAATCATCCAATAGATTTCCTCCATTCCGATGGCTTCAATCAGAATAAGATAATCACTACAGATGTTGTGGATGTAAGGCCACAGGCAAAGGCACCCATAGGCATATCAAACCCAGGGAAATCAGATGGTCATCAAGGGATCTACCGGAAAAGGGCCTGGGCTTGTGCCGAGTGTAAAAATCCGATCGAGAATCTAATGGGACCATAAGATCTTTATATTTAATTAAGCTTTAAAATCAACAATTTATTACTTTAATCGAAAACAACATATAATAACATTGTTCCTGGATCTGTAGTCTGTGCATCAATCCATATTTCTTCATGTCAAAATTACAATTACAAATCAGATCTAAGCTGCTACCTAGATCTAATCTAACAAGCTGGATTAGAGAGAGATGGGGGAAGAGAAAAGGGAAAGATAAAACCTAAAACTAAACCTAAATGAGCTAAGGAGAACTCAAGCTATTCCTTTGTTCCTACTTTTCCTGCTGAAGAAAAATAGCAAAATAGATGGTTATTTATAGGTATGCAGTGATCCATGTGCTTTGAGTTGCAGCCAATCAGAAGAGAGGATTACTTGGCTGCAGTATAAATGGCTGTCGACAGGTGTAAATGAGCTGCTAAAGCAGGGTTGTTGTCGTGAGGTTTGTGGTTTTGGTCCTGCTGCTGCTTGAGAGGTGCAAGGGAGTGCAAGTCATGAGGATTGGTAGCTTGCTGAAGCTTGCAAGTCGACAGGATCTATGGGTGGCAGCTACTCGAGAAGATTAGAGGTTGGTGCATGCAAGGGACTCCCCGACAGGTTCAAGGGAGTTTTCAAGCTGCTTCAGCTGAAGCCGAGGGGTTGGATGGAATCTTGAATGCACATCGATAGGTTAGAAGAAGGCTAGAGGTCGGGCATCTCGACAGCTTCAGATATTTAAGTGGTCAACAGGTTCTATGGTCTGATTTGTAGCTGGTCAAGTTTACCAACCAGTCGATAGGTTTAAGCTCCTATTTGAACACTTCGACATGTTCAGTAGTTGTTCTACTCAAAGCATCTCGATAGGTTGAGGGATTTGCAAGTCGTGAGGATGTATGGATGGGCTACTCAATTGTTTGACATGTTTAAGATGTGGAGTTAAGGATCTTGTCAACAGGTTGGAAGGTGTAGCTTGCATAAACCAATCGACAGGTTTATTTCAGCATTTTGATAGGATGACTGCTTCATTGCTGATCTGCTCGACAGGTTTAAGATGGGGACTTGAAGTGATCACATGCTGCTCAATAGGATTGGCTATACTTCAAGTCGAGAGAATTGAGTTAGGGATCTTGTCGACAGGTTTGAGGAGACACTATTTACAATTACAGTTGCTGTAGTCGTGAGGATAGAGGGGTGCACTGCTACAGCTATCGAGAGGTTCAAAGGTTGAGTGCAAGCAACAAGCTATCGACAGGATCAAAGGTAAGGCTGGGGTAGTGCACTCGATAGGATTGTGGGCTGCAGTTCGGGAAGATGCATGGGAGCTTTAAGCTGCTGCCATTGCTGTCGTGAGGATTAAATGCAGCTGAAGTCGAGAGGATTGATGTTTTTAAGTGCTACTCTTCGATAGGTTTAAAGGTGCATGGAAGTGCTCGACAAGCTGGGCTATAAAGGCTACTCCTCGACAAGTTTAGAGCTTGCTGTACCTATGATGCTGATAGGTTCTGAGCTGCTCTTCATCTGCTTGACAGGTAGGCAGTTCGACAGGTTTATCCTTCAGCAACATTTGCAGCTTTCCACAGGTACATTCTTTATATTTCAGGACAAGTGCTCAGCTGCAGCACTCTAGTATTTGATAGGTGCAATGTTTGCCTTCAAAGATTGCTGGAAACTACTCAAGTGGTTGGGAGCTGCTGAAGTTGTTCACTTATGCAAGCATTTTACATTGCTGGTTCAGCTTGGGTAGGCTCAAGTCCTTAGGGTGATGGCTGCTATAGCTCAACCTGTTGCACTTAAATATTTGAGTCTGCTTTAGAGGCAGCTGGAGTTTCTTGATAACAGCTTAGAGGATGTGTCTTAAGAGTTTTCTTTGTTGTAACCTCCAGTGGAAACAACACTTTTCTCAGCTGTTATTTGATTCAAAAACTCCTCTAAATGGCCCTTTGTAAGTGAAAACTACACTAAGGACAAAATTAACTCCTTGCTACAAAACAACACTAAAAACAATTGTTAAATACTCTAGGTCCTAGCAAAAGCCAGGTTTAAAGGTGTAGAAATTGGCAAAAATCAGTGATCAATAATGCCCAATTTTCCTCACCCTTTTACCCTGGTCATGTCCACATCTCTCCATACATTGGAAGTGCCATCCCCATTTACCCCCATAACCAATCCAATGGCCATGATGGAGGACATGGTCAAAACCTTCACAACCTAGAAGGCTTCCCAAAACCTTCCTCATCCATCCCATATATCCAACCCTCAACTTACTCTCCAAAACCTCCATGTCTCATTCCCCAAAAATGCTAACCCCAATCAATCTCCCATAATTCACACGACACAAGGCCCCTCCCTTCAACCATGGGGTCATTCTAGCAGGCCTCAAGGCCCAACACCCTATACCCAAGCCCATCAAGGCCAAGCACCCTATACCCAAGCCCATCAAGGTCCAACATCCTATACCCAAGCCCATCAAGGCCCAATACCCTAGGCCTAAGCCCATCAAGGCCCAATGCCCCAGGCCTAAGCCCATCAAGGTCTAAATCAGGGAGCCCCATTTGCAAACCCTCCATCATTCCCCTAATATCTCACATTCACTTATACCCAATAGGCCCCCATTCCCCCTCAAATAGTACACCCATCTCATCCAATCTCTCAACACGGCATGGGTCCCCATATATCCACATTTCTTACACCCAACCCAATATGGAGACCCATCCCAGACCATCAACCATCCCCAATTCACCCATCCTCTTAACTCCCAACCGAGCCCTCAAAATCCTCACCAAGCACAATGGCCTCACCAAGGCCCCACCCAAAACCCTCTATTGACCCACCCATTTACCCCCTAAAACACTCAGTAAAGCTTCCCCAACTTACAAGGGCCTTATCAGGCACCCGCCCAAAATTTCCAAAATCCAATCAATCCCACTCCTCCCCCAATTAATATTGATACAAGCAATCAATATGAGGAGGATGAATCCCAGAATAGTGGTGCATATGTGAGGGAATTTGCCAATTTCATCGCCCCGCATCCCGCGTAGACCAATCCATAAGCAGTCCAAAGTGAATGGAGGCAGCCTGCTGAGGGGCCAGCCCCACCATCCAGGGAGTCAGAGTTGTTAAATGAACAAATTTATAAAATCCAAAAATAGCTGATGAAGATGGGTGGAGCTGAAATCCATGCCACAGACTTTTCTCACTTATGCCTATTTACGAAAGTCCCTTTGCCCCAAAAATTTAAGATGCCAACCTTTAACAAATACAATGGCATGGGCAACCCCATTACATACCTCAAGTCCTACTGTAGGGACATGTGCCAGTACGGCGAAGACGAGCGACTCCTCATCAAAGTATTTCAGAAGATCCTTACGGGTCCAAGCTTTGAGATGGTTCACTTCTCTTAAACCATCCATGATTAAAACCTAGAAAGATCTGACCCACTTGTTCCAAGAGCAGTATGTCTACAACATAGACATTGAATCCCGCAAGTCAGATCTAGCTCGACTAAAGTAGAAGTCTAACGAAACATTCGATGACTACCTTAGGTGATGGAGAGCATTGGCAATCCAAGTTAGGAATAGAATACCTGATGATAAGCAAATTGAGCTAATTTTGAAAAGCACTCTATCGGTAATCTCAGATTTCCTGGTATACCCATAGCAGTCTAGCTTTGCTGACTTAGTAAGGAATGCCAATCATTGTGAGAATGCGATTAGAGAAGGACGGTTCAGTAAAAGCGTAACCAATGGGGTCCAAAAGTTTACTGAATAGAGGAACGAGAGAAGAACCGGGGCACATATACAAGCAATCATAAATGCACGACCCAACACCAGCATAACCCCATTCTTGTTTAATACGGCACAGTCGGCCCCAACACGAAGCAAACCGATGTAGAGAATAGGCAATGGGAAAGGGGCACAGATGACTCCGAAATAAAGAAGGGCCCATTTCGACTGAGTCTCTACACCGTTGGGACAATCCTTGAACATCCTTCTACCTTTGTTAGCTAAAAAAGGTCTTGTTACACCTTTCCAACCACGCCCACCTGCAAATCTGTTGGTGTGTTTGCCTTCCCTCAAATGAGGTCTAAAATCATCAATAAAACTAGGCAAACACACTCATATAGACCTGCAAGTATTTAGGATCTGTTGTAGCAAGCTTTAAAAGAATGGTGAGTAAGGGAATGTCTACAAGGAGGTTGTTTATAAATATGAAAAATTTCCAGATCTATGTCAGATCTGGCACCCTAGCTATTACTAATTTAGTTAAAAGATAGGGGAGAGGTTTGGAATGGGTTCTTACTTAAACTAAGTTACAATTAAACATAAGCTATCTTGGATCAAGTTTAGGAGCTTTGATCTTGCAGGGGAAGGGAGTAAAAATGCAGAAAATAGAGAAGAATAGCTTGGAGGTTGGTTTTCACTGAAATCAGATTCAATTAATCATGCTACAGAGGTTCGGAGCACACAATTCCCTCGCTGGCTATAAGCACAACTGCAGGGTATAAATTCCACTCCAAATCACAGGATCCACCAGGTCTTAAGGCTATGATCTGTCCACTTTAATGGTCACAGACCATCTTATAGACTCTATCGAATCCATGGATTGCAGCAGATGAATCCAATTGAGGCTTGAGCTTAGATTTATCTTAAGGTTATGATCTGTCCCCTTTAATGGTCACAAACCATCCTAGGGATCTCCCACAAAGATAGAGCCTCAATTAGAATAATTAAAACCACTACAGATGCTGCAATTCCCAAGTCACAGACTCAAGGAATCACATGAGCATCAAATCCAGGGAGATCAGATGGTATCCAAGAGGTCTACCAGTTAAGTGGGTGAGCTGATCTACAACACCTCTACACAAATTCTATCGATCACCAAATGGAACCAAAGGAAATATAAATCTAATTAAAGCATTAAAAATAACATTATCAATGCAAACAAGGTCACTTTACAATGGAAATACTCTCAGATCTGTACTCTATGCAGCTAGGAACCTACAATAGCACTCTTAACCTCGCCCAATTATAGATCTAACTTCACTCCTCGCTACTCCAAGGGACTTAGCCAATCATAGTTGGGCTAAAGGAGGGAAGTGGAATTGCTCTGCAGGCGCTAATCTCTAGAATTTGGCTCAAATCTCGATCCCCCATCAATGGCAATTGGGGATCTCTATATATAGCTTTCTCCTCTATTTTTCCTGCCAAAAATTCCTTCTAGAAGGTCGTCACAGTTTGTTAGAGTTCTGTTAAAGCACGTGGGTCAGTTAGGGTTTTCTATGACATCTTCTGGAACCGTCATATCAGTAACCAAGTGCCTTGAGTTGCGTGCAATAGCCATTGAAGTACAATGTGTGCTCAGCTAAATTTCTAAGAAGTTCTGCACACGATTTTGACAGGTTCAAGAAGCTTTCGACATGTTGGAATCAAGTAGTTTGGTCCTTTCGCTAGGTTCTCATATCCGTTCGATAGGTTTCGATAGGATGAATCTTCGCTTGGAGTTCCAGCCTTCTCAGTCCTTGGTTTGGAGTATTTGACAGTTTGGAAAAGCTCTTCGACAGGTTGGAAAACCATTTCGACAGGTTTCGCTCTTCATTTCACCATTTTGATAGGTTTGCTTTCAGTCTTATCAAAAGGCTCAATCACCCTTCGATAGGTTCTGTTCCAGCATTCTCATCTCGATAGGTTCAAGAAACCATTCGATAGGTTCCTTTGACTCTTCAGGCAGGTTTTTGATAGGATGGTTTCTTCTTTCCTTTCAGCTGCTCGATAGGTTCTGAGATCCTATCGAACACCTTAATCCACACGAATTCATCCTTCTTCTACCTTCAGATCCTATCGAACACCTCTTCAACTGCATGAATTCTTCCTTTCTTTGCTTTCAACTCCTATCGACGTCTTCAGGTGACCAATCGATAGGGCATTCTCAGCCTGTTTTCATTTCCTTCGCCTTGCCCTGCTGGAGCCACGCGCTCTAAGGGTCCAGTGATGTGCTACCCTCTGGTGTGCTGTTGCTAGGTTTGTCCTGTACATATAGATAGTTCCTTTTGGACATTCTTGAGTGGTTGTCTGCATTAGTACCTTCTTTTATTATTGTCTACAAAATGCACTTGACAAGAGCTTATTAGTGTGCTCACAGGTCTATCAATGGTCAGGTTATAGGGTGAAAAGTGGCATTTTTCACCACTTAACACACCCCCAAACCTAAGCTTTCCCTGTCCCTAAGAAAAGGAGAATTAAAAGAAAATAAAAATGCCACTTTCGTAGGGAGCACGGGTGAATTTCGCATATGCACCAAGCCTTTTAAACCCCTAGGTGATCCCTAGTGGAGGAGTGAAGTCTCCTGAGGGTTTTCAGTGAAGGTACCCACAAACTTCCCCAATAAGGTTAGTTAATATTAGTACATCCTGCAAAATAGAGTTTCAGTAAACTAGAATAAATTTTCATCATGTCTTTTCAGTTCTAGAGGGTTTTCAGCAGAAAAAATCACCAACTTAAAACAATAATTTTTGCAGTAATTCCTTCATCATCAAGGATTGATGTATAGCTCACCCTTCACTTGAGAATTCTATTTTGATTGTACCCCCATCAAATTGGATTTCAGGCCCAAGTCTTACCAGGGCTGTTAATTCACAACAACAATGAAGGGTGTAAAATTTCACACAGCTCAAGAGCAGTTACCGTTCTCAAATAGGGCTGTAAGGATGAGCATAAGCATTGCTTTAATTTATGAAATTTTCTAACTCTTTTCACCATAGATTAGACAGATCCTTATCTCCACATGACAGCTTAATCCATTTCAGATTAGTAAGGTCTTTTTATTGGGTTGTAATGTGGATGAGGTTTGTGAATGAGCAGGGGGATAAACAGGGTTCAAAATTGAGAAATCAGTAAAGGTAAGGAGGTGATCTAGAATCCTTCTTCATTTCAACATAATTCCATCTACTTCTTGAATTTTCAGAGAAACAGTGGCCAGCTTCTTCTCTTCCTTTCAATCTATCAATGAAATGAATTTTCTATCTCATTCTTTTGCTCTCTTTATATATATATATATATATATATATATATATATATATATATATGGAATACCACAACACCACAGAATGTGTTCTCCTTTCTTTAAACCAGATTTAACATCTTCCTCTAATTTCACTTCTCCTTCCTCTTCCTGATTTCTCAGATTGGGAGTGAACTGAAATAAGTCAAAAGGTTTTGGGTTAACATTTCTGGTTTTCCTCAAAGAAAGTTGGGATTTTTAAGGCTCAAGTGGTGTGCATCAAGGGCAGTTCAAAGGTGGGACATTTTAAGCTCAAACTGACCAAGGGATGGCCTTACTTCATGTCCTCAATGTCATGAGTGCTGTCAAGCTGTTTCAATTTGGATTTGTCTAACTTCTAGTGATTAGAATTAGATCGAATCAGTCCAAAGAGCAGAAAAATTGCCAAGGCACTCTTCAAGGAAACTTTTTCAGGCCCAAATCTCACTGGGTATGGCCTTCCATCTCATTTTCAGGGGTGTGCCTTCACAATTTCCTCTCATTTCAGGTTTACTGCACATCAAAAATTATTTTTCACAAATTGTTGACATTTGCCTCATGAAAAATGATAAAACTACAGCTCATTTCAGTTTTAAAATGTTGTTTTCTTAATATCCTCTTTTTACATAAATTCCAGTGAGAATTTACTCTAATTAATTCCAAACACTTCATTATAGCCTAGCTGTACTAAAAGTAACTAATTTATTGGCATGCATACATGCCATACCCCCAAACCTAAACTAAACAGTGTCCCCACTGTGAACAACATGAAATTAGGGGGAGATGCGAGGGGAAAAGAGAGATACAGAAAATCTACATGAAGACAAAGTATATTATAATGCCAAATATATACATGAGAAATGGAGGAAGAAACTAAAACAACAAGTTGCCATAGCTATGTGCAGGTGTCATCTGGCCAATTGTAGAGGTCAGCCAAGTTTTTCAGCTCATCCTTGGATAAGGGAGCTTTGCCTTTAGATTTAGCCCTCGGTTGCTGTCTCTTTGGTGGCTTCTCAGACTGCGCAGCGGGCTGTTTTCTTTTGGGGTCAACAGCAATAGTAGAATCAGAATCTAAATCAAAAGGAAAAAGGGCAGTGGGGTCTAATCCAAGAGCTGCAGCAGTCTTCCTTTGTTCTTCCTTTGTCATTAAGATGTAAGGGGCACCAGGTTCGGTAGGGGGCTGGGTGGAAGAGGTTGTTTTAGATTGGGCAACATGCCTCTTCCCATTCTTGGCAGGGGCAACAGAGGGGGCAGATCTTTTGGAAGTGTCTTTCTTCTTGGGGGGGTACCTTTTGGGTTTTGAGGCGTTGAGTGGGGGGGTTCTGAGGTGGAGGAGGTGCACATCCATAGGGGGGGGGTAGGAGAAGGTTGAGTTGTAGGGGGGGGGGGCAGGATTGCGAGGCAGGAGGTGCAGTGGCAAGAGGGGTGGGTTGGAATGGCTGAGAGGTAAGGGAAGCAACCTTTTTCTCTAATATGTCAATCTATTTGGCAGCATAGAGCATGTTGGCATCAGATAGTTCTTTGGTGGCCTTGAGGATCTCCTGAGCATTGCCTAATTTTTTCTTGAGAAGCTCAGAATTCTTCTTCTCATATTTGGCAATGAGACTCTCAGCCGCTGCCACTTGTTTTGCTGACTCATAACGAGTCAGGATTTCAGACCACCCTTGAGAGATATCGCAGAGTTGAATTCGGTGTTCCAATTCGATGTTGGCAATCCTCTCCTCATACGGGGCCTCAATGGAAGCTGAAAGTGCAGCCATACCTCTCAAGACATCCATTTGGATGTCGGGGTTGTCCCTCATTGCACGCAGGAGGGTGAGGTAAGGGGGTATGTACATGGATTGTCGAAGGACAATAGGTAAGGACAAGGGTGTTGTGGATGAAGAGGAGGGGGTGGAAAGAACCAGATCATCCCATGCATCAGTTTGGGTGGAGGCATCTTAGAAAATAGGTGGGGGGTGGCGAAGGGTATAGGGGATTCAGCTGTTGGGGAGGCCAGTAAATCGGGGGATGAGTGTAAAGTGGCCTGTGGTGAGGAAAGTATGGGGAGAGCGGGTGAGGCTACTTCCTCAGGCTGGGCAGCTGCCTGGTGTGGAGTGGGTATTGGTAAAATAGGAGGGGATAAGTGAGGGGGTTGAGGAGCAGAAGAGGATAGGATAAGGGTGGATTGAATTGATTGGAGACATGAGCTCATGAGGGTCTGGGTGTCGGTGTTGATGGTTTATTGGAACTGAATGGATTGGAGGATGGAAAGGATTTGAGTGAGGGTGTCAGGCCTGGTGGGAGTAGAAGGGGCTGGTGCAAGGACATGTTGGAAGGGAGAGGATGTTGCATGGTGAAAATGAGGAGGATTGGGGTGTGGGGAGTTAGGAAGTGGAGTGTACTCATGAGCGACATCCTCCACAATTGAGGTCATGAGGGCTGTGAACCCAGAAGTAGTGAACAGGTCCACACCCTGTGGATGCAGAGGGGTTGGAGATGGGGGAGAAGTAGAAATGGGTTGGGTACTGGGTGGAGAAGGGATGGTAGGGGTAAGCTCGAATAATGTGGGAGGTTCCAGGATGTCAGGGTGGAAAATTTGGGAGGTGGGTGGAGGTAAAACAGGTTCAAAGATGGGTGGGGGGACTGATACAAATGGAAAAAGCAAAGTAGGTTGAGGGGTGGGTAAAGGGACAAGTGGGGTAGGTGGAGGGGTGGATAAGGGTATCTCTGCAGGAATCTCTGCTGCCACGGTAGTGGTTGTCTTCTCAGCCGCCTCCCTTCCAACTGGTTAGCCTTTCTTAATCAAAGTGAGGCTGGTTGACCATTCTCGCTTACCATATAATTTAAAATTCATCTTCTCCATTGCTTCAAATTGCTTAATCATATATTTTCCTGTCCTGAGCAGACATGTGATGAGTCTGCAAAAAGGCAGGCCACCTCCTTTAGCAAAAGCTTGCCTCTTAAGCACCTTGTCATTGATGTCCACCATTGTTTCAAAAATCAGCTTAGGTGCATTCACAAATTGCCCCTTTGAACAAAAGTATAGTGCATCCACTAAAGGGGTCCTTCTCTCTTACAAATGGCCAGAGACATCGACATTTTTCCTCAGAATGCTATCAATGAGTCGGAGGGTAGGATGGAGGTCTCTTCTCATCAAGGATTCACCAGAGCCCACTATTCCAATAGTAAGCTATTTAGCCATTTCCCGAAAGGTGGCCCCTGTAGGTGCTCCCTCAGCTCTGGTGGAGTCAAATTGATATGGGACTCCCAAAGCCATCCCAACATCTCTACAATTGATAGTCAGCTGCCAATCATCAATCGAGATTTCCAGTGTATCCTCAGCTCCAGGTACCACCTTCTTTGTCAGGTTCTGGTACCACAATTTCACTGACCTGGGATAGACATTTTCCTTCAAGGGTGAAAGCAGCGGTAATAGACCTTCCTTTTTCAAATATTCCAATGTCCCTTGGCACTCCCCAATGTTGGCAAAATATGCCAGATCAAAATCCGTTTCAGGGACAAGACTCAATTTTTCTACAAACTCATTGGGGGTAGTTAACCCCACTGACAACTCAACTGGAGGGGCAGTTATAGGCTCCTGAATCTCAACAGCTTTGGCTTTCTTAGCTTTAGGAGTCTTTTTGGGTGACATCTCAGTGAGCTTCCTCTTGACAGGTGGTGTGTCATTTGGCTTCGACTTCTTAGGAGATTTGGGGGTGGAAGCAATTGTTCTCCGACGTATGTTCGCGAGAGTTTCCTCCGACTCATCCATTTTACTCTTCAAAAATTAAGCATTCACCAACTTGAAGCGGAGTTTGAGGTTTAAAAATTAGAGGATCGAATGATTGATGGGGGGGGGGTAACTAACCTCAAAATACCTAGGGTTTAACTGAAATCGCACTGCCCAACTTCAATTTTTTCAAAATTAGGGGCAAAATGCTCTTATGTGCAAGCTGAACGTTCTAACAAAAAGGTAGACTGAACAGCTGAAGGTTCTATGAGGAATTAGTGAAGGAAGAGGGAGGCGACTGCGAGAGAAAGAAAACTAGGGTTTTGCAGAAGGTCTGTAATGATGCACAAATGTCCTATCGACGGGTATATAAAAGGTGAAATACGATTCCGATAGGATGAAGTGGATGGTTTTGATCGGTTCGTGTGTCCTGTCGAAAGCATAGCAGACACAACTTTAAAAGCGGGTGATTCGATAGGATCCTGATAGGTGGAATTATCCTTACAATCAGTTTAAATGGCAGCTGAATCTTCATTTTGATAGGTTCCCGATTGGTATCTAGAACCTATCGAAATCTCCATTTTTCCTATCGAAAAGTTAGTTTTACCTATAGAGAGGTGCAATACCTATCGAAACCATCTAACATCCTGCTGAAATCACCAAGTGACCTATCGAAAGGTGAGTGTGACCTATCAAGACTTCTAAAAATCAAATAAAATTGTATTTCTGGGCATTTGCAGTCTTAGTTCTCAGCAGGCTCAGTTGATGTGGTGCCCCATGATTTGATTCTCTTATGAACAGCTCCCATTACCTCAAGACAACTAAGAATGACGGTCTAGTATTGAGCACGGTAGTTTTGTTGTTTTATTTTTATTATTGCAAAGAAATAAAAAGAATTAAATAACAACTAAGTAAACACCTACAAACAAAAATAGAGTATTGTACATATGATACATACTGACTGTGGGGGTTAATCTGGAGGGTTTGGAAGGTCCATGGTTTCCTCAGGCTCATCAAACTTGGCATTTTTCATAGATCTTTTCCTCAGCCAATGACCATTCCCTAGGTGCAGTTTTCCATCTGTGAACCAAGCATTTTCCTGCACCAACCAATGTGGATTATTATGCATCACCTTCTTTTGGGCATTAATGGAAAAACAAGCCTCATCAGGAGAGGATTGATAATCAGTGTTATACACGTTCAGCTTAACCTTCATGTCTCCAAATGACACTTCCATGATCTCGTACCTACATTGTATGAGGCTAAAAAGGGCCTGCCTAGAATCACAGGTATGGAAGAAGCACATTTGCTTGGTTCCATGTCTAATACCAAAAAGTCAGCAGGATAGAAGAATTTGTCAACTCTAACTAAAGCATCCTCAATTATCCCCACAGGTTTCCTTTCAGATCTGTCAGCCAGCTGTAGGACCACATGGGTGGGCTTTAATTCTCCCAAGCCCAGCTTCTCATATAGGGAATATGGAAGCAAATTTACACTGGCTCCTAGATCTAATAAGGCTCTGTCAATGATGTGATCTCCAATGATGCAGGGGATTGTGGGGGTGCCAGGGTCTTGAAAATTGGTTGGGGTTGCAATCGACAAAATTTGTTTCAGTTTCTCTGCTGAAAAGACTTTCTTAGATATGTGTATCCTAGATTGTCTTTTATGGGCGCATAGTTCTTTTAAAAACTTGGCATAGGCTAGGACTTGTTTAATGGCATGAAGTAAAGGTAGATTGATCTTTACATGCTTGAATGTCTCTATCATTTCCTAAATTTTTCCTTGCCCTTTATCAAAAGAGGAAGGTGCCTGTAGTGCCTTTGGAAATGAAAAGTGTGAGATTGCTCCCTCACTTGCAGCCTTAGCCAATGGGGTCTCTTTCTTTTTGAGTTTTTTCTTTTCTTAAGGATCCTCATTATCCTCTTTATTCACAGCTGATTATTGCTACAAGTCCACCATTGGTGGTCTTGGTTGTGTGCCAGTAGAAATTACCTCATTTTCCTCCTCCAAGTTCCTCACAAGCTCACCACCCACTTGGTTGTCAACTAACTTACCACTTCTCAAAGTTGTAACAGATTTAGCTTCCTCATAAGTGGAGGAAACTTCACCCACTACAAACTTACTTTGTGGATTGTCCTGTGGTTGGCTAGGCAACCTTCCTCCCTCTCTCCTAGTCCGAGCATCAGACAGCTGACCAAGTTGGTCCTCTATCTTTTTTATGCTCTGATTGTGAGAGTGCATAGTTTGGGTTAAGGTGTTCAAGCTCTGTGGTGAAGATAGAACTTGTTCCTCAAAGGATGGTGCTCTCACAGTTGGACGGGGTGCAACTTGCTGCACAGGAGGAGCTACAGGTTGGGCCATGGGTTGCTGATACTGAGGCCTTGGGGCATAACCTTGCTCGATAAATTTGAGCATTTCATGGGGCATGGGCTATTGGGGTTATTCTTTCTGCTGGTGGTTGTCTCCACCTCAGATTGGGGTGGTTCCTCCATTGATACCCAACAGTAGGCTGTTGCACATAAGACTGAGCTGCAGCCACATACTCTATTATAAAATCAGGAAATTGGTCAGCAGATGGGCATTCTTCCACGGGATGAGCTGGGGATTGGCATATGGCACATGCCTCCTCCACTATAGCAGCCACCGGTGACTGCATTGCTCCCATCAGCCTATCAAATTTCAAAGTTAAGCTGCCCACTTTCCTTTCCAACTAACTTGGCACACTCACTTCATATATCTTTCCCTTTGAGGTGTTCTCCTTCATCAATCTAGGAGGCTCTAGATCTCTTGCTAAAGTTTCCCTTTGCATAGAGTTCTCACTAATGATGTCAAAGAGCTCCCATGCCTCCTCAGTAGTTTTATTGAGATAGGTGCCACCACAGGAGGCATCTATCATATCTCTGCTTTTAGCATTAATTCCCTGATAAAAGCTTTGAACCAATTGCCATTCAGGGATTTGATGGAGGGGGAATTTCCTGAGGAGTTCCTTAAATCTCTCCCAGGATTGATGAAAGTCTTCAGTTGGATCTTGGGTAAATGAGATTATACCCTTCCTCAACTGGCTGGTCTTTGACATAGGAAAGAATTTGGCCAGAAACTGAAATTGGAGATCACTCCAGGATTGAATATTGTTAGGTGGAAGGAAGGATAGCCAGGTCCTGGCTCTATCCTTCAATGAAAAAGGAAAGAGTCTCATCCTGGTGGCCTCCTCCCCCAAACCTGTGATATTAAATATAGTGCACAGTCCCAAGAATTCACCAATGTGCTTATAGGGGTCTTCTTTGGTCAGGCCATGAAATGAGGGCAGCATTTGAATGATGGATGATTTTATCTCATAGTTTCCCTGAGCAGCTGGGTATTGAATGCAGAAGGGGGAATTGTAGACCCCTGGTGCATTAAAATCCTTAAGGGTTCTCGACTGTTGTTGCTCACCCATTTCTATAGAATCAAATGCAACAGAAGTAGGTGTAATTGGTCTCGATCTAAGAAGTCTTTCAACCTCTGGATATAGTGGAATAATTTGAGGTTGCAGAGTTCTCCTACCAAACATACAACACTTGGATTCCGAATGCAGAACATATCCAAACACACAACAAATAGAATCAACCAAATTTTCTAACTATTCTAACAAAAATTATCAACAAATCAAAAAAATAACAGGGGAGTAGAGGGATGCAAACTACAGAGCAATCTCCAGCACGATTCTCCTCTCACCGGCAGCCTTAGATCTGATGAACTGCACACAAACTATTGAAAAAACAACACAACTTACAATTGCAGTTAGTAAACAATCAAACAAAAACTACAAATCTATGATCAAAACATTGATTTATCAATTTCTAAACTGCCTCCTTGGCAGCGGCGCCAAAAACTTGTTGGTGTGTTTGCCTTCCCTCAAATGAGGTCTAAAATTATCTATAAAACTAGGCAGACACACTCATATAGACCTGCAAGTATTCAGGATCTGTTGTAGCAAGCTTTACAGGAATAGTGAGTAAGGGAATGCCCATAGGGAGGTTGTTTAGAAATATGAAAAATCTCCAGATCTATGTCAGATCTGGCACCCTAGCTATTACTAATTTAGTTAAAAGATAGGGGACAGGTTTGGAATGGGTTGTAACTTAAACTAAGCAACAATTAAATATAAGCTATCTTGGATCGAGTTTAGGAGCTTAGATCTTGCAGGGGAAGGGAGTAAAAATGTAGAAAATGGAGAAGAGTAGCTTGGAGGTTGGTTTTCACTGAAATCAGATTTAATTAATCATGCTACAGAGGTTCAGAGCAACCAATTCTCTCGCTGGCTATAAGCACAGCTTCAGGGTATAAATTCCACTCCAAATCACATGATCCACCTGGTCTTAAGGCTATGATCTATCCACTTTAATGGTCACAGACCATCCTATAGACTTTATCGAATCCATGGATTGCAGCAGATGAATCCAATTGAGGCCTGAGCTTAGATTTATCTTAAGGTTATGATTTGTCCACTCTAATGGTCACAGACCATCCTAGGGTTCTCCTACAAAGCTAGAGCCTCAATTAGAACAATTAAAACCACTATAGATACTGCAATTCCCAGGTCACAGACTTAAGGAATCACAGGAGCATCAGATCTAGGGAGATCAGATGGTATCCAAGAGGTCTACCAGTTAAGTGGGTGAGCTGATCTACAACTCCTCTACACAAATCCGATCTATCACAAAATGGAACCAAAGGAAATTTAAATCTAATTAAAGCATTAAAAACAACATTATCATTGCAAACAAGGTCACTTTACAATGGAAATACTCTCAGATCTGTAGTCTGTGCAGCTAGGAACCTACAATAGCACTCTTAACCTCGCCCAATTACATATCTTACTTCGCTCCTTGCTACTCCAAGGGACTTAGCCAACCATGGTTGGGCTAAAGGAGGGAAATGGAATTGCTCTGCAGGCACTAATCTCTAGAATTTGGCTCAGATCTCGATCCCCCCTCAATGGCAATTGGGGATCTCTATATATAGCTTTCTCCTCTATTTTTCCCACCAAAAATTCCTTCTAGAAGGTTGTCAAAGTTTGTTAGAGTTTTGTTAAAGAATGTGGGTCGGTTAGGGATTTCTAGGGCATCTTCTGGAACCGTCGTGTCAGTCACCAAGTGCCTCGGGTTGCGTGCAGTAGGCCACTAAAGTATAACGTGTGCTCAGCTGAATTTATGAGAAGATCGGCACACGATTTCGATAGGTTCAGGAAGCTTTCGACAGGTTGGAATCGAGTATTTTAGTCCTTTCACTAGGTTCTCAGATCTGTTCGATAGGGTTTGATAGGATGAATCTTCACTTGGAGTTCCAGCCTTCTCAGTCCTTGGTTTGGAGTATTTGACAGGTTGGAAAAGCTCTTTGACAGGTTAAAAAACCATTTCGACATGTTTTGCTCTTCATTCCACCATTTCGATAGGTTTGCTTTCAATATTATCGAAAGGCTCAATCACCCATCGATAGGTTCTATTCTAGGATTCTCATCTCGATAGGTTCAAGAAACCATTCGATAGGTTCCTTTGACTCTTCAGGCAGGTTTTCGGTAGGGTGGTTTCTTCTTTCCTTTTAGCTGCTCGATAGGTTCGGAGGTCCTATCGAACTCCTTAATCCACATGAATTCATCCTTCTTCTGCCTTCAGATCCTATCGAAGACCTCTTCAACTTCACGAATTCTTCCTTTCTTTGCTTTCAACTCCTATCGACATCTTCAGGTGACCAATCGATAGGACGTTCTCAACCTGTTTTCACTTCCTTCTCCTTGCCCTGTTGAAGCCATGCTCTCCAAGGGTCCAGTGATGTGCTACCCTCTGGTGTGCTATTGCTAGGTTTGTCCTGTGCTGAGGGATAGTTCATTTTTTGGCATGCTTGAGTGGTTTTCTACATTAGTACCTTCTTTTATTACTGTCTACAAAATGCACTTGACAAGAGCTTATTAGTGTGCTCACAGGTCTATCAATGGTCAGGTTATAGGGTGAAAAGTGGCATTTTTCACCACTTAACAAAATCCAATCCCCAAAAATTATGCAACCATTACTCACTGTAATTTCCATCAAGGACTAGGTCACCCTACCGATCGATGCTTTCCTTTGAAGCATGCGAAACACTAAAGCAGAGGGATCAAGAAGATAGTAGCATAGGATAATCGAGCCATTAAATTTGGCTGATTACTTCTCTAATCCAACACCCCAAGTAGAGCCCTTAGATTTGAGGATGTGTTTTCCACCACTAGCTCCAGTAAATTACTTTCAACCTAGCTTATCTCCATATCAACTATATGCAACACCAACGCCCTCCTATTGTTGTATAACTAGTGTTCCCAAGGGCCCCCCTCTAGCACCGAGCAATTACCAGTGGCCTAACCCCATCACATCACCACCAATACAGTCATCCATAATTCCCATAGATCCCACTTGGCCCATTCTCTCCTTCCCCCCAACCTATTTGCCTCTAGCGGAAGTTAAACAAGTTCTATCTAATTACCTTGTACCACTAGTCCAGGCACCTCTGATGCCCTTAACTAACCCATTTCAGATCCCAGGGCCGTCCTATGACCCCCACCAAATCCCGCTCAGCTATAACAAATTAGATATGAATTTAGGCAACAACATAGAGGGGACGGTGGATTTTGTTTCATGGTCAGGGAGGATTTCTATGCAACCCGAGACATTGTTACCACCTTGACCAGAAGAGAAAAAGGTACCTACCATGATACACTCCTTTGGAAAGATGAGCAGAGAGCACGTGTTTGAAACACAGTTGAAAAGGATGCCAACTCATATCACCGTCTGGGACCTCTTAATGACGACTTCACTCCATTTCCAAGCCTTAATGGGAGCTTTGAAAATGCACATGTCTCCAACAAGGTATCCCCAAATGAGGTGGGGTAGATAATCGGATAGGTATTGTCCCCCCAACACAATCTCATTTTTAGAGGCTGATCTTTCAAGCAAGGGGAACAATTATTCCAAACCCCTCAATATCATGGTAGAAGTAAGGGACGTGGTATTCCCATTGGTGCTGATAGACAATGAATCAGCATTAAATGCATGCCCTCGGAGAATTGTAACCAAGATAGGGGTGGATCCCTCCACATTCAGGCCAGCTAGAACAAGCACCAGAGGATTCGATAACTGAAGAAGGGAAATAATTGGGGAAGTCGATCTTGAGCTCACCATTGGGTCAATGACCTTCTCCATCCCCTTCCAAGTTATGGACATCAAATCCTCCTTCAATCTGCTACTAGGGCATCCATGGCTGCATGAAAGCAGAGCAATACCTTCAACCTTGCACCAAAAGCTTAGATTCATATCAGAATAGAAGATCATCACCATTTTAGGCGAAGGAGAGGAAGAAGAAAAGGCCACACACAGTATCAAGAACCTCAAGGTACTGGACATACCACACAAAGTTGAAAACACGGATCTCCATAGTTTTCAGTATGATGTCTCAGTGGTGGCACCTGAACCTCTCAAAAGGGTCTCCATGAAAACTGGGGGTAGAATGGTTGCGACAGTTGCCATGCTCCAGAAATGGGTCTATAAGAAAGGAAAAGGCTTAGGTCCTCACCTGCAAGGCAGGAAAGACCTAGTTAGAGCCAGAGGCGGACAACAGATAAAGTTCAGGTTAAGTTACAAACCCACAGAAGAGGTGGTCCAAGAGGCCAAAGAGAAGGCCCAAACCATCGTGCATCTAAAGCCAGGGGGATAGACCTAGAAGATGAGTCCCCTCCGTTGCCTCACATCTGGAGCACATTTGTGAGTGCAGGGGCAAAAAAATAGATCAAAATGGGGCAACACAACTACCCCACACAAGTTGGCAGCCACTATCCACCCAACCAATCCCCAAATCATCCCCCTGATATGGAAATAGACCTGACATCTTTATCCCTCTTCGAGGAAGAGGTACCTCCCGTTAATGCACCCCCTACCATAAAGCACCACAAACCCATGTTAACATTTGAGGACCGGGTCCTGGACGAGCCCATGATAAACATGATGGAGGCTAACTCCCAAAAGTCATCTCAATCAGCCTCCTCCATCAGAGCAAGTAAAGGTAGGACACCACAGGTGAGGAATTAGGCGTCAATGCCCCTAACCCTGGAAGCATCGAGTGGCCGTAAATATGATTTTAGCTTCCCAAAAAAAAAAACCTATAGAAAGCGAGATTAGCTCTGGGCGGGCAATACCATTTGAATATAAAGGCCCACCTTGTCAAGGGCCCATCTCCGAAGAAAATAAAATCTAAAAAAATAAAAGAAATATAAAATAATCCAAAAAAATAGTCTTTTAAATTTCTCGATAAAATCAAGAAAAATGATGCCTTAATCCCGTCCCACGTGAAATCGACCCCTATTCTATAGAAATACAAGAAGAGGTACGATGCACGAGTCTGGATGAGGAGATCCCTACTACGGAGTACCCCAATAAGCTCCTTGACCAATTTGCCAATTTTGAGCTTGGCCCTACCCCAATCATTGAAGAAACAGAGGACATCAACTTGGGTACAAGGGAGGTTCCTAGAATCACAAAGATCGAAATGTCACTATCTCCTGAGAAAAGAAAAAGCATGATTGATTTCCTTCGGTCATACCAAGATGTCTTCGCAAGGCCATATGAGGATATGCCTGGGTTGGATGCCAATTTGGTCGAGCATGAGCTGTCGCTATATTCAGATGTTTAGCTGGTCAAGCAGAGGTTGAGATGCCTTAGGCCAGAATGGATGTTGAAAGTGAAGGATGATGTCATCAAACAGTACGATGCAGGGCTTCTCATAGTCTCCAAATACCTGCACTGGCTGGCCAATATTGTCCCTGCACCAAATAAGGATGGAACGGTTCACATGCACATCGACTACCGAAACCTGAACAAGGTGAGCCCGAAAGATGACTTCCCATTTTGACACATTGATAACTTGGTTGATAACACTGCCAGGCATGAGATGTTCTCATTTATGGATGAATTATTTGGGTACAATTGGATAAAAATGGCCAAAGCAGACTGAGAGAAGACAACATTAATTACTCCATGGGGAACTTTCTGTTATTGAGTCATGCCATTCGGGTTGAAGAATGCTAGGGTGACATACCAAAGGGCGATGACAGCACTCTTCCACGACTTGATGCATTGAGAAATTGAGGTGTATACTGATGACATGATTGCCAAGTCACCAGAGGGAGGTGACCATATGATAAACCTACAAAAGTTATTTGAGAGGCTGAGAAAATACTGGTTGTGCCTGAACCCTCAAAAATGCGCGTTCGATGCCATGTCAAGAAGACAACTAGGCTTCATCATTAGTAGAAGAGGCATCAAGGTTGACCCGATCAAGGTAAAAGCCATCATCAAAATGCCACTGCCATCTACCGAGAAAGAGGTCAAAGGCTTCTTAGGAAGGATACAGTACATCAGTCGATTCATCGCACAACTCACTCCTATCTGGACACCAATTTTCTAGCTACTAAGAAAAGATTCGCCTATTGAATGGAATGACGACTATGTTAGGTTAATTTTAGTGCTTGCTATCGACTTTATTGGAGACAGTGATAAGAATGGAGCGCATGAAAATTAATGTAAGGTGGATTAAGAATTACGGAGCAGCAAGCCTAAAATATGCATAGTCCTGCAAGATACAGGGCCTGTTGTAGCAAGTTTTGATAAGTGTTTGTCCCACAGGGAAGTTGATCTAAAGCTCCAAGGGAGCTATCTATAGTAGGCTCTCCAGATCTGACTACAGATCTGGCAATCCTTAATGGAAGGGGATTAAAGGTCACTATAATCTAAATCCTAAGGTAACTTAATATCTAAATTACAGAAAGGGTTAAGAGGAATGGTGGAGTGAGAAAATAAATATAAAAGGGTGAGAAGTATGTTATTAGGTACAGATCTGAAGGGTCTTGTAACTCAGACTCAGATCTTTTGCTATAGAAATCCTGTCCAATGGCTACATTATCACCAAAGAGGAGAAAGAATCCAACTCACCCCTGTGCCATGATTCAATCCCTTAAGGCTATAACCTGTCCACTTAAATGGTCACAGACTATCCAATAGGGGAACCACAATCCAGAGATTGATCAAAACAAGTTTATCATTGTAAGCACTACTTCATCCAGGCTACAAGCTCAAGAATCCATAAGAGCCTCATCCTCTAAAGTTCTGTGTGTGGGGGTAGGCCTACAAAGTGCACGAGCCAGGACACACAGGACCTGCAAGAGTTTGAGTACTAGCTTTTAAGCATGGTTGTTCACTGGTTTAGAAAAACTATAGTGATCTAGTCACAAGCCTACAATCTCTACAGCCAAATCAAATTTGCAATCTGATGGTGGGTCTATACAAATATAGGGGAGTCTGTCACTGCACAATCTCTCACAAGGCTATAAGCACAAGTGCAGAGAAGAAGAATTTGTCTTAGTTCTGTGGATTGGCCTCACCCTAGGGCTATAATTTGTCCACTTGAATGGTCACAGACTATCCACAGAGGCTATCCCCCTCACAAAGGTCTAAGACAGAATAAGAACATTGCTGCCGCCACCATGTTCACAAGGCTACCAGCGCAAACTCCAATGAGAATTTAGATTTAGTCGATCCTGTGGTGGGGGAAGGCCTACAATGTGCCTAACCTGGACACACAGGTCACTTGGATCTAAATAAAACCTTAAAAACAATCCTCAATTGCTTACAAAATAACTTAGCAATGGAGGATCTCAAGGCAGCAGCCTTGTACAGCATAACTCACAATAAAAACAACATCCCATACATGTAACAGATCTTATTATAAAAACTCCATTAAAATCTATACCAAATAATCATACAAAAGGCATAGTCAGCAAGTGCTGGACTATGGAGAGAAAAAGGAGAAAGAAACTACCTAGAACCTAACCTTAGCCTACTAAAATTTATAGCTTAATCTAGAAGACGAAGTTTGAAAAAGTCTAAGTCTAAAGTTCGTCCAAAAAGCCCTTAAACCTAAGCTAGGCTTAGGCTTATATAAAAGTCGGCTGTGTGTGAATTAGGGTTAGGAAAACCCTAATTTCATCTCTTCAATTGTGGCCCATTCTCATCCCTTGGATGCCTCGGGGCGTGTGCATGGAGATTAGGGCATTGAAGTGTGTGCCCTAGTTACTGGAAGTTCCCAGATTACCCCTACAGAAGTGGGGAGAAGTTAAGAATCTAATCCTCACTGAGTAGAGAAGATTTACGGATCTTTTCATGTGGTAGAATTGGCATCGCGGGGTTGAATTGACTTGAAGCTCATGCAATCACGGGATTGACATTTTGGTCATCGCTGGATACTAATGGCTATCGCGAGATTGTTCTTTCAGCTTTGAATGGCACGGGAATTTCTCGCGCGGTTCGTCCCTTGGTGAATCTCACAACGAAGCCTCACGAAGAAGCAGTGTTCATGAGCCTATGGATCGCGCGAGCATTTCCTTGGAGGTTTATATCCCGCGGCCACTGCGCGACAATTGTGCGCGGGAGTGCCTGGAGCTCTCTTACTTCAATGGATTGTGCGACGATTGAAGACTCCTTTCTTGAGCTACGCGAGACTACGCGAGCGCTTAAGACTGAGCCTCGTGAGGACCTTGTGAAGTTTGCTCTTCATTTCTTTCTAGCACCAAACCATGCGAGAACGACGCAAAGATTGCGCGACTAGTTTGTGTGCTGTCTTCAGAAGCTCGCGACAACTGTGCGAAGGCATTATCTCTGGTTCAATTGAACCCTGCGACATATGCGGGAGGCATTATCTCTTAGTTTGTTTCTGCTTTGATGTGCCTGTGCAGCAGCCAACTCTCTGTCCGTGTTCATCCTTCATTCTGCTAAGGTAGTTCTGGGGCAACAGTGAGCTTCTTGGCATGGTTAGGGGTTTATTTATAGTTGCTACTTATCACCTACAGAATAGACTCAAAACACATTTATTAAATGATTAAGGGTCTAACAGAGATTAAGTTAAGGGGTGAAAAGTGGTACTTTTCAGGTCTTAACATGTCAAGCACAATTTGATAAGATCAAGGGATACCTTCTCACCCTACCAGTATTGGTATCACCCGAACTAAGGAGACCACTCTTAATATACCTCTCAACAACGGAAGTTTCGATGGGATGTGTCCTAGGCCAGCATGATGTGACATGAAGAAGAGAGCAGGACATCTACTACTTGAGCAAGAAATTCACTGATTACGAGACACGCTATTCTCATATGGAGCAAGCATGCTTAGCTCTCATTTAGGCTACACAGAGGCTTCATCATTATTTGCTATCCCAATCCATTCTCCTGCTAGCCTAAATGGATCTGTTGAAGTACTTGTTTGAAAAGCCGACCCTCACTGGCCGAACTGCACACTGACTACTTCTCTTATTTGAATTCGACATCATGTATGTCACTCACAAGTCAATAAAGGGGGAAGCACTAGCTGATCTCTAGTCAAGAATCCCTTGCCTAACTATGAGCCTTTGAAAATTAAATTCCCAAATGAAGACATCTTGTTTATGACAGAGGATGACATAGAGGAGATAGAGGAGTCTTGGGTAATGCACTTTGATGGGGTAGTAAATGCCGAAGGTCAATGAGTTAGCGTTATTCTAATCTCACCAAAATAGTCAGACATACCAGTCTTCATCAAGCTTAATTTTCCTTACACCAACAATATGGCCGAGGATGAAGCCTGGGTAGCCAGCTTACAAGCAGCACTTGACCTGAACGTAACTATTCTTAGTGTGTTTTACGATTCATAGCTGATCATTTATCAAACCAACAAAGACTAGCAGACAAAGGATGAAAAACTAATCCCATACCACAAGCACCTTGAAGATATGATCACGTGCTTTGATGATATTACCTTCTCCTATGTCCCATGAGCAAGAAATCTCTTTGTCGATGCACTAGTAACATTGGCATCAATGGTTAAAATTCCCTATGGCATCGAAATGAAACCAATCATGATTGGATAAAGGAATGAGACAACCTTTTACCTCCAGATTGAGGGATCCAAAAAGCCTGATGATGACCCTCCATGGTTCTCAGATATCAAGAATTTCCTTAAAACTCAAGCTTTCACTGAAGGCACGTCTAAGACGGACATGAAGACCGTCCAACGTTTAGCGGTGAACTATGTCATATGTGGTGAGTGCCTCTACAAGCTATCATATAACAAGATCCTGCTCTTATGTCTAACGGAGGGCGAGGTAGCCAACATCATGAAAGAGATCCAAGAAGGAGTATGAGGGCCCACATCAATGGGCAAATGCTCGCTAAGAAGATCCCACGATAAGGGTATTTTTGGACCACCATGGAAGCTGACTGTTGCAAGCATGTTCAGAAGTGCTATAAATTCCATGAACACTCTAGTCTGATACATGCTCCAACCATAGATCTACACAGCATGACCATTCCTTGGCCATTTACCACATGGGGCCTCGACGTAGTCAAAAAAGTCAATCTGAAAGCATCAAATGGGCATAAGTTTATCCTCGTCGCCATCGAGTACTTCACAAAATGGATAGAAGCGATATCTTACAGAAACATCACAGATGTCGATAAATTCATCAAAAATAGTATTGTGTGTCAATTCGGTGTACCCAAGGACGTCATCACGAACAACAACACCAACTTCACAAACAAGCACATAAGAGCCTTCTGCGAGCAGTACAAAATCAAACACCATCGCTCGTCACCATATAGGCTGCGAACCAATGGGGCTGTTGAAGCTGCCAATAAGACACTCATTTGAGTCCTTGAGAAAATGGTCATCACCTAGTGAGATTGGAGTGAAATATTACCCTTTGCATTATGGGCCTATCGAACATCGTTCCATACCGCTACAAGGGCAATACCGTTCTCCCTTGTATATGGAATCGAGGCTATGCTACCAGTTGAAGTTGAAGTACCCTCACTCTGCATTCTCATTAAATCTACCAAAAATCGAAAGAGAGAGGTCTCGCAATGAGGAACTGAATCTGCTAGATTAGAAAAGGCTCCTAGCCTTGTGTCACACCCAAGCCTATCAAAGAAGGATCGCATGTGCTTACAACAAGCATGTTCGCATCTAAGATTTAAAGGTGGGTAACACAGTAGTCATGAAAATCTTTCCTTCTGTCCATGCCAATCCAAGACGGAAAATCAAGCCCAACTGGGAGGGACCTTACGTCATCCGAGAAGTGGTCCCAGGGTAGGCGCTCCGCCTTGCTACCATTGACGGAGATCACTTTTGTGAGCCCATCAGTACTGGAAACCTACGACAATTCAATTCCTTAGTCTCCTATAACAAGGAAAGTATTGATCAAATAGATACGTGACTGCTTAAGGATCCCACAAAGGAGGTCATCATTTCAAAGCCAAGTAGCAAAAAAAAGCGTCCCTGAACACTCATACCCTTTGCTACACCTATTGAGCCATGAGCCTTTCTTTTATAAACCCGTCCCTCCCAGGAAGAAAAAAGAAGTGGTAAAAAGGTTAAGAGAAAAGAAAAGGGCCATCTTACGCGTTGTGAGTAAAAAGGTTAAGAGAAAAAGAAAAGGAGAAGAAAATGTTCATTTACACCCTTGGTTACATTCTCGATTATCTGGTTGCCAACTAGACCGCTCATGTTCACTCAAATCAGGTCTTGATCAGGTAGATCCTTCAGACTCCATCGTTAGACTCATGACCCGAGGTAAAGATAAAAGGGTTGATTCAGTCCAAAGGAATGGACGTTCCAACCTTGGCAAGGATTCCAAAACTCACTTAAGTTCGTCCATGAACGGATTCGACTATGATCAAAATGGGACTCGTTACTTCTCCTCATTATCAAGGAATCAAATAAAAAAAAAGGGATAGAAGAAATGATACTTATATAAGATAAAAGATTTCCCTTTTCCATTTTTATACATGTAAAGAAAATTAGAAAAAGATAATAGATTTCCCTTTTCCATTTTCATCTTTACACTTTACTCGTACCACATCTCAAAAAGATAATCAGTGTGGTACCCAACGCTTTACCTTCACAAAAATATAAAAAAAGAGACAAAAAAATATATATATACCAAAAAGATATCTATTGGGGGTTCTTATGCCCCTTCCTATGGAGTTTGATCTATGCAAAAAGTATGTGCAAGACCATATCAACGACCCAATTCACGCTTCAAGACACGAATCTCTCCACGTAAAACATCTTTACGAGCATTCCGATCAGTCATCTAGTGACCATGAAGGCCCTTATATCGCTTCTGGGAAGCATCAGCAGCACTAAGGGCATCACTCAGGGCTCCTTCCACACGAAGAACCTCACACTCTGTAACTATTAATTACTAAGAAATACCATTTTTCACCTCTTAACCTAGCATTTACTACACCTTTGAGCCATCTAATAATTGTTTTGTGAGCATGTTTTATAGTTAGAAATAAAATTGTAGCTTAGTGCAATAGTTCACCCTTTGGAGGCCAAGAAGATAGAATTTAAAGCCAAACCTTGGAGTTGATTGAAGAACAAAGGGTACACCATGGTGGTACACACCATAGTGATCATGTTGGTTGCCTAAGTGAGCCCTAGAAGTCTAACAGAAGAAAGAAGAATGGACCCAAGCAGAGGAGATTGCTACTACAGGCTATGCACAGTAGCAGAGAAGCAGGTGTGACCCTCGCGCAGTTAAATGCGCCCGAAAAGTCCTCTCGCTCAAATCTCACATAGTCTAAGCCTGCAGCACCCATAAATACCTTATGCAGATCTTACACAGTTCTCGAGATGGTTCACATACTTTGGACTTTAACTACTCGCATAGAACTCACACAGAGTCAGCTTCAAAAATTTCCTTCGCGCAGACCTCACGCACTTCAGAGACGGAGCCATCCATGCGAGAAGTTCATTTCATCTTGTCAAAGATCCGTGCGAGCTATAAAATTATCCTGGCAAGTTCCTCGCAAGCTGAACCACCTGGAGCTCATCTACGGGAGCTGCATTATTCATAGCAGTTGAACCTAGCGAGCCTTCTTCTATAGCTAATTCATCAACGTGAGAACCACGGGAGATGCATAATAGGCAACACTTCGCCTCGCGAGGCACGGGTTCCCAACTTTTCAATCAATACACAGGGACATATTTAGGATCCCATAGCATTTAGGGCACACATATCGAGGTGCTGAGTTGTTTCCCTCTTCTCGAGGCAACACTTGGCCACAAATGAGCCACAGTAGCATTGCAAACTAGGGCATTTCTCTTCTATTTTCTGATTGGCCAGAGTAAGATATTTTTTGTGGGAGTTGTATATAAGCTGTATCTTTTAGCAGAAAGGCATCTAACATTTTAACCCAATTTGGCTCTGGCTTAGGTTATTTTAGGGTAAGGGTTAGGTCATCTTTTTCACCTTTTTCTTTGCTCCTTAGCTCAACATTTGTTGGCTAAGTCCTTTGTAATAGCTAGGACTTTTTCTATAAGAATCAAGACGGTGTAAGCTTGTAAAGTTCTGGAGTCTGCATTGACTGCAGCCTAGAGGGCTGACATTGTAAGTATTTTATAAGCAATGCAAAATTAGTTATATTGAATCATCCAATTTGTAATGCTCTTATTTCTTTTAAGATATTTATGGATTGTATGCCCCTATGGATGCATGAGCTTGTAGCCAGGCAACCATAGCAACTGCAGTAGTTTTCCTTGTTCTAATTTTTATCCCTTGAATTGATTATATCTTTGGGGAAGAATGGGATTATTCTTCCTTGCATTTGAGCTTGAAGCGAAGTGAAGGACTGATGTGGTTCTAGCCTTTTCCTTGTTATATTAGCCCCTGTTTCAGCTAATATATCAGTCCCTATTTTATTACTTGTTGTGTCCCAAGTGTGCTTCGCTTATTGGTTGGTGGTGAAAGTTATTTAAAAATCAAAAATAGAATAAAACAAGGGGTGAATCATCACAACTCTGAAATCCTAGACCTGCAAGATACAGGGTCCTTTGTAGCAAGTTTTGATAAGTAAGAGTTTGTCCCACAGGGAAAGGTGATCTAAGGCTCCAAGGGAGCCGTCTCTAGTAGTCCCTCCAGATCTGTCTACAGATCTGGCAGTCCTAAAAGGAGGGGAGTTTAAGGTCACTTATTCTAAGTATTCTAATAACTAAATTACAGAAAGGATTGAGAGGATGGATGGAGTGTGGAAAATAATTATAAAAAGGTGAGAAATATGTTATTGGGCCAGGGTCAGAGGAGTTTTATAACTCATATTTAGATCTGATGTTATAGAAATCCTGTCCAGAGGCTACATTATCACCTCTGAGGAGAAAGGATCCAACCCATCTCTACTGCCATGACTCCACCCTTAGGGCTATAACCTGTCCACTTGAATGGTCACAGACTATCCCATAGGGGAGCCACTATCCAGGGATGGGTCAGAACATAACAAATAAATCATTGCAGGCACTATTTCATCCAGGCTACCAGCTCAAGAATCCATAGGGAACCTCAACCTCTAATGTTCTATATGTGGGTCTAAGGCTAGAAAACCATGATAGCCCAGACACATAGAACCAGCAAGCGATTGAGTACAACCTTCAATCCAGCTGTCCATTGCTTGAGAGAGGCTACAATGGTCTAGTCACCAGCCTATAATCTCTATAACCAGATTAGATCCAACATCTAATGGCAGATCTATACAAATATGGGGGAGTCTACCTCTGTACAATCTCTCACCAGGCTTCTACAAGCTCAGGTGAAAAGAAGAAGGATCCATCTTGGATCGGTGGATCAGAATCACCCTAAGGCTATAATCTGTCCACTTAAATGGTCACAGACTATCCCAGAGGTTATCCTCCTCACGGAGCCCAAAACAAAACAAGATTATCGCTGCTACCACCATGTTCACCAGGATACCAGCTGAAGCTCCCATGGGGGTTCCAGATTTAGTAGGTCCTGTGGTGGGGCTAAGGCTGGAAGACCATGATAGCCCAGACACACAGGTCACTTGGATCTGAGTGGCCCTTAAAATCAATCCTCCATTGCTTTGAAACACAGCCAAGGCAATGGGGGATCACAAGGCAGCAACCTTGCACAGAACATCTCACATATAAACAACAATCCCACAAAGTACAAATCCTATTGCAAAACTTCCATTAATCTAACTCAAACACATATACAAAGTCATAGCCAGCAATTGCTGGACTATGGAGAGAAGAAAAGAAAAAGAAAAAGAAAAACTACTTACTGCTAAAAAGAAAGAGAAAAGAAAAGCGATCTGAGATAGGTTCCCAGATACCTAAACCTAAGCTAGGCCTGGGTATATATAGCAGTGGGGTGGCGGCGCATTAGGGTTAAGAAACCCTAATTTTAATGATGCCACGTGGCCTTATACTGATCCTTGGATGCCTCGGCGTGTGTGCATAGAGATTTGAGCATGGGAGTGCGTGCCCTAGTCACTGGAAATTTCCAGAATGCCCTCTACTGAAGAGATGGAAGTTTAGACTCAAAGCCTCGCCAGGTAGCTGTAGTTTCCCAGACTTGTCATGTGGTAGCTCATTGCTCTTCGCTAGGATGGTTTGACACTGAAGCTTCAGCCGTCGCGAGGTTGCCTTGGTTTGCTCTTTAGGTAGTCGCGCGGTAGAGAGTTGAGCTCACGATGGGTTGGTGTTCGCGAGGTTGAATAGAAAACACAGCCTCAAGCGTCGCGAGGTTGCAATTCAAGTAGTCGCGCGGTAGATTAGTCTTCGCTGGGCAGCAGCGCGAGAACTGCGCGAGGTTCTTTGTCTCACTCGATCTTCTCAAGCTTGGCTTTGCTTTCGCCAGGATGCTTTCTTTCTTAAATGGCGTGCGAACTGCGTGAGGCGTTCTTCTTCTGAGAATTGTACCCCGCGGCGACTGCGCGACAGTTGCGCAAGGAATCTTCTGAAGCTCTCTCTCCTCAGCTGTCTTAAGCGAACTTCGCGAGATTGAGAGAGGTCTGCTTTGAACTGTGTGACACTGAGTGATGTGTTCTACTCTTGAGCTTCGCGAGAGCTACGCGAGGTTGAGTTTCTGAAGCTCCTCAGTCATTCATCTACGCGAGAGGTTGCTGTAAAGCCTTGGGAAGCTCAGCTGATCTGCGCGAGGCTTCGAAGTGCATTCTTGCTGAGGGGCATTTGGTGCCAAAGCAGGCTTCATAACAGGATTCTTGGCCTTATTTCACTACTGATTATTTCCTGAACAAAATACTTAAGAAGAGTTTATTAGGTGGCTAAGGGTCTAATCAAAGGTTAAGTTAAGGGGTGAAAAGTGGTACTTTTCAGGTCTTAACATTACTTCTCACCACTTTTTTATTTTATTTTCTAAATCCATTTTCATCCTTCTTCTAAAACCCCTTTCTATAGTACAAATCTATTCTTTAAATTTCTATTTTAGTAGATAGTGACAACCCAAAACTCCCTTTATTTATCCCTACTTTCTAGTGTAGGTTAGGATTGCCTGATCTAGAGGCTTACTATATAACCCTTGTGGTTCTAGATCAGATTTCCCTATGGGAGAACCCTTTCTTATAAAAACTTGCTACAACAGGCCCTGGATATTGCAGGATAGTGTGATTTAGATTGTTGTTTTAAGTGCTATTTTGTTCCACTTCATTCTTCATCTGTGATTTATATTTTCACCATATTGTCAATAATAAAAGTTCAAACAATCTAAAAATCAACCAACAGTAACACCAGCACTTGTTTCTGCAACATCAGCTCAAACCTGCTCTTTCTCCAAATGCTCGTGCAGGATTCACTTCTTATCTATTAGCAACTCAATCTGGGTCTGAAGCATTGACTCCTTCCCCAGCCAAGGCCCCTCTACATCACTACTCTCTGCCTTGTCTAAGAGAAGAGCAGAAGGCCTCTTAGATAGTAGCCAATCCTCGTACCCTGAATAAGTCAAAGTCAGATTCCCTTGCTCTAGATTGTACATATTTGCTGACTGATGCATTTCCCAAAGAGCAGTTATCCAATCCAAATCCCCAGAAGACCCCCGAGAGAAAATCAAGGTGCATAGGGGTGGTTTTGTCACACAAGGCACCTACTGAGTATAACAAAAATGGTGCATCACCTGAGATGGGAAGTAATAGGTACTACTAGTCAAGTCAAGAAGGGTTATACCCTCGTGGCCTCTAGATCAAATTGTGGGGAAGGTCTGGTCAAGCCACGGAAGCCTCCATACCAACTCAGCCTCAGTTAGCTAAAGATGCAGCTCGCATTTATTCCCCTATGGCAACTTGGAGCATCGACCAAAAAAGCAGCGAGCCACCTCTCCTCGAACAACAGAAAAGCGCCCGAAAATGGCAGGATGCTCCCCAAGCCAGACCTGAAGCAGAATAGAGCATCTCCGAAAGCACTCCACCTTGCTAAAGGTAAAAGCGTTAATACAGCGGTAATGCTCAGCCAATACCAAATGCATCATGGAATAACCCCCTTCAAGCTCCGCCAGTATGTCACAGAGCGCAAGAGCGAAGCTCTCACCCCCAGTATAAAAAGGACCTCTGAGAGAAGGCAATGAGAGAAAGCTTCCACATTATGAATATTCTTGATAGGCAATTTTCACAAACTTTCTTCACCAAAATGTTCTCTCAGGAATTTTACCGAACACCTGGAGGGCCCACTGACAAGGCCTTTCTCATTATCACATTTTTTCAAGCCTAAAGTCATGTGGACGACCTTAGCATAACCCGATTTTGGTACCACCCTAGCAAGGCCTCGATGTAGACTCAAATTCGATAAAATGAGAGCTCTTCAAGTGTTGGAGTTTGCTCACAAGTCACAAAGCAGAAGACATGGTTTTCCACATCCTAATGAGAAACAACCGTGTGAATGAGGTCCCAAAATAGAGGAACATCAAGAAAAGATGAGAAACGGGCCAGCTCGAGTTGATCCAACCCCGTAAGTTTGTTCTCATTTAAGCTAGCAAGCCATTTCTTCTAAAAACTTGGTCCTACACCGAAAGAGGGAAGTATAAAAGTCTTGAACCCCCCCGGAGAGGCGGGGTCGTAAAGCGGGTCCATGGTCATACGAATTCATTTAAAGGAATCATGATTCAATGTAGGACAATGGACCCACCCTCGAGAAGAAAAGACAAAAATGTTAGAGCAAAATCCAAAGCTCGACTTAGAATAGAGATAAAAGAATGCTTTCTTGGGTCTTATAGGCCCACCACTGCCCAAAAGCACCTACCGTGTGTAATATACACGCTAGTTTAAAATTTGCCAGAAATTTCCTAGTGTGTGTATTACACACGCTAAGCTAAAAAATTTCCAAAAACTGCTTAAAGTGTATATTACGCACGCTAAGCCAAAAAATGTCCATAAATGCCAAGCATGTATAATACACACGCTAGACCAAAAAAGAAGGAAAAGAAGGGAAGGGGAAGGTCTGCCTTCCCATCCCTTAGGACCAATACACCAGCATACAATAGACTAACTTCTCTTTTATGGCACCCCAAGCCACGAGCTGGGACACCTGTGTTTACCACTTAAACGGTTTTAGACTCTTCTTTAATAGGAACCATGCTCACAACAAACAAAGGAGAAGTGCATGGACCCTGGCCATTTCAGCCAATTGTTAAGCAGTGAAAAATGCCATTTTTCACCTCCTAACCTGACCTTTCATAGACCCTTGAGCTGACTAATAAGGTGTTTTGTGTGTATTTTGTAGATAAGTAATAAATTGTAGTCTTAGTGCAGGCATCCACCTAAAATGGCTAAAGAAGTAGTCTACTACTCAATATGTGCTCAAACAACCCAAAGGCCAACCAATCGAAGAGTCCATGGAGCTTTAAAAGGTCATGAGAAGGTCATGGGACCAACTGGGTGTGCTTGGGACTAAGTGCAGTTGCAAGGAATGAACATTGAACCCACCTAGAGGCTGTTGAGGGTTGAACAACTGAAGAACAACCACAAACGATTGTATGCCAGCTCTAGAAACAAAATCCAACCTATTGAGAGGAATGGAGTTGGAAATATGAAGAGCTCGTGAGGTTCCAGTACCTATCGAGAGGTTGGAGGTACAATTGTGAATCCTGTCAAGAGGATACCTAGAGGTGCAGGGGAAGTCAAGATGTTCCAGATACTTATCGTGAGGTTCAAGTGAACCTGTCGAGCAGTGCGTGGTAACCTGTTGACAACTCACCTAAAGCTATGCCCATTCTGTCAAGGTTTGAAGTAACCTATCGAGAACTTAAATGAAATTATATAACTAGTCGACAGGTTGACTATAACCTATCGAGAGGATGAGTGAAGAACTGGACAAAAGGTGAAGATGTACTCCAATCCTGTCGATTAGTTTACATGAACCTATCAAGAAGTCTTCAATCTTGTCGAGTTGTCTCCAAACCTATCGAAAGACACTTCAATCTTGTCGATGAGAACACCAAGCTGATTCAGAACCTGTCGAGAGGTTCCTTGAACCTCTCAATAGTCAAATTAGGAACTTCTCAGTTCTATTCACAATAGTTGCCAACTTCAAAATTCTTTACATGAGTTCCAAGGCATATTAATGACCCTTGAGGGTATTCTTGGAACACCACTGAGCATGAATGAGAACCCTAACTGCATCACATGGGCCTACCTATTTTAGACCAATGGGGAAAGAGCTTCTAGAGGAGAAATCAACCACATCAGCAGCCCAAAATAACGTAATTATTTTCTTGGGTTCTGATTGGCTGAAATAAATATGACAAGAGAGAATAGTATAAAAGCTTGCAGAATTTACAGAACTATCATCTAGAAATCGGGAGAACTAAAGCAAAAATCTGATCTCCATTTTCCCTCTAAAAATTCACTCTCTCTTCTTCCTCCATTCTCTTCTCAGCCAATTATGGTTGGCTAAACCCCTTTAGTAGCTCGGGTGAGGTTGAGAGCTGTAAGTTGAGAGATTAAAAGCTTTGTAGGAGGATTAGGTGTTGGAGAAATTATAGATCTGAGAACAATTAATTGACTGTTATATTGAGTCAGTCATTGTTGAATGAAAAGTTAATTTAGATCCATAGATCTTTTGATTGCCATTTGATTTCCCTAGATCTAATATCCCTGTGGATGCCTAAGCTTGTTGCCTTGCATCCACAACATCTGCAATGGTTTAGATGTTCCAATTAAGGTCCCTGAATTGAGACAATCTCTGGGATGATCTGTGACCATTCGAGTGGACAAATCATAACCTTAAGAGAGCAATAGGTTGGACTATTGTTGACCTTGGAGGCATCAGCCCTGCTGTGTGCATGCACAAGATCCACTTGGAGGAGGGTTCCAAACCCTCTAAAGAGATGCAGAAAAAGTTAAACCCCCACATGCAAGAGGTGGTGATGAAGGAAGTGGTCAAATTGTTAGATGTTGGAGTCATCTATCCTATTTCAGATTCTGAATGGGTGGCACCTACTCAACTGGTACCTGTTGCTGCAATAAGTGTGCATGATTTATTTGTATGTTGAAAACATACTTGCGAATGATGAATGCAACTGAATTTGGAAAATAAAAACGAATAAGGAAATATCAGCACAGAGAGAAGTTAATTAGCCTGCAAGATCAGGGCCAATTGTAGCAAGTTTTAAATGTAAGTGAGTAAAAGATCGTCCACAGGGAATTTATTTAAAATGTAAGATAAACCTCCAGATCTGAGCTACCAGATCTGGCCTCTGATCCTATCTATAGAGCAAATAAGATGGGAGGTTGAATTTGTCACATTAACTAAATGATAAAAGTAAAATTAAAACTAAGTCATCCAGATCTGAGTTGGGGAGATTTTGATGTAATTTAATAAGAATGGAGAAATAATATCTAACTTTGATTTGGTCCTTGATGCAAAATGAGAATAAATGTAGATCAAATGAGATGTGATCCAATCTTCATCTGGCTACAAGCACAGATGCAAGAGAAAGTAATCTAACTCAAGGGTTAGAGTTAAACTTATGGTTATGGTCTGTCCACTTCAATGGCCACAGACCATCCAATAGTCTTTAATCTAAACCCTTAATTCAGAACGAGAAACACCACTACAAATGTTGTGAGAGATTAGGTTACAAACACAAATTCTCATAGGGATAATGAATTAAGGGAAATTACTTAAAAAACAGTAAATCTAAAGGAGTCTAGTGCAATAAGGAGATCACAGGGAACCCTCAACACGAATCCAATTGAGAACGTACGGTTCATAGCAACCTTTTTAAATTCACCATTACAATTACAGAGCACAACTTAAACAACTCTCAGATTTGTAGTCTTGAGTACAATTCTCTTTTGAATTACAGAAGTATCTCACAACTCTCAATTACAAATAAAAGTTAGGCTATTACAGGAGTTTCAGACAAGCTATCTGAATTGGAAATGAGGCAATAGAAATGAAACTCGAAATCTGGATCCCCAAATTGGGCAAATGGTTCATCTATTTATAGTTTCCCCCAAGTCTAGCTCAGATGTGTATCAACCAATCAGAATTGGTTAGATCTGTATCAACCAATAGGAGTCGAGCACAAGGATCCAGATCTGTTTTGGCCAATCAGAACTGCTTGATTTGGTTTAGCCAATCAGATGATAGAAGCATCAATTCTGTTATGTAATTCAAAAATCTGTTATAGCTTTTAGAAGTTCCCGCCAAGTGATTTCATCTTCGGGTGTTCACATGGGGTGGAATATGCCTTTGGTTCGTGCTCAGAATCTTCTAGAATGTCTCTGGGTTTTTAATAGCATTGGGGCGCGTGTAAAGATTACTGAATTACCCTTGCAGATTCTGGGGGTCTTCAGAATACCATTTCGCATAGTTTGGAGAACTTTTTGCAAGGTACTGTGACTTCTGAAGCTCTTTTCGCACCGTTCAAGTTCTTTTCGAAAAGTTCAGAAATCTTTTCGAAGTGTTCAGGTGCTCTTCGAAAACTAAGCCTGGAGCTTTGAGTTCTTTTCGTAAAGTTCATGTTCTTTTCGAAAAGTTCAGATTATTTTCAAAAATTTCAGATTCTTTTCGAAAAGCAATCTGTAATGCATTCTTCTGTTCGAATAGCTCCACACCTCTTTCCAGGTTGAAACCAGCCCTTTGTCCTCTTTAGTCTAGGCATTTTGACAGTTAGTGAGGTTGTCCCTTCTCCTTCTTCCTTCGAATCAACATGGATTATAATCTTTTGGCACTTTTAGACTGCTTTCATGGTTAAGCCCGCCTTTATTATTAGCTGTGAAACAAACATTTAAAACACTTATTTAGTTCTCTCAAAGGTCTATCAAGACCCAGGTTAAAGGGTGGAAAATGGTATTTTCTAGTTCTCAACAGTACCTAGGAAATCTGGAATCACTATGATTAAAACTGATTTTGGTGAGCTAATTCTAATTAGGGAAACCACAGGTTAGAGGGTGTGCATTGATTATCGAAAGCTCAATTTAAAAATCAGAAAATACCATTTTCCTTTGCCCTTCATAGACCAGATTTTGGACAAGTTGGCAGGCAAGCATTTCTATTACTTTCTTGATGAATATTTTGGATAAAACCAAGTCCCTTTTTATCCACAAGATCAAGAGAAAAATACTTTTGCATGTCCATTTGGCGCCTTTGCTTATAGAAGGATGCCATTTGGATTGTGCAATGCCCCTGCACCTTTCCAAAGGTGTATGTATGCTATTTTTTCTGACATGATTGATCAATTTTTAGAGATATGCATGGATGATTTCTTTGCCTTTGGAGACAGTTTTAGTCAATGTCTACACCATCTCAGCCTTGTGTTGCAGAGATGTGAGGAAAGCAACTTGGTTTTGAGTTAGGCAAAGAGTCATTTGATGGTCAATCAAGGCATTGTCCTTGGCCATATTATTTCCCACATAGGAATTGAGGTAGACAAGGCTAAAATTGATTTTATTGTACATTTTCCCCCACCTAAAACTGTGAAACAAGTCAGATCTTTCTTGGGGCATGCTGGTTTTTATAGGAGATTCATCAAAGACTTCAGTAAAATCTCAAACCTCATTGTCACATGTTGTGCCAAGAGGTTCCTTTTGAATTTAATGATGAATGTCTTATTACTTTTGAGCTTTTGAAAGGTTGTTTAACCTCTACACCTATCCTTCAAGCACTTGATTTTTCTTTGCCATTAATGTGTGATGTATTAGATTTTGCTATTGGTACAGTTTTGGGGCAAAGAAAAGACAAAGCACCTTGTGTGATTGCTTATGCAAACAAAACCATGACTGATGCTCAGTTAAATTACACCACAACTGAGAATGAATTGTTCACAATTCTCTATGCTTTGGAAAAATTCAGGTCTTATGTGTTGGGATCAAGGATTGTGGTGTTGACTGACCACTCAGCCCTGAAATACTTTTTGTCAAAAAAGGATGCTAAGCCAAGATTAATCAGATGGATCCTCCTATTACAGGAGTTTGATATTGAGATTAAGGACAAGAAAGGGGTTGAAAATGTGCTTATAGACCACCTATCCAGGATCCTAGCTACTTAGTTTGATAGGCTGCCTATCAATAACTCATTTCCTGATGAGCAGTTGTTTACTGTCAGTACTTCTGCACCTTGGTTTGCAAACATAGTGAACTACTTGGCAGTGGTTAGGATTCCCCCCCATTGGAACAAAATGGATAGGGAGTTGTTCTTCTCCCAGATAAGACATTACATGTGGGAGGATCCATATCTGTTCAAGCATTGTGTAGACCAAGTTATGAGGAGATGTGTCCCTGATGATGAATTCCACAATATACTAACCATGTGTCATGAACAGGCTTGTGGAGGCTGTTTCAGTAGCAACAAGACTACTAGCAAGGTACTCCAAAGTGGATTTTATTGGCCCACTCTCTTCAAGAATGCATGGCAGCATTGTAAGGCTTGTGAAAGATGTCAAAAGATGGGAAGTATCTCCAAAAGAAACACCATGCCTTTACAGCCTATACTGGTTGTTGAACTCTTTGACATTTGGGGGATTGAATTCATGGGTCCCTTCCCTCCTTCCTATGGATACAATTTTATTCTTGTGGCTATGAACTTTGTGTCCAAATGGGTTAAGTCCATAGCCACAAGAACCAATGATCAAAAAATTATCCTCAACTTCTTAAACGACAACATTTTCTCTAGATTTGGCACTCCCAGGGTTATCCGTAGTGATGGGGGAAGCCAGTTCTGCAATAAATAGTTTGAGAACTTGCTTTGAAAGAACTTTGTGACACGTAGAGTTGTCACCCCATACCACCCACAGACCAGTGGACAGGTGAAAATTTCTAATAGAGAAATCAAACACATTTTAGAGAAAACTGTGAGAGGAGAGGAATTGGTCATTGAGGTTAAATGATGCTCTTTGGGCTTATAGACACCCCAATAGGGATGTCTCCCTTTAGGCTAGTGTATGACAACACATGCCATTTACCAGTAGAGTTAGAATACAAAGCCTATTGCGCTATTAAATCATTGAATGTTGATCTAACTTCTGCTGCCATGAATAGGAGGCTCCAGCTGTCAGAGCTAGAAGAGCTGAGATTGGAAGCATACTCTAATGCAAGGATCTACAAAGAGAAAGTCAAAGCCTTCTATGACAAGCATTTGCTGAGGAAGGAGTTCACTGCTGGCAACCAGATATGACTTTTCAATTCTAAATTGAAAATTTTCCCAGGCAAGTTGAGATCCAGATGGGAGGGACCTTACATGGTAGAGCATGTATCCCCATCTGGAGCTATTGAATTTAAGGATCCAAAAGATGGTAGGATCATGAAAGTTAATGGTCAAATGCTCAAGCTCTTTGTTGAAAATGTAGTAGAGCCTGTGGTGACCATTCACCTTCAAGAACCTCCCAAGTGTGATTGATTTTCAATAATATAGACTATGTACCATAACTGTTTGTTTTTGTCAGTTTTATTACTGCTTCTGTTTTCAAAACTGTCTGACTTTGTATATAGGTGCCATATTTTATTTAGGTGTTTCATGTGGGTTATTGAGTCCACCTTGATAAAGTTAGGATGGGTCCCAAGTCAGGAGAAATCCAATGGGAATAAAGCAGAATTGACAGATTTGTGTGAAGGGAGACAAGGGAATTGCTGAGAAATAGGTTGAGAATGCAAAATAGACCTGTCGAGAGGTTTGCATTGATGTTCGATAGGTTTTGAAGGTTCCTAATGAACATCTCAATAGGTTCTGAGGGTGTAAAAGTGATATTCGATAGGTTCTAAAGTTGTGAAGTATGTTTTCGATAGGTTTTTATACCTATCGAAAGGATAAATGCTGAGTTTTCTAAACCTGTCGAGAGGTTGGAATCTGAAGCCTGTGTACCTTTCGAGAGGTTCAGCCAACCTCTCGACACCTTCAGCCTGAGAAGTCCACAAGTTTAAAAACCTATCAAAAACATACTTTAAAACTTCTCCCTAATCCTGTCAATAGGTTGATGCAACCTATAGACATCTTCTCCCGAATCCTATCGACATTCAATTTTGACTGTTTTAAACCTATCGACAACTCAACTCAGCCATTCGACAGTTTTTGCTCTGAGCTCCATTCCTTGTCTGCCGATTTCCCAGTTCCCTCGTCTTCCTCCACCTCACTGGTTTATACTCCAAGCACCTTGTCATTTTTCCAAGTACTTTAATTTCACAAAGGCTACATTTTGCACCTAGTTTGAGTTGGTTTGGTGCCATATACAGCAAGCTCTAAGAAACCCTAGGTTTTTGTGGGTAAGTTCTTCTTTAACCTCCACTCTCTGAATTTTGAGCTTTGTACTTTCATTTTTAGTTTGTGTGATAATTCATTTGGGATAAAGGAGATTACTGTGAAGTCTTGAGAGTTAATTGTGTGGATTGCTTGTCCAATGGCTGACTGTGAGGATACCTTAGCTGAACTATTTAAGACCCCTTCTAAACCTGTCCAAAAGTCCACTAGGAAATCTAGTAGGCTAGGCACATAGCAAAAGGAGAACCCACATGATAAGAGAAAGCTTGTCATGGATAAAGCTGAGAAACCTGAGAAGGCTAAGAAAGTGAAGAAAGCTAAGAAAATAAAAATTAGTAAAGGAGTTGTTGAGGATATCCCAGAACTTGACCCTATGCCTGAGCCTAACCTTGTGCCTGAACCTAACCCTGAGGAGGTACCTGAAATCCCTGAGCACCTAACTACTCCTAATGAATTTGTTGATGCCTTAGGCCTGATCCCAGAGAGAGTTATTGACATACCCTATTTTTCTAAGGAAGAGGAGTGTAAGGACACCTTGGACTATTTGGTAAAGGCAGGCCTGACACCCTTGTTGACACCATTGTAAGAAAAATCTTACCCTTGGCTGGTCAAACTATGGTATTAGAACATCAAAATGATGATGAAGCCTAGGTCAACTAAGCCTTCCCTTGTTATTTTGACTGATAACTGCGAGCTAGTTGTGGACTACAGTGATATAGGGTTGACATTAGGTGTCCCATCAGTTTTTCACTCAATCTATGGTTTAGGAGCACTTGAGAGTGTATCCTTTAGAGCAATGGCTAGACACCTAGCCCAAGGCATTGTGGGCTCTAAGGAGTCACTGATGAGAAGAGATCTAGACCCCAGCCGACTATTCATAGACTCAATTTTGAGGAAAAATATATATGTCAGTGGACACCAGTAGGAGAGGAGGACCCCCATAGTGGATGCCATGTACTTTTTCTCTAGAGGCCAGTTCCTAAATGCCTCTTAGTTGGTATTTGAGGCAATGGTAGATGTGAATGAAAAGATTAGAAAAGTAGAAGCCTTGTCAGGGTTACCCTACAGTAGGCTCATCACTGCTTTGCTTAAGAAACAAAAATTTGTAATGCAAAAGGATGAGCCAATGGAAAAGGTGACTCCAAAAGTGTTTGGGAAGAGGGCATTTTCTGCTAGTAGGACCCTAATTGGGAAGAGCAAGAACAAATCAGTTAAGGATCCTGCATTGGAAGCACCTCAGGTTGCCACATTAGTAACTGCACGTGCTATACCCACAGCCCCTTCAGCTAGCTCAGCAGCTACAACTGGGCCATCTATTCCATCTAGCTCAGAGCTTCTCCTCACTTTTGCTGGTCCTAGCTCAGAGCCTCCACCAGTAACCTTTCCACCCATACCCATCCCTTCCACTTATATGCTTTTGCCTGTAGTCAACTCTGTTATTGCCAGCTTCTCCATTCCATCACCCTCTCTACCATCCATCACACCTCGTATACCATCCTTTGCAGTCTCCATACCTCCCAGCAGCTCAGCCATCCTCTCTACTATCACCACATCCACACCTTTGTCAGCTTCTCCTACAACAGACCCCACCCCAACCTTACCTTCACTCCCCATTATATCCATATCAGCTGTTGAACCTATCAGCCTACATCCTCTACATCAGCTGAAGACCTGGATAAAGCAGCCCTTGGTAACTAAAATTGACAGGCTGAAGATGGAGCATAGATGGGAGAAGCTTCATTGGGAGGGATTGTGCAAGTAAGCCCACACCCTATATGATGCAGAGAAGCAAAAATCTGAGATGCTAGCCTGGCTAGCTAACACACTGCAAACCACCCTACTAGAAGGATGCCACCCTCAGCAGCTGGGGTGTCCATAAATGAGCCCACCAGGCCCTAGGCCAGATACAGCCCTAGAAAGCCAGCTACCAAAAGGACAAAGGAGGGTGCTACCAGTGCTGAAAGACTGAAAAGGAGGATGCAGGTCAAGGAGGATTGTGACAAGCTAGCTGCACAACAAGGATGGGAGGCAATGTCTTTATCAAGCACACACTCAGAGTCTGATTAGGATAGACTATGTTTAGGATTTGCTTGTAGTCATTAGCTTGTAGTTAGGATTTGTTTATAATTAGTCTATTTTTTATTGTGCTCTATATATTTCTTTTTAGATTGTACTGCTTCTTTTGATACTTTGTAATCACATGTGTGCAATAAAATTGTTGTTTTGTCCATTCCACTGTGCCTCTTGCTTTCCTTCGTGTTTAATTTTGTTCTCATATTTTTTTTCTTATGCTTCCTTTGCTACTGTCTTTGTATTTACCCTATTGTTTCCTTCTACAGCAGTGAGGACACTGCTCCTCATAGGTTTGGGGGTATGGCAAGGTGTGCCAATGGAGTAGTTAATGTTTGAGCAGCTATATTGAAAAAAAATATATATATTGTGAAAATAAAGTAAATTCCCACCTGATTTTTGAAAAAGTGGAAATTTAAAACTTTTTAAGACTGAAAAATTGTTGTAGCTCTAACATTTTCATGAAACAAATGTCAAGAATTTTAAAAAAATGATGCTTAGTGAAGTTGAAAACAAAGAAAATTATGAGGATATACCCCAGGAAGTTGATGGAAGACTATACCCAGTGAGATTTGGGTCTGAAAAATTTTCTTTGAAGAGTGTTTTGGCAATTTTTCTACTCTAAGGACTGATTGAATCTAGCCTTGCTCACTAGAAGTTAGGCAAATCCAAGTTAAAAAAGTTTGACAACATTCATGACATTGACGACATGAAGTAGGGCCATCCTTTGGACAGTTTGAACTTAAAAATCCCCACCTTTGAACTGCCCTTGATACACACCATTTGTGCCTTGAAAATCCAAGTTTTTCTTTGATAAAAACCAAAAAATTTGAACCCAAAACTCAGTGACCTGATGCAGCCTAACCCTTATCCTGAGATTTCAGAAGGAGAAGGTGAAAGAGTTGAAGAAGGTAGAGTTGATTTGATATTTGGTTGAAAGAGAAGAAAATACATTGATGGCAGTTGTGGCATTCCAACCCATGAAAAGAAAAAAAAAATAATTTTTTTTTTTTTTTTTTTTTAAATGTGTGAGAAAAATACAAAAGAAAAGCATACAAAAAGAAAAAGAAAAGAAAAATAGAAAAGCAAAATAAAAGAATAAAAAAGAGAAGTAATTTCATTGAAAGATTGAAAGAGGATTAGAAACTGATCACTTCAATTCTGAAAATTCAAGAAGTAGATGGAATTGTGCTGAAATGAAGAAGGTGTGTGCACCACCTCCCTACCTTACTAATTTCTCAAATTTGAATCCTATTCCACCCTTTAATCTTTATAAACCTCACCCATAAGCCACATTACAACCCAAGAAAGAGACCCTACTGATCTGAAATGGATTGAGTTGTCATGTGGAGATAAGGATATGTGTAATCTATGGTGAAAAGAGCTAGAAAATTTCAGAAATTAGAGCAATGCTTGTGATCATGCTTCCAGTCCTATTTGAGGGTTGTAACTGCTCTTGAGCTGTGTGAAATGATACACCAGTGGTTTTCATGCACCGCAAACAAGGCTTGTAAAAGAGTTTCTCGTCATTCCCACTCCTGCTGGAAAGGATATAGATTGAATCGAAAAACTACGTCCAAAAACCACATTTTTGTTGGAAATTTAGTCCTCGTTCTAGATTGGTCGGAAGCTTGATGACCCCCCGTCATTTTAGCGACGATCTGATGGAATTTCACCTCCTTGGGGAGAGGTGCTTGTAGACCCTGGGTGTTATCATATTTCGTGTGACCGCCCATGGCACCGCCGATATCGTAGAGATTGATGTGGAAGGTTCGTCCATCAATTTATGTTGTTAGGTTCCCATCGGTTTCTCTCCATTTGAGGTTTTGGAAAAATAGTTTAACCAGGCGAGGGTAAAAATATGGATGGGAGGGTTGGAGTAATGGTTCCAATCCAGATCGTCTAAGGTAATCTAAAGTCTAGACGGTCGTGTCATCATTCACACAAATATTCTGGTCAAAGGACCACTCTGGTTCAAAGGCTTTTACGACCCACCATTTTACGAGTTGTTCCTGACTCGGTGGAGGTTCCAAACTCGATGGGGCCTTGCCCTTCAATTTCTTAGAGAGTTTAGGTCAAACCGTAGGAAGCTTAGATGCAATTTTCTTTTTGGAAGCCATAAAATTTGTGATGAAATGAAACGGAGAAGATTCTCGGGTTTTACCTAAATGCGATGCTCCAATCACAAGAATCTAGTTGATGAAGATGCATGCATGCTAATCCATGAAGTTTTTGTCAGATTTAGGATGGGAAATTGCTTGTTTTCAAATGAAACAACCCTCGTTCTTCATGAGAGAGAAAAATAAGAGAGGGCCCTATGGTTTCAAAATGTCGAAAATGACAAGATTGGGGGTTTTCCAGCCCCCTTACACTTTCATCAGTTGCCGCAGCGAGCACAAGTTCTCACCGCAGCGAACTTCAATCTAACTGCAGTGAGGTGTATAGAAAGTAGAGCTGCTTGGTTTGTTTTGTTTTGGCTTCTTGCACTCTATCCCAGACTTTTACCTTTGTGTACTACTGTATGGGACCTGTAAATTTGTAGTTACTACCACTATCATCCATGTAGATTGAAATTATCAATGTCCTATTGACCTTCGGCTGTTATACACCCTCATAACAATGTTATCATTAAATATATACCATAGGATATGGTCGATTACTAATACACTAGTACATAGAAAGTGGCTAACCTTAGTCGAACAGTCGCAGGTATTGATCTCGGATTTCTGCCTCATGTTCCCACGTCGCTTCGACAATAGAATGATTATGCCACTAAATTAAGACAAGTGGGATACGCTTTGCCCTCAAAATCTGCTCCTTACGGTCTAATGCCTTCGTTGGTTCTTCGATCAGAGTTAAATCCTCTTGAACTTCTATTAGCTGATAATCTAATACGTGTGCGGAGTATCTCACATACTTCCTTAGCAATGACACATGGAAGACGTCATGCACACAGGACAACTATGGAAGTAAGGCAATTCGTTATGCTACTTCGCCGACTCGACCCAAAATTTCAAAGGGTCCTATGTAGGGTGGACTTGCTTCCCTCATTTCCCGAATCGCATCACGCTCTTAGTTAGTGAGATCTTGATGAACACATGATCTCCAGTCTGACAAAAAGTGTGAGTGTTAGAATGATGTACTGTCATTCAGAACCACATAATAATAATTGATTCATGTTTACCTAAAACTTGATGCTGGTTCTTTTGAGATCGGCATAACTTTTTTGTCGGCTCTGAGCCACTTTCAACCTTTCATGGATGATTCGAATGGTCTTATTCGTTCTTTCAATTCATTTTGGGCCCAATAGTACCCGTTCTCCAACTTCCTCCCAATTAATCAAGGATTTTACATCAGCGACCATATAGTGCTTTGAAAGGAGCCATTCCGATGCTTGTTTGGTAGCTATTGTTGTATGCAAATTCGATCAAGGGTAAGTGCTTATCCCATGATCCTTGGAAATTTAGCATATATGCCCTAACCTTGAACCCATCCCTTCTTGGAGATGCTGCTAAAACTATGATGTATATAGCAAGCCTCTATCAGATATAATGGTAGCAGGTATACCGTGTAATCTAACAATCTCTTTCAGGTATAATTCTGCAAGTTTGCTGGTTGTATATCGCGTGTTGTAAGGTAGGAAGTGAGCAGACTTGGTTAGTTGGTCCACAATTACCACAATGGCGATGTATCCTTTCTGTGCGCTCGCCAGTCCAAGTATAAAATCCATAGAAATGTTCTCCCATTTCCACTTAGGAATTGATAATGGTTGTAGTAGACCTAAAGGGTGTCTATGGTTGGCTTTCACCTATTGGCAAACCAAGCATTTTCCTACATATTCTATGACATCTTTCTTTAATCCTTTCCACCATAAATTCTTCTTAAGGTCATGATACAACATGGTGCTTCCAGGATGAATAGCGTACATAGAATTGTGTGCTTCTTCCAGTATTATGTCTTAGGTCAACATCAGTCGGTACTCATAATCTACCTCTGAACAATAAGAACTCGTCGTCCTTAATAGAGAAATCTCTGGCTGATTTTTATGGATTACTCCTTGCCTGACAGCCATCAGTTCTGTATCGGTCATTTACATCTCGTGAATCTTATAAAAAAGGCTAGACCTCATGGTGATGTTGGCCATCAAGGCTTCGGAGTCTCTAACATCAAATTTTGCCTCACACAAGGCCATGTCTTCAAGTAAATGCCATATGTGTATCCTTGTAATGAGAGGTGATAACCGAGCAGATGATTTTTGGCTCACTGCGTCAACTACCACATTTGCCTTCCGTGGATGGTATTGGATAGAACAATCATAATCTTTAAGAAACTCCATTCATCTTCTCTGCCTCAGATTTAGATCTTTCTGGGTAAATAAGTATTTGAGGCTCTTGTGGTCGGTGAATATCTCAAATGTTTCACCATAGAGGTAATGTCTCTAGATTTTCAAGGTAAAAATTACCTCTGCTAGTTCTTCTCATAATATATCAGTTGTCTTGAACCATATGTAATGACTTTCTCATTCTGGTTTAAGACACATCCTAGTCCACTGTGGGATGCATCGCTGAATACTGTAAGTCCTCCACTGCCGGAAGGTAGGGCGAGTATTGGTGTGGAGGTTAATTTTCTTACGACCTCTTGAAAGTTTTGTTCACGCGACTCGGTCCACTCAAATTTGGTATTCTACTTAGTGAGGCATGTGAGTGTTTCAGTAAGTTTTGCAAATCCTTCAACAAATCTTCTATAGTATCTGGCTAATCGTAGAAAGCTACGAATTTCGGTTACAATTCTTGGTTGCTCCTATTTTACTACAGCTTCTATCTTAGTTGGGTCCACTCTTATCCCGGCTTTTGAAATGACATGTCCAAGGAAGCTTACTTTCTCTAGCCAAAATTCACACTTACTGGGCTTTGCATACAATTGGGAGTCTCAGAGCATTTTAAGTGCTAGCCGCACGTGCTGCTCAAGTTCCTCTCTCGTCCTTGAGTGAATGCAAATATCATCTATGAAGACAACTACCTGTTTGTCCATATAAGGTTTGAACACTTGGTTCATGAGGTCCATGAGGGATGCTGTGCATTTGTCAGCCCGAATGGCATCACTAGGAACTCGTAGTGGCCATATCTCATGCGGAAGGCTGTTTTGGAATGCCTTTAACATTCACCATCATTTGATGGTAACCCGACCTTAAGTCGATCTTGGAGAAGAATCTCGCTCCTTGTAATTGATCGAAAAGATCATTCATTTTTGGGAGCGGGAAGCAATTCTTTATCATTAGCCTGTTTAATTACCGATAATCGATACAAAGATGCATAAAACCATCCTTCTTCCTGATAAACAGTACGGGTGCTCCCCAGGAAGACACACTCAGCCTAATAAACCCTTTATCTAGAAGCTCTTGCAGCTATTCTTTGAGCTCCTTAATTTCAACTGGTGCCATACGGTAAGGAATTTTCAATATCGATTCTGTGCCGAGAGCTATGTCTACTACAAATTCAACCTCTCTGTCTGGCGGCAAACCCAATATTTCTTTAGGGAATACATCTAGGAGGTCACACATGTTGAGCACTGAAATATACTACTTTCTACCACTTAACCTGACCTATGATGAACCTTTGAGCATGTTAATGATGTCTTTTAAGTGTGTTTTTACAGATAACAGCAAAATAAGAGCTTAATGTTGCAATCCATGTTTTTGAAGCCAAGAAGAAGGAATTTTGTGTTTAGCAGTGGAGCTGATGAATTTATTGAAAAGGCACCATGGTGGTTCACACCATTGGGGCTTTTTAGCATGCTTTGGGGGCCTTTGAAGACCTGCTGAGAGAGAGTGGTGAAGTCGAAGTTTTATGGACTGTTGCTGCAACGAATTGAGGAAACTGGCAATTCAGCAATTTATATATTCAACAGTGCAGCAGTTCAAGTGGCACTTGTGCAGCTTTGGTAAAAGCAATCTTTGAAGCATAAGAGCAGCTGATACCATTAAAGATGTGAGCACTTTAGTGCTGATGCACCAAGCCATAAAACTGCAAAGCCAGCATGCATAGCTGCCTTGAGGAACTCGAACTGTTGGCTGAAGTGTCACTGCTGCACTCAGCAGTTTTAGTGCTGCAAACCAAGACCTTCAAGCTATTTTATTGCTGGAAAATGAGCCACATTAGTAGCACAACTACTGTATTTGAAGGACTAGAGAAGATGTAAAAGCTAGAATGTGGATTGTAGAGCTATTATGTGCTAAAAATAGACTCCACGAGGGGTTGTTTAGAACCCCACGAGCTGGTATGTGCTGAAATCAAGCTATAATGCTGAAAAAAGGCTAAAATTGAACCAGTCGCAACCTATCGAATGGATGTTTGAATTTATCACAACCTATCGAATGGTTGTTTGAACCTATCGCAACCTATTGAATGGTTGTTTGAACCTATCAAGAACCTATCGAGAGGTTCTGATGCTGAAAATGAACCTATCGAGCATCCTGTCGAATGGTTGAATGAACCTGTCGTGATCCTGTCGAATGCACACCTGAAGCCCATTCAACCTATCGAACAAATGCCTGAACCTATCGAGATCGAAGTTCTGAAGCTCCAACCTATCGAACAAATACCTGAACCTGTCGAGATCGAAGTTCTGAAGCTCCAACTCATCGAGGCACGGGTTCCAGCCATCTATTTCACACTTTAGGGACATCTTGGGGATTCCAATGCTTCTAGGGCACACATCCCAATGTCCCACACATCTCAGGGATTTATCTCAGGTTCCATTAGCGAATATCAGTGGTTGACAGGGGCATTTTTGAGAGCTGTAAAGACACATCTGCTGGGCACAAAACTCTGCACATGGGTGTGAACTAATTATTAGCGGGAAATAAATTAGCTTCAGCTGGGCATAAACAAAACCAGATCCCTATCTCTTCTCTGATTGGTTGAAACTCTTAAATAGGGATTAAGCTTAAATTGAAATCCTCTCTTCTGATTGGCTGCAATTGAAGCCACATGGATCGATGCATATGTATAAATACCCATCAATTTTACCATTTTTCTTTAGCAAGAAAAGTAGGAAAGAAGGAATAGCCCGAGTTCTCCTTAGCTCATTTAGGTTTAGTTTAGGTTTTTATTTTCCTTTTTCTTTTCCCCCTTCTCTCTCTAATCTTGCTTGTTGGATTAGATCTAGATAGCAGCTCAGATCTGTTTTGTAATTATAAGTTCGGCATGAAGAAATGTCGATCGATGCACAGACTACAGATCTGAGAGTATTTTTATTGTAAGAGTGACCTTGTTTGCAATGATAATGCTGTTTTTAATACTTCGTTAGATCTAAAGATCTTTTGGTCCCATTAGATTCTCAATCAAATTTGTGTAGAGGAGTTGCTTGATCAGGTCACCCACTTAACTGGTAGACCTCTTGATGACCATCTGATTTCCCTGGGTTTGACATGCCTGTAATTCCCTGAGTCTGTGACCTTGGAATTGCAGCATCTGTAGTGGTTTTAATTGTTCTAATTGAGGCTCTGGCTTTGTAGGAGATCTCTAGGATGGTCTGTGACCATTAAAGTGGACAGATCATAACCTTAAGGTAAATCTAAGCTCAAGCCTGAATTGGATTTATCTGCTGCAATCCATGGATTCGATAAAGTCTATAGGATGGTCTGTGACCATTAAAGTGGACAGATCATAGCCTTAAGACCAGGTGGATCCTGTGATTTGGAGTGGAATTTATACCATGCAGCTGTGCTTATAGCCAGTTGAGGGATGGATGCATATCCTCAGATCTTAATCTGTTTTGCAATAAGAACCAGGTCCTGGCTGCTTATTTCTCACCATTTGATCTTTATTTGTCCATCCATCTTCCTCCATCTTTCAGTTTAGTTTTATTTCAGTTTTGTAGAATTAGATCTAATGACACAGAAAAACTCTCTTTTCCCTGTTTTCATAGAATTGCCAGATCTGTAGCCAGATCTGGAGGTCTACTATACTCGTAGGTTTAGATCACTACTCCCTATGGGACAAACTCTTACTTATTAAAACTTGCTACAAAGGACCCTATATCTTGCAGGTCTAGGATATTTTCAACGTGCTGAATTCATCTCTGTTTTCTCCTAATTTTTACATCTTAAATCAGCACACTAGGAATCCACAACAACACACGAAAGGAATATCGATGAGATTAACTTTTTTCTCCTTCCCCTCTTATAAGAAAGCCAGGTACCCATGAAATCCCTTGTTTAGTACTCATTTGTCTCGAATGGCGAATATCAAGGGTATGACATTCGGCTGGGTACTGTAGGATTTGAATGATTTCCCTCTCTTGGGGTGAAAAGTGACTATTTTCCTGTAAACACCTAAATTTGGCCCAAGGCCCGAATAGCTTACAGTTTGAGAAAGGCGTACCCTCCAAGCTTCTGAGAGAACTTCTTGAACCCTTAGAACTTAACCCAAACCCTTAGGAATCAGCCCTAACCTATAGAACCCCTCTTGAACCTGTTTTAAATCCTCCCGGGCAATGGTTGAAAAGACGAGTGCAAAAATTAAAACAGGACTCTGCTAGGCCTAGCGTGTGTATTACACACACTAGGCCAATTTCGGCAGATTTTTGCCTAGCATGTCTAATAACACGCTAGGCAAAATTTGGCCTTTGTGGGCCCCATAGCGGGTTCTGAACCTCCAAAATTCTCAGAGAACACTATTCCCATACCTAGCATGTCTAATACACACGCTAAGTTTAGGAACAGTGACTTTTGGGAATTTGGTAAGATTTTGAATTTAGAGATTGACTTGTTGACCGCCCCATCCATTGGGGTTGGTTTCAGTAGGACTGTAGCACCCCCATTAAGCCTATTTGCAACCATTTTAGCCACATAGATGCCTATCCTATCATCTACCATTAAACCCAAGTTCCCTCTTCTCTAAGCTCTAGAAAACCTAGAAAACCTTAGATCCTCATTACCTAATTGCTAAACCCATGAGGACATAAACCCCTCACTAGCCGTCTCCTCTTCTATAAATAGAGACCCCCCCCCCCTTGTTAAGGGCTGGAAAAAAAATTCTAAAAAGGGAGAAAATTCTAAGAGACCTCCCTTCCCCATTTTAGCATTTTATCCATAAAATTCTAGAACTTAGGTTCACCCTTTAGACCCCATTTTCCATAATCAATCCCTTAGTTTTAGGAAGAACAAGGCCTTAGCTTATCTCTCCTTCCTCCTAGCTCTTAAACCTTAGAGTTTAAAGCCCCTATTTCAACCCCTTTTGCTTCTGAAGAACTTAGGAAGAACTTAGGTCCACGGCATTGCTACAAGGGCCCGAGAGCTCTGGCTCTCCCCTCTATTCCTCTTCCTTCTTTTCTTTTCCTCTACCCTAAAATTGAACAACTACACTGCTTAAATTCTGGCAAGCGGGAAAGGCTCAATAGGATCGGCATGCCTTTGGGCAAGAGGAAGTGCTACCCATTTTCCTTTCTTTTTATGTATATATATATATATATATATATTATATACACATCCAAACAGCCATAGTAGAGACCGCTTACGAGCGGGTTGATCAGGTGCCTAACACCTTCTCGATCGATAACCGAAGCCCCTACCCAAGAGCCTTTTGCATAGACCGATAAACCAAAGTCATATTTTTGTACTTAGGTGCTCACGTAAAGGTTTTGAGGTATCCCGGGTCACCAAAAGCTTCGTGTGGTGACACCAAATTTAGAGTGCATCGTCGCGACGGATCGATAAAAATCCACTGTTGCACAGATGGAGACTCCTTTGGGGATTGCTTGTGGAGCTTCTCCTTGAAGTTTTGGCCTGTATTTGCATGCAATTTTTATTTTTCTTTTCACTAACTTTCCTTTCTTTTTGCATACTTACCCCTATAATTTCGTTTGTTTTACACTTACCCCTACTTTTCTATCATTTTTATTCTCACCCCTACGATTTAGTCATTTTCCACCTTAGTTGTTTGGCGGGCAAGGCTTACTTGAGCATTTACATTTTTGTCAATTACACGCCTTAGCCGATTAGTGGGCCTACTTGTACATTTTACCGCCTTAGCAATTTGGCAGGCCTACTTGAGCATTAAAATTTCTTGTCAATCATATCCCATTAGTGGACGTCAGCCCATAGAGGTGGCACGGGTTTCTCACCGCCGGTTTTTGAACTTTATAAAATCCCTAAAAAAAAAATTGAACTTAAAATTGAACCAACAAGGGACTTAATTCATTTTTGCGTTGGATAGATTTTAAAAGGGGGGAATAGACAGCGATACAGATGTCCCGACTCACAGTACAGTGGCAGCCCCTAGGGGTGATGATCCCGAAAAATACCACACCATCCAGTATCTGAGAAGGCGCCTCTGCCAGAGGTATATTAGGTGGATGATCGAGCTTAAGAAAAAGCCTTAAAACCTCTGGAGAGTGGGCAATTGTGGGCTCTCGTGAGTCCGTCACGATGATGCGCTCGTTTAATAAACAGCTAGAGTTGCCACCCGGATATTTTGGTGTCTCGGGAAACCTCTAATCAATATTAAATACACAGAAGTGTCGAGTATGACTCTGATTTACTGATTCATGCCAAAGGCTCTTGGGTAGGGCTTCGGTTATCGATCGAGAAGGTGTTAGGCACCCGATCAACCTGCTCAAACACGGTCTCTACTTATGGCCAAAATAAAGGAAAAATAAAAAGTTACATTGTTGCTATGCATGGTGGCAGTTCACGTGGTGTGTTTATGCAGATGAATTTGCCTGACCAACCTATATTGGGATTTCTTATTCTCCTTTGGTTAAAGGAAAAGCTAAAAAGGTAGAGGAGTAGAGGGTAGAGTCAGAGCTCTCGAACCCTTGTAGCACAACTATGGACCTTCGTGTAGGTGCACTTGATGAGCTTCCGATTGCTTGAGTGGTTGAAGAGTGGGTTCTAACCTCTAAGGTTTGATAGCTAAGGGGTAGGGGGTAGTTTTCTCCTAGACTCAAGGGATTTTGATGGAAGATGGGGTTCGAAGGTGGTTTTGAATTCAGGAATTTGTATGGGTTTTGGTGCACCAAAGTGGACAAAGGGGTCTCTTAATCTTTTTCTTTTGCTTGGAAAATTTTCAAGCCATTTGCAAGGGGGGGATGCCTCTCTATTTATAGGAAAAAGGGAGGTTAGGAGGGTACTAGAAAGCTAATTAGTGTTAGCAATTAGGTAATCTTATAATCTAAGGTTTCCTAGGGTTTTGAGAGCTTGGAAATGTGGGCAATGGGCTTCAATGGTAGATGATAGGGTGGGGTTTCAAATGATTAGAGGGATGCAAATAGGCTAAGTGGGGGTGCAACAGTCCTAATGAAACCCACCCTAAATATTGGGATGGTCAACAAGTCAAACCCCTAAAGTGAACTTTGGTCAAAATCTAAGCTTGACTGTAGCTAAGCATATGTACTGTTTCTGGGAAGTCCAGAGCCCGCTAGGGGGCCCATCTATGTTTGGCGTGTATAATATGCACGCCAAGTCATTTCTGAGAAAAAATGGCGTGCGGTGTAAAATATACACACCAGTCAGCATTTCCCCTGGAATGTCCTGGCATGTGTATTACACATGCCAGGTATGCCCATCTCCTCTAGGGGTCCTCAAGAGGTTTTCTAGTCTTTTTCAGATTGTCGTAACTTTTGAAGTACAACTCTAATGGATGTGATTCCTAGATTGTTGGAACACTGGGAACCTCCACTTGTCAATGGTATAAGATTTAGTCTCAGTAGAGGTCCCTGCCTACCCTGGAACATCTCTCTAACCATTGCTCGGGAGGGTTAAATATGGGTCCAGGGAGGTCAGGGGTAATTCCTAAGTGTTTAGGTAAGTTTCTAAGGGTTTGGGAAGGTTCCTAAGGGTATGGGAGATGCTATCAGAAGCTTGAAGGTATGCCTCTCTCGAAGTATGTTTTGATCGGGCATTGGGCCAAGTTTGGGTGTCTACAAATGCCCCTCTTTGGTATCCGATCACTAATGATCGAATGCCAAACACAAGAGACATCCGAAGAGGCCCAAGGTAGCACTGATGGGTTCACTGCATTCAGAACGAACCTCAAACATCAGGTGGGTAACATGGTGAGTAAACGGAAGCCCTTTATGTAAGAAAAAATGTTCGTTCCTCAAGGCTATTGGTCCCCAAGCGCTTAGCGACATTACTGGGCATAACCGAGATGGTACGAGTTGTGAAAGCTAAATATGTTGGAAAAAATGTCCACTTCTCGAGATGATTGAAGATGTTTGATGCTCAAATTTCATTATGAATAACATAGCTCTGTGAGTGAGGGGGTGTTCGAGCCAAACTTAAAGATAGGCGCGAGGCAAAAGCGCAAAGATCCACAGCTTGTGTCCAATCATACGAGGTATTGATTGCCCATTTGATTGGTCATGGGTGCCCTTGCATGTAGCATGGTTCGAGGTCTTTGGGCTCGAAGTTAATTTAGCATGACTACCCGAGCGGAGCGAATTAATGTCGCAACGCTTTTTGGGAGTACATGCCACTTTTTTGAAAGTCAGATATATATATATATATATGTTTTATTATTTTATGTACATTATATATTTTTATTATTATTATTTTTTTTCTTATTTTATGTATTTTTTGTTATTTTATGCATATTATATTTTTTATTATTTTATTTTTCTTATTTTATGTATTTTTTGTTATTTTATGTATATATATATTTTTTGATATTTTTTGTATTTTTTGTTATTTCATGTATATTATATTTATTATTATAATTATTTTTTATTATTTTATGTATTTTTTATTATTTTATGTATTTTTTATTATTTTATGTATATTATATTATTATTTTTTTTTTTAGGTATTTTTTTATTATTTTATGAGTATTATATTTTTTATTATTATTATTTTAATTATTATTTTATGTATGTTCGTTCGGGATGTTTTGAGCATGCTTGTCGATCCCAAACCATTTACTTTTGCACAGCCTCCTGAGCAGATCAAATGGAAGTTGACATGCTTCCCGGGGGTGTGTGTTAAGACCTGAAAAGTACCACTTTCCACCCCTTAACTTAACCTTTGAATAGACCCTTAGCCACCTAATAAGTTCTTGTTAAGTGTTTTGTGTAGGTAATAATCAGCAGTGAAATAAGGTTAGGAATCCTATTAAGGAGCCTACTTTGGCACCAGATATCCCTCAGAAGAATGAACTCTGAATCCAGACCGGAAATGAGCCTCGAGCAGCTGACCCAAGCTTTAGAGGATTCAGGAGAAATATGCTTCGCGCAGTTCAACTGAGCTTCCCAAGACTTTCAGAACGTCAGCGATGGTGGTGAAGAGCTTGAAACTCAAACTCAGCTCTCATGAAGCTCAAGAGTAGAACACATCAGCCAGTGTCGTGCAGTTCAGCAGACCTCTCTCAATCTCGCTGATTCGCTCGAACGGGAGGAGAGAGCATCGGAAGAAGAACACCTCGGCGCGTTCGCGGTCAAGAAAGAAAACATCTTCGTGAAGATTAAGTGAGACATAGAACCTCGCACAGTTTAGAACTCAGTAGAGCCTCTCGAGGTAACTCGCGAAGTCCAGTAAAGAGAAGTGCTCGCAAAGTTCTCGCGCTGCTCAAATTCACTCTCGCGAAGATTAGCCCAATGAAGACCAAGCGACCTCGCGACTGCTTGAAGCAATGGACAACTAGATCGAAGGTTGTACTCAATCTCTTGCTGGTTCTATGTGTCTAGGCTATCATGGTCCTACAGCCATAGCCCCACATATAGAACTTTAGAGGTTGAGGTTCCCTATGGATTCTTGAGCTGGTAGCCTGGATGAAATAGTGCCTGCAATGATTTACTTGTTATGTTTTGACCCATCCCTAGATAGTGGCTCCCCTATGGGATAATCTATTACCATTTAAGTGGACAGGTTATAGCCTTAAGGGTGAAATCATGGCAGAGTGATGGGTTGGATCCTTTCTCCTCAGTGGTGATAATGTAGCCTCTGGACAGGATTTCTATTACATCATATCTGAATCTGAGTTACAAAACTTCTCTGACCTTGGCTCAATAACGTACTTCTCACCCTTTTTATACTTATTTTCCACACTCCATCCATCCTCTCAACCCTTTCTGTAGTTTAGATATTAAAATACTTAGAATAAGTGACCTTAAACTCCCCTCCTTCTAGGACTGCCAGATCTGTAGATAGATCTGGAGCGACTACTAGAGATGGCTCCCTTGGAGCTCTAGATTACCTTTCCCTGTGGGACAAACTCTTACTTATCAAAACTTGCTACACCACCTGTCTTGCAGTCTAGGACTTTGAGTTGTCTTTGGATTCACCATCACTTTGTCTTTAATTTTTAAATAACTTTCACCACCAACCAATAATGTAAGCACACCACAAGTCCTAGACCTATCTGAGGATCCTCAAAAGTTCTATATTCAGAGACCAAATAGCCATTCAGACGTCTAAATAAGAGATTCTAGGACAATGATCTAGTCATCCATTGCTTGAGCGAGGCTACAATGGTCCAATCACCAGCCTACAATCTCTATAACTAGATCAGATTCAACATCTGATGGCGGATCTATACAAATATAGGAGAGTCTGCCTCTGTACAATCTCTCACCAGGCTTCTACAAGCTCAGGTGTAAAGAAGAAGGATCCATCTTGGATCGGTGGATTACAATCACCTTAAGGCTATAATCTGTCCACTTAAATGGTCATAGACTATCCCAGAGGTTATCCTCCTCACGGAGCCCAAAACAAAGCAAGAATATCGCTGCTACCACCATGCTCACAAGGCTACCAGCTCAAGCTCCCATGGGGATTTCAGATCTAGTGGGTCCTGTGGTGGGGCTAAGGCTGTAGGACCATGATAGCCTAGACACACAGGTCACTTCGATCTGAATGGCCCTTAAAATCAGTCCTCCATTGCTTTGAAACACAGCCAAAGCAATGGCGGATCACAAGGCAGCAGCCTTGCACAGAGCATCTCACAAATAAACACCAATCTCACAAAGTACAGATCGTAGTACAGAACTTCCATTGATCTAATTCAAAAACACATAGAAAGGCATAGCCAGCAAGTGCTGGACTATGGAGAGAAGGAAAGAAAAAGAAAATTACTTACTGCTAAAATGAAAGAGAAAAGAAAAAATGATCTGAGATGGGTTCCCAGATACCTAAACCTAAGCTAGGTATGGGTTTATATAGCAGTGGGGTGGCGGCACATTAGGGTTAGGAAACCCTAATTTTAACGATGCCACGTGGCCTAATAATGATCCTTGGATGCCTCGGGGCACGTGCACAGAGATTTGAGCATGGGAGTGTGTGCCCTAATCGCTGAAAATTCCTAGAAGGTCCTCTGCTGAAGAGATGGAAGTTTAGGGTCAGAGCTTCGCTAGGTAGCTATAGTTTCCTAGACTTGTCGCGTGGTAGCTCTTTGCTCTTCGCTAGGATGATTTGACACTGAAGCTTCAGCCATCGTGAGGTTGCCTTGGTTTGCTCTTGAGCGTGATCGTGATGAGAATTGCGCTCTCGCTGGATTGGGCTTTGCGAGGTTGAATAGAAAACACAGTCTCAAATGTCGCGGGGTTGAAATTCAAGCAGTCGTGAGGTCGTTCGATCTTCGCTGGGCTGATCTTCGTGAGAGTGAATTTGAGCAGCGCGAGAACTTTGCGAGCACTTCTCTTTACTGGACTTCGCGAGTTACCTCGTGAGGCTCTACTGAGTTCTGAACTGCGTGAGGTTCTATGTCTCACTTGATCTTCACAAGGTTGGCTTTGCCTTCGCCAGGATGTTTTCTTTCTTGAATGGCGCGAGAACTGCGCGAGGCACTCTTCTTCTGATGCTCTCTCTCCTTATCCGTTCTGAGCCAACTGCGTGAGATTGAGAGAGGTCTGCTTTGAACTGCGTGACACTTCGTGATGTGTTCTACTCTTTAGCTTCACGAGAGCTGCGCGAGTTTGAGTTTCTGAAGCTCTTCAATCACTCATCTGTGCGAGAGGTTGCTGGAAAGTCTTGGGAAGCTCAGTTGAACTGCGTGAGGCATATTTTTCCTGAATCCTCTAAAACTTGGGTCAGCTGTGCGAGGCTCATTTTAGGTCTGGATTCAGAGTTCATTCTTCTGAGGGATATCTGGTGCCAAAGTAGGCTCCTTAACAGGATTCTTGGCCTTATTTCACTGCTGATTATTACCTATACAAAACACTTAACAAGAACTTATTAGGTGGCTAAGGGTCTAATCAAAGGTTAAGTTAAGGGGTGAAAAGTGGTACTTTTTAAGTCTTAACACACCCCCAAACCTAATCTTTGCTAGTCCCTTAGCTAAGCTACATTAAATCTACTCTAGAAATTAAATGCCACTTTCGTAGGGAGAACGGATACATTTAGCATATGTACCAATCCTTTTAAATCCCTAGGTGATCCCTAGTGGAGGAGTGAAGTCTCCTGAGGGTTTTCAGTGAAGACACCCACAAACTTCTCAAATGAAACAGTTAACAAAAGTGCAATATCATCCAATGAGCAGTTAAAGAATCAGATTTAGTCTACTCTTGAATCAGTACACATAAAAGAAATTTAATTCATTGGTTGCACAGTAACTTAAACAACATAAAATCTCATGATTGCACAACATTTCCAAAAAGTTTGCAATCACAGAAAACTGCACAAGTGTGTGTCAGCACTAAGCTTATCCTTATGTCAAAAAATTAGGTTAAGGTCATACATAATGCATTCAAGTTCAGACCCAAAAGAAAACTTTGCAGGGCATACTCTCATAAAAGTTTGTTGAGGGGTTCATTTTCTCACAGGCTCAAGAGCAGTTACATCCCCCAAATGGGTTTGTAAGCATGAGCATAGGCAGAGTTCTTAAGTGCTGACATCATTGACTGTTCCTCACCATAGATTGGATAATTCCTTATCTTCACGTGACAGCTCACTCATCTTTGGATCGCAAGGGCTTTTAAATGGGCTGTAATGTGGCTTCTGAGTTAGGGTTAAAAAGAATGGAAGGTTGAAAAGGGGTTCCAATTTGAGAAATCAGTAGGTCACAGAGGTGGTTCATGACTTCACCTTCCATAATTCAGCTCCTTTCATCTTCTTTGAGATTTTTTGATTTGAAGTGATCAGTTTCTCTTCTTGATTTTGATTTTTCCAATGAAAGTTCCTCTTAACTTCTCCCTTATTCCTTTTCATTATTATTTTTATTTCTTTTTACTGGAGTTTCCTTCTTTTTATTTTGTTTTTGCTTTTCAGAAATACCACCATGTTCTCAGTTACCATACTGCCAGATTTTTGAGATCCTTCTTCTCCATTCTCCTAATGTTGACCATAGCTAGTCCATCTTCAACTCTTTCTCCTTTACCTTCTGAATTCTCAGAGTGAGGGTAGGTTGAATCAGGTTCATAGGTTCAGGTTCAAGTACTCAGGTGTATTTTGAAGAAATTTAGGATTTAAAGCTCAAAGGGGGGTATGGACAAGGGCAGTTGCTTTAGGATTGGTCTTTTTAGGCTCAAACTGTCCAAGAGAAGGCCTTGATCCTTTCCTAGGTCTCATGAGTACTGTCAGTTGTTTCAACTTGGAGTTACCTAACTTCTAGTGAGCACAATTACTCAGCCAGTCCTTAGAACTAAAAGAAATGCCTTAGTTACTCCTCAAAGAATAGAAAAATTTTATAGGCCTAATTCTCACTGGTTATGGTCATCCTTTGAACTTTCAAGTATGTCCTCACCTTTTTCTCTCTCTAATGATTCACTAAGTGCTGATACAAGTAGGTTTCCTTGGTGATGTTATCATGGAAATATGGAATATTAAAAGTTTATAATGTCCAAGGTTTGCATGAATTTTAAACTTCTTAATTTCATGATTCTTAAGTGAACAGAGGTCCATTTCCATATTGCTCAGATGAGTCTGCTGCACTTATGTTAGTTATTCCATTGGCAGGGTCTGTCTGGCATGCCCCCAAACCTATGAGGAGCAGTGCCCTCACTAGTTCAAAGTGAATGTGCAGCAGAACTAATGACGCTAAAAGAAAAGGAAAGAACAGGGAACAAAACGCACAACAGGCAAAGCAAGATAGTAAAGACAGGGGAAAAGTCTGAAAAATTAGAAATGTACAAAATACAAGAAAATAGTTGCAAAAGAAATAGAGAAATTATAAGGTACAATCTAGTTAGAATCTGTCTCAAAACTTGTCCCATCCCATCTTCTATGCATGCTCTTGCAGGAGAGCCTCTTCTTCTTTCTTCTTTCGTTCCCTCTCTGCCTTTCTTTGCTCGGGGGTTTTGGGTATGGTTGGAGCCCGGACCCTAATTTTTCTCTTCTTGGGTTCAGGAGGGATCTTCGAAGATTTAGCAGTGGTTGGCTCAGGGGGTTTGGTGGGAGATTTTCCTTTGGGGCCCTTACCTTTGGAGGCTTGCCCTTGGCGGAGGGGAATAAGAGTGATTGGGTCTTTGGCTCAAGAGGGGCAACGGGGGATTTAGCTTGGGCTTGCACCTGAGACAGGAGAGGACTTTTCCCTTTTTCTGGTTTAGGGGGAGCCACAGGAGATGGATCTGGTACTTTGGCTGTAGGAATGGCAGGGCTCTTCCCTTTCACAGGTTGGCTTAGTGGTGGTGCCTCCTCAGACTGGGCAGATGTTTCTTTTCCAATTTTGAAAAGAGTGACTTGGGGGAGTAGTCCTCTTTACAACAACTTTCCTTCGCTAAGGATAGGATTGTCTGAGGATGAAGGAGCAAAGCATTGGGTTGGGATCCAGAGGTGGTGTAACACGATTCTAAGTCAAGGAAAGAGCTCGATGAGGGTCCAATCCAAGGGCAGTGATGCTTTACCTGCGTTCATTGGAAAGTAGGCGCCCATGGGGATCATCTGAGAGCTCTGGTGACCTTGGAGGTGGGGATGGAGGGCCGACCTTTGCCTTTTGGGCTGCGTGGCTCTTTTAGAAGTGGGCTTTTTCATGGAAGGTGCGTTTTCTTTTGAGCGAGAGGGAATAGGGGGGCAGAGGGAGCGAGCTGAGAGGGAATTGGAGCAGGAGCAACAGGCTGAGTAGGAAGTGCAGAAGGAACTGCAGTAGGCATTTGAGGAGAAACAGGAGGAGCTACTGGAGTGGGGGCTGTGGGAGTTGGGGGAACAGATTGTGTAGGGGTTGGGGTTGGGCCAGTGGAAGAAGATGGGCCTGGTTGTGTGGAAGAAGATGGGGCCTCAGGGGGAGCGGTGGCGATGGGGGTGGCCTGTATAGGTTGGGACAGTAGGAAGGCAACTCTCTATTCCAATATTTTAATTTTCTTATTAGCCCACAGGAGATTGGTATCTGCAAGCTCCTTACAGAGTCGGGTGATCTCCTGAGCATTGTTCAATTTTTTCTCTAACAGCTTGTTGTGCTTTTTCACCCTCTCTGCATTGGCCTTTTCAATCTCAGTAGTCATTTTATAATACATTGCTGCAGCCTTGTTCGCATTTGATGTCTCCAAAATTGCCTCCCACCCTTTGGAAATATCTCTCAGCTGCTCGTGGTGAGCAAGCTTCAAGTCACTAAGTTTCTGCAGCAAGGTATTCGAGGGCTTGGCGGAGTTGGGCCATGCCATTGAGAACATTCCTCTTGATATAGGGATTGTCCCTCATGGCATGGAGGAGGGTGAAGTAGGGAGGGGTGTAGTAGGAGTGTCTGGGCAAGATTGGTAGAAATGGAGTGGAAGGAGGAGATGGTGATGGATCCTGGGGGAGAAAAGTGGGGGTTGTAGAAATGGTTGGGGTGGTCTGGGTTGAATGGTCAGTGAATTGAGGAGGGGGTGGGAGAAGATGGGGAATGGAAGGTATGGGTGGAAAGTGAAATGAAGGAAGGGCAGCGGATGTGGATGGTTCAGGGTAAGGGAAGAAGGGGATGGTGAAGGGTTGAAATGGAAGGGGTGGGGGTGCAAATAGGAGGGGTGGAATGGGAAAGGTGGATGGGAATGGAATAGGGTCAGTTTGGGTAGAAGTGTTGGTAAATTGAGGGGGAGGTAGTATTAGAGGGGGTAGGATAGGTAGAGAGGGAAAGGAATGGTTCGGTACGGTGTCATGGAGGAGGAAGGGTGGAGGAAAGTCAATGTGGGTGGGGTCTGTTGGAATTGGGGAGTCAGAGGTGGAAGGGGGTTGGGTCAATGCGATTGTAGGAGGTTGTGTTGGGATTGGTGGGTTTGTCAATGTTTGAAGGGTGGATTGTATGGTGGTTATGTCAGTTTGCATTTGGGCTTGGGTCTGTGTGGTGTTTAATAGTTGGGTTTGGATGTCATCTATGAGGGAAAGGATATGAGTAAGGGTATCTGAGGTTTGTTGAGGTGGAGTATGAGGATAAGATGGAATAGGTTGGAAAGGGGAAGTGGGGGCATGATGGAAAGTGGTAGGGGGGAAGGTGAAGGGTCTGGCGAATGATATGGTGAAGGGAGAGGGATGTCATTGGTGGGCAAGGTATCAAGCAAGGTGGTCATGAAGGCTTGATACCCTGAAGTGGTGGCTAGGTTAAAGTCTAGGTCATGGAGAGGTGGGACTAAGGGGTGTGTCTGTGGGAAGGAAAGGGGGGGTGGAAGTGGGTAAAGATGAGGCAGGGGTAGTGTGAGAGGTTTTCTTTTTAAGGTTGGTTATCAAGGGAGGGCTGTCAGGGTGTGGATCAGATGATATGGGAGAGACTTGGGCTGTGTATTGAGGTATGGTGGGTGAAGGTGGAGTGTTGTCCTGGGGTTCAACACTTTCTTCCCAGGTACGGATAATAGTGGGAGGTGGAATGGAAAAAGGAGATAAAAGAGGGAAAGGGAGAGATGGAATAGGTGAAGAAGGTAGTGGAGAGGCAAGTGTGGTGGATGGAGGGATTGATGCAGAAGCAGAGGTGACAGAAGCTCGGGCCACCTTCTTTGGGGCAGGGGTTTTAGCCTTCTTTTTGGGGGCAGGGGTGCCCTTGGATTGGACCCTACTGAGCTCTTTCCTTCTGACTCAGAATCTGATGCTGCACCACCTATGGATCCCAGTGCCCAACCTATTGTTGCTGCTCCTTCATCCGGCCCTGCTGCACAATCCTATCCTTAGCGAAGGAAAGTTGCTTTAAAGAGGACTACTCCCCCAAGTCGCTCTTTGAAAATTGAAAAAGAAACATCTGCCCAGTCTGAGGAGGCACCACCACTAAGCCAGCCCGTGAAAGGGAAGAGCCCTGCCATTCCTACAGCCAAAGTACCAGATCCATCTCCTGTGGCTCCCCCTAAACCAGAAAAAGGGAAAAGTCCTCTCTTGTCTCAGGTGCAAACCCAAGCTAAATCCCCCGTTGCCCCTCCTAATCCAGCACCAGCCCAATCACCTCTTATTCCCCCTTTGCCTCAGCAAGGGTAAGCCTCCAAAGGTAAGGGCCCCAAAGGAAAATCTCTCACCAAACCCCTTAAGCCAACCACTGCTAAATCTTCGGAGATCCCTCCTGAACCCAAGAAGAGAAAAATGAGGGTCCGGGCTCCAACCATACCCAAAACTCTCGAGCAAAGAAAGGCAGAGAGGGAACGAAAGAAGAAAGAAGAAGAGGCTCTCCTGCAAGAGCATGCAAAGAAGATGGGATGGGACAAGTTTTGAGACAGATTCTAACTAGATTGTACCTAGGAATTTCTCTGTTTTCTTGTATTTTGTACATTTCTAATTTTTCATAGACTTTTCCCCTGTCTTTACTATCTTGCTTTGCCTGTTATGTGTTTTGTTCCCTGTTCTTTCCTTTTCTCTTAGCCTCACTAGTTCTGCTGCACATTCACTTTGAACCAGTGAGGACACTGCTCCTCATAGGTTTGGGGTGCAGTGCACCACCAATGGAATAGCTAACATAAGTGCAGCAGACTCATCTGAGCAATATTGAAATGGACCTCTGTTCACTTAAGAATCATGAAATTAAGAAGTTTAAAATTCATGCAAACCTTGGACATTATAAACTTCTAATATTCCACATTTCCATGATAATATCACCAAGGAAACCTACTTGTATCAGCACTTAGTGAATCATTAGAGAGAGAAAAAGGTGAGGACATACTTGAAAGTTCAAAGGATGACCATAACCAGTGAGAATTGGGCCTACAAAATTTTTCTATTCTTTGAGGAGTAACTAAGGCATTTCTTTTAGTTCTAAGGACTGGCTAAGTCACTGTGCTCACTAGAAATTAGGTAACTCCATGTTGAAACAACTGACAGTACTCATGAGACCTAGGAAAGGATCAAGGCCTTCTCTTGGACAGTTTGAGCCTAAAAAGACCAATCCTAAAGCAACTGCCCTTGTCCATACCCCCTTTTGAGCTTTAAATCCTAAATTTCTTCAAAATACACCTGTGTACTTGAACCTGAACCTATGAACCTGATTCAACCTACCCTCACTCTAAGAATTCAGGAGGTAAAGGAGAAAGAGTTGAAGATAGACTAGCTATGGTCAACATTAGGTGAATGGAGAAGAAGGATCTCAAAAATCTGGCAGTATGGTAACTGAGAACATGGTGGCATTTCTGAAAAGGAAAAACAAAATAAAAAGAAGGAAACTCCAGTAAAAAGGAACAAAAATAATAATGAAGATGAATAAGGGAGAAGTCAAGAGGAACTTTCATTGGAAAAATCAAAATCAAGAAGAGAAACTGATCACTTCAAATCGGAAAATCTCAAAGAAGATGAAGGGAGCTGAATTATGGAAGGTGAAGTCATGAACCACCTCTGTGACCTACTGATTTCTCAAATTGGAACCCCTTTTCAACCTTCCATTCTTTATAACCCTCTCTCTTAAGCCACATTACAGCCCAGTTAAAAGCCCTTGTGATCCAAAGATGAGTGAGCTGTCACGTGAAGATAAGGAATTATCCAATCTATGATGTAGGGCCTCCTTTTGGACAATTTGAGCCTCAAAAAGCCCCACCTTTTGAAACTACCCTTGATACACACCAGTTGAGCTTTATAAATCTAAGATTTCTTTGAAACCTCATCAAACAACTTCATCAACCTCATTTAGCCTAACCCTCACTCTGAGAATTCAGAAGGTAAAGGAAAGGAAGCTAAAGAAAGGAGAGTTGGGTAACAATTTGGTAAAAGAAGAAGAAAAAGAATTGAAAGTAATGATGTATCAACAACAGAAATGTGGCATGTCAATAATTGTTAAATAAAAAAAAAAAAAAAAAAAAAAAAAAAGGAAGTCATTTCGTTGGAAGTTTGAAAAAGAATGAGGAAAAGATGGTCACTTTTGCTCTGAAAATTCAAAGAAGAAAATAAACTTGTGCTGAAATGGAGAAGGTGTGTCTGTCACTTCCTCACCTTGACTGACTTCTAGATTTTGGAATCCATTCCAACCCCTTTATTCTTGATAAATTTCACGCATAAGCCACATTACAACCCAAGTTAAAGACCTTACTGATCAATGATGGAATGAGCTGTCACATGGAGATAAGGATTTGTGTAATCTATGGTGAAAAGAGTAGTGAATTCATAACTAAAAAGCAAAGTCTATGCACTTGCTTATAATCCTATTTGAGGACTGTAATTGCTCTTGAGCTGTGTGAATTAGTGCAACCCTCATATTTGCATGGTGAGTGAAAACCCTGGTGAGAGTTGAGTTCGAAATCAAACTATTTGGGATAACATCATTAACTGAATTTTCAAATAGAAGGCAAGCTTTTCATTAATTTTTCTTATAAAAACTTTTTGACACCAATTGAGTGAATGGTAAAAGGAATTACAGCTGAATTTTAGTTTTAAACTAATATTTTCTTGAAGATATTTTTACAGCTTGACTGATGCAAGTGTGAATAACCTAACTTGATAAAAGTCCACTTTAACAAAACTGCATTGATATTAACTGATTTATTGGAGAAGTTTGTGGGTACCTTCACTGAAAACCCTCAGGAGACTTCAGTCCTCCACTAGGGATCACCTAGGGGTTGAAAAGGCTTGTTGCATATGCTAAATGCAATTGTGTTCCCTACAAAAGTGGCTTTTTATTCTATTTTTAATTTTGTCTTTGCTCAGCGACTAGCAAAGCTTAGGTTTGGGGGTGTGTTGAGAACTAGAAAATACCATTTTCCACCCTTTAACCTGCGCCTTGATAGACCCTTGAGAGAACTAAATAAGTGTTTTAAGTGCATATTACATAAAGACTAACAATGAAAGCAGCACTTAACCATGAAAGCACCAAAAAAGATGATAATCCATGTTGATCCAAAGGAAGAAAGAGAAGGGACAACCTCACGAGCTATCAAAATGCCTAAACTAAAGAGGACAAAGCTCTGGTTGTAACCTGGAAAGTGTGGAGCTATTCGAACAGAAGAATGCATTACAGAGTGCTTTTCGAAAGAATCAACATTTAAAAGAACTGAACTTTAAAAGAACTAAAAGCTGTGTTTAGTTTTGAAAAGCACCGAACTCTTCGAAAGGATTTGACCTATTCGAAAAGAGAACTCCTTCTAACAACACGAACTTTTTGAAAAGAGCTTGAAGTCACAAGATTGCAAAAAAGTTCCCCAAACTATACGAAATGGTATTCTGGAGATTCCTAGCATCTGCAAGAGTAATTCCGTAATCTTTTGCATGCGACCAGGGACATTCCGGATGATTCTGAGCACGAACCAAAGGCATATTCCACCCCATGTGAGCACCCGAAGATGAAATCAATTGGCAGGAACTTCTAGAAGTTCTAACAGATTTTCGAATTACATAACAGAACTAATGCTTCTATCATCTGATTGGCTAAACCAAATCAAGCAATTTTGATTTGCCAAAACTGATCTGGATCCTCGTGCTCGACTACCATTGGTTGATACAGATCTAAGCACTTCTGATTGGTCGATACACATTTGAGCTAGACCTGGGGGAAACTATAAATAGATGAACCATTTGCCCAATTTGGGTATCCAGATTTTGAGTTTCATTTTTGTTGCTCCATTTCCAATTCAGATAGCTTGTCTGAAATTCTTGTAATAGCCTAACTTTTACATGCAATTGAGAGCTGTGAGATACTTTTGTAATTCAAAAGAGAATTGTATTCAAGAATATAAAACTGAGAGCTGTTTAAGCTATGCTCTGTAATTGTAATGGTGAATTTGAAAAGGTTGCTGTGAACCGTATGTTCCCAATTGGATTCGTGTTGAGGGCTCCCTATGATCTCCTTATTGCACTAGACTCCTTTAGATTTACTATTTTTCAAGCAATTTCCCTTGATTCATTATCCCTGTGGGAATTAGTGTTTGTAACCTAATCTTTCACAACATTTGTAGTGGTGTTTCTTGTTCTGAATTGAGGGTTCAGATTAAAAACTATTGGATGGTTTGTGGCCATTGGAGTGGACATACCATAGCCATAAGTTTCACTCTAATCCTTGAGTTAGATTACTTTCTCTTGCATCTGTGCTTGTAGCCAGATGAAGATTGGATCATCTCTCATTTGATCTACATTTATTCTCATTTTATTTCAAGAACCAAATCAAAGCTAGATATTATTTCTCCATTCTTATTAATTTACATCAAAATCTCCCCAACTCAGATCTAAATCATTTAGTTTAATTGTTACTTTTATCATTTAGTTTAATTGTTACTTTTATCATTTAGTTAATGTGACAAATTCAACCCCTCATCTTATGTGCTTTGTAGATAGGATAAGAGGCCAGATCTGGTAGCTCAGATCGGGAGGTTTATCTTAAATTTTAAATCAATTCCCTGTGGATGATCTTTTACTCACTTACATTCAAAACTTGCTACAATTGGCCCTGATCTTGCAGGCTAATTTACTTCTCTCTGTGCTGATATTTCTTTATTCTTTTTAGTTTTCCAAATTCAGTATAATTCATCATTTGCATCTCTATTTTCAAAACACAAATAAATCATGCACACTTAGTATTAAGCAACACATGTCCACTCAAATGGTCACAGACTATCCCAAGGGGAACCCCAATCCAGGGATGGGTCAAAACATAACAAGTTAATCATTGCAGGCACTATTTCATCTAGGCTACCAGCTCAAGAATCCATAGGGAACCTCAACCTCTAAAGCTCTATGTGTGGGGCTAAGGCTGTATAGGACCATAATAGCCCAGACACATAGAACCAGCAAGAGATTGAGTACAACCTTCGATCTAGCTGTCCATTGCTTGAGTGAGGCTACAATGGTCCAGTCACAAGCCTTCAATATCTATAACCAGATCAGATCTAACATCTGATAGCGGATCTATACAAATATAGGGGAGTCTACCTCTGTACAATCCCCCACCAGGCTTCTACAAGCTCAGGTGTAAAGAAGAAGGATCCATCTTGGATCGGTGAATTAGAATCACCCTAAGGCTATAACCTGTCCACTTGAATGGTCACAGACTATCCCAGAGGCTATCCTCCTCACGGAGCCCAAGATAAAACAAGAATATCGCTGCCACCACCATGGTCACAAGGCTACCAGCTCAAGCTCCCATGGGGATTTCAGATCTAGTGGGTCCTGTGGTGGGGCTAAGGCTGTATAGGACCTTGATAGCCCAGACACACAGATCACTTGGATCTAAATGGCCCTTAGAATCAGTCCTCCATTGCTTTGAATCACAGCCAAATCAATGGCGGATCACAAGGCAGCAGCCTTGCACAGAGCATCTCACATTCAAACACAAATCTCACAAAGTACTGATCCTATTACAGAACTTCCATTAATCTAGTTCAAAATTCATACAAAGACATAGCCAGCAAGTGCTGGACTATGGAGAGAAGGAAAAGGAAAAAGAAAACTACTTACAACTATAAAAAGAAAAACAAAACGATCTCAGATCAAGTCACCAAGAAATGAGATGTGTTCCAAGCTATTCCAGGATGTAGAAAGAAAGGATGGTCTAAGTTCTTTAAACCTAAGCTATGTATGGGTATTTATAACAGTGGTGTGGCAGCACATTAGGGTTAGGAAATCCTAATTTTAATGATGCCACATGGCAGAATAGTGATCCTTCGATGCCTTGGGGTGCGTGCACAGAGATTTAAGCATGGGTGTGCGTGCCCTAATCGCTAGAAATTCCCAGAAAGTCCTTTGTTGAAGAGATGGAAGTTTGAGGTTCACAGCATCGCTAGATAGCCATTGTTTCCCAGACTTGTCACATGGTAGCTTTTGCTCTTCACTAGGATGATTTGAAATTGAAACTTTAGCCATCGCGAGGTTGGCTTGGTTAGCTCTTCAGGCAGTTGCAAGGTTGGAGTTCAAGCAGTCACTGGGTTGATCTTCGCGAGGACAGAACTGAATAGCGTGAGAACTTCGCGAGCACTTCTCTTCACTGGACTTCATGAGTTACCTCGCGAAGCTTTAATGAGTTCTGAACTGCACGAGGTTCCATGTCTTAACTGATCTTCGTGAGGGTGGCTTTGCCTTCTCAAGGATGCTCTCTTCTTAAATGGCGCGAGAACTACGCGAGGATTTCTCTTCTGATAATTACATCCCGCGGTGACTGTACGACAGCTGTGCTAGGAGTCTTTTGAGGCTCTCTCTTCTTAGCCGTTCTGAGCGAACTGTGCGAGGTTAAGAGAGGTTTGCTTTGAACTGCGTGAGACTGCGCGATGTGTTCTACTCTTGAGCTTCGCGAGAGCTGCGCGAGTTTAGGCTTCTGAATCTCTTCAGTCAATCATCTGCGTGAGAAGTTATTGTGGAGTCTTGGGAAGCTCAGCTGGACTGTGCGAGGCTCATTTCAGGTCTGGATTCAGAGTCCATCCTTCTGAGGGACTTCTGGTGCCAAAACAGGCTTCTTAGCAGGATTCTTGGCCTTATTTCACTTCTGGTTATTACCTACATAAAACACTTTACAAGGACTTATTAGGTGGCTATGGGTCTAATCAAAGGTTAAGTTAAGGGGTGAAAAGTGGTACTTTTTAGGTCTTAACAGCAACCTTTCCTTATACCGATGTGTTTCACATTTCTAGGATGTCTGGCGACGAAGGGCAAGATCAACAGGAGGGGCCAGAGATGGCCAATGGTCCTCATGGGGAGCAGTTTATCATTTCTCAGCACTCCTCTCAACCCTGGTATGAAATGCAAGGTGAAGCCGCCCATATCGGCCTCCTCCATTGTCAGCACACCCATATCTCCAACTTCGAGATTGCTGGCCAGGTAAATCGATGAGCCCGTTTCTTTTCCTTTGATGCTTTTGCTACACCATTTCACTCTTATTTGATAGATTCCTTTTGTTTGCAGGCTTCACCTCATATCATGTTTCGGGGTGGCTGGTTCGATCTCCAGCGCCTCGTTCTCTATCTTCCCCTAGTGGTGAAGGACCTGCTTACTCAAGCCAGTTTTGGGGATTTTATTTCGTGCCCCGCTGTGAGGGCCACCCTGAGACCATGACATTTCATACGGCTGTGGCTATGATGACCCTTACACCCATGGACTGGTACATGATCACTAGGGTTCGCATTGGAGGGGTGCTAGTGACACCTACCCGCACACCTGATAGGGAGGAGGTGACTTGGCTGATAGGGGCCTACCCAACCTCAGGGAATGCTCACAGTTCTAAAGTCAAGTTATCCTGGCTGGTTAATCTGTTTGAGCCTCATGAATTAATGGATCTGGGCCAGCCCGATGCAGCCATTTATCTCGAGCCAGAGCGTGCACTGATGCTGGCCCGTATTTCACTGTTGTTCTGTTGTTGCTTCTAAGTGTGCTTGATTTATTTGTGTTTTGAAAACAGGTTTGCAACTGCTAAGTTATAATGAATCTAGAATATTAAAAAGAGTAAAGAAATATCAGCACAGAGAGAAGTGAATTAGCCTGCAAGATCAGGGCCAATTGTAGCAAGTTTTAAATGTTAGTGAGTAAAAGATCGTCCACAGAGAATTTGTCTAAAATGCAAGATAAACCTCCAGATCTGAGCTACCAGATCTGGCCTCTTATCTTATCTAGAAAGCACATAAGATGGGAGGTTGAATTTGTCACATTAACTAAATGATAAAAGTAAAAGTTAAACTAAATGATCCAGATCCGAGTTGGGGGAATTTTGAGGTAAACTTATAAAAATTGAGAAGTAATATCTAACTTTGATTTGGTCCTTGAAATCTAATGAGAATGACTGCAGCTCAACTGAGAGATGATCCAATCTTTATCTGGCTACAAGCACAGATGTAAGAGAAATAAATCTAATTCAAGGATTAGATTTAAGCTTATGGCTATGGTCTGTCCACTTTAATGGCCGCAAACCATCCAATAGTCTTTAATCCAAATCCTTAATTTAGAATAAGAAACATCACTACAAATGCCGTGAGAGATTAGGTTACAAACACTAATTCTCACAGGATTAATGAATCAAGGGAAATTGCATGAAAAATAGTAAATCTAAAGGAGTCTAATGTAATAAGGAGATCAGAGGGAACCCTTAACATGAGTCCAATGGAGAATGTACGGTTTACAACAACCTTTTCAAATTCACCATTACAATTATAGAGCACAGCTTAAACAACTCTCAGATTTGTAGTCTTACATACAACTCTCTTTTGAATTATAGAAGTATCTCACAGCTCTCAATTTCAAGTAAAAGTGAGGCTATTACAGGGATTTCAGACAAACTATCTGATATGGAAATGGGGCAATAAGAATGAAACTCAAAATCTGGATGCCCAAATTGGGCAAATGGTTCGTCTATTTATAGTTTTCCCTAAGTCCAGCTCAGATGTGTATCAAGCAATCAGAAGTGCTCAGATCTGTATCGACCAATGGTAGTCGAGCACAAGGATCCAGATCTGTTCTGGCCATTCAGAATTGCCCTATCTGGTTCAGCCAATCAGGTGACAAAAGCATCAATTCTGTTATGCATTTTGAAAGTCTACTAGAGTTTCTAGAAGTTCCCACCAAGTTATTTCATCTCTGGGTGCTCACATGGGGTGGAATATGCCTTCGCATCATGCTTAGAATCCTCTGGAATGTCCCTAGGTTTTTAAATGCATTGGGACGCATGAAAAATATTACTGAATTGCCCTTGCAAAAGCTGGGAATCTCCAGAATACCTTTTCGCATAGCTTAGGGGACTTTTCGCAAGGTGTTGTAACTCCTGAAGCTCTTTTTGCAATGTTCGTTACTGTTCAAATTGAGTTTCTTCTTTTCAAAAGGTCAATTATCTCTTGAAGAGTTCGTGCTCTTGAAAGCTAAGCCCTGAGTTTTAGTTCTTTTCAGAGTTCGTGTTCTTCTGAAGTTCGAGTTCTTTGCGAAAAAGTACTCAGTAGTGCATTTTTTCATTGGTGCTCCATACTTCTTTTAAGGTTGAGACCGGTCTTTGCCGCTTGATTCGGACCTTTTAACTTGACTAGTGAGGTTGTCCCTTCTCTTTCTTCCTTTGGATCGACATGGATTATCATCTTTTTGGCACTTTTAAGCTGCTTTTATAGTTAAGCCTGTCTTTATTGTTAGCTGAAACACAAGCACTTAGAACACTTATTTAGTTCTCTCAAAGGTCTATCAAGACTCAGGTTGAGGAGTGAAAAATGGTATTTTCCAGTTCTCAACACACCCCCAAACCTAAGCTTTGCTAGTCCCTGAGCAAAGACAAAATTAAAAACAAAGTAAACAACCACTTTTTTAGGGAGCACAGTTGCATTTAGCATAGGCAACAAGCCTTTTAAACCCCTAGGTGATCCCTAGTGGAGGAGTGAAGTCTCCTGAGGGTTTTCTGTGAAGGTACCCACAAACTTCTTCAATAAATCAGTTAAGATCACTGCAGTTTTGTTATAGCAAACTTTCATCCAATCAGATTATTCACACCTGCATCAGTCATGTTGTAAGAAGATTTTCAAGGAAAACATCAGTTCAAAACTAGCATTCTGCTGTAATTCTTGTTACCATTCAGTCAATTTATGTCAAAAGTTATTTACAAGAAAAATGAATGAACAGCTTGCCCTCTATTTAAGAATCCAGCTTTGATGTTACCCCAATGAGTTGATTTCAAACCCAACTCTCACCAGGATTTCACTCAACATGCAAGTAAGAGGGTTGTACTATTTCACATGGCTCAAGAGTGATTGACCCTCAAATAGGGTATAAGCATGAGCATAGGCATTGCTTTTAGTTCGAAATTCACTACTCTTTTCACCATAGATTACACAAATTCTTATCTCCATGTGACAGTTCAATCCATCATTGATCAGTAAGGACTTTACTGGGGTTGTAATGTGGCTTATGGGTGAAATTTCTCAACAATAGAGGGGTGGAATGGTGTTCAAAATTGAGAAGTCAGTCAAGGTTAGGAGGTGATACACAAACCTTCTTTAATTCAGCATATTTTCATCTTCTTCTTTGAATTTCCAGAGCCAAAGTGGCCATCTTTTTCTCTTTCTTTTTCAAACTTTCAATGAAATGTCTTCTCTCTTTTTGTTTTTCTCAAAATATATATATATATATTTTTTTTTTCAAATTAGCATTGACTAGAATGCCACATTTCTTCTGCTGATACATCATTGCCTTCAATTTTTTTATTCTTCTCTTGTTGTTACTCAATTCTCATTTCTTCAGCTCCCTTCCCTTTATCTTCTGACTTCTCAGAGTGAGGGTTAGGCTAAATGAAGTTGATGAGGTTATTAGATGAGGTTTCAAAGAAATCTTAGATTTGTAAAGCTCAAATGGTGTGTATCAAGGGCCGTTTCAAAAGGTGGGGCTTTGTAAGGTTCAAACTATCCAAAAGGAGGCCTTACATCATGTCTTTAATATCACGAGTGCTGTCAAATTATTTCAATTTGGATATGTGTAACTTCTAATGCAAGTAAGCAGGTTCAATCAGTCCAAAAAGCAGAAAAAATTGCCAATTCATACCTCCAAAGAATACATTTCAGGCCCAAACCTCACTAGGTGTAGTTTTTTATCAAATTCCTGAGGTGTATCATCACTGTTTTCCCTCTTCTTAGGTTTACTAAAACATCAATTTTCTTTTGGAAATTTCCTGACATTCACTTCATGAAAGTATAGAATTACACTAGAAATTAATTTCAAAAAGTTTTTAACTTCTTCATTTTTTTCAAAACAGCAGGTGTGAGTGTGAAATTACTTCATTTTCAAAAATTCCACTGATCATAAGCTGTACTGATGTTAACTCAATTATTGATTATTGACATTTCTGTCACACCCCCAAACCAAAGGGGAGTAGGGTCCACACTGGTCCAAAGCAAAGAAGAGACATAAGCAAGAAAAAAAATCATGATGACAAGAGGACAGACAGAAATGCTCAGTAATTTCATAAGAAAAAAACACAATTTATATTACAAGCTCATAACACAGATAAGTACAAAGTGCTTTAATAACTGGGGTCAAAATCTGTATCATAAGTTGGTTCAATCGTCGAATCGAGTCACCTCAGAAGTCGAACTAGAATCGATTGAGTCTGAACTTGATTTAGCTTTCTCCTGGATTGTATTTTGCAGCTTAGTGTATTCCTCTGATTTGATCTTTTTGGTGAGGCCAATGTACTTGCCAAGTCTAGTGGTCTTCAGTTTTTCCTGGTCAAGCTGTGCTTGCAACATGGTCACCTTATGCTGCTCACTCCAAACCATCTGGAAAGTTTACCCCAGCAAGTCCTTCATTTTCTCTCTTTCAAATTTCATAAATAACTCCAATTTCTGAATCTGGTTTTCATAGGGGGTTCTAATGTAGGCTTGTAAATCAGCTAATCCCTTTAGAACATCTCTGCAGATATATGGATTTTCTTCCATGGCTCTTCGGAGGGTGGCAAATCTGGGGAGGGGAATGGAATGGTAGGGGACCAAAGGTATCCCAGCTGTGGTAGTGGGAGAAGAAGTCTCCAGAAGGAGGACTTCAGGGTCGGTCTGAGTGGCTTGCTCAGAGAAAGTGAGGAGTGGTGAAGGGGACGCAACCAGAGGTACTTCAGGTTCAGTTTAGGTAGCATGGGCAGTAGTGGTGGGGGTGGGCAGATCAACCAATACTACCTCCGGTTCAGTTTGGGTAGCATGGGCATCAACAGTAGGTACAGGGGTAATGGTGATTGTGTGGGATGTGGAGGCTAAAGTTTGGAGAAGGTCATTGGTCACAGACTGGTTTTCTGTGTTGAGTTGTAGTTGGGCTTAGATGGATTGGAGGTAGGCAAGTATTTGGTTAATAGATGCAGGTGGGGGAGAGGTGTGCATAGCTGGAGTGGATGGTGGAGGTGCAATGGGTGAAATGGTTGTAAAGGGAGAAGTAGGTAGGTGAGTGAAATGATGAGGTCAGGTATAGGGATAGGTTCAAGCCCCACGGTTTCAAAAGTAGATCCCATTAATGGGAAATAAGCCTCTGTAGTGAAAGGCTCAGGTTCAGGTGTATGGGATACTTCAGGTGTGTGGGCTGAATGAGCAGGTGAATTTGAAGGGCTGTGGAGCAGAGGAGTGCAGGAGAGGCAGATTCGCAATAAAGTCTGCACATTGGTGGGAGAAATTGGTGGTGTGAGTATGGTTGGAGTGGTTAGTGTAGAGGGGGAATCTGCAATTGGGATAATGGTGGGTATGGGAGATGGGACAGCTGGGGTAGGTGAAGTGGCAGGGGCTGGACTAGGTGAGGAGGGTAAAAGACCAATTTCCTAAAGAATTGGAGCAGCTAAAGAGCTGGTCACCTCGGACAGCAAACTGGTTTTAAGGGAGCCTCTGAGGCGGAGTTCATTAGCATGCAGTCTGAGTTCACCTTCTTCTCTCAGTCTTTTCAGCATGGCTTGGCTTGTAGTCCAAGCCTTTTTCCCAAAATTGTGAGGGGCTATGACTTCAAATGGCTCCTGGTCATCAATGTCAAACTTGGCTCTGAGGAGGGCTATGATCAATCTACCAAATGGGATTCCAGCTAATTTCTGCTCCTTTTTCAACTTAGCACTAATATCAGCCATGGCTTCAAAAATTAACATAGGGGCATTGAAAAACAGCCCCTTAGAAAAATGAAAGAGAGCCTCTAGAATTGGTGTTCTCCTCTCTTGGCTGTGCTCGGTGACATAAAAACTTCCCCTCAAAATGGAATCCATCAATAAAAATTGGGGGGCTAGGTCTCTCCTCATGATGGACTGTCCAGTGCCAACAATTCCTTGGGTTAAATGTGTAGCCATTTCTCTAAAGGAGGTTACTTCTGGTGCAACCAATGGACCAGAAGGATGAAATTGGAAGGGTATCCCCAAAGCATTCCCTATGTCTTCAAATGTGACAGTTAGATCGCAATCATTAATAAAGATAACCAGGGTGGGGACATCAGCATCTCTTTCAGTGACTTTTACCAGGTTTTGGTACCATAATTTCACCATACGCGGGTAAATTTTCTCTGGCAGAGGGGTAAGGATATTGCTTATTGAGGCATCTCTCATGTATCTTAGAGATAGCAGACAATCTGGTTTGTTGACGAAAAAAGTTTCGTCCACAATCAGCTCAGGAATTAGCTTCTGAGCTTCAATGAATGGATTTGGCAGTACCAAATGTATAGGCAGAGGAGGAAGCTCAGGCTCGGGATGGGTTCCTCATGTCTCACTTTCTTCCTTTCTCCACCCTATCCGCTTTATCCATTGATAATTTTCTTTGGCGGAAGTTTTGGTTTTCCTTTAGGGTAGGTTTGCTAACTTTCTTAGCGGAGGATTTTGGAAACATGGCACCAATGATTTCTCCGCTTTCCCATTCTAAATTTATGTATGAAAATGCCCACAACAGATCTTGACACAAAATCAAATTTTGCAAATGATAAGCAGAGGAATGCGCGAAGAATACCGAGATCTAGGGTTTTGATTGAGCGTGTTGCTTGCTTGAAATCCCCCAGACGAAGCTAAAATTCTCTCTGAAAACTCAAATGATCGAACAAAAGTGAAGAAAAGTGTGGCTAGATTCTAAAATCACATGAGGAAAGAGAAATAGGGTTTACGTGGAGCAGTGTCGTTCTCGAAAAGCTATGAAACCCTTACTTAGAAAGGGTTTAAATATGCTTAGAGTTAATTTCACAAAGTCCTTTTTAAGTTTTCAAAAAGTTCCAAAATAGACCTTTTTACAACTGCGAATGGCATCAGTATCATTCGAAAAGTTAATAGCTTCAGAAACATATTTTCTAAAAGAAAATGGCTTCAGAAACATCATTTCGAAAAGAAAATAACTTCAGAACCAACTATTCGAAAAGCAAATCCTTGCTTTCGAGCAGTTCGTTACAAATCCAGAGTCTTTTCGAAAAGTAAATTGAACTTTGCGAAAAGATAATTTTTACTTACAACTTCAACCATATTTAAACCATGCGAAAAGAGACAAATCATGAATAAAAATAGAGAAAAAGAAACTAAGCAAAAACTATGAACTAAAAGCATATTGTACACTTGTATACCATTAGATTTGGGGAGGTTCTTGATGATAGATGGGCAGCACAGGCTCCTGGGTATTTTCAATGCATGGTTTGAGCCTCTGACCATTTACTTTCAAGATTCTTCCATTACTTGGATCTAGGATGTCAACAGCTCCAGAAGGAGCTGCCTGAATGACAGTATATGGCCCTTCCCATCTGGATCTCAGCTTTCCAGGAAAAAAAGGAGTTTTGAGTTAAATAACCATACCTTAGAGCCAGCTGTGAACTCTTTTCTCAACAAATTTTTATCATGGAAAGCTTTGACTTTCTCTTTGTAAACTCTTGAATTTGTGTATGCATCCATTCTCAGTTCCTCCAACTCAGCAAGTTGCAGTTTCCTGTGATTACCAGCAGTAGTTAGATCCATGTTCAATGTTTTAATGGCCCAAAAGGCTTTATATTCTAACTCCACTAGTAAATGGCATGCTTTGCCATAGACCAACCTGAATGGGGACATGCCAATTGGGGTTTTATAGGCTGTCCTACATGCCCACAATGCATCATTCATCTTAAAGGATCAATCCTTTCTGTCCTTCTTCACAGTCTTTTCCAGTATATGTTTGATTTCTCTATTGGAAATCTCCACTTGTCCACTGGTTTGTGGATGATATGCAGTGGCTACTCTATGAGTCACAGAGTATTTTTCAATAAAGTTTCAAAATGTTTATTACAAAAATGGCTTCCCCCATCACTGATAATGGCTCTGGGAAAACCAAACCTGGAAAAAATGTGATCCTTTAGAAATTTAAGAACCACTTTGTGATCATTTGTTTTAGTGGCTGTGGCTTCAATCCATTTGGATACATAATCCACAGCTACTAAAATGAAATTATACCCATTGGAAGGAGGAAAGGGACCCATGAAGTCTATCCCCCAAACATCAAACAACTCAACTACCAAAATAGGCTGTAAAGGCATTGAGTTTCTCTTAGAAATGCTGCCCAATTTCTGACAGTTCTGGCAAGACTTACAGTGCTGCAGAGCATCTTTGAAAAGTGTAGGCCAATAAAATCCACACTGCAAAACCTTTGCAGCTGTTTTGTTTCCTCTAAAATGACCTCCACAGGCCTGTTCATGACACATAGAAAGTATTCTATGAAATTCTTGGTCAGGGACACATCTTCTTATTATTTGGTGTGCACAACTCTTAAACAGATAAGGATATTCCTAGATGAAATGTTTAACCTTTGAGAAGAAAAGATCTTTATCCATTTTATTCCAATGTTGAGGAATTCTTCCAATAGCCAAAAACTTGACTATGTTTGCAAACCAAGGAGTGTGTACACTAATAGCAAAAAGTTGCTCATCAGGGAAAGATTCATTGATAGGCAGCCTATCAATCTCAGCAGTTAAAATTCTAGACAGGTGATCAGCCACCACATTCTCCACCCCCTTTTTATCTTTGATCTGTAAATCAAATTCCTTTAATAGGAGAGTCCACCTGATTAATCTTGGTTTGGTGTCCTTCTTAGACAGAAGGTATTTCAAGGCAGAGTGGTTAGTGAACACCACTATTTGTTAACCCAAGACATATGACCTGAATTTCTCTAAAGAAAAAACAATTGCCAGCAGCTCCTTCTCAGTTGTTGTGTAATTGAGCTGTGCATCAATCATTGATCTACGGGCATAAGCTATGACATGAGGTAGCTTTTCCTTTCTCTGTCCAAGGACAGCTCCCAAAGCATAATCTGATGCATCACACATCAGTTCAAAAGGTAGTGAATATTCTGGAGACTGCAATATTGGAGTTGAAATCAAATAGTTTTTTAAGAATTCAAATGCCTTCATGCATTCATTATTGCAAACAAAAGGGACATCTTGGCACAATAAATGACAAAGAGGCTTGGTTATTTTACTGAAGTCCTTAATGAACCTTCTGTAAAATCGAGCATGTCCCAGAAAACTTCTGATTTGTTTAATAGTTTTAGGAGGTGGTAAATGTGCAATTAAATCAATTTTTACTCTGTCCACCTCAATGCCCTTGTGGGAAACAACATGGCCAAGGACAATGCCTTGGGTGACCATGAAATGACTCTTTTCCCAGCTCAAAACTAGATTGGTTTCTTCACATCTCTGTAACACTAATTTGAGATGATGTAAACACTGGGAAAAACTGTCTCCGTAGATTGAAAAATCATCCATAAAAATCTCCATAAATTGGTCAATCATATCAGAGAAAATAGAATACATGCATCTTTGAAAGGTAGCAGGGGCATTACAAAGACCAAATGGCATTCTCCTATAGGCAAAAGTGCCAAAAGGGCTAGTGAATGTGGTCTTTTACTGATCTTGTGGGTACACAAGAATCTGGTTGTAACCAGAGTAACCATCAAGAAAACAGTAATAAGCTTTTCCTGCTAGCTTATCTAAAATCTGATCAATGAATGGGAGAGGGAAATGGTCTTTTCTGGTCATTGAATTTAATTTTCTGTAATCAATACAGACCCTCCACCCAGTTGTTTGTCTGGTTGACATAAGCTCACCAGAATCTGAGGTTACAACAGTGATCCCAGATTTCTTAGGTACCACCTGTATAGGTGCCACCCAAGCTGAATCTGAAATGGGGTAAATGACCCCTGCATCCAACAATTTAACAACCTCTTTCATGACCACTTCTTGCATATGCGGGCTCAGCCTCCTTTGCATTTCCCTAGAAGGCTTTTCATCTTCTTCCAAATGGATTTTATGTATGCAAACAGCTGGATTGATTCCTCCCAAATCAGCAATAGTCCAGCCAATTGCCCTTTTATGTTCTTTCAAAACAATCAGCAGCTCTTCCTCTTGCTCCTTTGTGAGGGAGGAAGAAATAATTGCAGGCAATGATTTATGATCTCCTAAAAATACATATTTCAAATTTTCTGGCAGCTGCTTCAGTTCTAAATCAGGTGGCCTGAGAAAAGAAGGTAACAAAGGTACCTTAGCTGTTTGTGGAAGGGGAAGAGTAGCAGGTTTCCAAGAAGAGAAACTTGCTGATTGATTATGAGTTCCTTGCACAACATTTACTTCCTCATACTTTGAGATACAAACTGTTTCTTCCTCGGAATTTCCCCAAGCATCTTTAGCATCTGTGGTGGAATCTTCACACTGCAGAAACTGTTGTAAAGTCTCTTCTACCAGTTCATCCAATAGATCAACATGAAAACATTCCTCAGAGCTGAATTGAGGCTGTGTGACTGCATTATAAACATTTAATTTTACCTTCATGTTTCCAAAAGAGACTTCCATAATACCAGACCTGCATTGAATGCAAGCATTTGCTGTAGCCAGGAATGGTCTTCCCAAAATGACAGGGATGGAAGTTTTGCTTTTGATAGGTTCCATATCCAAAACTAGAAAATCAGCAGGGTAGAAAAATTTATCTACTCCCACCAATACATCTTCAATCATCCCCACTGGCTTCCTCTCAGATCTGTCTGCTAGTTGTAACACCACATGAGTGGGTTTTAATTCTCCCAAACCTAGTTTCTCATATACAGAATATGGAAGTAGGTTGACACTAGCACCCATATCTAATAAAGCCTTTTCAATGGTATGTTCCCCAATAATGCAAGGGATTGTGGGGATTCCAGGATCTTGAAGTTTACGAGGTGTGGCAATGGATAACACCTGATTAACTCTTTCCACAGCAAAGACCTTCTCGGATAACTATATCCTAGACTATCTTTTGTGAGTGCAAATATCTTTCAAAAATTTTGCATATGCTGGAATTTGTTTGATTGCCTCAAGCAAAGGTAGATTTATCTTGGCTTGCTTGAAAGTCTCCATCATTTCATCTATTTTTGTGTTCCCTTTATCAAAAGGGGATACATATTTCATTGCATGAGGAAATGGCAAATGAGGAACTAGTCCTTCATTTACAGCTTTGGAAGCATTTTCAGGATTTTTTTCAATTTTTTGTTTTTCAATTGTTTGATTTTTCTGAGGTATATCAGCACCTCCACTGCTATCATTATGCTGCTCATGCTGCATATCTTTATCATTTTCCTCATTTTTTTCTTCTTCAGTACCCACTTTGTTATTTATAATTCTTCCACTTCTCAAAGTTGTGAGAGTTTTTACTTCTTCATGTGAAATAGAAGCTTCTCCAACCATGAACTGTCCTTTGGGATTGTTCAAAGGCTGGCTGGGTAACTTTCCTTCCTCTCTTTTGGCCAAAGTATTTGAAAGCTGGCCCAATGTTTCTTCAATCTTCTTTATGCTCTGGCTATGAAAATTCACAGTCTGAGTTAAAGATCCTAAATTCTGGAGTGAATTTAGGACTTGATCTTCAAAAGAAGGGGACCTAGAAGGGGTTTGAATGAGGCGTATTTGTCTGAGTTGTTGTGGAATGGGTGCTAAAATTTGGCTTGGCATAAAATTCTGATAAGGCATGCGCTTTGAAAGGCATTTGGTTCTTTGGTTGCTGCTGCTGTTGTGATTGATAATTCCCTTCGCTCCACCTCAAATTGGGGTGCCCTCTCCATGGATATTCATTTGACTATATCTGTCCAAATGATTGCGCAGCATGAGCTTGTTCCACCACTAAATCTGGGAACTGTGGTGCAGCAGGACATTGGTCAATTGAATGAGTAGGGGACTGGCATATCAGACATGACTCCTCTACTCTTGCAACCATTGGATTTTAAAGTGAGTCCATCAAACTATCAAACTTTGTGGTTAAATTGTCCATCTTTCTTTCCAACTCATTCACTTCATAAATCTTTCCTTTGGTGATTTGCTGATTGTTCAACCTAGCAGGATATTCAATATCTCTTGACAGAGATTCCTGTTGAGTTGAGTTTTCACCAATTACTTCAAATAAGTCCCAAACCTCCTCAACTATTTTTTGCAGGTAAGTGCCTCCACAGGAGGCATCCACCATATTTTTGCCTTTTTGATCAATTCCTTGATAGAAGCTTTGAACTAGCTGCCATCTGGGGATTTGATGATGAGCACATTGCCTTAAAAGTTTCTTAAATCTTTCCCATGCTTCATGGAAAGTTTCAGTTGAGTTTTGTGAGAAAGAAATGATACTTTGTCTCAATTGGCTTGTTTTAGACATTGGGAAGTATTTGGCTAAAAATTGACACTGCAAATCATTCCAAGAAGTGATACTATTTGGTGCTAAGATAGATTACCATGCTCTAGCTTTGTCCTTTAATGAAAAAGGAAAGAGCCTAAGCTTGGTTGCTTCTGGACCAAGTCCAGCTATGTTGAATGTGGTGCAAAGAGCCAAGAATTCATCCACATGTTTGTACGGATCTTCCTTACTCAACCCATGGAAGGAAGGAAGCATATGGATGGTCGATGATTTGATCTCATAATTTCCTTCAACAGTAGGAAATTGAATGCAAAAGGGAGAATTATAAGCACCAGGTGCGAAGTAATCCCTCAAAAGTCGAGGTTCTTCACCCATAGTAGCAGAATTCTGTGTTGTTTGTTTGGTTCGTAATAGCCTTTCAACTTCTAAATTCAGTGGAACAATCTCAGGGCTGAGAGTCCTTCTACCAAACATACAACTCAGAACAAAAATTTGATTATTCACAGCAAACCTTCAGAATTACATTTTAAGTAGTTTCCCTTCTTCAACAATTGGATATGAATAACTGCACAGGTATAAACAATAGAACAGTTTAGTACTGATATAAAAATAAAAGTGAAAACTTAGGTCTACCTATTTTAGAACAAATTCCCAGGCAACGGCGCCAAAAACTTCTTGTTGCATCTAAGTGTGCTTGATTTATTTGTGTTTTGAAAACAGGTTTGCAACTGCTAAGTTATAATGAATCTAGAATATTAAAAAGAGTAAAGAAATATCAGCACAGAGAGAAGTGAATTAGCCTGCAAGATTAGGGCCAATTGTAGCAAGTTTTAAATGTAAGTGAGTAAAAGATCGTCCACAGAGAATTTGTCTAAAATGCAAGATAAACCTCCAGATCTGAGCTACCAAATCTGGCCTCTTATCTTATCTAGAAAGCACATAAGATGAGAGGTTGAATTTGTCACATTAACTAAATGATAAAAGTAAAAGTTAAACTAAATGATCCAGTTCCAAGTTGGGGGAATTTTGAGGTAAACTTATAAAAATGGAGAAGTAATATCTAACTTTGATTTGGTCCTTGAAATCTAATGAGAATGACTGCAACACAACTAAGAGATGATCCAATCTTTATCTGGCTATAAGCGCAGATGTAAGAGAAATAAATCTAATTGAAGGATTAGATTTAAGCTTATGGCTATGGTCTGTCCACTTTAATGGCCACAAACCATCCAATAGTCTTTAATCCAAATCCTTAATTTAGAATAAGAAACATCACTACAAATGCCGTGAGAGATTAGGTTACAAACACTAATTCTCACAGGATTAATGAATCAAGGGAAATTGCATGAAAAACAGTAAATCTAAAGGAGTCTAATGCAATAAGGAAATCAGAGGGAACCCTTAACATGAGTCCAATGGAGAATGTACGGTTTACAACAACCTTTTCAAATTCACCATTACAATTACAGAGCACAGCTTATACAGCTCTCAGATTTGTAGTCGTGCATACAACTCTCTTTTGAATTACAGAAGTATCTCACAGCTCTCAATTGCAAGTAAAAGTGAGGCTATTACAGGGATTTCAGACAAACTATCTGATTTGGAAATGGGGGAATAGGAATGAAACTCAAAATCTGGATGCCCAAATTGGGCAAATGGTTCGTCTATTTATAGTTTTCCCTAAGTCCAGCTCCGATGTGTATCAACCAATCAGAAGTGCTCAGATCTGTATCGACCAATGGTAGTCGAGCACAAGGATCCAGATCTATTCTGGCCAATCAGAATTGCTCGATTTGGTTCAGCCAATCAGGTGACAAAAGCTTCAATTCTGTTATGCATTTTGAAAGTCTGTTAGAGTTTCTAGAAGTTCCCGCCAAGTTATTTCGTCTCTGGGTGCTCACATGGGGTGGAATATGCCTTTGCATCATGCTTAGAATCCTCTGGAATGTCCCTAGGTTTTTAAATGCATTGGGACGCGTGAAAAATATTATTGAATTGCCCTTGTAAAAGCTGGGAATCTCCACAATACCTTTTCGCATAGCTTTGGGGACTTTTCGCAAGGTGTTGTAACTCCTGAAGCTCTTTTCGCAATGTTCTGGTTCTGTTCGAATTGAGTTTTCTTCTTTTCAAAAGGTCAATTATCTCTTCAAGAGTTGTGCCCTTGAAAGCTAAGCACAGTTTTTAGTTCTTTTCGCAGAGTTCAGGTTCTTTGCGAACAGTTCAGGTTCTTTGCGAAAAGTACTCTGTAGTGCATTTTTCTGTTCGAATTGCTCCATACTTCTTTTTTAGGTTGAGACCAGGTCTTTGCCTCTTCAGTTCAGACCTTTTAATAGCTAGTGAGGTTGTCCCTTCTCTTTCTTCCTTTGGATCGTCATGGATTATCATCTTTTTGGCACTTTTAAGCTGCTTTTATGGTTAAGCCTGCCTTTATTGTTAGCTGAAACACAAGCACTGAGAACACTTATTTAGTTCTCTCAAAGGTCTATCAAGACTCAGGTTGAGGGGTGAAAAATGGTATTTTCTAGTTCTCAACATGTTCCTTTTGGGTAAGACTCTTCTTTCAAATACCAGCGGAGGGCAGGTCTCATTATCCCTTCTTCGTCTTATGGTGAACTGGGAAAATGTGCATCGGTTTGATTGGGGCGGTGCTGGCTATGCGGTGCTCATGTCTAGTCTAGCGCGAGCAGTACTTGGGGAGTCCAGCTCCGTTATGGGCTTTTGGCCCACAGTTGAGGTATTTTATCCTCTGGTCTCTGTTTCTCCAACATTTTCCTTTTATGGCATATCTGTTTTTATCTGCTTGCTTTCTCAGGTTTGGGGGTATCTACATTTCCAATCTGGTCACCCTCTGCTTCTATCCGAAGTTCCTGCGTTCCCCCTTATGAGCAATTGGCACACGAACCGCCGTCGGGACATAGGCATGAAGCACCTGGAGTTAGGGCTGCGCTCCCAGCTTGATCTGTTGATCCCTGAGCAGTTGTAACAATTTCTCTCTTTACAAATGTGATAGTTCTTTCATGTTGTGGGTTCAAATGTATACATCCCTCCTCTGTTTTTATTTTATATATATTTTTTTTGAGCAAGTCATCCTTGATCCCTGTGTCGGGTCTCCCTTCTGGAAATTGGCTGTAGTGGGTCCTTCTCATTTTTTGTTAGACCGACGCATCATTTTCCTCTATGGGTCCTCGACTAGGGCCTATTACCTAGGAGAGAGGGTGGTTCATCAGTACTGTCTCCTTTTCGCTGTGCCCCAAGTTCCTCCAGCTGATGTGTTGGCTCCTGAAGGTTCCACCAAAGTGCTTACCATTCGCTTTCTCCATCATGGGGTCTCCATTGATGACCTTCTTTTTTCAAGGGCATATCAGATGTGGTTGAGTCTCTGCCCTATCATTCTCTGCTACCCCGCTTCATGCCTGGTGCCAACTTTTTGGCCTTCGGTAGTCCGCGGTCTCAGGTAATGTTCTTTCCTCTTTTTATTTAGCAGCCTTCCTATGATTGCCTTGATTGCCCTGCTATTTGAGCGAAAACTATTTCTTTCTATAGTTTGGGTAGGAGGCTGACTCGGATGAGGGGATGAGTGCTCTGATGAGCTCTGGTCTTTGAACCTTCTAACCCTTAGGTCTTGGTGCTTATGGCGATTAAACTTGATTGACTACTTTCGGTGTGCTTTCATTATTGGTTGGTGATGACAGTTATTTAAAAATCAAAGACAGAGTAAAACAGGGGGTGAATCCAGCACAACTAGAAGTCCTAGACCTGCAAGATACAAGGTCCTTTGTAGCAAGTTTTGATAAGTAAGAGTTTGTCCCACAGGGAAAGGTGATCTAAAGCTCCAAGGGAGCCATCTCTAGTAGTCCCTTCAGATCTGTCTACTGATCTGGCAGTCCTAGAAGGAGGAGAGTTTAAGGTCACTTATTCTAAGTATTCTAATATCTAAACTACAGAAAGTGTTGAGAGGATGGACGGAGTGTGGAAAATGAGCATAAAAAGGGTGAGAAGTATGTTATTGAGCCAAGGTCAGAGAAGTTTTGTAACTCAGATTTAGATCTGATGTTATAGAAATCCTGTCCAGAGGCTACATTATCACTTCTAAGGAGAAAAGATCCAACCCATCACTCTGCCATGATTCCACCCTTAAGGCTATAACCTGTCTACTTGAATGGTCACAAATTATCCCATAGGGGAGCCACTATCCAGGGATGGGTCAGAACATAACAAGAAAATCATTGCAGGCACTATTTCATCCAGGCTACCACCAAGAATCCATAGGAACCTCAACCTCTAAAGTTCTATATGTGGGGCTAAGGTCAGAGGACCATGATAGCCTGACACATAGAACCAACAAGAGATTGAGTACAACCTTGATCTAGGCATCCATTGCTTGAGTGAGGCTACAATGGTCCGATCACCTGACCTACAATCTCTATAACTAGATCGGATCCAACAACGATGGCGGATCTATACAAATATGAAGTCCTCTATTCAATCTCTCACCAGGCTTCTACAAGCTCTGGTGTAAAGAAGAAGGATCCATCTTGGATCGGTGGATCAGAATCACCCTAAGGCTATAATCTGTCCACTTAAATGGTCACAAACTATCCCAGAGGTTATCCTCCTCATGGAACCCAAAACAAAACAAGATTATCGCTGCTACCACCATGCTCACAAGGCTACCAGCTCAAGCTCCCATGGGGATTTCAGATCTAGTGGGTCCTGTGGTGGGACTAAGGCTGTAGGACCATGATAGCCCAGACACACAGGTCACTTGGATCTGAGTGGCCCTTAGAATCAGCCCTCCATTGCTTTGAAACACAGCCAAAGCAATGGCAGATCACAAGGCAGCAGCCTTCCACAGAGCATCTCACACATAAACAACAATCCCACAAAGTACAGATCCTATTACAGAACTTCCATTGATCTAATTCAAAAATACATACAAAGGCATAGCCAGCAAGTGCTGGACTATGGAGAGAAGGAAAGAAAAAGAAAACTACTTACTGCTAAAAAGAAAGAGAAAAGAAAAATGATCTGAGATGGGTTCCCAGATACCTAAACCTAAGCTCAGGTATGGGTTTATATAGCAGTGGGGTGGTGGCGCATTAGGGTTAGGAAACCCTAATTTTAACGATGCCACGTGGCCTGATAATGATCCTTGGATTCCTCGGGGCATGTGCACAGAGATTTGAGCATGGGAGTGCGTGTCCTAATTGCTGGAAATACCCAGAAGGTCCTCTGCTAAAGAGATGGAAGTTTAGGGTCAGAGCTTCGCTAGGTAGTTGCAGTTTCCCAGACTTGTCGCGTGGTAGCTCTTTACTCTTCGCTAGGATGATTTGACATTGAAGCTTCAGCCGTCGCGAGGTTGCCTTGGTTTGCTCTTCTGGCAGTCGCGGTGTAGAGAGTTGCGCTCTCGCTAGATTGTGCTTTGTGAGGTTGAATAGAAAACACAGTCTCAAGTGTCACGGGGTTGCAATTCAAGCAGTCGCATGGTCGATCGGTCTTCGCTGGGCAGCAGTGCGAGAACTTCGCGAGCACTTCTCTTTACTTAGACTTTGCGAGTTACCTCATGAGGCTCTACTGAGTTTTGAACTGCGCGAGGTTCTATGCCTCACTTGGCCTTCGCGAGATTGGCTTTACCTTCGCCAGGATATTTTCTTTCTTGAATGGCGCAAGAACTGCGCGAGGCGTTCTTCTTCTGATAATTGCATCCCATGTGGACTGCGCGATAGCTGCACGAGGAATATTCTAAAGCTCTCTCTCCTCAGCCATTCTGAGTGAACTGCGCGAGATTGAGAGAGGTCTGCTTTGAACTGCGCGACACTGTGCGATGTGTTCTACTCTTGAGCTTCGCGAGAGCTGCCCGAGTTTGAGTTTCTGAGGCTCTTTAGTCATTCATCTGTGCGAGAGGTTGCTGTAAAGCCTTGGGAAACTCAGTTGAACTGCGCGAGGCATATTTCTCCTGAATCCTCTAAAGCTTGGGTCAGATGCGTGAGGCTCATTTCAAGTCTGGATTCAGAGTTCATTCTTTTGAGGGATATTTGGTGCCAAAGCAGGCTCCTTAACAGGATTCTTAGCCTTATTTCACTGCTGTTTATTACCTATACAAAACACTTGACAAGAACTTATTAGGTGGCTAAGGGCCTAATCAAAGGTTAAGGGGTGAAAAGTGGTACTTTTCAGGTCTTAACACACCCCCAAACCTAATCTTAGCTAGTCCCTTAGCAAAGCTACATTAAATATACTCTAAAACTTAAATGCCACTTTCGTTGGGAGCACAGATACATTTAGCATATGTACCAAGCCTTTTAAACCCCTAGGTGATCCCTAGTGGAGGAGTGAAGTCTCCTGAGGGTTTTCAGTGAAGACACCCACAAACTTCTCAAATAAAATAGTTAACAAAAGTACAATGTCATCCAATGAGCAGTTAAGGAATCAGATTTAGTCTACTCTGGAATCAGTACATATAAAAGAAATTTAATTCATTGGTTGCACAATAACTTAAACAGCATAAACTCTCATGATTGCACAACATTTCCAAATATTTTGCAATCACAAATAACTACACAAATGTGTGTCAGCACTGAGCTTATCCTTATGTCAAAAAAATTAGGTTAAGGTCATACATAATGCATTCAAGTTTAGACCCAAAAGAAAGCTTTGCAGGGTATACTCTCATAAAGGTTTGTTGAGGGGTTCAGTTTCTCACAGGCTCAAGAGCAATTACATCTCCCAACTGGGTTTGTAAGCATGAGCATAGGCAAAGTTCTTAAGTGCTGACATCATTGTCAGTTCCTCACCATTGATTGGATAATTCCTTATCTTCACATGACAGCTCACTCAACTTTGGATCACAAGGACTTTTAACTGGGCTATAATGTGGCTTATGGAGTAGGGTTAAAAAGAATGGAAGGTTGAAGAGGGGTTCCAATTTGAGAAATCAGTAGGTCACAGAGGTGGTTCATGACTTCACCTTGCATAATTCAGCTCCCTTCATCTTCTTTGAGATTTTCCGATTTGAAGTGATCAGTTTCTGTTCTTGATTTTGATTTTCCAATGAAAGTTCCTCTTGACTTCTCTCTTATTCCTCTTCATTATTATTATTGTTTCTTTTTACTGGAGTTTCCATCTTTTTATTTTGTTTTTGCTTTTCAAAAATGCCACCATGTTCTCAGTTACCATACTGCCAGATTTTTGAGATTCTTCTTCTCCATTCACCTAATGTTGACCATAGCTAGTCCATTTTCAACTCTTTCTCCTTTACCTTCTGAATTCTCAGAGTGAGGGTAGGTTGAATCAGGTTCATAGGTTCAGGTTCAAGTACTCAGGTGTATTTTGAAGAAATTTAGGATTTAAAGCTCAAAGGGGGTATGGACAAGGGCAGTTGCTTTAGGATTGGTCTTTTAGGCTCAAACTGTCCAAGAGAAGGCCTTGATCCTTTCCTAGGTCTCATGAGTACTGTCGGTTGTTTTAACTTGGAGTTACCTAACTTCTAGTGAGCACAGTGACTCAGCCAGTCCTTTAGAACTAAAAGAAATGCCTTAGTTACTCCTCAAGAAATAGAAAATTTTGTAGGCCCAATTCTCGCTGGTTATGGTCATCCTTTGAACTTTTAAGTATGTCCTCACCTTTTTCTCTCTCTAATGATTCTCTAAGTGCTGATACAAGTAGGTTTCCTTGGTGATATTATCATGGAAATGTGGAATATTAGAAGTTTATAATGTCCAAGGTTTGCATAAATTTTAAACTTCTTAATTTCTTGATTCTTAAGTGAACAGAGGTCTATTTCCATATTGCTCAGATGAGTTTGATGCACTTATTTTAACTATTCCATTGGCAGGGTCTGCCTGCCATACCCCCAAACCTATGAGGAGCAGTGTCCTCACTGGTTCAAAGTGAATGTGCAGCAGAACTAATGATGTGAAAAGAGAAGGAAAGAACAGGGAACAAAACACACACAGGCAAAGCAAGATAGTAAAGACAGGGGAAAAGTCTATGAAAAATTAGACATGTACAAAATACAAGGGAACAGTTGTACAAGAAACAGAGAAATTCCTCGTTACAATCTTGTTAGAATCTGTCTTAAAATTTATCCCAGCCCATCTTCCTTGCATGCTCTTGCAGGAGAGCCTCTTCTTCTTTCTTCTTTCGTTCCCTCTCTACCTTTCTTTGCTCGGGTGTTTTGGGTATGGTTGGAGCTCGGACCCTCATTTTTCTCATCTTGGGTTCAGGAGGGATCTCTGAAGATTTAGCAGTGGTTGGCTTAGGGGGTTTGGTGAAAGATTTTCCTTTGGGGCGCTTACATTTGGAGGCCTGCCCCTGCTGAGGCAGAGGGGGGATAAGAGATGATTGGGCTGGTGCTGGCTCAGGAGGGGCAACGGGGGATTTAGTTTGGGTTTGCACAGGACGGAGAGGACTTTTCCCTTTTTCTGGTTTAGGGGGAGCCACAGGAGATGGATCTGGTAATTTCACTGTAGGAATGGCAGGGCTCTTCCCTTTCACGGGCTGGCTTAGTGGTGGTGCCTCCTCAGACTGGGCAGATGTTTCTTTTCCAATTTTCACAGAGCGACTTGGGGGAGTAGTCCTCTTGGCAGCAACTTTCCTTCGCTGAGGATAGGATTGTGCAGCAGGGGCAGAGGAAGGAGCAGCAACACTAGGTTGGGCACTGGGATCCGTAGGTGGTGCAACATCAGAGTCGGAGTAAGAAGGAAAGAGCTCAGTAGGGTCCAATCCAAGGGCAGCAGCAGCCTATCTACGTTCTTCTTTGGAAAGTAGGGGCCCATGGGGATCATCCTGAGCAGAAGCTCTGGTGACCTTTGGAGGTGGGGATGGAGGGGCCGGCCTTTTGCCTTTTTGGGCTGCAGTGGCTCTTTTAGAAGTGGGCTTTTTCTTGGAAGGGGTGCATTTTCTTTTGAGAGCAGGAGAGGGAATAGGGGGCACCGAGGAGGAGGCAGAGCTGCAGTGGGGATTGCTGGCGGGAGCAATAGGGTCAGTGTAGAGTCTTGAAGGCTACGATGAGGCATTTGAGGAGGAACAGGAGGAGCTACCGGAGTGGGGGCTGTGGGAGTTGAGGGAACATATTGTGTAGGGGTTGGGGTAGGGGCAATGGAAGAAGATGGGGCCTCAGGGGGAGCAGTGGCGATGGGGGTAGCCTGTATACGTTGGGACGGTAGGAAAGCAACTCTCTGTTCCAAGATTTCAATTTTCTTGTTAGCCCACAGGAGATTGGTATCTGCAAGCTCCTTACTGAGTTGGGTGATTTCCTAAGCATTGTTCAATTTTTTCTCTAATAGCCTGTTGTGCTTTTTCACCCTCTCTGCATTGGCCTTTTCCATCTCAGTAGCCATTCTATAGTATGTTGCTGCAGCCTTGTTCGCATTTGATGTCTCCAAAATTGCCTCCCACCCTTTGGAAGTATCTCGCAGCTGCTCGTGGTGAGCAAGCTTCAAGTCACTAAGTTTCTGAAGCAAGGGGTATTCGATGGCTTGGCGTAGTTGGGCCATGCCATTGAGAACATCCCTCTTAATATAGGGATTGTCCCTCATGGCATGGAGGAGGGTGAAGTAGGGAGGGGTGTAGTAGGAGTGTCTGGGCATGATTGGTAGAAATAGAGTGGAAGGAGGAGATGGTGATGGATCCTGGGGGAGAGAAGTGGGGGTTGTAGAAATGGTTGGGGTGGTCTGGGTGGAATGGTCAGTGAATTGAGGAGGGGGTGGGAGAAGAGGGGGAATGGAAGGTATGGGTGGAAAATGAAACGAAGGAAGGGCAGCGGATGTGGATGGTTCAGGGTAAGGGAAGAAGGGGATGGTGAAGGGTTGAAATGGAAGGGGTGGGGGTGCAAGTAGCGGGGGTGGAATGGGAAAGGTGGAAGGGAATGGAATGGGGTCAGTTGGGGTAGAAGTGTTGGTAAGTTGAGGGGGAGGTAGTATTAGAGGTGGAAGGATAGGGAGAGAGGGAAAGGAGTGGTCGGGTATGGTATCATGGAGGAGGAAGGATGGAGGTAAGTCAATGGGGGTGGGGTCTGTTGGAACAGGGGTGTCAGAGGTGGAAGGGGATTGGGTCAATGGGATGGTAGGAGGTTATGTTGGGATTGGTGGGTTTGTCAATGTGTGAAGGGTGGATTGTATGGTGGTTATGTCTGTTTGCATTTGGGCTTGGGTCTGTGTGGTGTTGGATAGTTGGGTTTGGAGGTCATGTATGAGGGAAAAGACATGAGTAAGGGCATCTGAGGTTGGTTGAGGTGGAGTAGGAGGATAAGAAGGAACAGGTTGGAAAGGGGAAGTGGGGGCATGAGGGAAAGTGGTAGGGGGGAGGGGGAAGGGTCTGGCTAATGATGTGGTGAAGGGAGAGGAGACTCAGGGAGAGGGATGTCTTGGGTGGGCAAGGTATCAAGCAAGGTGGTCATGAAGGCTTCATACCCTCAAGTGGTGGCTAGGTTAAAGTCCAGGTCATGGAGAGGTGGGACTAAGAGTTGGTCAATAAGGGGTGTGTCTGTGGGAAGGACAGGGGGGGTGGAAGTGGGTAAAGATGAGGCAGAGGTAGTGTGAGAGGTTTTCTTTTTAAGGTAGGTTATCAAGGGAGGGCTGTCAGGGTGTGGATCAGCTACTATGGGAGAGACTGGGGCTGTGGATTGAGGTATGGTGGGTGAAGGTGGAGTGTTTTCCTGGGGTTCAACACTTTCTTCCCAAGTACGGATAATAGTGGGAGGTGGAATGGAAAAAGGAGATAAAAGAGGGAAAGGGAGAGATGGAATGGCTGAAGAAGGTAGTGGAGAGGCAAGAGTGGTGGATGGAGGGATTGCTGCAGAGCGAGGTGTGAGCTCGCGCTTGGGGCAAGGGTTTTAGCCTTCTTTTTGGGGGCAAGGGTGGCCTTTGCCACAAGAGCTCCCTCTCGCTGCTCGAAGACATTCTAAGCTTCAGCCTTCTTCTTCTTCTTCTGGGGATCCATTAGACTTCTGCTGATCCCCCATTGTCTTTTAGCAAAAGTGGTGGGAGTGAGGTCAGTGGATAACTCCCCCACTTGTATCTTGTACCCTCCCCTCAGAAGTAGTCTGGTGATGAGTCTTCCATAGGGGAGAGTGTGGATTTTCTTTTGCTGCCCCAACTTCACCATTGTATCCTTAATAGCCTCGGAGATCAACCATGCAGCATTAAATCCATGGCCCAGAGAGAAGGAATAGAGAGCATCAACAATTGGTGTCCTCCTTTCTTGCTGATGGCCGGAGCAATAGATATTCTTCCTTAGCACTTGATCGATGAATAGTAGTTTGGGCTCCAAATCTCTTCTTCTGATGGAGTCCCCTATGGCTTTCAAGCCTCTGATAAAGGCCTGGGCAATTGTGTTAATGGGGGCACTCACAGGGGCACCATAACCGCAGTTAGGATTAAAACTAGCAGGGATGCCCATGACTTCATCAATTAACTCTGGGCTAAGCAGCATCTCAAAATTGTCAACTAATGCAAGGAGGCCTGGCTGCCCCTGTGTGTCTGGTCTGACCCTAAGGAGCTGGTAAAAGAGTTGCACTAACCTAGGGTAGGCTAGTGCAGGAATCATTTGCATCAAGGGGAACAAACCAGCCTTGCACAAGAACTCGATGGCAGGTGCTGACAACGGCTCTGATTCAAAGAAAGAGATATCGAAAATGGCTTCAGGCTCTAAGGGAATGGAAATGTGGAGCTCAGAGGGTGTAGAATAATCCGGTGTTGGTGGAACCATCTCAGGAACCACCTCCTTCCCTTTGTGCTGAGTCGTAGAGGACTTGGCTTTCTTAGGGGTAGGCTCCACAGTGGCCTTGTCCCTGGCTCTCTTCACAGGTGCGCTTTTAGGAGCCATCACAACTTTCCTTGGTGAGTGTGCAGTTGAAATTTTGAAAGGAAATATCAGGAGCTGAGTCTAACCCTAAAAGTTAGGGTTCTATTTAATTGGACACACGGTGGATCTCAAGAGCTCTTAACAGGGGGCAACTATTGATAGAAGCTTTAAGAACAAAAATCCAGAATTTCAAAGTGAATAATGATCTGTAGACAGGATGCTGAAGGAGAGACCAGAGTAACCATCAAGAAAACAGTAATAAGCTTTTCCTGCTAGCTTATCTAAAATCTGATCAATGAATGGGAGAGGGAAATGGTCTTTTCTGGTCATTGAATTTAATTTTCTGTAATCAATACAGACCCTCCACCCAGTTATTTGTCTGGTTGACATAAGCTCACCAGAATCTGAGGTTACAACAGTGATCCCAGATTTCTTAGGTACCACCTGTATAGGTGCCACCCAAGCTGAATCTGAAATGGGGTAAATGACCCCTGCATCCAACAATTTAACAACCTCTTTCATGACCACTTCTTGCATATGCGGGCTCAGCCTCCTTTGCATTTCCCTAGAAGGCTTTTCATCTTCTTCCAAATGGATTTTATGTATGCAAACAGCTGGATTGATTCCTCCCAAATCAGCAATAGTCCAGCCAATTGCCCTTTTATGTTCTTTCAAAACAATCGTGACTCTTCCTCTTGCTCCTTTGTGAGGGAGGAAGAAATAATTGAGCAATGATTTATGATCTCCTAAAATACATATTTCAAATTTTTCAAAGCTTGAGTTCTAAATCGTGGCTCGAGAAAAGAAGGTAACAAAGGTACCTTAGCTGTTTGTGGAAGGGGAAGAGTAGCAGGTTTCCAAGAAGAGAAACTTGCTGATTGATTATGAGTTCCTTGCACAACATTTACTTCCTCATACTTTGAGATACAAACTGTTTCTTCCTCGGAATTTCCCCAAGCATCTTTAGCATCTGTGGTGGAATCTTCACACTGCAGAAACTGTTGTAAAGTCTCTTCTACCAGTTCATCCAATAGATCAACATGAAAACATTCCTCAGAGCTGAATTGAGGCTGTGTGACTGCATTATAAACATTTAATTTTACCTTCATGTTTCCAAAAGAGACTTCCATAATACCAGACCTGCATTGAATGCAAGCATTTGCTGTAGCCAGGAATGGTCTTCCCAAAATGACAGGGATGGAAGTTTTGCTTTTGATAGGTTCCATATCCAAAACTAGAAAATCAGCAGGGTAGAAAAATTTATCTACTCCCACCAATACATCTTCAATCATCCCCACTGGCTTCCTCTCAGATCTGTCTGCTAGTTGTAACACCACATGAGTGGGTTTTAATTCTCCCAAACCTAGTTTCTCATATACAGAATATGGAAGTAGGTTGACACTAGCACCCATATCTAATAAAGCCTTTTCAATGGTATGTTCCCCAATAATGCAAGGGATTGTGGGGATTCCAGGATCTTGAAGTTTCTGAGGTGTGGCAATGGATAACACGATTAACTCTTTCCACAAATCGGATAACTATATCCTAGACTATCTTTTGTGAGTGCAAATATCTTTCAAAAATTTTGCATATGCTGGAATTTGTTTGATTGCCTCAAGCAAAGGTAGATTTATCTTGGCTTGCTTGAAAGTCTCCATCATTTCATCTATTTTTGTGTTCCCTTTATCAAAAGGGGATACATATTTCATTGCATGAGGAAATGGCAAATGAGGAACTAGTCCTTCATTTACAGCTTTGGAAGCATTTTCAGGATTTTTTTCAATTTTTTGTTTTTCAATTGTTTGATTTTTCTGAGGTATATCAGCACCTCCACTGCTATCATTATGCTGCTCATGCTGCATATCTTTATCATTTTCCTCATTTTTTTCTTCTTCAGTACCCACTTTGTTATTTATAATTCTTCCACTTCTCAAAGTTGTGAGAGTTTTTACTTCTTCATGTGAAATAGAAGCTTCTCCAACCATGAACTGTCCTTTGGGATTGTTCAAAGGCTGGCTGGGTAACTTTCCTTCCTCTCTTTTGGCCAAAGTATTTGAAAGCTGGCCCAATGTTTCTTCAATCTTCTTTATGCTCTGGCTATGAAAATTCACAGTCTGAGTTAAAGATCCTAAATTCTGGAGTGAATTTAGGACTTGATCTTCAAAAGAAGGGGACCTAGAAGGGGTTTGAACTGGGGCAGATTATGTCTGAGTTGTTGTGGAATGTTATTTGGCATAAAGTGCTTGATAAAGAACATGCGATTTTGAAAGGCATTTGGTTCTTTGGTTGCTGCTGCTGTTGTGATTGATAATTCCCTTCGCTCCACCTCAAATTGGGGTGCCCTCTCCATGGATATTCATTTGACTATTTCTGTCCAAATGATTCTTGACATGAGCTTGTTCCACCACTAAATGGGAGCGTAGTGGTGCGGGACATTGGTCAATTGAATGAGTAGGGGACTGGCATATCAGACATGCCTCCTCTACTCTTGCAACCATTGGATTTTAAAGTGAGTCCATCAAACTATCAAACTTTGTGGTTAAATTGTCCATCTTTCTTTCCAACTCATTCACTTCATAAATCTTTCCTTTGGTGATTTGCTGATTGTTCAACCTAGCAGGATATTCAATATCTCTTGACAGAGATTCCTGTTGAGTTGAGTTTTCACCAATTACTTCAAATAAGTCCCAAACCTCCTCAACTATTTTTTGCAGGTAAGTGCCTCCCACGGGAGGCATCCACCATATTTTGCCTTTTTGATCAATTCCTTGATAGAAGCTTTGAACTAGCTGCCATCTGGGGATTTGATGATGAGCACATTGCCTTAAAAGTTTCTTAAATCTTTCCCATGCTTCATGGAAAGTTTCAGTTGAGTTTTGTGAGAAAGAAATGATACTTTGTCTCAATTGGCTTGTTTTAGACATTGGGAAGTATTTGGCTAAAAATTGACCTTTGCAAATCATTCCAAGAAGTGATACTATTTGGTGCTAAGATAGATTACCATGCTCTAGCTTTGTCCTTTAATGAAAAGGAAAGAGCCTAAGCTTGGTTATACGGACCAAGTCCACTATATTGAATGTGGTGCAAAGAGCCAAGAATTCATCCACATGTTTGTACGGATCTTCCTTACTCAACCCATGGAAGGAAGGAAGCATATGGATGGTCGATGATTTGATCTCATAATTTCCTTCAACAGTAGGAAATTGAATGCAAAGGAGAATTATAAGCACCGGTGCAAGTAATCCCTCAAAAGTCGAGGTTCTTCACCCATAGTAGCGAATTACATGTTGTTTGTTTGGTTCGTAATAGCCTTTCAACTTCTAAATTCAGTGGAACAATCTCAGGGCTGAGAGTCCTTCTACCAAACATACAACTCAGAACAAAAATTTGATTATTCACAGCAAACCTTCAGAATTCCGTTTTAAGTAGTTTCCCTTCTTCAACAATTGGACATGAATAACTGCACAGGTATAAACAATAGAATAGTTTAGTACTGATATAAAAATAAAAGTGAAAACTTAGGTCTACCTATTTTAGAACAAATCCCCGGCAACGGCGCCAAAAACTTGTTGTTGCTTCTAAGTGTGCTTGATTTATTTGTGTTTTGAAAACAGGTTTGCAACTGCTAAGTTAGAATGAATCTAGAATATTAAAAAGAGTAAAGAAGTATCAGCACAGATAGAAGTGAATTAGCCTGCAAGATCAGGGCCAATTGTAGCAAGTTTTAAATGTAAGTGAGTAAAAGATCGTCCACAGAGAATTTGTCTAAAATGCAAGATAAACCTCCAGTTCTGAGCTACCAAATCTGGCCTCTTATCTTATCTAGGAAGCACATAAGATGGGAGGTTGAATTTGTCACATTAACTAAATGATAAAAGTAAAAGTTAAACTAAATGATCCGCCCAAGTTGGGGGAATTTTGAGGTAAACTTATAAAAATGGAGAAGTAATATCTAACTTTGATTTGGTCCTTGAAATCTAATGAGAATGACTGCAACTCAACTAAGAGATGATCCAATCTTTATCTGGCTATAAGCGCAGATGTAAGAGAAATAAATCTAATTGAAGGATTAGATTTAAGCTTATGGCTATGGTCTGTCCACTTTAATGGCCACAAACCATCCAATAGTCTTTAATCCAAATCCTTAATTTAGAATAAGAAACATCACTACAAATGCCGTGAGAGATTAGGTTACAAACACTAATTCTCACAGGATTAATGAATCAAGGGAAATTGCATGAAAAACAGTAAATCTAAAGGAGTCTAATGCAATAAGGAAATCAGAGGGAACCCTTAACATGAGTCCAATGGAGAATGTACGGTTTACAACAACCTTTTCAAATTCACCATACAATGACTCTCAGATTTGTAGTCGTGCATACAACTCTCTTTTGAATTACAGAAGTATCTCACAGCTCTCAATTGCAAGTAAAAGTGAGGCTATTACAGGGATTTCAGACAAACTATCTGATTTGGAAATGGGGGAATAGGAATGAAACTCAAAATCTGGATGCCCAAATTGGGCAAATGGTTAAATCTATTTATAGTTTTCCCTAAGTCCAGCTCCGATGTGTATCAACCAATCAGAAGTGCTCAGATCTGTATCGACCAATGGTAGTCGAGCACAAGGATCCAGATCTATTCTGGCCAATCAGAATTGCTCGATTTGGTTCAGCCAATCAGGTGACAAAAGCTTCAATTCTGTTATGCATTTTGAAAGTCTGTTAGAGTTTCTAGAAGTTCCCGCCAAGTTATTTCGTCTCTGGGTGCTCACATGGGGTGGAATATGCCTTTGCATCATGCTTAGAATCCTCTGGAATGTCCCTAGGTTTTTAAATGCATTGGGACGCGTGAAAAATATTATTGAATTGCCCTTGTAAAAGCTGGGAATCTCCACAATACCTTTTCGCATAGCTTTGGGGACTTTTCGCAAGGTGTTGTAACTCCTGAAGCTCTTTTCGCAATGTTCTGGTTCTGTTCGAATTGAGTTTTCTTCTTTTCAAAAAGGTCAATTATCTCTTCGAAGAGTTCAGGTGCCCTTCGAAAGCTAAGCCTGGAGTTTTTAGTTCTTTTCGCAGAGTTCAGGTTCTTTGCGAACAGTTCAGGTTCTTTGCGAAAAGTACTCTGTAGTGCATTTTTCTGTTCGAATTGCTCCATACTTCTTTTTTAGGTTGAGACCAGGTCTTTGCCTCTTCAGTTCAGACCTTTTAATAGCTAGTGAGGTTGTCCCTTCTCTTTCTTCCTTTGGATCGTCATGGATTATCATCTTTTTGGCACTTTTAAGCTGCTTTTATGGTTAAGCCTGCCTTTATTGTTAGCTGAAACACAAGCACTGAGAACACTTATTTAGTTCTCTCAAAGGTCTATCAAGACTGTGTTGAGGGTGAAAATGGTATTTTCTAGTTCTCAACATGTTCCTTTTGGGTAAGACTCTTCTTTCAAATACCAGCGGAGGGCAGGTCTCATTATCCCTTCTTCGTCTTATGGTGAACTGGGAAAATGTGCATCGGTTTGATTGGGGTGGTGCTGGCTATGCGGTGCTCATGTCTAGTCTAGCGCGAGCAGTACTTGGGGAGTCCAGCTCCGTTATGGGCTTTTGGCCCACAGTTGAGGTATTTTATCCTCTGGTCTCTGTTTCTCCAACATTTTCCTTTTATGGCATATCTGTTTTTATCTGCTTGCTTTCTCAGGTTTGGGGGTATCTACATTTCCAATCTGGTCACCCTCTGCTTCTATCCGAAGTTCCTGCGTTCCCCCTTATGAGCAATTGGCACACGAACCGCCGTCGGGACATAGGCATGAAGCACCTGGAGTTAGGGCTGCGCTCCCAGCTTGATCTGTTGATCCCTGAGCAGTTGTAACAATTTCTCTCTTTACAAATGTGATAGTTCTTTCATGTTGTGGGTTCAAATGTATACATCCCTCCTCTGTTTTTATTTTATATATATTTTTTTTGAGCAAGTCATCCTTGATCCCTGTGTCGGGTCTCCCTTCTGGAAATTGGCTGTAGTGGGTCCTTCTCATTTTTTGTTAGACCGACGCATCATTTTCCTCTATGGGTCCTCGACTAGGGCCTATTACCTAGGAGAGAGGGTGGTTCATCAGTACTGTCTCCTTTTCGCTGTGCCCCAAGTTCCTCCAACTGATGTGTTGGCTCCTGAAGGTTCCACCAAAGTGCTTACCATTCGCTTTCTCCATCATGGGGTCTCCATTGATGACCTTCTTTTTTCAAGGGCATATCAGATGTGGTTGAGTCTCTGCCCTATCATTCTCTGCTACCCCGCTTCATGCCTGGTGCCAACTTTTTGGCCTTCGGTAGTCCGCGGTCTCAGGTAATGTTCTTTCCTCTTTTTATTTAGCAGCCTTCCTATGATTGCCTTGATTGCCCTGCTATTTGAGCGAAAACTATTTCTTTCTATAGTTTGGGTAGGGAGGCGACTCAGATGAGGGGGATGAGGCGGCTGCTCCTGATGAGGCTACAGGTGCTGAACCTTCTAACCCTTCCGGTGCTGGTGCTTATGGCAGTTCGCCCGCTGTTGACTACTTTCGGTGTGCTTTCATTATTGGTTGGTGATGACAGTTATTTAAAAATCAAAGACAGAGTAAAACAGGGGGTGAATCCAGCACAACTAGAAGTCCTAGACCTGCAAGATACAAGGTCCTTTGTAGCAAGTTTTGATAAGTAAGAGTTTGTCCCACAGGGAAAGGTGATCTAAAGCTCCAAGGGAGCCATCTCTAGTAGTCCCTTCAGATCTGTCTACTGATCTGGCAGTCCTAGAAGGAGGAGAGTTTAAGGTCACTTATTCTAAGTATTCTAATATCTAAACTACAGAAAGTGTTGAGAGGATGGACGGAGTGTGGAAAATGAGCATAAAAAGGGTGAGAAGTATGTTATTGAGCCAAGGTCAGAGAAGTTTTGTAACTCAGATTTAGATCTGATGTTATAGAAATCCTGTCCAGAGGCTACATTATCACTTCTAAGGAGAAAAGATCCAACCCATCACTCTGCCATGATTCCACCCTTAAGGCTATAACCTGTCTACTTGAATGGTCACAAATTATCCCATAGGGGAGCCACTATCCAGGGATGGGTCAGAACATAACAAGAAAATCATTGCAGGCACTATTTCATCCAGGCTACTAGCTCAAGAATCCATAGGGAACCTCAACCTCTAAAGTTCTATATGTGGGGCTAAGGCTGTAGGACCATGATAGCCCAGACACATAGAACCAACAAGAGATTGAGTACAACCTTCGATCTAGCTGTCCATTGCTTGAGTGAGGCTACAATGGTCCAGTCACCAGCCTACAATCTCTATAACTAGATCAGATCCAACAACTGATGGCGGATCTATACAAATATGGGGGAGTCTGCCTCTATTCAATCTCTCACCAGGCTTCTACAAGCTCTGGTGTAAAGAAGAAGGATCCATCTTGGATCGGTGGATCAGAATCACCCTAAGGCTATAATCTGTCCACTTAAATGGTCACAAACTATCCCAGAGGTTATCCTCCTCATGGAGCCCAAAACAAAACAAGATTATCGCTGCTACCACCATGCTCACAAGGCTACCAGCTCAAGCTCCCATGGGGATTTCAGATCTAGTGGGTCCTGTGGTGGGACTAAGGCTGTAGGACCATGATAGCCCAGACACACAGGTCACTTGGATCTGAGTGGCCCTTAGAATCAGCCCTCCATTGCTTTGAAACACAGCCAAAGCAATGGAAGATCACAAGGCAGCAGCCTTCCACAGAGCATCTCACACATAAACAACAATCCCACAAAGTACAGATCCTATTACAGAACTTCCATTGATCTAATTCAAAAATACATACAAAGGCATAGCGAAGTCTGGACTATGGAGAGAAGGAAAGAAAAAGAAAACTACTTACTGCTAAAAAGAAAGAGAAAAGAAAAATGATCTGAGATGGGTTCCCAGATACCTAAACCTAAGCTCAGGTATGGGTTTATATAGCAGTGGGGTGGTGGCGCATTAGGGTTAGGAAACCCTAATTTTAACGATGCCACGTGGCCTGATAATGATCCTTGGATTCCTCGGGGCATGTGCACAGAGATTTGAGCATGGGAGTGCGTGCCCTAAATGCTGGAAATACCCAGAAGGTCCTCTGCTAAAGAGATGGAAGTTTAGGGTCAGAGCTTCGCTAGGTAGTTGCGATTTCAGGACTTTGTCGTGGTAGCTCTTTACTCTTCGCTAGGATGATTTGACATTGAAGCTTCAGCCGTCGCGAGGTTGCCTTGGTTTGCTCTTCAGGCAGTCGCGGTGTAGAGAGTTGCGCTCTCGCTAGATTGTGCTTTGTGAGGTTGAATAGAAAACACAGTCTCAAGTGTCACGGGGTTGCAATTCAAGCAGTCGCATGGTCGATCGATCTTCGCTGGGCAGCAGTGCGAGAACTTCGCGAGCACTTCTCTTTACTTAGACTTTGCGAGTTACCTCATGAGGCTCTACTGAGTTTTGAACTGCGCGAGGTTCTATGCCTCACTTGGTCTTCGCGAGATTGGCTTTACCTTCGCCAGGATATTTTCTTTCTTGAATGGCGCAAGAACTGCGCGAGGCGTTCTTCTTCTGATAATTGCAACCCACGTGGACTGCGCGATAGCTGCACGAGGAATATTCTAAAGCTCTCTCTCCTCAGCCATTACAGGTGAGCTGCGAGATTGAGAGAGTGCGCTTTGAAGCTAGGCGACAACATGCGATGTGTTCTACTCTTGAGCTTGAGAGCTGCAGTTTGAGTTTCTGAGGCTCTTTAGTCATTCATCTGTGCGAGAGGTTGCTGTAAAGCCTTGGGAAACTCAGTTGAACTGCGCGAGGCATATTTCTCCTGAATCCTCTAAAGCTTGGGTCAGATGCGTGAGGCTCATTTCAAGTCTGGATTCAGAGTTCATTCTTTTGAGGGATATTTGGTGCCAAAGCAGGCTCCTTAACAGGATTCTTAGCCTTATTTCATTGCTGTTTATTACCTATACAAAACACTTGACAAGAACTTATTAGGTGGCTAAGGTCCTAATCAAAGGTTAAGGGGTGAAAAGTGGTACTTTTCAGGTCTTAACACACCCCCAAACCTAATCTTAGCTAGTCCCTTAGCAAAGCTACATTAAATATACTCTAAAACTTAAATGCCACTTTCGTTGGGAGCACAGATACATTTAGCATATGTACCAAGCCTTTTAAACCCCTAGGTGATCCCTAGTGGAGGAGTGAAGTCTCCTGAGGGTTTTCAGTGAAGACACCCACAAACTTCTCAAATAAAATAGTTAACAAAAGTACAATGTCATCCAATGAGCAGTTAAGGAATCAGATTTAGTCTACTCTGGAATCAGTACATATAAAAGAAATTTAATTCATTGGTTGCACAATAACTTAAACAGCATAAACTCTCATGATTGCACAACATTTCCAAATATTTTGCAATCACAAATAACTACACAAATGTGTGTCAGCACTGAGCTTATCCTTATGTCAAAAAAATTAGGTTAAGGTCATACATAATGCATTCAAGTTTAGACCCAAAAGAATGCTTTGCAGGGTATACTCTCATAAAGGTTTGTTGAGGGGTTCAGTTTCTCACAGGCTCAAGAGCAATTACATCTCCCAACTGGGTTTGTAAGCATGAGCATAGGCAAAGTTCTTAAGTGCTGACATCATTGTCAGTTCCTCACCATTGATTGGATAATTCCTTATCTTCACATGACAGCTCACTCAACTTTGGATCACAAGGACTTTTAACTGGGCTATAATGTGGCTTATGGAGTAGGGTTAAAAAGAATGGAAGGTTGAAGAGGGGTTCCAAATTGAGAAATCAGTAGGTCACAGAGGTGGTTCATGACTTCACCTTGCATAATTCAGCTCCCTTCATCTTCTTTGAGATTTTCCGATTTGAAGTGATCAGTTTCTGTTCTTGATTTTGATTTTCCAATGAAAGTTCCTCTTGACTTCTCTCTTATTCCTCTTCATTATTATTATTGTTTCTTTTTACTGGAGTTTCCATCTTTTTATTTTGTTTTTGCTTTTCAAAAATGCCACCATGTTCTCCACTATACACGCTGATTTTTGAGATTCTTCTTCCATTCACCTAATGTTGACCATAGCTAGTCCATTTTCAACTCTTTCTCCTTACGAATTCTCGGTGAGGGTAGGTTGAATCAGGTTCATAGGTTCAGGTTCAAGTACTCAGGTGTATTTTGAAGAAATTTAGGATTTAAAGCTCAAAGGGGGTATGGACAAGGGCAGTTGCTTTAGGATTGGTCTTTTAGGCTCAAACTGTCCAAGAGAAGGCCTTGATCCTTTCCTAGGTCTCATGAGTACTGTCGGTTGTTTTAACTTGGAGTTACCTAACTTCTAGTGAGCACAGTGACTCAGCCAGTCCTTTAGAACTAAAAGAAATGCCTTAGTTACTCCTCAAGAAATAGAAAATTTTGTAGGCCCAATTCTCACTGGTTATGGTCATCCTTTGAACTTTTAAGTATGTCCTCACCTTTTTCTCTCTCTAATGATTCTCTAAGTGCTGATACAAGTAGGTTTCCTTGGTGATATTATCATGGAAATGTGGAATATTAGAAGTTTATAATGTCCAAGGTTTGCATAAATTTTAAACTTCTTAATTTCTTGATTCTTAAGTGAACAGAGGTCTATTTCCATATTGCTCAGATGAGTTTGCTGCACTTATTTTAACTATTCCATTGGCAGGGTCTGCCTGCCATACCCCCAAACCTATGAGGAGCAGTGTCCTCACTGGTTCAAAGTGAATGTGCAGCAGAACTAATGATGTGAAAAGAGAAGGAAAGAACAGGGAACAAAACACACACAGGCAAAGCAAGATAGTAAAGACAGGGGAAAAGTCTATGAAAAATTAGACATGTACAAAATACAAGGGAACAGTTGTACAAGAAACAGAGAAATTCCTCGTTACAATCTAGTTAGAATCTGTCTTAAAATTTATCCCAGCCCATCTTCCTTGCATGCTCTTGCAGGAGAGCCTCTTCTTCTTTCTTCTTTCGTTCCCTCTCTACCTTTCTTTGCTCGGGTGTTTTGGGTATGGTTGGAGCCCGGACCCTCGTTTTTCTCATCTTGGGTTCAGGAGGGATCTCTGAAGATTTAGCAGTGGTTGGCTTAGGGGGTTTGGTGAAAGATTTTCCTTTGGGGCGCTTACATTTGGAGGCCTGCCCCTGCTGAGGCAGAGGGGGGATAAGAGATGATTGGGCTGGTGCTGGCTCAGGAGGGGCAACGGGGGATTTAGTTTGGGTTTGCACCTGAGACAGGAGAGGACTTTTTACCTTTTTTTGGTTTTAGGGGAGCCACAGGAGATGGATCTGGTAATTTCACTGTAGGAATGGCAGGGCTCTTCCCTTTCACGGGCTGGCTTAGTGGTGGTGCCTCCTCAGACTGGGCAGATGTTTCTTTTCCAATTTTCAAAGAGCGACTTGGGGGAGTAGTCCTCTTGGTAGCAACTTTCCTTCGCTGAGGGTAGGATTGTGCAGCAGGGGCAGAGGAAGGAGCAGCAACACTAGGTTGGGCACTAGGATCCGTAGGTGGTGCAGCATCAGAGTCGGAGTCAGAAGGAAAGAGCTCAGTAGGGTCCAATCCAAGGGCACCAGTAGCCTATCTGTGTTCTTCTTTGGAAAGTAGGCGCCGATGGGGATCATCCTCAGCAGAAGCTCTGGTGACCTTTGGAGGTGGGGATGGAGGGGCCGGCCTTTTGCCTTTTTGGGCTGCAGTGGCTCTTTTAAAAGTGGGCTTTTTCTTGGAAGGGGTGCATTTTCTTTTGAGAGCAGGAGAGGGAATAGGGGGGGCACTGAGGGAGGAGCAGGAGCTGCAGTAGGGATTGCAGCAGGAGCAATAGGCTGTGTAGGTACTGCAGAAGGAACTGCAGTAGGCATTTGAGGAGGAACAGGAGGAGCTACCGGAGTGGGGGCTGTGGGAGTTGAGGGAACATATTGTGTAGGGGTTGGGGTAGGGGCAATGGAAGAAGATGGGGCCTCAGGGGGAGCAGTGGCGATGGGGGTAGCCTGTATACGTTGGGACGGTAGGAAAGCAACTCTCTGTTCCAAGATTTCAATTTTCTTGTTAGCCCACAGGAGATTGGTATCTGCAAGCTCCTTACTGAGTTGGGTGATTTCCTAAGCATTGTTCAATTTTTTCTCTAATAGCCTGTTGTGCTTTTTCACCCTCTCTGCATTGGCCTTTTCCATCTCAGTAGCCATTCTATAGTATGTTGCTGCAGCCTTGTTCGCATTTGATGTCTCCAAAATTGCCTCCCACCCTTTGGAAGTATCTCGCAGCTGCTCGTGGTGAGCAAGCTTCAAGTCACTAAGTTTCTGAAGCAAGGGGTATTCGATGGCTTGGCGTAGTTGGGCCATGCCATTGAGAACATCCCTCTTAATATAGGGATTGTCCCTCATGGCATGGAGGAGGGTGAAGTAGGGAGGGGTGTAGTAGGAGTGTGGGCATGATTGGTAGAAATAGAGTGGAAGGAGGAGATGGTGATGGATCTGGGGAGAGAAGTGGGGTTGTAGAAATGGTTGGGGTGGTGCGGGTGGAATGGTCTGAATTGAGGAGGGGGTGGGGAAAGAGGGGGAATGGAAGGTATGGGTGGAAAATGAAACGAAGGAAGGCGTGGGATGTGGATGGTCTGAGGTAAGGGAAGAAGGGATGGTGAAGGGTTGAAATGGAAGGGGTGGGGGTGCAAATAGAGGGGGTGGAATGGGAAAGGTGGAAGGGAATGGAATGGGGTCAGTTGGGGTAGAAGTGTTGGTAAGTTGAGGGGGAGGTAGTATTAGAGGTGGAAGGATAGGGAGAGAGGGAAAGGAGTGGTGGGGTATGGTATCATGGAGGAGGAAGGATGGAGGTAAGTGAATGGGGGTGGGGTCTGTTGGAACAGGGGTGTCAGAGGTGGAAGGGGATTGGGTCAATGGGATGGTAGGAGGTTATGTTGGGATTGGTGGGTTTGTCAATGTGTGAAGGGTGGATTGTATGGTGGTTATGTACATTTGCATTTGGGCTTGGAGTGCATGTGGTGTTGGATAGTTGGGTTTGGAGGTCATGTATGAGGGAAAAGACATGAGTAAGGGCATCTGAGGTTGGTTGAGGTGGAGTAGGAGGATAAGAAGGAACAGGTTGGAAAGGGGAAGTGGGGACATGAGGGAAAGTGGTAGGGGGGGGGGGGAAGGGTCTGGCTAATGATGTGGTGAAGGGAGAGGAGACTCAGGGAGAGGGATGTCTTGGGTGGGCAAGGTATCAAGCAAGGTGGTCATGAAGGCTTCATACCCTCAAGTGGTGGCTAGGTTAAAGTCCAGGTCATGGAGAGGTGGGACTAAGAGTTGTGGGAAGGGCGGTGGGGTGGAAGTGGGTAAAGATGAGGCAGAGGTAGTGTGAGAGGTTTTCTTTTTAAGGTAGGTTATCAAGGGAGGGCTGTCAGGGTGTGGATCAGCTACTATGGGAGGCAGATCAATGGTTGAGGTATGGTGGGTGAAGGTGGAGTGTTTTCCTGGGGTTCAACACTTTCTTCCCAAGTACGGATAATAGTGGGAGGTGGAATGGAAAAAGGAGATAAAAGAGGGAAAGGGAGAGATGGAATGGCTGAAGAAGGTAGTGGAGAGGCAAGAGTGGTGGATGGAGGGATTGCTACAGAAGCAGAGGTGACAGAAGCTCGCGCCACCTTCTTTGGGGCAAGGGTTTTAGCCTTCTTTTTGGGGGCAAGGGTGGCCTTTGCCACAAGAGCTCCCTCTCGCTGCTCGAAGACATTCTAAGCTTCAGCCTTCTTCTTCTTCTTCTGGGGATCCATTAGACTTCTGCTGATCCCCCATTGTCTTTTAGCAAAAGTGGTGGGAGTGAGGTCAGTGGATAACTCCCCCACTTGTATCTTGTACCCTCCCCTCAGAAGTAGTCTGGTGATGAGTCTTCCATAGGGGAGAGTGTGGATTTTCTTTTGCTGCCCCAACTTCACCATTGTATCCTTAATAGCCTCGGAGATCAACCATGCAGCATTAAATCCATGGCCCAGAGAGAAGGAATAGAGAGCATCAACAATTGGTGTCCTCCTTTCTTGCTGATGGCCGGAGCAATAGATATTCTTCCTTAGCACTTGATCGATGAATAGTAGTTTGGGCTCCAAATCTCTTCTTCTGATGGAGTCCCCTATGGCTTTCAAGCCTCTGATAAAGGCCTGGGCAATTGTGTCAATGGGGGCACTCACAGGGGCACCATAACCGCAGTTAGGATTAAAACTAGCAGGGATGCCCATGACTTCATCAATTAACTCTGGGCTAAGCAGCATCTCAAAATTGTCAACAAAAGCAAGGAGGCTGTGCAGTGCGACCCTAAGGAGTCTAAAAGAGTTGCACTAACCTAGGGTAGGCTAGTGCAGGAATCATTTGCATCAAGGGGAACAAACCAGCCTTGCACAAGAACTCGATGGCAGGTGCTGACAACGGCTCTGATTCAAAGAAAGAGATATGGAAAATGGCTTCAGGCTCTAAGGGAATGGAAATGTGGAGCTCAGAGGGTGTAGAATAATCCGGTGTTGGTGCAACCATCTCAGGAACCACCTCCTTCCCTTTGTGCTGAGTCGTAGAGGACTTGGCTTTCTTAGGGGTAGGCTCCACAGTGGCCTTGTCCCTGGCTCTCTTCACAGGTGCGCTTTTAGGAGCCATCACAACTTTCCTTGGTGAGTGTGCAGTTGAAATTTTGAAAGGAAATATCAGGAGCTGAGTCTAACCCTAAAAGTTAGGGTTCTATTTAATTGGACACACGGTGGATCTCAAGAGCTCTTAACAGGGGGCAACTATTGATAGAAGCTTTAAGAACAAAAATCCAGAATTTCAAAGTGAATAATGATCTGTAGACAGGATGCTGAAGGAGAGAGGTTGAGAGGAGTGAGAGCTAGGGTTTCGCTGGTAGGAGAGGAAAGAGAAAGCAGTAAGGAAAAGCAGTGCGGGGGGGGATTTAAATATCGCGAGGCTCGGCGCGCTTTGAAAATGTCCGCTCGCTGGCTGGGAATGAATGGGTCGCGAGATTGGATGTTCCTTTAAATTGCGCAAGGCAGCCCACCCAGTTATATTTGAAACTTGCGACAGCAAAACAAAGTAGTTCTTTATGAACTGCGCTAGATGGGACCAAACCCATTATTCAGAACCCCACGATGGCTTAATCAAGGTAGAATTCACTCACCCACTAGTCAACTTTTTTGACCTTGACTTTATGGGTGGATTCTCTCACAGACTCTCTTCCAGGGACACCCATAAGCATTAGAAAGCATTCACAAATTCTCATACTCTCAAGGCATTAAAGTCACACATCACGCAAAGCATTCAAATACTACATCATCATTTAATCACTTGGAATTATCAAACAGGGGGAGCTGGTATAAAAGTAGGCATTAAAGCACTAAACTCAAATTCCAACAAGATTGCTAACTATTCCTATAAACTGTAAAGTACATATTATTTAAAGGTGCACAGTTCTTATCATCAATTCAATGAAAGATCCCCTTCAGGGTCTGAGGATCCTTCACCAATCAAAAATTGGCCCTTGGGATTAACCACTGGTTGACTGGATAACCTTCCCTCTTCTCCTTTGGCTAAGGTGTTCGCTAGTTGTCCAATCTGTTCTTCCATCTTCTTGATGCTCTGACCATGAGAGTTCACAGTCTGAGTCAAGGAACCCAGGTTTTACAGTGATGTCAAGACCTAGTCCTCGAAAGAAGTATTTCTAGGTTGAGAAGGGGGTAAGACCAACTGATTTTGCTACTGATGGGGCTGCTGATGGTGCTGGAAGGTAGACCTAGGGGCGTTCCCTTGATTGAACTGTTGTTGTGGTCTTTGTGGTAAGGCCAACATCTACTGGGGCTGCATGTAGTTGTCTTGCTTCCACCTCAGATTTGGGTGGTCTCTCCATTGGTAACAAGCATTTTGGTGCTGGTATCCATATAGCTGCCTATTGTAGCCCCCAAATTGCTGCTGGCCTTAAGATTGAGCAGCAGCAGCATGTTCCAACATCAATTCAGGAAATTGTCCTACAGATGGACATTCCTCCACTGTGTGCTGTGGGGACTGGCATATCAGACATGCTTCCGCCACATGAGCAGCCCTTCTGGGTTGCGTCACAGTCAATAATTTATCAAACTTCATAGAGAGGTTTGCCATCTGCAGCTGCAGGTCATTGTTCCCAGACACCTCATAAATTTTTCCTTTTGATCCAAAGAGGCCCCCACCTTTGACTCAGATTCCTGACTAGTTCTTGCCAGGGATGGCTTTTGAAAAGCATTCTCACTAATCACCTCAAACAATTCCCATGCCTCCTCAGCAGTCTTGTGCATGTAGGATCCACCACAAGAGGCATCGACCATATCTCTATTTTTCTCATCAATCCTATTGTAGAAGCTTTGTACAAGTTGCCACTTAGGGATCTTGTGATGGGGGCATTGTTTGAGCATCTCTTTAAACCTATCCCAGGACTGGTTAAAATCCTCAGTTGGGGATTGAGCAAATGCAAGAATCTAGTTCCTCAACTGGCTAGTTTTGGTCTCAGGGAAGAACTTGGTTAGGAATCTGGTCTGCAGGTCTTTCCATGAAGCAACGCTATTGTTGGGAAGAGTGGTCAGCCAGGTACTGGCCCTATCCTTCAGAGAGAAGGGAAAGAGTCTGAGCCTAGTAGCCTGAGGTCCCAAACCAGTGATATTAAAAGTGGTGCACAAGGCCAAGAACTGGTCAATATGCTTGTAAGGGTCTTCTTTGCTAAGCCCATGGAAAGCTGGTAGCATCTGGATGATTGAAGTTTTTATCTCATAGTTCCCCTGAACATCAGGGAATTGAATGCTAAAAGGGGAGTTATAGTCATCCGGAGCATTCAACTCTTTGAGGGTTCTGGGTTGTTCTTCACCCATAATTGCTGTCACAGATTGACTTGGGGGCTCTCCTGTGGTGTGCCTGTCTCTTCTAAGTCTCCTTCCTCTTTTTAACTCAGGGTTAAGAGGCTTTAAAGCAGGGCTGAGGGATCTCCTCCCTAGCATACAAGCACACCAACAACAAGGAAAGCTTCTTGCAGGCACATTGCAAGAGAATAATTGTACACTAACAAATTTATCTAACTAGTTTACAGCTATTCAAAGAATACATTTAAACTATCCTAGATACTGCTAAAAAAATTGTTTAAGAAAGATAGACAGAGCTTTAAAAGTCAAAGAGTTTGCAAACAGAGGTAGCTAAGCTCCAATTGTAGTCCAACAATTCTTCACTGCTGCTGTCTAGATCTGTAAGAAAGGTTCAAATTTATGTCAGCAGTATCAATTATTCGCATGTGCAAAGAATACTAAGAATACAAAAACTAAGGGTCTACTAATAGATCATCTGTCCCTGGCAACATTGCCAAAAACTTGTTGACTACTTCCGGTGTGCTTTCATTATTGGTTGGTGATGAAAGTTATTTAAAAATCAAAGACAGAGTAAAACAGGGGGTGAATCCAACACAACTTAGAAGTCCTAGACCTGCAAGATATAGGGTCCTTTGTAGCATGTTTTGATAAGTAAGAGTTTGTCCCACAGGGAAAGGTGATCTAAAGCTCCAAGGAAGCCATCTCTAGTAGTCCCTCCAGATCTGTCTACAGATCTGGCAGTCCTATAAGGAGGGGAGTTTAAGGTCACTTATTCTAAGTATTCTAATATCTAAACTACAGAAAGTTCGCTGGGCAGCAGCGCGAGAACTTCACGAGCACTTCTCTTTACTTGGACTTCGCGAGTTACCTCGCGAGGCTCTACTGAGTTCTGAACTACGCGAGGTTCTATGCCTCAATTGGTCTTCGGGAGATTGGCTTTGCCTTCACCAAGATGTTTTCTTTCTTGAATGGCACGAGAACTGCGTGAGGTGTTCTTCTTCTGATAATTGCATCCCGCGGCGACTGCACGACAGGTGCACGAGGAATCTTCTGAAGCTCTCTCTCCTCAGTCATTCTGAGTGAACTGCGCGAGATTGAGAGAGGTCTACTTTGAACTGCGTGACACTGTGCGATGTGTTCTACTCTTGAGCTTCAGAGTCAGGCGACTTTGAGTTCTGAAGCTCTTCACCATTCATCTCTGAGAGGTTCTTGTAACAGAAGCCTTGGGAAGCTCAGTTGAACTGCGCGAGGCATATTTCTCCTAAATCCTCTAAAGCTTGGGTCAGCTGCGCGAGGCTCATTTCAGGTCTGGATTCAGAGTTCATTCTTTTGAGGGATATCTGGTGCGAAAGCAGGCTCCTTAACAGGATTCTTGGCCTTATTTTACTACTGATTATTACCTACACAAAACACTTAACAAGAACTTATTAGGTGGCTAAGGGTCTAATCAAAAGTTAAGTTAAGGGGTGAAAAGTGGTACTTTTCAGGTCTTAACACCCGCCGAGGTTCAGGGGACCTTTAAGCACTTGGATGATGCTTTCTTGTCGCGTATGTGTGCCGATGTCGCTGAGAAGGCACGCATATCCGCTGAAGCTATTCGGATCCCACCTCCTGAGCTGATCCCTAGGGTAATTTCTCCCTTGTTTCTTTGCTCTCTCTTCTCTTTTTTTCTTTTTTTCTTGAACTATGCTGTTGACCTGTGTGACAGACACCTCTTTTTCTTGTTGTGCAGAATCATGAGTCGGCCGTGAACCAAGCCGAATATTATCGCAACATCGTCGGGCTTAGAGAGGCTGAGGTGGTGAGTGAATACTAACCGAACCTAGTCATTTTCTTATTTACATTTTGCTTGTTTCCCTTCCAGATGGCCTCCGGTGTTCTCCTGCAGCGTGCTCATGAAAAGGAGTCGCACTCTCTGCTCGGCTGCATCTCTCAGGCTTGGACTCAGGTGGGAGAGACTCGTACTTTTCAAAGCGCGACCCAACGTCGGAAGAAGCCGAAGGGGGCTGCCCAAGACTAGTTTATTTTCTAAAAATTTGAAACTTTGAAATAGTTTAGACTTTTGTTTATTGGGGGAATATGTAATCTTTTAAACAACAAATTTTTTTGAATGGTTTTATGATTTTTATGGTTTATATGAATGCTCTGTTTGGTTATCTCTCTACTTCTATGGTTTCCTTTTCTTTGGCATGAAGTGGGCCAGAGCCCCTCCAATGATGAGACTGAGTTCGCATATCATTCTCCGCATATGACCCACGAATACCGCGTCATCCTAGGATTTCCCATGGGTGCGTGAGCGTGCCCGCCTGTGGGCTGCCCCGGGATAAAAAAGTAGGCCAAGCGAAGCCCGTCCCTCTCTTGGGGGAAGTAAAAAAATAGACCAATGAGAGGGGAGCCACACTTCCCTTCATTTTTAACTTGGTGATTATTCACAGCAAACCTTCAACATTCCTTTTTAAGTAGTTTCCCTTTTTCAAAAATTGGATATGAATAACTGCATAGGTATAAACAATAGAATAGTTTAGTACTGATATAAACAAAAAAGTGAAAACTTAGGTCTACCTATTTTCGAACAAATTCCCCAGCAACGGCGCCAAAAACTTGTTCTAACTTCTTAGTGTGCTTGATTTATTTGTGTTTTGAAAACAGGTTTGCACCTGCTAAGTTATAATGAATCTAGAACATTAAAAAGAGTAAAGAAATATCAGCACAAAGAGAAGTGAATTAGCCTGCAAGATCAGGGCCAATTGTAGCAAGTTTTAAATGTAAGTGAGTAAAAGATCGTCCACAGAGAATTTGTTTAAAATGCAAGATAAACCTCCAGATCTGAGCTACCAGATCTGGCCTCTTATCCTATCTAGAAAGCACATAAGATGGGAGGCTGAATTTGTCACATTAACTAAATGATAAAAGTAAAAGTTAAACTAAATGATCCAGATCCGAGTTGGGGGAATTTTGAGGTAAACTTATAAAAAATGGAGAAATAATATCTAACTTTGATTTGGTCCTTGAAGTACAATGAGAAAGATTGCAGCTCAACAGAGAAATGATTCAATCTTCATCTAGCTACAAGCATAGATGTTAGAGAAATAAATCTAACTCAAGGATTAGACTTAGGCTTATGGCTATGGTCTGTCCACTTTAATGGCCACAGACCATCCAATAGTCTTTAATCCAAAGCTTTAGTTGAGAACAAGAAGCATCACTACAAATGCCGTGAGAGATTAGGTTACAAACACTAATTCTCACAGGATTAATGAATCAAGGGAAATTGCATGAAAAACAGTAAATCTAAAGGAGTCTAATGCAATAAGGAGATCAGAGGGAACCCTTAACATGAGTCCAATTGAGAATGTACGATTTACAGCAACCTTTTCAAATTCACCATTACAATTACAGAGCACAGCTTAAACAGCTCTCAGATTTGTAGTCTTGAATATAACTCTCTTTTGAATTACAGAAGTATCTCACAGCTCTCAATTGCAAGTAAAAGTGAGGCGAGGCTATTATAGGGATTTTAGACAAACTATCTGGTTTGGAAATGGGGGAATAGGAATGAAACTCAAAATCTGGATGCCCAACTTGGGCAAATGGTTCGTCTATTTATAGTTTTCCTTAGGTCCAGCTCAAATGTGTATCAACCAATCAGAAGTGCTCAGATCTGTATCAACCAATGGTAGTCGAGCACAAGGATTCAGATCTGCTCTGGCCAATCGGAATTGCTCAATCTGGTTCAGCCAATCAGGCGAAATAAGCATCAATTCTGTTATGCATTTTGAAAGTTTGTTAGAGTTTCTAGAAGTTCGCGCCAAGTTATTTCATCTCTGGGTGCTCACATGGGGTGGAATATGCCTTCGCTTGATGCTTAGAATCTTTTGGAATGTCCCTAGGTTTTTAAATGCATTGGGACGCATGAAATTGCAAAAGCTGGGAATCTCCAGAATACCTTTTCGCATAGTTTAGGGGACTTTTCGCAAGGTGTTGTAACTCCTGAAGCTCTTTTCGCAACGTTCTGGTTCTTTTCGAATGGAGTTCTCTTCTTTTCGAAAAGGTCAATCATCTCTTCGAAAAGTTTAGGTGCTCTTCGAAAGCTAAGCTTGGAGTTTTTAGTTCTCTTCGCAGGGTTCAGGTTCTTTTCGAACAGTTCAGGTTCTTTGCGAAAAGTACTCTGTAGTGCATTTTTCTGTTCGAATTGCTCCATACTTCTTTTCTGGGTTGAGACCAGGTCTTTGCCTCTTAAGTTCAGACCTTTTAACAGCTAGTGAGGTTGTCCCTTCTCTTTCTTCCTTTGGATCGACGTGGATTATCATCTTTTTGGCACTTTTAAGCTACTTTTATGGTTAAGCCTGTCTTTATTGTTAGCTGAAACACAAGCACTTAGAACACTTATTTAGTTCTCTCAAAGGTCTATGAAGACTCAGGTTGAGGGGTGAAAAATGGTATTTTCCAGTTCTCAACACACCCCCAAACCTAAGCTTTGCTAGTCCCTGAGCAAAGACAAAATTAAAAACAAAGTAAACAGCCACTTTTGTAGGGAGCACAGTTGCATTTAGCATATGCAACAAGCCTTTTAAACCCCTAGGTGATCCCTAGTGGAGGAGTGAAGTCTCCTGAGGGTTTTCAGTGAAGGTACCCACAAACTTCTTCAATAAATTAGTTAAGATCACTGCAGTTTTATTACAGCAAACTTTCATCCAATCAGATTTTTCACACCTGCATCAGTCATGTTGTAAGAAGATTTTCAAGGAAAACATCAGTTCAAAACTAACATTCTACTGTAATTCTTGTTACCATTCGGTCAATTTAAATCAAAAGTTATTTACAAGAAAAATGAATGAATATCTTGCCCTCTATTTAAGAATCCAGCTTTGATGTTACCCCAATGAGTTGATTTCAAACCCAACTCTCACCAGGATTTTCACTCAACATGCAAGTAAGAGGGTTGTACTATTTCACATGGCTCAAGAGCAGTTACAGCCCTCAAATAGGACTATAAGCATGAGCATAGGCATTGCTTTTAGTTAGTAATTCACTGATTTTTTAGTATAGATTACACAAATTCTTATCTCCATGTGACAGCTCAATCCATCATTGATCAGTAAGGACTTTACTGGGGTTCTAATGTGGCTTATGGTTGAAATTGCTCAAGAATAGAGGGGTGGAATGGTGTTCAAAATTGAGAAGTCAGTCAAGGTAAGGTGGTGATACACAAACCTTCTTTAATTCAGCATATTTTCATCTTCTTCTTTGAATTTCCAGAGCCAAAGTGGACATCTTTTTCTCTTTCTTTTTCAAACATCCAATGGAATGTCTTCTCTCTTTTTGTTTTTCTCAATTTTTATTTATTTATTTTTTTTTTTTTTCAAATTAGCATTGACTGGAATGCCACATTTCTTCTGCTGATACATCATTGCCTTCAATTTTTTATTCTTCTCTTGTTGTCATTCAATTCTCCTTTCTTCAGCTTCCTTCCCTTTATCTTCTGACTTCTCAGAGTGAGGGTTAGGCTAAATGAAGTTGATGAGGTTATTAGATGAGGTTTCAAAGAAATCTTAGATTTGTAAAGCTCAAATGGTGTGTATCAAGGGCCGTTTCAAAAGGTGGGGCTTTGTAAGGTTTAAACTGTGCAAAAGGAGGCCTTACATCATGTCTTTAATATCACGAGTGCTATCAAATTATTTCAATTTGGATATGTGTAACTTTTAGTGCAAGTAAGCAGGTTCAATCAGTCCCAAAAGCAGAAAAAATTGCCAATTCATACCTCCAAAGAATACATTTCAGGCCCAAACCTCACTGGGTGTGGTTTTTTATCAAATTCCTGAGGTGTATCATCACTGTTTTCCCTCTTTTTAGGTTTACTAAAACATCAATTTTCTTTTGGAAATTTCCTAACATTCACTTCATGAAAGTATTAGAAATACACTAGAAATTAATTTCAAAAAGTTTTTAACTTCTTCATTTTTTTTTTCAAAATAGCAGGTGTGAAATTACTTCATTTTCAAAAATTCCACAGATCATAAGCTGTACTGATGTTAACTCAATTATTGATTATTGACATTTCTGTCACACCCCCAAATCAAAGGGGAGTAGGGTCCACACTGGTCCAAAGCAAAGAAGAGACATAAGCAAGAAAAAAATCATAATGACAAGAGGACAGACAGAAATGCACAGTAATTTCACAAGAAAAACCAGAATTTATATTACAAACTCATAACACAGATAAGTACAAAGTGCTTTAATAACTGGGGTCAAAATCTGTATCATAAGTTTGTTCAATGGGCTCAGAACTGGAGTCACTGTCAGAGCCAGAACTAGAATCAGTATTGGAGTCTGAACTTGATTTAGCTTTCTCCTGGATTGTATTTTGCAGCTCAGTGTATTCCTCTTATTTGATCTTTTTGGTGAGGCCAATGTACTTGCCAAGTCTAGTGGTCTTCAGTTTTTCCTGGTCAAGCTGTGCTTGCAACATGGTCACCTTATGCTGCTCACTCCGAACCATCTGGAAAGTTTGCCCCAACAAGTCCTTCATTCTCTCTCAAATTTCATAAATAACTCCAATTTTCGAATCTGGTTTTCATAAGGGGTTCTAATGTAGGCTTGTAAATCAGCTAACCCCTTTAGAACATCTTTGCAGATATATGGATTTTCTTCCATGGCTCTTCGGAGGGTGGCAAATCTGGGGAGGGGAATGGAATGGTAGGGGACCAAAGGTATCCCAGCTGTGGGAGTGGGAGAAGAAGTGTCCAGAAGGAGGACTTCAAGGTCGGTCTGAGTGGCTTGCTCAGAGAAAGTGAGGAGTGGTGAAGGGGACGCAACCAGAGGTACTTCAGGTTCAGTTTGGGTAGCATGGGCATCAACAGTAGGTACAGGGGTAATGGTGGTTGTGTAGGATGTGGAGGCTAAGGTTTGGAGAAGGTCATTGGTCACAGACTGGTTTTCTGTGTTGAGTTGTAGTTGGGCTTGGATGGATTGGAGGTAGGCAAGTATTTGGTTAATAGATGCAGGTGGGGGAGAGGTGTGCATAGCAGGGAATGGTACAACTAAAGTGGATGGTGGAGGTGCAATGGGTGAGATGGCTGTAAAGGGCGAAGTAGGTAAGTGAGTGAAATGATGAGGGTCAGGTATAGGGATAGGTTCAAGTCCCACGGTTTCAAAAATAGATACCATTAATGAGGAATAAGCCTCTGTAGTGAAAGGCTCAGGTTCAGGTGTATGGGATACTTCAGGTGTGTGGGCTGAATGAGCAGGTGAATTTGAGGGGCTTTGGAATAGAGGAGTGCAGGGAGATTGGGCAATAAAGTCTATAGCCAAAACATGGGCATTGGTGGGAGAAATTGGTGGTGTGAGTATGGTTGGAGTGGTTGGTGTAGAGGGGGAATCTACAATTGGGATAATGGAGGGTATGGGAGATGGGACAGCTGGGATATGTGAAGTGGCGGCTGGACTAGGGAGGAGGGTAAAGGCCAACTTCCTCAAGAATTGGTGCGGTGAAGAGCTGGTCACCATGGGAAGGATAGTTTCTTCAAAATGGGTGCAAAAGAGCTGGTCACCACAGTGGTCCGGCAGAGTCGCTTCAAGAATTGGTGCACTAAAGAGCTGGTCACCTCGTGATCTGCAAACTGGTTCTAAGGGAGCTAGGTGTTCATTAATAGCTGCAGTCTGCAGTTCACCTTCCTCTCGATCTTTTCAAGATGGCTTGGCTTGTAGTCCAAGCCTTTTTCCCAAAATTGTGAGGAGCTATGACTTCAAATGGCTCCTGGTCATCAATGTCAAACTTGGCTCTGAGGAAGGCTGTGATCAATCTACCAAATGGGAGGCCAGCTAATTTCTGCTCCTTTTTCAACTTGGTACTAATATCAGCCATGGCTTCAAAAATTAACATAGGGGCATTGAAAACGCCTTAGAAAATGAAAGAGAGCCTCTAGAATTGGTGTTCTCTCTTGGTTGTGCGTGATGACATAAACTTCCCTCAAAATGGAATCCATCAATAAAATTGGGGTGCTAGGTCTCTCCTCATTATGGACTCCTGCCAACAATTCCTTGGGTTAAATGTGCACCATTTCTCTAAAGGAGGTCGCTACAGTGCGACCAATGGACGAAGGATCAAATTGGAAGGTATCCCCAAAGCATTCCCTATGTCTTCATATGTGACTTAGATCGCAATCATCAATAAAGATAACCGAGGTAGGGACATGATCTTTTTTTGGACTTTTACGTGTTTTGGTACCATAACTTCACCATTCACGGGTAAATTTTCTCTGGTAGAGGGGTAAGGATATTGCTTAGTGAGGCATCTCTCATGTATCTTAAAGATAGCAGACAATCCGGTTTGTTGACGAAAAATGTTTCGTCCACAATCAGCTCAGGAATTAGCTTCTGAGCTTCAATGAATGGATTTGGCAGTACCAAATGTATAGGCAGAGGAGGAAGCTCAGGCTCAGGACTAGCAGCTGCAGGGATGGGTTCCTCATGTCTCACTTTCTTCCCTTTCTCCACCCTATCCGCTTTATCTATTGATAGTTTTCTTTTGGCTGAAGTTTTGGTTTTTCCTTTTGGGGTAGGTTTGCTAACTTTCTTAGCAGAGGATTTTGGGAACATGGCAGCCAATGGTTTCTCCGCTTTTCCCATTCTAAATTTATGTATGAAAATGCCCACAACAGATGCTGACACAAAATCAATATTTTCAAATGATAAACAGAGGGAATGCGCAGAAAAATACCGAGATCTAGGGTTTTTGGTTGAGAGTGTTGCTTGCCAAAAGCTAAAATCATTCTCTGAAAACTCAAATGATCGAACAAAGGTGAAGAAAACTGTGGCTAGATTCTAAAATCACACAAGGAAAGAGAGAAATAGGGTTTCTGTGGAACAGGTCGTTCTCAGAAAGCTTTTGAATATGAAACCCTTACTTCGAAAGGGTTTAAATATGCTCAGAGTTAATTTCGCAAAGTCCTTTTTAAGTTTTCGAAAAGTTCCAAAATAGACCTTTTTACAACTGCAAATGGCATCAGTACCATTCAAAAAGTTAATAGCTTCAGAAACATCTTTTCGAAAAGAAAATGGCTTCAGAAACATCATTTCGAAAAGAAAATAGCTTCAGAACCAACTATTCGAAAAGCAAATCCTTGCTTTCGAGCAGTTCGTTACAAATCCAGAGTCTTTTCGACAAGTAAATTGAACTTTATGAAAAGATAATTTTTACTTTGCGACTTAACTTTTCACATATTTAAACCATGCGAAAAGAGACAAATCATGAATAAAAACAGAGAAAAAGAAACTAAGCAAAAACTATGAAATAAAAGCATATTGTACAGTTGTATACCATCAGATTTGGGGAGGTTCTTGATGATAGATGGGCAAAGACAGTCTGGTATTTTCAATGCATGGTTTGAGCCTCTGACCATTTACTTTCAAGATTCTTCCATTACTTGGATCTAGGATGTCAACAGCTCCAGAAGGAGCTGCCTGAACGACAGTATATGGCCCTTCCCATCTGGATCTCAGCTTTCCAGGAAAAAACTTGAGTTTTGAGTTAAATAACCATACCTTAGAGCCAGTTGTGAACTCTTTTCTCAACAAATTTTTATCATGGAAAGCTTTGACTTTCTCTTTGTAAACTCTTGAATTCGTGTATGCATCCATTCTCAGTTCCTCCAACTCAGCAAGTTGCAGTTTCCTATGATTACCAGCAGTAGTTAGATCCATGTTCAATGTTTTAATGTCCCAAAAGGCTTTATATTCTAACTCCACTGGTAAATGGCATGCTTTGCCATAGACCAACCTGAATGGGGACATGCCAATTGGGGTTTTATAGGCTGTCCTATATGCCCACAATGCATCATTCAGCTTAAAGGACCAATCCTTTTTGTCCTTCTTCATAGTCTTTTCCAGTATATGTTTGATTTCTCTATTGGAAATCTCCACTTGTCCACTGGTTTGTGGATGATATGCAGTGGCTACTCTATGAGTCACAGAGTATTTTTCAATAAAGTTTCAAAATGTTTATTACAAAAATGGCTTCCCCCATCACTGATAATGGCTCTGGGAAAACCAAACCTGGAAAAAATGTGATCCTTTAGAAATTTAAGAACCACTTTGTGATCATTTGTTTTAGTGGCTGTGGCTTCAATCCATTTGGATACATAATCCACAGCTACTAAAATGAAATTATACCCATTGGAAGGAGGAAAGGGACCCATGAAGTCTATCCCCCAAACATCAAACAACTCAACTACCAAAATAGGCTGTAAAGGCATTGAGTTTCTCTTAGAAATGCTGCCCAATTTCTGATAGTTCTGGCAAGACTTACAGGTCTTTGAGAGCATCTTTGAAAAGTGTAGGCCAATAAAATCCACCTTTGCAAAACCTTTGCAGCTGTTTTGTTTCCTCTAAAATGACCTCCACAGGCCTGTTCATGACACATAGAAAGTATTCTATGAAATTCTTGGTCAGGGACACATCTTCTTATTATTTGGTGTGCACAACTCTTAAACAGATAAGGATATTCCTAGATGAAATGTTTAACCTTTGAGAAGAAAAGATCTTTATCCATTTTATTCCAATGTTGAGGAATTCTTCCAATAGCCAAAAACTTGACTATGTTTGCAAACCAAGGAGTGTGTACACTAATAGCAAAAAGTTGCTCATCAGGGAAAGATTCATTGTGATGACCTATCAATCTCGTGATTAAAATTCTAGACAGGTGATCAGCCACCACATTCTCCACCCCCTTTTTATCTTTGATCTGTAAATCAAATTCCTTTAATAGGAGAGTCCACCTGATTAATCTTGGTTTGGTGTCCTTCTTAGACAGAAGGTATTTCAAGGCAGAGTGGTTAGTGAACACCACTATTTGTTAACCCAAGACATATGACCTGAATTTCTCTAAAGAAAAAACAATTGCCAGCAGCTCCTTCTCAGTTGTTGTGTAATTGAGCTGTGCATCAATCATTGATCTACGGGCATAAGCTATGACATGAGGTAGCTTTTCCTTTCTCTGTCCAAGGACAGCTCCCAAAGCATAATCTGATGCATCACACATCAGTTCAAAAGGTAGTGAATAATCTGGAGACTGCAATATTGGAGTTGAAATCAAATAGTTTTTTAAGAATTCAAATGCCTTCATGCATTCATTATTGCAAACAAAAGGGACATCTTGGCACAATAAATGACAAAGAGGCTTGGTTATTTTACTGAAGTCCTTAATGAACCTTCTGTAAAATCTAGCATGTCCCAGGAAACTTCTGATTTGTTTAACAGTTTTGGGAGGTGGTAAATGTGCAATTAAATCAATTTTTGCTCTGTCCACCTCAATGCCCTTGTGGGAAACAACATGGCCAAGGACAATGCCTTGGGAGACCATGAAATGGCTCTTTTTCCATCTCAAAACTAGATTGGTTTCTTCACATCTCTGTAACACCAATTTGAGATGATGTAAACATTGGGAAAAACTGTCTCCGTAGATTGAAAAATCATCCATAAAAATCTCCATAAATTGGTCAATCATATCAGAGAAAATGGAATACATGCATCTTTGAAAGGTAGCAGGGGCATTACAAAGACCAAATGGCATTCTCCTATAGCCAAAAGTGCCAAAGGGCAAGTGAATGTGGTCTTTTCCTGATCTTGTGGGTACAGAGGAATCTGGTTGTAACCAGAGTAACCATCAAGAAAACAATAATAAGCTTTTCCTGTTAGCTTATCTAAAATCTGATCAATGACTGGGAGTGGGAAATGGTCTTTTCTGGTCATTGAATTTAATTTTCTGTAATCAATACAGACCCTCCACCCAGTTGTTTGTCTGGTTGACATAAGCTCACCAGAATCTGAGGTTACAACAGTGATCCCAGATTTCTTAGGTACCACCTGTATAGGTGCCACCCAAGCTGAATCTGAAATGGGGTAAATGACCCCTGCGTCCAACAATTTAACAACCTCTTTCAGGACCCCTTCTTGCATATGAGGGTTCAGCCTCCTTTGCATTTCCCTAGAAGGCTTTGCATCTTCTTCCAAATGGATTTTGTGCATGCAAACAGCTGGACTGATTCCTCCCAAATCAGCAATAGTCTAGCCAATTGCCCTTCTATGTTCTTTCAAAATAATCAACAGCACTTCCTCCTGCTCCTTAGTGAGGGAGGAAGAAATAATTGCAGGCAATGATTTATGATCTCCTAAAAACACATATTTCAACTTTTCTGGCAGCTGCTTCAGTTATAAATCAGGTGGGCTGCCAAAAGAAGGTAACAAAGGTACCTTAGCTGTTTGTGGAAGGGGAAGAGTAGCAGGTTTCCAAGAAGAGAAACTTGCTTATTGATAATGAGTTCCTTGCACAACATTTACTTCCTCATACTTTGAGATACAAACTGTTTCTTCCTCAGAATTTCCCCAAGCATCTTTAGCATCTGTGGTGAAATCTTCACACTGCAGAAACTGTTGTAAAGTCCCTTCTACCAGTTCATCCAATAGATCAACATGAAAACATTCCTCAAAGCTGAGTTGAGGTTGTGTGACTGCATTATAAACATTTAATTTTACCTTCATGTTTTCAAAAGAGACTTCCATAATACCAGACCTGCATTGAATGCAAGCATTTGCTGTAGCTAGGAATGTTCTTCCCAAAATGACAGGGATGGAAGATTTGCTTTTGGTAGGTTCCATGTCCAAAACTAGAAAAGCAGCAGGATAGAAAAATTTATCTACTCCCACCAATACATCTTCAATCATCCCAGCTGGCTTCCTTTCAGATCTATCTGCTAGTTGTAACACCACATGAGTGGCTTTTAATTCTCCCAAACCTAGTTTCCCATATACAGAATATGGAAGTAGGTTGACACTAGCACCCAGATCTAATAAAGCCTTTTCAATGGTATGTTCCCCAATAATGCAAGGGATTGTGGCGATTCCAGGTTCTTGAAGTTTAGGAGGTGTGGCAATGGATAATACCTGATTAACTCTTTCCACAGCAAACACCTTCTTGGATAACTGTATCCTGGACTGCCTTTTGTGAGTGCAAACATCTTTCAAAAATTTTGCATATGCTGGAATTTGTATGATTGCCTCAAGCAAAGGTAGATTTATCTTGACTTGCTTGAAAGTCTCCATCATTTCATCTATTTTTGTGTTCCCTTTATCAAAAGGGGATACAGATTTCAATGCATGAGGAAATGGCAAATGAGGGACTAGTCCTTCATCTACAGGTTTGGAAGCATTTTCAGAATTTTTTTGAATTTTTTGTTTTTCATTTGTTTGATTTTTCTGAGGTACATCAGCACCCCCATTGCTATCATTATGTTGCTCATGCTGCATATCTTTATCATTTTCCTCATTTTTTTCTTCTTCAGTACCCACTTTGTTATTTATAATTCTTCCACTTCTCAAAGTTGTGACAATTTTTACTTCTTCATGTGAAATAGAAGCTTCTCCAACCATGAACTGTCCTTTGGGATTGTTCAAAGGTTGGCTGGGTAACTTTCCTTCCTCTCTTTTGCCCAAAGTATTTAAAAGCTGTCCCAATGTTTCTTCAATCTTCTTTATGCTCTGGCTGTGAAAATTCACAATCTGAGTCAAAGATCCTAAATTCTGGAGTGAATTTAGGACTTGATCTTCAAAAGAAGGGGACCTGGAAGGGGTTTGAACTGGGGTAGATTGCTGCACAGGTTGTTGTGGAATGGGCTGCTGAAAATTTGGTTTCGCATAAAAATTCTGCTAATAAGGTTGTGCAGTTTTGAAAGGCATTTGGTTTTTTGGTTGCTGCTGCTATTGTGATTGATAATTCCCTTGGTTCCACCTCAAATTGGGGTGCCCTCTCCATGGATATTCATTTGACTGGATATGTCCAAATGATTGAGCAGCATGAGCTTGTTCCATCACTAATTCTGGGAACTGTGGTGCAGCAGGACATTGGTCAATTGAATGAGTAGGGGACTGGCATATTAGACATGCCTCCTCTACTCTTGCAACCATTGGATTTTTAAGTGAGTCCATCAATCTATCAAACTTTGTGGTTAAATTATCCATCTTTCTTTCCAATTCATTCACCTCATAAATCTTTCCTTTGGTGGTTTGCTGATTGTTCAACCTAGCAGGATTTTCAATATCTCTTGACAGAGATTCCTGTTGAGTTGAGTTTTCACCAATTACTTCAAATAAGTCCCAAACCTCCTCAACTATTTTTTGCAAGTGCCTCCACAGGAGGCATCCACCATATTTTTGCCTTTTTGATCAATTCCTTGATAGAAGCTTTGAACCAGCTGCCATCTGGGAATTTGATGATGAGGACATTGCCTTAAAAGTTCCTTAAATCTTTCCCATGCTTCATGGAAAGTTTCAATTGAGTTTTGTGAGAAAGAAATGATACTTTGTCTCAATTGGCTTGTTTTAGACATTGGGAAGTATTTGGCTAAAAATTGACACTACAAATCATTCCAAGAAGTGATACTATTTGGTGCTAACATAGATAACCATGCTCTAGCTTTATCCTTTAATGAAAAAGGAAAGAGCCTAAGCTTGGTTATAAGACCAAGTCCAGCTATGTTGAATGTGGTGCAAAGAGCCAAGAATTCATCCACATGTTTGTATGGATCTTCCTTACTCAACCCATGGAAGGAAGGAAGCATTTGGATGGTCGATGATTTGATCTCATAATTTCCTTCAACAGTAGGAAATTGAATGTAAAAGGGAGAATTATAAGCACCAGGTGCAAAGTAATCCCTCAAAAGTCGAGGTTCTTCACCCATAGTAGCAGAATTCTGTGTTGTTTGTTTGGTTCGTAGTAGCCTTTCAACTTCTAAATTCAGTGGGACAATCTCAGGGCTGAGAGTCCTCCTACCAAACGTACAACTCAAAATAAAAAATTGGATTATTCACAGCAAACCTTCAGCATTCCTTTTTAAGTAGTTTCCCTTCTTCAAAAATTGGATATGAATAATTGCACAGGTATAAATAATAGAATAGTTTAGTACTGATATAAAAATAAAAGTGAAAACTTAGGTCTACCTATTTTAGAACAAATTCCCGGGCAACGGCACCAAAAACTTATTGTAACTTCTTAGTGTGCTTGATTTATTTGTGTTTTGAAAACAGTTTTGCAACTACTAAGTTATAATGAATCTAGATCATTAAAAAGAGTAAAGAAATATCAGCACAAAGAGAAGTGAATTAGCCTGCAAGATCAGGGCCAATTGTAGCAAGTTTTAAATGTAAGTGAGTAAAAGATCGTCCACAGAGAATTTGTCTAAAATGCAAGATAAACCTCCAGATCTGAGCTATCAGTTCTGGCCTCTTATCCTATCTAGAAAGCACATAAGATGGGAGGTTGAATTTGTCACATTAACTAAATGATAAAAGTAAAAGTTAAACTAAATGATCAGATCCGAGTTGGGGGAATTTTGAGGTAAACTTATAAAAAATAGAGAAATAATATTTAACTTTGATTTGGTCCTTGAAGTACAATGAGAAAGACTGTAGCTCAACAGAGAAATGATTCAATCTTCATCTAGCTACAAGCACAGATGTAAGAGAAATAAATCTAACTCAAGGATTAGACTTAGGCTTATGGCTATGGTCTGTCCACTTTAATGGCCACAGACCATCCAATAGTCTTTAATCCAAATCCTTAGTTTAGAACAAGAAGCATCACTACAAATGCCGTGAGAGATTAGGTTACAAACACTAATTCTCACAGGATTAATGAATCAAGGGAAATTGCATGAAAAACAGTAAATCTAAAGGAGTCTAATGCAATAAGGAGATCAGAGGGAACCCTTAACATGAGTCCAATTGAGAATGTACGGTTCTGACAACCTTTTCAAATTCACCATTACAATTCTGAGCACGCTTAAATGACTCAGTTGTAGTCTTGAATACAACTCTCTTTTGAATTACAGAAGTATCTCACAGCTCTCAATTGCAAGTAAAAGTGAGGCTATTACAGGGATTTCAGACAAACTATCTGGTTTGGAAATGGGGGAATGGAAATGAAACTCAAAATCTGGATGCCCAACTTGGGCAAATGGTTCGTCTATTTATAGTTTTCCCTAGGTCCAGCTCAAATGTGTATCAACCAATCAGAAGTGCTCAGATCTGTATCAACCAATGGTAGTCGAGCACAAGGATCCAGATCTGCTCTGGCCAATCAGAATTGCTTGATCTGGTTCGCCAATCAGGCGAAATAAGCATTAATTCTGTTATGCATTTTGAAAGTTTGTTAGAGTTTCTAGAAGTTCCCGCCAAGTTATTTCATCTCTGGGTGCTCACATGGGGCAGAATATGCCTTCGCTTCATGCTTAGAATCTTTTAGAATGTCCCTAGGTTTTTAAATGCATTGGGACGCGTGAAAAAGATTACTGAATAGCCCTTGCAAAAGCTGGGAATCTCCAAAATACCTTTTCGCATAGTTTAGGGAACTTTTCGCAAGGTGTTGTAACTCCTGAAGCTCTTTTCGCAATGTGCTGGTTCTTTTCAAATGGAGTTCTCTTCTTTTCGAAAAGGTCAATCATCTCTTCGAAGAGTTCAGGTGCTCTTCGAAAGCTAAGCCTAGAGTTTTTAGTTCTTTTCGCAGAGTTCAGGTTCTTTTTGAACAGTTCAGGTTCTTTGCGAAAAGTACTCTGTAGTGCATTTTTCTGTTCGAATTGCTCCATACTTCTTTTCTGGGTTGAGACCAGGTCTTTGCCTCTTTAGTTCAAACCTTTTAATAGCTAGTGAGGTTGTCCCTTCTCTTTCTTCCTTTGGATCGACATGGATTATCATCTTTTTGGTTAAGTTGCTTTTATGGTTAAGCCTGTCATTATTGTTAGCTGAAACACAAGCACTTAGAACACTTATTTAGTTCTCTCAAAGGTCTATCAAGACTCAGGTTGAGGGGTGAAAATTGGTATTTTCCAGTTCTCAACAGTGTATATATTATATACGGCTGGCAAAATATTTAAAATTTTGCCTTGGCGTATATAATATATACGCCTCATATAACTGGGCTCGACGGGTTCTATATAACCCGAACCTGGCCCTCTTTGCCTCTCTTTTCATCCAGACTTGGCCTTTTTACCCCCTCCTTCTTTTCTTCTTTTTTTTTTTTTTTTTTTACAAGCGGATCCATCGCCCTACATTGACTGATTTTTATAAAGAATATCTTTGTACGTCCATGGACCCACTTGCTAAAAGAAGCCCAAGTTCTCATACGGGGGTTGGGGCTAGTATACTTGATGTTTGATTCTAAGTGTGCATGATTAATTTGTGTTTTGAAAATAGACTTACAAATAATGAATTGTACTTAATTTGGAAAACTAAAAAGAATAAAGAAATATCAGCACAGATAGAAGTAAATTAGCCTGCAAGATCAGGGCCAATTGTAGCAAGTTTTAAATGTAAGTGAGTAAAAGATCGTCCACAGAGAATTTATTTAAAATGTAAGATAAACCTCCAGATCTGAGCTACCAGATCTGGCCTCTGATCCTATCTACAAAGCACATAAGATGGGAGGTTGAATTTGTCACATTAACTAAATGGTTAAAGTAAAGATTAAACTAAATGATCCAGATCTGAGTTGGGGGGATTTTGATGTAAATTAATAAGAATGGGGAAATAATATCTAACTTTGATTTGGTTCTTGAAATGAAATGAGAATAAAAGTAGATCAAATGAGAGATGCTCCAATCTTCATCTGGCTACAAGCACAGATGCAAGAGGAAGTAATCTAACTCAAGGATTAGAGTTAAACTTATGGCTATGGTATGTCCACTTCAATGGCCACAGACCATCCAATAGTCTTTAATCTGAACCCTCAATTCAGAACAAGAAATACCACTACAAATGCTGTGAAAGATTAGGTTACAAACACTAATTCCCATAGGGATAATGAATCAAGGGAAATTGCTTGAAAAATAGTAAATCTAAAGGAGTCTAGTGCAATGAGGAGATCACAGGGAACCCTCAACACGAATCCAATTGAGAACGTACGGTTCACAGCAACCTTTTCAAATTCACCATTACAATTATAGAGCACAGCTTAAACAGTTCTCGGATTTGTAGTCTTGAATACAATTCTCTTTTGAATTACAAAAGTATCTCAGCTCTCGATTGCAAGTAAAAGTTAGGCTATTACAAGAGTTTCAGATAAGCTATCTGATTTGGAAATGGAGCAACATAAATGAAACTCAAATTCTGAATACCCAAATTGGGCAAATGGTTCATCTATTATAGTTTCCCCTAGGTCTAGCTCAGATGTGTATCGACCAATCAGTAGTGCTTAGATCTGTATCAACCAATGGTAGTTGAACATGAGAATCCAGATCTGTTTTGGCCAATCAGAATTGCTTGATTCATTTCAGCCAATCAGATGACAGAGGCATCAATTATGTTATGTAATTCGAAAATCTGTTAGAACTTCTAGAAGTTCTTGCCATTTGATTTCATCTTCGGGTGCTCACATGGGGTGGAATATGCCTTTGGTTCGTGCTCAGAATCTTTTGGAATGTCCCTGGGTTTTTAAATGCATTGGGGCACATGCAAAAGATTACTGAATTACCCTTACAGATGCTAAGAATCTCCAGAATACCATTTCGCATAGTTTGGGGAACTTTTCACAAGGTACTGAGACTTCTGGAGCTCTTTTCACAAAGTTCAGGTTCTGTTCACAAGGAATTCTCTTCTTTTCGAATAGGTCAGACATCCGGTCGAAGAGTTCTGGTGCTCTTCGAAAACTAAACCTGGAGCTTTTAGTTCTTTTCGCAAAGTTCAGGTTCTTTTCGAAATGTTCAGATTCTTTTCGAAAAGCACTCTGTAATGCATTCTTCTGTTCGAGTAGCTCCACACTTTCCAAGTTACAACCAGGCCTTTGTCTTCTTCAGTTTTGGTATTTTGACAGCTTGTGAGGTTGTCCCTTCTCTTTCTTCCTTTGGATCAACATGGATTATCATATTTTTGGCACTTTAAGGCTGCTTTCATGGTTAAGCCTGTCTTTATTGTTAGCTGTAACACAAGCACTTAAAACACTTATTTAGTTCTCTCAAGGGTCTATCAAGGCCCAAGTTAAAGGGTGGAACATGATATTTTCTAGTTCTCAACACACCCCCAAACCTAAGCTTTGCTAGTCTCTGAGCAAAGACAGAATTAAAAATAAAATAAAAAGCCACTTTTGTAGGGAACACAGTTGCATTTAGCATATGCAACAAGCCTTTTAAACCCCTAGGTGATCCCTAGTGAAGGAGTGAAGTCTCCTGAAGGTTTTCAGTGAAGGTACCTACAAACTTCTCCAATAAATCAGTTAATATCAATGCAGTTCTGTTTAAAGCAGACTTTTATCCAGTCAGGTTATTCACACTTGCATTAGTCAAGCTGTAAAAAGATCTCCAGGAGAACATTAGTTTAAGCTAAAATTCAGCGGTAATTCCTTTAGCATTCACTCAGTTGGTGTCAAAAAGTTTTTATAAGAAAAATTAATGAAAAGCTTGCCTTCTATTTGAAAATTCAGTTTATGATGTTACCCTAAATAATATGATTTCAAACTCAACTCTCACAAGGGTTTTCACTCATCATGCAAATATGAGGGTTGCACTATTTCACACAGCTCAAGAGCAATTACAGTCCTCAAATAGGATTGTAAGCAGGAGCATAGGCTTTGCTTTTCAGTCCTGAACTCACTGCTCTTTTCACCATAGATTACACAAATCCTTTTCTCCATGTGACAGCTCAATCCATCATTGATCAGTAAGGACTTTGACTTGGGTGGTACTGTGGCTTATGAGTGAACTTTATCTAGAATAAAGAGGTGGAATGGAATTCAGAATTGAGAAGTCAGTCAAGGTAAGGAAGTGGTAGACACATCTTCTTTATTTCAGCACAATTTCATCTTCTTTGAATTTTCAGAGCCAAAGTGGTCATCTTTTTCTCTTTCTTCTTCAAATTCCCAATGAAATGACTTTTTCTGACTTTTTTTTTTTTTTTTTCGAAGCAACATTGACAGGAGTGCAACATTTCTTTTGTTCATACATCATTGCCTTCAATTATTTTTCTTCTTCTTTTACCAATCTGTTACCCAACTCTCCTTTCTTCAGCTTCCTTTCCTTTACCTTTTGAATTTTCAGAGTGAGGGTTAGGCTCAATGAGATTGATTAGGTTGGTTGATGAGGTTACAAAGAAACCTTGGGTTTATAAGGCTCAACTGGTGTGTATCAAAGGCAGTTTCAAAAGGTGGGGCTTTTTTTTCTTTTTTTTTTTTGAAGTTTAAACCGTCCAAAAGGAGGCCTTACATCATGTCTTTAATATCATGATTGCTGTCAAGTTATTTCAATTTGAATATGTGTAACTTCTAGTGAAAATAAGCAAGTTCAAACAGCCCCTAGAGTAGAAAAATTGCCAATTCATATCTCCCAAAAATTCATTTCAAGCCCAAGTCTCACTGGGTGTAGTTATCTATCAACTTCCTGAGGTATATCATCACTGTTTTCTCTCCTTTTAGGTTTACTTAAACATCAATTTTTTTATTTTGAAAATTTTCTGACATTCCCTTCATGAAAGTATTGGAATTACAATGAAAATCAGTTTTAAAAGTTTTAACTTCCTCATTTTTCAGGTGTGAAATCACTTTATTTTCAAAAATTCTACTGATGATCAGCTGCATTAATGTTAACTTAATTATTAGCATTTTTGCCACACCCCCAAACCTATGGTGAGAAGGGTCCGCACAGGTCCAAAGTGTATTAGCGAAGAAAAGAAACAAGCAACCAGAAATTATAATGAAAAGAAAAAAGAAAAGAAATGCACAATGTATGTACAATGTATTAACACAAAACCAAAATTTTATATTATAGACCCATAAAATAGATATGTACAATGTATTCTAATAATTGGGGTCAAAATCTGTATCATAAGTTGGTTCAATGGGATCAGGCGGAGTCCTTTGTGAACTAGAAGCAGTGTTGGAGTCTGAACTTGATTTAGCCTTCTCCTGGATTGTGTTTTTCAGCTCGGTGTATTCCTCAGTTTTGATCTTTTTGGTGAGGCCAATATACTTTTCAAGTCTAGTAGTCCTCAATTTTTCCTGTTCAAGTTGTGCTTGCAACATAGTCACCTTGTGCTGCTCACTCCTAACCATTTGAAAAGTTTGACCCAACAGGTCCTGCATCTTCTCTCTCTCAAATTTCATGAATAACTCTAATTTCCGAATTTGGTTTTCAAAAGGGGTTCTAATGTAAGCTTGCAAATCAGCTAACCCCTTGAGGACATCTTGACAGATATATGGATTCTCTTCCATCGCCCTTTTAAGAGTGGTAAATCAAGGGATGGGAATGGAGTGGTAGGGGACCAAAGGTATCCCAGCAGTGGGAGTGGGAGAAGAGGAGTCCAAAAGAATGACCTCAGGGTCGGTCTGAGTGGCTTGATCAGAAAAAGTGAGGAGAGGTGAAAGGGGCTCAATAAGAACTACTTCAGGTTCTGTTTGGGTAGCATGGGTAGTAGTGGTGAGGGTGGGTGGGTCAACAAATACTACCTCTGGTTCTGTTTGGGTAGCATGATCATCAACAGTAGGTACAGTGGCTAAGGTATTTGTGTGGGATGTGGAGGCTAAGGTTTGGAGAAGGGCATTGGTCACAGACTGATTGTCTGTGTTGATCTGTAGTTGGGCTTAGATGGATTGGAGAAAGGTAAATATTTGGTTAATTGATTCAGGTGTGGGTGTGGTATGCATAGTAGGGGCTGGTAAAACTGAAGTAGATGGTTGAGGTGCAATGGGTGAAATGGTTGTAAAGGGTGAAGTAGCCAAATGAGTGAAATGAGGAGGGTCAGGTATAGGTACAGATTCAAGCCCAATATTCTCTAAAATAGATCCTATCAGTGATGAATAAGCCTCTGTAGTGAATATCTCAGGTTCAGTTTGGGTATGAGTTACTTCAGGTGTATTAGTTGAATTAGCAGGTGAACCTGAGAAGCTTTGTAGTAGAGGAGTACTAGGAGCTTGTTCAACAAAGTCAGGGGCTAAATCTTGGATATTGTTGAGAGAGATTGGTGGTGTGAGTATGGCTGGAGTGGTTGGTGTAGAGGAGGAGTCTGCAACTGGGATTATGTTGGTTATGGGAGATGGGATTGCTTGAAGGGGTGCAAGAATAGGAGTTGGGCTAGGTGAGGTGGGTAAGATGACCACTTCTTCAAGAATGGGTGCAGCTAAAGAGCTGGTCACCATAGGAAAGACATCTTCTTCAATGTCAGCTACAGTTGAAATAGGTGCAGCTAAAGAGCTGGTCATCTCAGGGTCTGGCAAAGCAGGTTCAATAGTGGCTGCAGGGGCAGGTTCAGGTATGGCCGGGTCAATAGCAGCTGCAGGGGCAGGTTCCACTTCCTCCCTCATTCTTTTCAACATTGCTTGACTTGTAGTCCAAGCCTTTTTCCCAAACGCATGAGGAGATATAACTTCAAATGGCTCTTGCTCATCAATATCAAACTTGGCTCTAGTAGGGCTGTGATCAGCCTACCAAATGGTATTCCAGCTAATTTTTGCTCCTTTTTTAGCTTGGTACAAATATCAGCCATGGCATCAAAAATCAACATAGGGGCATTGAAAAATTGTCCCTTAGAAAAATGGAGGAGAGCGTCTAAAATTGGTGTCCTTCTTTCTTCGTTGTGCCCAGTGACATAAAAACATCCCCTCAAAATAGAATCCATCAGTAAAAATTAAGGTGCTAGGTCTCTCCTCAATATGGATTGTCCAGTTCCAACGATGCCTTGCGTTAAATGTGCAGCCATTTATCTGAAAGAGCAAGTTTCTGGTGGGTCCAGTGGACCAGCAGGATCATGTTGAAAAGGTATCCCCAAAGCATTCCCAATGTCTTCATAAGTGACAGTTAAATCGCAATCATCAATGAAAATAACAAGAGTAGGGACATCGGCATCCTTCTCTGTCACTTTTACCAAGTTTTGGTACCATAATTTCACCATTCGTGGATAAATTTTCTATGGAAGAGGGGTTAAGATATTGTTCCGTGAGGCATCCCTATTGTATTTCAAAGATAACTGACATTCAAGTTTGTTGTAGAAAAAGGTCTCATCAACAATAAATTCTGGAATTAGCTTCTGAGCTTCGATAAATGGGTTCGGCAGTACCAAATGAATAGGCAAAGGAGGAAGCTCAGACTCAGGGCTAGTGTCAGCTGTTGGGGTGGGTTCCTCATATCTCACCTTTTTCCCCTTCTCAATCATATCAGCTTTCTCCATTGAAAGTTTCCTTTTAGCGGAAGCTTTGGTTATTCCTTTTTTTGATGGTTTGCTAATTTTCTTAGCAGAAGATTTTTAGAACATTTTAGCCAATGATTTTTCAGCTTTCCCCATTCTAAAGCTTTGTATAAAAACTCCCATAATAAATGCTGATACCAAATCAAATTTTGCAAATGATAAACAAAGGAAATGCACAGAAAAATACCGAAATCTAGGGTTTTGGTTGAACTTGTTGCTTGCTCGCTGAAATCCACCAGAACCAGAAGCTAAAATCCCTCTCTTCAAGTTTAAATGATCAAACAAATGTTAAGAAAAGTGTGGCTGAATTCTAAAATCACGCAAGGAAAGAAAGAAAAAGGGTTTCTGTGAAACAGGACGTTCTCAGAAGGCTTTCGAATATGAAACCCTTACTTCGAAAGGGTTTAAATATGCTCAAAATGATTTTCGCAAATATCTTTGAAGTTTTCGAAAAGTTCAAAATAGTCCTTTTTTTACACGTGAGAATGGCATCAGTACCATTCGAAAAGCATATGGCTTCAGAACCAACTATTCGAACAACGAATAACTCCAGAACTAACTTTTCGAAAAGCAAATCATTCTGAACTAACTATTTGAAAAGCAAATCATTCTTTTCGAGCAGTTAGTTATAGGTTCAACTCCTTTTCGAAAGGTTAATTAAAATTTTCGAGAAGGATTTTTTTCTTTGCGAGTTAATTTTTTACATATTTAAACTTCTCGAATTGAAAGTAAAATGACTAAAAATAAAGAGCAAACAATTATACAAAAATTATAAAACAAGCACTGATAAAATACATATTATACAGTTGGTTATCCTCAGATATGGGACGGATCTTGATGATAGATGGTTAGTACAGGCTCCAGGGTATTTTCAATGCATGGTTTGAGCCTCTGACCATTTACTTTCAATATTTTTCCATCACTTGGGTCCAAAATTTCAACAGCCCCAGAAGGAGATGCATGAATGACTGTATATGGCCCTTCCCATCTTGATCTCAGCTTTTCAGGAAAAAACTTAAGTTTTGAGTTAAATAGCCATACCTTAGAGCCAGCTATGAACTCTTTTCTCAACAAATTTTTATCATGGAAGACCTTGACTTTCTCTTTGTAAGATCTTGCAGTGGTGTATGCATCCATCCTCAGCTCTTCTAACTCCTAAAGCTGTAGTTTCCTGTGATTACCAGCAGTAGTAAGATTCATGTTCAAGGTTTTAATAGCCCAAAAGTCCTTATATTCTAACTCCACTGGTAAATGGCATGCTTTGCCATAGACCAATCTGAATGGGGACATGCCAATTGGGGTTTTATAGGCTGTCCTATATGCCCACAATGCATCATTCAACTTAAAGGACCAATCCTTTCTATCCTTCTTCACAGTCTTTTCCAGTATATGTTTGATTTCTCTATTGGAAATCTCTACTTGTCCACTGGTTTGTGGATGATATGGAGTAGCTACACTATGAGTCACAGAGTATTTTTTCAATAAAGATTCAAAATGTTTATTACAAAATTGGCTTCCCCCATCACTGATAATAGCTCTGGGAAAACCAAACCTGGAAAAAATGTTATCCTTTAAAAATTTCAGAACCACTCTGTGATCATTGGTTTTAGTGGTTGTGGCTTCAACCCATTTGGATACATAATCCATAGCTACCCATTGGAAGGAGGAAAGGGACCCATGAAGTCTATCCCCCAAATATCAAACAATTCCACTACCAAAATAGGCTGTAATGGCATTGAGTTTCTCTTAGAAATGCTGCCCAATTTTTGGCCGTCCTGGCAAGACTTACAATGCTGTAGAGCATCATTGAAAAGTGTAGGCCAATAAAATCCACATTGCAAAACCTTTGCAGCAGTTTTGTTTCCACTAAAATGACCTCCACGGGCCTGTTCATGACACATAGAAAGTATGCTATGAAAGTTTTCTTCGGGAACACATCTTCTTATTATTTGGTCTGCACAAATCTTGAACAGATAAGGATCCTCCCAAATAAAATGTTTAACCTCTGAGAAGAAAAGATCATTATCCATTTTATTCTAATGTTGAGGAATTTTTCCAGTAGCCAAAAAGTTGACTATGCTTGCAAACCAAGGGGTGTGTATACTGATAGCAAAAAGTTGCTCATCAGGAAAAGATTCATCAATAGGCAGCCTATCAATCTCAGCAATTAAAATTCTAGATAGGTGATCAGCCACCACATTCTCCACACCCTTTTTATCTTTGATCTGTAAATCAAACTCTTGTAATAGGTGGATCCACCTGATTAATCTTGGTTTGGTATCCTTCTTAGACAGAAGAAATTTCAAAGCTGGGTGGTCAGTGAACACCACTATTTGTAAACCCAAAACATATGACCTGAATTTCTCTAAAGCAAAAACAATTGCCAGCAGCTCCTTCTCAGTTGTTGTGTAATTGAGCTGTGCATCAATCATTGATCTACTGGCATAAGCTATGACATGAGGCAGCTTATCCTTTCTCTGCCCAAGAACAGCTCCCAAAGCATAATCTGATGCATCACACATCAGTTCAAAAGGCAGTGAATAATCTGGAGACTGTAATATTGGAGCAGAAATCAAATAGGTTTTTAAGAATTCAAATGCCTTCAAGCATTCATTGTTGAAAACAAAAGGAACATCTTGGCACAATAAATGACAAAGAGGCTTGGATATTTTACTGAAGTCCTTAATGAACCTTCTGTAGAATCCAGCATGTCCCAAAAAACTTCTGATTTGTTTAATAGTTTTGGGAGGTGACAAATGTGCAATTAAATCAATTTTTGCTCTGTCCACCTCAATGCCCTTGTGGGAGACAACATGGCCAAGGACAATGCCTTGGGTGATCATGAAATGGCTCTTCTCCTAGCTCAAAACTAGATTGGTTTCTTCACATCTCTGTAACACCAATTTGAGATGATGTAAACACTGGGCAAAACTGTCTCTATAGATTGAAAAATCATCCATAAAAATCTCCATAAATTGGTTGATCATATCAGAGAAAATGGAGTACATGCATCTTTGAAAGGTAGCAGGAGCATTACAAAGACGAAAAGGCATTCTCCTATAGGCAAAAGTGCCAAAAGGGCAAGTGAATGTGGTCTTTTCCTGATCTTGTGGATATACAGGAATCTCGTTATAACCAGAGTAACCATCAAGAAAACAGTAATAAGCTTTTCCTGCAAGCTTATCTAAAATTTGATCAATGAAGGGAAGAGGGAAATGGTCTTTTCTGGTCATTGTGTTTAGTTTTCTGTAATCAATACAGACCCTCCAACCAGTTGTTTGTTTGGTTGACATAAGCACACCAGAATCTGATGTTACAACATTGATCTCAGATTTCTTAGGTACTACCTGTGTAGGTGCCACCCAAGCTGAATTTGAAATGGGGTAAATGACCCCTGCATCCAACAGTTTAACAACCTCTTTCATGACCACTTCTTGCATATGAGGATTCAGCCTCCTTTGCATTTCCCTAGAAGGCTTTGCATCTTCTTCCAAATGAATTTTATGCATACAAACAGCTGGACTGATTCCTCCCAAATCAGCAATAGTCCAGCCAATTGCTTTCTTATGCTGTTTGAATATAATCAACAGCTCTTCCACCTGCTCCTCAGTGAGGGAGGAAGAAATAATTGCAGGCAATGTTTTATGGTCTCCTAAAAACACATATTTCAAATTTTCTGGCAACTGCTTTAGCTCTACATCCGGTGGGCTGAGAAAAGAAGGTAACAAAGGTACCTTGGCTGTTTGTGGAAGGGGAAGAATAGCAGGTTTCCATGAAGAGAACCTTACTGATTGATCATGAGTTCCTTGCACAACATTTACTTCCTCAGATTTTTCGCAAGCATCTTTAAAATCTGTGGTTTAATCTTCACACTGCAAAAACTGTGGTAGAGTCTCTTCCACCAGTTCATCCAATAGATCAACAAGAAAACATTCCTCATAACTGAATTGAGGCTGTGTGACTGCATTATAAACATTTAATTTCACCTTCATATTTCCAAAAAAGACTTCCATAATACCAGATCTGCATTGAATGCAAGCATTTGATGTAGCCAAGAATGGTCTCTCCAAAATGACAGGGATGGAAGTTTTGCTTTTTGTAGGTTCCATCTGCAATACCAGAAAATCAGCAGGGTAGAAAAACTTATCTACTCCTACCAATACATCCTCAATCATCCCAACTGGCTTTCTTTCAGATCTGTCTGCTAGTTGTAACACCACATGAGTGGGTTTTAATTCTCCCAAACCTAGTTTCTCATATACAGAATATGGAAGCAGGTTGACACTAGCACCCAGATCTAATAAAGTCTTTTCAATGGTATGTTCCCCAATAATGCAAGGGATTGTGGGGATTCCAGGATCTTGAAGTTTAGGAGGTGTGGCAATGGACAACACCTGGTTAACTCTTTCCACAGCAAAGACCTTCTTGGATAATTGTATCCTAGATTGTCTTTTGTGAGTGTAAATATCTTTCAGAAATTTTGCATATGCTGAAATTTGTTTGATTGCATCAAGCAAAGGTAGATTTATCTGGACTTGCTTGAAAGTCTCCATCATTTCATCTATTTTTGTGTTCCCTTTATCAAAAGGGCATACAGATTTCATGGCATGAGGAAATGGTAAATGAGGAACTAGTCCTTTTTCTACAGCTCTAGAAGCATTATCAAAATCTTTTTGATTTTTTTGTTTCTCATTTTTCTGATTTTTCTGAGGTAAATCAGCACCCCCACATCATGTTGCTCCTGTGGCATATCTCTATCATTTTCCTCAATTTTTTCTTCTTCCTTGTCAGTACCCACTTTGTTATTTACAATTCTTCCACTTCTCAAAGTAGTGACAGTTTTTACTTCTTCATGAGAAACAGAAGCCTCTCCAACCATGAACTGTCCTTTGGGATTGTTCAAAGGTTGGCTGGGTAACCTTCCTTCCTCTCTTTTGGCCAAAGTATTTGAAAGTTGACCCAATGTTTCTTCAATCTTCTTTATGCTCTAACTGTGAAAGTTCACAGTCTGAGTTAAAGACCCTAAATTCTAGAGTGAATTTAGAACTTGATCTTCAAAAGAAGGGGATCTAGAAGGGGCTTGAACTGTAGCAGATTGCAGTACAGGTTGTTGTGGAATGGGCAGCTGAAAAGTTAGCTTGGTATAAAAATTTTGCTGATAAGGATGAGCAATTTTGAAAGGTACTTGGTTCTTTGATTGCTGCTGCTATTGCGATTAATAATTGCCCTGGCTCCACCTTAAATTGGAGTGCCCTCTCCATGCATATTCATTTGACTGCATTTGTCCAAATGATTAGGCAGCATGAGCTTGTTCCACCACTAGATCCCAGGAAGCGTAGTGCGGACATTGATCATATGAATGAGTAGGGGACTGGCATATCAGACATGCCTCCTCTACTCTTGTAACCATTGGATTTTTAAGTGAGTCTATCAATCTATCAAACTTTGTGGTTAAATTATCCATCTTCCTTTCTAACTCATTCACCTCATAAATCTTTCCTTTGGTGGTTTGCTGAGTGTTCAACCTAGCAGGATTCTCAATATCTCTTGACAAAGATTCCTGTTGAGTTGAATTTTCACCAATTACTTCAAATAAATCCCAGATCCTCAACTATTTTTTGCAAGTAAGTGCCTCCACAGCAAGCATCTACCATATTCTTGCCCTTTTGATCAATTCCTTGATAGAAACTTTGAACAAGCTGCCATCGAGGGATTTGATGATGAGGACATTGCCTTAAAAATTCTTTAAATCTTTCCCATGCTTCATGGAAAGTTTCAACTGAATGTTGTGAGAAGGAAATAATACTTTGTCTCAACTGGCTTGTTTTAGACATAGGGAAATATTTGACTAAAAATTGACACTGCAAATCATTCCAAGAAGTGATACTATTTGGTGCTAACATAGACAACTATGCTCTAGCTTTGTCCTTTAATGAAAAAGGAAAGAGCCTAAGCTTGGTTGCTTCTGGACCAAGTCCAACTATGTTGAATGGGGTGCAAAGAGACAAGAATTCATCCACATGTTTTTATGGATCTTCCTTACTCAACCCATGGAAGGAAGGAAGCATTTGGATAGTTGATGATTTGATCTCATAATTTCCTTCAACAGTAGGAAATTGAATCCAAAATGGAGAATTATAGGCACCAGGTGCAAAGTAATCCCTCAAATGTCGAGGTTCTTCACCCATAGTAGCTGTTTCAACAGAATTCTGTGATGATTGTCTGGTTCGTATTAGCCTTTCAACTTCTAAATTTAGAGGGACAATCTCAGGGCTGAGAGTCCTCCTACGAAACATACAACACAGAACAGAGAATCAGATTATGCACAGCAAACCTTCAGAATTCCTTTGAAAGTAGATTCCATGCTTCAAAATGTATATGAATAACTGTACAGATTTAAACAATAGAATAGTTTAGCACTGATGTAAAGATAAAAACAAAATGAAAACATAGGTCTACCTATTTTAAAACAAATTCCCCGGCAACGGCGCAAAAAACATGATGTTTGATTCTAGGTGTGCATGATTTATTTGTGTTTTGAAAATAGACTTACAAATAATGAATTGTACTTAATTTGGAAAACTAAAAAGAATAAATAAATATCAGCACAGATAGAAGTAAATTCGCCAGCAAGATCAGGGCTAATTCTAGCAAGTTTTAAATGTAAGTGAGTAAAAGATCGTCCACAGAGAATTTATTTAAAATGTAAGATAAACCTCCAGATCTGAGCTACCAGATCTGGCCTCTAATCCTATCTACAAAGCACATAAGATGGGAGGTTGAATTTGTCACATTAACTAAATGGTAAAAGTAAAGATTAAACTAAATGATCCAGATCTGAGTTGGGGGGATTTTGATGTAAATTAATAAGAATGGAGAAATAATATCTAACTTTGATTGGGTTCTTGAAACGAAATGAGAATAAAAGTAGATCAAATAAGAGATGCTCCAATCTTCATCTGGCTACAAGCACAGATGCAAGAGGAAGTAATCTAACTCAAGGATTAGAGTTAAACTTATGGCTATGGTATGTCCACTTCAATGGCCACAGACCATCCAATAGTCTTTAATCTGAACCCTCAATTCAGAACAAGAAACACCACTACAAATGCTATGAAAGATTAGCTTACAAACACTAATTCCCACAGGGATAATGAATCAAGGGAAATTGCTTGAAAAATAGTAAATCTAAAAGAGTCTAGTGCAATAAGGAGATCACAGGGTACCCTCAACACGAATCCAATTGAGAACGTACGGTTCACAGCAACCTTTTCAAATTCACCATTACAATTACAGATCATAGCTTAAACAGCTCTCGGATTTGTAGTCTTGAATACAATTCTCTTTTGAATTACAAAAGTATCTCACAGCTCTCGATTGCAAGTAAAAGTTAGGCTATTACAAGAGTTTCAGATAAGCTATCTGATTTAGAAATGGAGGAACTGAAATGAAACTCAAAATCTGGATACCCAAATTGGGCAAATGGTTCATCTATTTATAGTTTCCCCCAGGTCTAGCTCAGATGTGTATCGACCAATCAGTAGTGCTTAGATCTGAATCAACCAATGGTAGTCGAGCACGAGGATCCAGATCTATTTTGGCCAATCAGAATTGCTTGATTTGTTTCAGCCAATCAGATGATCGAGGCATCAATTCTGTTATGTAATTCAAAAATCTGTTAGAACTTCTAGAAGTTCCCGCCAATTGATTTCATCTTCGGGTTCTCACATGGGGTGTAATATACCTTTGGTTCGTGCTCAGAATCTTCCGGCATGTCCCTAGGTTTTTAAATGCATTGGGGCGCATGCAAAAGATTACTGAATTATCCTTGCAGATGCTAGGAATCTCCAGAATACCATTTCGCATAGTTTGGGGAACTTTTCACAAGGTACTGAGACTTCTAAAGCTCTTTTCATAAAGTTCAGGTTCTGTTCGTAAGGAATTCTCTTCTTTTCGAATAGGTCAGACATCCTGTCGAAGAGTTTAGGTGCTCTTCGAAAACTAAACCTGGAGCTTTTAGTTCTTTTCGCAAAGTTCAGGTTCTTTTCAAAATGTTCAGATTCTTTTCGAAAAGCACTCTGTAATGCATTCTTCTGTTCGAGTAGCTCCACACTTTCCAAGTTACAACCAGGCCTTTGTCTTCTTCAGTTTTGGTATTTTGACAACGCGTGAGGTTGTCCCTTCTCTTTCTTCCTTTGGATCAACATGGATTATCATCTTTTTGGCACTTTTAGGCTGCTTTCATGGTTAAGCCTGTCTTTATTATTTGCTGTAACACAAGCACTTAAAACACTTATTTAGTTCTCTCAAGGGTCTATCAAGGCCCAGGTTAAAGGGTGGAACATGGTATTTTCTAGTTCTTAACAATACTTCCCTGTTTGAACCCGGGGCCCAATTTTTTGCAAAAATGGTGCGATAGCTTGGTTGAGGGCGAGCTCGCTATTTTAGATTGCCCGGGCTATCCCACCTTTCCTCTCTCCTTGCTATTCCTCTGTTGCCCAACCTCCTACAGGCTGCTTTGGCGTCGTGGGACCATTGGGCCCATGTCTTCATATTAGGGTCCAGGGAGCTCACCCCAACCTTGGAGGAGCTAGCCTCTATTATTGGCTTGAGGATGCATCGGGGACTTGCAAAAGTGGTGCCCAAACCGGGGTATGCAAAGGCGGTCCATGCGGTTCTCTGTTTGAAAAAGGGTGGGTATGAGAAGGGCTTTGCCGGGGGGCCCACAAAGTGCTCGATGAAATTCCTGAGAGAACTTTTCGGTGACTCGAGTCTCTGAAAGTTGCCTATCTGAGATCCATTCAATGTAAAGGCCTTTGCCCTTTATTTGCTTTCGGAAGTTCTCTTCTTTACTGGGGCGAGACATTTTCCCTCCGGTTATGCGATGTTTTGACCAAATAGGAGGGAGGTCATTCATTGGTACACCTGGTCCTGGCCGAGATGTATCGGGGCCTAGATGCCTCGGCCTCGGGCCAGGTCGGGATTCTTAGCAGGAGTCCACTCCTCATTCAGATATGGCTAGGAGAGCATTTGGCTATCATGGGGCCCATGCCGAGATATGGCTCGGGGCTTTCTGACCCAGTGCTCGAGGCTGGCTCATGGGAGTATAGAGGAACTGAGCCTGTGGCTATCTGATGTGGAGCTGCTCTGAAAACTTCCCTGGACGGGCGACACCTTTCCGATTGTCTGCTCTCAGGATTGTGAGGGTATCACGCTTTCAGGGTTGACTGGTAGTACCTACTATTTCCCATCTCGGGTGCTTCGTCAATTCGAATATACCCAACACGTGCCATGCACTGTGAGGCCGCCCTTGTGCTCTCTGATATTCTCTTGAGGTTCTCTCAGTGACCTAGACCGCATAGCGGCCCTCTGGGAGACCCACCAATCGGCGCACATGTGCAGCTTAGTTTAAGGGGGCGTTCTCTCTTCTGATTACAAGGTTTGGCTGGCATCTGAGGTCCTACCTGCCCCTAGCCCGGTTTCGGTAGATGTGATAGAGACGGGGCCCTGGCCATACAAGGAGGCGATACTCCGGACTAGGATTGAGTCTCTTTCTATAGAGAGGCTGGTTAAAGGGCCAGAGCTGAGATTGTGGAGGTGAGAGCCGCTACGGCCGAGAGTGAGATTCTTCGGCTGACTGAGCTTTTGACCCAGTCTCGTAGTGCAGCTGACGCTTCGCGGAGGCGGCAGAAGAGTTTTCATGGTAGGGGTTGTCTGATCGGAATGCACGTGAGGACTCTCTCCTTGCAGAGATCAGTGCTTTGAAGCATGGTCCCTGCCCCTGACCTGTTCCTGCACATACCATAGATCATATACATAGAGGGGGGGGCTGATGCCCCTTAACAGAGTTCTCTTTTCTTTTTGAGATGTTTCTTCGTCTCTTTTTTTTTTTTTTATACTTGTATAGAAAAAATAGAAAGTGTGTCATGTTGTTATCTTTTTGGGACGTGACCCTTCACACGTAACGCTGTAAGAAAAGAAATGAAATCTATTATACATATATTTTATTATTATATATTTTTTTTGGTGTTCGAATTTTCTTCCATACGTCTCGCAACGTAAGGTTTTTTATGGAAAAGGAAAATCTATTATCTTTTTTTTTGAAATTTTCTCCTACACAGTGTGAGGCTCTTTATGGAAAAGGAAAATCTATTATCTTTTTTGAAATTTTCTCCTACACAGTGTGAGGGTCTTTATGGAAAAGGAAAATCTATTATCTTTTTTAAAATTTTCTCCTTTTCTCCTCCTTTTTGTGATGTCGGTATTTACAAGGCCAACTGGTGGGTCCTTTTTTTAGCATGGTCGAACCCTGTTTATGAGGCTCCAATTTTTCTTTTTAAACATCGACAGGTTAGCTTCTCTGAGATTGATTAGTATTCTGCCTTTACCTTTGGTCATGTGTCAGACGATGCGGTAGAGACGACATACTTGATTGGTATCTGATCCAATTTTTAGCATTAGCGGCCCAGCAAAGGGGAGAAGTGGCTCAAGGGGTCTAGACTAAAATAGGCGGGCCAGAACAAATCCTCTCCTAATCTCTCTTTTCTTGAGATTTTTGCTCATAGCGCCCAAGACGGGTTTTCGCTATGCCAGCCATCCCTGTTTTTACCCGTAGTGCCCTTTCGGGTTTTCACTAAGTTCATGGCTTCGCTCTCTTACCCCAGGTGCCTTTTCAGGTTTTCACCTGGTCCACGTGAGTTTGCTGTTTTTACCCGCGATGCCCTTGCAGGTTTTCACCACGCCCATCTTGCTTTGAACTCAAATTAATTTTTCTCTTTTTTTTTTCTTTTTTTCTTACTTCAAGAACCAGAAAGCTATGACATGGACATTGATTCCATCATAGTCGGCTGGATGAAGTTCTGTGTGGTCCGTTAACTCAGCTTGTGCTGATGCAACGGATGCTATGACTGCTTGTGGACCTTAAAGAGGGCTTTCTTCCGGGTTGTAATGTGGCTAGGGCTCAAACAAGTTAGGTTTTTCTGGGATTTTGGATTTAAGCTTTGAGTAGATTCCGAATTCGGTGATTCCTCTTCTTTTCCAAGGGATTTTTACAGTATGAGCCCCAGTCGTTTCTTTTTCATTCTTGATCCTCGCTTTTGAGGTTTTGTTTTGCTTTTTTTTTTTTTTTTTATATGTATATATATTTATTTTTGTTGGGATTTTTCCTCTCTTCTCTTTTTTTTTGATGTTTTTGGGAGGGGTATATGAAAGAAATGGTTATTGGCTCGACGTGTGTAGCAAAAGGGTAAAGGTATTCAAAATATTTCTTCTCTCTTTTTTCTTTTGAGCTACTTGTCTTTGAAATGATGGCCTCTTCTATGGGGTCCTTAAGCGTTCATGCATCTACCTTTCTCAACACTTACCTTGTTGCAAGACCTATGAGTAGAACCTGTGGAGGTATCCAGCGTTGATGGGATCAAGATAGTGGTCTCCGTCCATGGTGGCGAGGCAAACGGCATGTCCCGATAACACTTCTCGGATGACGTAGGGTCCTTACCAATTTGGCTTAAACTTCCCTCTTGGATCAGCATGGAGGGAGGGGAAGATCTTCTTCGGCACAATGTCTCCTACCATTAGATCTCGACTGCGGACACGTTTATTATAAGCACGTGCAAGTATCCTCTGATAGACCTGGGTGTGACACAAAGCTAGGAGTCTCTTCTCGTCAATCAAATCTAACTACTCAAAACGGGATCTTTCTTTCTTAGCTTCGGGCAGATGGGATTCCAAAAGGATACAAAGTGACGGTACTTCGACCTCAACGGGTAGCATGGCCTCGGTTCCGTACACAAGGGAGAATGGTGTTGCCCCCGTAGTGGTACGGATAGACGTTCTATAGGCCCAAAGTGCGAAGGGTAACTGCTCACTCCAATCTCTGTAAGTGATTACCATCTTCTCCAAAATGCAGATTAGAGTTTTGTTGGCCGCTTCTATAGCTCCATTCGTCTGAGGCCTATATGGGGATGATCGATGATGCTTGATCTAGAATCCCTCACACAAGGCCTGGATGTGCCTATTAGCGAAATTAGTGCCATTATTAGTGATGATATCCTTGGGTACGTCGAATCTGCAAATGATGTTGTTCTTGATGAACTTCTCGACATGACTGGCCTTAATGCTCGTATAGGAGGCCGCCTCTACCCACTTCGTGAAGTACTCCACTGCGAGCAGGATGAACTGATGTCCGTTGGAAGCCTTAGGATTGATCTTGCAGATGACATCAAGACCCCAGGTGGTGAATGGCCAAGGAGTGGTCATGCTGTGTAAATCAAAGACCGGAGCATGTATTAGACTAGAGTGTTCTTGGCGCTTGTAGCACTTCTGAATGTGTTTGCAGCAATCAGTCTCTAAAGTGATCCAAAAGTATCCTTGCCTTAGGATTTTCTTAGCGAGCATGTGTCCACTGACGTGTGCCCCGCCGACTCCTTCATGGATCTCCTTCATGACCTCAAACGCTTCTCTCTCAGTTAGGCATCGGAGCAGAACATTGTCGTGAGACCGTTTGTACAGGAGATCGCCGTAGATGACGTACTTTGTTGCTAATCACTGGATGGTGCGTCTGTCTACTTTTGATGTTCCTTTCGAGATAGTTCAGGTCTTAAGGAAGTTCTTGATGTCTGAGAACTAGGGTGGCTCACCATCTAACTCGGTAGATCCTTCGATCAGGTGACAAAATGCCGATTCGTCCCTCTGCTCTATCATGATTGGCTTCATGTCAACTCCGTACGGAATCTCAACCATAGAGGCCAGGGTATCCAAGGCATCGACAAATCGATTTTTTACTCGCGGCACATAGGAGAAGGTGATTTCCTCAAAGCAGGTTATCAGATCCTTAAGATGTTCATGGTACGGGATCAGCTTTTGATCCTTGGTCTTCCAATCACCGTTGGTCTGACATATGATTAACTGTGAATCCTCAAAGACCCTGAGGTGAGTTATACTCAGATCAAGAGCCACCTATAAACCAGCTGTACAGGCTTCATATTCGGCCATATTGTTGGTGCATGGGAAGTTCAACTTGATTGAGATGGGTACCTGTGATCCTCTTGGCAAGATAAGAATGGTGCGAATTCCTAGGCCTTTAACATGCGATGCCCCATCAAAGAGCGTTACCCAGGACTCCTCTGTTTCCTTCGTATCCTCTGTAGTCATGAACAGGATGCCCTCATTGGGGAATCCAGTCTTTAGAGGCTCATAGTCCGGCAGAGGGTTCTTAGCAAGATGATCAGCGAGTGCTTGCCCCTTGATCGACTTCTAGGTGACATAAGTAATGTCAAATTCGGAGAGAAGTAGTTGCCATCGTGCAGTTTGGCCAGTAAGAGCAGGTCTCTCGAACAAGTACTTCAACTGATCCATCTGTGATAAAAGTAGAATGGCTTGGTATAACAGGTAGTGTTGATGTCTTTGAGTAGCCCAAACAAGCACTAAGGATGCCTTCTCCAGATGAGAATAGCGCGTCTCATAATCAGTGAACTTCTTGCTTAGATAGTAGATGGCCTACTCTCTTCTTCCCGTCTCATCATGCTGTCCTAACACACAGCCCATGGAAAACTTTGTCGTGGACAGGTACATTATTAGGGGTCTATTAGGTACAGGTGGTACCAATACCAGAGGATTTAGTTAGGAGGTAACCCTTGATCTTGTCAAATGCAGCTTGGCAGTCATCATTCCACTCAACGGGTGAATCCTTTCTTAGTAGCTTGAAGATCGATGCGCATATCGGAGTTAACTGTGTAATGAACCAACTGATGTACTGGATTCTGCCTAAAAAGCCTCTGACCTCCTTCTCTGTTGACGGTGGCAGCATTTCAGTGATGGCCTTGATCTTTGTCGGATCAACCTTAATCCCTCTCCTACTGACAATAAAGCCTAACAGTTTTCCTGACATAGCGTTGAATGCGCACTTTTGGGGATTCAACTGCAACCTGTACTTTCTCAATAGCTCGAACAGCTTCTGAAGGTTTACCAAGTGGTCATCCCTTTCTGACGATTTGGCAATCATGTCATCGACATACACTTCGATCTCTCGGTGCATCATGTCGTGGAACAGGGCCGTCATTGCTCTCTGGTAGGTTGCCCCAGCATTCTTGAGCTCGAATGGCATCACCTTGTAACAGAAGCTACCACAGGGAGTGATGAATGCAGTATTTTCTCGATTGGCCTCTGCCATCTTAATCTAATTGTAGCCCGAGAATCCATCTATGAATGAGAGCTTTCCGTGCTTAGTAGTGTTATCGACCAAGATATCGATGTCTGGTAACGGAAAGTCATCCTTAGGGCTTTCCTTGTTGAGATTTCGGAAATCAATGCACATTCGAACCTTCCCATCCTTCTTTGGTACAGGGACAATATTGGCCAGCCATTCCAGGTACTTGGACACCATGAGAAACCCTGCATCGTACTGCTTGATGACCTCATCCTTCACCTTTAACATCCATTCAGGTCAGAGGCGTCTCAGCTTCTGTTTAACCGGCTTAATATCAGGGTATAGTGGCAACTCATGCTCAACCAGATCGATATCCAAACTAGGCATATCTTCATACGACCATGCGAAGACGTCTTGGTATGACCGAAGGAAGTCTATCATACCTTTTCTCTCCGCAGGGGACATCGATGTTTCGATTTTGGTGATTCTAGGGGCCTCTTTGGTGCCCAAATTAACGTCCTCCGTCTCTTCGACGATCGAGGTCAGGCCATGCTCAAAATCGGCAAATTGTTTGAGGAGCTCATTGGGGAGCTCATCGATTTGACCTTCCTCGTCCAGACTCGCGACTCCTACCTCTTCTTATATTTCTACAGGAAAGGGGTCGGCTTCATGCAGGATGGGTATCACGAGATCATTTTTTATTTTATTGGGCATTTTAAAAGATAATATTTTTGGAATTTGTATTTTTTCTATTTTTATGGTTTTTTGTATTTTTTCAGAGGTCAGCCCCTGCCGAGGTGGATCTCTATATATACAGGGTAGTGTTGCTATTCTAAGTGTGCATGATTTATTTGTATTTTGAAAACAGTTTTGCAAATGATAAATTATACTGAATCTGGAAAATTAAAAAGAATAAGAAATATCAGCACAGAGAGAAGTTAATTAACATGCAAGATCAGGGCCAATTGTAGCAAGTTTTAAATGTAAGTGAGTAAAAGATCATCCACAGGGAATTGATTTAAAATGAATGGTAAACCTCTAGATCTGAGCTACTAGATCTGGCCTTTAATCCTATCTACAAAGCGAATAAGATGAGAGGTTGAAATTGTCACATTAACTAAATTATCTAAATGTAGAATTTAAACTAAGTCATCCAGATCCGAGTTGGGGGAATTAGATGTAAAATTAATAAGAATGGAGAAATAATAGTTGAATTAAGCTTAGTAACTGATTACACAATGAGAACTAGTGTAACACAGTCGAGAAAGTCTCCAAATCTTCATCTGGCTACCAGCTCAGATGTAAGAGAAAATAATCCAACTCAAGGATTAGGATTGAGTTGAACTTATGGCTATGATCTATCCACTGTCATGGACACAGATCATCTAATAGTCTTCAATCCGAATTCTTGATTCAGAACATGAGCACCACTACAAATGCTGTAAGAAATTAGGTTATAAACGCAAATTCTTGTAGGGATAATGAATTAAGGGAAATTTCTTTAAAAATAGTAAATCTAAAGGAGTCTAATGAGTAAGGAGATCACAAGGAACCCTCAACATGAATCCGATTGAGAACGTACTGTTGAAAGCAACCTTTTCAAATCCACCATTACAATTAAAGAGCACAGCTTAAACAGCTCTCGGATTTGTAGTCTTGAATATAATTCTCACTTGAATTACATAAGTATCTCACAGCTCTCAGTTACAAATAAAAGCTAGGCTATTACGGAGGTTTCAGACAACTATCTAAATTGGAAATGGGGCAGCAGAAATGAAACTCAAAATCTGGATACCCAAATTGGGCAAATAGTTCATCTATTTATAGTTTTCCCTAAGTCCATCTCAGATGTGCATCAACCAATCAGAATTGGTTAGATCCATATTAGCCAATAGGAGTCGAGCACTAGGATCCAGATCTGTTCTGGCCAATCAGAACTACTTGATCTGGTTCAGTCAATCAGGAAACAGAGGCATCAATTCTATTAGGAAATTCAAAAATCAGTTGGAACTTCGAGAAGTTCCCGCCAAGTAATTTCATTTTTGGGTGTTCACATGGGGTGGAATATGCCTCTGGTTCGTGCTTCGAATCTTCTTGAATGCACCTGGGTTTTTAAATGCATTGGGGTGCGTGCAGAGATTATGAAATTGCCCTTACAGATGCTAGGAATCTTCAGGATACCATTTTGCAATTTTTGAAGACCTTTTCAAAAGGTACTGTAACTTCTGAAATTCTATTCGCATAGATTGGAGACCTTTTCGGAAAGAACTGTAACTTCTGGAGATCTATTCGGAAAGATTGGGTACCTTTTCGCAAAGATTGGGGACCTTTTCGAATTGCATTCTGTAGTGCATTCTTCTTTTCAAATAGCTCCAAACCTCTTTCCAGGTTGAAACCAGGCCTTTGTCCTCTTTATTTTAGGCATTTTGACAGCCAGTGAGGTTGTCCTTTCTCCTTCTTCCTCCAGATCAAGATGGGTCGCCATCCTTTTGGCACTTTTAAGGTACTTTCAAGGTTAAGTCTGCCTTTATTGTTAGCTGTAAAACAAACACTTAAAACACTTATTTAGTTCTCTCAAGGGTCTATCAAGGCCTAGATTAAGGGGAGGAAAATGGTATTATCCAATTCTCAACACACCCCCAAACCTAAGCTTTGCTAGTCCCTGAGCAAAGATAAAATTAAAAACAAAGTAAAAAGCCACTTTTGTAGGGAGCACAGTTGCATTTAGCATATGCAACAAGCCTTTTAAACCCCTAGGTGATCCCTAGTGGAGGAGTGAAGTCTCCTGAGGGTTTTCAGTGGAGGTCCCCACAAATTTCTCCAATAAATTAGTTAATATCAATGCAGTTTTGTTAAAGCAGACTTTCATCCAGTCAGATTATTCACACCTGCATCAGTCAGGCTGTAAGAGGAATATCAAGAAAATATCAGTTTAAAACTAAAATTCTGCTGTAATTCCTTTTACCATTCACTCAGTTGGTGTCAAAAAGTTTTTACAAGACAAATTAATGAAAAGCTTGCCTTCTATTTGAGAATTCAGTTTTCTTTTTATGTTATCCCAATAAGTTGATTTCAAACCCAACTCTTACCAGGATTTTCACTCAACATGCAAGTAAGAGGGTTGTACTATTTCATACAGCTCAAGAGCAGTTACAGCCCTCAAATAGGACTGTAAGCAGGAGCATAGGCATTGCTGTTTAGTTCTGAATTCACTGCTCTTTTCACCATAGATTACACAAATCCTTATCTCCATGTGACAGCTCAATCAATCATTGATCAGTAAAGACTTTAACTTGGGTTGTAATGTGGCTTATGGGTGAAATTTATCAAGAATAAAAGGGTTGGAATGGATTTCACAATCTAGAAGTTAGTGAAGGTAAGGAAGTGACAGACACACCTTTTTCAATTCAGCACAATTTCATCTTCTTCTTTGAATTTTCAGAGCCAAAGTGGCCATCTTTTTCTCTTTCTTTTTCAAACTTCCAATGAAATGACTTTTCCTTTTCTTTTTCTTTTCTTTTTTTTTTTTCTCAAATCAACATTGACTTTTTTTTTTTCTCAAATCAACATTGACTGGAATGCCACATTTCTTCTGCTGATACATCATAGCCTTCAATTATTTTTCTTTTTCTTTTACCAAACTGTTATCCAACTCACCTTTCTTCAGCTTTCTTTCCTTTACCTTCTGAATTCTCAGACTGAGGGATAGGCTAAATGAGGTTGATGAGGTTTCAAAGAAATCTTTGATTTATAAAGCTCAAATGGTGTGTATCTAGGGCAGTTTTAAAAGATGGGGCTTTTTGAAGTTCAAACTATCCAAAAGGAGGCCCTACATCATGTCTTTAATACCATGATTGCTGTCAAGCTATTTTAACTTGGATATGTGTAACTTCTAGTGATAACAAGCAGGTTCCAACAGTCCCTAGAGCAGAAAAAATTGCCAATTCATACCTCCAAAGAATACATTTCAGCAGGCCCAAATCTCACTGGGTGTGGTTTTCTATCAAATTCCCGAAGTATATCATCACGGTTTTCTCTCTTTTTAGGTTTACTAAAACATCAATTTATTTTTTTGGAAATTTTCTGACATTCACTTCATGAAAGTATTTGAATTACACTATAAATCAATTTAAAAAAATTTTAACTTCCTCATTTTTCCAAACAACAGGTGTGAAATTACTTCATTTTCAAAAATTCTGCTGGTCATAAGTTGCACCTAGCATTAACTTATTTTATTGGCAGGGCAGTTTTGCAAATGATAAATTATACTGAATCTAGAAAATTAAAAAGAATAAAAAATATCAGCACAGAGAGAAGTTAATTAACCTGCAAGATCAGGGCCAATTGTAGCAAGTTTTAAATGTAAGTGAGTAAAAGATCATCCACAGGGAATTGATTTAAAATGAATGGTAAACCTCCATATCTGAGCTACCAGATCTGGCCTCTAATCCTATCTACAAAGCGAATAAGATGAGAGGTTGAATTTGTCACATTAACTAAATTATCTAAAAGTAGAATTTAAACTAAGTGATCCTGATCCGAGTTGGGGGAATTGGATGTAAAATTATTAAGAATGGAGAAATAATAGTTTACTTAAGCTTAGAAACTGATTACAGAATGAGAACTAGTTTAGCACAATCGAGAAAGTCTCCAAATCTTCATCTGGCTACCAGCTCAGATATAACAGAAAATAATCCAACTCAAGGATTAGGATTGAGTTGAACTTATGGCTATGATCTGTCCACTGTCATGGACAGAGATCATCTAATAGTCTTCAATCCGAATTCTTGATTCAGAGCATGAGCACCACTACAAATGCTGTAAGAAATTAGGTTACAAACGCAAATTCTTATTGGGATAATGAATTAAGGGAAATTACTTTAAAAATAGTAAATCTAAAGGAGTCTAATGAGTAAGGAGATCACAAGGAACCCTCAACATGAATCCGATTGAGAACGTACTGTTGAAAGTAACCTTTTCAAATCCACCATTACAATTACAGAGTACAGCTTAAACAGCTCTCGGATTTGTAGTCTTGAATACAATTCTCACTTGAATTACATAAGTATCTCACAACTCTCAGTTACAAACAAAAGCTAGGCTATTATAGAGGTTTCAGACAGCTATCTGAATTGGAAATGGGGCAGCAGAAATGAAACTCAAAATCTGTATACCCAAACTGGGCAAATAGTTCATCTATTTATAGTTTTCCCCAAGTCCATCTCAGATGTGCATCAACCAATCAGAATTGGTTAGATCCATATCAGGCAATAGGAGTCGAGCACCAGGATCCAGATCTGTTCTGGCCAATCAGAACTGCTTGATCTGGTTCAGCCAATCAGGAAACAAGGGCATCAATTTTGTTAGGAAATTCAAAAATCAGTTGGAACTTCTAGAAGTTCCCGCCAAGTAATTTCATTTTTGGGTGTTCACATGGGGTGGAATATGCTTCTAGTTCATGCTTTGAATCTTCTAGAATGCCCCTGGGTTTTTAAATGCATTGGGGCGCATGCAGAGATTACCAAATTGCCCTTGCAGATGCTAGGAATCTTCAGGATACCATTTCTCAAAGTTTGAAGACCTTTTCGAAAGGTATTGGAACTTCTGAAACTCTATTCACACAGATTGGAGACCCTTTCGAAAAGAACTGTAACTTCTGGAGATCTATTCGCAAAGATTTGGGGCCTTTACGCAAAGATTGGGTACCTTTTCGAATAGCATTCTTTAGTGCATTCTTCTTTTCGAATAGCTCGAAACCTCTTTTCAGGTTGAAACCAGGCCTTTGTCCTCTTTATTTTAGGCATTCTAACAGCCAGTGAGGTTGTCTTTTCTCCTTCTTCCTCCAGATCAAGAGGGGTCATCATTTTTTTAGCACTTTTAAGCTACTTTCAAGGCTAAGCCTGCCTTTATTGTTAGCTGTAAAATAAACACTTAAAACACTTATTTAGTTCTCTCAAGGGTCTATCAAGGCCCAGATTAAGGGGTGGAAAATGGTATTTTCCAGTTCTCAACACACCCCCAAACCTAAACTTTGCTAGTCCCTGAGGAAAGATAAAATTAAAAACAAAGTAAAAGGCCACTTTTGTAGGGAGCACTGTTGCATTTAGCATATGCAACAAGCCTTTTAAACCCCTAGGTGATCCCTAGTGGAGGAGTGAAGTGTCCTGAGGGTTTTCAGTGAAGGTACCCACAAACTTCTCTAATAAATCAGTTAAGATCAGTGCAGTTCTGTTAAACAGACTTTCATCCAATCAGATTATTCACACCTGCATCAGTCAAGCTGTAAGAGGATTCTTAAGAAAACATCAGTTCAAAACTGAAATTCTACTGTAATTCTTTTACCATTCACTCGATTTGTGTCAAAAAGTTTTTACAAGACAAATTAATGAAAAGCTTGCCTTCTATTTGAGAATTCAATTTTTTTTATGTTACCCCAATAAGTTGATTTCAAACCCAACTCTTACCAGCATTTTCACTCAACATGCAAGTAAGAGGGTTGTACTATTTCCCATAGCTCAAGAGCAGTTACAGCTCTCAAATAGGACTGTAAGCAGGATCATAGGTATTGCTTTTTAGTTTTGAATTCAGTGCTCTTTTCACCATAGATTACACAAATCCTTATCTCCATGTGACAGCTCAATCCATCATTGATCAGTAAGGACTTTAACTTGGGTTGTAATGTGGATTATTGGTGAAATTTATCAAGAATAAAAGGGTTGGAATGGATTTCACAATCTAGAAGTCTGCCAAGGTAAGGAAGTGACAGACACACCTTTTTCAATTCAGCACAATTTCATCTTCTTCTTTGAATTTTCAGAGCCAAAGTGGCCATCTTTTTCTCTTTCTTTTTCAAACTTCCAATGAAATGACTTTTCCTGTTCTTTTTCTTTTCTTTTTCTTTTCTCAAATCAACATTGACTGGAATGCCACATTTCTTCTGTTGATACGTCATTGCCCTCAATTATTTTTCTTTTTCTTTTACCAAATTGTTACCCAACTCACCTTTCTTCAGCTTTCTTTCCTTTACCTTCTGAATTCTCAGAATGAGGGTTAGGCTAAATGAGGTTGATGAAGTTTCAAAGAAATCTTTGATTTATAAAGCTCAAATGGTGTGTATCAAGGGCAGTTTTAAAAGGTGGGACTTTTTAAAGTTCAAACTGTCCAAAAGGAAGCCCTACTTCATGTATTTAATATCATGATTGTTGTCAAGCTATTTTAACTTGGATATGTGTAACTTCTAGTGATAACAAGCAGGTTCAACCAATCCCTAGAGCAGAAAAAAATGCCAATTCATACCTCCAAAGAATACATTTCAGCAGGCCCAAATCTCACTGGGTGTGGTTTTCTATCAAATTCCTGAAGTATATCATCACTGTTTTCTCTCTTTTTAGGTTTACTAAAACATCAATTTTTTTTTTTGGAAATTTTCTGACATTCACTTCATGAAAGTATTAGAATTACACTAGAATTCAATTTTAAAAAGTTTTAACTTCCTCATTTTTCAAAACAACAGGAGTGAAATTACTTTATTTTCAAAAATTCTGCTAGTCATAAGTTGCACCAAGCGTTAACTTATTTTATTGGCTTACCTACCATACCCCCAAACCTAAGATGAACATTATCCTCAATGTTCTAGACAGTGAGAAACTAGGGGCAGCAAGGTGAAATGAGAAAGAAGAAAAAAAGAAAAATATGAGCAGGAAAATCTAAACTATGGAGCAGAAAATACTAATGCAAAACTAAATACATGAATAGGGAAAATGGAAAAAATGATATACAAATGCAGGAACTTACTGCTAAACCAGAAAAAATAGCAAAACAAATCTAGAAAAACTAAATGTATGAACAGAAAAAAGAAGAGTAATGTGAAGAAAATGAAAGAAAACTAACGCTAATAACAGAAAAATAAAAAAAAAATTCAGATCCAAAAATAGAATTAAAAAATCAGGGAAAAAAAATTAGGAACCGAGTACTAAACTACCAAAATGCAAAAAAAAAAAAAAGTAAAATTAAGACCTAAGAAAGAAAAATCAGCGATCTAAAAATAAAATTTTAAACTAAAATTCCTAAAATAAAAAATCCTAAAAGAAACTCTAAACCACCTGTGCCAAAAGAAACCCCCCTGCTGCTTGTGTGAGTATGAATCAATATGAATTTGAAATTGATGAGGCATGGGAGTACACAGTTAAAAATAGGATTCATACATAGCTGAGACCTATTTATGGAGCAGAAATGTTGTAGGAAAATAAAGTCAGTGGCTCCATTGAATACTCAAAAGAGCCTATGAGCCACTGCTCAGTATCCTACATGATGAAAAAGTAAAAAAAACATGATCTCAGCAGGTCCAAATGGAAAAATCGTATACAAACAAAGAAAAACACCCCATCTAGAAGATTTTTTTTTTTATGCTTTTATAATTTTTTATTTTATTTTATTTTATTTATTCTTTTTGGGTCAGCCCGGGGTCCATAAGAGCCCTTATTTACTACTGCTGAAAAAATAATAAGAAACAACTCAAAAATTTTATAATTGTGTTTTCATTTTCTTTTATTTTTGTATCTGGTTTTATATAAAAAAATCACCAGGCATAAAGGACAGCAGAAGTTATAATCAAAACAAACATTAAACACAGCAGAACTGCTGGTTCTCAAGAATTTAAAAATAGAAAATGAATGCAAAGGAGAAGGGGATGCAAACTCAAGCAGATCTGCTCCAGCTTTAGTCCAGATGTTCCTTGTTGGACGGCTGCTCCAGATCTGCAAAAATTCTAAAACTGCAGCAGTACCTTATTCAAGTATATTGACAAAAATAAAAAGAAAAACTTAGGCTACTGCCCAAATTTGACAAAAAGACAAAAGGGTGGCAGCAGTATTTATTCAAATAACTAGAAGGCAAAGAATAAAAACTCAGAAAAATAAAAAAATTCTGCTGCAGTAAAACAGGTTTTCTATACAAACTGCAGTAGACATTTAATAAACCACTTGGAATACAAAGTGCAGGTTTAAAGTAAAAATTAAAATGAAAATCAGATCTACAAAATTGAAAAACTTAGGTCTACCAATTTTAAAATCTATTCCCCGGCAGCGGCGCCAAAAACTTGTTGTTGTTCTAAGTGTGAACGATTTATTTGTATTTTGAAAACAGTTTTGCAAATGATAAGTTATATTGAATATGAAAAATTAAAATGAATAAGAAATATCAGCACAGAGAGAAGTTAATTAACCTGCAAGATCATGGCCAATTGTAGCAAGTTTTAACTGTGAGTGAGTAAAAGATCGTCCATAGGGAATTGATTTAAAATGAATAGTAAACCTCCAGATCTGAGCTACCAGATCTGACCTCTAATCCTATCTACAAAGCGAATAAGATGAGAGGTCGAATTTGTCACATTAACTAAATTATCTAAAAGTAGAATTTAAACTAAGTCATCCAGATCCGAGTTGGGGGAATTTGATGTAAAATTAATAAGAATGGAGAAATAATAGTTGACTTAAGCTTAGTAACTGATTACAGAATGAGAACTAGTTTAGCACAATCGAGAAAGTCTCCAAATCTTCATCTGGCTACGAGCTTAGATATAACAGAAAATAATCCAACTCGAGGATTAGGATTGAGTTGAACTTATGGCTATGATCTGTCCACTGTCATGGACAGAGATCATCTAATAGTCTTCAATCCGAATTCTTGATTCAGAGCATGAGCACCACTACAAATGCTGTAAGAAATTAGGTTACAAATGCAAATTCTTATTGGGATAATGAATTAAGGGAAATTGCTTTAAAAATAGTAAATCTAAAGGAGTCTAATGAGTAAGGAGATCACAAGGAACCCTCAACATGAATCCGATTGAGAACGTACTGTTGAAAGTAACCTTTTCAAATCCACCATTACAATTACAGAGTACAACTTAAACAGCTCTCGGATTTGTAGTCTTGAATACAATTCTCACTTGAATTACATAAGTATCTCACAACTCTCAGTTACAAACAAAAGCTAGGCTATTATAGAGGTTTCAGACAGCTATTTGAATTGGAAATGGGGCAGCAGAAATGAAACTCAAAATCTGGATACCCAAACTGGGCAAATAGTTCATCTATTTATAGTTTTCCCCAAGTCCATCTCAGATGTGCATCAACCAATCAGAATTGGTTAGATCCATATCAGGCAATAGGAGTCGAGCACTAGGATCCAGATCTGTTCTGGCCAATCAGAACTGCTTGATCTGGTTCAGCCAATCAGGAAACAAGGGCATCAATTTTGTTAGGAAATTCAAAAATCAGTTGGAACTTCTAGAAGTTCCCGCCAAGTAATTTCATTTTTGGGTGTTCACATGGGGTGGAATATGCTTCGAGTTCATGCTTCGAATCTTCTAGAATGCCCCTGGGTTTTTAAATGCATTGGGGCGCATGCAGAGATTACCAAATTGCCCTTACAGATGCTAGGAATCTTCAGGATACCATTTCTCAAAGTTTGAAGACCTTTTCGAAAGGTATTGGAACTTCTGAAACTCTATTCACACAGATTGGAGACCCTAAAAAGAATCAGAACTCCGGAGATCTATTCGCAAAGATTTGGGACCTTTACGCAAAGATTGGGGACCTTTTCGAATAGCATTCTTTAGTGCATTCTTCTTTTCGAATAGCTCCAAACCTCTTTTCAGGTTGAAACCAGGCCTTTGTCCTCTTTATTTTAGCCATTCTAACAGCCAGTGAGGTTGTCTTTTCTCCTTCTTCCTCCAGATCAAGATGGGTCATCATTTTTTTAGCACTTTTAAGCTACTTTCAAGGCTAAGCCTGCCTTTATTGTTAGCTGTAAAACAAACACTTAAAACACTTATTTAGTTCTCTCAAGGGTCTATCAAGGCCCAGATTAAGGGGTGGAAAATGGTATTTTCCAGTTCTCAACACACCCCCAAACCTAAACTTTGCTAGTCCCTGAGGAAAGATAAAATTAAAAATAAAGTAAAAGGCCACTTTTGTAGGGAGCACTGTTGCATTTAGCATATGCAACAAGCCTTTTAAACCCCTAGGTGATCCCTAGTGGAGGAGTGAAGTGTCCTGAGGGTTTTCAGTGAAGGTACCCACAAACTTCTCTAATAAATCAGTTAAGATCAGTGCAGTTCTGTTAAACAGACTTTCATCCAATCAGATTATTCACACCTGCATCAGTCAAGCTGTAAGAGGATTCTTAAGAAAACACCAGTTCAAAACTGAAATTCTACTGTAATTCTTTTACCATTCACTCGATTTGTGTCAAAAAGTTTTTACAAGACAAATTAATGAAAAGCTTGCCTTCTATTTGAGAATTCAATTTTTTTTATGTTACCCCAATAAGTTGATTTCAAACCCAACTCTTACCAGTAGTAAATAAGGGGTCCATAAGAGCCCTTATTTACTACTGCTGAAAAAATAATAAGAAACAACTCAAAAATTTTATAATTGTGTTTTCATTTTCTTTTATTTTTGTATCTGGTTTTATATAAAAAAATCACCAGGCATAAAGGACAGCAGAAGTTATAATCAAAACAAACATTAAACACAGCAGAACTGCTGGTTCTCAAGAATTTAAAAATAGAAAATGAATGCAAAGGAGAAGGGGATGCAAACTCAAGCAGATCTGCTCCAGCTTTAGTCTAGATGTTCCTTGTTGGACGGCTGCTCCAGATCTGCAAAAATTCTAAAGCTATGACGACCTTATTCAAGTATATTGACAAAATAAAAAGAAAACTTAGGCTACGCCCAAATTTGACAAAAGACAAAGGGCAGCAGTATTTATTCAAATAACTAGAAGGCAAAGAATAAAAACTCAGAAAAATAAAAAAATTCTGCTGCAGTAAAACAAGTTTTCTATACAAAACTGCAGTAGACATTTAATAAACCACTTGGAATACAAAGTGCAGGTTTAAAGCAAAAATTAAAATGAAAATCAGATCTATAAAATTGAAAAACATAGGTCTACCAATTTTAAAATCTATTCCCCGGCAGCGGCGCCAAAAACTTGTTGTTCTAAGTGTGAACGATTTATTTGTATTTTGAAAACAGTTTTGCAAATGATAAGTTATATTGAATATGAAAAATTAAAATGAATAAGAAATATCAGCACAGAGAGAAGTTAATTAACCTGCAAGATCATGGCCAATTGTAGCAAGTTTTAACTGTGAGTGAGTAAAAGATCGTCCATAGGGAATTGATTTAAAATGAATAGTAAACCTCCAGATCTGAGCTACCAGATCTGACCTCTAATCCTACCTACAAAGCGAATAAGATGAGAGGTCAAATTTGTCACATTAACTAAATTATCTAAAAGTAGAATTTAAACTAAGTCATCCAGATCCGAGTTGGGGGAATTAGATGTAAAATTAATAAGAATGGAGAAATAATAGTTGACTTAAGCTTAGTAACTGATTACAGAATGAGAACTAGTTTAGCACAATCGAGAAAGTCTCCAAATCTTCATCTGGCTACGAGCTTAGATATAACAGAAAATAATCCAACTCGAGGATTAGGATTGAGTTGAACTTATGGCTATGATCTGTCCACTGTCATGGACAGAGATCATCTAATAGTTTTCAATCCGAATTCTTGATTCAGAGCATGAGCACCACTACAAATGCTGTAAGAAATTAGGTTACAAACCCAAATTCTTATTGGGATAATGAATTAAGGGAAATTGCTTTAAAAATAGTAAATCTAAAGGAGTCTAATGAGTAAGGAGATCACAAGGAACCCTCAACATGAATCCAATTGAGAACGTACTGTTGAAAGCAACCTTTTCAAATCCACCATTACAATTACAAGGCATAGCTTAAACAGCTCTCGGATTTGTAGTCTTGAATACAAATCTCACTTGAATTACATAAGTATCTCACACCTCTCAGTTACAAACAAAAGCTAGGCTATTACAGAGGTTTCAGACAGCTATCTGAATTGGAAATGGGGCAGCAGAAATGAAACTCAAAATCTGGATACCCAAATTTGGCAAATAGTTCATCTATTTACAGTTTTCCCCAAGTCCATCTCAGATGTGCATCCACCAATCAGAATTGGTTAGATCCATATCAGCCAATAGGAGTCGAGCACCAGGATCCAAATTTACGCCAATCAACTGCTTGATCTGGTTCGACTAATCAGAAGCAGGCTGACATTTACATTTGGAACTTCTAGAAGTTCTCGCCAAGTAATTTCTTTTTTGGGTGTTCACATGGGGTGGAATATGCTTCTGGTTCGTGCTTCGAATCTTCTAGAATACCCCTAGGTTTTTAAATGCATTGGGGCGCTTGCAGATATTACCAAATTGCCCTTGTAGATGCTAGGAATCTTCAGGATACCATTTCGCAAAGATTAAAGACCTTTTCGAAAGGTATTGTAACTACTAAAACTCTATTCGCACAAATTGGAGACCTTTTCGAAAAGAACTGTAACTTCTGGAGATCTATTCGTAAAGATTTGGGACCTTTTCTCAAAGATTGGGGACCTTTCCGCAAAGATTGGGAACCTTTTCGAATAGCATTCTTGTTGACAAGTGAAAAATACCATTTTTCACCCGTAAACTTAAGTCTTAATAGACCTTTGAGGGAACTAAATAAGTGTTTTAAATGCCTATGTTGCAGCTAACAATAAAGGCAGGCTTAACCATAAAAGCAGCTCAAAAGTGCCAAAAAGATGACAATCCATGTCAGTCCAAAGGAAGGAAGTGAAGAAACAACCTCATCAGCTGTGGAAAAGTCTAAAAGGAAGAGGCAAAGACACAAAGAAGCGAGAACAATTGAATAGAGAATGCAATACTGAGTTCTTTTTCAAAAGAACACACTTTTAAATAAGAACCTGGAACTCTGCGAAAAGGACTAAACCTCCAGAAGTCACAGCACTTTGCGAAAAGGCCCTTAAGCTCTGCGAAAAGGTATTCTGGAGATTCGCAGCTTTAACAAGGGCAATTCAGTAATCTGTTGCACGCGTCCCAATGCATTTTAAAACCCAAAGACATTTCGGAAGATTCTGAGCACGAACCAAAGGCATATTCCACCCCATGTGAACACCCAAAGATGAAATTACTTGGCGGGAACTTCTAGAAGCTCAAACAAATTTTTGAATTACATAACAGAATGGATGCTTCTATCACCTGATTGGCTGAACCAAATCAAAGAATTCTGATTGGCCAGAACAGATCTGGATCCTCGTGCTCGACCACCATTGGTCAATACATTCTGAGCACCTCTGATTGGTTGAAACACATCTGAGTTGGACTTGGGGAAAACTATAAATAGACAAACCATTTGCCCAATTTGGGCATCCAGATTTTGAGTTTCATTTCTAATCCCCCATTTCCCAGCAAGACAGCTTGTCTGTAATCCTTGTAATATCCTACTTTGTACTTGCATTTGAGAGCTGTGAGATACTGCTGTAATTCAAAGGAGAGTTTACATCCGAGACTGCAAATCCGAGAGCTGTTAAGCCGTGCTCTGTAAATTGTAAGGATGAATTTTAAAAGGTTGCTGTAAACTATGCATTCTCCATTGGACTCATGTCAAGGGTTCCCTCTGATCTCCTCAGTACATTAGACTCCTTTAGATTCATTGTATTGCATGCAATTTCTCTTGATTCATTAATCCTGTAAGAATTAGTGTTGGTAACCTAGTCTCTTACAGCATTTGTAGTGATGTTTCCTGTTCTGAATTGAGGATTTGGATTAAAGACTATTGGATGGTTTGTGGCCATTAAAGTGGACAGACCATAGCCATAAGTGTAAGCCTAATCCTTGAATTAGATTTTCTCTCTTACATCTGTGCTTGTAGCCAGATGAAGATTGAATCACCTCTGCTGAGCTGCAATTATTCTCATTAGATTTCAAAGACCAAATCAGATCTGGTAGCTCAGATCTGGAGGTTTGTCTTACATTTTAGACAAATTCTCTGTGGACGATCTTTCACTCACTTACTTTTAAAACTTGCTACAATTGGACCTGATCTTGCAGGCTAATTCTTTTCTAACTGTGCTGATATTTCTTTATTTGTTTATATAGTCTAGAACCACTGTAATTTAGCAGCTATAAATCTGTTTTCAAAACTCACAGAAATCAAGCACACTAAGAAGCAACAACAAGTTTTTGGCGCCGTTGCCGGGGAATTTGTTCTAAAATAGATAGACGTAAGTTTTTCATTTTAATTTTTATCAGTACTAAACTATTCCATTGTTTATACTTGTGTAGTTATTCATATTCCGGTTTTTAAAGAAGGGAAATCACTGAAAGGAATTCTGAAGGTTTGCTGTGCATCATCAGATTTTTTTTGTTCTGAGTTGTATGTTTGGTAGGAGGACTCTCAGCCCTGAGATTCTCCCATTGAATTTAGAAGTTGAAAGACTACTACGAACCAAGCAAACAACACAGAATTCTGCTACTATGGGTGAAGAACCTCGACTTTTGAGGGATTACTTTGCACCTGGTGCTTATAATTCTCCCTTTTGCATTCAATTTCCTACTGTTGAAGGAAATTATGAGATCAAGTCATCGACTATCCAAATGCTTCCTTCCTTCCATGGGTTGAGTAAGGAAGACCCATACAAACATGTGGATGAATTCTTGGCTCTTTGCACCATATTCAACATAGTCGACTGGGTCCGTATAACCAAGTCGAGGCTCTTTCCTTTTTCATTAAAGGATAAAGCTAGAGCATGGTTATCCATGTTAGCACCAAACAGTATCACTTCTTGGAATGATTTGCAGTGTCAATTCTTAGCCAAATATTTCCCAATGTCTAAAACAAGCCAATTGAGACAAAGTATCATTTCATTCTCCCAAACAGAACTGAAACTTTCCATGAAGCATGGGAAAGATTCAAGGAACTGTTAAGGTAATGTCCTCATCATCAAATTCCTAGGTGGCAGCTGGTTCAAAGCTTCTATCAAGGAATTGATCAAAAAGGTAAGAATATGGTGGATGCTTCCTGTGGAGGCACTTACTTGCAAAAAATAGTTGAAGAGGTTTGGGACTTATTTGAAGTGATTGGCGAAAACTCCACTCAGCAGGAATCTCTGTCAAGAGAAATTGAAAATCCTGCTAGGTTGAACAACCACCAACCCACCAAAGGGAAGATCTATGAGGTGAATGAGTTGGAAAGAAAGATGGACAATCTAACCACAAAGTTTGATAGATTGATGGACTCACTTAAAACTCCAAATACTTCAAGAGTAGAGGAGGCATGTCTGATATGCCAGTCCCCTACTCATTCACTTGACCAATGTCCTGCTGCATCACAGTTCCCAGATTTAATGGTGGAACAAGCTCATGCTGCTCAATCATTTGGACAGATGCAATCAAATGAATATCCATGGAGGGCACACCCCAATTTGGGGTAGAACCAGGGGAATTACCAATCCCAATAATAGCAACAACCAAAGAATCAAATGCCTTTCAAAACTGCACAACCGTATCAGCAGAATTTTTATGTCAAACCAAACTTTCAGCAGCCCATTCCACAACAACCTGTGCAGCGTGCGCAGATTCAAAACCCTTCCAGGTCCCTTTCTTTTGAAGATCAAGTCCTAAATTCACTCCGAATTTAGGATCTTTAACTCAAGCTGTGAATTTTCACAAAAAGCATAAAGAAGATTGAAGAAACATTGGGACTGACTTTCAAATACCTTGGCAAAAGAGAGGAAGGAAAGTTACCCACCAACCTTTGAACAATCCCAAAGGACGGTTCATGGTTGGAGAAGCTTCTAATTCACATGAAGAAGTAAACTGTCACCACTTTGAGAAGTGGAAAATGATAGATAACAAAGTGGGTAATCAAGAAGAAAGAAATGAGGAAGAGGATAAAGATATGCAAGAAGAAAGAGATAGTGATAGCAAGTAATTCTTGATGTACCTCGGAAAAACCAAAAAATGAAAAATGTAAAAAATAATTTTTTTGAAAACACTTCTAAAGTCAGATGAAAGATTAGTTCCTCATTTACCATTTCCTTATGCAATGAAATCAGATCCCTTTGATAAAGGGAACACAAAAATAGATTAGATGATGGAGACTTTCAAGCAAGTCAAGATAAATTTACCTTTGCTTGAAGCAATCAAACAAATTCCAGCATATGCAAAATTTTTGAAAGATGTTCGCACTCACAAAAGACAATCTAGGATACAGTTGTCCAAAAAGGTCTTTGCTGTGGAAAGAATTAACCAGGTGTTATCCATTGCTACACCTCCTAAACTTCAAGATCCTGGAATCCACACAATCCCTTGCATTATTGGGGAACACACCATTGAAAAGGCTTTATTAGATCTGGGTGCTAGTGTCAACCTACTTCCATATTCTGTATATGAGAAACTAGGTTTGGGAGAATTAAAGCCCACTCATGTGGTGTTACAACTAACAGACATATCAGAAAGAAAGCCAGTAGGGATGATTGAAGATGTATTGGCGGGAGTAGATAAATTCTTCTATCCTGCTGATTTTCTAGTTTTGGATATGGAACCAACTAAAAGCAAAACATCCATCCCTGTCATTTTGGGAAGACCATTCCTGGCTATAGCAAATGCTTGTATTCAATGCAGGTCTGATATTATGGAAGTCTCATTTGGAAACATGAAGGTAAAATTAAATGTTTATAATACACTGACCTCAATTCATCAAGAATGTTTTCATGTTGATCTATTGGATGAACTTGTGGAAGGGACTTTACAACAATTTCTGTAGGGTAAAGATTTCACCACAAATGTTAAAGATGCTTGGGGATATGCTGAAAATAAAGCAAGTTGTATCTCAAATTCTGAGGAAATAAATGTTGTGCAAGGAACTCTTAATCAATCAGCAAGTTTCTCTTCTTGGAAACCTACTACTCTCCCCCTTCCACAAACATCTAAGGTACCTTTGTTACCTTCATTTCTCAGCCCACCTGATTTAGAACTAAAGCAGCTGCCAGAAAATTTGAAGTATGTGTTCTTAGGTAATCATAAATCATTGCCTGCCATTATTTCTTCCTCTCTCACAAAGGAGCAAGAGGAAGAGTTGTTGATAGTCTTGAAAGAACATAAAAGGGCAATTGGCTAGACTATTGCTGATTTAGGAGGAATCAGTCCAGCTGTTTGCATGCACAAAATCCACTTGGAAGAAGATGCAAAGCCTTCTAGAGAAATGCAAAGAAGGTTGAACCCTCATATGCAAGAAGTGGTCATGAAAGAGGTTGTTAAGTTGTTGGATCGGGGTCATTTACCCCATTTCAGATTCGACTTGGGTAGCACCTACACAGTGGTACCTAAGAAATCTGGAATCACTATTGTAACCTCGATTCGGTGAGCTTATGTCAACCAGCAAACAAGCTGGATGGAGAGTCCAGATTGATTACGAGAAAATTAAATGCAATGACGAAAAAGACCATTTCCTCCCATTCATTGATCGATCTTAGATAAGCTAGCAGAAAAGCTTATTTCGCTTTTCTTGATGGTTACCGTTACAACCAGATTCCTGTGTACCCACAAGATCAGGAAAAGACCACATTCACGTGCCCTTTTGGCACTTTTGCCTATAGGAGAATGCCTTTTGGTCTTTGTAATGCTCCTGCTACCTTCCAAAGATGCATGTATGCAATTTTTTCTGATATGATTGACCAATTTATGGAGATTATTATGGATGATTTCTCAATCTATGGCAACAGTTTTTCCCAGTGTCTACACCATCTCAAATTGGTACTACAAAGATGCGAAGAAACCAATCTGGTTTTGAGTTTGGAAAAGAGCCATTTCATGGTCACCCAGGGCATTGTCCTGGGCCATGTTGTTTCCCACAAGGGCATCGAGGTGGACAAAGCAAAAATTGAGTTAATTGCACATTTACCACCGCCCAAAACTGTTAAACAAATCAGAAGTTTTTTAGGACATCTTTGGATTTTCTGGAAGGTTCATCAAGGACTTCATAAAATAACTAAACCTCTTTGTCATTTCTTTGTGCCAAGATGTCCCTTTTGTTTTCAATAATGAGTGCATGAAGGCTTTTGAATTCCTAAAAATCATTCGATTTCAGCTCCAATATTGCGCTCCAGATTATTCATTACCTTTTGAACTGATGTGTGATGCATCGATTATGTTTTGGGAGCTGCCCTTGGACAGAGAAAAGATAAGCGCCTCATGTTATAGCTTATGCCAAGAGATCAATGATTGATGCACAACTCAATTATACAACAACCGAGAAGGAGTTGTTGGCAATTGTTTTGCTTTAGAAAATTCAGTCATATATCTTGGGTTCACAAATAGTGGTGTTCACTGACCACTCTGCCTTGAAATACCTTCTGTCTAAGAAGGACACCAAACCAAGATTAATCAGATGGATTCTCCTATTACAGGAATTTGACCTACAGATTAAAGATAAAAAGGGGAGATGTGGTGATCACCTCTAATTTTAATCCGAGATTGATAGGTTGCCTATCAATGAATCTTTCCCTGATAAGCAACTTTTTGCCATTAATGAACACACTCCTTGGTTTGCCAACATAGTCAACTTTTTGGCTACTGGAAGAATTCCTCACCATTGGAATAGAATGGATAAAGATCTTTTCTTCTCAAAAGTTAAACACTTCATCTGGGAGGATCCTTATCTGTTTAAGAGTTGTGCAGATCAATTAATAAGGAAATGTGTCCCTGACCAAGAATTTCATAGAATACTTTCTATGTGTCATGAACAGGCCTGTGGAGGTCATTTTAGTGGGAACAAAACTGCTGCAAAAGTTTTGTAGTGTGGATTTTATTGGCCTACACTTTTCAAGGATGCCTCAAAGATTGTAAATCTCGCCAATCGAGTAAATTAGGCAGCATTTCCAAGAGAAACTCAATGCCTTTACAGCCTATTTTGGTAGTTGAGTTGTTTGATCTTTGGGGGATAGACTTCATGGGTCCCTTTCCTCCTTCCAATGGGAATAACTTCATTTTAGTAGTTGTGGATTATGTATCCAAATGGATTGAAGCCACAGCTACTAAAACAAATGATCACAAAGTGGTCTTGAAATTTCTTAAGGATCACATTTTTTCCAGGTTTGGTTTTCCCAGAGCCATTATCAGTGATGGGGGAAGCCATTTTTGTAATAGACATTTTGAAACATTGTTGAAGAAATACTCTGTGACTCATAGAGTAGCCACTCCATATCATCCACAAACCAGTGGACAAGTGGAGATTTCCAATAGAGAAATCAAACATATTTTGGAAAAGACTGTGAAGAAGGACAGAAAGGATTGGTCCTTTAAGCTGAATGATGCATTGTGGGCATATAGGACAGCCTATAAAACCCCAATTGGTATGTCCCCATTTAGGTTGGTCTATGGCAAAGCATGCCATTTACCAGTAGAGTTAGAATATAAAGCTTTTTGGGCCATTAAAACATTGAACATGGATCTAACTACTGCTGATAATCACAGGAAATTACAACTTGCTGAGTTAGAAGAGCTGCGAATGGATGCATACACCAATTCAAGATTATATAAAGAGAAAGTCAAAACTTTTCATGATAAAAATTTATTGAGAAAAGAGTTCACAGCTGGTTCTAAGGTATGGTTATTTAACTCAAAGCTCAAGTTTTTCCCAGGAAAACTGAGATCCAGATGGGATGGGCCATACATCGTTATTCAGCCTTCCGGAGTCAAGTTGACATCCTTGATCCAAGTAATGGAAGAATCATAAAGGTCAATGGTCAGAGGCTCAAACCATGCATTGAAAATACCCAGGAGCCTGTGCTGCCCATCTATCATCACGAATCTCCAAAAATTTGATGGTAGAAAACTGTACATTATGTTTATATATCATAGTTTTTGCTTATTTTCTCTGTTTCTGCTTTTATCTCTTTTCGCATAGTTGAAACATGCTTAAAGTTCAGTCGCAAAGTCATAATTCGCTTTTCGCAAAGTCCAAATTACTTTTCGAATAGACTCTGGAGCTGTAATGAACTGCTCGAAAGCAAAGATGTGCTTTTCGAATAGTTAGAGCTGAAGCCATTTTCTTTTCGAAAAGATAGTTCTGAAGCTAATTTCTTTTCGAAAAGATAGTTCTGAAGCTAATTCCTTTGCGAAATGATGTTTCTGAAGCTGTTAACTTGTCGAATGATGCGATGCCATTCGCAATTGTAAAAAGGTCTCTTTTGGAACTTTTCGAAAACTTAAAGGCGCTTTGCGACATTAACTTTGAGTATATTTAAACCCCTTTCGAAGTCGGGGTTTCATTTCAAACTCTTTCTGCAGAGCGACTCTTCACTGCTACCCTACTTCGCTCTCTCCTTGCACGAGTTAACAAGTTTACTACCCTTTTGTATGGCGATTGTGTAGATCATTTGCTTTTTAGAGAAGGATTTCAGCTTGTAATCTAGGGGATTTCGCAGCAAACAACTCGTTCAACCATAAGCCCTAGATCTCATTATTTCTACCCATTCTCTCCGGTTATCATTTAGTAAGTTGATTCTGTAAAGATCTATTTTGGGCATTTTTCTACATCAATCTAGAATGGGAAAAGCGAGAGAAATCATTGGCGTAATGTTCTCCAAATCCTCCGCTAAGAAAGTGAGCAAACCGACCCCAAAAGCAAAAGGAAAAGCCAAAACTTCAACTAAACAGAAACTTTCAATGGATAAGGCGCAGGTGCGAGAAGGTAAGAAAATTAGACATGAGGAACCCACCCCTGCTGCTGCTAGCTCAGAGCCTGAGCTTACTCCTCTGCCCATTCATTTGGTCCTACCAAATCCCTTCATTGACGCTCAGAAACTAATTCCCGAGCTGATGGTAGACGAAACTTTTTTCGTCACCAAACCAGAGTGCTTGCCATCCTTACGATACCTTAGAGGGGCTTCACTAAGCAATATCCTTACCCCCTTGCCAGAGAAAATTTACCCAAGGATGGTGAAGTTATGGTACCAAAACCTAGTCAAGGTCACGGAAAAAGATGTTGATGTCCCTACCCTTGTAATTTTCATTGATGATTGAGATCTTACTGTGACATTTGAAGACATAGGGAACGCTTTAGGGATACCATTTCAATTTGATCCCTCAGGTCCTTTGGCTGCTCCAGAAACGGCCTCTTTTAGAGAGATAGCTGCCCATTTAACCCAAGGTATTGTGGGCACTAGGCAGTCCATCATGAGAAGAGACCTTGCCCCCCAATTTCTATTAATGGATTCCATTTTAAGGGGCAGCTTTTATGTCATCGGGCATGACCAAGAGAGGAGAACACCAATTTTAGAGGCCCTCTTTCATTTCTCCAAGGGCAATTTTCAATGCCCCTATGTTAATTTTGAAGCTATGGTGATGTAAGTACTAAGTCAAGAAAGAGCAGAAGATAGTCGGCCTACCATTTGGCGATTGATCACGCCCTCCTTAGAGCCAAATTCGACATTGATAGTGAGGAGCCATTTGAAGTCATTACCCCTCACAATTTTGGGAAAAAGGCTTGGACTATAAGCTGCTATGCCGAGAAGGATGAGAGAGGCGGTGAACTGCACATGCCCCTCATCGCACCTAAACCGCAGCTTGTGGAGTGAGCCAGAACCCACATCTGCAGATGAGCCTCCACCAAGCCACCCTGCATTTGAGCTTACAATTGAGCCTACCCCCGCCATGTTGCGGATCTAAATTTGTCAAGCAACTATGCCCGATCCATTTCGCCAACCTGTGGTGACCAGCTTTTAGCTGCCCCACTCCTTGAAACATCTCTGCCAAGATACCTTTGGTGACCAGTTGCTCAGCACCTACTTTGGAGGAAGTTCCCCTTGCACCCTACTCCCCTACTCAAGCCCATGCACTTTCACCTATCCCAGCTGTCCCATCTCCCACTCATTCCATCATTCCAATTGTGGACTCCCCCTCTACACTAACCACTCCAACCATTCTAACACCACCAATTTCACCCTCCAATGCCCAGGCTTTAGAGGAGTTAGCTACAGATTTTATTGCCCCATCCCCCTGCACTCCTCTGCTCCAAAGCCCCTCAAATTCCCCTGCTCCATCAACCCACACACCTGAGACCTCCCCTACACCTGAACCTGAGCCCTTCACTACAGAGGCCTACTCTTCTCTAATGGGTTATATTTTTGAAACCATGGAACTAGACCCCACCCCTATACCCGCTCCTCCTCCCTTCGCCCACTTTCCAACCTCTCCCTTTACAGCCATTGCACCTCCTCCCTACACCTCAGTTGTCCCAGTCTCTACTATGCCCACCTCTCCCACACCTGCATCCATTACCCAAATCCTTACCTTCCTCCAATCCATCCAAGACCAACTTCAAATCAACACAGACAATCGATGCAGAACCATGGAACTCCATACCATAGCTTCCACATCCCAAACAACCACCATTACCCTGTACCTATTTTTTCTTCCTGTGCCACCCAAACGGATCCAGAAGTAATATTGGTTGATCTGCCCACCCCCACCACTACTACCCAGGCCGCACATACTCAAACAGAAGCTCCTTTGATTCCATCCCTCCACCACTCCCCATTTTCTCCGAAAGCACGCACCCAGACTGCATCCCCTTTCTAGCCACTTCTCCCCTACCACAGTGGGCCACCTTTAGTCCCCTACCATTCCATTCCCCTCCCCCGATATGCCACCCTCATCAAAGCCATGGAAAATAACCCTTATATCTGCAGAGATGTTTAAAAGGGGCTAGCTGATTTGCAAGCTTACATCCGCACCCCCTATGAAAACCAAATCAGGAAGTTAGAGATTTTTATGAAATTTGAAAGAGATAAAATGCGGGACCTGCTGGGTCAAACATTTCAGCTGGTGAGGATTGAGAGGAGTATACTGAGCTACAAAACTCCATTCCCGAGAAAGCTCAATCAAATTCAGACTCCAACACTGACTCTATCTCTGATTCTAACAGTGACTCCAGTTCGGAGCCACCTGAACCAACCTATGATACAGATTTTGACCCCAGTTATTAGCTCTCCTTGTACTTTTTGTGTTAAACAGTTGTAATAGAAAATTCTGTTTTGTGTATACTACTGTGCATTTCTGTCTGTCTTCTTGCCATTATTACTTTTATTGTTTTTCTTTCTTATATTTTCCTCCTGCTTTTGGACCAAAGGTGGACCCTGCTCCCTTTGGTTTGGGGTATGGCAGGTATGCCAATAAAATAAGTAAGTTAATGCTTGTTGCAGCTTATGATCAAGAAACTTTTGAAAATGAAGTCATTTCACACTGTTGTTTTGAAAAATGAGGAAGTTAAAACTTTTAAAATGAATTTCTCTGTAATTCTAAAGACTTTCATGAAGTAAATGTCGGAAATTTCCAGAAGAAAATTGATGTTTTAGTAAACCTACAATGAAGGAAAAGAAAGATATACCTCAAGAAGTTGATATAAAACCACACCTGAGGTTTGGGCCTTAAATGTATTCTTTGGAGTTATCCTTTGGCAATCTTTTCTGCTTTTGAGACTATGTGAATCTGCTTCCTTACACTAGAAGTTACACATATTCAAATCAAAATTATTTCATAGCACTCATGATATTAAAGACATGATGTAAGGCCTCCTTTTGAACAGTTTGAACCTTACAAAGTCCCACCTTTTAAAAACTACCCTTGATACACAACTTGAGTCAGATAAATCGATGAATCCTTTGAAATCTCACCCAATAAACCTCATTTTCATTTAGCCTAACCCTCGAGAAGTCAAGAGAAAGGGAAGAAAGTGAGGGAAGGAGAATTGAGTAACGATTTAATAGCAAAGAAGGGTAAAAGTTGAAGGCAATGATGAAACAAGAGAGGAATATGGCATGCAACAAGTGCTAATTCGAAAAAGAAAAGAAAAATATTTGAGCAAAACAAAAGAAAGAAGGCATTTTCATTGGAAGTTTGAAAAAGAAAGAGAAAAAGATGGCCACTTTGGCTCTGGAAATTCAAAAGAAGAAGATGAAACTATGCTGAAGAAAAGTGGGTTTGCATATAACCTCCTGACCTTGACTGACTTCTCAAATACGAACACCTTTCCAACCCTTTTTAGAGAATTCACCCATCAACTACAATCAAACCCAAGTAAAAGTCCTTATTGATCATTGATGGATTGAGCTATCACATGGAGATAAGAATTTGTGTAGTCTGTGGTGAAAGGAGCAGTGAATTTTTAACTAAAAGCAATGCCTATGCTCCTGCTTACAGTCCTATTTGAGGACTGTAATTACTCTTGAGCTGTGTGAAATAGTATAACCTTCTCATTTGTTTTTTGAGTGAAAATCCTGGTGAGAATTGGGTTTGAAATCAACTGATTAGGGCAACATCGAAGCTGGATTCCTAAATCAAAGGTTAACTGTTCGTAAATTTTTCCCTGTAAATATTTTGACATAAATCATTGAGTAGTAATAAAGAATTCTGAGAATTTTAGTTTTAAACCGATAGTTTTCTCGAAAAACCTTCTTACAAAATAGCGATGCGAGCGTGAATAATCAATTGAGGGAAGTGGGTAATATGAGCTGCGATGATCTTAACTAACTTATTGAAGAAGTTTGTGGGTACCTTCACTGAAAACCCTCAGGAGACTTCACCCCTCCACTAGGGATCACCTAGGGGTTTAAAAGGCTTGTTGCATAGGCTAAATGCAATTGTGCTCCCTACAAAAGTGGCTCTTTACTTTGTTTTTTTTTATTATTCTTTTCTTTGCTCAGGGACTAGCAAAGCTTAGGTTTGGGGGTGTGTTGACAAGTGAAAAATATCATTTTTCACCCCTAAACTTAAGTCTTGATAGACCTTTGAGAGAACTAAATAAGTGTTTTAAGTGCCTATGTTGCAACTAACAATAAAGACAGGCTTAACCATAAAAGAAGCTCAAAAGTGCCAAAAAGATGACAATCCATGTCAGTCCAAAGGAAGGAAGTGAAGAAACAACCTCATCAGCTGTGGAAAAGTCTAAAAGGAAGAGGCAAAGACCTGTAAGAGAAGCAGGGAACAATTCGAACAGAGAAATGCAATACAGAGTTCTTTTCGCAAAGAACCTGCACTTTTCGTAAAGAACCTGGAACTCTGCGAAAAGGACTAAACCTCCAGAAGTCACAGCACTTTGCGAAAAGGCCCTTAAGCTCTGCGAAAAGGTATTCTGGAGATTCGCAGCTTTAACAAGGGCAATTCAGTAATCTGTTGCACGCGTCCCAATGTGTTTTAAAACCCAAGGACATTCCGAAAGATTCTCAGCACGAACCAAAGGCATATTCCACCCCATGTGAACACCCAAAGATGAAATTACTTGGCGGGAACTTCTAGAAGCTCAAACAGATTTTTGAATTACATAACAGAATTGATGCTTCTATCACCTGATTGGCTGAACCAAATCAAAGAATTCTGATTGGCTAGAACAGATCTGGATCCTCGTGCTCGACCACCATTGGTCAATACATTCTGAGCACCTCTGATTGGTTGAAACACATCTGAGTTGGACTTGGGGAAAACTATAAATAGACGAACCATTTGCCCAATTTGGGCATCCAGATTTTGAGTTTCATTTCTAATCCCCCATTTCCCAGCCAGACAGCTTGTCTGTAATCCTTGTAATAGCCTACTTTGTACTTGCATTTGAGAGCTATGAGATACTGCTGTAATTCAAAGGAGAGTTTGCATCCAAGACTGCAAATCTGAGAGCTGTTAAGCCGTGCTCTGTAAATTGTAAGGATGAATTTTAAAAGGTTGCTGTAAACTATGCATTCTCCATTGGACTCATGTCAAGGGTTCCTCGATCTCCTCGACATTAGACTCCTTTAGATTCATTATTTTGCATGCAATTTCCCTTGATTCATTAATCCTGTAAGAATTAGTGTTGGTAACCTAGTCTCTTAGAGCATTTGTAGTGATGTTTCCTGTTCTGAATTAAGGATTTGGATTAAAGACTATTGGATGGTTTGTGGCCATTAAAGTGGACAGACCATAGCCATAAGTGTAAGCCTAATCCTTGAATTAGATTTATCTCTCTTACATCTGTGCTTGTACCCAAATGAAGATTGGATCACCTCTGCTGAGCTGCAATTATTCTCATTAGATTTCAAAGACCAAATCAGATTTAGATATTACTTCTCCATCTTTGTTTCAATCACTCCCCCAACTCGGATCTGGATCATTTAGTTTAAATTTTTCTTTGTTTTTAGTTAGTTAAACGTGACAAATTCAAACCTCTCATCTTATCAGTTTTCTAGATAGGATAAGAAGCCAGATCTGGTAGCTCAGATCTGGAGGTTTGAATTACATTTTAGACAAATTCTCTGTGGACGATCTTTCACTCACTTACTTTTAAAACTTTCTATAATTCTCTTCTAATTCTTCTATGTCGATATTTCTTTATTTGTTTATATAGTCTAGAACCACTGTAATTTAGCAGCTATAAATCTGTTTTCAAAACTCACATAAATCAGGCACACTAAGAAGCAACAACAATTCTGTAGTGCATTCTTCTTTTCGAATAGCTCCAAACCTCTTTCTAGGTTGAAACCAGGCCTTTGTCCTCCTTATTTTAGGCATTTTGACAGCCAGTGAGGTTGTCCTTTCTCCTTCCTCCAGATCAAGATGGGTCATCATCTTTTTGGCACTTTTAAGCTACTTTTAAGGTTAAGCCTGCCTTTATTGTTAGCTGTAAAACAAACACTTAAAACACTTATTTATTTCTCTCAAGGGTCTATCAAGGCCAAGATTAAGGTGTGGAAAATGGTATTTTCTAGTGCTCAAAACAACAGGTGTGAAATTACTTCATTTTCAAAAATTCTGCTGGTCATAAGCTGCTCCAAGCATTAACTTATTTTATTGGCATACCTGCCATACCCCCAAACCTAAGATGAGCATTGTCCTCAATGTTCTAACCAGTGAGAAACTAGGGGTAGCAGGGTGAAATGAGATAGAACAAAAAAAGAAAAATATGAGTAGAAAAATCTAAACTATGGAACAGAAAATACAAATGAAAAACTAAATACATGAATAGGGAAAATGGAAAAAATGATATACAAATGCAGGAAATTATTGCAAAACCAGAAAAAATTGCAAAACAAATCTAGAAAAACTGAATGTATGAACAGAAAAAAGAAGAGTACTGTGAAGAAAATGAAAGGAAACTAATGCTAATAACAGAAAAATAAAAAAAAATTTCAGATCCAAAAATAGAATTAAAAAATCAGGGAAAGAAAATTAGGAACCGAGTACTAAACTACCAAAATGCAAAAAAAAAAAATTAGTAAAATTAAGACCTAAGAAAGAAAAATCAGCGATCTAAAAATAGAATTTTATAAGAAAATTCTTAAAATAAAAAATCCTAAAAGATACTCTAAACCACCTGTGCCAGAAGAAACCCCCCTGCTGCTTGTGTGAGTATGAATCAATATGAATTTGAAATTGATGACGCATGGGAGTACACAGTTAAAAATAGGATTGATACATAGCTGAGACCTATTTATGGAGCAGAAATCTTGTAGGAAAATAAAGTCAGTGGCTCCATTGAATACTCAAAAAGAGCCTATGAGCCACTGCTCACTATCCTACATGATGAAAAAATAAAAAAAACATGATCTCAGCAGGTCCAAATTGGAAAATTGAATATAAACAAAGAAAAATAGCCGATCTAGAAGATATTTTTTTTTTATGCTTTTATAATGTTTTATTTTATTTTATTTTATTTATTTGTTTTGGGTCATCCCGGGGTCCATAAGAGCCCTTATTTACTACTGCTGAAAAAATAATAAGAAATAACTCAAAAATTTTCTAATTGTGCTTTCATTTTCTTTTATTTTTGTATTTGGTTTTATATAAAAAAATCAGCATGCCTAAAAGACAGCAGAAATTATAATGAAAACAAACATTAAACACCGCAGAACTATTGGTTCTCAAGAATTTAAAAATAGAAAATGAATGCAAAGGAGAAGGGGATGCAAACTCAAGCAGATCTGCTCCACCTTTAGTCCAGATGCTCCTTGTTGGACGGCTGCTCAAGATCTGCAAAAATCGAAAAACTGCAGCAGTCCCTTATTCAAGTATATTGACAAAAATAAAAAGAAAAACTCAGGCTACTACCCAAATTTGAAAAAAAGACAAAAGACTGACAGTAGCATTTAATCAAATAACTAGGAGGCGAAGATTAAAAACTCAGAAAAATAAAAAAATCCTGCTGCAGTAAAACAGGTTTTCTATACAAAACTGCAGTAGACATTTAATAAAGCACTTGGAATACAAAGTGCAGGTTTAAAGCAAAAATTAAAATGAAAATCAGATCTACAAAATTGAAAAACTTTGGTTTACCAATTTTAAAATCTGTTCCCCGGCAGCAGCGCCAAAAACTTGTTGTTGTTCTAAGTGCATGATTTATTTGTAATTTGAAAGCAGTTTATCAAATAATAAATTATACTGAATCTGGAAAATTAAAAAGAATAAGAAATATCGGCACAAAGAGAAGTTAATTAACCTGCAAGATCCGGGCCAATTGTAGCAAGTTTTAAATGTAAGTGAGTAAAAGATCGTCCACAGGGAATTAATTAAAAATGAATGGTAAACCTCCAGATCTTAGCTACCAGATCTTGCCTCTAATCCTATCTACAAAGCGAATAAGATGAGAGGTTCAATTGGTCACATTAACTAAATAATCTAAAAGTAGAATTTAAACTAAGTGATTCAGATCCAAGTTGGAGGAATTGGATGTAAAATTAATAAGAATGGAGGAATAATAGTTGACTTAAGCTTAGTAACTGATTACAGAATGAGAACTAGTGTAGCAAAGTCGAGAAAGTCTCCAAATCATCATCTGGCACCAGCTCAGATGTAAGAGAAAATAATCCAACTCAAGGATTAGGATTGAGTTGAACTTATGGCTATGATCTGTCCACTGTCATGGACACAGATCAACCAATAGTCTTCAATCTGAATTCTTGATTCAGAACATGAGCACCACTACAAATGTTGTAAGAAATTAAGTTACAAACGCAAATTCTTATAGGGATAATGAATTAAGGAAAATTCCTTTAAAAATAGTAAATCTAAAGGATTCTAATGAGTAAGGAGATCACAAGGAACCCTGAACATGAATCCGATTAAGAATGTACTGTTGAAAGGAGTATTTTCAAATGTACCATTACAATTACAGAGCCCTGCTTAAACAGCTCTTGGATTTGTAGTCTTGAATACAATTATCACTTGAATTACATAAGTATCTCACAACTCTCAGTTACAGACAAAAGCTAGGCTAATATAGATGTTTCAGACAGCTATCTGAATTGGAAATGGGGCAGCAGAAATGAACCTCAAAATCTGGATACCCAAATTGGGCGAATAGTTCATCTATTTATAGTTTTCCCCAAGTCCATCTCAGATGTGCATCCACCAATCAGAATTGGCTAGATCCATATCAGCCAATAGGAGTCGAGCACCAGGATCCAGATCTGTTCTGGCCAATCATAACTACTTGATCTAGTTCAGCCAATCAGGAAATAGAGGCATCAATTCTGTTAGGAAATTCAAATATCTGTTGGAACTTCTAGAAGTTCCTGCCAAGTAATTTCATTTTTGGGTGTTCACATGGGGTGGAATATGCCTCTGGTTCATGCTTCGAATCTTCTAGAATGCCCCTGGGTTTTTAAATGCATTGGGGCGCGTGCAGAGATTACCAAATTGCCCTTGCAGATGCTAGGAATCTTCAGGATACCATTTCACAAAGTTTGAAGACATTTTCGAAAGGTATTGTAACTTCTGAAACTCTATTCGCATAGATTGGAGACCTTTTCGAAAAGAACTGTAACTTCTGGAGATCTATTCGTAAAGATTAGGGACCTTTTCGCAAAGATTGGGGACCTTTTCGAATAGCATTCTGTAGTGCGTTCTTCTTTTTGAATAGCTCCAAACCTCTTTCCAAGTTGAAACCTGGCCTTTGTCCTATTTATTTTAGGCATTTTGACAGCCAGTGAGGTTGTCCTTTCTCCTTCTTCCTCCAGATAAAGATGGGTCATCATCTTTTTGGCACTTTTAAGCTACTTTCAAGGTTAAGCCTGGCTTTATTGTTGGCTATAAAACAAACACTTAAAACATATATTTAGTTCTCTCAAGGGTCTATCAAGGCCCAGATTAAGGGGTGGAAAATGGTATTTTCCAGTTCTCAACAGGTAGAGTGTCCCAGAGGCTAACCTCACTTTTTACAGGTTATTTTTTTTTTTGGAGAGCCGACGCCGTATTCACAGCATTTGGCGGCTCCCAGGAGTTGGGGCAAAGATGCCCAGTTACTTACCTGTGAGGCCTGGCCATTACCTCTTTTGTTGAAAGCAGCATCGATAGGCTCTTGCAGTTCCTCCCTCAGCATGTTTACGGAGGGATCCTCTGGGACCTTGTCCTCTATGGTTAGGATGGGCCCAAAGTGGCTGGTGCTAGAGTGATGGGTGGACCGGGGGTCTTCCTCCTCGAATAAGGAGAGGGCGGCTAAGTTCACCTCGAGGTCTAGGGGGATGATGTAAGGATTGGTGCAGTGGGCGGAAGCAGGCTTGTGTGGAGTTACCTCGTCTCCCCATTCAGACCGATCTTTACCACCCCGATGCTCACAAAGGTTTGATGGATGTGGGGTCAAGTGTGAGGCTCTTCTTATAGGTTGATTCCTCTGGCCCTGGCGACTGCTACGGCTCTTATCTTTTCCTTGGCCTCTCTGACTTCTTCTTCAATGGGCTTATAGCCCAGGACAAATTTGGTTTGCTGCCCCTTCGCCCTGATAGGGTCTCTTCTTCCTTGAAGGCGCAGGCCCAGCCCTTTCCCTTTTTGGTGGCCCCATTTGTGGATCATGAACATAGGTGCATCCATTCCTCCTCCAATTTTGGCAGGGGTTTTTTCAGTCAACTCGAGGGTAATGGCTGAGAAGTCATACTCAAATCGATGGAGATCGATTTCATCTACTATGTGCGTCATGTTAAGCATTTTCGGATTCTCAATATGCAGAGTGCTCCTCTCCCTATGTTCTCTGCTCTCGCCTACGATGGTGACGATTCTTCCCTCTGAGATGAATAAGAGTTTTTGGTGTAGAGTTGACGGTATTGCCCCGTTCTCATGTAGCCACGACTGGCCCAACAGTAGATTAATTGTAGACTTGATGTCCATCACTTGAAAGGAGATGGTGAAGGTTTGCGGCCTGATGATCAGGTCGAGGTCTACTTCTCCTATGATTTCTCTCCTGGTGTTGTCGAATCCCCTGGTGCTTGTTATGGATGGCCGAAAGGTGTTGGGGTTCGCACCAATTTTGATTGCCATCCTTAGAGGACATACGTTCAGTGCCGACCCGTTGTCTATTAAGACCAACGGCACCACTAGGTTCCCTATTTCCACTGTTATATTCAGGGGCTTAGAGTGGTTGTTCCCCTCCAGCGGCAGATCTGCATCAGTGAATGGGATGACATTTGGGGCCTATACTTGCCCGATTATTTCTCCCACTTCATCTGGGGTTATGTGGGCGGAAACATGTGCATCTTTGAGTGCTCCCATTAAGGAATGAAAGTGGAGCGGGGACGTGATTAACAAATCCCACACAGCAATATGTGCGGGTGTTCTCTTGAGCTGCGTCTCTTACACATGTTCTCTGGCCATTTTCTCAAAGGGGTTCCCTGCGGCCTGCTCTTTCTTCTTCTCTTCTCCTCTGACGGACCCCGATGCTTTCGGCTGTGTAGAAATCCTGCCCGATCGGGTAATAAATTCAACAGTCTCCTCTCGATTGCAACCAACATTCATGTCCATCTGTTCATAGCTTAACGACACTTGATGCAGGTCATAGGCAGGTTTCGGGATGAGGAATGGAGTGCATGGTGATTTTGGGGAGGATTGGGCTGGGTATGTCAGATTCTCGGGTCCAACCAGGTTGACTCCAATAGGGGGCAGAATGGTAGTGGCGGGAATTGGTGAGGTTGGGTTTCTGGGTGCGAGGGGGGCTTATACAGGCATTACCTGGGCGTCGTAAGACCAGTGGTGATTTGGAGCAGGTGATAAGGGGAGTGGGTGAGGGGTTGTTTGTTTGCGTGGGGGTGGAGTTGGATTGGGGGCAAAATAGCGAAGGGATGGTGGGAGTGTGATTGGGATGGAGTGATTGGGAGACGTCGGAGGTGTGGGTGGAGCGAGGTGATAGGGATATGAAGCGTTTGTACTCAGGGTGGCATGATGGGGCGATGATGGGTTCATGGATGAAACGGGGTAAATTGGGAATGATGGAGTTGTGCATGGAGCGGGGTGATTGGGATATGATGGGGTAGCGGATAGAGCTGGGGGGTATGGATATGAAGGGTTTGTATATGGGGTGGCATGGTAGGGTGATGATGGGTTCATGGATGAAACTGGGTAAATTGAGGATGATGGAGTTGTGCATGGAGCGGGGTGATTTGGGGATGGTGGAGTTGTGTATTAGGCAAGATGATTTGGGGATGGCGGGGTGGTATACTGGGTGGTGGGATTTGGGGGTGTGTATGGGATGGGATAATTTGAGGATGGCGGAGTGGTGTATTGGGTGCAGATATTCAGGGGTGTGTATGGGGTAGGGTAGTATGGGGATGGGGAGTTATGTATGGCGTGGGGTGATTTGGGTGTGACGGAGAGGTATATTGGGTAAATTGGGAGTGGGGCAAAAACGTGTACGATTGCGGCAGGGCTGTGCCTGTTTGGATTTGATAGGCAGGAGCGGGAGTGGAAAAATACTGCCCTAAATATAAGGGCTCCTCTTGGTATGCCAGGGTGGGGAAGTAATCGGCTAAATACAAAGGCTCGATCACCCCCACAAATGGTTCGTCCTTATTCAACCTGGGAAATGAGAACTCCTCTTGATTACTGATATAATCCGAGGGGTCAAACTCTTCTTCTTCCTCCTCTACCCAGTGGATGTTAGGCCTGGGGCCTCCTGGGTGCGATGGTAGAGGGGCTTGATTGATGTTCTGATTCTGCCCTTGAGGAGGCAATGGGGGAATAATTTTTTTACCTCTATTAAATCATGGAGCCCGTGCTTTTGTGGGAAGCACCGGTCCGTAGGGTGACCCGGTCCCTGGTGGAAGTTACAATACAAGTTCGGGTCATAGTTTCTCGGGATTGGATTGGGTGGTGGGCAAGCCTGGAGTAAATTGACCAGACCCATTTGTAGTAACACTGGCAATAAGACACTTAAAGATTGCCCTAATGGCGTGAACACCTGTTCGAATCATGCTCTCATCTATTCCTGGGTAAATGGGGCTCTCGGTTCGATGTTTAGCCTTGGTGCTTACTCGAATGGGCTGGGGGTGGTTGTGCGGCCTGGAGCTGTATCGAGGGGGCATTACTATTAGCCTAGGGGTAAACGATGTTCTGTACCTCTGTCCCTGGTCTTCTTTCAATTCTTGGTTGGACAACGTTTCGAACTCCGGTGACCCGTTCTCCACGCTCTTTCCCAACCTGCCCTCTCTAATGGCGTCTTCGTAACGGTTGGCATTTCAGACCAAATCAGTAAAACTGGACTGTTGCTGATACACCAAAAAATTCATGATGACTGGGAGAGCTCCCTTGGTTATCAATTAAATTTGCTCATCATCAGGAATCCGATGGGTCACCTGAGCGGCTAATGCACTCCATCTTTCTAAGTAGGCATTGAAAGTTTCATCATGTCTTTGCTTCAAACGGGTAAGATCCGACTTCCTTGACTTTATGTCCATGTTATAGACATACTGTTCTTGGAATAAGTGTGTCAGATCTTTTCAAGTTTTTATCATGGATGGTTCTAGGGAGGTGAACCATCTCAGTGCTGGGCCCGTTAGACTCTTTTGGAAAACTTTGATGAGGAGTTGTTCATCTCCGTCGTACTGGTACATATCCCTACAGTAAGATTTTAAGTGGGCGATGGGGTTGCCAATGCCATTATATTTATCGAACGATGGCATCTTAAATTTCTGTGGCAGGGGGACATCCGAGAATATACATGAGTCTGAATAGTCTGTCGGATGCAGTTCTACTCCTCCCATCTTCGTTAGCTGCTTTTGTATTCTGTCTATCTGTTCTTTCAGCTGCTTTGATTCTTTTGAGGCTGTAGTTTGGACTGCCTCCCCCTTATTTTGTTCAGCCCTGGGTGTGACGATTGTGGCCTTACGAGGGCCAAAGCTGGCAACTCCTCCACTGTTGCGGATCTCATCCTCCTTGTACTGTTGGTCATTGTACTGGTGAGGGGCGAGGTCCATTATTTGGACTTGGGGGATGATGGGTTGGGTGACCTGGTGGGGCCACAAGGTTTGTAGGGGATGGGAAGGAATGAATGGATGAGTGGTTTGTGGATGAATGATGTGCTGAGCTGGGTGCACATTCTGGGGGTGATGGGGGCGTGGTTGATGTCGCGAGATGCTGTAGGCGTGGGTTTGAGGAATGGAGTAGATCAGATTTTCCATTGGAGGTGGGATGGGGGCGTAAGGGGTATAGGTGAATGTAGGGTACTGGTGGGGGGGTAAGGGGTTTATGAACGGGCCTTGATGAGTGTGGGTGGATGGGCCATGGGTTTGATGAATTTGGGCTTGTTGGTTATGGAAGGCTTGCGTTGATGGGCCTTGGGCCTGGGTGTGCGGGTTGGTATAATATTTGGCCAATGGGCCCTGTTAGGTTTGGGCTAATGGGCCAGGTGGGTATTGGGTGTGGGGTGATGAACCTTGGGCCTGAGTTTGATAGGTTTGGGTCCAAGGGCCCTGGGGGGTTTGGAACTGGGCCTGGGTTTGACGGGCCTGGTCCTGGACCTAAGTCTGATGGGTTTGGCCTTGGGCCCATGGGTCTTGAGGGTTTTAGGCCTGGGCTTCGGTCTGATGGATTTGATGGGCTTGGGCCCATGGGCTTTGATGATTTTGGGCCTGGGCCTGGGTCTAATGGATTTGATGGGCTTGGGCTTGAGCTTGGGTTTGGGAGTGGGTCTGAGCCCATGGTTCTAAAGATATTTGGGCTTGGGCCCATGGACTTGTGTGGGTTTGGGCCTGAGATGAGTGGGCTTGGGCCTGTTGGGCTTAGGTCTATTGGGCTTGGGCTTGGGCTTCGAATTGAGGTGGGGGATTTTGGATGGTATGGATGATGGGTGGTTGGGCATGGTCATGAGGGAATGGGGGTATGGAGGTTTTGGAGACCTAGATGTGGGGTTTGGAATGTAGGGCTCTGAGAGGCAGCCCATAGGGCATACATCATTCTCATGTCCTCCATTGAGGGCATGGATTCAAGTGTGAGATTGGGGGGTGATGGCCCACTCAAGGATGGAGGGGGTCAGGTGAAATTAGGCATGACCCGGATATGGGGGGTATGGATGATTGTGCTTGGAGGGTATGGATGTATGGCTATGGAAGATGGTGGGTTACTGGTCATACCCTGGGAAAAGTTGGGCATAACCTGGGTAAATGGGGGGTATGTTGGGATGTGGATGGGCCATGTGATATGGATGGCATGTGAGATGAGGTGGATGGGATATAGGATGTAGGGGGAATGGATGATGAGGTTGATGGGACGTGGGAGGTAGGCGGGGGATGGGGCTCCCGATGGGATCTTTTGGAGTAGGGGGGTGCGGTAAGGGTGTATGGATGGGAGATGGGGATGTATGGGTTGGCTAGGAAATGAGGGGTTTTCGTAGGGGATGAGATGGGGGTATGTTGGGAGAATGTAAGGGAGGGGGATGGGGTGGATGCGAACACTGGCGCCCCAAATGGACCCATGACATTGAACTGGGTTTGGGTGAAGGCGTCGGAGATCGGGTCTTCTCCTACATGGGAATGGGATGGGGATGATGGTGGGGATGTATCAGCGCTCGACATGATCCGTTGACGAGTGTTGTATTGATGTCTTGGGTAAGGGCCGAATACCTTCCTACTTCTCTTTCTGTGGGTTGGGTTCGAGGTCGCCGTAGTGACGGTCACATTAAAAGTATATTTTTGTTTTGGGTTTTTGGTTTTTCTTTCTATATATTTTTTGGATTTTTGAAATGGAAATTAACTCCCCTAGTTAAATGAAAGATGATCTGGTGCCCTAGGAAAATTCCCGTCTCGGGTGATATAGGCACCTTTAGTAGGTCCCACTACGGGATCTGACACACTTCGGAAGAAGCGAAAGGGAACCCTTTCGTTCTATTGAAGGTGAGGGAATCCATGCAAACGACCCGATCCCCCGAAGCAAATCAATGAGAAGTCGCCTTCTTTTGACTGGGCGGGGGCATATTGGGTGTTATAGAATGTGGGAGGCTACTGCGGGCACTAATACCGCTAATCGGGGAACTTGGGTGGTGGATTGGGCCTCAGATCGAGCTGCTTGAACCCAATTTATACTGGGCGTATGTATGATATACGCCTAACAAAAACTAAGCAGATTTGGCTGGGCGATATATTATATACACCTGAGTATTTCTGGGGATTTGTTGCTGTGCGTATTTAATATATATGCCTGACAAAAACTGTTCTTCCAGCTTGGTTTGACAGTGAACAGCAAGCCCACAATGAGTCTTTTTGAACTTGTTTCCTGGGAGGGATGCTCCCGGAGACTGCTATGTATGTTATCGGGTCACTCCTTTCCGCTTCCTAGGGATACACGATTGAATTCAGGTTGTCTATGCTCTCACCGTTGCGGGTTTTACGTCTTGATCGGAATTGGCAACCCAACCGATATACCTCCGGCGCAAGCGCCTTCTCAGGTACTCGAAGGGGTGGTTCTTTTCATGATCATCACCACTAGGGCTGCCACCTAAAACTACCCAAAACACATAAAGATAAATTTGATTATGTTCCCACACTGTTGGTTTACTTTTAATTGCAGATTTTTAAAGGGGAGTGAAATTAAGTCCAAGTTCAGGTCGAGGATGACAAGCCCGTGCCGCCTCAAGGGGCCGGCTTTCAACGGTGAGATATGATGACTGAAATAAAGAGCGCACGTAGGCCCGCAAAATGGCTAAGGCTCGTAAATGACTGAAATTTAAATGATGTGAAAAGTAGATGTGAGCAAGCTCACCAAACGGCTAAGGCGGCTTAAGTGACAAAACCGTAAAAACTGAAATTTAAAGGCGCAAGTAGGCCCGCCAATCGGCTAAGGCACTTAAAGGACCGAATCGTAGGGGTAAGTATGTTAGTAAAAACAATAAAAATGAAGAAAAAAAAGCAAAAAATCAGAAAAATAGCAATGGTTAGTAAAGATTTAAAAAAAAAAAACGGCCAACAAGAGGGGAAGCGCTAGGGTGATATCCCCAGCAGAGTCGCCATCTGTGAGACCATGGATTCTCTTGAACCCGTCACGGTGATGCACTCGCAGTAGAATAAATGTAGAGTCGCCACCCGGAGCTTTTGGTGACCGGGGAAACCTTTAAATCAATATTTTGAGCACCGAAGTGCTAAATATGACTTTGATTTACCAGTTTTTGACAAAGACTCTAGGGTGGGGGCTTCGATTATCGATCGGGAAGGGTTTAAACACCCGATCAACCTGCACGTAGTGGTCTCTATCTATGGCCAAAATAAAAAATAAATGGGTGGAGCTTCCGCTTGCCCGAAAGAAATATGGTCCTATCAAGCTTTGAGCCAAAACCGAAATTTCAACGGCGTAACGGCTTGAATCCTTGGACGGAGGAAACATCAAGAAGGTAGAGGAAGAGAGGGGTGAGCCGGAGCTCACGGGCCCTTGTTGCAACATAGAAGACCTTCGCTTCAGCGTACTTCTGATGGCTTTAAATGGTTTAAACGGTAGGGGAATGGATTGTAATGCTAGGATTCGGTAGATGGGAAGCGTAGGATGAAGCTAGGAACTAAGCTTGACTAAAAAGGAGTGATCTAATGGTTGAATTTGATTGAAAGGGGTGAACTAAGCATGCTGGAATTCTTGTTGAAGAATGTAAAAATAAAAGGGAACTTTCTCTCACTAGGGCTCTCTCTCTTAAGCTCAACTTTCAACCTTAATTTTTCAATCCTTTGGGAAGAGGGGGGGCCTCTCTATTTATAGAGAAGAGGTGGGTTAGAGGGTTACTTAAGAGCTAATTGGTTTAGCAATTAGGTAATCCTCCATCTAAGGTTTTCTAGGTTTTTAGGGTCCTAGGGGTTTGGGGAACCGATTTCAATGGCAGATGATGGGGTGAGATCATAGGTGACTTAAGGGTTGCATATAAGCTCAAAGGGGGTGCAACCAACCTTAAGGCACCCACCTCAACCAAGGGGATGGTCACAAGGTCAAACCTGATGAAGGAATTTTGAGCATCTGATGACAGTTACTGTAGCTAAGTTGGGTGTATATATTACATACGCCCAGTTTATATACAGTAATTTCTATGAAAACCAGAGGAGACCTGAGAAGGTGGGTGTCCGCAGTGGGCCCTACCTATGCTAGGCGTATCTATTATGTACACTCAGCCAAATTTGGCCCAAAAATGTCAGGCGTATATAATACATACGCCTGACCAAAATGGGGCCAAATTTCTTGGGCGTATCTAATACATACGCCTGAGCAAAAGTCATGATTTTATGTAAAACTTCAATCGGCCATAACTTTTGAACCATAACTCCAAATTAGGTGAACTTTGGCTTGCTAGAAATCTGGAGAAGTCCTCCATCTAATGGTATGTGGCTCATCCTTGGTAGTGATCTATGTAAAATTTTATAGCTGTCCTCCCATCAATTGCTCAGAAGGGTTTAAGTTGAGTCTGGGAAGGGATCCTAGGGTTTAGAGGTGATCTCTAAGGGTTGGGAGGATGGTTCTAAAAGGTTCAGGGTTATTCCTAAAGGTCTGGGGCGCCATCGGAAGCATAGGGGTACATCTCTCTTGGAGTACAGACTGATCGAGCCTTGGGTCGAATTTTGGTGTCTACAGTAAGGTCTTTTCAAACCAGTGTGGGGTATGCTTAATATAGCTTATAAGGAATATTTAAGGTAAAATCTTTCAATTGAGGCTCAAAGGGGGTGCGACAAGATAAATCAATGTATGGTGGGATATTTTGGGCACAAATGTGCCAAAGATGGCCTTTGACATCTCCTCTCATGATGGTAATGATACCTATTTGCCTTGAGTTGTCACACAATGATTTCTAGCACAATAATATAACACATGCGAAACCAACAAATCGAGATGAGATTTCAATAATTAAGAATGAAGTTCAAAGATACTCCAAAAATTTTCAGCACTCATCAAAAACGAGGACAAAGTTCCAAAGCTCATTGGTTTTTTAGTCTTTCTTTGGAATCTCAGGATTTCAAGTTCTACACTTAATCCAGAATTTGGAATTAAAGCAAAGTGATGGTACAAACTTTCTGGTCATAGAATATGAACATTATTATTCATCATTAAAATTTATGAGCATTTGTAAAACAATCATGGCATGATGGCAATCTCTAAACGGATTTTCGGTCATCAATAATTTAAGAATATGAATAAAATTCAAAATTCATAAGTCTAATTATCATCAGTCAATCGATTGAATACAATTCCTCAATCGATTGACTGACGTAGGCTTTCGATAGGTCTGATGATTATCAGTCCATCGATTGAGACAATTGGTCTCAATCGATTGACTGATGCACTTTTAATATCCGAGAACAACCTTTTTTTTTTTTATAAATATGACATTTGAAATCTACACATATGAATCGAAGGAAATACCCCCCCCCCCCAAACCTAAATCGTCCAATGTCCTCATTGGTTGGATTTTTGGAAAGTGAATGAGACCCACAAACCTGTTAAATGCAATCGAGAATCATAAGGCTGACAAGGTGAAAGGTATTGTGACCAAAATAGAAAAAACAAATATATAACTAAATTAAAGTGTATTAACTGGTGCAATTTATTATACTTATTGAAAATTTAATAACCTAATTCTAAAACACCCTAATCAAACACATGAAAATAAAATAAAATAACATCTAAAGGACTCCAAAAACTAGACCCTAAAACTGACAGTCCTAATCCCTTAATCATCATTGGAAGTGCTTGTTGACAAGTGAAAAATACCATTTTTTACCCCTAAACTTAAGTCTTGATAGACCTTTGAGAGAACTAAATAAGTGTTTTAAGTGCCTATGTTGCAGCTAACAATAAAGACAGGCTTAACCATAAAAGCAGCTTAAAAGTGCCAAAAAGATGACAATCCATGTCAATCCAAAGGAAGGAAGTGAAGAAACAACCTCATCAGCTGTTGAAAGGCCTAAATGGAAGAGGCAAAGACCTGTAAGAGAAGCAGGGAACAATTCGAACAGAGAAATGCACTACAGAGTTCTTTTCGCAAAGAACCTGCACTTTTCGTAAAGAACCTGGAACTCTGCGAAAAGGACTAAAACTCCAGGCTTAGTTTTCGAAGAGCATCTGAACTCTTCGAAGAGAAGATTGAACTTTGCGAAAAGGAGAAAACACAATTCGAAGAGAGATTGAACATTGCGAAAAGAGCTTCAGAAGTCACAGCACTTTGCTAAAAGGCCCCTAAGCTCTGCGAAAAGGTATTCTGGAGATTCGCAGCTTTAACAAGGGCAATTCAGTAATCTGTTGCATGCGTCCCAATGCATTTTAAAACCTAGGGACATTCTAGAGGGTTCTAAGCATAAAGCGAAGGAATATTCCACCCCACGTGAGAACCTAGAGGGAATAACTTGGCGGGAACTTCTAGAAACTCTAACAAACTTTCAAAATGCATAACAGAATTGATGCCTTTTTCACCTGATTGGCTGAAATAGATCGAGGAATTATGATTGGCCAGAACAAATCTCGATCCCCGTGCTCGACTACCATTGGTCAATACAGATCTGAGAACCTCTGATTGGTTGATACACATCTGAGCTGGACCTGGGGAAAGCTATAAATTGACGAAGCATTTGCCTAATTGGGGCATCCAGATTTTGAGTTTCATTTCTAATCCCCCATTTCCACCCAGACACTTATGTCAATCCTTGTAATAGCCTACTTTGTACTTGCATTTGAGAGCTGTGAGATACTGCTGTAACTCAATGGAGAGTTTGCATCCAAGACTGCAAATCCGAGAGTTGTTAAGCCGTGCTCTGTAAATTGTAAGGATGAATTGCAAAAGGTTGCTGTAAACTATGCATTCTCCATTGGACTCATGTCAAGGGTTCCCTCTGATCTCCTCAGTACATTAAACTCCTTTAGATTCATTGTTGTGCATGCAATTTCCCTTGATTCATTAATCCTGTAAGAATTAGTGTTGGTAACCTAGTCTCTTACAGCATTTGTAGTGACGTTTATTGTTCTGAATTGAGGATTTGGATTAAAGACTATTAGATGGTTTGTGGCCATTAAAGTGGACAGACCATAGCCATAAGCGTAAGCCTAATCCTTGAAATTAGATTTATCTCTCTTACATCTGTGCTTGTAGCCAGATGAAGATTGGATCATCTCTGTTGAGCTGCAGTTATTCTCATTAGATTTCAAAGACCAAATCAGATTTAGATATTACTTCTCCATCTTTGTTTCAATCACTCCCCCAACTCGGATCTGGATCATTTAGTTTAAATTTTTCTTTGTTTTTAGTTTGTTAAACGTGATAAATTCAAACCTCTCATCTTATCAGTTTTCTGGATAGGATAAGAAGTCAGATCTGGTAGCTCAGATCTGGAGGTTTATCTTACATTTTAGACAAATTCTCTGTGGACGATCTTTCACTCACTTACTTTTAAAACTTGCTACAATTGGCCCTGATCTTGCAGGAATAATTCTCTTCTAACTGTGCTGATATTTCTTTATTTGTTTATATAGTCTAGAGCAACTGTAATTTAGCAGCTATAAATCTGTTTTCAAAACTCACATAAATCTAGCACACTAAGAAGAAATAACAAGTTTTTGGCGCCGTTGCCGGGGAATTTGTTCTAAAATAGATAGACCTAAGTTTTCATTTTAATTTTTATCAGTACTAAACTATTCTATTGTTTATACTTGTGCAGTTATTCGTATTCAGGTTTTTGAAGAAAGAAAATTACTCAAAGGAATTCTGAAGGTTTGCTGTGAATAATCAGATTTTTTTTTGTTCTGAGTTGTATGTTTGGTAGGAGGACTCTCAGCCCTGAGATTCTCCCATTGAATTTAGAAGTTGAAAGGCTACTACGAACCAAACAAACAACAAAGAATTCTGCTACTATGGGTGAAGAACCTCGACTTTTGAGGGATTACTTTGCACCTGGTGCTTATAATTCTCCCTTTTGCATTCAATTTCCTACTGTTGAAGGAAATTATGAGATCAAGTCATCAACTATCCAAATCCTTCCTTCCTTCCATGGGTTGAGTAAGGAAGATCCATACAAACATGTGGATGAATTCTTGGCTCTTTGCACCACATTCAACATAGTTGAACTGGGTCCAGAAGCAACCAAGCTTAGGCTCTTTCCTTTTTCATTAAAGGATAAAGCTAGAGCATGGTTATCTATGTTAGCACCAAACAGTATCACTTCTTGGAATGATTTGCAGTGTCAATTCTTAGCCAAATATTTCCTAATGTCTAAAACAAGCCAATTGAGACAAAGTATCATTTCATTCTCCCAAAACTCAACTGAAACTTTCCATGAAGCATGGGAAAGATTTAAGGAACTGTTAAGGCAATGTCCTCATCATCAAATTCCTAGGTGGCAGCTGGTTCAAAGCTTCTATCAAGGAATTGATCAAAAAGGCAAAAATATGGTGGATGCCTCCTGTGGAGGCACTTACTTGCAAAAAATAGTTGAAGAGGTTTGGGACTTATTTGAAGTGATTGGTGAAAACTCAACTCAGCAGGAATCTCTGTCAAGGGAAATTGAAAATCCTGTTAGGTTGAACAACCACCAACCCACCAAAGGGAAGATCTATGAGGTGAATGAGTTGGAAAGAAAGATGGACAATCTAACCACAAAGTTTGATAGATTGATGGACTCACTTAAAACTCCAAATATTTCAAGAGTAGAGGAGGCATGTCTGATATGCCAATCCCCTACTCATTCAATTGACCAATGTCCTGCTGCATCACAGTTCCTAGATTTAATGGTGGAACAAGTTCATGCTGCTCAATCATTTGGACAGATGCAGTCAAATGAATATCCATGGAGGGCACACCCCAATTTGAGGTGGAACCAAGGGAATTACCAATCCCAACAACAGCAACAACCAAAGAATTAAATGCCTTTCAAAAGCGCACGGCCTTATCAGAATTTTTATGTCAAACCAAACTTTTGACCCATTCCACAACAACACATGCGATGCACTTTGATTCAAAACCCTTCCAGGTCCCTTTCTTTTGAAGATCAAGTCCTAAATTCACTTCAGAATTTAGGATCTTTAACTCAGACTGTGAACTTTCACAGCCAGAGCATAAATAAGATTGAAGAAACATTGGGACAGCTTTCAAATACCTTGGCAAAAAGAGAGGAAGGAAAGTTACCCAGCCAACCTTTGAACAATCCCAAAGGATAGTTCATGGTTGGAGAAGCTTCTAATTCACATGAAGAAGTAAAAACTGTCACCGCTTTGAGAAGTGGAAAAATGATAGATAACAAAGTGGGTACTGAAGAAGAAAGAGATGAGGAAGGGGATAAAGATATGCAGCAAGAGCAGCATAGTGATAGTAGTGGGGTTGCTGATGTACCTCAGAAAAACCAAAAAAATGAAAAACAGAAAATTAAAAAAATTTCTGAAAACACTTCTAAAGCTGTAGATGAAAGATTAGTTCCTCATTTACCATTTCCTCATGCAATGAAATATGTATCCCCTTTTGATAAAGGGAACACAAAAATAGATGAGATGATGGAGACTTTCAAGCAAGTCAAGTTAAATTTACCTTTGCTTGAGGCAATCAAACAAATTCCAGCATATGCAAAATTTTTGAAAGATGTTTGCACTCACAAAAGACAGTCTAGGATACAGTTGTCCAAAAAGGTCTTTGCTGTGGAAAGAATTAACCAGGTGTTATCCATTGCTACACCTCCTAAACTTCAAGATCCTGAAATCCCCACAATCCCTTACATTATTGGGGAACACACCATTGAAAAGGCTTTATTATATTTGGGTGCTAGTGTCAACCTACTTCCATATTCTGTATATGAGAAACTAGTTTTGGGAGAATTAAAACCCACTCATGTGGTGTTACAACTAGCGAGCAGATCGAAAGAAAGCCTAGGGATGATTGAAGATGTATTGGTGGGAGTAGATAAATTCTTCTATCCTGCTGATTTTCTAGTTTTGGATATGGAACCAACCAAAGCAAAGCTTCCATCCTGTCATTTTGGGAAGACCATTCACAGCTCTGACAAATGCTTGCATTCAATGCAGGTATGGTATTATGGAAGTCTCATTTGGAAACATGAAGGTAAAATTAAATGTTTATAATGCAGTCACACAGCCTCAAGTCAGCTCTGAAGAATGTTTTCATGTTGATCTATTGGATGAACTTGTGGAAGGGACTTTACAACAATTTCTGTAGGGTGAAGACTTCACCACAGATGTTAAAGATGCTTGGGGATATGCTGAAAAAGAAGTAAGTTGTATCTCAAATTCTGAGGAAATAAATGTTGTGCAAGGAACTCTTAATCAATCAGCAAGTTTCTCTTCTTGGAAACCTGCTACTCTCCCCCTTCCACAAACATCTAAGGTACCTTTGTTACCTTCTTTTCTCAGCCCACCTAATTTAGAACTAAAGTAGCTGCCAGAAAATTTGAAGTATGTATTCTTAGGTAATCATAAATCATTGCCTGCCATTATTTCTTCCTCTCTCACAAAGGAGCAAGAGGAAGAGCTATTGATAGTCTTGAAAGAACATAAAAGGGCAATTGGCTGGACTATTGCTGATTTAGGAGGAATCAGTCCAGCTGTTTGCATGCACAAAATCCACTTGAAAGAAGATGCAAAGTCTTCTAGAGAAATGCAAAGGAGGTTGAACCCTCATATGCAGGAAGTGGTCATGAAAGAGGTTGTTAAGTTGTTGGATGCAGGGGTAATTTACCCCATTCCAGATTCAGCTTGGGTAGCACCTACACAGGTGGTACCTAAGAAATCTGGAATCACTGTTGTAACCTCAGATTCTGGTGAGCTTATGTCAACCAGACAAACAACTGGATGGAGAGTCTGTATTGACTACAGAAAATTAAATGCAATGACCAGAAAAGACCATTTCCCCCTCCCATTCATTGATCAGATCTTAGATAAGCTAGAAGGAAAAGCTTATTACTGTTTTCTTGATGGTTACTCTGGTTACAACCAGATTCCTGTGTACCCACAAGATCAGGAAAAGACCACATTCATGTGCCCTTTTGGCACTTTTGCCTATAGGAGAATGCCTTTTGGTCTTTGTAATGCTCCTGCTACCTTCCAAAGATGCATGTATGCAATTTTTTCTGATATGATTGACCAATTTATGGAGATTTTTATGGATGATTTCTCAATCTATGGCAACAATTTTTCCCAGTGTTTACACCATCTCAAATTGGTACTACAAAGATGCGAAGAAACCAATCTGGTTTTGAGCTGGGAAAAGAGCCATTTCATGGTCATCCAGGCATTGTCCTTGGCCATGTTGTTTCCACAAGGGCATTGAGGTGGACAAAGCAAAGATTGAGTTAATTGCACATTTTCCACCCCAAAAGCTTAAACAAATAAGAAGTTTTTAGGACATCTTTGGATTTTATGAAGGTTCATCAAGGACTTCAAAGAAATAACTAAACCTCTTTGTCATTTGTTGTGCCAAGATGTCCCTTTTGTTTTCAATAATGAATGCATGAAGGCTTTTGAATTCCTAAAAAACTGTCTGATTTCAGCTCCAATATTGCAGTCTCCAGATTATTCATTACCTTTTGAACTGATGTGTGATGCATCAGATTATGCTTTGGGAGCTGTCCTTGGACAGAGAAAAGATAAGCTGCCTCATGTCATAGCTTATGCCAGTAGATCAATGATTGATGCACAGCTCAATTACACAACAACTGAGAAGGAGCTACTGGCAATTGTTTTGCTTTAGAAAAATTCAGGTCATATGTCTTGGGTTCACAAATAGTGGTGTTCACTGACCACTCTGCCTTGAAATACCTTCTGTCTAAGAAGGACACCAAACCAAGATTAATCAGGTGGATTCTCCTATTACAGGAATTTGATCTACAGATTAAAGATAAAAAAGGGGTGGAGAATGTGGTGGCTGATCACCTCTCCAGAATTTTAACTGCTGAGATTGATAGGTTGCCTATCAATGAATCTTTCCCTGATGAGCAACTTTTTGCCATTAGTATACACACTCCTTGGTTTGCCAACATAGTTAACTTTTTGGCTACTGGAAGAATTCCTCACCATTGGAATAGAATGGATAAAGATCTTTTCTTCTCAAAGGTTAAACACTTCATCTGGGAGGATCCTTATCTATTTAAGAGTTGTGCAGATCAAATAATAAGGAAATGTGTCCCTGACCAAGAATTTCATAGAATACTTTCTATGTGTCATGAACAGGCCTGTGGAGGTCATTTTAGTGGGAACAAAACTGCTGCAAAGGTTTTGCAGTGTGGATTTTATTGGCCTAGACTTTTCAAGGATGCCATGCAGCATTGTAAGTCCTGCCAGAACTGTCAGAAATTAGGCAGCATTTCCAAGAGAAACTCATTGCCTTTACAGCCTATTTTAGTAGTTGAGTTGTTTGATGTTTGGGGGATAGACTTCATGGGTCCCTTTCCTCCTTCCAATGGGAATAACAAATCAGAAGTTTTTTAGGACATGCTGGATTTTACAGAAGGTTCATCAAGGACTTCAGTAAAATAACTAAACCTCTTTGTCATTTGCTGTGCCAAGATGTCCCTTTTGTTTTCAATAATGAGTGCATGAAGGCTTTTGAATTCCTAAAAAACTGTCTGATTTCAGCTCCAATATTGCAGTCTCCAGATTATTCATTACCTTTTGAACTGATGTGTGATGCATCAGATTATGCTTTGGGAGCTGTCCTTGGACAGAGAAAAGATAAGCTGCCTCATGTTATAGCTTATGCCAGTAGATCAATGATTGATGCACAACTCAATTATACAACAACTGAGAAGGAGTTGTTGGCAATTGTTTTTGCTTTAGAAAAATTCAGGTCATATGTCTTGGGTTCACAAATAGTGGTGTTCACTTACCACTCTGCCTTGAAATACCTTCTGTCTAAGAAGGACACCAAACCAAGATTAATCAGGTGGATTCTCCTATTACAGGAATTTGATCTACAAATTAAAGATAAAAAAGGGGGGGAGATGTGGTGGCTGATCACCTCTCCAGAATTTTAACTGCTGAGATTGATAGGTTGCCTATCAATGAATCTTTCCCTGATGAGCAACTTTTTGCCATTAATGAACACACTCCTTGGTTTGCCAACATAGTCAACTTTTTGGCTACTGGAAGAATTCCTCACCATTGGAATAGAATGGATAAAGATCTTTTCTTCTCAAAAGTTAAACACTTCATCTGGGAGGATCCTTATCTGTTTAAGAGTTGTGCAGATCAATTAATAAGGAAATGTGTCCCTGACCAAGAATTTCATAGAATACTTTCTATGTGTCATGAACAGTTCGTGGAGGTCATTTAGTGGGAACAAAACTGCAAAAGTTTTGTAGTGTGGATTTTATTGGCCTACACTTTTCAAGGATGCCCCGCAAAGATTGTAAATCTAATTAGGCATTTCCAAGAGAAACTCAATGCCTTTACAGCCTATTTTGGTAGTTGAGTTGTTTGATCTTTGGGGGATAGACTTCATGGGTCCCTTTCCTCCTTCCAATGGGAATAACTTCATTTTAGTAGTTGTGGATTATGTATCCAAATGGATTTAAGCCACAGCTACTAAAACAAATGATCACAAAGTGGTTTTGAAATTTCTTAAGGATCACATTTTTCGGTTTGGTTTTCCCGAGCCATTATCAATGATGGGGAAGCCATTTTTGTAATAGACATTTTGAAACATTGTTGAAGAAATACTCTGTGACTCATAGAGTAGCCACTCCATATCATCCACAAACCAGTGGACAAGTGGAGATTTCCAATAGAGAAATCAAACATATTTTGGAAAAGATTGTGAAGAAGGACAGAAAGGATTGGCCCTTTAAGCTGAATGATGCATTGTGGGCATATAGGACAGCCTATAAAACCCCAATTGGTATGTCCCCATTTAGGTTGGTCTATGGCAAAGCATGCCATTTACTAGTAGAGTTAGAATATAAAGCTTTTTGGGCCATTAAAATATTGAACATGGATCTAACTACTGCTGGTAATCACAGGAAATTGGAACTTGCTGAGTTAGAAGAGCTGCGAATGGATGCATACACAAATTCAAGATGTATAAAGAGAAAGTCAAAACTTTTCATGATAAAAATTTATTGAGAAAAGAGTTCACAGCTGGTTCTAAGGTATGGTTATTTAACTCAAAGCTCAAGTTTTTCCCAGGAAAACTGAAATCTAGATGGGAAGGGCCATACATCGTTATTCGCAGCCTTGAGTCAAGTGACATCCTTGATCCAAGTAATGGAAGAATCATAAAGGTCAATGGTCAGAGGCTAAAACTATGCATTGAAAATACCCAGGAGCCTGTGCTGCCCATCTATCATCACGAAGCTCTAAAAATTTGATGGTAGAAAACTGTACATTATGTTTGTATATCATAGTTTTTGCTTATTTTCTCTGTTTCTGCTTTTATCTCTTTTCACATAGTGTAAACATGCTTAAAGTTCAGTCGCAAAGTCATAATTCGCTTTTCGCAAAGTCCAAATTGCTTTTCGAATAGACTCTGGAGCTGTAATGAACTGCTCGAAAGCAAAGATGTGCTTTTCAAATAGTTGGTGCTGAAGCCATTTTCTTTTCGAAAAGATAGTTCTAAAGCTAATTCCTTTGCGAAATGATGTTTCTCAAGCTGTTAACTTGTCGAATGGTACTGATGCCATTCACAATTGTAAAAAGGTCTCTTTTGGAACTTTTCAAAAACTTAAAGGCACTTTGCGATATTAACTTTGAATATATTTAAACCCTTTCGACGGTGGGGTTTCATTTCAAACTCTTTCTGCAGAGCGACTCTTCACTGCTACCCTACTTCGCTCTCTCATTGCACGAGTTAACAAGTTTACTACCCTTTTGTAACTGATTGTGTAGATCATTTGCTTTTTTAGAGAAGGATTTCAGCTTGTAATCTAGGGGATTTCTGCAAAGCAAACAACTCGTTCAACCATAAGCCCTAGATCTCGGTATTTCTCTACCCATTCTCTCTGGTTATCATTTAGTAAGTTGATTCTGTGTCAGCATCTATTTTGGGCATTTTTTCTACATCAATCTAGAATGGGAAAAGCAGAGAAATCATTGGCCGTAATGTTCTCCAAATCCTCTGCTAAGAAAGTGAGCAAACCGACCCCAAAAGCAAAAGGAAAAGCCAAAACTTCAACTAAACAGAAACTTTCAATGGATAAGGCAGACAGGGTGCAGAAAGGTAAGAAAATTAGACATGAGGAACCCACCCCTGCTGCTGCTAGCTCAGAGCCTGAGCTTACTCCTCTGCCCATTCATTTGGTCCTACCAAATCCCTTCATGGAAGCTCAGAAGCTAATACTTGAGCTGATGGTAGACGAAACTTTTTTCGTCACCAAACCAGAGTGCTTGCCATCCTTAAGATACCTTAGAGAGGCTTCACTAAGCAATATCCTTACCCCCTTGCCAGAAAAAATTTACCCAAGAATGGTGTAGTTATGGTACCAAAACCTAGTCAAGGTCACTGAAAAAGATGCTGATGTCCCTACCCTTGTCATTTTCATTGATGATTGTGATCTTACAGTGACATTTGAAGACATAGGGAACGCTTTAGGGATACCATTCCAATTTGATCCCTCTGGTCCTTTGGCTACTCCAGAAACTGCCTCTTTTAGAGAGATGGCTGCCCATTTAACCCAAGGTATTGTGGGCACTGGGCAGTCCATCATGAGAAGATACCTTGCCCCCCAATTTCCTTTGATGGATTCCATTTTAAGGGGCAGCTTTTATGTCACTGGGCACAGCCAAGAGAGGAGATCACCAATTTTAGAGGCCCTCTTTCATTTCTCCAAGGGGCAGTTTTTCAATGCCCCTATGTTAATTTTTGAAGCCATGGCTGATGTCAGTACCAAGCTGATGAAAGAGCAGAAGATAGCTGGCCTACAATTTGGCAAATTGATCACAGCCCTCCTCAGAGCCAAATTTGGCATTGATAGTGAGGAGCCATTTGAAGTCATTACCCCTCACAATTTTGGGAAAAAGGCTTCACAAGCGATCTATGAGAAGGATGAGAGAGGCGTAAACTCACATGCCTCGGTGCACTGAACTGCAGCCAGGAGTGAGCCAGAACCCACCCCTGCAGCTGAATTTGAGCCTACAACTGAGCCTGCCCCTGCCATGTTGCCAGATTCAAATTTGTCCGAATCAACTGTACCAGATCCTGTTTTGCCAACTCCTGTGGTGACCAGCTCTTTACTTGCACCACTTCTTGAACCAACTCTGCCAATTCCTGTGGTGACCAGCTCTTTAGCTGCACCCATTATAGATAAAACCACCCTCCCTTTGGTGACCAGCTCTTCAGCTGCACATACTCTGGAGGAAGTTGGCCTTGCACCCTTTTCCCCTACTCAAGCCCCTGCACTTTCACCTATCCCAGCTGTCCCATCTCCCACACCTTCCATCATTCCAATTGTGGACTCCCCCTCTACACTAACCACTCCAACCATTCTCACACCACCAATTTCACCCTCTAATGCCCAGGCTTTAGAGGAGTTAGCTGCAGATTTTATTGCCCCATCCCCCTGCACTCCTCTACTCCAAAGCCCCTCAAATTCCCCTGCTCCATCAGCCCACACACCTGAGACCTCCCTACACACAGACACAGGCCCTTCACTACAGGCCTACTCTTCTTTAATGGGTTCTATTTTTGAAACCATGGAACTAGACCCCACCCCTATACCTGCTCCTCCTCCCTTCACCCACTTTCCAACCTCTCCCTTTACAGCCATTGCACCTCCTCCCTCCACCTCAGTTGTCCCAGTCTCTACTATGCCCACCTCTCCCACACCTGCATCCATTACCCAAATCCTTACCTACCTCCAATCCATCCAAGCCCAACTTCAAATCAACATGACAATCACCAGAACGATGGAACTGCTCCATACCTTAGCTTCCACAACCCAAACAACCACCATTACCCCTGGACCTATTTTTTCTTCCCAGGCCACCCAAACGGATCCAGAGGTAATATTGGTTGATCTTCCATCCCCTCCACCACTCCCCATTTTCTCTGAGCAAGCCACTCAGACAGACCCTGCTGTCCCCCTTCTAGCCACTTCTTCCCCCCCTCCCACAGCTGGGCCACCTTTAGTCCCCTACCATTCCATTCCCCTCCCCCGATATGCCACCCTCATCAAAGCCATGGAAACTAACCCTTATATCTGCAGAGATGTTCAAAAGGGGCTAGATGATTTGCAAGCTTACATCTGTACCCCTTATGAAAACCAGATTCGGAAGTTAGAGATCTTTATGAAATTTGAAAGAGATAAAATGAGGGACCTGCTAGGTCAAACATTTCAGCTGGTGAGGACTGAGCAACACAAGGTGTCCATGTTGCAAACCCAACTGGATTAAGAAAAATTGAAGACCACTAGCCTCAGCAAACACCTTGGCCTCACCAAAAAGATTAAATCTGAGGAGTATACTGAGCTGAAAAACACTATTCCGGAGAAAGCTCAATCAAGTTCGGACTCCAACACTGACTCTAGCTCTGATTCTGACAGTGACTCCAGTTCGGAGCAACTTGAACCAACCTACGATACAGATTTTGACCCCAGTTATTAGCTCTCATTGTACTTTTTGTGTTATACAGTGTAATAGAAAATTCTGTTTTGTGTCTACTACTGTGCATTTCTGTCCGTCTTCTTGCCATCATTACTTTTGTTGTTTTTCTTTCTTGCATATATTTTTCCTCTGTTTTGGACTAGTGTGGACCCTGCTTCCCTTTGGTTTGGGGGTATGACAAAAATAGCAATAATCAATTAAGGAGTTAACATCAGTACAGTTTTGGATCAGCAATTTTTATATATTTTTTTTTCACACCTGTTGTTTTGAAATATATTAAGAAGTTAAAAAAAAAAAAAACAAAAAAAAAAAAAAAAAAAAATACTCTTTAAAATTACTTTCTTAGGTAATTCTAAAAAAAAACTTTCATGAAGTAAATGTCAGGAAATTTTCAAAAGAAAATTGATGTTTTAGTAAACCTAAAATGAAGGAAAACAGTGAAGATATACCTAAAGAAGTTGATAAAAACCACACCTAGTGAGGTTTGGGCCTGAAATATATTCTTTAGAGGTATGTTGTAGCAATCTTTTCTGCTTTTGAGACTGTGTGAATCTGCGTACTGGCATTAGAAGTTACACATATCCAAATTGAAATATTTTGATAGCACTCATGATATTAAAGACATGATGTAAGGCCTCCTTTTGAACAGTTTGAACCTTACAAAGCCCCACCTTTTGAAATTGCCCTTGATACACACCAGTTGAGCTGTATAAATCGATGAATCCTTTGAAATCTCATCCAATAAACCTCATCAGTTTCATTTAGCCTAACCCTACCCCGAGAAGTCAGAAGAGAAAGGGTAGAAAGCTGAGGGAAGGAGAATTGAGTAACAATTTAATAGCAAAAGTAGGGTAAAAGTTGAAGGCAATGATGAAATAGCAGAGGGAATGTGGCATGCAGTCAGTGCTAATTCGAAAAAGAAAAGAAAAATATTTGTGCAAAACAAAAGAAAGAAGGCATTTTCATTCGAAGTTTGAAAAAGGAAGAGAAAAAGATGGCCACATTGGCTCTGGAAATTCAAAAGAAGAAGATGAAACTATGCTGAAGAAAAGTGGGTTTGCATATAACCTCCGGACCTTGACTGACTTCTCAAATATGAAGACCTTTCTAACCCTTTTTAGAGATTTCACCCATCAGCCACAATCAAACCCAAGTAAAAGTCCTTACTGATCATTGATGGATTGAGCTATCACATGGAGATAAGAATTTGTGTCGTCTATGGTGAAAGGAGCAGTGAATTTTTAACTAAAAGCAATGCCTATGCTCCTGCTTATAGTCCTATTTGAGGACTGTAATTGCTCTTGAGCTGTGTGAAATAGTATAACCCTCTCATTTGTTTTTTTTGAGTGAAAATCCTGGTGAGAATTGGGTTTAAAATCAACTGATTAGGGCAACATCAAAGCTGGATCCCTAAATCAAAGGTTTGCTATTTGTTAATTTTCCATGTAAATGGCCTCTGACATAAATCGACTGAATAGTAACAAGAATTACTGCAGAATTTTAGTTTTAAACTGATATCTTTCTTGAAAACCCGTCTTACAAAATAACTGATGCAGGTGTGAATAATCAATTGAGGAAAGTGGTACATGTGAGCTGAGTGATCTTAACTAACGTATTGAAGAAGTTTGTGGGTACCTTCACTGAAAACCCTCAGGAGACTTCACTCCTCCACTAGGGATCACCTAGGGGTTTAAAAGGCTTGTTGCATATGCTAAATGCAACTGTGCTCCCTACAAAAGTGGCTCTTTACTTTGTTTTTTTTTTTGTTATTATTTTTATTTTCTTTGCTCAGGGACTAGCAAAGCTTAGGTTTGGGGGTGTGTTGACAAGTGAAAAATACCATTTTTCACCCCTAAACTTAAGTCTTGATAGACCTTTGAGAGAACTAAATAAGTGTTTTAAGTGCCTATGTTGCAGCTAACAATAAAGACAGGCTTAACCATAAAAGCAGCTTAAAAGTGCCAAAAAGATGACAATCCATGTCAATCCAAAGGAAGGAAGTGAAGAAACAACCTCATCAGTTGTTCAAAGGCCTAAATGGAAGAGGCAAAGACCTGTAAGAGAAGCAGGGAACAATTCGAACAGAGAAATGCACTACAGAGTTCTTTTTGCAAAGAACCTGCACTTTTCGTAAAGAACCTGGAACTCTGCGAAAAGGACTAAAACTCCAGGCTTAGTTTTCGAAGAGCATCTGAACTCTTCGAAGAGAAGATTGAACTGTGCGAAAAGGAGAAAACACAATTCGAAGAGAGATTAAACATTGCGAAAAGAGCTTCAGAAGTCACAGCACTTTGCGAAAAGGCGCCTAAGCTCTGCGAAAAGGTATTCTGGAGATTCGCAGCTTTAACAAGGGCAATTCAGTAATCTGTTGCATGCATCCCAATGCGTTTTAAAACCTAGGGACATTCTAGAGGGTTCTATGCATAAAGAAAAGGAATATTCCACCCCACGTGAGCACCTAGAGAGGGAATAACTTGGCGGGAACTTCTAGAAACTCTAACAAACTTTTAAAATGCATAACAGAATTGATGCCATTTTCACCTGATTGGCTGAAACAGATCGAGGAATTCTGATTGGCCAGAATAGATCTCGATCCCCGTGCTCGACTACCATTGGTCAATACAGATCTGAGAACCTCTGATTGGTTGTTACACATCTGAGCTGGAGCTGGGGAAAGCTATAAATTGACGAAGCATTTGCCCAATTGGGGCATCCAGATTTTGAGTTTCATTTCTAATCCCCCATTTCCCAGCAAGACAGCTTGTCTGCAATCCTTGTAATAGCCTACTTTGTACTTGCATTTGAGAGCTGTGAGATACTGCTGTAACTCAATGGAGAGTTTGCATCCAAGACTACAAATCCGAGAGTCAAGTCTTCTCAGAAATTGTAAGGATGAATTTTAAAAGGTTGTCAGAACTATGCATTCTCCATTGGACTCATGTCAAGGGTTCCTCCGATCTCCTCAAGACATTAGACTCCTTTAGATTCATTGTTGTGCATGCAATTTCCTTGATTCATTAATCTGTAAGAATTAGTGTTGGTAACCTAGTCTCTTACAAAGATTTGTAGTGATTAATTGTTCAATTGAGGATTTGGATTAAAGACTATTGGATGGTTTGTGGCCATTAAAGTGGATGCACTATAGCCATAAGTGTAAGCCTAATCCTTGAAATTAGATTTATCTCTACATCCGTGCTTGTAGCCGATGAAGATTGGATCACCTCTGAGCTGCAGTTATTCTCATTAGATTTCAAAGACCAAATCAGATTTAGATATTACTTCTCCATCATTGTTTCAATCACTCCCCCAACTCGGATCTGGATCATTTAGTTTAAATTTTTCTTTGTTTTTAGTTTGTTAAACGTGACAAATTCAAACCTCTCATCTTATCAGTTTTCTAGATAGGATAAGAAGCCAGATCTGGTAGCTCAGATCTGGAGGTTTATCTTACATTTTAGACAAATTCTCTGTGGACGATCTTTCACTCACTTACTTTTAAAACTTGCTACAATTGGCCCTGATCTTGCAGGCTAATTCTCTTCTAACTGTGCTGATATTTCTTTATTTGTTTATATAGTCTAGAGCCACTGTAATTTAGCAGCTATAAATCTGTTTTCAAAACTCACATAAATCAAGCACACTAAGAATGAACAACAGTGCTCCCTTGCTTTGGCTGTGGGAATGCGTTATGCCACATCTCATCAGTGATTCCACCCTCGACGGGTGGTGGAATGGGCACTTGTGGTAGAGATGTTGCGGGTTTAATTCCTCGCATAAATAGGTCGGAATAAAATTCAACCCTGGAGCATTGCCGGCTTCGATGGGATGAGCAAAACTTGATTGAACTTCTGGATCGAAAATAAGGTCAAGATCAATGATTTCTCGCATTGACAAATTGAGTGGTTCCCGTGGCGATTCTCGATGGACTCTTTTTCGTGCTAGTTCCATCAATTTATTGACTGTCGAGCGGGTGCAGTACCAGATAGGAGCCATAGCAAAAACTTGGGGAGGATTGTATGAAAATTTCTGACTAAGGTGATTTAGAAGACTATCCTAAGAGAGGTATAAATAGAGAAAATTTTTTAAAAGACGTATGCTAGGGACTCAAAGAAAGCTCCTAAACTATGGACTCTAAGGAAGAGACTTGATGCTTGGTTTTCAGAAAGGTAGGATGTATTTTCTAAGAATATGCATCAGTCGATCGATTGACCTATGAGTGTCAATCGATTGGCATATAATGCCAAGTTGGAAATATGGTGCACGGCCAACATAAGCGCTTTTAGTCAGTGTACGCATTTGTTGAGAATTCGCTGTTTCTGACAGAAAAGCTAATCTAAAGTATCAATTGATTGAAAGGTCTACCTCAATCAATTGAATCGGCTCACTTTGTACATCAAAACAGTGATGTAGACAAATTGTCAATTAATGAATGGGAATGGAATGTCCAGGTTGATCGGTTGAAAATGGCTATTCAATCGATCAATAGTTTGAGCATTAGGGAGTTGAATTACTCAATCGATTGAGATTTTCATCTCAATCGATTGACTAATGAACATATGCATTAACCTAAGAATGCACCGATGGATAACACACCAAACACACCCTTTTTCATTCGTTCAATCTGATTTGATTACTGATTGTGTACATATCAAACAAACTAACTTAAACAAAAACAAATCCTACACCTAAAACAAACCACAAGTCTCAAAATAAAACAGACTAAAATCAAATAAACCACACAAACACAAACACAAAACACACTAAGCATCATCATCATCTTCATTTTCTGGATCTCCCTCTCCATCCATCTCTACTCTCGCTCCTGTGATGAAGTCCTCGGCTTGCCCAGGGAATGACTCACAGGCAATCCGCACGAGAAGGGAACTTTGAAATCGTGAACGATGATCAATACCTCCAACAGTGGCACTCAACCCATCCATTCACGCCTCGAGGGGAGTTACTATTGCCTCAAAGTTAAAATCAAGGACCTCTTCGGGATGAGGTTGTCTAATGCCGCCGCGTTGGAGTTGTGTGGGGTTTGGTTGGGGAGGAGGAGGTACTTCATCGACGTCGATAGGTGGTGGTGTAACACGCAGAATGGCCTTGATGCTCTTGTCCCAAACGTTTGTGCCATACTAATAAAATTGCATATCACCCATCTCTTCATTATCATAAATCGGGCACCCAACTTGGCCCAAAAGATGCATCACATAGTGCAGGAAATGCAAAAGAATGGCTTCTCACTTTTTCGATGCGATGATGAACACGATGTCATTGTGACACCGATACATCTCTTCAAGCATCAAACCAAGTATTCGTGTGCGCTGTATAAAGCACCAACACCCTATTCTTCATCCTCTTACTCTTTGTGCCATGCGGTAATAGATTGTTCAACATAACAATGTCCCAAAATTAGATGTCCATCGATAGGACGGCTCGTTTAGTGGACAAACCGAGCCCGCACCGTCCTCCACACATGTTGTTGATCATGAGGTCCTGGCTGAGATCAATGTCAGGAGTGATGTGGTGGTTCAATGGGCAAACCACGTAGAAATTGAATGCACAGGCAAGATCGACGATGTGCAAGTTATACGTTTAGTTGTCAATCTCGAGGCGGATGAATGACAAACCCGTTGGCGATAGTGTTGCTAATACCCATTCCATGTTTTGGTAAAATAGCCGCAAGATACGCAACGAGGCATCTATAGGAGGAGGAGTGAGTAACATCTCCAAGTGCAGAGCCTTGATGAATTTGATCGAACGAGCGACTTCGGTGATACGTCGATATTTTGCAAGATCAAAGAAATTCTTCATTTGAAACTGGCAATCCACGTACTCGTCATTGGGGATGCATATAGGATTGTTGGTAGGATAAGGTGGTCGGTAGATCAGTGGACCAGGTGTCGCCATTTTGATCGCGTATGACAAGAATATAGATCAATGCAAAAGTCAGATTGGAGGAGGTTTGTGAAGAAGGGGGCCATGGGTGTCCCCATTATATAATGTGGTCAATTGACACCGGTTGACCTCCACCACGTTGCGAGAATGTGAAAGGTCATTTGGAATGCGGATGCGACGTGGTACAATCCGCTCAAGTACTCTTAATATCGATCGATTGAGATAGTGGTGTCAATCGATTGACAACAACCTTTTCATGAAAAGTCACACCATTTAGGTGCCTTGGGAACTGACAGAATTAATAGGCAATCAAGTCAATCGATTGAGAGGTTAGTCTCAATCGATTGACATTAGCGTGACCCTTGACTTATCCACCAACGAAAGAACTTGTCGATTGATGCTCTGATTTCTAAAAACTGACCATTAACTCGAGGTACTATCAATCGATCAAAATTTGAGTCTCAATCAATTGACCTAGCAGATGTGTCGATTGGTCAGACACACACATGCAGCGATGAGATGATGATGATGATGGAAGTTTCAACTGATTGATCGTGCAATTATTAATTGATTAAGCCTTATAGAAGGTCAATCGATTGACTTGTCTCTGGTCAATCGATTGATAAAGACTTCCTATTTTTACCACAAGAAACTTAAAACACACTGGGTTGCCTCCCAGGAAGCGCTGAGTTTATGTGACGACAGCTCGACCACTTCTTTATTCACTTTTTCGGGTCACTGAGGTACATCGCTTCAATCCTGAACTCGATCATTGGCTCAACCATTGGTTTAAGTTGTTGCCCATTTACTTTGAAAGTTCGATTATCCTTAAGAATTCTAATCTCAATTGCACCATGCACGGTAGTGGATACAACCTGAAATGGTCCTTCCCACCTTGATTTCAATTTTCCTAGATAGAGCTTAAGTTTGGAGTTAAACAACTAAACCTTTTATCTGATGTGGAACTCCTTTCACGAAATTTATTGATCGTGCAACTTTTTATACCGTTTCCTATACATCTTTGAATTTTCATAAACATCATAGCGTAGCTCTTCTAGTTCGTTCAGCTGTAGCCTTCGATTGGATCCTGCCTCTTGCATATCAAAATTAAACCTTTTTATAGCCCAAAATGCCTTATGCTCCAATTCAACCGGGAGATGGCATGCTTTCCCATATACAATCCTAAATGGCGACATTCCAATCGGTGTCTTGAATGCAGTACGATATGCCCACAGAGCATCAGATAGCCGATTCGACCAATCTCTTCTATCCGATCGTACCATCTTTTCTAAAACTTATTTGATCTCCTGATTTAACACTTCCAGTTGACCACTAGTTTGCGGGTGGTATGGCGTTGTTACCTTGTGGGTGACACCGTATTTCTTCATTAAAGTGGCAAAGTGGTTGTTGCAGAAGTGCGAATCGCCATCAGTAATGATTGCTCTTGGGATCCCAAATCTATTAAACACATTTTCTTTTAAGAATTTGACCACGACTTTGTGGTAATTCGATCGAGTTGCCACAACTTCTATCCATTTTGAGACATAATCAACGATCACCAGAATGTATAAATAACCGACTGATGGGGGAAAAGGGCCCATGAAGTCGATCCCCCATACATCAAAATTTTCAACTATTAAAATCAGGTTTAGTAGCATCATGTTTCGTCGTGAAATATTTCCAAGATGTTGACATCGTTGGCACTCTTTGCAAAATTTTACAGGGTCCCGAAAGAGGGAGGGCCAGTAGAATCAACTTTACAGAATTTTTTATACAGTCTTTTGTCCTCCGAAATGGCCTCGACAGGCTCCAGCATGACAAAATTTATGATGCTCAATTGCTCTTCTTCAGGTACATATTTTCGGATGACTTGATCTGAACAGAATTTGAAAAACTGTGGTTCATCCCAAAAATAGTATTTTATCCTAGAGAAAAATAGATTCTTATCACTCTTACCCCATTGCTTAGGGATTCTGCTAGTGACCAGATAATTCACAATATTGGCAAACCAAGGAACTTTTATAACTGTTGCATCAATTTTCATTAACTGCTCATCAGGAAAGGTGCCACTGATAGTCTCAGATACAGATGATTCTTCAGGCAAAATTCATGACAAATGGTCAGCTATAATATTCTCGACCCCCTTTTTATCTTTGATTTCAAAGTTGAACTCTTGGAGGAGCAAGATCCATCGGATTAACCTTGGTTTTTCATCCTTTTTTGCCAATAGATACTTCAATGCAGAGTGGTCTGAAAAGACCACTATTTTCAAACCAAGCAAATAGGAACGGAATTTATCCAATGCATACACCACAACTAATAACTCTTTCTCGATTGTGGTGTAATTAAGTTGTGCATCAATCAGTGTCTTACTGGCATAGTAAAGCACATGAGGTAATTTGTTTACCCTTTGCCCTAAGACTGCTCCAATCGCATAGTCCGATGCATCGCACATGAGTTCGAACGACAAAGAATAATCCGGTGGTTGGATTATCGGAGCAATGGATAATAGCTCTCTCATTTTCAAAAATGCCTTCATGCATTCATCATCAAATTTGAATGGAACATCTTTTCCAGGCAAGTTGCACAAGGGCTTAGCGATCTTGCTAAAATCCTTAATGAATCTTCTATAAATTCCTGCATGACCCACAAATGATCGAATTTGTCGAACACACTTGGGTGATGGCAAATTAGCAATTAAGCCGATTTTTGCCTTGTCGACTTCGATCCCTTTCTTGGAACCGATATGTCCCAACACAATTCCTTGTTGAGCCATAAAATGGCTCTTTTCCCAACTTAAAATAAGATTTGATTCTATGCAACGTTGTAATACCTGTGTCAGGTGATTCAAGCACAGTTGAAATGTCTTCCCAAAAATAAAAAAATCGTCCATGGACACCTCAATAAATTGGTCAACCATATCCAAGAATATCGCTAACATACAACGTTGAAAAGTGGTCGGCGCATTGAAAAGTCTGAAAGGCATCCTCCGATATACAAAGGTATCGTACGGGCAAGTAAATGTTGTCTTTTCTTGATTCGATGGAAACACAGGCACTTGATTGTATCCTAAGTAACCATCAAGAAAATAATAATATTCTTGTCCTGCCACCTTTTCTAGAATCTGATCAATAAATGGTAAGGGAAAATGATCCTTTTTCGTGCCGGTGTTCAATTTTCGATAATCAATACACACACGCCATCCAGTGGTTTCACGTGTAGGCACCAACTCTCCTTCAGTAGTCTCTTTCACTGTAATTCCTGACTTTTTAGGAACAATTTAGATTGGGCTTACCCATTCAATATCAGAGATCGCATAGATGATTCCAGCATCGAGTAACTTAATTATCTCTTTTAGAATGACTTCTTTCATGTTTGAATTAAGTCATCTTTGTGGTTCCCTCGATGGTGTACTATCATCTTCCAGATATATTTTGTGCATACATACTGTCAGATCAATTCCTTTAAGATCAACTAAGCTCCATCCGATAGCTTCCTTGTGATCTTTAAGCACTTTCAATAATTCATGCTCTTACCCTTTCGATAATATTGATGAGATAATTACCGGCAGTGTTTCTTGAGGTCTCCGAAAAGTATATTTGAGTGACTCAGGCAACTGCTTCAATGCAACAGTTGGTGGTTGCCTGATTGATGGTGTCAACTCATCCTTTACCTCAATAGGTAATGGTTCCACCTTAGTCTCAATTTCACATAACTTATCATCTTCACTTGATGAATTCATCCTCTTCGCTTCTGATTGTTTCTCTTCAGATCCTTTTTCCTCATAGATGGCCAACAAAATAGTTTTGAATTCTTCTTTGGTAAGCATTGATGGTAAAGCTTCGTCTACTACTTTGTCCACCTGATCGATGTAGAAACAGTCAACCTCATCCTCATTGGAAAAATGCTTCATCACATGAAATATATTTAGCCTAACTTTCATATTTCCAAAAGAAACATCCATGATGCCCGTTCGACAATTGATACAGGCATTACCAGTTGCAAGAAATAGACATCCAAGAATTATGGGTACTTGATTGATGGATTTAACTGGTGGTTCCATGTCCAACACAACAAAGTCCACAGGAAAGACAAATTTGTCTATTCCAACTAAAACATCCTTGATGATACCCTAGGTCTTCTTTCTGACCTATCAGCAAGTTGGAGTGTAACTGTCGTGGGTTTCAACTCGCCTAGTCCTAATTTCTCGTACACTAAGTATGGGATCAGGTTGACACTTGCTCCCAAATCTAATAATGCCTTACTAATTGATTGCCCACCTATAACGCATGGAACAATTGGGACTCAAGGGTCCTTAAGGTTTTGAGGTGCATCCAATTACAATATTGAATTGACTTGATTAGTCCAGAACACTTTCTTTGAAACTTGAGTACGTGCTTTTCCCTTATGAGTGCATGGCTCTTTGAAAAATTTTGCGTACTCAGGAACTTGCTTGATTGTTTCAAGTAATGAAAGATTTATCTTTACTTGCTCGAATGTTTCAAAGATTTCTTTCATTTTTGACGCTCCTTTCTCCATTCTAGATGGAGGTGTCTGGCACTCAGGGAATGGTGCCTTTGGGATATTGGAATGGGGTTCCATTTCTGGTTCTTCTTCAGGTCCTTGTTGGACAATTTCAGGAGACTCTTTCTCTTTTCCTTTCCCTAGCCCCTTGCCTTTTGTTGCCTCTTTTTCTTCTTTCTTATAAGATTTCTCTGGCATTTCTACTTGATTATCAACTGCTCGTCCACTTCTCAATATAGTAACAGCTTTCAACTGTTGACTATTCGATGGTCCTTCATCAGGTGATGCTTGGACTCGAGGATTATTGATGGCTTGGCTAGGAAGCCTACCTTCCTCTCGTTGCCTCAATTGATTAGTCAATTGGCTAAATTGGTCCATCATCATCTGCCAAAAAGCTTGCATATTTCGCATAATCTTTTCTTCTAACTCAGAATCTTTCGATGCGGTGGTATGAGATTGATTAAAATTTTGATTGAAATTCTGATTTTTGCGGTACTCAGAATTTGGATGATAGTAGGGAGAATTCTATTGGAAATTAGAATTCTATTGTAGACGAAAGTTATATTGTCCACTCGTTACGTTGGATCTGTACTGCTGGTTCACCTGTCCAGTTTGGTTTGATCCTCCCCATCATAAGTTGGGGTGATTTTTCCATTCCGGATTGTAGGTGTTTCAGTACATGTTCCTACCCTACTGCTGATAAGATTGAGTCACATTCACCTGCTTTTGAGGAGTAGGTTCATCAGGGAAGAATGACAAGGTGGTTGGACACTCATTAGCCATGTGACCTGGGTGGTCACAAATTGAACAAGCCGTGGGGGGTTGATGGGAATTTTAGCTTGCTTGCTTGCAGCTAACAACATGTTCATTTGTTTGGACAACATGTCAATTTTTATTGATAGATCTGAGGTATTATTGTTGACATCATATAGTCCATCTCTGGTCAACACATGAGATTTAGGTGCCATATCCAAGTTAGTTCACCCCATTGTCGCATTTTGTATTGAGGTTTGATATAACTTTTCAAACAACGCCCACAATTCATCAGCCATTTTTGTGGCGCATGATCCTCCACAAGATGCATCAACCATGTGTCTCTCTTCTGAAATCAGTCCATTGTAAAAACTTTAGACCTATTGCCACCTTGGAAGTTGATGATTAGGATCATTTCTGATCAATTTCTTAAAGCGTTCCCAACATTCATGAAGTGTTTCTGTAGGTTGTTGGGAGAAAAATTGAATCTTCGAACGCAACTCAATGGTTTTGGTCATCGAAAAATATTTTTTAAGGAATTAACAGTGTAGCTCTGCCCAACTCTGGATAGATTGTGGTTCTAAAGAGTAGAACATAGTTTTTGCCTTATCTCTTAAAGAGAAAGGAAAGAGTCGTAGCTTAGCTATCTCGTCGGTGACATTGTGAACTCTGAACATTTTACCCACCTCAGTGAACTCATTTAAATGAACATGTGGATTTTCATTGGACAATCCATGGAAAATCGGTAACATTTGAATAATCACAGATTTAAATTCATAATGGTTTCCTGGAATGGGGGCATGCATGATACTATCCTGATCCTCGTAAAAACCAGGATCATTATAATATTCCAATGTTCTTGGGCCCTCATGATTATTATTCCCATTATTTTCATTATTGATGTTTTGATTGTTCCCATTCATTTCTGGCCTTCGATCTGCCATGATTTCAATATGATGATACTGATTCCTTTGGATTCTGCGATTCTCTCTGCAAGACCGTTCGATCTCAAGATTGAATGATTGTAGATGTGGGTGATGAGATCGAGTAAAACTCATGCACAAACACCCAAAACAAGGATTGATGAATCCATAATAAACTCATATATTTCAGCTTCAATTGATTGAAACAATGGTCTTGATCGATTGAAACAAAGCACACAACAATATTCTAACGGAGACTTATCCGTCAATCGAATGATATATTAAAATCAATCGATTGAGGTTCAAAAGTCTAGGTGGACAGCACAGAAATGTCAGCTGAGAAGGCAAGCAACAGAGGTCTAGTCAATCGATTGACAGAGAAATGTCAATCGATTGAAAGAATTCCAAAAATTTCTACAACAAATAATATTCCAGTCTTAATCGATTGACAGAGAATTTTTCAATCGATTGATTTCTAAAATGAACAATAGCCAGTATCAGAAAAAAAGAAAATTAAATTTTGATTGGTTTTTTTTTTTTTTTTTTAATCTAATTTTTTTTTAATTTTTATTTTTAAATTCAAATTTCAAAATTCAAAATTCAAAAATTAAAATTTAAAAATTGAAAGTCAAAATTGACATTCCCAAATTAAACTTAAAATTTAAAAAATTTTAATTCAAATTTCAAAATCAAATTTCAAAATCAAATTTTAAAATTAAAATTTTAAAATCTAAAAACAATCCGACAAAATCTTACAAAATCTTACCTAAAAGAGGAAAAGAAGGAAAAGAATAAAAGACTCCTTTAAATCCTAAAGAAGAGATCCTAAAAATCCTCTACTCCCTAGAAGAACTCCACAAAATCTTATCAAAGAGAAGAAAATAAGGGAAAGAAGATTTTACAAATTAAAAATTCAATTTCAAATTTCAAAATCAAAATTCAAACATGAAAATCAAAATTCAATTTTAAAAATTAAATTTTAAAATTCAAATTGCAAATTTGAAATTTCAAAAATCAAAATTCAACTTTAAAGCTCCATATTTCAAATTTCAACAATTTCAAAATTTCATCATTCAAATTTTAAAAATCCAAAATTTCAATATTCAAAATTTGAAATTAATAATTTAGATTTGCACTTTGGAATTTAAAAAATTAACACTCAAAGCAATCAATCGATTGACACTTTCGAATCAATCGATTGACTCATCAGCATGCCACAACCACAGAAAACCGTCGATCAATTGAAGATGAGATCTCAATAAATTGACTGTCAAACAATTTCACACAAATCTCTTTATGAATTTATCAAAATTCACCGATTTCCCCGGCAACGGTGCCAAAAACTTGATCGATTTTAAAATGTACCCTTGCAAGTGTACAAGATCAGTTGTAGCATGATAAAATCAAGGGTGTCGAACCCACAGGGAAACGTGAAATTTAACTAATCCTTAAAGGGATTTGAAATGCCCAAGGAAGTACTAAGGGAGAAAATTCAATTTGCTAAACAATTATCACACTATTCTAGATGCAAGAAAAATAAACTAATCTGAGCAAGAACAATTTATGATAAATAAAATGACAATTTTATGAATGACCAAGAAATTTGCTACCCCAGATTTATAACCTTTCTACCATTAAACCCACAATTCCATAACACATCAATCACACCATCATTTATCTAGAAAAACGAATCGTAAGAAAATATGATCATCAATCTGGCATACCCTATCTAAAAATGATGACTCAGTCTATCATTGTGGTATGAATGACGTAAAAAGCATAGCGTATCTCAAGATTCTTAAGTCACGACTATGACCATATAATCACTTTGTAGCCCAGATCGGCCTGCAAGTACAGATCTGGCGATTATGGTCGTTGATAATATAGATCAACAGTCATAATAAAGTATTCAATAGATATTCAATTTAAGCACACTTTGTAGCAGAATAATTCCATGATGAAATTAAGAGATTGTGGAGTTAATCATAAAAATATTACTTATGTGGGGATCACATCCTCCTTGAACAAATGATTTAGCCGCTCATCCTTGGTGTGTGATCTCATTGTAAACTCCAAGCCATTCTCTTAAATATGCACTTTTTATTTATCCAAAGATCGTTTTACAATGCTTTTTCTAAATACAATCTATGATTCCACAAACTGTAAAAGAAAAGAAATGCAAAAACTTACGTACAATCTATCCAGAGAAAACCCTAAAAAAAAGAGAAAATGTGAGCCCAAGAGTGAGAGAAGGGATAGAGAATAAAGATTCGAGATACTCCAACAAAGCCGTAGCTTTTCTTTTATATGAGCTAGCAAATCTTTTCTCTAATAACCTCAATCGATTGAGTTTTAATCCAATTGATTGAACTTGAATTCGAACTAAGAGGGCCAAAGTTGTCTCTCTTGTCAATCGATTGACACTTGGTTCTCAATCGATTGACATATATGGGTAGTCTCCATTCTCCTACTTCACGGATTTCGATGCTTCTTTTGACCTTTATGATCCACAGTTCTTGCGTAACCTTTAATTATCCTTTTTTACGCTCTTTAACAATCCAACGGTTAGAAACACCTGTAAACATTGAAACTACATAACCACCATCAGATGCTTTCATCGTCTAGCTGAATGGAGGAATTAAGGTGCGAAATATAGTCATATTTCGGCACCAATCATATGCTCAGATAAAGAGAGTCCTATTAGTCAAACAAATACCATCAAAAATCCAGAAAAGAAGCAAAGGGAAGTGTTAGTACCTACTCTAGGATTATCAATCAAATTGAGACCTTAGGCCCAACTCCAGATGCTTCATTCCCACGTCCTTTCGATCACTCTTATGCCAATTACTCATAAGAGGATATATATGCTAGTTTGAGAAGAGGAGGGGGCTGCCCGGTTGAAAGTTTAAATATCCCCAAACCTGAATGAAGAAGCAAACACAAAAGATGTGTCAGTGGCAAAATAAATGATAAACCAAGAGGAGTAAAAGAGCCAAGGGTTACTTCAATCACCGGCCATAAACCAAGAACGGAACCCAAATCCCCAACCGAGGCTCGAGCCAAGCTGAACATCAATACGGCATACCCCGCACCGCCCCAGTCATACCGATGCACATTATCCTAATTCCGCATAAGACTGAGTAGGGACAACGAGACCCGACCACCACTGGTAGTGCAAAGAAGAGTCTTACCCAGAAGAAAGAGGAGCAAGATATGAGCAAACATCAATGCCCGTGCAGGCTCAATGACAACATTCATGTCCTGCTGATTGGGATCCACAAGTTCATTTTCATCAAACAAGTTAGCCAGCTAGGAGAGCTTGATATTGGAGTCGGCCATATCCTGAGAGGAGGGGTAATCCCCGATCAACTGAACCACCTCGACCCCATCCGATACGCGAAGGCCAACCACTATTATTCCCCCTATCTTGATCCCTGTGATCATCGACTAATCCATTGTGGTTATAGTCATCTCGGCCACTAACATATAGAATGTCATGGTCTCAGGCTAACATCGTTCCACCAGGGCCTTCACGTAAGCTGCATCGCCCCTCATAGGAGAGCATGAAAGAAAGTCCCCAAAGCCAGCCTGAGCCCAAAGGAACTTCACGACCTAAGGGAGGAAGCCATAAAGGCACTAGAGGTAGAACCAACCTCCATGAAACATGATCGATGGCAAAGACTGCAGCAAAATGAAAAAGGTGCTAAAACCCGGAACAAATAAATCTTGCACAAAGGGAAACCATAAAAGTTTCTTCTTACCTTGCTGACAATCTCGAAGTTAGAAATGTGGTTGTACTATTGATGAAGTAACCTACTACGGGTCGCTTCGCCTTGCATCTCATACCAGATCTGGGAGGAACGCTGCACAAAAATAAGTTGTTCTCCTCGGGCACCATAAATCACCTTAGGAGCACCATCCTTGTCCTGCTCCTCTTCATTCGACATCCTTAGAAGGGATTAAGTAGCAAACGTTAGGAGAATATCAACAAATGGAAATCAAGTACTACAAGGTCGGGGATGGTAGGTATGCCTCATTCAAAAAAAAAAAATGTTTTGCAAACAAAAATAAAAAAAATCCTCACCATTTTGTATTAAGGTCATAAAGGCCGCCAGGGGACGACCTCAAACAACCGAAAAAAAAAAAAAAAAAACAAAAAAAACTCTTTTGTCCTCTAAAAAATTTTAGTCAAAAATCCCCCCCTACAAATGCACATATACTATGGGTGGGGGTGCATTCCAAAAAATTCTTTTCCAATAAGAGAGGGAAGAAGATATAATAATAATATATATATATATATAAAACAAAACAAACAAAAACAAAAAAAAATGCGCTTTATTTCAACAAAAATAAATCAAGAAACGCACTTTATTTCAAACCAAATTCATGCAAACAGTGGCAATCTGCACAAAATGAATCATGCATACAAAGGAAATCATCAATATCCAAGAACCCTAAGCACATTGGAGGTAAAAGAGATAAACTAAAGGGAGGGAAATATTAGGGCACCATTCAAATCACATTAATACCGATAAAATCAATCTAATAGTGCATAAATGATCGCATTCACAAGAAAAATCATCCATTTATCATCTAAATATGAGAAATCCTAGCCACATTGAATTAAAAAGCCAAAAAATTCAAGGAAAAATACCTTGGTTAAGAAAAAGTAAACCCTTGATCCGGCGTTGGATGCACATTTCAATCAGCAATGTTGAGCACCAGGGTGAAGTCGGGGTTCAAATTAAATCAATAGAGCACAAGAGAGGTCTCCCGGCTCGGTTTTGGAGAGGGTGAAAGAGAATTTTGAAAAATACCCTTTTCGCTTGGGTCCGGCTGTTTTAAACCATAGTGTGGCTTAGCGTGTATATTATACATGCCAAGCTCAGTTTTGCCAGATTTAACCTAGCATGTATAATATTCGCTAGGCTTAATCATGCCAAATTTGGCCTAGTGTGTATAATATACACGCTAGGCATAATCCTGCCAGGTTTGGCCTAGCGTGTATATTACACACGCTAGTCCTAGAACCTCCCGTGTACATAGAGGTTTTCCCCTTTTTTGGCACACGTCTCGAGAAGAGCATCGACTTCCATTCAGCCCGCCCAAGGATTGTGCAAAAACAAAAGGTTTAAGGGATTTGAGCATCCTCAAAACCTCGAACAAGCATCAAAAATAAAAAAATTAATGATATATATAATAAATAATCAATATAATAAATACAAAAATACATAAAACATAAAAATACCAAAAAAATATATATATTTATGACTTACCAAAAGCAACACATACTCCTAAAAAGCGTTGCGGCCTGAATTTACTAGTTGTGCTAAAATAACTTTGGCGCTCAAAGACTTCCACCCTGCTTCTCGCTAGGGTACCTGTGGCTAGTCAAATGGGGCAATCAATGCCCCATGTGATTGGACTCAAACTGTGGATATTCACGTCTTTGTATCACACCAGGTTTATTAGGTATGGGTCGATGTTATTCACTAAAAAGTACCACTTTTCACCTCTTAACCTAGCCTTTGCTATACCTTGAAGCTGACTAATAACTTTTGTTTAAGTGTGTTTGGTAGTTAGTAATAAATTATGGTGCTTAACACAAAGTCCATACTTTTGGTGCTAAGATGAGAGAAAATTCAATCCAAGAATGGTAGCTGAACTAGAGATTGATGGAACACCATGGTGGTACACACCATGGTGAATACTTTTGCATGTCATAATGGACCAAAAAAGTCCAGCAGATGAAAGAAGCATAGATGTGAGTGGAGAGAGCTAAAACAGTAGCATCTGCATAGCAACAGAAGAGCAAATGAACTAACTCACACAGTTGAGGTGCTGCCTCGTGTGGCTGAAAGTACAGTGAAACTCCCTCGCGTGGATGATACATGCAGCATAATAGAGCTTGCAAAGAAGTCACACAGCTTAGTGAAGGAAGCATCATAGAGTAACCTCTCGCGCAACAGTCGCGCACTTCAGCTGCAATCAATAGATAAAGAACTCGCGGAGCTCTCGCACACTAAGCGTTCAGAAATCCAGCTTGCAAAATTCTCGCAAGGTTCAAGGCTTATATCAACCTTGTGCATTATCTTGCAAGGTCAATCTTCACAAAGAAAAACATCTAACTCGCGAGGTTCTCGAGTAGCTATGGAGGAGAGAGAGCCCTAGAAGATCTCTCGCGCAGCTCTCGCGCGCCTAGGAGCTTCACCCTAAATCGAGCGAGATGTAAAGGCATCTATGCAAGTACCACATTACAGGAGATTCTGAAGCTCTACTGTGCGAGCAACCAAGCACTGTAAACTCTTTTGTGCGAATGCATTCAAAGCCTGAGTAGCTGTGTCATGATGCGAAGTCCATCTGCGCGAGTGAGCAAACTTTCCATGCAAATTCTTACCTCGCGAGGACTCTGCAAGCTGCGCGAAGGTTTTATAGAAGTTAAAATCAACTGCATGAAAAGCTTGAATCCGTCTGTGTGAGAAAGCAACATTTAAAAGCCAAATTGAACCTCATGAGTACTCTACAAGGCACGCGAGGGAATTATTGTTCAAAAGCCAACCTCGCGAAGCTCGGGCTCTCCACTTCTTAGTATTAAGTCAAGGACCTTTTGGGGATTTCCCCAAGTCTAGGGCACACATTTTGAGGCACTGATCTTGAGGTACACATTTCAAAGCATCCAAGGGTTGTAACAGTGCCATATCTGCTAGAAAAATTAGGGTTTACTCTTCTCTGAGCTAAGGTATTAGGGTTGAGGATATAAGCTATGTTTGTAACTTAGAATAGGATCTCTCCTTCAACCTCTGTAAGCTACGAGCTCGAGGAAGCTAAGGTTAGGGTTTGATCATTTCTTTTTCCATTTTTCTTCTCTCTTAGCCCAACGCTTGCTGGCTAAATCTTTTTGTAAGCAATTAGGTGCAGTTTTATTTAGTTTTGTAATGGGTCATGTAATCTTTGGGATCTTTGGTTGAGCGGTTGTGAACAAGGTTGCTGCCTTGAGAAATTACATTGTAGGCAATGTTGATCAATGGAATTTGCACTTTAAACGTTCATTCAATCTGTGATTTTCCTATTTGCCCATAGTTTTATTTAAGCTATAGCATGCATTTAGGATTTGGGTTAATTGAAAGGCCCATGGAAGCTTCTGCTTGTAGCCCTAAGACCATGGTGGCAGCAGCAGTTTACATATTCCTTATCAGATCCCTGTGGTGAGGATAACCTCTGTGGATAGCCTGTGACCATTAAAGTGGAAAGACTATAGCCCTAGGGTGATTCCAAGTCTAGATCTGAGAAGGATTCTTCTCCTCCGCACTTGTGCTTCTAGCCTTGTGAGAGGTTGCTGCAGGAACTTACTCCCCTTTGTTTTACTTGACCAATATCAGATGTTAGATCCGATCTTCCTATAGTAATTGTAGATTTGAGGGCTGAGTCATTGTAGGCCTTTTATAGCAATGACCAGTTGCATTTAAGTCCCTTTTTAGGTTGGATTTCCTATGAATGTTAGCTAGATCTGTTACAAATCTGGGGAGCTTGTAGCCTAGCAAACTTAGTGTCTGTAATAGTATTCCTGTTCTAATTTAATCCATTGTTGGAAAGAAATCTCTTGGATAGTATGTGACCATTTAAGTGGACAGGTTATAGCCTTAGGATTAATCCCTTCAAGTGATTGAACCTCCTCTATTGGATAGTCTGTGACCATTTGAGTGGACAGGTTATAGCCTTAAGAGGAGTCTAGATTGCAGGGTTACTTTGGATTCTTTTACCTTGCACATCAGCAAGGATTCCTACAGAAGAAAATTTAGATTTAAGTTACAAAACTGATATGAACTTAACCTAGTAGTTTACTTTCCATCATTTTATCTTTATTTTAACACATCACCACCACCACTTTCTTCATAACCCTTTTATTAGGATAGGACTGCACTTTATTTCTTTTCTTTTTAGTAGGTAATATAGTGTCGTTGTGACACCCAACTCTCTTTCTTTAGGTTTGTCAGATCAATAGCCAGATCAGGAGGCCTACTATTATAGCCCATTTTGGGTTCTAGATTAATTTCTCTGTGGGACAAACTCTTACTTATCAAAACTTGCTACAATAGCCCTATATCTTGTAGGTTGTGTGTATCTTAGGTTGCTATTTTCATAATCATTTCACTCCACTCTTGCATTCTGATTTTACCATCTCATCACTTAAATAACATCAACACCTAGAACAGAAACAATACCAACAGTCGATCAGCCCCCCATGTGCGGGGCTGGTTTATTCAGAATGAAACTTGAACATCAAACACCATCAATCATATCGAAGAGCGAACTTTTTTCCCAGCATATTGGGCTTTCACAACTCGCTCCATCTCGATCATGCCCAGTAATGTCGCTAAGCGCTTGGGGACTGATAGTCCTAAGGAACGAATATTTTTTCTGACATACAGGGCTTTCGTTTACTCACCAGTTACCATCTTCATGTTTGAGGTTCGCTTTGAATACTGCGGACCCATTAGCATGCCCTAGGCCTCTTCGGATGCCTCTTTCTTTGGCATTCAGTCATTAGTGATCAAATACCAAAGAGGGGTATCTGTACACACCCAAATTTGGCCCAAGGCCAGACCGAAACATACTTCGAGAAAGGTGCACAACCTAAGTTTCTGATAGCATCTCTTAAACCCTTAGGAATCATCTCAAAACCTTTAGTACCCTACCCTAACCCTTAGAACCTTTCCCGGACCAGTTTCAAACCCTCCGAAGCTATGGTTAAAGAAAGTTGTGCTAAAGCTTATTGGGACCCCCAGCTAAAAATAAATCATATACCATTGGAAAAAGAGCTTTCCCAACTTTCTGACAAGCTAAGAATCACCTCGATTTGAGGTATACACCGAAAGTTATGGTGATTCGAAGTTTCGGGCCTGAATCAACCCTACTTCACCAAAGGAGGTGGACCCTTCGACAGGCTCTAAGCCTCTCGAGAGCTTCTCGAGCACTGTTGCTATGCCTAACATGTATAATACACACACTAAGCCATTTTTAAGGAAATGTTGCCTAGTGTGTATATTATACACGCTAGGCCATTTTTTTAAAGAATTGTCCTAGCGTGTATAATACACATGCTAAGCAAAATGTGCCCCACAGCGGGCTCTGAACTTCTCAAGCATTGTAGTGTGTAATACACACGCCCCGCTTAGCTATAGTAACTTTTAGATTTTGCTCAAAAATGACTTTTGGGCTTTGACTTGTTGACCATCCCAATGTTTAGGGTGGGTCTCACTAGGACTGTTGCACCCCCATTTAACCTATTTGCAACCCCTAATCATTTGAAACCCCACCCTATCATCTACCATTGAAACCCGTTGCCCACATTTCCAAGCTCTCAAATCCTAGGAAATCTTAGGTCAGAAGATTACCTAAATGCTAACCCTATTAGCACTTAAGTACCCTCTTAACCGCCCTCTTTCCTATTAATAGAGAGTCACTCCACTTTGCAAATGGCTTGAAAAAATTCTAAATGAGAGAAAGATTAGAGTGCCCTCCCTTTTAGCATTTCATCCACAAAATTCTAGAAATGAGATTCACCCTTTACTATCCATTTCCCATAAAAAACCCTTGGGCATAGGTGAGAGTTACCCCTATCTTTCTTCTCTTACCTCTTAGCTCCCAAGCCTTAGAGGATTATAACCCATTCTCCAACCCCTCAAGCCATCGGAAGCTCATCAGGTGCACCCACACGAAGACCCACATCGATACTACAAGAGCTTGAGAGCTCCGGCTCTCCCCTCTATTCCTCTACCTTCTTTGCGTTTCCTCTATCCTTGAATTTGCGTTGTTACGCCACCGAAATCTCTATGATTACGGGGGGTGTAAGTAGGATCGGAGTGCCTTCGTGCAAGAGGAAGTGCTATTTTATTTTTTTCTCTTTTGGCCATAAGTATAGACCACTTAAGAGTGGCTTGATTAGGTGCCTAGCACCTTCCTGATCGATAATCGAAGCCCCTACCCAAGAGCCTTTGACATAGATCAGATAAGAGTCATATTTTTAGCACTTTGGTGCTCATCGTATCGATTTGGGTAACCCGGGACACAAAAAGCTCTGGGAGGCGACTCTAAACTTGTAGTAAAGAGAACGCATCATCGTGACGAACTCGCGAGAGCCCACAGATACACAGCTACATTAAAAGGGTCACTTGAACCGAGAAGCCAAGCCCCTAAGCTACATTAACACAGTCACTTGAACCAAGATGTCAAGCCCCTAAGCTATGTTAACAGGGTCACTTAAACTAAGAAGTCAATCCCCTGAGCTACTTTAACCGGGTCACATGAACCGAGAAGCCAACTCCTGACCTATGTTAACAGGGTAGGGGTCACCTGAACCAAGAAGCCAAGCCCCTGAGCTATGTTAATAGGGTCACTTGAATTGAATTGAGATTTAATAGACATACAAAACCAGAACATATATACGAAGCAGGAAATAAATACACAGATCAAATCTAGAATTTGGAACTTATTGAATCTGACATAGTGATTTTTTTAAGATTTCAGAGTACAGGGTCATTGAATTCATATGCGAAAATCAAATTATAACATTCAAAGAATTTCAAATTTTCATGAATAACATTTCTAGAAAGTATAATGTATTTTAGAATTCTAGAAAATAAGTAATTAGGCAAAGGTTCACTTCCCTACCTCAATGTTAAAACTTGTGAATAAACTGGCACGAATCAACACAAAATTCTCCTCAATGGTTCCTCGTATTTTCCCTAGAGCACCTATCATACATGTTCTAAGTGCTAAAGAACCGTACATGCCATAAAGCAAGTCTCATTTGCTATTAGAGGGCCAAAACCCAAACTCACAGAAGTAGGGTACCTCGCTGTGGCGAGCTATTGTGTCGTCGCGGCGAGGTGTACAGGTGCCATGTGACATACAGTGTCTTGCCGCGATGAGATTTCACAGAGCCACAATGGCTTGTAAAATCATGTAGGACTCGCCGCAGCGAGACTCAGGGTCACCGTGGTGAGCTTGATAGGCTCGTATGTCCTTTTGTCTTGTCTTCTAGCTTCGTAAACTCCGTTCTTCCCTCATAATTCACATCGTATAGGTGTAATTGACCTAATTTTTGTACTATCAAGTTAAATCTAAACCACTATCTTAATTTGATCATGCATGTAGCATTTCAAATGTCGGGAATCAAAGAATTAGGCTATTTAAGTCTTTTACATGTTCGATCTTTGGAATTTCGTTGCATGAAATTCCTGAATTGTCTAAGATAGATCCTAAATTATGAAGACGAGGTTTACGAGACGGAGTTAAGGCATTTACCTTTGCAAATTCTTTGTATGCAAAGTCTCTGAACCTCTGTGTGTAAATCTCTCGTTGTTTATGTGTCCAATCGTCCGATTTCTCGATCGTAGGAATTCGAGGTTCGAAAGGTCATTGCGACGATCAAAATAAGGGTGATTCTTTGCCACGTTATACAGTTTTCATTGAAAGGAATGGGGAGTTTGAATGGTTTGGGGGCTCCCAAATGAAGGAAAACATGAGAAAAAGAGGAGTTCTCTCACCTCAATCTCTATTTCGAATCCCATGTAGTTTATGCATCGGAGTTGAGTTTTATAAATTTGGTGTTGATCTGGTGTGTGATTGGCACATCAGGTATGGTGTACAGGTCTATTTCGAGGCCTTTAACTAATGGGTCTTGATTCTTGGGCCATCTCAAGGCCTTCAACTAATGAGTCTTGATTCTTGCGCATTATGGTTACTGGTTCAGCTCTGATCAGGGTTTCCCTTAAGGGCCTGTGTCAGTACCTAAATGACTCATTACATGTGCCCCATTACTATGGCACACTTGCATTTACATACCATGATCGATTTCAATTCAAGGTGGCGATCGTACTCGGTCACTGGGCACATGCACATACATGGTGTAGTGATTGGACCTCAAAAATTCTAGGGTGTTACATCCTTCCCACCTTAAATAAATTTTCGTCCTTGAAAATTGACGATGGTATTTGGGGATGGAAGACGTGTCATCAGACCGTATCCTACTGATGATCTACATCATCCAGTTAAAATCTATCACAAATGTTTCGTGCGAGAGTGACCATGATCAGAGATTTATATTACCGAAGATGATAATGTTTTACACAGAATTAGAAATTTAACCGATGGACTCGTACTAGTAGACATTAATCCGAATAGGATACTATCATGGTTAGTATAATTAAACCGTGTAATTCAAAATCCAAAATTACAAGCATAATGAATTTACCCTGTGCGAATGTTCATATATCGATATATTAAAAGTGTACTGTTCACAACATTTATTATTCTATAATTTCCGGCATTTCAACAGTATAACAAATTTTATAAGCTAACAAAGAACATGTAGTTTTTCCTACTATTTAATTCATCAGCAAGTAGCTATAAATTGCAAATTCAGCCACTACTAAGGAATTTAATTACTGATGACCGGTTTCACTAGTGATTTGTATGCTTACCAGGTTGCACCGCTAGCTATTTCTCACGAAATCTAGCACCAGAATTAGATTGGCCAACTCATGGACCGGCGCATCCCTAGTATAGGTTGAGGTGTACTCCTGTGCATGAGCCACGAACGAAGTGTAGCTGGTCGGATAGGCTTTCTCTACCAGTCACGTTGGGATTTCATCTTGGAAATCTAGTCGTTGGTGAATCAAGAGATTGTCCTGATACAGTGCTGGTAGCTGGGTAAAATTCTACTGTTGCAGCACTTCCATCTGCCTATTGAATTCGGACAATGTGAGGACGTCCTCATGCTAGGCAAGTGGCTGCTGGTGCTAAGCTTGATCTGGGGTGCGACTTGTTCAGGGTTTTCTTGTTGGGCACCTCCCGCCTCCTAATGAAGTTGTTGGTTTCTAAGGCTAAGTTGACTCCTCTTGTAAGTGAAACTCCATTTATTCTATATATATTTCTGAACATTGTCGGTTCTTAGTTCTTTGTCTGATGGCACCTTATACGATTCCTCATTCACATCATCTTCAAGACCCTATTAGCACTTAAGTACCCTCTTAACCCCCCTCTTTCCTAATAATAGAGAGTCACCCCACTTTGCAAATGGCTTGAAAAAATTCTAAATGAGAGAAAGATTAGAGTGCCCTCCCTTTTAACATTTCATCCACAAAATTCTAGAAATGAGATTCACCCTTTACTATCCATTTCCCATAAAAAACCCTTGGGCTTAGGTGAGAGTTACCCCTATCTTTCTTCTCTTACCTCTTAGCTCCCAAGCTTTAGAGGATAATAACCCATTCTCCAACCCCTCAAGCCATCGGAAGAGCATCAGGTGCACCCACAGGAAGACCCACATCGATACTACAAGAGCTTGAGAGCTCCAGCTCTCCCCTCTATTCCTCTACCTTCTTTGCGTTTCCTCTATCCATGAATTTGCGTCGTTACGCCACCGAAATCTCTATGATTACGGGGGGTGTAAATAGGATCGGACTGCCTTCGTGCAAGAGGAAGTGCTATTTTATTTTTTTCTCTTTTGGCCATAAGTATAGACCACTTAAGAGTGGCTTGATTAGGTGCCTAGCACCTTCCTAATCGATAACCAAAGCCCCTACCCAAGAGCCTTTGACATAGGTCAGATAAGAGTCATATTTTTAGCACTTTGGTGCTCATCGTATCGATTTGGGTATCCCGGGACACTAAAAGCTCTGGGAGGCGACTCTAAATTTGTAGTAAAGAGAACGCATCATCGTGACGAACTCGCGAGAGCCCACAGATACACAGCTACATTAAAAGGGTCACTTGAACCGAGAAGCCAAGCCCCTAAGCTACGTTAACACGGTCACTTGAACCAAGATGTCAAGCCCCTAAGCTATGTTAACAGGGTCACTTAAAATAAGAAGTCAAGCCCCTGAGCTACTTTAACCGGGTCACAAGAACCGAGAAGCCAACTCCTGACCTACGTTAACAGGGTAGGGGTCAGTTGAACCAAGAAGCCAAGCCCCTGAGATATGTTAATAGGGTCACTTGAATTGAATTGAGATTTAATAGACATACAAAACCAGAACGTATGTACGAAGCAGGAAATAAATACACAGATCAAATCTAGAATTTGGAACTTATTGAATCTAACACAGTGATTTTCATATGCTTTCAGAGTATAGGGTCATGCAATTCATATGCGATAATCAAATTATAACATTCAAAGAATTTCAAAATTTCATGAATAACATTTCTAGAAAGTATAATGTATTCTAGAATTCTAGAAAATAAGTAATTAGGCAAAGGTACACTTCCCTACCTCAATGTTAAAACTTGTGAATAAACTGGCACGAATCAACGCAAAATTCTCCTCAATGGTTCCTCGTATTTACCCTAGAGCACCTATCATACATGTTCTAAGTGCTAAAGAACCGTACATGTCATAACGCAAGTATCATTTGCTGTTAAAGGGCCAAAACCTAAACTCACAGAAGTAGGGTACCTCGCTGTGGCGAGCTATTGTGTCGTCGCGGCGAGGTGTACAGGTGCCATGTGACATACAGTGTCTTGCCGCGATGAGATTTCACTGAGCCACAATGGCCTGTAAAATCATGTAGGACTCGCTGCAGCGAGACTCAGGGTCACCGTGGTGAGCTTGATAGGCTCATATGTCCTTTTGTCTTGTCTTCTAGCTTCGTAAACTCCGTTCTTCCCTCATAATTCACATCCTATAGGTGTAATTGACCTAATTTTTGTACTATCAAGTTAAATCTAAACCTCTATCTTAATTTGATCGTGCATGTAACATTTCAAATGTCAGGAATCAAAGAATTAGGCTATTTAAGTCTTTTACATGTTCGATCTTTGGAATTTCGTTGCATGAAATTCCTGAATTGTCTAAGATAGATCCTAAATTATGAAGACGAGGTTTACGAGACGGAGTTAAGGCATTTACCTTTGCAAATTCTTTGTATGCAAAGTCTCTGAACCTCTGTGTGTAAATCTCTCGTTGTTTATGTGTCCAATCGTCCGATTTCTCGATCGTAGGAATTCGAGGTTCGAAAGGTCATTGCGACGATCAAAATAGGGGTGATTCTTTGCCACGTTATACAATTTTCATTGAAAGGATTGGGGAGTTTGAATGGTTTGGGGGCTCTCAAAAGAAGGAAAACATGAGAAAAAGTGGAGGTCTCTCACCTCAATCTCTATTTCGAATCCCATGCAGTTTATGCATGGGAGTTGAGTTTTATAAATTTGGTGTTGATCTGGTGTGTGATTGGCACATCAGGTATGGTGTACAGGTCTATCTCGAGGCCTTTAACTAATGGGTCTTGATTCTTGGGCCATCTCAAGGCCTTCAACTAATGAGTCTTGATTCTTGTGCATTATGGTTACTGGTTCAGCTCTGATCAGGGTTTCTCTCAAGGGCCTGTGTCAGTACCTAAACGACTCATTACATGTGCCCCATTACTATGGCACACTTGCATTTACATACCATGATCGATTTCAATTTAAGGTGGAGATCGTACTCGGTCACTGGGCACATGCACATACATGGTGTAGTGATTGGACCTCAAAAATTCTAGGGTGTTACATCCTTCCCACCTTAAATAAATTTTCGTCCTTGAAAATTGGCGATGGTATTTGGGGATGGAAGATGTGTCATCGAACCGTATCCTACTGATGATCTACATCATCCAGTTAAAATCTATCACAAATGTTTCATGGGAGAGTGTGCATGATCAGAGATTTATATTACCGAAGATGATAATGTTTTACACAGAATTGGAAATTTAACCGATGGACTCGTACTAGTAGTCATTAATCCGAATAGGATACTATCATGGTTAGTATAATTAAACCGCGTAATTCAAAATCCAAAATTACAAGCATAATGAATTTACCCTATGCGAATGTTCATATATCGATATATTAAAAGTGTACTGTTCACAACATTTATTATTCTATAATTTCCAGCATTTCAATAGTATAACAAATTTTATAAGCTAACAAAGAACTTGCAGTTTTTCCTACTATTTAGTTCATCAGCAAGTAGCTATAAATTGCAAATTCAGCTACTACTAAGGAATTTATTTACTGATGACCGGTTTCACTAGTGATTTGTATGCTTACCAGGTTGCACCGCTAGCTATATCTCGCGAAATCTAGCACCAAAATTAGATTGGCCAACTCTTGGACCGGCGCATTCCTAGTATAGGTTGAGGTGTACTCCTGTGCATGAGCCACGAACGAAGTGTAGCTGGTCGGATAGGCTTTCTCTACCAGTCACGTTGGGATTTCATCTTGGAAATCTAGTCGTTGGTGTATCAAGAGATTGTCCTGATACAGTGATGCTAGCTGGGTAAAATTCTACTGTTGCAGCACTTCCATCTGCCTATTGAATTCGGACAATGTGAGGATGTCCTCATGCTAGGCAAGTGGCTGCTGGTGCTAAGCTTGATCTGGGGTGCGACTTGTTCAGGGTTTTCTTGTTGGGCACCTCCCGCTTCCTAATGAAGTTGTTGGTTTCTAAGGCTAAGTTGACTCCTCTAGTAAGTGAATCTCCATTTATTCTTTGTATATTTCTGAACATTGTCAGTTCTTATTTCTTTGTCTGACGGCACCTTATACGGTTCCTCATTCACATCATCTTCATGACCCTCAAGGAGTCAGGAGATGAGACGGGCGTAAGGCATGGCGGTTAAGGGTTTGGGGTTAATACTCAACAATTGCTCACTGGCATAGATGATACCTTCTAAAACTACACGCGATGCATTAAGCTAGCGATTTTCATGCACAACAACCAAAGCTTGGAGAAGGGTGTCTCATCTTTTCCATTCATGTTGGAGGGGATATAGATTGGTTTGACACATGACCTCCAAAAACCACATTTTCGTTGGTAATTGAGCCCGTGTTATAGATTGGTTAGAAGCTTTACGACCCCCCATCATCCTAGCGACGATGTTATGGAATTTCACCTCCTTGGCGCGAAGTGGATGTAGGCCTTGGCTATTGTCAAATTTTGTGCGACATCCCATGGTGTCGGCAATGTCGTAGAGATTGATGTGGAAGGTTCATCCATCAATTTCTGTTGTTAGGTTCCCATAGGTTTCTCCCCGTTTGAGGTATTGGAAAAATAGTTTAGCCAAGCGAGGGTGAAAATGAGGAAGAACGGGTTGGAGTAATGGTTCCAATCTAGCTCGCCTAAGGTAATCTAAAGACCAGACGGTTGTGTCATCATTAACAAAAATATTCTGATCAGAGGACCATTATGGTTCAAATGTTTTTACGGCCCACCAATTTACAGGTTGTTCTCGGCTCGGTGGAGGTGCAGAACTCGATGAGGCCTTGCCCTTTGAATGCTTAGAGAGTTTAGGTCAAACTGTAGGAAGCTTAGACGTGGTTTTCTTTTTGGAAGCCATAACAATTTGGGATGAAAATGAAATGAAGAAGATTCGAGGGTTTTACCTCAATGCGAAGCAATGATCATGAGAATCTAGTTGATGAATTCGCATGCATGCCGATCCTTGAAGTTTTTGCAGATTTTGCATGGGAAATCGCTTATTTTCAGATGAAACATCCCTCATTCTTCACGGGAGAGAAAAAAAAGAGAGGGCCATACGGTTTCCAGATGTTGAAAATGACAAGATTGGGGGTTTTCGGGCCCCCTTGTACTTTCATCACTCGTCGCGGTGACCACAAGTTCTCACTGCGACGAGCTATAACCTAAAGCTCTCGCAGCGGCAAGCTTCAATCTCCCTGCAGCGAGGTGTATAGAAAACATGGCTGGTTATTTGTTGTATTTTGGCTTGCTGCACCCTATATCAGACCTCTACCCTGATGTACTATTGTATCGGGTCTCTAACATTGTTAGTTACTATCATTATCCCCTACGTATTTTGACATTATATATGCATTAGCGAAATTTGAGTGCTACACATACTCATTATAATGTGTCATTAAATCTATACCATAGGACATGATCGATCATTAGTATACCGGTAATAGAAAAATGGTTAACCTTAGTCAAATAGTCACGGGTATTGATCTCGAATTTCTACCTCTCTTTCACATGTCACTTCGGAAGTAGAATGGCTATGCCATTGAATTAGGACAAGTGGGATATGTTTTGTCCTCAAAATCTGCTCCTTATAGTCTAATACCTTAATTGGTTCTTCGATCAACGTTAGGTCCTCTTGAACTTCTATCGTTGATAGCCCAATACATGTGCGAGGTCTCTCACGCATTTCCTCAACATCATCACATGGAAGATGCCATGCACACTAGACAACTGCGAAGGTACGGCAATTCGGTACGCTACTTCACTCACTCGACCCAAAATTTAAAAGGGTCTTATGTAACGTGGTCTTAGCTTCCCACGTTTCCCAAATCGCATCACGCCATTAGTCGGAGAGATCTTGATGAACACATGATCTCTAGTCTGACAAAATGTGTGTGTGTTAAAATGATATACGGTCAGTCGAAACGACATATCAATAACTGATTCAAGTTTACCTGAAACTTGATGGTGGTTCTTTTGAGATCGACATAGATATTCTATCGACTCTGAGCAACTTTCAACCTTTAACGAATGATTCGGACAGTCTCATTCGTGCTTTCAATTAATTTGAGCTCCAATAGTACCCGTTCTCCAACTTCCTCCCAATTGATCGGGGATTTATTTCGGCGGCCTATAGTGCTTCGAAAGGAGCCATTCCAATCCTTGTGTGGTAGTTGTTGTTGTATGTAAATTCGATCAAGGGTAAGTGCTTAACCCATGATCCTTGAAAGCCTAGCATATATGCCCTAAGAATATCTTGAATCACTTAATTTACCCTTTTGGTTTGCTTATCGGTCTAGGGGTGAAATGCAAAATTGAACACTAACTTCGAACCCATCCCCTCTTGAAAATGTTGTCAAAACTATGATGTATACAGCGGGTCTCTATTTGACACAATGCTAACAAGTATACCATGTAATCGGACAATCTCTTTTAGGTATAATATTGCAAGTTTGCAGGTTGTATACGATGTGCTGTAGGGTAGAAAGTAGGCTGACTTGGTTAGTCAGTCCACGATTACCGAAATAGCGTTGGGTCTTTTCTGTGTCCTCGGCAGTCCAAGTATTAAGTCCATGGAAATATTTTCCCATTTCCATTCAGGGATTGGTAAAGGCTGCAAAAGACCTGAAGGGTGTCTATGGTTGACCTTCACTTGCTGGCAAACAAAGCATTTTGGTATGTATTCTGTAACATCTCTCTGTAACCCTTTCCATCAAAACTTCTTCTTGAGATCATGATACATTTTTGTACTGTCGAGATGAATAGCATACATCGACTTGTGGGCTTCATCTAGTATTGCATGTCTCAGGTCGATGTCATTCGGTATGCATAATCTACCTCTGAACAATAAGGACTCGTCATCTTTGATAGAGAAGTCTGGCTAATTTCCACTGATTACTTCTTGCCTGATAGCCATAAGTCCCACATTGGTCAGTTAGAGTTCTCTGATCCTATCACAGGCTGTGGATCGTATCTTAATATTAGCCATCAAAGCCTTTAAATCTTTCACCTCGAATGTAGTGCCACATGAGGCTATGCTCTTAAGTAAACTCCATCTATGTATCCTTGTAATGAGATGTGACAACTGAGTAGATGATTTTTGACTCAAGGTATCGGCTACCACATTTGCCTTTCCAAGATGGTATTGGATAGAGTAATCATAATCCTTCAGGAATTCCATCCACCTCCTCTGCCTCAGAATCAAATCTTTTTGGCTGAAGAGATACTTGAGGCTATTGTGATCGATAAATATTTTGAAGGTTTCACCGTAGAGGTAGTGCCTCCAGATTTTCAAGGCAAAAATGACCGCTGTTAGTTCCATGTCATGTGTGGGATAATTCTTCTCATGGTCTTTTAGCTACCTTAAACCGTACGTGATGACTCTCTCATGCTAGTATAGCACAACCTAACTCACTATGGGATGCGTTGCTGAACACTACGAATCCTCCATTGCCGGATGGTATGGCGAGTACTGGTGCAAAGGTCAGTCTTCTTTTGAGTTCATAAAAACTATGCTCAAAAGACTCAATCCACTTGAATTTGGCATTCTTTCAAGTGAGTTGTGTGAGTGGTCCAGCAATCTTTGAAAATCCCTCAACAAATCTTCTGTAGTATCCAGCTAGTCCTAGAAAACTTCTTATCTCGAACACTATTCTTGGTTGCTCGCACTTCACTACAGCATCTATTTTGCTTGGATCCACTATGATACTAGCTTCTGAGATAATGTGCCCCAAAAAGCTCACTTGCTTTAGCCAAAATTTGCACTTAGCTTGCATATAGCTGGTAGTCTCGAAGGAACTGAAGTGGTAGACATAAGTGCTGCTCGTGCACTTCTCTTATCTTTGAATAGATGAGAATGTCATCTATAATGACAACAACACATTGGTCTAGGTAAGGCTTGAACACTCAATTCATAAGGTCCATAAAAGATGCAGTTGCATTTGTTAGCGCAAATGGCATTGGGAGAAACTAATAATGGCCATATCTTGTGCGAAAGGTTATTTTTGGAATGTCTTCAGCTTTAACCTTCATCTGTTGATACCCTGGCCTCTAGTCTATCGTTAGCTTATTCAACTGCCTATAATCGATTTAAAGACGCATAGAACCGTCCTTGACAAATAGCACTGGTGCTCCCCATGGTGAAACACTCGGCCTAATAAACCTTTTGTCGAGAAGTTCTTGTAACTGCTCCTTGAGCTCTTTTAACTCGGCTGGTGCCATACGATACGGAGCTTTTGATACTGGCGTTGTGCCTAGAGCTAAGTCTATCGTGAACTCAACTTCTCTTTCTAGCGATAAAACTGGTAATTCTTCAGGGAAAACATCGGGAAACTCACTCGCAATAGGGTTATCAAAAATTTATATTGTCTCCTCCATTTGACCTTGACCTTTGATGAATGCGAGTTACCTAATACAACCTTCATTTATCTATCGCTCAACTCACATAGTTGATATGAGAGGTGAGATGGTCAGTGGTATACTGTGAAATATGATGAACTTTCCCTTCTTAAGTTGTAAGGTAACTAATTTTCTAAGACAATTGACAGTCGCATGCTGAGTGGATAACCAATCCATTCCAAGGATTACATCTAATCCTTGAATCTCTAATATAATTAGATCAACTATCATCTCATGACCTTCGATGGGAACGATGACTGACCGGCACACTGTGTCTGTAGTCACTGACTTTTTGGTTGGAATCGATACTGACAGGATAAATTCCATTAGGTCGAGAATGAAGCTCAGTTCTACCTTGAATTGAGGTGTTACAAAAGAGTGTGTAGACCTGGGTCTATCAACACTTGAGCCTTATGAAAACAGATATCGGAACACTTGTACATAGCTAAGGTACCTAATCACCAAACACATTTGTAATCAATTGAGTATTGAGTGATGTACACACAAAACAGTTCTAGTAAGTAAGGAAAATCCAAATCAAGAACAAATTTATTTTATGCACCTTCTTCATCTAAGATATGAGAAAATAGGTTGACAATCCATACGGATCAGACCTTGGATTACATCATTGCTCGTCCGGACATCTTGTGCCGATATCACATAAACTCGGCCTCGTACTGTAGGCTGTGGAGATCTTAGACTAGGTGTTGTTGTTGCTGCTACTTTCAATTTAGGGCATTCCCTAATCCGGTGCCCCATCTTTCCACATTTAAAATATGCTCCTGTAGTCTTTTGGCACTCCTCGGTCTTATGTGATTTTCCATACTGTGACCATACATCGTTTGGTGTGGAGGAGGCAATACGAGAAACATTACTAGAGGTTGTTGGTTGTGCTCTTGATTCACCCGTTATTGTCGGGTTTGATGTATTGAAAGACCTTGGGGGCCTTGGAGGTAAAGCTACAAAGTAAAGTGGCCCTGAAGATGCCATTGGAGTAGGCTACGATGGTGGTGGCATTAAGTATCTTGGCCTCTTACTAGCCTGTTCTAAGCTATGTGCTTGCATCGAACTCTTCCTACTTCTTACTCTTTCATCTCTTCTTTTAAACATATTGTCGACATCTCTCTTTGCGATGAGAGCTAATCGCATAACCTGAGCATAGGTGGTTGGTTCAAATAGTAAAATCCTCTCTCTAATCTTTGGCCTCAAGCCATTTGCCACTATTAATGGTGCGAACCACAATAGCCGAGTGAATTCTGACTCATACTCACATACACTCATTTGTCCTTGCTCTAAATTTTCAAACTAGATTGCCATTTGACGTCTCGCAGGTAGCGGGAAGAATTTTTCAATAAAGACTTTAGTGAAGACTGCCATCTCCAGGGTGTTCCTAGTGCTCAAGTTCTTTTGATGGACTTCCACCATGGGTTCGCTACACCCTCTAGTTGGAACAAGGCCCAATTCACCGTCTCTTCCTCAGTGCATCTGACTCTTTGAAGGACTTTCTTAATCTAATTTAACCACTTCTCGGCTTCCATAGGATCGGTTTGTCCGTAGAAGGTAGGAGGTCTCATTCTCCTAAACTCTTGGAATTGCTTGGTTGATGTCTTTCTGCAAGTACGGCCTTGGTATTCACCATGGTCTCCAATCTCTGTTGGTTATTCTCGCCTCTGGGAATATTTCCAATGCTGTTCCTCGCTCAAGATGTATGATTGTAATTGCCTATAGGGATCGCATTTGATCCAGAGGCCAATCCTCCATCATTCATGGTATCTCTAGTGTTCACGGTCCTTGGCCTTCCTCTTCTTGGTGGCATGTTGACCGGTCATTATCAAGCAAAAGCTTAATCTAGGCAATCGCAAAAGCCTAGCCTAAAGTACAATGGAAATCTATGCCATTGCCTTGATCCTAAGCCATAGCTTTAGTCTCCCATGAGACGTACAGCCAAGGCTCTGATACCACCTATGGCAGCCAAGGTTTTCTTACCACAAAATCCGTGCCATCAGACCATACACACGATCTAAAATACAGAGTCAATTTGGTATCAAAGTGCTTAATTTGCATCGTGATAGCTCAACTTTCTCAAAATGGATAATTGGATGGATCGGGCCATCAATCATTGATAAATTTACTAACGTGCAGAATCAAAATGAGCAAAAATACAGAAGTAGAGCTATAACAATAAGAAAATAGCAACGTAGAACAAAAAATATTTCCATCAATCCACCGGTGAAGGTCGACCTTCACCTAAACAGTGGAACAACACTATACAACTGTATTCAACATAACAATTTACTGTACTGTATAATAAAAGTTAAAAATTTCAACTTCTAGAACTAAGGTTGCTAAGGAAAGAACTCTTCTGGCAGTGCTTCCTCATCCTCGGGATTATAATCTGGATCCTCCTCTTGCTCAGGATCCCTTTCTAGATCAATCCCTGCAGCTGTGATGTATAGTTGAGGAATGAGCTACAGTCCAAGCTCAATAGGGAGGAAATAATGCTAAATTACCTTTATCATACTTCTTTATGATCTTGATGCATATGTAAAGCACCTCAAATTCATATCTTTTCAAAATGCATTTGGATTTCAAAACCAAGAGTTTCATTATAGTGTCAACATATCACATCATGAATGCAGAATAACATGCTTAAAACAATGCATATCGGGTCAAGCAATCATAATCAGAACTTAGAACAACTCAAGGGAGAAAGTCACGAATACGCATACAAGAAATCAAAGTAGTGTCAAAATGCCAAGCCCTTGAGCTATGTTAACATGGTGACTTTAACCGAGAAGTTAAGCCCCTGAGCTATGTTAACATGGTCACTTGAACCGAGAAGCCAAGCCCCTGAGTTACGTTAACTTGGTCACTTGAATCGAGAAGCCAAGCCCTTGAGCTATGTTAATAGGGTCACTTGAATAGAGAAGCCAAGCCCCTAAGCTACGTTAATAAGGTCACTTGAACGGAGAAGCTAAGCCCCTGAGCTACGTTAACAAGGTCACTTGAACCAAGAAGCCAAGCCCCTGAGCTACGTTAATAGGGTCACTTGAATTGAGACTTAACAGACATACTGAATCAAAACATATATACGAAGCGGGAAACAAATGCACAGATCAAATCTAGATTTTGGAACTTATCGAATCAGACACAATGATTATTTCAAGATTTCAGAGTACAACGCCATGCAATTCATGTGAATAAATCAAATTATAACATTCAAAGCATTTGAAGATTTCATGAATAACATTTCTAGAAAGTATAATGTATTTAATACATGCATCATTGGCACGAATTCGAGAAAATAAGTAATCGGGCAAAGGTTTTCTTCCCTACCTTAAAGCCAGAACTTGCGAATAAACTGGCACAAATAAATACAAAATTCTCCTCAATGGTTCCTCATATTTACCCTAGATCACATAACATATATGTTCCAATTGTTAACGAATCATAAATGCCATAAAGAAAGCCTCATTTGGTGTTAAAAGGCCAAAACAAAAACTCACCGAAGCGGTACCACGCTGCGGTGAGCTATAATGTCACCGTGGGCAAGTGTTGTGAAATTTCTATTGTGCTGATTTATTATGTGTGATAAAAGCAAATTAAAATTAAAGTAAAATAAAGGATGAATTCAGCATAACTAATATATCCTAGTCCTGCAAGATACAATAATTTGTAGCATGTTTTAATAAGTAAGAGTTTGTCCCACAGGGAGTAGGAATTTAAACCTAGATGGTGTATCATAAACCTCCAGATCTCGCTACAAATCTGGTATTTGTAAGAAGAAAGAGAGCTTTTCGGGTGTTCACTAGATCTAGTTAATCCATAAACAGAAATATAAAACTAATTAAAAAAGATGGACGAAGAGGGATGGTAAAATAAAGATCAAATGGTGAGAAATAGGTAGCCAGGAACTAGTTTTCATTGCAAATCAATTGAATCAAAGGCCTTATATAAAACTTATTTGCTACAATCATCCATCTGGTTACAAGCTCCCCGGGTTCCCCCTACAGATGCAAGGTATAGGAATCCAATTTCCACCAATAAATCGAAGCAATCCTAAGGTTATGATCTGCCCTTCTAGTGGATATAGTTCATCCTAGAGATTGTTCCAATTCAATGATCTCGATTAGAATAGGTTAACCATTACAGATGCTGTGGGGGCCAGGCTACTAGCTCCCCATTTCTGGTTGGCATCCACAGGAGTATCCAATCCAGGGAAATCAAATATGAAGAAGTGAAATATAGATTAGAATTATCTTTAAAATCCATAATTATGTTAATAACATCTTACAGCCTATTGAGCTCAAATCTGCAATCTGTGTAACATCCAATCTATTCACAAATTCTTCAAAGCTTTCAAAATACAATTACAAAATAGATCTGGACTGCTTATCTAGATCTAATCCAACATGCTGGATTAGGGAGAGAAGGGGGAAGAGAAAAAGGAAAAGTAAAAGCTAAATTAAACTTAAATGAGATAAGGAAAACCAAAGTTATTATATGGATTCCTGGCTAAGAAATAACAGCAGCAAGGAGTTCTATTTATACAGGTGCAATGATCCAAGTGCTTTCGATTGTAGCCAATCAGAGAAGAGGATTTGATGCTTTAATCTTTGTTTTAGCCTTCCAACCAATCAGAGAGCAGAGAAGGATCCAATTCTTTTGTGCTCAGCTATAGCTTCCCGCCAAATATTTTCTCCCAAAACAGTTTGCTCATGTGTGCAACTATCCCTGCTGTGGAGTTCCAAAATTGCCCCTGCCAATCACTAATAATTTACCCAAAAATATAACTCTAGCTGCATTTATGCAAATCAATTGCTTATGTGCAGAATTCTCTCTAGCTTTGGAGTTTACAACTTTGCCCCTGCTGTCCAAAAGTAATTGCCCAAAATACTCTTGCTGCAGCTACTACCAACACAGCCCCCCTTTTTACTTTATTAACTTTCCATTATAGCCCCTCATATAACCACCCTTTATATTTTATGAGTTGCAGCCATGTATGCTACTGGGAAAATCTGTAGCTTCATGGAGAAGATAAATTTCGAGAGGTTCTATGGTGTGCATGGATATGCAGCAGCTTCAACATGTTGTTGTGAGGATTGAGGGGTGCAACTCGAGAGGATGCATGGCTGGCTTTCAAAGCTTGAAAGATTGCAAGGCATTTAGAGGTTGTTGCTCGAGAGGTTTAACAGGTAGCTGAAGCTTGCATGTCGATAGGATCAGATGGTTTACCTATTGATAGGTTCAAGGGAGGTTTGGAGTAGCTTAAGGTCGAGAGGTTCCAACGCTGTTGCTCGACTGGATTGGAAGGTGGGGATTGCAAGATGTCGATAGGTTCAGAGGGTTTACTGATTGAGAGGATTGAGTATAGGTGCAAGGAACCGGAAGGTGTCATGAGGTTTGCTGAAGCTACATGTCGACAGGATAAAAGAGGTTCATCAAGTCGACAGGATTGAGAGTGCAGCTTTGAAGGCTTCGACAATTTGTGTGTGTGCTCTTCATCTGCTCGACAAGGTTAAGGGCTGGGAAGATGTCTTCAAGTCGAGAGGATTGAAGGGTGTTATTGCTGAGAAGGTCGTTAGGTTCAATGCTCACAAGGTCGACAGGTTTTGCACGTGGGGAGCTAAACTTCGAGAGGAATAATGGGAGGAAGGTCCTGTTGATCGAGAGGTTTGCTGGAGAGTGCAAGTGCATTTTGATAGGTTCCATTGGTAGCCCATCCACTCGATAGGATGCAAAAAAGTTGGGAAGTTTACATTCGATAGGTTGCCAGCTGAAGTTCAAAGCAAATTCGATAGGTTGGAGGTACTACATTCTTGGAGAGGATCAAGGTCTATTTTGCTGCTGCTTTTGGAGTTCTCTATCTTATCAAGATGGCAGGGAGTACAGCAGCATTCTCTTCTGCTGCTGGAGTGTGCAACGGATTCAGCATATATCTATATTTATATATATATATAGATATATAAATATATATCTGTAGCTGTCATGGCAGTTTCAAGTGAGCACATTTTGATGGCTGTAGATCCATCAATGGTTTTGAGAGCTAAGTGAGGTGTGCTGGGCTCCATTCGACGTGTTTCATAATCTATGGTTTAAATTGCTTGACAAATGGGCTGAACAGGTGCAGATCTACTCAGCATCTTGGTTTTCCAGCTAGGGGCCTTGTTAAGTGGTGAAAAATTCCACTTTTCACCTTATAACTTAACCATTGATAGACCTGTGAGCACACTAATAAGCTCTTGTTAAGTGCATTTTGTAGACAACAATAAAAGAAGGTACTAATGCAGAAAACCACTCAAGCATGCCCAAAAAGGAACTATCTCTCAGCACAGGACAAACCTAGCAACAGCACACCAGAGGGTAGCACATCACTAGACCCTTGGAGGGCGTGGCTACAGCAAGGCAAGGCGTAGGAAGTGAAAACAGGCTGAGAAAGTCCTATCGATTGGTCCCCTAAAATGTCGATAGGAGCTAAAAGTAAAGAAAGGAAGAATTCGTGCAGTTGAAGAGGTCTTCGATAGGATCTGAAGGCAGAAGAAGGATGAATTCATGTGGATTAAGGAGTTTGATTGGATCTCAAAACCTATCATGCAGCTGAAAGGAAAGAAGAAACCATCCTATCAAAAACCTGCCTGAAGAGTCAAAGGAACCTATCGAATGGTTTCTTGAACCTATCGAGATGAGAATGCTGGAACCGAAGTTATCGAAGGGTGATTGAGCCTTTCGATAAGACTGAAAGCAAACCTATCGAAATGGCAAAATGAAGAGTGGAACCTGTAGAAATGGTTTTCTAACCTGTCGAAGAGCTTTTCCGACCTGTCGAATACTCCAAATCAAGGACTGAGAAAGCAGGAACTCCAAGCGAAGATTCATCCTATGGAAACCTATCGAACGGATCTGAGAACCTAGCAAAAGGACCAAAATGCTCGATTCCAACCTATCGAAAGCTTCTTGAACCTATCGAAATCATGTGTAGAACTTCTCAGAAATGCAGCAGAGCACAAGTTGTACTTCAGTGGCCCGCTGCACGTAACTCGAGGCACTTGGTGGCCGACATGACAGTTTTAGAAGATGCCCTAGAAATCCCTAACTAACCCACATGCTTTAACAGAACTCTAACAAACTCTGACGACCTTCTAGAAAGAATTTTTGGCAGGAAAAACAAAGGAGAAAGCTATATATAGAGATCCCCAATTGCCATTGGGGAGGGATCGAGATCTGAGCCAAATTCTGGAGATTAGCGCCTACAAAGCAATTTCATTTCCCTCCTTTAGCCCAACCATGGTTGGCTAAGTCCCTTGGAGTAGCGAGGAGTGAAGTTAAATCTATAATTGGGCAAGGTTAACGGTGCTATTGTAGGTTCCTAGCTGCACAGACTACAGATCTGAGAGTATTTCCATTGCAAAGTGACCTTGTTTGCAATGATAATGTTGTTTTTAATACTTTAATTAGATTTAAATTTCCTTTGGTCCCATTTGGTGATTGATCAAATTTGTGTAGAGGAGTTATAGATCAGCTCACCCACTTAACTGGTAGACCTCTTGGATACCATTTGATCTCCCTGGATCTGATGCTCCTGTGATTCCTTGAGTCTGTGACTTGGGAATTGTAGTATTTGTAGTGGTTATAATTATTCTAATTGAGTCTCTGGCTTTGTAAAAGATCCCTAGGATGCTCTGTGACCAGTAAAGTGGACAGATCATAATCTTAAGATAAATCTAAGCTCAGGCCTCAATTGGATTCATCTGCTGCAATCCATAGATTCGATAAAGTCTATAGGATGCTCTGTGACCATTAAAGTGGACAGATCATAGCCTTAAGACAAGGTGGATCCTATGATTTGGAGTGGAATTTATACCCTACAGCTGTGCTTATAGCCAGCGAGGGAATTGTGTGCTCTGAACCTCTGTAGCATGATTAATTGAATCTGATTTCTGTGAAAACCAACCTCCAAGCTACTCTTCTCCATTTCCTGCATTTTAACTCTCTTCCCCTGCAAGATCTAAGCTCCTAAACTCGATCCAAGATAGCTTATGTTTAATTGTAGCTTAGTTTAAGTTACAATCCATTCCAAACCTCTCCCCTGTCTTTTAACTAAATTAGTAATAGCTAGGGTGCCAGATCTGACACAGATCCGAAGATTTGTCATATTTCTAAACCTCCCTGTGGACATTCCCTTACGATTCTTTTAATGCTTGCTACAACAAATCTTGAATACTTGCAGGTCTGTATGAGTGTGTCTGCCTAGTTTTATTGATGATTTTAGACCTCATTTGAGAGAAGGCAAACACACCAACAAGTTTTTGGCGCCGCTGTCGGGGAGGCAGTTTATAAATTGATAGATCTAAGTTTTGATCATATATTTGTAGTTTTTGTTTGATTTTACTAACTGCATTTTAAATTTTTATTATTTTTCAATGTTTTGTGTGCATTTCATCAGATCTAAGGCTACCTGTGAGGGGAGAGTCATTTTGGAGATTGATCTATAGTTTGCATCCCTCTACTCCCCTGTTATTTTTCAGATCTATTGATAATTTTTGTTAGAATAGTTAGAAAATTTGGTTGATTCTGTTTGTTGTGTTTGGATCTGTTCTACATTCGAAATCTGAGTGTTGTATGTTTCGTAGGAGAACTCTGCAACCTCAAATTATTCCACTAAATCCAGAGGTTGAAAGACTTCTCAGATCCAGATCAACTACACCCACTTCTGTTGCATTTGATTCTGTAGAAATGGGTGAGCAACAGCAGCCGAGAACCCTTAAGGAGTTTAATGCACAAGGGGTCTATAATTTCGCCTTCTGCATTCAATTCTCAGCTGCTCAAGGAAACTACGAGATAAAATCATCCATCATTTAAATGTTGCCCTCATTTCATTGCCTGACTAAAGAAGACCCCTATAAGCACATTGCTGAGTTCTTGGGACTGTGCACTACATTTAATATCACAGGTTTGGGGGAGGAGGCCACCAGGATGAGACTCTTTCCTTTTTCATTGAAGGATAGAGCCAGGACCTGGTTGTCCTTGCTTCCACCTAACAGTATTCAGTCCTGGAGTGATCTCCAATGTCAGTTTCTGGCCAAATTCTTTCCTATGTCAAAGACCAGACAGTTGAGGAAGGGTATCATCTCTTTTACCTAAGATCCAACTGAAGACTTTCATCAATCCTGAGAGAGATTTAAGAAACTCCTCAAGAAATGCCCCCATTGTCAAATCCCTGAATAGCAATTGGTTCAAAGCTTTTATCAGGGAATTGATGCTGAAAGCAAAGATATGATAGATGCCTCCTGTGGTGGCACCTATCTCCATAAAACTGCTGAGGAGGTAGGGGAGCTCTTTGACATCATTAGTGAGAACTCTATGCAAAGGGAAACCTTAGCAAGAGATCTAGAGCCTCCTAGATTGATGAAGGAGAACACCTCAAAGCGAAAGATATATGAAGTGAGTATGCCAAGTGAGTTGGAAAGGAAAGTGGACAGCTTAACTCTGAAATTTGATAGGCTGATGGGAGCAATGCAGTCACCTGTGGCTGCTAGAGTGGAGGAGGCATGTGCCATATGCCAGTCCCCTGCTCATCCCGTGGAAGAATGCCCATTTGCTGACCTATTTCCTGATTTTATAAAAGGGCATGTGGCTGCAGCTTAGTCTTATGGGCAGCAACCTGCTGCTGGGTATCAATGGAGGAACCACCCCAATCTGAGGTGGAGACAAGATGCATACCCCAACCAGTAGCAGCAGCAACCCAAGCAGCTCATGTCCTACAAAAATGCTCAGCCCTATCTAGAAGGTTATACCCCAGGGCCTCAGTATCAGCAACCCATGGCCCAACCTGTAGCTCCTCATGTACAGCAACCTGCACCTCCTCCAACTGTGAGAGCACCATCCTTTGAGGAACAAGTTCTATCTTCACTACAGAGATTGAACACCTTAACGCAAACTGTGCACTCTCACAATCAGAACATCAAAAAGATAGAGGACCAACTTGGTCAGTTGTCTGATGCTTTGACTAGGAGAGAGGGAGGAAGGTTGCCTAGCCAACCACAGGACAATCCACGAAGGCAGTTTATAGTGGGTGGAGTTTCCTCCACTTATGTGGAAGCTAAATCTGTTACAACTTTGAGAAGTGGCAAGTTAGTAGACAACCAAGTGGGCTGTGAGCCTGTGAGGAACTTGGATGAAGAAACTGAAGTAATTTCTACTAGCACACAACAAAGACCACCAATGGTGGACTCGCAGGAATAATCAGCTGTGAATAAATAGGATAATGAGGATCCTCAAGAAAAGAAAAAACTCAAAAAGAAAGAGACCCTATTAGCTAAGGCTGTAAGTGAGGGAGCAATCTCACATTTGCCTTTTCCGAAGGCACTACAGGCACCTTCCCCTTTTGATAAAGGGCAAGGAAAAATTGAGAAAATGATGGAGGCTTTCAAGCAAGTAAAGATCAATCTGCCTTTACTTGATGCCATTAAACAAGTCCCAGCCTATGCCAAATTCTTAAAAGACTTGTTCACTCATAAAAGACAGTCTAGGATACACCTATCCAAGAAAGTCTTTTCAGCATAAAAAGTTAAGCATGTCCTGTCCATTGCAACTCCCCCCAAACTTCAAGACCCTGGACTCCCCACCATCCCCAGCATCATTGGGGATCATACCATTGACAAAGCCCTATTAGATCTGGGAGCCAGTGTAAATTTGCTTCCATATTCAGTATATGAGAAGCTGGGCTTAGGCAAATTAAAGCCCACACATGTTGTTCTCCAGCTGGCTGACAAATTTGAAAGGAAACCTGTGGGGATAATTGTGGATGTTTTGGTTAGAGTTGACAAATTCTTCTATCCTGCTGACTTTTTGGTATTAGAAATGGAACCAAGAAAATGTGCTTCTTCCATACCTTTGATTCTAGGCAGGCTCGTTTTGGCCACAGCGAATGCCCACATACAATGCAGGTATGGGATCATGGAAGTGTTATTTGGAAACATGAAGGTTAAGCTGAACGTGTATAACACTGGCTATCAATCCTCTCCTGATGAGGCTTGTTTTTCCATTAATGCCCAAAAGAAGGTGATGCATAATAATCCACATTGGTTGGTGCTGGAAAATGCTTGATTCACAGATGGAAAATTGCACCCAGGGAATGGACACTGGGTGAGGAAAAGATCTATGAAAAATGTCAAGTTTGATGACCCTGAGGAAACCATGGACCTTTTAGACCCTCTAGATTAACCCCCACAGTCAGTATGTATCATATGTACAATACTTTGATTTTGTTTGTAGGTGTTTACTTAGTTGTTATTTGATTCTTTTTATTTCTTTGCAATAATAAAAAGAAAACAACAAAACTACCATTCTCAATACTAGACCGTCATTCTTAGCTGTCCTGAGGTAATGGGAGTTGTTCATAAGAGAATCTAATCATGGGGCACCACATCAGCTGAGCCTGCTGAGAACTGAGGCTGTGAATGCCCAGAAATATAGTTTTATTTGATTTTTAGAAGTCTTCAATAGGTCAAGCTCACCTTTTGATAGGTCACTTGGTGATTTCAGTAGGATGTTAGATGGTTTCGATAGGTACTGCACCTCACGACAGGTAAAACTAACTTTTCGATAGGAAAAATGAAAATTTCGATAAGTTCTAGATACCAATCGGGAACCTATTGAAATGAAGATTCAGTTGCCATTTAAACTGATCGAAAGGATAGTTCCACCTATCGAGATCCTATCGAATCACCCACTTTTAAAGTTATGTCTGCTATGATTTTGACAAGACACATGAACCTATCGAAACCATCTAGTTCATCCTATCGGAATCGTATTTCACCTTTTATATACCCGTCGATAGGACATTTGTGCCTCATTACATACCCTAGTTTTCTTTCTCTCGCAGTCGCTTCCCTCTTCCTTCACTAATTCCTCATAGAACCTTCAACTGTTCAGTCTGCCTTTTTGTCAGAACATTCAGCTTGCACATAGGAGCATTTTGCCCCTAATTTTGGAAAAATTGAAGCTAGGCAGTGCAATTTCAGTTAAACCCTAGGTATTTTGGGGTCAGTTACCTTCCCCCCATCAATCTGTCGATCCTCTAATTTTTAAACCTCAAACTCCACTTCAAGTTGGTGAATGCTTAATTTCTGAAGAGTAAAATGAATGAGCCGAAGGAAACTCTCGCGAACATATGTCGGAGAACAACTGCTTCCACCCCCAAATCTGCCAAGAAGTCAAAGCCAATCGACACACCACCTGTTAAGAGGAAGCTCACTGAGATGTCAGCCAAAAAGACTCCTAAATCTAAGAAAGCCAAAGCTGTTGAGATTCAGGAGCCTAGAGCTGCCCCTCTAGTAGAGCTGTCGGTGGGGTTAACTACCCCCAATGAGTTTGTACAAAAATTGACTCTTGTCCTTGAAACAGATTTTGATCTGGCATATTTTGCCAACATTGGGGAGTGCCAGGGGGCATTGAAATATTTGAAAAAAGAAGGTCTGCTACCCCTGCTTTCACCCCTGAAGGAAAATGTCTATCCCAGGTTAGTGAAATTGTGGTACCAGAACCTAACGAAGAAGGTGGTACCTGGCGTTGAGGATACACTGGAAATCTTGATTGATGATTGGCAGCTGACTATCGATTACAAAGATATTGGGATGGCTTTGGGAGTCCCATATCAATTTGACTCCACCAGAGCTGAGGGAGCACCAACAGGGGCCACCTTTCAGGAAATGGCTAAACAACTTACTAATGGAATAGTGGGCTCTAGTGAATCCTTAATGAGAAAAGACCTCCATCCTACCCTCTGACTCATTGATACCATTCTGAGGAAAAATGTCTATGCCTCTGGCCATTTGCAAGAGAGAAGGACCCCTTTAGTGGATGCACTATACTTTTGTTCAAAGGGGCAATTTGTGAATGCACCTAAGCTGATTTTTGAAACAACGGTGGACATCAATGATAAGGTGCTTAAGAGGCAAGCTTTTGCTAAAGGAGGTGGCCTGCCTTTTTGCAGACTCATCACATGTCTGCTCAGGACTGGAAAATATATGATTGAGCAATCTGAACCAATGGAGAAGCTGAATTTTAAATTGTATGGTAAGCGAGAATGGTCAACCAGCCACACTTTGATTAAGAAAGGCCAACCAGTTGGAAGGGAGGCGACTGAGAAGACAACCACTACCGTGGCAGCAGAGATTCCTACAGAGATACCCTTATCCACCCCTCCACCTACCCCACCTGTCCCTTTACCCACCCCTCCACCTACTTTGCTTTTTCCATTTGTATCAGTCCCCCCACCCATCTCTAAACCTGTTTTACCTCCACCCAACTCCCATGTTTTCCACCCTGACATCTTGGAACCTCCCACATTATCCGAGCTTACCCCTACCATCCCTTCTCCACCCAGTACCCAACCCATTTCTACTTCTCCCCCATCTCCAACCCCTCTACATCCATAGGGTGTGGACCTGTTCACCACTTCTGGGTTCACAGCCCTCATGACCTCAATTGTGGAGGATGTCGCTCATGAGTACACTCCACTTCTTGACTCCCCACACCCCACTCCTTCTCATTTTCACCATGCACCATCCTCTCCCTTCCAACATGTCCACGCACCAGACCCTTCAACTCCCACCAGGCCTGACACACTCACTCAAATCCTTTCCATCCTCCAATCCATTCAGTCCCACTTAACCATCAACACCGACACCCAGACCCTCATGAGCTCATGTCTCCAATCAATTCAATCCACCCTTATCCCATCCTCTTTCGCTCCTCAACCCCCTCACCTATCCCCTCCTATTTCACCAATACCCACTCCACACCATGCAGCTACCCAGCCTGAGGAAGTAGCCACACCTGCTGTCCCCATACTTTCCTCACCACAGGCCACTTTAACACTCAGCCCCACATTTACTGGCCTCCCAACAGCTGAATCCCCTATACCCTTCACCACCCCCCTCACCTATTTTTTAGGATGCCTCCACCCAAACTGATCCATGGGAGGATCTGGTTCTTTCCACCCCCTCCTCTTCTTCACTACACCCTTGTCCCTACCTATTGTCCTTTGACAATCCATGTACATACCCCCTTACCTCACCCTCCTGTGTGCAATGAGGGACAACCCTTACATCCATAGGGATGTCTTGAGAGGTATGGCTGCACTTCGAGCTTCCATTGAGGCCCCTTATGAGGAGAGGATTGCCAACATCGAATTCAACTCCGCAATATCTCTTAAGGGTGGTCTGAAATCCTGACTCATTATGAGTTAGAGAAACAAGTGATAGCGGCTGAGAGTCTCATTGCCAAATATGAGAAGCAGAATTCTGAGCTTCTCAAGAAAAAATTAGCCAATGCTTAGGAGATCCTCAAGGCCACCAAAGAACTATTTGATGCCAACCTGCTCTATGCTGCCAAACAGATTGACATATTGGAGAAAAAGGTTGTTTCCCTTACCTCTCAGCCATTCCAACCCACCCCTCTGCTGCCCCTGCCAAGAAAGGGAAGAGGCCTGTTATCAAGTCTAAAACAACATCTTCACCTAGCCCCCTACCCAACCTGTTGCCCCTTACATCTTAATGACAAAGGAAGAACGAAGGAAGACTGCTGCAGCTCTTGGATTGGACCCCACTGCCCTTTTTTCTTCTGATTCAGATTCCGATTCTGTTGTTGCTGTCGACCCCAAAGGAAAACAGCCCGCTGCCCAGTCTGAGGAGGCACCAAAGAGATAGCAACCGAGGGTTAAATCTAAAGGCCAAGCTCCCTTATCCAAGGATGAGCTGAAAAACTTGGTTGACCTCTATGATTGGCCAGATGACACCTGCAAATAGCTATGGCCACTTGTTGTTTTAGTTTCTTCCTCTTTTTCTCATATATATATTTGGCATTATAATACATTTTCTCTTCATGTAGATTTTCTGTATCTCTCTTCCCCGTCCCTCCCCCGTACCTCCCCCTAATTTCATGTTGTTCACAGTGGGGACACTGTTTAGTTTAGGTTTGGGGGTATGGCATGTATGTATGCCAATAAATTAGTTACTTTTAGTATAGCTAGGCTACAATGAAGTGTTTGGAATTAATTAGAGTAAATTCTCACTGGAATTTTTGTAAAAAGAGGATATTAAGAAAATAACTTTTTAAAACTAAATGAGCTGTAGTTTTAACATTTTTCATGAGGCATATACCAATAATTTGTGAAAAATAATTTTTGATGTGTAGTAAACCTGAAATGAGTGGAAATTGTGAAGACACACCCCTGAAAATGAGATGGAATGCCATACCCAGTGAGATTTAGGCCTGAAAAAGTTTCCTTGAAGAGTGCCTTTGCAATTTTTCTGCTCTTTGGACTAATTGGATCTAATTCTAATCACTAGAAGTTAGACAATTCCAAATTGAAATAGCTTGACAGCACTCATGACATTGAGGACATGAAGTAAGGCCATCCCTTGGTCAGTTTGAGCTTAAAATGTCCCACCATTGAACTGTCCTTGATACACACCACTTGAGCCTTAAAAATCCCAACTTTCTTTGAGGAAAACCAGAAATGTTAACCCAAAACCTTTAGACTTATTTCAGTTCACCCCCAATATGAGAAATCAGGAAGAGGAAGGAGAAGTGAAATTAGAGGAAGATGTTAAATCTGGTTGAAAGAAAGGAGAACACATTCTGTGGCGTTGTGGTATTCCATATATAAAAATAAATAAATAAAAATAATAAAAAAAAGAGAGCAAAAGAATGAGAAAGAAAAGTCATTTCATTGAAAGATTGAAAGGAAGAGAAGAAGCTGGCCACTTTGGCTCTGAAAATTCAAGAAGTAGATGGAATTGTGCTGAAATAAAGAAGGATTCTAGATCACCTCCTTGCCTTTATTATTTCTCAATTTTTAACCCTGTTTATCCCCCTGCTCTTTCACAAACCTCATCCTTAAGCCACATTACAACCCAATGAAAAGACCTTACTGATCTTAAATGGATTAAGTTGTCATGTGGAAATAAGGATTTGTCTAATCTATGGTGAAAAGAGATAGAAAATTTCATAAATTAGAGCAATGCCTATGCTCATGCTTACAGCCCTATTTGAGGACTATAACTGCTCTTGAGCTGCGTGACATTTTACACCCTTCATTGTTGTTGTGAGTTAACAGCCCTGGTAAGACTTGGGCCTGAAATCTAATTTGATGGGGGTAGTATCAAAACAGAATTCTCAAGTGAAGGGTGAGCTATGCATCAATCCTTAGACACAATGCCTTGACATGAACCAATTGATGATGAAGGAATCACTGCAAAAATTCATGTTTTAAGTTGGTGATTTTTTCTGCTGAAAACCCTCTAGAACTGAAAAGACATGATGAGAATTTCTTCTAGTTTACTGAAACTCTATTTAGCAGGATGTACTACTATTAACTAACCTTATTGGGAAGTTTGTGGTTACCTTCACTGAAAACCCTCAGGAGACTTCACTCCTCCACTAGGGATCACCTAGGGGTTTAAAAGGCTTGGCGCATATGCGAAATGCACCCGTGCTCCCTACGAAAGTGGCATTTTTATTTTCTTTTAATTCTCCTTTGCTCAGGGACTAGCAAAGCTTAGGTTTGGGGGTGTGTTAAGTGGTGAAAAATGCTAATTTTCACCCTATAACCTGACCATTGATAGACCTGTGAGCACACTAATAAGCTCTTGTCAAGTGTATTTTGTAGATAGCAATAAAAGAAGGTACTAATGCAAAAAACTACTCAAGAATGCCTAAAAAGGAACTATCTCTCAACACAGGACAAACCTAGCAACAACACAATAGAGGGTAGCACATCATTGGACCCTTAGAGCGCATGGCTATAGCAGGGCAAGGCGAAGGAAGTGAAAACATGCTGAGAACGTCCTATCGATTGGTCACTTGAATACGTCAATAGGAACTGAAAGCAAAGAAAGGAAGAATTCCTGCAGTTAAAGAGGTCTTCGATAGGATCTAAAGGAAGAAGAAGGATGAATTCGTGTGGATTAAGGAGTTCGATAGGATCTCAGAACCTATCGAGTAGCTAAAAGGAAAGAAGAAACCATCCTATCGAAAACCTTTCTGAAGAGTCCAAGGAACCTATCGAATGGTTTCTTGAACCTATCGAGATGAGAATGCTGGAACAGAACCTATCGAAGGGTGATTGAGCCTTTTGATAAGACTGAAAGCAAACCTATCGAAATGGCAAAATAAAGAGCAAAACCCGTCGAAATGGTTTTACAACCTGTCGAATACTCCAAACAAAGGACTGAGAAGGTTGGAACTCTAAGCGAAGATTCATCCTATCGAAACCTATCGAACGGATCTGAGAACCTAGCGAAAGGACCAAAATGCTAGATTCCAACCTGTCGAAAGCTTCCTGAACCTGTCAAAATCATGTGCAGAACTTCTCAGAAATTCAGCTGACCACACATTGTACTTCAGTGGCCTATTGAACGCAACCTGAGGCACTTCGAGACCGACATGACGGTTCAAGAAGATGCCCTATAAAGCCCTAACCAACCCACGTGCTTTAACAGAACTCTAATAAACTCTGACGACCTTCTAGAAGGAATTTTTGGCAGGAAAAATAGAGGAGAAAGCTATATATAGAGATCCCCAATTGTCATTGGGGGGGGATCGAGATCTGAGCCAAATTCTGGAGATTAGCGCCTGCAAAGCAATTCCATTTCCCTCCTTTAGCCCAACCATGGTTGGCTAAGTCCCTAGGAGTAGCGAGGAGTGAAGGTAGATCTGTAATTGGGCGAGGTTAAGAGTGCTATTATAGGTTCCTAGCTGCACAGACTACAAATCTGAGAGTATTTCCATTGTAAAGTGACCTTGTTTGTAATGATAATGCTATTTTTAATGCTTTAATTATATTTAAATTTCCTTTGGTTCTATTTGGTAGTCGATCGAATTTGTGTAGAGGAGTTGTAGATCAGCTCACCCACTTAACTGGTAGACCACTTAGATACCATCTGATCTCCCTGGATCTGATTCTCCTATGATTCCTTGAGTCTATGACCTGGGAATTGCAGCATCTGTAGTGGTTTTAATTGTTCTAATTGAGGCTCTGGCTTTGTAGGAGATCCCTAGGATGGTCTGTGACTATTAAAGTGGATAGACATAACCTTAAGATAAATCTAAGCTCAAGCCTCAATTGGATTCATCTGCTACAATCTATGGATTGGATAAAGTCTATAGGATGGTCTGTGACCATTAAAATGGATCCTGTGATTTGGAGTGGAATTTATATCCTGCAGCTATGCTTATAGCCTTAAGACCAAGGGGATCCTGTGGTTTGGAGTGGAATTTATACCCTGCAGTTGTGCTTATAGCCAGTAAGGGAATTATCTGCTCTGAACCTCTGTAGCATGATTAATTGAATCTGATTTCAGTGAAAACTAACCTCCAAGCTAGTCTTATCCATTTTCTGCATTTTTACTCTCTTACCCTGCAAGATCTAAGCTCCTAAACTCGATCCAATATAGCTTATGTTTAATTGTATCTTAGTTTAACTGACAACCCATTCCAAACCTCTCCCCTATCTTTTAACTAAATTAGTAATAGCTAGGGTGCCAGATCTGTCATCTGTCACAGATCTGGAGATTTGTCATATTTCTAAAAAACCTCCCTGTGGACATTCCCTTACCATTCTTTTAAAGCTTGCTACACCAGATCCTGAATACTTGCAGGTCTGTATGAGTGTGTCTGCCAAGTTTTATTGATAATTTTAGACTTCATTTGAGGGAAGGCAAACACACCAACAGGCCTCTCTAGCTTCAGCAGCAGCACCCTTTTATAGGTTGGTTTAGCACCTATGTAAATGTATGCACTCCCAAAGGCTGCTCACTGATGTTTGCTGAAGCTTGAGCTGCTGCAGCCTGGTTTCACGGCTTAAGTGTAATGCTGCTGCAGCTGAGGATATTAAAGCCTTCATTTGTGCACAAAGCTGAAGGTGTAGCTGTTGTTCAAAGGTGTTCGTCTGGCTGCATTAATGTATGCAGAGTTGAGGCTTGGGCTGCTGCTACTAGGTTCTAAATGTGAAAGTTGTTGTGTATCTTCTTCTTCATGTGTGGAAGCACATTTCTCTGTCTCTGCTCTTAAATGAATGAAAACTCCTCTTTAATGGCACTTTTAACAGAAAACTGCACTAAGGATGCAATTACCTCCTTGCTGTAAAACAACATTAAAAAGCAATTATTAACTCCTTGGAGGCTTAGCAAAAGCTGGGTTTAGAGGGTAAAATGTGGTATAAAATAGTGACTAACACACCCCCAAACCTAACCTTTACTGGTCCTCGAGGAAAGTGAAATTTAAAACAACAAACCTTTAAAATTAAATGCCACTTTTGTAGGGAACTCGAGTGCATTTGGCACATGCACCAAGCCTTTTAAACCCCTAGGTGATCCCAAGTGGAGGAGTGGAGTCTTCTGAGAGTTTTCAGTGAAGGTACCCACAAAATTCTCCGATAAAATCAGTTAATACTCATGCAACTTGCTAAAACAGGGTTAAAATCAAATAAAATAAATTCCACACCATGTTCATTCAATTTTTAGCAGATTCTCAGCAAAAAAATCATCAGTTTAAAACTAAAATTTCACTATAATTGCTTCACCATCAATCAGTTCATGTCAAGGCATTGAGCCTGAAAATTAATGTAGAGCTCACATTTATGTTGAGAATTCTGTTTTGATAATGCTCCAAACAAACTTGATTTCAGACCCAAGTCTTGCTAGGGCTGTCACTAACAACAAAAGTAGAAGGGTGCATCATTTCACACAACTCAAGAGCAGTTGCAGCCCTCAAATAGGACTGCAAGCATGAGTATAGGCATTTCTCTAACTTTTAAATTTTTTTAACTCTCTTCACCATAGATTACACAAATCCTCATCTCCACATGACAGCTCAATCCATTTCAGATCAGTAAGGACTTTTTATTGGGTTGTAATGTGGCTTATGCGTGAAGTTTATAAAAATCAATAGGTGGAATAGGATTCAAAATTGAGAAATCAACAAGGTAAGGAGGTGATTTGTAACTTCACAACCTTCATTTAAGCATAAGTCCATTTTCCTTTTTGAATTTTCAGAGGCAAAGTGGCCAGTTTTTTCTCTTCTCTTCAATTTTTCAATGAAATGACTTCTCTTTCTCATATTTTTATTTTATTTTATTTTTGTTTTTCTCTTTCTTTTTGTATGCCTTTCTTTTTGTATTTTTCTCTATTTTTTTTTTTTCTTTTTATGAGCTGGAATGCCACAATACCACCAAATGTGCTTTCTTCGCTTTCAACCAAATATCAAACCTTGCTCCTTTAACCTCACTTCTCCTTTCATTTCCTGAATTCTCAGATTGAGGGTGAACTGAAACAGGTCAAGGGGGTTTTGGGTTCAAATTTTCTGGTTTTTATCAAAGAAAAATTGGGATTTTTTTAAGGCTCAAATGTTGTGTATCAAGGGCAGTTCAAAGGTGGGAAATTTTAGGCTCAAACTGTCCAAGGGATGGCCCTACTTCATATCTTCAATGGCATGAATGTTGTCAAGCTATTTCAACTTGGATTTACTTAACTTCTAATGAGCAAAACTAGATCCAATCAGTCGTTAGAGTATAAAAATTGCCAAGACACTCCTCAAAGAAATTTTTCAGGCCCAAATCTCACTGGGTATGGTCTTCCATCAAATTTCTAGGGTTTGTCCTCACAATTTTCTCTCTTTTCCAATTTACTAAACATTAATTTTTGAAAATTCTTGACATTTGCTTCATGAAAAATGTTAGAACAACCACAGATTTCAGTTTTAAAAAGTTTTTAATTTCCTCTTTTCCAAAAAAATATCAGGTGGGAAATCATTTTATTTTTAAAAACTTTGTCAACATAGCTGCACTAGCATTAGCTTATTTCATTGGCATACCTGCCATACCCCCAAACCTATGACGAACATTGTCCTCAATGTTCCATATAATGAGTAACCAAGGGCAGCAAGGTAAAAAGGAGAAAGAAAAATAAGCAGAAAAATCTAAACTATATGCAACAAAATGCAAAATTGAATAGAAAAAATAGAAAAAATGGATACAAATACAGGAAAATTACTGCTAAAACCTAAAAAATAGCAAAACAAAGCTAGAACTGCTACAAAATAAAAGCTAAAAACTGAATATATGAACAGAAAAATAAAAGAACGGTGAAGCAAATGAAAGGAAACTAATGCTAATAACAAAAAAATAGAAAAAACAAAGTAAGAAACAGAATACAAAACTACAAAAATAGAAAAATGCAGAGACAAAAACATAATTGTAGATACAAAAGCAGGAAAACAAAATTACAAACTGGATAAAAAAGACAAAAATCAGTAAACTAAGACATACACTAACCTAGGAAAGAAAAATCAACAATCTAAAAATAGAATTTAAACTAAATTTCCTAAAACAGAAAAAATCCTAAGACAAAACCCTGAGTCACCTGTGCCAAGAGAAAACCCTTTGTGTTGTTTGTGTGTGTTTGTGTGTGTTTTTGTGTTTGTGCTGTGGATGTGTATGAATCAATAATATTTTCAAAGTGATGTAAGCATGGATGCACACAGTTAGAAACATGATTCATACTCAGCTGAGATCCATTTAATGGTGAAGAAATCTCGAAGGAAAATAAAATCAGTGGCTCCATTGAATTGCAAAACAACATATGATCCGTTGCTCAATAACCTTCATGATTCCTCAAAATAAAAGGCCATGATCTCAGCAGTTCCGAATGGGGGAAAATGAATAAAGGCATAGGAAAACAACCCATCTGGAGAGAAGTTTTATGCATTTATAATTTTTTACTTTTCTATGTGGTTTTTGATCAGCCTGGGCTCAACAAGAGCCCTTATGTGCTACTGTCGAAATATAATAAGAAACAAATCAGAAATTTTCTATGTGTGTTTATATTTTCTTTTATTTTTATATTTGGTTTTGTTATTTTAAGAGAAAAAAAATCAGCATGCTTTAAATGACAGTAAAAATTAAAGTCAAGACAAACACCAAGCAAAACTGCTGGTTTTTTAAAGAATTTAAAATTTGAAAATTAAATGCAAAGGAGAAAGGGATGCAAACTCAGGCAAATTAGCTCTTGCTGCAATCCATTTGCTCCTTCTTTGGCAGCTGTTCTAGATCTGTAAAAACTCAAAAACTACAGCAGTACCTTATTCAAGCAAAGTACATATAATAAGCAAATCAAAAGGAAAAACTCAAACCACTGCGTCATTCTTGCAAAGAGGCAAAAAGGTGGCAGCATCATTTATTCAAATAGCTAGGAGGCAAAGGATAAAACTCTAAAAAAAGGAGAAGTACTGCAGTTTAAAACAGGTTTTCTAGACAAAGATTGCAGCAAACATAAAATCAAATAGGTGGAATGCACTCTAAAATTTAAAAAAAAAACAACAATAAAAGCTAACAAAAATCAGATCTACAAAATTGAAAAAACTCAGATCTACTATCTAGATCAAAACTCCCCAGCCCAGCAGCGGCGCCAAAAACTTGTTGTAGGATTTCTAGTGTGCTGATTTATTGTGTGTGATAAAAGCAAATTAAAATCAAATTAAAATAAAGGATGAATTCAGCACAACTAAAAATGTCCTAGACCTGCAAGATACAGGGTCAGTTTGTAGCATGTTTTAATGTTTGTCCCACAGGGAGTAGTGATCTAAACCTAGAAGGTGTATAGTAGACCTTCAGATCTGGCTATATATCTGGTAATTCTAAGAAGAAAGAGAGCTTTTCAGGTATCACTAGATCTAATTAATCTACAAAACAGAAATATAAAACTAAGTCTAAAAGATGGAGGAAGATGGATGCTAAAATAAAGATCAAATGGTGAGAAATAGGCAGGCAGGGACTGGTTCTGATTGTAAAGCAATTGAATCAAAGGCATTGTATAGAACTGATATGCTATAATCCTCCATCTGGCTACAAGCTCCCCGGGTTCCCCCGACAAATGCATGGTATAAGAATCCAATCTCCACCAATGAATTGAAGTAATCCTAAGGTTATCATTTACCTTCTACTGGATATAGTTCATCCCAGAGATTGTTCCAATCCAATGATCTCAATTAGAATAGGTTAACCATTGCAGATGTTGTGGGTGCCGGCAGCGGCGCCAGAAACTTATCATGCTGCCCACCTTGCAATTATTATATGGTTAAAATAGCCAATTAAAAGGCATAAAATATAGGTGTATTGAATTAAGGTGAGCAACCAGTCCTGCAAGAACCAGGGCTGTTGCAACAAGTTTTAAAAGGTAAGTAAGGGTATGTCCACAGAAAAATGTGATTTAACTAGAGTAAATATCTAGATCTATGGTAGATCTGACACTCTATCCTAATTTAAACTAAACTAAAATAGGAGAGAGGAGAGGTTTTAGGTTTTGTCACTTTTACTACAAACTACAAAAGTTAAATGCAATTGATCCAGATCTGATCAAACAATGAGATGAGGGAAAATAGAGTAAAGATGAAAATTAAAAAGATGGAGAACAGCAGCTAGGGGTTTTGGTCTTTTACTAAAAATCAAAGGAATCAAAGGCAGTTTAGAGGACAGATTTGCAACAATCCTCCATCTGGCTACAAGCACAGGTGCTAGGCATAAGAATCTGCTCTCCACCAATGGATCAAAGCAATCCTAAGGTTATGATCTGCCCTTCTACTAAACACAGATCATCCCATAGATTCTTCCAATCAATTGATCTTGATTAGAACAGGTAAACTATTGCAGATGCTATGGGTGCCAGGCTACCAGCTCTCCATTTCTGGCTGACATCCACAGGAGTATCCAATCCAGGGAAATTAAATATGAAGAAGTGACATATAGATTAGAATTACCTTTAAAAACCATAATTACATTGTAATAATATAACTAGCAATCCTATTGTGCCCAGATTTGCAATATGTGCAACATATAATTCCTTACAAGCCTCTAAAACTCTCGATTTACAGCTCAAGACCTCACCCTAACTACTAAAAAGAGTTTAGCCAACCATGACTGGCTAAAGAGAGAATGGGAGAAGAAGGAAGAGAGAGGGAGTATTTTGGAGGAAAAATAGATCTCAAACTATGCTTTGGTTCTCTCAAATTCTGAATGGTTCTTCTGTAAAACTTATCTTCTATTTATACCTTCTTCCACTGTCTCAGATCTGTTTCAGCCAATCAGAGCCGAAGAAAATAATTTTGTTATTCAGGGCTGCTGATGTGGCTGATTTCTCTTCTAGAAACTCTTCTCCCATTGGTCCACAATCGATAAATACACATGAGGCAATTAGGGTTTCTAGTCATAATCAGTTGAGTTCCAAAAATACCCCCAGGGGTCGCTAACATGCTCTGGGATGTGTGCACAAAATTCAGAAGTTGGTAGTTGTTGCAAAAGGGGCCTTGGGAAGTTCCTCATTCGAGTGTTGAGAGGTTCAGAGAACCTCTCGACAGGTTCTTAGCCTGCTTGCTCTTCATTTCGATAGGTTTGGAAACCACTCGAGGAGTTGAAATGTATTAGTCGATAAGATTGGATGACTAGTCGATAAGATCAGTGTGGCTTTCGATAGGATTGAAAACATCTCGATAGGATTGGCAACCCTTTTCACCTTGCTGTCCATTTCTCCATTCATCCTCTTGGTAGGTTATAACCAACTTGTTGACTTGTTATACAATCTACCACTGAGCTCTCGACAGGTTGCCTTGGACTGCTAGACAGGTTCAGTTGAACCTCTCGAGATGTACTTGGAACCTCTTGACTTCTCCTGCACCTTCAGGTAAGGTGTCGACAGGATCTTTTGTTGCACTTCTAACTTCTCGACAGGATCTGCCATCCTCTCGATCTCTTCACTATTTCACTTTAGAACTTCTCGACAGCTTGGCTCCTGCACATCACAACCTCTCGACGGGCTATAGTATAATTCTAGAACCTCTCGACAGGTACTGGGGAGCTCTCGATAGCTTCGCGTATAACATCCAACCTCTCGACAGCTTCATGGAACCTCTTGATATGTTGACTTTTGAGCATCAGATCCTCTCGACAACTAGAGCTGACCTCTCGACAAGTTTACTCTTGTGCTTCCACTGCTGCCACACATCTCTAGTTTGCTCTTCTTCCTTTGTTCAACACTCAACCACCTCTTGGTGGATTCAATCCTCATTCCTTGCAACTGCACTCAGCCTTAAGCCTTCCCAGTTGGGCTAAAGTCAATCTCATGAACTTCTAAGGCTCTTGTGGACTGCTTGATTGGCTGACCTTTGGGTTGTAACGTCACATGTTGAGCAGCAAATTGCTTCTTTAGCTATTTTAAGCGGATGTCTGCACTAAGCTTGTAATTTATTGCTTATCTACAGAATACACTCAAAACACATTATTAGTCAGCTCAAAGGTTCACCAAAGGTTAAGTTAGGAGGTGAAAAATAGTATTTTTCACTGCTTAACACACCCCAAAACCGAAGCTTTGCTAGTCCTTGTGCAAAGGAGAAAGTAAAAATAATTATTAAAAATAAGAAATGCCACTTTTGTAGGGAACACAGATGCATTTAGCATATGCATCAAGCCTTTCAAACCCCAAGGTGGTCCCTAGTGGAGGAGTGAAGTCTCCTGAGGGTTTACAGTGAAGTTACCCACAAACTTCTCCAATAAAATTAGTTAATATTAATGTAGCAAATTATGAAAAAATTTAGGTAACATAAAATTCATTCCACACCTTGTCCATTGTATTTTAGAGGATTTTTATCAAAAACATGGCAGTTTAAAACTAAAATACTCCTGTGCCACCCGACAATTATTATATGGTTAAAATAGCCAATTAAAAGGCATAAATTATTACGTGGGTTCGATCCTCGGCAGCGGCGCAAAAAACAAGCTGCATAATTTCTATTGTGCTTATTTATTATGTGTGATAAAAGAAAATTAAAATCAAAGTAAAATAAAGAATGAATTCAGCACAACTAAAATATCCTAGACTCGCAAGATACAGGGTAAATTTGTAGTATGTTTTAATAAGAGTTTGTCCCACAAGGAGCAGTGATCTAAACCTAGAAGGTGTATAGTAGACCTTCAGATCTGGCTACAGATCTAGTAATTCTAAGAAGAAAGAGAGCTTTTCGGGTGTCACTGGATCAAATTAATCTAGAAAACAGAAATACAAAACTAAGTCTAAAAGATGGAGGAAGATAGATGGTAAAATAAAGATCAAGTGGTGAGAAATAGGCAACAAGGGACTGGTTCTCATTGCAAATCAATTGAATCAAAGGCATTGTATAGAACTGATTTGCTACAATCCTTCATCTAGCCACAAGCTCCCCGGGTTCCCCCAACAGATGCAAGGTATAAGACACCAATCACCACCAATGAATCGAAGCAATCCTAAGGTTATGATATGCCCTTCTACTGCATATAGTTCATCCCAGAGATTGTTCCAATTCAATGATCTCGATTAGAATAGGTTAACCATTATAGATGCTGTGGGTGCTAGGCTACCAGCTCTCCATTTCTGGGTGGCATCCATAGGAGTATCCAATCTAGGAAAATCAAACATGAAGAAGTGAAATATATATTAGAATTACCTTTAAAATCCACAATTACTATAATAACATCTTACAGCCTATTGAGCTCAGATCTGCAATCTGTGCAACAAATCTTTGAAGCTTTTAAAATACAATTACAAAATAGATATGGATTGCTTATCTTGATCTAATCCAACATGCTGGATTAGGGAGAGAAGGAGGAAGCGAAAAAGGAAAAGTAAAAGCTATACTAAACCAAATTGAGCTAAGAAAAACCAAATTTATTCTATGGATTCCTTACTGAGAAATTACAGCAGCAAGGAGTTTTATTTATACAAGTGCAGTGATCCAGGTGCTTTGGATTGTAGCCAATCAGAGGAGAGGATTTGATGCTTTAATCTCTGTTTTAGCCTTCCAACCAATCAGAGAGCAGAGAAGGATCCAATTTTTTTGTGCTCAACTATTGCTTCCCGCCAAATTTTTTCTCCCAAAACAATTTCCACATGTGGGTAGCTATCCCTGCTGCGGAGTTTCGAAATTACCCTTACCAATCACTATTATTTTACCCAAAAATATAACTCCAACTGCATTTCTGCAAATCAATTGCTTATGTGCAGAATTCTCTCATGCTTTGAAGTTTCCAACTTTGCCCTTGCCGTCCAAAAATAATTGCCCAAAATACTCTTGCTGTAGCTACTACCAACATAGCCCCCCTTTTTGCGCTATTAACTTTCCATTATAGCCCCTCATATAACCAGCATTTATATTTGATGAGTTACAGCCATGTATGCTACTGGCAAAATCTACAGCATCATGGAGAAGATGAATTTTGAGAGATTCTGTGGTGTGCATGGATATGCAGCAGCTTCTGCATGTGGTCGTGAGGATTGAGGGGTGCAACTCGAGAGGATGCATGGCTGGGTTTCAAAGCTCGACAGGTTGCAAGGCACTTAAAGGCTGCTGCTTGAGAGGTTTAGCAAGTAGCTGAAGCTTGCATGTCGATAGGATTAGATGGTGTACCTGTCGACAGGTTTAAGGGAGGTTTGGAGCAGCTTAAGGTCATGAGGTTCAAAGGTTGCTGCTCGACCGGATTGAAAGGTGGGGATTGCAAGATATCGACAGGTTTGAAGCGTTTGCTGATCGAGAGGATTGAGTATAGGTGTAGGGAAGCTGAAGGTGTCGTGAGGTTTGCTGAAGCTACAAGTCAATAGGATCAAAGAGGTTCTTCAAGTCGACAGGATTGAGAGTGCAGCTTTGAAGGCTTCGACAAGTTGTGTGTGTGCTCTTCATCTGCTCGACACGTTTAAGGGCTGGGAAGATGTCTTCAAGTCGAGAGGATTGAAGGGTGCTATTGCTGAGAAGGTCGTTAGGTTCAATGCTCACATGGTCGATAGGTTTTGCATGTGGGGGAGTTGAACTTTGAGAGGATTAATGGGAGGAAGGTCCTGCTGATCAAGAGGTTTGCTGAAGATTGCAAGTGCATTTTGAGAGGTTCCATTGGTAGCCCATCCACTCGATAGGATGCAGAAAAGCTAGGGAGTTTGCATTTGATAGGTTGCCAACTGAAGTTCAAAGCAAATTCAACAGGTTGGAGGTGCTTGGAACTACATTCTTTGAGAGGATCAAGTTCTGTTTTACAGCTGCTCTTGGAGTTCTCTATCTTATCAAGATGGCAGGGTCTGCAGCTGCATTCTCTTCTACTGCTAGTGTGTGCATCTTATTCAACATATATGTATATATATATATCTATATATATCTACAGCTGTCATGGCAGTTTCAAGTGAGCACATCTTGATGGTTGCAGGTCCATCAATGGTTTTGAGAGGTAAGTGAGGTGTGCCGGGCTCCATTCGACGTGTTGCATAAGCTATGGTTTGAACTGCGTGAAAAATGGGCTGAACAGGTGCACCCTTTTATGGGTTGGTTCAGCACCTATGTAAATGTATGCACTCCTAAAGTCTGCTCACTATTGTTTGTTGAAGCTTGAGCTGCTACAGCCTAGTTTCACTGCTTAAGTGTAATGCTGTTGCAACTGAAGATATTGAAGCCTTCATTTGTGCACAAAGCTAAAGGTGTAGCTGCTCTTCAAGGGTGTTCGTCTGGCTGCATTAATGTATGCAGAGTTGAGGCTTGGGCTGTTGCTACTAGCTTCTAAATGTGAAAGCTACTGTGTCACTTCTTCATGTGTGGAAGCACATTTCTTTGTGTCTGCTCTTAAATAATTGAAAACTCCTCTTTAATGGCACTTTTAACTGAAAACTGCACTAAGGATGCAATTGCCTCCATGCTGCAAAACAACATTAAAAAGCAATTATTAACTACCCGGAGGCTTAGCAAAAGCCAGGTTTAGAGGGTAAAATGTGGTATAAAACAGTGACTAACAACGAGGTGTACAAGTGGCATGTCACATACAATGTCTCACCGTGGCGATATTTCATAGAGCCACAGTGGCCTGTAAAACCATGTAGCACTCATTGCGGTGAGTGCTTCAGAACAGTTATCATTACGGCGAGACCCAGGGTCGCTGTGGCGAGCCTGATAGGCTCGTATGTCCTTTTGTCCCCTCTTCTAGCTTCGTAAACTCCATTCTTCCCTCATAATGCACATCCTATAGGGGTAATTGACCTAATTTTTAAATGATCAAGATAAATCTAAACCTCTATCTTAATTTGATCGTGCATGCAATGTTTCGAACATCGGGAATTGAAGAATTTCAATTTTAAGTCTTTTACACCTCCGATCTTTGGAATTTCGTTGCATGAAATTCCTGAACTATCTAAGATAGATCCTAAATTAAGACGACGAGGTTTACGAGTTACGATGAAGGCATTTACCTTCATGGATTCTTCGCATGTGAAGTCCCCGATCCTCTATGTGTAAATCTCTCATTGTTTATGTGTCCAATCATTCGATTTCTCGATCATAGGAGTTCGAGGTTCAGAAGGCCATTACGAGAATAGCAATAGCAGTGATTCTTTGCCGCATTATCTAGTTTTCTTTGAAGGGAGTTTGAATGGTTTGGGGGTTCTCAAATGAAGGAAAATAAGAGGAAAAGAAAAGGAGTTCTCTCACCCCATTCTCTGTTTCGAGTCTGATGCAGTTTGTGTGTGGGAGTTGAGTTTTATAAATTGGGTGTTGATTCAGTGTGTGATTGGCACACCAGGTATGGTATACAGGTCTATTTTGAGGCCTTTAACTAACGGGTCTTGATTCTTGGGCCATCTCAAGGCGTTCAACTAATGAGTCTTGACTCTTAGGGCTTATGCTTACTGGTTCAGCTCTTATCAGGGTTGCTCCCAAGGTCCTGTGTCAGTACCTATACAACTCATTACAAGTGCCCCATTACTATGGCCCCCTTGCATCTACATACCATGATCGATTTTGATCCAAGGTGTTGATCATACTCGGTCATTGGGCATGTGCACATACACGACGTAGTGATTGGACCTAGAATATTCTAGGGTGTTACAGATCGTAACAGCATCGATGATTGAAGTTCTCTTGGTGTCAAATTGGAAAAAAAATTTCTTCAGTGAAGAGAAGGACCTAAGAGTTTTGATGGTGACTAAGGTCTTTCTGAAAATGGAAAGCAACTGAATAGAGGACTCTTTCTCTCTTTGCTCTTTTCTTTTAATACAAAACTCTCGGGAGTTCTATTTCTACATGTGTCATTTTTCTTTGTACAATATTGGAGTTGATTTGGTGTTAAGCTAGCACATCAAGAATCGGTGTATAGGCCCTTATCATAGAGTCCAAAATAGAGTCTAAAATTCACTCAACCAGGCTTGATCCCTGAACCTCTTCCTTACAAACCAAGCTTTTAACCATTGTGCCATCACGTGGCTTCTATAAGTATTCACACAATATATACATGGGTCTTTTCACACCAAGATGTACATCTTTAATAATAGACAGTTTGAAATTTAGGATGTTACATCCTCCCCCCTTAAAGGAATTTCCGTCTTCGAAAATTCACTACGTGACTTTTGGTATGCCTGACTCAATAGATGTTTGAAAGTTCTATTGGTTCATTTTCGAAAACACAACATTCACTTTATTTAACATCAAAATGTAACGATCATTCAAAAGTTTGACTACCACATCCACAATTAATTAGTGAAACATATACACAACCAAATAGCTTACCGCTCCAAAACTTTGGACAACCACTGTAACATCCAGAAAATTCTGCACCCGAACACACCCGACTTCCTGTGCTTATCTGACAAGGTATACGCCTTGAAATTCAGAGTATTATGTGTATTGCTAAGGGTTCATATAAATATTCAGGTGAACAATTGTACAAGCCACTTGATGGCATGGTGGTTAGGGGATTAGGTTCTAAGCAGGACGTCCGGGGACCAAAACCTGCTAAGGGAAGTTTTAGATTGCATTTTTGGAGCTTTGGATAGAAGCATATACACCGATTCTTGGTGTGCCCGCTTAACACCGAATCAACTCCCATAATTATAAAAGCCAAACTCATGCAGAATTAAACTATTTGAGTGCGAATTCGTTGAGGGAGAAAGAAAGAGCAGAGAGAAGAGAGAGTTCCATCCTCTTCTTCTTCCCTTTATAAGACATTTCAACCATTGATTTCCATCCTAAATCCCTCTTTTGAACTTGAAGAACCCTTCATTCCATTCTCATCGAAAGAATCCTTGGTTCTTGAACACCGTTACGATCAAAGAGAAGAGACAATAGAATCATAAAACAAACAAACGATCATGGACTCGCATGTGTGATTACGAAGGTGAGTGTCGTAGAGTGATGATATGAAGATTCATTTATGAAACTTAGGTTTGATTTCAGTGTATTTGGATTGCATGCGAAGAGTTTTGTGGAAGGGATCGAAGTCGGACAAACAGGAGTTTTGGTGCCAATATCCATTGATATCGATCATCTTGAACTTTGCATGCACCATTTTAGAAGATAAGATTGATGAATCAATAATGTAAATTTTGAGATTTAACTTGATTGTATTTTGTAAGATTTGATTATTAAGAAAAATTGAAATTTCAAAAATTAGAACAAGAGCGAAAATCGCACTGTCGCTCGAGCGAGATTGGAAGCCGCTCGAGAATCGAACAAAAGACTTGCTAAAGGATTCGCTCGAGAAAATTTTCTATAGAAAATAGGCTAAAAAGTTTGGGATAAACTCACTCTCGCAAGGTTTAAAGGTGCCACAAGGAATTTGACAGGTCGTTCGAGCGACTTTGGAAGTCGCTTGAGCGAATTGTATAATTTTAGTCTACTCTCAAATTTGATTGGTAAAACCTACGAGACTTCGATTTTTTTTTATCTATTAGTTTGTGACAAGTGGTTTATGAATGCATTGTAGGCCTTGATAAGCTTGAAGTCATCAATAAAGATAGCCTATTTGACTTCGTGTGACATCAAAACCAGGGTAGGAAAATTTCACTACATAATTGCATTTGATTTCGATCCGTTGATTTCATGATTAGAATTTAAATGATCCCTTGAATACCGAGCTTGCATTTCAAAATTTGAGCTTGAGCATAGACTCTTGATTTTGAATTCAAACTTTGAAATGAAAAGTGATCATTGCATCGAATCTTTTGAATATGACTTTAGAACATTGCCATGCCCTCTGAATACGAACATTGAATACGAAAGATAAATGTGAACGCCGAATATGATTATGGAAATCTAAACTCTGCATATGAATTTCTGAATATGAACTCCGAAATTGAATCTGAATATGAACTATGAATATGAACTCTAAAATTTTAATACGAATTATGTATATGAATTTTGATTAAGAAATCCGATATGAACTCCGAATTTGAATATATGAACTCTGAACATGCATTCGGAATTTGAACTCTGTTTATGAATGTCTTTGATATGAACTCTAAATTGTGAACTAATCTGTGATTTGGACCAGCATGGTGGTGAACCCGTGATTTGAACTGGCATGGAGGTGAACCCGTGATTTGGACGGGCACGGCGGTGAAACCGTGATTTGAATCGGCATGACGGTGTTATGATTTAAGTCATGTGTTAAGTGATAAGCTACATGTGTTAAGTAATAAGCTACATGTAAACAAGAAACGAATAAGTAAATTAGGACTATTCAAACTTCTAAATCAACACCGTTAACTATACGTGAAGCTCCACCTTAGAGTTTGTGACTTTGAAATTTAGATCTCCTGAATTTTTTTTTAACAAGAAAATGCCCTTTGAAAATTTGGCCTTTGTTTTGATATGAAAATGCATTTAAAGTTTTATCTCTATTTTTTATATGAAAAATGCCCTTTGAAACTATTAAGAAAATGCCTTTGTATTTTGTCATTTAATCTATGCATTGACTGATAATATGTAAATTGGAATTGAATTTTCTCTATTGAGCTTGGACTGTTAGCACATCCCGACACCATGTGTCAAAGGTTCAGATATTAATTAGGATCTTAAGCTTGGGAACACTACTGACTTCGTAACGGAAGAATACTATCCATAGAGGAGCTTTGAGATAGAATTTGGGCTACATCTTAGTGTTTAGTTTGATGTCTATTATAACTCATCCCACTGTTTAAGTGACGGTCGATCGATACTGATGGTTGACTTTAGTTTCAGCTTATGTTCTGTATATAATGGAATTTGTTTAGTGCCAGTGTCGTATGACATCTGCTTTGTTTTCCCTAGAAATCCATGTGTTGGATTGCTTATATTGTAATTATTAAGAGGTTAAAAACAGCAAACTAAAAGAAAAATCACAATACAAGACACCAAGGTAAGGCAACCAGGTCTGTAAGAACCAGGGTTGTTGCAGCAAGCTTTAAAGGGGTAAGTAGGGGTATGTCCACAGGGAAATGTGTTTCAAAATGTAGTAAATTTTTGAATCTAGCACTCTATCCTATCCTAATTTAAAATGAAGCAAGAAAGGAAACATGAGAGGTTTTAAGGGATTGTTACTTTACTAAAACTACAGAAAATTAAATGTAAATGCAAGTGATCTAGAGGTGAGTAGAAAACATATTTAAAGAAATGGAGAAAAATATTTGGGGAATTGAAATCAAACGGCAAGAATAGTAGCTTAGGATTTTGGTCTTAACTAAAAATTGATTAGTTCAGAAGCAATGTAGGAGATTAATTTGCAACTATCCTTCATCTGGCTACAAGCATAGATGCAAGGTAGAAAAATCCAATCTACACTAGAGAATTGAATTGATCTTAAGGCTATGATCTGTCTACTTTAATTATCACAAATCATCCTAGGGATTTCCTCCAATCCAAAGGTTTTAATTAGAACAATTAAATCACTGTAGATGATGTGGATGCAAGGCTACAAGCTCAGGCATCCACAGGAATATTAAATCTAGGAAAATCATATGGTAATCAAGAGATGTATAGATTCAAATTAACTTTACAACCAACAATTTACTGATTCAATATAACTTACAGTACATTATTCTCAGATCTACAGTCTTTGCAACATCTAATCCTCATACAAAGCCCTCAAACCTCTCAATTTATAGAGCTACCTTACCCTAGTTGCTACAAGTATTTAGCCAACCATGGTTGGGCTAAAGAGAGAATGGGGAAGAAGGAAGAAGGAAGAAGGATGAAATTTTAGAGGGAAATGGAGCTCAAATTTGGTCTCTGAGCTCTCTCAATTTCTGGATCGCTCTTCTATAAAACTTCTCTTCAATTTATACCTTCTCCCTCTGTCTCAAATCAGTTTCAGCCAATCAGAGCTCAAGAGAATAATTATGTTATTTTGAGCTGCTGATGTAGCTGATTTTGCTTCTAGAATCTCCCCCAATTGGTTCGGATTTAACAAGTACATGTGAGGTGGTTAGAGGGTTTACATTTGTGCTCAATTATATTCCAAAAATCCCCTCAAGGTTTGTTAACGTGCCTCGGGATGTGTGCATAGAGCACTGAAGTGAGCTACTGATGTGGCTGAAACTGAGAAGTTCCTAAATCGTGCCGTAGGAGGTTCAGGGAACCTCTCGACAGGTTCTGAGTCTCATTTGTGCTCCATTCGACAGGTTGGATTTAGACTTCGACAGGTTCTTTTGACTGTTCGACGGGATGAATTCAGTGTGTGACTACTACACTGGCTTCAGCCATCCTCTCGACTGGATGATTCAACCTCTCGGTATCTGATACAGCTCTAGGCATCCTCTCACTAGGTTCTTTCCCTCTGTTCGATAGGTTGGAAGTTCATCCCGACAGGTTGAAGGCAACCTCGCGAGATTGAATTCAGCTTCATATATCTTTTCGTTAGGTTGAATCAAGCTCGCGAGATCCAATATAGCTCCAAGTGCCCTCTCGACAGGATGATTTGCACTAATTAACAGGTTCTTCTGCTATAGTTTAAACCATTCGACAGGTTCTATAAACCTCTCGACAACTTCATTTGTCATTAGCAGATCCTCTCGACAAGTTGCTTTCTTCAGTTTTAACTCCTTCACTGATTCTGGGAACCTCTTGAGGGCTTCAAATACTGCATCGAACCACTCAATATGTTCACTTCATCACTTCAGCACCTCTCAATAGGTTGATTTCTCCTCACCAGAACCTCTTGACAAGTTCTATTCTTTACTTCCACAACTGGCACATAGCTTGGGGTGTTGGCCTTCATCTGTCTGGCACTCAATAGCCTTTGAGGGTTCAATCTTCATCAAATGCAGCTGTTGGTTTGCACCCATGTGTACACAGTTGGACAAATGGCATTGCCACAGAATTTTGAGGCATTGTGAATTTTCTTGATGGCTGATTGCTTGAGCTGTATGTGCACATGTTGAAGTAGCAGATCTTTTTTTGGCATTTTTAGATGAATTTCTACACTGTGACTGCAATTTATTGCTAACTATAAAACACACTTAAGACACATTATTCGTCAACTCAAAGGTCTATCAAAGGTCAGGTTAGGAGGTGAAAAATGATATTTTTCACTGATTAACACACCCCCAAACCTAAGCTTTGCTAGTCCCTGACCAAAGGAAAAATTAAAGAAAATATTGAAAACAGAAAATGCCACTTTTGTAGGGAGCACAAATTCATTTAGCATATGCATCAGGCCTTTTAAACCCCTAGTTGATCCCTAGTGGAGGAGTGAAGTCTCCCGAGGGTTTCTAGTGAAGTTACCCACAAACTTCAATATGCACATAATTAAATCAAGTGCAGACTAGTTACAAGTCAGATTCCAACAAATTCAGCTTCATTTCATACCTTACCATTTTGAATTCAGAAGTTTCAAAACATTAAATATAGACAATTTAATACCTAAATCATTTTTCAAACTAATCATACCAATCTAAAATCATCAAGGGAATGCAATGTGCAGAACAATATGTACTTCACCATTAATTTGAGAATCAGGTTCAAATAATGCCTAAATAAGTCTAATTTCATACCCAATTATCTCACAAACATACTCTCACAAATGATTTCAAAGGTGTATCATTTCACACAGCTCAAGAGCAGTTACAGCCCTCAAATAGGACTGCAAGCATGAACATAGGCAGTGCTCTAGCTCTTGAAATCTTCTAATTCTCTTCACCATAGATTACACAGCTCCTTATCTAAACATGACAGCTCAATCACCTTCAGATCAGCAAGTACTTTTTATTGGGTTGTAATGTGGCTTACGAGTGAGGTTTATGAAGAATAAAAGGGTAAAGAGGGATTCAAAATTGAGAAATCAGTAAGGAGGTGGCATGCACGCCTTCTTCATCTCAGCTCATCTTCATCTTCTTTGATATTTTCATATTTGAAGTGGCCATCTTCTCATCTTCTTCCAATTTTCAAATGAAGTGATTTCTCTTTTTCTTTTTATATTATTTTTCTATTTTTCTTCTTTTCGTATGCTTTCCTTTTGCATTTTTCTTTTTATATGTATGCTACAATGCCCCAACTTTATAGCAGACACATAGCTGTCACAATGTTCTTTCTTCTTTTGCCTCAAACTTTAAACCATCTCAACCTTCTTCAGCTTCTTCTCCTTTACCTTTTGAAATCTCAGAGTGAAGGTTAGGCTGTATCAGGTCACTAAGGCTTGGGTTTAAATTCTCTGGTTTCTATCAAAGAAAACTTTTAATTTTAAGGCCCAAATTGTGTATATCAAGGGCAGTTCAAAGGGTAGGAAATTTTAAGGTCAAACTGTCCAAAGGATGGCCTTACATCATGTCTTTCATGTCATGAGTTATATCAATTTGTTTCAACTTGGAGTTGCCTAACTTCTAGTGAAAAAGAGTAGGTTCAAATAGTCCCTAGAGCAGAATTTTTTTGCCAAAACACTCTTCAAAAGAAATTCTTTTAGGCCCAAATCTCACTGGGTGTGGTCTTCCTTAGGACTCTCAAGGCATGTTCTTACTTTTTCTCTCTTTAATGGTTCACTACATACCGATTATGACAAAATTTTCTTGATGATGTCTTTCATGGAAATGATGAAGTTTTCAAAAAGATCCAAGCATTAAACAATCTACCCTATGTTTTTAAATCTTCCTTTTTCAAAATTGCTCAGTTTGGAATTCTGCTGAATTTATTTTTATGTTACTAACACCATTGCACTTGGCTTAATTATTTCATAAATTTTCAAACCTTGCTATACGCCCAAACCTATGAGGAATAGTATCCTCACTATTTCATAAGTAGAACAAATAAAAACAGCAGGGTAAAAGCAAAATGAAACTACACAAAGTAAGAGAAAAATGAGCAACAAAGATATATATAATTTGCACATAAAAGGAACATTTCATTACAATGGACTATATACAAAAGAGTTACAAAGAGGACAATCTCCAAAATGAAAACTATATACAACCCAACTACAAAGAACAATAGTACTGCAGAATCTAAACACACCCACTACTCCACACCTAGTCAGACTCAGTATCTGAACTTAAAATAAAAGGAGGGTCCCAGGCATATTTTTTGCATAAGTATTCTTGTCCTTCTTCACTGGCTCTGCACTAGGATTTGATTGCTACTAGCTTCTTATTCTTCCTTAGCTTTGGTCCAGGCTCCTTAATTGAAATGCCAGTTGACTCTGCAGCTTTCAGGGCAGGGTATAGGGATAAGATCTCTACAAGTTTGGAAAGCATGTCAGATTTTTTCCAATAGATTTTATAGAGATCTAGGGAATTGAGGACCATCTGCCATAGCTTCCATTCCTCCCGCCTGTGGGCCTCCAAAACTGGGTCAAGTTCCTCTTCATGGGCCTACTGCTGCAAAGTCAGGACAACATCCACAAGAAACTTGACATCCTCCCCAACATAAGGGTTGTGCTCAATGGCTTTGGTGAGGGAAGGCAAAGGTGAAAAGGTGTTGGTTCCATATGGGACAATGGCCCAAGGGTGAGGGTCATCCATGGAGGAAGGGGTGATGGATAGCTCAGGTGGTGGTGGTGAAGGTATAATGAAGGTAAGTGGTAGCTCCTCTTCTATAGTAACTAGCTCAGGTGATGGGATGGAAGGCTAGGTAAAAGGTAAGGATGGGTAGAAGAGTCTCTGGTAGCAGGTTTAGGGGACAACTGAGGAGATGGAGGTGGAGAGGGTAGAAGAATGGGTGGAAGGATGTGAGTTGTAGGAGGTTGGGAGGATGAGGTAGATCGAAGTAGGGTGGCTTGAATGGCATGTAGGCAAGTGGCCATCACAGATTGGTTAGCTGTGTTGGTTTGTAGCTGGGCTAGGATGGATGTGAGAAGGGAAAGGATTTATGTAGAGGCATCAGGTAAGATATGATCTTGGGTAACAGGTTGAGTGGATATAATGGGTTGGAAAGGTGATGTGGAAGAATGGTGGAAAGCGATAGGGTGTGGAGAGTCAGGTAAAGGGGAGTACTCATGCCCAATATCTTCCACAATGGAATCTATTAGGGATGAATACTCCTCACTAGTGAAGTGTTCCTCCTCCTGGGTATGGATAGGTGACATGGATGTAGTGGGGCCGATCTCAAAAGGTAGGGATGGTGAAGTGGAAATAACTAGGTCAGTTGATGTAGATGGGAGTGGAGCTGCTGGTTCAAGGCTTAAGGGTTCAAGGCTTCGAATGGAAGGGCTAGCTAGAGGGGTGGTGGCTTGCATGGATTTTCTCCAGTAGGTGGTTTGTATGGTTGGTGAAGGCAAGAGTAATATTGGGTCGGTGGTAGGAGAAGTTGACACAGGGGTGATGGTAGAGGGAATGGATGAGCTACAGGAAGGGATGGGGACCGAAATTTATGGTATGGAAGGTGATGGAATGAGGTGCTGGCAATAGTAGAACTAATAATGGGTAAGGTCACAACAGTGAAAAGGATTGATATGGTTGTAGAGGTCACAGGTGGGGCCACTGAGCTAGTACCAACAGAAGTAGGCAGAGGCTCTGAGCTAGCTGATGGGGCTATAGGTATCACAGGTGTTGATATTGGCCTTGTGACCTAAGGTGCTTCCTTTTCAGGACTCTCAACTAGCTTCTTCTTGCTCTTCCATATCAGAGCCATGGTTGTGGACCAAGCTCTTCTCCCAAACACTTTCGAACTCAATTCTTCCACTACCTCATCCTTTTACACTACATATTTCGCTTGCTTCAGTAGGGCAGTAATAAGTCTGCCATAAGGTAGCCCTAACACAATTTGTCCTTTCCTGATCTTGTCATTCACATCCACCATGGCCTCAAAAATCAGCTGAGGGGCATTAAAGAATTGGCCCTTGGAGAAGAAGTAAAGGGCATCCACTATGGGGGTTCTTCTCTCTTGCTGATGTCCACTGACATAGACATTTTTCCTCAAGATTGAATCTATGAAAAACAAGCTGGGGTCTAAGTCTCTCCTCATCAAAGACTCCCCTGATCCCACAATGCCCTGGGTCAGGTGTCTGGCCATTGCTTGAAAGGACACATTATCAGGTGCTCCTAAACCATAAACTGAATCATATATGGATGGGATCATTAACACCAATCCAATATCATTGTAGTCCATAACTACCTCCCAATTGTCAACAAAAACCACAAGGGTAAGGTCAGTTGATCCTAGTTGCTTCTTTTCTCTGATGTCCTGATACCATAATTTGACCAACCTTGGGTATACCTTCTCTTGTAATGGAGTCAAAAGAGGTGTCAAGGATGCCTTTTCCAAGTAGGCCAAGGTCTCCTTGCACTCCTCTACCTTAGAAAAATAAGGTAAGTAAAAGATTGTCTCTGGAATCAAATCTAAAGAGTCCACATACTCATTAAGAGTTGTCAGGGCAACAAGTATCTCTGTTTCAGGCTCAGGGTTAGGTTCAGGTATAGGGATATCCTCAACAATATCTGTAGTTATTTTGGCTTTCTTCGGTTTTTCCATAATGAGCTTCCTCTTAGCAGGTGGGTCATCTTGGGGCTGTGTGGCTAACCTACTAGATTTCCTGGTGGTTTTTGAAGCGGATTTGGAAGGGGGTTTGAATAAATCAGCCAGGGTATCCTCACGTTCAGCCATTGGGACTCTAAATCCTCACAATACTTCACAAAAGCTACAACAATATTCCTTTTTCAATTCAAGTAACCACACGCACTAAAAAAGTCCAAAACTATGGGACTATAATGCTGGTAAATCATAGGATTGAGGTTGAAGAAAAACTTACTCAAAAATCCTAGGGTTTCTCAGAGCTTACAGCACACAACACCAAATCGGGACAATCCAGGTGCAAAATGTCGACCTTGCAAAGCTAATGCAACTGGAACGACGACAAGGTACTTGGAATTGGAGCCAGTGATATGGAGGAGAAAGAAGAAAATAAGAACTCGAGTAGAGGAGGAACAGAACTCTCATCGCAAGGTGTTGAATGGATGGAATAAATTATCGATAGGTTTAAAAACAAACAAAACATGATTTCGACAGGTTGAATCAACCTATCGAACAGTTAAAACCATTAGAAAATATAAGTCTCTCAGGCTGAAGGCTTCGAGAGGTTTATCAAACCTCTCGATAGGTTCATAGGCTTCAAAAAGTTCAATTCAAGAGGATCATACAACCTCTTAACAGGTTAAAAATTTTGCAGTAATTAATGTCTCGAGAGGTTACTCAACCTCTCGACAGGTATCAGAACCTGTCGAAAATAGAGCCAACACCTTCAGTACCTATCAACTTCCTTTCTCAACTTTTCGACAGGTACACAGATCCTGTCGAATTTCACATGAACACCTTTAGTACCTGTAGAAAATTACTTGACACCTCTCAACAGGTTATTTTGCAATCCAATATTATTTCTCATCAGTACACTTGTCTCCATTAAACCCAAACTCATCAATCCTCCTTTGTTCCCATTTATTTCTCATGCATTGGAGACCTTCCTACCCTTATCACAGCTGACTCATTATTCTAAATGAAAAATTAAGCAAAATTGGCAACATATATACAATGCCAGACAGATTTGAAAATAGAATCAATAATAGAACTGATAGTTATCATACATAATGTACAATGTTGAAAATCAGTCACACTTTGGAGGCTCTTGAAGGTGAATGGTCACCATAGGCTCTACTACATTGTCAACAAAGATTTTGAGCCTTTGACCATTGACTTTCATGATCCTACCATCCTTTGGATCCATGATATCAACAGCTCCAGATGGGGATACATGCATTGCAATGTAAGGTCCCTCCCATCTAGATCTCAACTTGCCTGGGAAAATTTTTAATTTTAAATTAAACAGCCATACCTTGTTTCCTGGAGCAAACTCCTTTCTCAGGAAATGCTTATCATAAAAAGCTTTGGCCTTTTCTTTGTAGATCTTTTCATTGGAGTAGGCTTCTAATCTCAGCTCTTCAAGTTCTGACAGCTACAGACTCCTGTGCATACTAGCAGCAGTTAGATCAACATTCAATGACTTAATAGCCTAATAGGCTTTATGCTCTATCTCCACTGGTAAATGGCATGCCATGCCATACACCAACCTAAAGGGAGACATCCCAATTGATGTCTTATAGGCAGTTCTATAAGCCCAAAGAGCATCTGTCAGCATCAGGGACCAATTCTTCCTATCTCCTCTCACAGTTTTCTCTAAAATGTGTTTGATCTCTCTATTAGAAATTTCAACCTGCCCATTGGTCTGTGGGTGGTATGGGGTGGCAACTCTGTGTGTCACAGAGTACTTTCTAAGCAAGTTTTCAAACTATCTATTGCAGAAATGGCTTCCACCATCATTAATGATAGCTCTGGGAGTACCAAACCTAGAGAAAATGTTGTCTTTCAAGAAGTTGATGACAACTCTGTGATCATTGGTTCTTCTGGCTTTGGCTTCAACCCACTTGGACACATAGTCCATAGCCACAAGAATAAAATTATATTCATAAGAAGGAGGGAAGGGATTCATGAAGTCAATCCCCAAAATGTCAAACAATTCAACAAGTATGGCTGTAAAAGCATGGAATTTCCTTTTGAAATATTTCCCATTTTCTGGCATCTTCCTGTTGAGAACGGAAAAATACCATTTTTCACCCCTTAACTTGAGTCTTGATAGACCTTTGAGAGAACTAAATAAGTGTTTTAAGTGCTTCTGTTGCAGCTAACAATAAAGACAGGCTTAACCATAAAAGTAGCTTAAAAGTGCCAAAAAGATGACAATCCATGTCAATCCAAAGGAAGAAAGAGAAGAGACAACCTCACTAGCTGTTAAAAGGTCTGAATTGAAGAGGCAAAGACCTGGTCTCAACCCAGAAAAGAAGTATGGAGCAATTCAAACAGAAAAATGCACTACAGAGTACTTTTCGCAAAGAACCTGAACTGTTCGCAAAGAACCTGAACTCTGCGAAAAGAACTAAAACTCCAGGCTTAGCTTTCGAAGAGCACTTGAACTCTTCGAAGAGATGATTGACCTTTTCAAAAAGAAGAAAACTCAATTCGAACAGAACTAGAACATTGCGAAAAGAGCTTCAGGAGTTACAACACCTTGCGAAAAGTCCCCTAAGCTATGCGGAAAGGTATTCTGGAGATTCCCAGCTTTTGCAAGGACAATTCAGTAATCTATTTCACGCGTCCCAATGCATTTAAAACCTAGGGACATTCCAGAGGATTCTAAGCATGAAGCGAAGGCATATTCCACCCCACGTGAGCACCCAGAGATGAAATAACTTGGCGGGAACTTCTAGAACCTCTAACAGACTTTCAAAATGCATAACAGAATTGATGTTTTTTTTCACCTAATTGGCTGAACCAGATCGAGGAATTCTGATTGGCCAAAACAGATCTGGATCCTCGTGCTCGACTACCATTGGTAAATATAGATCTGAGCACTTCTGATTGGTTAATACACATCTGAGCTGGACTTAGGGAAAACTATAAATAGACAAACCATTTACCCAATTTGGGCATCCAGATTTTGAGTTTCATTCCTATTCCCCCATTTCCAAACCAAATAGTTTGTCTGAAATCCCTGTAATAGCTTCACTTTTACTTGCAATTGAGAGCTGTGAGATATTTCTGTAATTCAAAAGAGAGTTGTATTCAAGACTAAAAATCTGAGAGCTGTTTAAGTTGTGCTCTGTAATTGTAATGGTGGATTTGAAAAGGTTGCTGTAAACCGTACATTCTCAATTGGACTCATGTTAAGGGTTCCCTCTGATCTCCTTATTGCATTAGACTCATTTAGATTTACTGTTTTTCATGCAATTTCCCTTGATTCATTAATCCTGTGAGAATTAGTGTTTGTAACCTAATCTCTCACGGCATTTGTAGTGATGCTTCTTGTTCTAAACTAAGGCTTTGGATTAAAGACTATTGGATGGTCTGTGGCCATTAAAGTGGACAGACCATAGCCATAAGCCTAAGTCTAATCCTTGAGTTAGATTTATTTCTCTTACATCTGTGCTTGTAGCCAGATGAAGATTGAATCATTTCTCTGTTGATCGGCAGTCATTCTCATTGTGTTTCAAGGACCAAATCAAAGTTAGGTATTACTTCTCCATTTTTTTTACAAGTTTAACTCAAACGTTCCCCCAACTCGGATCTGGATCATTTAGTTTAACTTTTACTTTTATCATTTAGTTAATGTGACAAATTCAACCTCCCATCTTAGGTGCTTTCTAGATAGGATAAGAGGCCAGATCTGGTAGCTCAGATCTGGAGGTTTATTTTGCATTTTAGACAAATTCTCTGTGGACGATCTTTTACTCACTTACATTTAAAACTTGCTACAATTGGCCCTGATCTTGCAGGCTAATTCACTTCTATCTGTGCTGATATTTCTTTACTGTTTTTAATATTTTAAATTCATTATAACTTAGCAGTTGCAAACCTGTTTTCAAAACACAAATAAATCAAGCACACACAGAAGTAACAACACTTCCACAAGCCTTGCAATACTACCATGCATCTTTGAAGATAGTGGGCCAATAAAATCCACTTTGAAGTACTTTTACAGCAGTCTTGCATCCACTAAAATGGCCTCCACAAGCTTGTTCATGACACATGGTTAGTATATTGTGGAATTCATTCTCAGGTACACACCTTCTCACAACATGGTCTGCGCAGTGCTTGAAAAGGTATGGATCCTCCCACATGTAGTGTCTGATCTGAGAGAAGAACAGATCCTTGTCCATTTTGTTCTAATGTGAGGGAATCCTACCCACTTCCAAGTAATTAACTATGTTTGCAAACCAAGGTGCACTCATGCTGACAGCAAATAACTGCTCATCTAGAAATGAGTCATTGATAGGTAGCCTATCAAACTCAGTAGCTAGTATCCCAGATAGGTGGTCTGCAACCACATTTTCAACCTCTTTTTTATCCTTAATCTCAAGATCAAACTCCTGTAATAGGAGGATCCATCTGATTAATCTTGGTTTGGCATCCTTTTTAGACAAAAGGTATTTCAGGGCTGAATGGTCTGTGAACACCCCAGTCCTAGATCCTAACACAAAAGACGTAAATTTTTCCAAAGCATAGACAATGGCTAACAATTCCTTCTTAGTTGTGTACTTTAACTGAGCATCAATCATGGTCTTGCTTACATAAGCAATCACACAAGATACTTTATCCTTTCTTTACCCCAAAACTGCACTAATTGCAAAATCTGATGCATCACACATCAGCTTGTTAATCACTGAAAAGTATCACTTTTCACCTCTTAATCTAGCCTTTGTTAGACCTTGAAGCTCACTAATAATCATTTGTTAAGTGTGTTTTGTAGTTAGTAATAAACTGTGCAGCTAAATAAAAAATCCCTGCTTATTGGTCCAAAGAAGAGAAAGAAAACATGCAAAAATGATAGTTGAGCAAAAGCCTAATGGAACACCCTGGTAGTGCTCACCATAGTGACTCATTTGCTGGTCATCATTGACCAAAAGTCTAGCAAATGAAAGAAGTTCGCTAAGAATGGAGGAAGCTGTAATAGCAGCAAGTGCAATACATCAGAGAATCAAAAGACTTACCTTGCAGAGGTGAGGAGCTCCCCTCACGGAGCTAAAGATACAGTGAAAGCTGCCCTTGCACAGATAGGATGCATAATCAAGAGGAAAGCAGTAAAGACATCGTAAAGATCTCGCATCTTAAAACCCTCAGAATTTGTGCTCGCGAAGCTCTCACAGAGATCGACCCTTAAAATAGTCGCACACAGAACATAGCGAGTCCATAAGCATTTAGAATAATTGGTCACCTCGCGGAGTTCTCGCGAAGACCTGGAAGAGAGAGATGCCCAAAATTTTCCTCGCGCAACTCTCACGCACTCAGAAGCCTAACCAGTTACTACGCGAGCACAGGAGCATACCTGCGCGAGTATCCAGCGAGAGAGAACTTTTGAAGCTCTAACTGCATGAGAAATTCAGGCATTCCCAAATCTCTTCTGCGATAGCATTGCTACGCAAAGCAGCTGCATGATCAATTGAGAATCTACCGTGCAAGTGAACAACCATGTTGGTCTCTTCACATCTTGTTAAGACGTGAAAAGTATCACTTTTCACCCCTTAACTTAACCTTTGATTAGACCCATAGCCACCTAATAAGTCCTTGTTAAGTGATTTATGTAGGTAGTACCCAGCAGTGAAATAAGGCCAGGAATCCTGCTAAATAGCCTATTTTGGCACCAGAAGTCCCTCAGAAGGATGAAGTCTGAATCTAGACCTAAAAATGAGCCTCGCACAGTCCAACAGAGCTTCCCAATACTCTACAACAACTTCTCGCATAGATGATTGACTGAAGAGATTCAGAAACATAAACTCGCACAACTCTCGCGAAGCTCAAGAATAGAACACCTCGCGCAGTCTCGCGCAGTTCAAAGCAGACTTCTCTCAACCGCGCGCAGTTCACTCAGAACGACTGAGAAGAGAGAGCTTCAGAAGACTCCTCGCGCAGCTATTGCACAATCACCGCGAGATGCAATTATCAGAAGAGAACTCCTCACTCAGTTTGCGCGCCATTCAAGAAGAAAGCATCCTTGCGAAGGCAAAGCCACCCTCACGAAAATCAATTAAGACATGGAACCTCGCGTAGTTCAGAACTCATCAAAGCCTCACGAGGTAACTCACGAAGCCCAGTGAAGATAAGTGCTCGTGAGGTTCTCGCGCTATTCAAATCTATCCTCATGAAGATTAACCTCGCGACTGCTTAAGCTCCAACCCTGCGACATATGAGGCTCTGATGTCCACTCAACCTCGCGACTGCCTGAAGAGCAAACCAAGCCAACCTCTTGAAGGCGGAAGCTTCAATTTCAAACCATCCTAGCGAAGAACAAAAGCAACCACGCGACAAGTATGGGAAATAATGGCTACCTAGCAAAGCTCTGAACCTCAAACTTCCATCTCTTCAGCAGAGGACTTTCTGGGAATTTCCAGCGATTAGGGCATGCACTCCCATGCTCAAATCTTTGTGCACGTGCCCCAAGGCATCGAAGGATCACTATTCGGCCATGTGCATCATTAAAATTAGGGTTTTCTAACCCTAATGCGCCGCCACACCACTGCTACAAATACCCACACTTAGCTTAGGTTTTGGAGCTTAGACTTTCTTCTCTTTCTATATCCTGGAATAGCTAGGAACCCATCTCATTTCTGGGAGACCTGATGTTGAGAACTAGAAAATACCATTCTCCACCCTTTAACCTGGGCCTTTATAGACCCTTGAGAGAACTAAATAAGTGTTTTAAGTGCTTGTGTTACAGCTAACAATAAAGACAGGCTTATACATGAAAGCAGCCTAAAAGTGCCAAAAAGATGATAATCCATGTTGATCCAAAGGAAGAAAGAGAAGGGACAACCTCACTAGCTATCAAAATGCCTGAACTGAAGAGGCAAAGACCTGGTCTCAACCCAGAAAAGAGATGTGGAGCAATTCAAACAGAAGAATGCACTACAGAGTGCTTTTCGAAAAGAATCTGAACATTTCGAAAAGAACATGAACTTTGCGAAAGGAACTAAAAGCTCTAGGCTTAGTTTTCGAAGAGTACCTGAACTCCTCGAAAGGATGTTTGACCTATTCGAAAAGAAGAGAACTCTTTGTGAATAGAACCTGAACTTTGCGAAAAGAGCTTCAGAAGTCACAGTACCTTGCGAAAAGTTCCCTAAACTACGCGAAATGGTATTCTGGAGATTCCTAGCATCTGTAAGGGTAATTCAGTAATCTTTTGCACATGCCCCAATGCATTTAAAAACCCAGGGACATTTTGGAAGATTCTGAGCATGAGCCAAAGGCATATTCCACCACATGTGAGCACCCGAACATGAAATCAATTGGCAGGAACTTCTAGAAGTTCTAACAGATTTTTGAATTACATAATAGAATTGATGCCTCTGTCATCTGATTGCCTGAAACAAATCAAGCAATTTTGATTGGCCAAAATAGATCTGGATCCTCGTGCTCGACTACCATTGGTTGATACAGATCTAAGAACTTCTGATTGGTCGATACACATAAAGCTAGACACTTGGGAAACTATAAATAGATGAACCATTTGCCCAATTTGGGTATCCAGATTTTGAGTTTCATTTCTATTACCTCATTTTCATTTCAGATAGCTTGCCTGAAATTTCTATAATAGCCTAGCTTTTATTCGTAACTGAGAGCTGTGAGATGTCTCTGTACTTCTCGTGAGAATTGTATTCAAGACTACAAATCCGAGAGCTGTTTAAGCTGTGCTCTGTAATTGTAATGGTGAATTTGAAAAGGTTGCTGTGAACCATACGTTCTTAATTGGATTCGTGTTGAGGGGTCCCTGTGATCTCCTTATTGCACTAGACTCCTTTAGATTTACTGTTTTTCAAGCAATTTCCCTTGATTCATTATCCCTGTGGGAATTAGTGTTTGTAACCTACTCTTTCACAGCATTTGTAGTGGTATTTCTTGTTCTGAATTGAGGGTATAGATTAAAGACTATTGGATGGTCTATGGCCATTGAAGTGGACATACCATAGCCATAAGTTTAACTCTAATCCTTGAGTTAGATTACTTCCTCTTGCATTTGTGCTTGTAGCCAGATGAAGATTGGATCATCTCTCATTTGATCTACATTTATTCTCATTTTGTTTCAAGAACTAAATAAAAGTTAGATATTATTTCTCCATTCTTATTAATTTACATCAAAATCTCCCCAACTCAGATCTGGATCACTTAGCTTAATCTTTACTTTTATCATTTAGTTAATGTGACAAATTCAACCTCCCATCTTATGTGCTTTGTAGATAGGATCAGAGGCCAGATCTGGTAGCTCAGATCTGGAGGTTTATCTTACATTTTAAATAAATTCTCTGTGGACGATCTTTTACTCCCTTACATTTAAAACTTGCTACAATTGGCCCTGATCTTGCAGGCTAATTTACTTCTCTCTGTGCTGATATTTCTTTATTCTTTTTAGTTTTCCAAATTCAGTATAATTCATCATTTGGAAATCGGTTTTTAAAATACAAATAAATCATGCACACTTAGAATTCAACAACAAGTTTTTGGCGCCGTTGCCGGGAATTTGTTTTAAAATAGGTAGACCTAAGTTTTCATTTTGTTTTTATCTTTACATCAATGCTAAACTATTCTATTATTTAAATCTGTGCAGTTATTCATATACATTCTGAAGCGTGGAATCTACTTTAAAAGGAATTCTGAAGGTTTACTGTGCATAATCTGATTCTCTATTCTGTGTTGTATGTTTGGTAGGAGGACTCTCAGCCCTGAGATTGTCCCTCTAAATTTAGAAGTTGAAAGGCTACTACGAACCAGACAATCATCACAAAATTCTGCTGAAACAGCTACTATGGGTGAAGAACCTCGACTTTTCGACTTTTGAGGGATTACTTTCCACCTGGTGCCTATAATTCTCCAGTTTGCATTCAATTTCCTACTGTTGAAGGAAATTATGAGATCAAATCATCAACTATCCAAATGCTTTCTTCCTTCCATGGGTTTAGTAAGGAAGATCCATACAAACATGTGGATGAATTCTTGTCTCTTTGCACCACATTCAACATAGCTGGACTTGGTCCAGAAGCAACCAAGCTTAGGCTCTTTCCTTTTTCATTAAAGGACAAAGCTAGAGCATGGTTGTCTATGTTAGCACCAAATAGTATCACTTCTTGGAATGATTTGCAGTGTCAATTTTTAGCCAAATATTTCCCTATGTCTAAAACAAGCCAGTTGAGACAAAGTATTATTTCCTTATCACAACATTCAACTGAAACTTTCCATGAAGCATGGGAAAGATTTAATGAACTTTTAAGGCAATGTCCTCATCATCAAATCCCCCAATGGCAGCTTGTTCAAAGCTTCTATCAAGGAATTGATCAAAAGGGCAAGAATATGGTAGATGCTTCCTATGGAGGCACTTACTTGCAAAAAATAGTTGAGGAGGTCTAGGATTTATTTGAAGTAATTGGTGAAAATTCAACTCAACAGGAATCTTTGTCAAGAGATATTGAGAATCCTGCTAGGTTGAACAATCAGCAAACCACCAAAGGAAAGATTTATGAGGTGAATGAGTTAGAAAAGAAGATGGATAATTTAACCACAAAGTTTGATAGATTGATGGACTCACTTAAAAATCTAATGGTTGCAAGAGTAGAGGAGGCATGTCTGATATGCCATTCCCCTACTCATTCATATGATCAATGTCTTGCTGCACCACAGTTCCCAGATCTAGTGGTGGAACAAGCTCATGCTGCCCAATCATTTGGACAAATGCAGTCAAATGAATATGCATGGAGAGGGCACCCCAATTTATGGTGGAGCCAGGGCAATTATCAATCGCAACAGCAGCAGCAATCAAAGAACCAAGTACCTTTTAAAACTGCTCAGCCTTATCAGCAGAATTTGTTTACCAAGCCAACTTTTCAGCAGCCCATTCCACAACAACCTGTACAGCAATCTGCTCCAGTTCAAGCCCCTTCCAGATCCCCTTCTTTTGAAGATCAAGTACTAAATTCACTTCAGAATTTAGGGTCTTTAACTCATACTGTGAACTTTCATGAACTTTCAAGATTGAAGAAACATTGGGTCAACTTTCAAATACTTTGGCTAAAAGAGAGGAAGGAAGGTTACCCAGCCAACCTTTGAACAATCCCAAAGGATAGTTCATGGTTGGAGAGGCTTCTGTTTCACATGAAGAAGTAAAAACTGTCACAACTTTGAGAAGTGGAACAATTGTAAATAACAATGTGGGTATTGACAAAGAAGAAGAAAAAATTGAGGAAAATGATATAGATATGCAACAGGAGTAGCATAATGTTAGCATTGGGGGTGCTGATTTACCTCAGAAAAATCAAAAAAATGAAAAATAGAAAAATCAAAAATATTCAAATGATGTTTCCAAAGTTGTAGATGAAGGACTAGTTCCTCATTTACCATTTCCTCATGCCATGAAATCTGTATCCCCTTTTGATAAAGGGAATACAAAAATAGATGAAATGATGGAGACTTTCAAGCAAGTCAAGATAAATCTACCTTTGCTTGATGCAATCAAACAAATTCCAGCATATGCAAAATTTCTGAAAGATATTTGCACTCACAAAAGACAGTCTAGGATACAGTTATCTAAGAAGGTCTTTACTGTGGAAAGAGTTAATCAGGGGTTGTCCATTACCACACCTCCTAAACTTCAAGATCCTGGAATCCCCACAATCCCTTGCATTATTGGGGAACATACCATTGAAAAAGCTTTATTAGATCTGGGTGCTAGTGTCAACCTGCTTCCATATTCTATATATGAGAAACTAGGTTTGGGAGAATTAAAACCCACTCATGTAGTGTTACAACTAGCAGACAGATCTGAAAGAAAGCCAGTTGGGATGATTGAGGATGTATTGGTAGGAGTAGATAAGTTTTTCTACCCTGCTGATTTTCTGGTATTGGACATGGAACCTACAAAAAGAAAAACTTCCATCCCTGTCATTTTGGGGAGACCATTCCTGACTACAGCAAATGCTTGCATTCAATGCAGGTCTGGTATTATGGAAGTCTCCTTTGAAAATATGAAGGTGAAATTAAATGTTTATAATGCAGTCACACAGCCTCAATTCAGTTCTGAGGAATGTTTTCTTGTTGATCTATTGGATGAACTGGTGGAAGAGACTCTACCACAGTTTTTGCAGTGTGAAGATTTAACCACAGATTTTAAAGATGCTTGGGGAAAGTCTGAGGAAGTAAATGTTGTGCAAGGAACTCATGATCAATCAGTAAGGTTCTCTTCATGGAAACTTGCTATTCTTCCCCTTCCACAAACAGCCAAGGTACCTTTGTTACCTTCTTTTCTCAGCTCACCGGATGTAGAGCTAAAGCAGTTGCCAGAAATTTTGAAATATGTGTTTTTAGGAGACCATAAAATATTGCCTGCGATTATTTCTTCCTAAGAAATCTTGGATCACTGTTGTAACCTCAGATTCTGGTGAGCTTATGTCAACCAGATAAACAACTGGTTGGAGAGTCTGTATTGATTACAGAAAACTAAACACAATGACCAGAAAAGACCATTTCCCTCTTCCCTTCATTGATCAAATTTTAGATAAGCTAGTAGGAAAAGCTTATTACTGTTTTCTTGATGGTTACTCTGGTTACAACCAGATTCCTGTGTATCCACAAGATCAGGAAAATACCACATTCACTTGCCCTTTTGGAACTTTTGCCTATAAGAGAATGCCTTTTGGTCTTTGTAATGCTCCTGCTACCTTTCAAAGATGCATGTACTCCATTTTCTCTGATATGATTGACCAATTTATGGAGATTTTTATGGATGATTTTTCAATCTATGGAGACAGTTTTGCCCAGTGTTTACATCATCTCAAATTGGTGTTACAGAGATGTGAAGAAACCAATCTAGTTTTGAGCTGGGAGAAGAGCCATTTCATGGTCACCCATGGCATTGTCCTTGGCCATGTTGTCTCCCACAAGGGCATTGAGGTGGACAGAGCAAAAATTAATTTAATTGCACATTTTCCACCTCCCAAAACTGATAAACAAATCAGAAGTTTTCTGGGACATGCTGGATTCTACAGAAGGTTCATTAAGGACTTCAGTAAAATAATCAAGCCTCTTTGTCATTTATTGTGCCAAGATGTCCCTTTTGTTTTCAACAATGAATGCTTGAAGGCATTTGAATTCTTAAAAAACTGTTTGATTTCAGCTCCAATATTACAGTCTCCAGATTATTCACTGCCTTTTGAACTGATGTGTGATGCATCAGATTATGCTTTGGGAGCTGTTCTTGGGCAGAGAAAGGATAAGCTGCCTCATGTCATAGCTTATGCCAGTAGATCAATGTTTGATGTACAGCTCAATTATACAACAACTGAGAAGGAGCTGCTAGCAATTGTTTTTGCTTTAGAGAAATCCAGGTCATATATTTTGGGTTCACAAATAGTGGTGTTCACTGACCACTCAGCCCTGAAATACCTTCTGTCTAAGAAGGATACCAAACCAAGATTAATCAGGTGGATCCTCCTATTACAGGAGTTTGATTTACAGATCAAAGATAAAAAGGGTGTGGAGAATGTGGTGGCTGATCACCTGTCTAGAATTTTAACTGCTGAGATTGATAGGCTGCCTATCAATGAATCTTTCCCTGATGAGCAACTTTTTGCTATCAGTATACACACCCCTTGGTTTACAAACATAGTCAACTTTTCGGCTACTGGAAGAACTCCTCAACATTGGAATAAAATGGATAAAGATCTTTTCTTCTCAAAGGTTAAACATTTTATTTGGGAGGATCCTTATCTGTTCAAGATTTGTGCAGACCAAATAATAAGAAGATGTGTCCCTGAAGAAGACTTTCATAGCATACTTTCTATGTGTCATGAACAGGCCTGTGGAGGTCATTTTAGTGGAAACAAAACTGCTGCAAAGGTTTTGCAGTGTGGATTTTATTGGCCTACACTTTTCAAAGATGCACTGCAGCACTGTAAGTCTTGTCAGAACTGCCAGAGATTGGGCAGCATTTCCAAGAGAAACTCAATGCCTTTACAGCCCATTTTGGTAGTTGAACTGTTTGCTATTTGGGGGATAGACTTCATGGGTCCCTTTCCTCCTTCCAATGGGTGTAATTTCATCTTAGTAGCTGTGGATTATGTATCCAATTGGATTGAAGCCACAGCCACTAAAACCAATGATCACAAAGTGGTTCTGAAATTTTTAAAGGATAACATTTTTTCCAGCTTTGGTTTTCCTAGAGCTATTATCAGTGATGGGGGAAGCCATTTTTGTAATAAACATTTTGAAGCTTTATTGAAAAAATACTCTATGACTCATAGAGTAGCTACTCAATATCATCCACAAACCAGTGGACAAGTGGAGATTTCCAATAAAGAAATCAAACATATACTGGAAAAGACTGTGAAGAAGGACAGAAAGGATTAGTCCTTTAAGCTGAATGATGCATTGTGGGCATATAGGATAGCCTATAAAACCCCAATTGGCATGTCCCCATTCAGATTGGTCATTGGCAAAGCATGCCATTTACCAGTGGAGTTAGAATATAAGGCCTTTTGGGCTATTAAAACCTTGAACATTGATCTTACTACTGCTGGTAATCACAGGAAACTGTAGCTTGAGAAGTTAGAAGAGCTGAGGATGGATGCATACACCAATGGAAGATCTTACAAAGAGAAAGTCAGAGCCTTCCATGATAAAAATTTGTTGAGAAAAGAGTTCTGAAGCTATTTGCTTTTCGAAAAGTTAGTTCTGAAGCTATTTCCTTTTCGAAAAGTTAGTTCTGAAGCTATTTGCTTTTCGAAAAGTTAGTTCTGAAGCTATTCACTTTTCGAAAAGTTAGTTCTGAAGCTATTCGCTGTTCGAAACGTTGTTTCTGAAGCCATATGCTTTTCGAATGATACTGATGCCATTCTCACTTGTAAATAAGGACTATTTTGAACTTTTCGAAAACTTCAAAGATATTTGTGAAAATCATTTTGAGCATATTTAAACCCTTTCGAAGTAGGGGTTTCATATTCAAAAGCTTTCTGAGAACGTCCTGTTTCACAGAAACCCTATTTCTTTCTTTCCTTGCGTGATTTTAGAATTCAGCCACACTTTTCTTCACATTTGTTTGATCATTTAAGCTTGAAGAGAGGGATTTTAGCTTCTGGTTCTGTTGGATTTCAGCGGGCAAGCAACAAGTTCAACCAAAACCCTAGATTTCGGTACTTCTCTGTGCATTTCCTCTGTTTATCATTTGCAAAATTTGATTTGGTGTCAGCATTTATTGTGGGATTTTTTTATACAAAGCTTTAGAATGGGGAAAGCTGAAAAATCATTGGCTGAAATGTTCCAAAAATCTTCTGCTAAGAAAATTAGCAAACCGTCCAAAAAGGGAAAAACCAAAGCTTCAGCCAAGTGAAAACTTTCGATGGATAAAGCAGATAGAATTGAGAAGGGGAAGAAGGTTAGACATGAGGAACCGATCCCGACAGCTGACCCTAGTCCTGAGCCTGAGCTCCCTCCTCTCCCTATGCATTTGGTACTGCCAAACCCATTCATTGAAGCTCAGAAGCTGATCCCAGAGCTTATCGTGGATGAAACTTTTTTCTACAACAAACCTGAATGTTAGTTATCTTTGAAATACATTAGGGTTGCCTCACTGAGCAATATCTTAACCCCTCTTCCAGAAAAAATTTATCCACGAATGGTGAAATTATGGTACCAAAACTTGGTAAAAGTGACAGAGAAGGATGCTGATGTCCCTACTCTTGTTATTTTCATTGATGATTGCGATTTAACCGTCACTTATGAAGACATTGGGAATGCTTTGGGGATACCTTTTCAATATGATCCTGCTGGTCCATTAGCCGCACCAGAAACAACCTCTTTTAGAGAAATGGCTGCACATTTAACCCAAGGCATAGTTGGAACTGGACAATCCATCATGAGGAGAGATTTAGCACCTCAATTTTTGCTGATGGATTCTATTTTGAGGGGATGTTTTTATGTCACTGGGCACAACCAAGAAAGGAGAACACCAATTTTAGAGGCTCTCTTCCATTTTTCTAAGGGGCAATTTTTCAATGCCCCTATGTTGATTTTTGAAGCCATGGCTGATATTAGTACCAAGCTGAAAAAGGAGCAGAAATTAGCTGGAATACCATTTGGTAGGTTGATAACAGCCCTACTAAGGGCCAAGTTTGATATTGATGAGCAAGAACCATTTGCAGTTATATCTCCTCATGCTTTTGGGAAAAAGGCTTGGACTACAAGTCAAGCAATGTTGAATAGAATAAGGGAGGAAGTGGAGCCTGCCCCTGCAGCTGCTAGTGAACCTGCCCCTGCAGCTACCTTAGAACCTGCTTTGCCAGACCCTGAGGTGACCAGCTCTTTAGCTGCACCTATTTTACCTACAGCCGACATTGAGCAAGTTGTCCTCCCTGTGGTGACCAGCTCTTCAGCTACACCCCTTCTTGAAGAAATTGTCATCTTACCTACCTCACCTAGCCCAACTCCTATGCTTGCACCCCTTCAAGCAATCCCATCTCCCATAACCAACATAATCCCCGTTGCAGATTCCTCCTCTACACCATCTACTCCAGCCATACTCACACCTCCAATTTCTCCTAACAATGACCAAGATATGGCCCCAGATTTTGTTGAACCATCTCAAAGCACCCCCCTTCTCCAAAGCTTCTCAGGTTCTCCTTCTCATTTAACTCATACACCTGAAGTAACTCATACACCAGATATTCACTAGAGGCCTATTCATCACTGATGGGATCTATTTTAGAGAATATTGGGCTTGAATCTGTCCCTATACCTGACCCTCCTCATTTCACTCATTTGGCTACTTCACCCTTTACAACCATTTCACCCATTGAACCTCAACCATCCACTTCAGTTTTTCCAGCCCCTACTATGCATCCCACACCCACACCTGAATCAATTAGCCAAATATTTACCTTTCTCCAATCCATCCAAGCCCAACTCTGAGATCAACACAGCAATCGTGCATGACCAATGCCCTTCTCCAAACCATAGCCTCCACATCCCACACAACTACCTTAGCTACTGTACCTGCTGTTGATGACCATGCTACCAAAATAGAACCTGAGGTAGTATTGGTTGATCCCCCCACCCTCACCACTACTGCCTATGCTACCAAAATAGAACCTGAGGTAGTTCTTATTGAGTCCCCTTCACCTCTCCTCATTTTTTCTGCTCAAGCCACTCAGATCGACCTAAGGTCATTCTTCTGAACCCCCCTTCTCCCACTCCCACAGCTGGGATACCTTTCGTCCCCTACCATTTCATTCCCATTCCAAGATTTGCCTCTCTCAAAAAGGCTATGGAAGAGAATCCATATATCTGTCGAGATGCCCTCAAGGGGTTAGCTGATTTGCAAGCTTACATTAGAACCCCTTATGAAAACCAGATTCAGAAATTGGAGTTATTCATGAAATTTGAGAGAGAGAAGATGCAGGACCTGCTGGGTCAAACTTTTCAGATGGTTAGGAGTGAGCAGCACAAGGTGACCATGTTGCAAGCACAGCTTGAACAGGAAAAATTGAGGACTACTAGACTTGAAAAGTATATTGGCCTCACCAAAAAGATCAAAGCTGAGGAATACACAGGCAACACAATCCAGAGAAGCTAAATCGAGTTCGGACTCCAATCATCGATTCTAATTCGACTCATAGTGACTCCGATTCGATCCCATTGAACCAACTTATGATCTGATTTTGACCCAGTTATTAGAATCCATTGTACATATCTGTTTTATGAGTCTATAATATAAAATTTGGGTTTTGTGTTAATACATTGTACATACATTGTGCATTTATTTTCTTTCTTCTTGTCATTATGATTTCTGATTGCTTGTTTCTCTTCTTTGCTAATACACTTCGGACCAGTGCGGACCCTGCTCACCATAGGTTTGGGGGTGTGGCAGAAATGCAAATAAGTGAGTTAACATTAATGCAGCTGATCATCAGTAGAATTTTTAAAACAGTAGAATTTTTGAAAATAAAGTGATTTCACACCTGAAAAATGAGGAAGTTAAAACTTTTAAAACTGATTTTTAGTGTAATCCCAATACCTTCATGAAGGGAATGTCAGAAAATTTTCTAAATAAAAATTGATGTTTTAGTAAACCTAAAAGGAGAGAAAACAGTAATGATATACCTCAGGAATTTGATAGAAAACTGCACCCAGTGAGACTTGGGCCTCAAATGTATTCTTTGGAGATATGAATTGGCAATTTTTTCTGCTCTAGGGACTGTTTGAACCTGCTTACTATCACTAGAAGTTACACATATTCAAATTGAAATAACTTGACAACAATCATGATATTAAAGATATGATGTAAGGCCTCCTTCTGGACAGTTTGAACTTCAAAAAGCCCCACCTTTTGAAACTGCCTTTGATACACACTAGTTCAGCCTTATAAACCCAAGGTTTCTTTGTAACCTCATCAACCAACCTAATCAACCTCATTGAGCCTAACCCTCACTCTAAAAATTCAAAAGGTAAAGGAAAGGAAGCTGAAGAAAGGAGAGTTGGGTAACAGATTGGTAAAAGAAGAAGAAAAATAATTGAAGGCAATGATGTATCAACAAAAGAAATGTTGCACTCCAGTCAAGGTTGCTTCAGAAAAAAAAAAAAAAAAAAAAAAAAAAGAGAGTCAGAAAAAGTCATTTCATTGGGAATTTGAAAAAGAAAGAGAAAAAGATGGCCACTTTGGCTCTGAAAATTCAAAGAAGAAGATGAAATTGTGCTGAAATAAAGAAGATGTGTCTACCACTTCCTTACCTTGACTGACTTCTCAATTCTGAATTCCATTCCACCTCTTTATTCTTGATAAAGTTCACTCATAAGCCACAGTACCGCCCAAGTCAAAGTCCTTAATGATCAATGATGGATTGAGCTGTCACATGGAGATAAGGATTTGTGTAATCTATGGTGAAAAGAGCAGTGAATTCAGAACTAAAAAGCAAAGCCTATGCTCCTGCATACAATCCTATTTGAGGACTGTAATTGCTCTTGAGCTGTGTGAAATAGTGAAGCCCTCATATTTGCATGATGAGTGAAAACCCTGGTGAGAGTTGAGTTTGAAATCAAATTATTTAGGGTAACATCAAAACTGAATTTTCAAATAGAAGGCAAGCTTTTCATTAATTTTTCTTTTAAAATTTTTTTGACACCAACTGAGTGAATGGTAAAAGGAATTACAGCTGAATTTTAGTTTTAAACTAATATTTTCCTGGAGATCTTTTTACAGCTTGACTAATGCAGGTGTGAGTAACCTGACTGGATAAAAGTCTGCATTAACAGAACTGCATTGATATTAACTGATTTATTGGAGAAATTTGTGGGTACCTTCACTGAAAACCCTCAGGAGACTTCACTCCTCCACTAGGGATCACCTAGGGGTTTAAAAGGCTTGTTGCATATGCTAAATGCAACTGTGTTCCCTACAAAAGTGGTTTTTTATTCTATTTTTAATTTTGTCTTCGCTCAGGGACTAGCAAAGCTTAGGTTTGCGGGTGTGTTGAGAACTAGAAAATACCATTCTCCTCCCTTTAACCTGGGCCTTGATAGACCCTTGAGAGAACTAAATAAGTGTTTTAAGTGCTTGTGTTACAGCTAACAATAAAGACAGGCTTAACCATGGAAGCAGCCTAAAAGTGCCAAAAAGATGATAATCCATGTTGATCCAAAGGAAGAAAGAGAAAGGACAACCTCACTAGCTATCAAAATGCCTGAACTGAAGAGGCAAAGACCTGGTCTAAACCTAGAAAAGGGATGTGGAGCAATTCGAACAGAAGAATGCACTACAAAGTGCTTTTCGAAAAGAATCTGAAAATTTCGAAAAGAACCTAAACTTTGCGAAAAGAACTAAAAGCTCCAGGCTTAGTTTTCGAAGAGTACCTGAACTCTTCGAAAGGATGTTTGACCTATTCGAAAAGAAGATAACTCTTTGAGAACAGAACCTGAACTTTGCGAAAAGAGCTTCAGAAGTCACAGTACCTTGCGAAAAGTTCCCTAAACTATGCGAAATGGTATTCTGGAGATTCCTAGCATCTACAAGGGTAATTCAGTAATCTTTTGCACATGCCCCAATGCATTTAAAAACTCAGGGACATTCCGAAAGATTCTGAGCACGAACCAAAGGCATATTCCACCCCATGTGAGCAGCCGAAGATGAAATCAAATGGCAGGAACTTCTAGAAGTTCTAACAGATTTTTGAATTACATAACAGAATTGATGCCTCTGTCATCTGATTGGCTGAAACAAATCAAGCAATTCTGATTGGCCAAAATAGATTTGGATCCTCGTGCTCGACTACCATTGGTTGATACAGATCTAAGCACTTCTGATTGGTCAATACACATCTGAGCTAGACCTGGGGGAAACTATAAATAGATGAACCATTTGCCCAATTTGGGTATCCAGATTTTGAGTTTCATTTCTATTACCTCATTTCCATTTCAGATAGCTTGTCTGAAATTTCTGTAATAGCCTAGCTTTTATTTGTAACTGAGAGCTGTGAGATGTCTCTATACTGCACGTGAGAATTGTATTCAAGACTACAAATTCGAGAGCTGTTTAAGCTGTGCTCTGTAATTGTAATGGTGAATTTGAAAAGGTTGCTGTGAACTGTACGTTCTCAATTCGATTCGTGTTGAGGGGTCCCTGTTATCTCCTTATTGCACTAGACTCCTTTAGATTTATTGTTTTTCAAGCAATTTCCCTTGATTCATTATCCCTGTGGGAATTAGTGTTTGTATCCTAATCTTTCACAGCATTTGTAGTCGTATTTCTTGTTCTGAATTGAGGGTTTAGATTAAGGACTATTGGATGGTCTGTGGCCATTGAAGTGGACATACCATAGCCATAAGTTTAACTCTAATCCTTGAGTTAGATTACTTCCTCTTGCATTTGTGCTTGTAGCCAGATGAAGATTGGATCATCTCTCATTTGATCTACATTTATTCTCATTTTGTTTCAAGAACCAAATCAAAGTTAGATATTATTTCTCCATTCTTATTAATTTCCATCAAAATCTCCCCAACTCAGATCTGGATCACTTAGCTTAATCTTTACTTTTATCATTTAGTTACTATGACAAATTCAACCTCCCATCTTATGTGCTTTGTAGATAGGATCAGAGGCCAGATCTGGTAGCTCAGATCTGGAGGTTTATCTTACATTTTAAATAAATTCTCAGTGGACGATCTTTTTCTCCCTTACATTTAAAACATGCTACAATTGGCCCTGATCTTACAGGCTAATTTACTTCTCTTTGTGCTGATATTTCTTTATTCTTTTTAGTTTTCCAAATTCAGTATAATTCATCAATTGGAAATCGATTTTCAAAATACAAATAAATCATGCACACTTAGAATTCAACAACACCTGATCAGAGATCGTTTAATTTTTCTTTTTATAGTTGTAAGTAGTTTTCTTTTTCTTTTTCCTTCTCTCCGTAGTCCAGCACTTGCTGGCTATGTCTTTGTATGTATTTTGAACTAGATTAATGGAAGTTCTATAATAGGATCTATACATTGTGGGATTTGTGTTTGTGTGTGAGATGCTCTGTGCAAGGCTGCTGCCTTGTGATCCGCCATTGCTTTGGCTGTGTTTCAAAGCAATGGAGGACTGATTCTAAGGGCCACTCAGATCCAAGTGACCTATGTGTCTGGGCTATCATGGTCCTATACAGCCTTAGCCCCACCACAGGACCCACTAGATCTGAAATCCCCATGGGAGCTTGAGCTGGTAGCCTTGTGACCATGGTGGTAGCACTGATATTCTTATTTTGTCTTGGTCTCCGGGAGGAGGATAGCCTCTGGGGTAGTCTGTGCCCATTTAAGTGGACAAATTATAGCCTTAGGGTGATTCTAATCCACCGATCCAAGATGGATCCTTCTTCTTTACACCTGAGCTTGTAGAAGCCTGGTGGGAGACTGTACAGAGGCAGACTCCACTATATTTGTATAGATCCGCCATCAGATGTTGTATCTGATCTGGTTATAAAGATTGTAGGCTGGTGACTGGACCATTATAGCCTCACTCAAGCAATGGACAGCTAGATCAAAGGTTGTACTCAATCTCTTGCTGGTTCTATGTGTCTGGGCTATCATGGTCCTACACAGCCTTAGCCCCACATATAGAGCTTTAGAGGTTGAGGTTCCCTATGGATTCTTGAGCTGGTACCCTGGATGAAATAGTGCCTGCAATGATTTACTGGTTATGTTTTGATCCATCCCTGGATAGTGGTTCCCCTATGGGATAATCTGTGACCATTTGAGTGGACAGGTTATAGACTTAAGGGTGGAATCATGGCAGAGTGATGGGTTGGATCCTTTCGCCTCAGTGGTGACAATGTAGCCACTGGACAGGATTTCTATAACATCAGATCTGAATCTGAGTTACAAAACTCCTCTGATCTGGGCTCAATAACATACTTCTCACCCTTTTATATTTATTTTTCACACTCCATCCATCCTCTCAACCCTTTCTGTAGTTTAGACATTAGAATACTTAGAATAAGTGACCTTAAACTCCCCTCCTTTTAGGACTGCCAGATCTGTAGTCAGCTCTGGAGGGACTACTAGAGATGGCTCCTTTGGAGCTGTAGATCACCTTTCCCTGTGCGACAAACTCTTACTTATCAAAACTTGCTACAATGGACCCTGTATCTTGCATTTCTAGGATTTCTTAGTTGTGCGGATTTCATTCCCTGTTTTACTCTTTCTTTGATTTTTAAATGACTTTCACCACCAACCAATAAAGTAAGCACACACTCAAAAATCTGCCAACAAGTTTTTGGCGCCGCTGTCGGGGAAAGATGATCTATAAGTAGACCTTTAGTTTTTGTATTCATAGTATTCTTTGCACATGTGAATAATTGATACTGCTGACATAATTTTGAACCTTTCTTGCTGATCTAGACAGCAGCAGCGAAGGATAGTTGGACTGTAATTGGAGCTTAGCTACCTCTGTTTGCAAACTCTCTGACTTTTAAAGCTCTGTCTATCTTTCTTAGTAGTATCTAGGATAGTTTTGAATGTATTCTTTGAATAGCTGTAAACTAGTTAGATAAATTTGTTAGTTGTTCAATTATTCTTTTGCAATGTGCCTGCAAGAAGCTTTCCTTGCTGTTGGTGTGCTTGTATGCTAGGGAGGAGATCCCTCAGCCCTGCTTTAGAGCCTCTTAACCCTGAATTAAAAAGGGGATGGAGACTTAGAAGAGACAGGCACACCACAGGAGAGCCCCCAAGCGAATCTGTAACAGCAATTATGGGTGAAGAATAACCCAGAACCCTCAAGGAGTTGAATGCTCCAGATGACTATAACTCCCCTTTTAGCATTCAATTCCCTGATGTTCAGGGGAACTATGAAATAAAAACTTCAAGCATCCAGATATTTCCATCTTTCCATGGGCTTAGAAAAGAGGACCCTTACAAGCATATTGACCAGTTCTTGGCCTTATGCACCGCTTTTAATATCACTAGTTTGGGACCTGAGGCTACTAGGATCAGACTCTTTCCCTTCTCTCTGAAGAATAGGGCCAGTACCTGGCTGACCACTCTTCCCAACAATAGCATTGCTTCATGGAAAGACTTGCAGACCAAGTTCCTAACCAAGTTCTTCCCTGAGACCAAAACTAGCCAGTTGAGGAAAGAGATTCTTGCGTTTGCTCAATCTCCAACTGAGGATTTTAACCAGTCCTGGGATAGGTTTAAAGAGATGCTCAAACAATGCCCCCACCACAAGCTCCCAGAGTGCTAGCTTGTACAAAGCTTTTACAATGGGATTGAAGAGAAAAATAGAGATATGGTCGATGCCTCTTGTGGTGGATCCTACATGCACAAGACTGCTGAGGAGGCATGGGAATTGTTTGAGGTGATTAGTGAGAATGCTTTTCAAAAGCCATCCCTGGTAAGAACTAGTCAGGAATCTGAGTCAAAGGTGGGGCTTGCTGCTGGATCAAGAGGAAAAGTTTATGAGGTGTCTGGGAACAATGACCTGCAGCTGCAAATGATAAACCACTCTATGAAGTTTGAAAAATTATTAACTGTGATGCAACCCAGAAGGGCTGCTCTTGTGGCGGAGGCATGTCTGATATGCCAGTCCCCACTGCACACAGTGGAGGAATGTCCATCTGCAGGGTAATTTCCTGAATTGCTTTTGGAACATGCTGCTGCTGCTCAATTTTATGGCCAGCAACAATCTGGGGGCTACAATAGGTAGCCATATGGATACCAGCACCAAAATGCTGGTTACCAATGGAGAGACCACCCAAATCTGAGTTGGAGGAAAGACAACTACATGCAGCCCCAGCAGATGTTGGCCTTACCACAAAGGCCACAGCAGCAGCTCAATCAAGGGAATGCCCCTAGGTCTACCATCCAGCACCATCAGCAGCCCCATCAGCAACAAAATCAATTGGTCTTACCCCCTTCTCACCCTAGAAATACTTCTTTCGAGGACCAGGTCTTGACCTCACTGCAAAGCCTGAGTTCCTTGGCTTAGACTGTGAATTCTCGTGGTCAGAGCATCAAGAAGATGGAAGAGCAGATTGGCCAACTAGCGAACACCTTAGCCAAAAGAGAAGAGGGAAGGTTGCCCAGTCAACCAGTGGTTAATCCCAATGGTCAATTTTTGATTGGTGAAGGATCCTCAGACCTTGATGGGGATCTTTCATTGAATTGATGGCAAGAACTGTGCACCCTTGTATGATATGTACTTTACAGTTTAGAGGAATTTGTAGTGATCTTCTTGGAATCTGTGTTCAGTGCTTTATGCCTACTTTTATTCCTGTTCCCCTTATTTACTAATTTAAAGTGATTGATTGATGCTGGTATTATTTGAATGCTTTTCATGATGGGTGAATTTAATGCTTTGAGAGTATGAGAATTTGTGAATGCCTTATAATGCTTATGGGTGTCCCTAGAAGAGAGCCTGTGAGCGAATCAACACACAAAATCAAGGTCAAAAGGATGACTAGTGGGTGACTGAATTCTAACTCTGCAAAGCCATCGTGGGGTTCTGAATAATGGGTTTGGTCCCACCACCACTAAGCCAGCCCGTGAAAGGGAAGAGCCCTGCCATTCCTGAAACAAAAGTACAAGAACCATCTTCTGTGGCTCCCCCTAAACCAGTGAAAGGGAAAAGTCCTCTCCTGCCTCAGGTGAAAGCAAAAGCTAAATCCCCTGTTGTCCCTCCTGAACCAGCACCAGCCCAATCCCCTCTTATCCCCCCTCCGGCCCAGCAAGGGCAAGCCTCCAAAGGTAAGGGCCCCAAAGGAAAATCTCCCACCAAATCTCCTGAGCCAACCACTGATAAATCTTCAGAGATCCCTCCTGAACCAAAGAGGAGAAAAATAAGGGTCAGGGCTCCAACCATACCCAAAACTGCCGACCAAAGAAAGGCAGAGAGAGAACGAAGGAAGGAGGAGGAGGCTTTACCTTCAAGAACATGCCAAGAAAATGGGTTGGCACTAGTTTTGAGCCAGATTCTGTCTAGATTGTACATAGGATTTTATCTGTTTTCACACTCTTTTGCTTTTGTTTTCTGGTAGTTTGTACACTTCTAATTTTTAATTGACATTATTCCCCTGTCATTACTATCTTGTTGTGTCTGTTGTGTGTTTGTTTCTTGTTCAGGTCTTTTATGCTGTAATAACTTTGCTGCACAGACACCTTTGAACCAGTGAGGACATTGCTTCTCATAGGTTTGGGGGTGTGCCAGGCAATCCCTACCAATGGAATAGCTAACATAACTGCAGCTGACTCATCTGAGCAATATGGAAATGGACCTCTGCTCACTTAAGAATCATGAAAATAAGAAGTTTAAAATTTTTGCAAACTTTTGACATTATAAACTTCTAATACTCTACATTTCCATGATAATATCACCAAGGAAACTCACTTGTATCAACACTCAATGAATCAGTAGAGAGAGAAAAAGGTGAGGACATACTTAAAAGTGCAAAGGAAGACCATAACCAGTGAGAATTGGGCCTATAAATTTTATTTATTTTTTCTTTTCCATCTTTTGAGGAGTAACCAAGGCAATCCCTTCTAGTTCTAAAGACTGACTGAGTCACTGTGCTCACTAGAAGTTAGGTAACTCCAAGTTGAAACAACTGACAGTACTCATGAGACTGAGGAAAGGATCAAGGCCTTCTCTTGGACAGTTTGAGCCTAATAAGACCAACCCTTATGTAACTGCCCTTGCCATACCCCCTTTGAGCTTCAAATCCTAAATTTCTTCACAATACACCTGAGTACTTGAACCTGAACCTATGAACCTACTTCAGCCTACCCTCACTCTCAGAATTCAGAAGGTAAAGGAGAAAAAGTTGAAGATGGACTAGCTATGGTCAACAGTAGGTGAATGGAAAAGAAATACCTCAAATCTGGCAGTATGATAATTGGGAGCATGGTGGCATTTCGAAAAAGAAAAAAAAAAAAAAAAAAAAAAATAGTAATAAAAATCAGAAAATTCCACAAGAAGGAAACAAAAATAATAATTAAGAGAAGTAACGGAGGAGTCAAGAGGAACTTTCATTGGAAAATCAAAATCAAGAAGAGAAACTGATCACTTCAAATCTGAAAATCTCAAAGAAGATGAAAGGAGCTGAATTCAAGAAGGTGAAGTCATGAATCACCTCTGTCACCTACTGATTTCTCCATTTTGAACCCCTTCTCAACCCTCCATTCTTTCAACCCCACTCCATAAGCCACATTATAGTCCAGTTAAAAGCCCTTGTGATCCAAAGTTGAGTGAGCTGTCATGTGAAGATAAAGAGTATCCAATCTATGGTGAGGAACTGCCAATGATGTCCGCAATTAAGAACTCTGCCTATGGTCATGCTTACAGACCCATTTGGGGGATGTAACTGCTCTTGAGCCTGTGAGAGAATGAACCCCTCAACAAAACCCTTATGAGAGTATGCCCTACAAAGTTTTTGGGTCTGAACTTGAATGCATTATGTATGACCTTAACCTAATTTTTGACCTAAGGATAAGCTCAGTGCTGGCACACACTTGTGCAGTTTTCTGTGATTATAAACTAATTGGAAATGCTGTGCAATCATGAAGAGTTTATGCGGTTTAAGTTACTGTGCAACCAATAAATTAAATTTCTTTTATGCTTAATGATGCAAGAGTAAACTAAGTCTGCCCCTTGATTGCTCATTGGATGATATTGCACTTTCGTTAACTTTTTCATTGAAGAAGATTGTGGGTGTCTTCACTGAAAACCCTTAGGAGACTTCAGTCCTCCACTAGGGATCACCTAGGGGTTTAAAAGGCTTGGTACATATGCTAAATGTATCTGTGCTCCCTACGAAAGTGGCATTTAATTTTTATATTAGGTTTAATGTAGCTTTGCTAAGGGACTAGCAAAGAATAAGTTTGGGGGTGTGTTAAGACCTGAAAAGTACCACTTTTCACCCCTTACCTTAACCTTTGATTAGACCCATAGCCACCTAATAAGTCCTTGTTAAGTGTTTTATGTAGGTAGTACCCAGCAGTGAAATAAGGCCAGGAATCCTGCTAAAATGCCTGTTTTAGCACCAAAAGTCCCTCAGAAGGATGAAGTCTGAATCCAGACCTGAAAATGAGCCTCGCGCAGTCTAGCTGAGCTTCCCAAGACTCTACAACAACTTCTCATGTAGATGATTGACTGAAGAGCTTCAGAAACATAAACTCGCACAGCTCTCGCAAAGCTCAAGAATAGAACACCTCGTGCAGTCTCGCGCAGTTCAAAGCAGACTTCTCTCAACCGCGCGCAGTTCGCTCAGAACGGCAGAGAAGAGAGAGCTTCAGAAGAGTCCTCGCACAACTGTCGCACAATCGCCGTGAGATATAATTAACAGAAGAGAATTCCTCGCACAGTTCTTGCTTCATTCCAGAAGAAAGCATCCTTGCAAAGGCAAAGCCACCCTCGCGAAGATCATTTAAGACATGGAACTTCGCATAGTTCAGAACTCATCAAAGCATCGCGAGGTAACTCGCGAAGCCCAGTGAAGATAAGTGCTCGTGAAGTTCTCGCGCTATTCAAATCTATCCTCATGAGGATTAACCTCGCGACTGCTTAAGCTCCAACCCTGCGACATCTGAGGCTCTGATGTCCACTCAACCTCGCGACTGCCTAAAGAGCAAACCAAGCCATCCTCGTGAAGGTGGAAGCTTCAATTTCAAACCATCCTAGCGAATAACAAAAGCTACCACGCGAGAAGTCTGGGAAATAATGGCTACCTAGCGAAGCTCTGAACCTCAAACTTCCATCTCTTCAGCAGAGGACTTTCTGGGAATTTCTAGTAATTACGGCACCCACTCCCACGCTCAAATCTCTGTGCACGTGCCCCAAGGCATCGAAGGATCACTATTCAGCCACGTGGCATCATTAAAATTAGGGTTTCCTAACCCTAATGCGCCGCCACACCACTGCTATAAATACCCACACTTAGCTTTGGTTTTGGAGCTTAGACTTTCTTTTCTTTCTACATCCTGGAATAGCTAGGAACCCATCTCATTTCTGAGAGACCTGATCTGAGATCGTTTAGTTTTTCTTTTTATAGTTGTAATTTATTTTCTTTTTCTTTTTCCTTCTCTCCATAGTCCAGCACTTGCTGGCTATGTCTTTGTATGTATTTGAACTAGATTAATGGAAGTTTTGTAATAGGATCTATACTTTGTGGGATTTGTGTTTGTGTGTGAGATGCTCTGTGCAAGGCTGCTGCCTTGTGATCCGCCATTGCTTTGGTTGTGTTTCAATGCAATGGAGGACTGATTCTAAGGGCCACTCAGATCCAAGTGACCTGTGTGTCTGGGCTATCATGGTCCTATACAGCCTTAGCCCCACCACATGACCCACTAGATCTGAAATCCCCATGGGAGCTTGAGCTGGTAGCCTTCTGACCATGGTGGTAGTAGCGATATTCTTGTTTTGTCTTGGGGTCCGTGAGGAGGATAGCCTCTAGGATAGTCTGTGACCATTTAAGTGGATAGATTATAGCCTTAGGGTGATTCTAATCCACCGATCCAAGATGGATCCTTCTTCTTTACACTTGAGCTTGTAGAAGCCTGGTGGGAGACTGTACAGAGGCAGACTCCCCTATATTTGTATAGATCCGCCATCAGATGTTGGAACTGATCTGGTTATAGAGATTGTAGGCCGGTGACTAGACCATTGTAGCCTCACTCAAGTAATGGACAGCTAGATCGAAGGTTGTACTCAATCTCTTGCTGGTTCTATGTGTCTGGGCTATCTTGGTCCTATACAGCCTTAGCCCCATATATAGAGCTTTAGAGGTTGAGGTTCCCTATGGATTCTTGAGTTGGTACCCTAGATGAAATAGTGCCTGCAATGATTTACTGATTATGTTTTGATCCATCCTTGGATAGTGGTTCCCCTATGGGATAATCTGTGGCCATTTGAGTGGACAGGTTATAGCCTTAAGGGTGGAATCATGGCAGAGTGATGGGTTGGATCCTTTCTCCTCAGTGGAGACAATGTAGCCACTGGACAGGATTTCTATAACATCAGATATGAATCTGAGTTCCAAAACTCCTCTGATCTGGGCTCAATAACATACTTCTCACCCTTTTATATTTATTTTCCACACTCCATCCATCCTCTTAACCCTTTCTGTAGTTTAGACATTAGAATACTTAGAATAAGTTACCTTAAACTCCCCTCCTTTTAGGACTGCCAGATCTGTAGTCAGATCTGGAGGGATTACTAGAGATGGCTCCTTTGGAGCTGTAGATCACCTTTCCCTGTGGGACAAACTCTTACTTATCAAAACTTGCTACAATGGACCCTGTATCTTGTAGGACTAGGATTTCTTAGTTGTACTGATTCCGTCCCCTGTTTTACAATTTCTTTGATTTTTAAATGACTTTCACCACCAACCAATAAAGTAAGCACACACTCAGAAATCCGCCAAGAAGTTTTTGGCGCCGCTATCGGGGAAAGATGATCTATTAGTAGACCCTTAGTTTTTGTATTCATAGTATTCTTTGCACATGTGAATAATTGATACTGCTGACATAATTTTGACAGCAGCAGTGAAGGATAGTTTGACGGCAATTGGAGCTTAGCTACCTCTGTTTGCAAACTCTCTGACTTTTAAAGCTCTGTCTATTTTTCTTAGCAGTATTTAGGATAGTTTTGAATGTATTCTTTCATAGCTGTAAACTAGTTAGATAAATTTGTTAGTCGTATAATTATTCTTTTACAATGTGCCTGCAAGAAGCTTTCCTTGCTATTGGTGTGCTTGTATGCTAGGGAGGAGATCCCTCAGCCCTGCTTTAGAGCCTCTTAACCCTGAGTTAGAAAGGGGAAGGAGACTTAGAAGAGACAGACACACCACAGGAGTGCCCCCAAGCGAATCTGGGACAACAATTATGGGTGAAGAACAACCCAGAACCCTCAAGGAGTTGAATGTTCCGGATGACTATAACTCCCCTTTTAGCATTCAATTCCTTGATGTTCAGGGGAAATATGAAATAAAAACTTCAATCATCCAGATGATGCCAGCTTTCCATGGGCTTAGCAAAGAGGACCCTTAGAAGCAAATTGACCAGTTCTTGGCCTTGTGCACCACTTTTAATATCACTGGTTTGGGACCTGAGGCTACTAGGCTCAGGCTCTTTCCCTTCTCTCTGAAGGATAGGGTCAGTACTTGGCTGACCACTCTTCCCAACAATAGCATTGCTTCATGGAAAGACTTGCAGACTAAGTTCCTAACCAAGTTCTTCCTTGAGACCAAAACTAGCCAGTTGAGGAAAGGGATTCTTGCGTTTGCTCAATCTCCAACTGAGGATTTTAACCAGTCCTGGGATAGGTTTAAAGAGATGCTCAAACAATGCCCCCACCACAAGATCCCAGAGTGGCAGCTTGTACAAAGCTTTTACAATGGGATTGATGAGAAAAATAGAGATATGGTCGATGCCTCTTGTGGTGGATCCTACATGCACAAGACTACTGAGGAGGCATGAGAATTGTTTAAGGTGATTAGTGAGAATGCTTTTCAAAAGCCATCCCTGGCAAGAACTAGTCGGAATCTGAGTCAAAGGTGGTGCTTGCTGCTAGATCAAGAGGAAACGTTTATGAGGTGTCTGGGAACAATGACTTGCAGTTGCAGATGGCAAACCTCTCTATGAAGTTTGAAAAATTATTGACTGTGATGCAACCCAGAAGGGCTGCTCATGTGGCGGAGGCATGTCTGATATGCCAGTCCCCACAACACACAGTGGAGAAATGTCCATCTGCAGGGCAATTTCCTGAATTGGTTTTGGAACATACTGCTGCTGCTCAATCTTATGGCCAGCAACAATCTGGGGGCTACAATAGGTAGCCATATGGATACCAGCACCAAAATGCAGGTTACCAATGGAGAGACCACCCAAATCTGAGGTGGAGGAATGACAACTACATGCGGCCCCAGCAGATGTTGGCCTTACCACAAAGGCCACATCAGCAGTTCAATCAGGGGAATGCCCCTAGGTCTACCTTCCAGCACCATCAGCAGCCCCATCAGCAATAAAATCAATTGGTCTTACCCCCTTCTCACCCTAGAAATACTTCTTTCGAGGACCAGGTATTGACCTCACTGCAAAACCTGGGTTCCTTGGTTCAGGCTGTGAATTCTCATGGTCAGAGCATCAAGAAGATAGAAGAGCAGATTGGCCAACTAGCGAACACCTTAGCCAAAAGAGAAGAGGGAAGCTTGCCCAGTCAACCAGTGGTTAATCCCAAGGGTCAATTTTTGATTGGTGAAGGATCCTCAGACCTTGATGGTGATCTTTCATTGAATTGATGGCAAGAACTGTGCACCCTTGTATGATATGTACTTTACAGTTTAGAGGAATTTGTAGTGATCTTCTTGGAATCTGTGTTTAGTGCTTTATGCCTACTTTTATTCCTGTTCCCCTTATTTGCTAATTTCAAGTGATTGATTGATGCTGGTATTATTTGAATGCTTTTCATGATGGGTGAATTTAATGCTTTGAGAGTATGAGAATTTGTGAATGCCTTATAATGCTTATGGGTTTCCCTGGAAGAGAGCCTGTGAGTGAATCCACACACAAAATCAAGGTCAAGAGGATGACTAGTGGGTGAGTGAATTCTAACTCTGCAAAGCCATCGCGGGGTTCTGAATAATGGGTTTGGTCCCACCACCATTAAGCCAGCCCGTGAAAGGGAAGAGCCCTGCCATTCCTGAAACCAAAGTACAAGAACCATCTTCTGTGGCTCCCCCTAAACCAGTGAAAGGGAAAAGTCCTCTCCTGCCTCAGGTGAAAGCAAAAGCTAAATCCCCTGTTGTCCCCCCTCCGGCCCTGCAAGGGCAAGCCTTCAAAGGTAAGGGCCCCAAAGGAAAATCTCCCCCCAAACCCCCTGAGCCAACCACTGATAAATCTTCAGAGATCCCTCCTGAACCAAAGAGGAGAAAAATGAGGGTCAGGGCTCCAACCATACCCAAAACTGCCGACCAAAGAAAGGCACAGAGAGAACGAAGGAAGGAGGAGGAGGCTTACCTTCAAGAACATGCCAAGAAAATAGGTTGGCACTAGTTTTGAGCCTGATTCTGACTAGATTGTCCATAGGATTTTATCTGTTTTCACACTCTTTTGCTTCTATTTTCTGGTAGTTTGTACACTTCTAATTTTTAATAGACTTTATTCCCCTGTCATTAGTATCTTGTTGTGTCTTTTGTGTGTTTGTTCTTGTTCTGGTCTTTTATGCTGTAATAACTCTGCTGCCCAGGCACCTTTGAACCAGTGAGGACATTGCTTCTCATAGGTTTGGGGGTGTGCCAGGCAGACCCTGCCAATGGAATAGCTAACATAACTGCAGCTGACTCATCTGAGCAATATGGAAATGGACCTCTGTTCACTTAAGAATCATGAAAATAAGAAGTTTAAAATTTTTGCAAACTTTTGACATTATAAACTTCTAATACTCCACATTTCCATGATAATATCACCAAGGAAACTCACTTGTATCGGCACTCAGTGAATCAGTAGTGAGAGAAAAAGGTGAGGACATACTTAAATGTTCAAAGGAAGACCATAACCAGTGAGAATTGGGCCTATAATTTTTTTTTTTTTTTTCTTTTCCATCTTTTGTGGAGTAACCAAGGCAATCCCTTCTAGTTCTAAAGACTGACTGAGTCACTGTGCTCACTAGAAGTTAGGTAACTCCAAGTTGAAACAACTGACAGTACTCATGAGACTGAGGAAAGGATCAAGGCCTTCTCTTGGACAGTTTGAGCCTAATAAGTCTAACCCTTAAGTAACTGCCCTTGTCCATACCCCCTTTGAGCTTTAAATCCTAAATTTCTTCACAATACACCTGAGTACTTGAACCTGAACCTATGAACCTTCTTCAGCCTACCCTCACTCTGAGAATTCAGAAGATAAAGGAGAAAAAGTTGAAGATGGACTAGCTATGGTCAACAGTAGGTGAATGGAAAAGAAATACCTCAAATCTGGCAGTATGATAATTGGGAGCATGGTGGCATTTCTAAAAAGAAAAAAAAAAAAAGAAAAAATAAATAATAAAAATCAGAAAATTCCACAAGAAGGAAACAAAAATAACAATGAAGAGAAGTAAGGGAGGAGTCAAGAGGAAGTTTCATTGGAAAATAAAAATTAAGAAGAGAAACTGATCACTTCAAACCTGAAAATCTCAAAGAAGATGAACGGAGCTAAATTCAAGAAGGTGAAGTCATGAATCACCTCTGTCACCTACTGATTTCTCATTTTTGAACCCCTTCTCAACCCTCCATTCTTTCAACACCACTCCATAAGCCACATTACAGCCCAGTTAAAAGCCCTTGTGATCCAAAGTTGAGTGAGCTGTCATGTGAAGATAAATAGTATCCAATCTATGGTGAGGAACTGCCAATGATGTCAGCACTTAAGAACTCTGCCTATGCTCATCCTTACAGACCCATTTGGGGGATGTAACTGCTCTTGAGCCTGTGAGAGAATGAACCCCTCAACAAAACCCTTATGAGAGTATGCCCTACAAAGTTTTTGGGTCTGAACTTGAATGCATTATGTATGACCTTAACCTAATTTTTGACCTAAGGATAAGCCAAGTGTTGGCACACACTTGTGTAGTTTTCTGTGATTGTAAATTAATTGGAAATGTTGTGCATTCATGAAGAGTTTATGTTGTTTAAGTTACTATGCAACCAATGAATTATATTTCTTTTATGCTTAATGATGCAAGAGTAAACTAAGTCTGCCCCTTGATTGCTCATTGGATGATATTAGACTTTTGTTAACTTTTTCATTGAAGAAGTTTGTGGGTGTCTTTACTCAAAACCCTCAGAAGACTTCACTCCTCCACTAGGGATCACCTAGGGGTTTAAAAGGCTTGGTACATATGCTAAATGTATCTATGCTCCCTACGAAAGTGGCCTTTAATTTTTATATTAGGTTTAATGTAGCTTTGCTAAGGGACTAGCAAAGATTAGGTTTAGGGGTGTGTTAAGACCTGAAAAGTACCACTGTTCACCCCTTAACTTAACCTTTGATTAGACCCATAGCCACCTAAGAAGTCCTTATTAAGTGTTTTATGGAGGTAGTACCCAGCAGTGAAATAAGGCCAGGAATCCTGTTAAAAAGCATGTTTTAGCACCAGAAGTCCCTCAGAAGGATGAAGTCTGAATCCAGACCTGAAAATGAGCCTCACGCAGTCCAGCTGAGCTTCCCAAGACTCTACAACAACTTCTTGCGCAGATGATTGACTGAAGAGCTTCAGAAAAATAAACTTGCGGAGCTCAAGAAATGAACACCTCGTGCAGTTCAAAGTAGACTTCTCTCAGCCGCACGCAGTTTGCTCAGAACGGCTGAGAAGAGAGAGATTCAGAAGACTCCTCGCGCAGCTATCGCGCAGTCGCCGTGAGATGCAATTATCAGAAGAGAACTCCTCTCGCAGTTCTCGCGCCATTCAAGAAGAAAGCGTCCTTAGAAAGGCAAAGCCACCCTCGCGAAGATCAGTTAAGACATGGAACCTCGTACAGTTCAAAACTCATCAAATCCTCGCGAGGTAACTCGCGAAGCCCAGTGAAGATAAGTGCTCGCACTATTCAAATCTATCCTCATGAAGATTAACCTTGCGACTCCTTAAGCTCCAACCCTGCGACATCTGAGGCTCTGATGTCCACTCAACCTCGCGACTGCCTGAAGAGCAAACCAAGCCAACCTCGCGAACGTGAAAACTTCAATTTCAAACCATCCTAGCGAAGAACAAAAGCAATCATGCGACAAGTCTGGGAAACAATGGCTACCTAGCAAAGCTCTGAACCTCAAACTTCCATCTCTTCAGCAGAGAACTTTCTTAGAATTTTCAGCGATTAGGGCACGCACTCCCATGCTCAAATCTCCATGCATGTGCCCCAAGGCATCGAAGGATCACTATTCAGCCATGTGGCCTCGTTAAAATTAGGGTTTCCTAACCCTAATGCGCCGCCACACCACTGCTACAAATACCCACACTTAGCATAGGTTTTGGAGCTTAGACTTTCTTTTCTTTCTACATCCTGGAATAGCTAGGAACCCATCTCATTTCTGGGAGACCTGATCTGAGATCGTTTAGTTTTTCTTTTTATAGTTGTAAGTAGTTTTCTTTTTCTTTTTCCTTCTCTCCATAGTCCAGCACTTGCTGGCTATGTATTTGTATATATTTTGAACTAGATTAATGGAAGTTCTGTAATAGGATCTATACTTTGTAGGATTTTTGTTTGTGTGTGAGATGCTCTGTGCAAGGCTGCTGCCTTGTGAACCGCCATTGCTTTGGTTGTGTTTCAAAGCAATGGAGGACTGATTCTAAGGGCCACTCAGTTCCAAGTGACCTGTGTGTCTCGGCTATCATGGTCCTATACAGCCTTAGCTCCACCACAAGACCCACTAGATCTGAAATCCCCATGGGAGCTTGAGCTGGTAGCCTTGTGACCATGGTGGTAGCAGCGATATTCTTGTTTTATCTTGGGCTCCGTGAGGAGGATTGCCTCTGGGATAGTCTGTGACCATTTAAGTGGACAGATTATAGCCTTAGGGTGATTCTAATCCACTGATCCAAGATGGATCCTTCTTCTTTACACCTGAGCTTGTAGAAGCCTAGTGGAAGACTGTACAGAGGCAGAATCCCCTATATTTTTATAGATCTGCCATCAGATGTTGGATCTGATCTAGTTATAGAGATTGTAGGCTGGTGACTGGACCATTGTAGCCTCACTCAAGCAATGGACAGCTAGATCGAAGGTTGTACTCAATCTCTTGCTGGTTCTATGTGTCTGGGCTATCATGATCCTATACAGCCTTAGCCCCACATATAGAGCTTTAGAGGTTGAGGTTCCCTATGGATTCTTGAGCTGGTACCCTGGATGAAATAGTGTCTGCAATGATTTGCTGGTTATGTTTTGATCCATCCCTGGATAGTGGTTCCCCTATGGGATAATCTGTGACCATTTAAGTGGACAGGTTAGAGCCTTAAGGGTGGAATCATGGCAGAGTGATGGGTTGGATCCTTTCTCCTCAGTGGTGACAATGTAGCCACTGGACAGGATTTCTATAACATCATATCTGAATCTGAGTTACAAAACTCCTCTGATCTGGGCTCAATAACATACTTCTCACCCTTTTATATTTATTTTCAACACTCCATCCATCCTCTCAACCCTTTCTGTAGTTTAGACATTAGAATACTTAGAATAAGTGACCTTAAACTCCCCTCCTTTTAGGACTGCCAGATCTGTAGTCAGATCTGGAGGGACTACTAGAGATGGCTCCTTTGGAGCTGTAGATCACCTTTCCCTGTGGTACAAACTCTTACTTATCAAAACTTGCTACAATAAACCCTGTATCTTGCAGGTCTAGGATTTCTTAGTTGTGCTGATTCCATCCCCTGTTTTACTCTTTCTTTGATTTTTAAATGACTTTCACCACCAACCAATAAAGTAATCGCACGCTCAGAAATCTGCCAACACATCTCTGCACTAGGATGAGATGATGTTGGCTCTGGCTAAAACCATCCTCAAAGACAAAAAAATCATCCGTGAATATCTTTAAAAACTGATCAATCATATCTTAGAAGATAGCATACATACACCTCTGAAAAATTACAGGGGCATTGCACAATCCAAATGGCACCCTCCTATAAGTAAAGGTGCCAAATGGGCATGTGAAAGTTATTTTCTCCAAATCTTGTGGATACACAAGAATCTACTTATACCCAGAGTATCCATCAAGAAAGCAATAACTTATCCAAAATCTGGATAAGTTATCCAATATCTGGTCTATGAAGAGAAAAGGAAAATGGTCTTTTCTAGTTTTTGGATTGAGCTTTCAATAATCAATGTACACCATCCAACAAGTGGTTTCTGTGGTTGAAATTAACTCACCAGAATCTGATGTACCCACAGTGATTTCAGATTTCTTAGGTACCACCTGAGTAGGTTCCACCCATTCAGAATCTGAAATGGGATAGAGGACTGCTGCATCTAACAATTTAACCACTTCCTTCATCACTACTTCTTGCATGTGGGGGTTCAACATTCTCTGCATTTCTCTAGAGGGTTTGGAATCCTCTTTCAGGTGGATCTTATGCATACAAACAACAAGATTGATTCCTCCAAGATCAGTAATAGTCCAACCTATTGCTCTCTTATGCCTTTTTAACACACACAACAACACTTCTTCCTGCTCATCAATGAGGGATGAAAAAATTATCATAAGCAACTTTTGATTTGCTCCCAAAATATCATATTTCAAAGACTTGGGCAGCTGTTTTAATTTCATATTTGGTGAACTTATGAGTGAAGGCAACAAAGGTGCCTTAGAAGGTTGTGGAAGAGGCAACACATCTAGTATCCAAGGAGGATACTTTGCTGCTGGCCCCACTTAAGAATTTAAGGCTTTTACCTCGTGAATCATAGGTATGGGGGCCTTTTCTTCCACAATTTCATTCCAAACATTATCAAAAACATCACACATGTCATCACAATACAGCAGATTGGGCAAAGTTTCTTCCATAAGCTCATCCAACACATCAATCAAAAAGCAGTCCGCACTATCCAAGTGAGGCTGACTTGCTGCATTATAGACATTCAATTTTACTTTCATATTACTAAAGGATACCTCCATTACAGCTAATCTGTATTGTATACAGGCATTGGCAGTGGCCAAGAAAGGCCTACCCTAAATTACAGGAATGGAGGTAGTGCACTTGCTTGATTTCATATCAAGAACCAAAAAATCTGCTAGATAAAAGAATTTGTCAATCCCAACTAACACATCTTCTATCATTCCCACTGGTTTCCTTTCAGATCTGTCAGTCAGCTGTAATACCACATGTGTGGGCTTCAATTCTCCCAAACCTAATTTCTCATAAACTGAATATGGAAGTAGGTTCACACTGGCTCCCAAATCTAACAAGGCCTTTTTTATTGTGTACTCCTCAATGATGCAAGGGATTGTGGGAACTCTAGGGTCTTAGAGTTTTATTGGGGTTGTAATGGACAGCACTTGGTTTACTTTCTCAGTATAACAAAACTTCTTGGATAGGTGTATCCTAGATTGTCTTTTGTGTGTGCACAGATCCTTCAAAAACTTTGCATAGGTTGGAATGTTTGATTGTATTAAGTAAAGGCAAGTTGATCTTTACTTATTTAAATGTTTCCATCATTTTCTCAACTTTAGCATTCCCCTTATCAAAAGGAGAAGGTGCTTGAAGTGCATTGATAAATGGCAAATGAGGGGTTGATCTCTCATTTACTACCTTAGCAATCTCATCAGATCTTTCCAAGTTTTTGTTTTCATTTTTTACTGGGGTTCATCAACACCCCCCTTATTTCCCATATGTTGCTCCTGTTGCATATATGTTATTCACTGAAAAGTACCACTTTTTACCTCTTAACCTAGCCTTTGTTGGACCTTGAAGTTGACTAATAACTCATGTTTAGCTTATTTTCTACTTAGTAATAACTTTTGCAGCTTAACACAAAGTTCATGCCTTTGGAGCCAAGAAGAGAGAATCTAAGCAAGAGATGATAGCTGAGCCAAAGACTGATGGAACACCATTGTGGTACATACCATGGTGACTAGTTTACATGTCAAAGTAGACCCATGAAGTCTAGCAAATGTGAGAAATCGTGATGTGAGTGGAGAGGACTGCAACAACAGTAGATGCATAGCAACAGAGGAGCAAATGTGTTATCTCGCATAGTAGAGGTGCAACCTCGTGTGGCTAAGCTTGCAGTCGAGTTATCTCGCGCAGCTAATAAATCTAGCATAAGAGAACTCTTCAAGTAGTAGCGCACTTCAGCTTCAACCAACACTCGGTGAACTCTCGAAGCTCTCGTGCACTAAGTCTTCAGAAATCTAGCCGTGAAGCTATCGCGAGGAACAAGTTTCATGTCAGCCGCGCGCACTATCTTGCGAAGCTAATCTACACAAAGAACAATAACAAACTCACGAAGTCCTCGCGTGGTTCAAGAGGAGAGAGAGCTCCAAAAATATCCTCGCATAGTTCTCACGCATTTAATAGCTCCCTCTACCGAGCGAGCTTTGTTATTCCTTCAATAAGAAGCCAAGTGAGATTTAAAGGCATCCTCACGACACCCTCACTAGAGAAAATTTTAAAGCTCTGTCACGTAAGCAAGCCAAGCACTGCAAATTCTTCTGCATGAGTGCATTCAATGTTAGAGCAGCTGTGCAACCTTTCAAAGGCATACTGCACAAGCAAGACATATCAAGGTAAATTCATCCTCACGAGCGCATTTCAGGCCAAACCAACTGCACGACAAGCTAAAGTCTTCTGTGCGAGTAAGAAGCTTCCCAAGCCAAATGCAACCTCATGGGCACTCTGCCAACCGTACGAATGGACTAATGCACCAAGGCCAGCCCCGCGAAGCTCGGGCTCTCAACATCTCAGTTTCTACTTAGGGACCTTTTGGAGATTTCTCTAGGTCTAGGGCACACATCCTGAGGCCCTGATCTCGAGGCACACATCCTAAGGCACCTAAGAGTTCTAACAGTGCCACATCTACCCTAAACATTTAGGGTTAATCTTCTATTGGCTAAGGCATTAGGACTGAGTATTTAAGCCATAAATGTAACTTAGAATTATCATCCCTCCTTCAACCTCTGTCAGCTTCGAGCTCGAGCAGACTAGGGTTAGGGTTTGATCACCTTTTTTTTCCATTTTTTCTTCTCTCTTATCCCAACACTTGCTGGATATTTCCTCTGTAAGCAATTAGGATTAGTTTCATTAGTTTTGTAATGGGTCTTGTGAACATTGGGAGTCATTGGTGAGCAATTACGCAAAAGGCTGCTGCTTTGAGAATTTTCATTATAAGTAATGTTTAATCAATGAAATTTGTGTTCTAAAAGTTTATTAAATATGTTATTTTACTAATTGTCCGTAGTTTTGTTTAGGCTATGTCATACATTTAGGACTTGAGCTAATTTGAAAGGCCAATAGAAGCTTGAGCTTGTAGCTCTAGGACCGTGGTGGCAGCAGCAATTTACATGTACCATCTTAGCCTCCTGTGGTGAGGATAACCTTTATGGATAGCCTTTGACCATTCAAGTGAACAGACTATAGCCCTAGGGTAATTCCAAGCCACAAATCTGAGAAGGATTCTTCTCCTCTGCACTTGAGCTTGTAGCCTTGTGAGAGGTTGTTGCAAGAACAAGCTCCCCTCTGTTACACTTGACCAACAACAGATGTTAGATCTGATTTCTCTGTAGAGATTGCAGGCTTGTGAGATGGGTCATTACAAGCATTTTGTAGCAATGACCAACTGCATTTAAAGTCCCCAAATAGCTTTTGAACTACTATGGTCTCCACTGGTTTTTCAAGAACTATTTACTCCCATGGATGCCTGAGCTTGTAGCCTAGCATACATGGTGTCTGCAATGATTTTCATATTCTGATTTGAGCCATTGGGTGGCGGACATCTATTGGATTGTCTGTGTCCATTTAAGGGGACAGGTTATAGCCTTAAGATCATTCTACTCCATTGGATTAGATTGATTTTCTGATTTAGTCCATATGATTTGATCCTCTCTATTGGATAGTCTATGACCATTGAAGTGGACAGGTTATAGCCTTAAGAGATCAGGTCAACCCATAAGGGTTGAGTTGGATACTTCTTCCTTGCAGATGTGCTTATAGCCATCTGAGGGATTTGCTACATATATCCTAAATCTGAGTTACATAACTGAATTAACTTTAGCTTAACTACCTACTTCCCATCAATTTTATCTTTATTTTCACACACACCATCACCACCATCTTTATAACCCTTTCTTTAGGATAGGACTGCACTTTATTTCTCTTCTTTTAGTATTAATTTAGTGTAGTTGTGACACCCAACTCCCTTTCTTTAGGTTTGTCAGATCTGGAGGCCTACTAGCATAACCCATTTTGGGTTCTAGATCAATTTCTCTATGGGAAAAACTCTTACTTACGTAAAACATGCTACAATAGCCCTATATCTTGCAGGCTGTATATTTCAGATTTATTGTTTTAATCAATTTTTATTCCTTCACTTTTTGATATATTCTTTCACCACTATTTTCTCACTAATAATAAGACAACAATCCAAACTAACCAACAAGTTTCTGGCACCACTACTGGGGATATTGATCTTTTTAATAGACCTAAGTTGTAATATAATTTAGGATAGAAAATTCATTGTAGCTATGCCTTGTATAGAATAAAAAGTACTACTAATTTTTGTTAGAATTTTTACAGACTTCGACAACAGCAGTAGGGAAAAGCTAGAGCTACAGCTATAGTTTAGCTAGCTATGTTTGCACTTCTTTTATCCTAAAACTTAGTCCATTTGTGTTGAATTCCCTGTTAATAGTTTAGTTGTAAATCTGTTTAGTCGTGATTTTTGTTTGTAATTTTATTTTTTTGTTATGTGAGCATCTTCTTTTCCTGTTGATTCTGTGCATATGCTTGGTAGAAGGTCCTTAAACCCTGAGTTGGAACCTCCAAACCCTGAGGTTGAAAGGGTCATTAGACTGAGAAACAATACACCAACCCCTGCTGTTGAAACTGAGACAGTTGTCATGGCTAAGAGGCAAAGATCTCTGAAGGAATATAATGCACCTAGGGATTACACATCTCCCTTTTGCATATAATTCCCTTCAATTGAGGGAAATTGTGAAATCAAGTCTTCTACCATTGACATGCTGCCATCATTTCATGGGCTCAGTAAGGAAGATCCTTACAAGCACATTGGCCAATTTTTAGCACTTTATACCACATTCAATATTACTGGCCTATGACCTAAAGTTACCAAACTGAGACTTTTTCCTTTGTCCCTAAAGGACAAAGCTAGCACCTAGCTCTCTCTGCTCCTAGCCAATAGCATTCAGACATGGAGTGACCTCTAAAGCCAATTTCTGGCTAAATTCTTTCCCATGAATAAAATCAGTCTGATGAAGGCAAAGATATTGTCATTCACTCAGTCCTCAACTGAAGATTTTTAGAAGGCATGGGAGAGATTTTAAAAAATGTTAAAGGAATGTCCCCCGCACCAAATTCCAAAGTGACAGCTTGTGCAAGTCTTTTACCAAGAAATTAATCTCAAGAGTAGGGATATGGTGGATGCCTCATGAGGTGTTAGTTACCTCCACAAGCCAGCTGATGAGGCTTGGGAATTGTTTGACATCATAGGAGAGAATTCCATGCAGCAGGAGTCACTGTCTCACAATGACAGTCAGACCCAAGCTAAATTGGTGTAAGAGTTTAACTTTAGAGGTAGTATGAGGTTAAGGTGCAAAGTGAATTGGAAAGGAAGGTGGATAATCTGAGTTTAAAGTTTGACAAATTGATGAATGTGATGAAGCGTAGGATGGTTGCATAGGTGAAAGAGGCATGTCTAATATGCCAAAGTCCCATATATCCAATTCAAGATTATCCATCAGCCAACCAATTCTCTGATTTAGTTATGGAGCATGCCAATGCTTCCAAAGCATATGGGCAGCAACCTACTGGGTACACATAGAGAAACCACCCAAATTTGAGGTGGAGACAAGATACATAGCCTCAGCCCCAACAGTAGCAATTGGCAGCTCCATATAGACCCCAACAATAATTTAACCAAGTTAATCTACCAAGGTAGAATTTCCAATTGCCTACCCTTGGACAACCCTAAAGGGTAGTACATGATTGGAGAAGCATCCTCTACCCATGAGGAGGCTAATGCAATCACTACCTTAAGGAGTGGCAGGGTGGTTGATAATTTAGTGGGCAAAGCAACTGAGGAGGTCATAGAGAGTGAAAATGAAAGAAATGTGAGTATTGAAGAACCAAAGAAGTCATCCCCTGCTATAGATCAACAAGGGCAAAATAAAGGAGCTGATGTTAAGCCCTAATAGCAAACAATAAATGAAGAAAAAAGAAATAAAAAAAATTTGACCATGATGTAGTTAGGCATGCAGCTGTGGCACCAACAGTCTCACAACTGCCATTTCCTCATGCACTTTCTGGCCCATCTCCTTTTGATAAGGAGAATGCTCAGATGGAGGAAATGAAGGAGGCCTTCAAGCAAGTCAACATCAATTTGCCCTTGCTTGATGCTATAAAACAGATCCCTGCCTATGCTAAATTCATGAAGGACCTTTGCACACAGAAAAGAAAGGCAAGGGTGCAGTTGTCCAAAAAGTCTTTTACTATTGAACATATTGAGTTAGTTCTGTCCATTGCCACACATGAGAAATTACAAGATCCAGGGGTACCTATTATGCTCTGCATAATTGAAAACCATACCATTGGTAGAGCCCTCTTGGACTTAGGGGCCAGTGTAAACCTGCTCCCATATTCTATGTATGAGGAGCTAGGTTTGGGGGAGCTAAAAGCCACATCAGCTGTACTTCAATTGGCTGATAGGTCTGAGAGGAGGCCTATGCGTGTGGTGGAGGATGTTTTGGTAGTGGTGGAAAAGTTCTACTATCCTGCCGATTTCTTAGTTATGGACATGGACCCTTGCAAAAGTAAAGCCCTAATTCCTGTCATCCTTGGAAGGCCACTCTTGGCCACTACAAATGCTTGCATACAATGCATGTGAGGGGTGATGGAGATGACCTTTGTGAATATGAAGGCCAAATTAATTGTGTATAATGCTGCTAGGCAACCTCAAATGGACATTGAGGACTGTTGTGCAATAGATGTACTAGATGGCCTTGTGGAAGAAGAATTATCTAATCTGCTGGATTAAGATAATGTTGCAAAAAATTTGGAATGTATTTGGAGTATTTTGGAGTATGGTTGAGGAGGAGGCCCAAGTTCTCATGACAAAAGACACCACCAAAGTAGAGTCTTCTATGGGCCTAGTGCAGCATTCCAACTGGAAACCCACATTGGTGCCCCTTCCTCAAACCACCAAGGCACCTTTACTGCCTTCCATTGAAAGTCTCCCTGAGCTGAAGTTGAAATTTCTCCCAGACACATTAAAGTATACCTTCTTGGGGCAAAATAAAAAGCTTTCAGTGATTATCTCTTCCTCTCACCAGTGAGCAGAAAGAGGAATTATTGAGTGTCTTCAAGAAGCACACAAAGGTAATGGGGTGGACAATTACTGATCTACGGGGCATTGATGCCTCAATCTGCATGCACAAAATTCACTTAGAATAGGATGCAAAGCCCTCAAGGGAGATGCATAAGAAGCTTAATCCTCACATGCAAGAAATGGTCTTGAAGGAGATAGTAAAACTATTGGATGCAGGGGTGATTTACCCCATTTTAAATTCAGAGTGGGTGTCACCCATGCAGGTGGTACCCAAAAAGTCAGGCATAAAGGTTATTACTACGGACTATGGGGAGTTGATGCCAGCCAAGGAGACCACTAGTTGGAGAGTTTGCATTGATTATAGGAAACTCAACTCTAAGACCGGGAAAAACCACTTTCCTCTCCCTTTCATTGACCAAATTCAAGATAAATTGGCTGGGAAGGCATTTTACTGCTTCCTTGATGGATACTCAGGGTATAACCAAATCCTTGTGTATTATCAAGATCAAGAAAAAACTACTTTCACATGTCCCTTTGGCACCTTTGCTTATAGGAGGATGCCTTTTGGACTGTGCAATGCCCCAACCACATTTCAGAGGTGCATGTATGCAATTTTTTCTAATATGATTGACAAGTTCTTGGAAATCTTCATGGATGATTTCTCAATTTATGGGGACAGCTTTAGGCAGTGCTGCAGTCACCTTGACCTGGTTATGCAAAGATGTGAAGAGACCAATTTGGTCTAAAGCTAAGAAAAGAACCATTTTATGGTAACACAAAGATTTGTGTTAGGCCATGTGGTCTTCCAAAGAGGAATAGATGTTGACAAGGCTAAAGTGGGCCTGATTTCACACCTACCCCATCCAGGACTATCAAACAAATCAGATCATTCTTAGCACATGCCGGATTTTATAGGAGGTTCATTAAGGACTTTAGCAAAATTGCAAAGCCATTGTGCCGCCTGCATTGTCAGGATGTGCCATTTGAATTTTCTGCTGAATGTCTTAAGGCCTTTGAGGTCTTAAAAAAGTGCCCTACCACTGTATTAAGCAGTGAAAAATACCACCTTCAAACCTGACCTTTGAAGGACCTTTAAGGTGACTAATAAGGTGTTTTAAGTATGTTTCATAGATAAGAAAAAAATTATAGCCTTAGTCTAGACATCCATCTAAAAAGGCCAAAGAAGCAATCTGCTACTCAACATGTGTTCATACAGCCTAAAGGCCATCCAATCAAGTGATCCACAGAGCTTTAGAAGTTCATGAGAAGGTCATGGGCCCAACTGGGGATGCTTGAGAATAAGTGCAGTTTTAAGGAATAAAAATTGAACCCACCAAGAGGTTGCTGAGTGGTGAACAAATGAAGAACAACACACCAAAGATGTGTGCCTACTGTGAAAGCACAAAGCAAAACTTGTCGAGTGGTTCTAGAGATAGAAGCTAAGTTCTCGAGAGGTTCCATCAGGTTGTCTTGAGGTTCTGAAAGTATAGGCGTACCTGTCGAGAGGTGCTGAGTTGGAAATATGAAGTTCTCCCGAGGTTTCAGTACCTATTGAGAGGTTAGAGGTACCGCAGTGGAACCTGTCAAGAGGATACCTGAAGGTGCAGGGGAAGTCGACAGGTTCAACTGAACCTGTCGAGCACTGCAACGCAACCTATCCACAGTTTACCTGAAGCTACACCTAATCTCACAAGGTTAAAGCAACATGTCGACTGTTATTTCTATCCTGTCGAAAGCTGAACGAGAGCTTTACAAAGATGTCAACAAGATTTTCTATAACCTGTCGAGAGGATGTAATGAGACTAGACAGAAGGAGAGAATTCATGCCAATCATGTTGACCAGTTCACATGAACCTGTCGAGATGTCTTTAGTCCTGTCTACTAGTCAACTGAACCTGTCGAGAAGTCTCCAAACCTATCAAAAGCCACTCCAACTTGTTGATTAGAACACGTAGCAGACTTAGAACCTATCGAGAGGTTCCCTGAACCTCTCGACACTCAAATTAGGAACTTCTTAGTTCCTTTCACAGTAGTTGCCAACTTTAGAATTCTGTGCATGATTTCCAAGGCATGTTATAGACCCTTGGGGGTATTTTTAGAACACAACTGAGCACGAATGGGATCCTTAACCGCATCACATGGGCCTACCAGTTTTGCACCAATGGGGAAAGAGCTTCTAGAAAGAAATCAACCACATCAGTACCTCAAAATAATAGAATTATTCTCTTAAGCTCTGATTGGCTGAAACAGATCTGAGAAGAGAGGAGAAGAGTATAAAAGCTTGAAGAATTAATAGAGCTAGCATCCAAAAATTAAGGGAACCATAGCCAATTCGAAATTCCATTTTCCTCTAAAAATTCCCTCCCTCTTCCTTCTTCCCTGATTCTCTCCTTAGCCAATCATGGTTGGCTAAACCTCTTCAGTAGCTAGGGTGAGGTTAAGAGCTGTAAATTGAGAGTTTCAGAGGCTTTGTTAGGGATTATATGTTGCACAGATTGTAGATCTGAGCATAATAGGATTGTAAGTTATATTATTACAGTATAATTGTAGTTTTTAAAGGTGATTTTGATCTAAATTTCACTTTTTTGTATTTGATTAACCTAGATTAGATATTACTATGGATGCTTGAGCTTTTAGCCTGACACCCATAACATCCGCAATAGTTTACCTGTTCCAATCAAGATCCTGGAATTAGAACAATCTCTGGGATGATCTGTGGCCATTGAAATGAACAGATCATAACCTTAGGATTGCTACAATTCTTTGGTTGAGATTAAATTTTTATACCTTACATCTGAGCTTGTAGCCAGATGAAGGATTGTAGAAAATTTGTCTTATACATTGCCTTTGATCCAATTGATTTTTAGTTAAAACCAGAATCTCTAGCTACTGCTCTCCTTCTTTTGATTTTAATCTTTTCCATTCCCTTGAATCTGAGTTTAATCAGTTCTGGATTAATTTGCTTTTGATTTTTATAGTTCTTAGTAAAGTGATAAATCTTAAAAACCTCTCCTCTTTCCTGTTTTGATTTAGTCTAAATTAGGATAGAGTGTCAGATTTGTCATAGATCTGGAGATTTTTCTCATTTTAAAACATATTTTCCTATGGACCTACCCTGACTTACCTATTAAAACTTACTGCAACAGCCCTTGTTCTTGTAGGACTGCTTGCTTACCATGAGCCCAAACCTCTGTACTTTGTCCTCTTGTTTTGATGTTTTAACCCTTTAACAATTGTAAGGTAAGCAAGACAATAAGTTTTTGGTACCACTGTCGGGGATCTTTGTTTTTAAATTGGTAGATCTAAGTTTTTCTCATTTAAGATTTAGATTTTTAATGGCCTGTTTTGTGTTTGACTAATTGCTGCTGTAGTTTTTTATAGTCTAATTTTGTGATTGCAGATCTTGTTCTGTTGTTTTGAGAGGATTATTGTACTAATTGGAGGAGCAAGTTGGGCTATAGTTTGCATTTCCTAACTCCTTTGTATTTCTGAGTTTTATAAATTTTTAGATCAGTAGTAGTAGTTGTGTATTTTTGAATTTATTTGACTGAAATCTGTGTTGTATTTTGTTTGTGTTGTGTGTATGCTTGGTAGGAGATCTTTTAATCGTAAAATTGCTTCTTTAGATCTTGAAGTTGAGAGACTTTTTAGACGTAAGCAACCCATACACACACCTGTGATTGATTGTGATAGTTCTGCAATGGGTGAGCAACCTAGGACATTGAAAGAATTCAATGCTCCAATGGTGTACAATTCCCCCTTCTGTAATCAATTCCTTACTGTCCAAGGGAACTATGAGAATAAATCTTCCATCATCTAGATGCTACCTTTATACCATGGCCTGAGTAAAGAAGACCCATACAAGCATATTGATGAATTTCTTGGACTATGCACTACTTTCAGCATTGCAGGTTTGGGAGAGGAAGCAATTAGGTTGAGACTCTTTCCTTTTTCATTAAAGGATAGAGCCAGAATTTGGTTGTCAATACTCCCAACCAATAGTATTTAGTCTTGGAATGACCTTCAATATCAGTTTTTGGCCAAGTTTTTCCCCATGTCCAAAACAAGTCAGCCAAGGAAGAGCGTTATTTCATTTGTTGAAGTCCCAACTAAAGACTTTCACCAAGGATGGGAGAGATTTAAGGAGCTCTTAAAGTAATGTCTCCATCATTAAATTCCTTACTGGCAACTTATTCAATGTCTCTATCAAATAATTGATCTCAAGAGTAGGGATATGGTGGATGTCTCATGTGGTGGTACATACCTCCACAAGACAGCTGATGAGGCTTGGGAGTTGTTTGATATCATTAGTGAAAACTCCATGCAAAGGGAGACATTGTCAAGGGACCTTGAGACCCCTTCCAGATAGGTGAGAGAAAATACTACAAGAGGGAAAATGTATGAGGTGAGTGGATACAATGATTTAGAAAGAAAAGTGGACACCTTGACTCAAAAGTTTGGTAAGCACATGGGAGCAATGCAGTCTTCAATGGCTGCCAAAGTGGAGGAGGCATGTGTGATATGCCAGTCCCCCACTCACTCCATTGAGGAATGTCCCTCTGCTGCCTAATTTCAAGACCTTGTGATGGAACATGTGAATGCTGCTCAGTTGTATGGAAAATAGCCTACTGCTGGTTATCATTGGAGAAACCACCCCAACTTGAGGTGGAGACGTGATACATTCCAAAACCAGTAGCAGCAGTAGCCATAACAGCAATCCATGCCTTATAGGAATGCCCAGCCTCACCAATAGAACTACTTTCCAAGGCCCCAATACCAATAGCCTATGGCCTAGCCAATGGTGCAACCTGTGCATCAAAGTGCACCAGCCCCAGCACCCTCTAGATCCCTCACATTTGAAGAGCAAGTTCTAGCTTAACTGTAGAATTTAGGCCCTTTATCACAAACTATCAACTCCCATAGCCAAAGTATTAAAAAGATAGAGGACCACCTTGGTCAGCTATCTAATGCTTTGACTAAGAGAGAGGAGGGAAGATTGCCTAGTCAGCCCAAGAACAACCCCAGAGGGCAGTACATGGTGGGTGAGACTTCTTCACATGAAGAAGCTATATCTGTCACCACTCTGAAAAGTGGAAGGCTAGTTAATAACTAAATTGGTGTGAAACCTGATGAGAAAAGTGTAGCCCATGATGATATGCAGCAGGAGCGGCATACAAGATATAAGGGGGGTGTGGATGTACCCCAAGAAAAAATTGAAAACAAAAATAAAGAGAAGTCTGATGAGCATGCTAAGTTAGCAAATGGGAGATCAGTCCCCAATTTTCCATTTCCCATTGCATTTCAAGCACCCTCCCCTTTTGATAAGGGGAATGCTAAAGTAGAGGAGATGATGGAAACATTTAAGCAAGTAAAGATCAACTTACCTTTACTTGATGCTATCAAGCAAGTTCCAACCTATGCAAAATTTTTGAAAGAATTGTGCACCCACAAAAGATAGTCTAGCATACACCTATCCAAGAAGGTCTTTTATACTGTGAAAAGGAACCAAGTGCTATCCATGGCAACCCCAACCAATCTTCAAGACCCTGGAGTTCCCACAATCCCCTACATCATTGGAGATCATACCATTGAGAAGGCCTTGTTAGATCTGGGAGCTAGTGTTAACCTGCTTCCATATTTAGTTTATGAGAAGTTAGGCTTGGGAGAATTGAAGCCCACACATGTGGTGCTACAACTAGCTGATTGATCTGAGAGGAGGCCTATGGGAATGATAGAGGATGTATTAGTTGGGGTTGATAATTTTTTTTACCCAACAAATTTTTTCGTGCTTGACATGGAACCAAGCAAGTGTACCACCTCCATTACTGTGATTTTGGGCATACCTTTATTGGCCACTTCCAATGCTTGCATTCAGTGTAGATAAGGAGTAATGGAGGTGTCATTTGGCAACATGAAAGTGAAATTGAACATTTATAATATAGCCAATCAGCCTCACTTGGATAGTGAGGGTTGCTTTTTAATTGATGTTTTTGATGAGCTTGTTGAAGAGACTTTTCCCAAGCTGCTGCATAGTGATAATTTTTGTGGTATTTTTGAGAATGTGTGGAGTGAGATTGTGGAAGAGAAGGCCCCCACACCCATGGTTCAAGAGGTGAAAGCCTTAATTTCTTATATGGAGCCAGCAACAAGGTGTCCACCATGGAAACCTGCTGTGTTGCCTCTTCCACCACCATCTAAGGCACCTTTGTTGCCTTCACTTGCATGTCCACCTGATGTGGAGTTGAAATAGTTGCCTAAGACTTTGAAGTATGCTTTTTTAGGGGCAAACTAGAAATTGCCAGTGATGATTTCTTCCTCTCTCATTAATGAGCAAGAGGATGAACTGTTGTGTATTTTAAAGAAGCATAAGAGAGCAATAAATTAGACCATTGCCGACCTTGGGGGCATCAGCCCTGCTGTGTGCATGCATGAAATCCACTTGGAAGAGGGTTCCAAATCCTTTAGAGTAATCTAGAGAAAATTGAACCCCCACATGTAGGAAATGGTAATCAAAGAAGTGGTAAAATTTTTAGATGCTGGAGTGATCTACCCTATTTTAGATTTCGAATTGGTGGCACCTACTCAGGTGGTCCCTAAGAAATCTAGAATTACTGTGATTAAAATTTATTCTGCTAAGCTTGTTCCTACTAGGAAAACCACAGGTTGGAGGGTGTGTATAAACTATTAAAAGCTCAATTTGAAAACCAGAAAATACCAATTTCCCTTGCCCTTCATTGACCAAATTTTAGATAAGTTGGGAGGCAAGGCCTTCTATTATTTTCTTGATGGATATTCAGGGTATAACCAAATCCCTATTTATCAACAAGATCAAGAAAAGATAACCTTCACATGTCCATTTGGCACCTTTGCCTATAGAAGGATGACATTTGGGTTGTGCAATGCCCTTGCAACTCTCCAAAGGTGCATATATGCTATATTTTTTGACATGATTGATCAGTTTTTAGAGATATTCATAGATGATTTCTCTATCTTTGGGGACAGTTTTAGCCAATGTCTACACCATCTCAGCTTTGTGTTGCAGATATGTGAGGAAACCAACTTGGTTTTGAGTTGGGAAAAGAGCCATTTTATGGCCAATTAAGGAATTATCCTTGGCCATGTGGTTTCCCATAGAGGCATTGAGGTAGACAAGGCTGAAATTAACTTGATTGTACATTTTCCACTACCTAAAACTATGAAATAAGTCAAATCTTTCTTAGGGCATGCTAGACTCTATAGGAGATTCATCAAGGATTTTAGCAAGATCTCAAAATCACTTAGTCACCTATTGTGTCAAGAGGTTCCCTTTGAGTTTGATGATGAATGCCTTATCGCTTTTGAGCTTTTAAAAGGTTGTTTAACCTATGCACCTATCCTTAAAACACCTGATTTTTTTGCCATTCAAGCTGATGTGTGATGCATTAGATTTTGCTATTGGTGCAATCTTGGGACAAAGGAAGGATAAGGCCCCTTGTGTGATTTCTTATGCAAGCAAAACTATGATTGATGCTCAGTTAAATTACACCACAACTGAGAAGGAATTATTAGTAATTGTCTATGCCTTGGAAAAATTCAGGCCTTATGTTTTAGGATTTAGGATAGTGCTGTTCATAGACCACTCAGCCCTAAAGTACCCTTTATTGAAAAAGGATGCTAAGCCAAGATTAATCAGATGGATCTACCTATTACATGAGTTTGATCTTGAGATTAAGGACAAAAAAGGGGTTGAAAATGTGGTTGCAGACCACTTATCCAGGATCCTAGCTGAGGAGTTTGATAGGCTGCCTACCAATGATTTTTTCTCAGATGAACAGTTGTTTACTATTAGCACTTCTACACCTTGGTTTGTAAACATTGTGAACTACTTGGTTGTGGGTAGGACTCCCCCACATTGGAACAAAATGGACAAGGAGTTGTTCTTTTCAAAGATCAGACATTACATGTGGGAGGATCCTTACCTGTTTAAGCATTGTGGAGACCAAGTGGTGAGGAGATGTGTACCTGATGAGGAATTCCGCAACATACTAACTATGTGTCATGAATAGGCTTGTGGAGACCATTTTAGTGAGAACAAGACTGCTGCTAAGCTGCTCCAAAGTGGATTTGATTGGCCCACTCCCATCAAAGATAGATGGCATCACTGTAAAGCTTATGAAAAATGCCAAAGGATGGGAAGTATCTCTAAAAGAAACTCCATGCCTTTACAGCCTATATTTGTAGTTGAACTCTTTGACATTTGGGGGATAGACTTCATGGGTCCTTTCCCTCCTTCATATGGTTACAATTATATTCTTGTGGCTGTGGACTGTGTCCAAATGGGTTGAGGCCATAACCACAAGAACCAATTATCACAAAGTTGTCCTCAACTTCTTGAAGGACAACATTTTCTCCAAGTTTGGCACCCCAGAGCTATCATTAGTGACTGGGGGAGCCATTTCTGCAATAGATAGTTCCAGAATTTTCTTAGAAAGAACTCTGTGATACAGAAAGTTGCCACCCCATACCACCCACAAACCAGTGGGTAGGTGGAAATTTCTAATAGAGAGATCCAACACATTTTGGAGAAAACTGTGAGAGTTGATAGGAAGGACTGGTTCCTGAAGTTACTTGATGCTCTTTGGGATTATACGACTATTTATAAGACCCCAATAGAGATGTGTCCTTTCAGACTGGTGTATGGCAAGGCATGTCACTTGCCAGTAGAGTTAGAACCTAGAGCCTATTGGGCTATTAAAGCATTGAATATTAATCTAACTTCTACTGACATGCACAGGAGGCTCCAGCTGTCAAAGCTGGAAGAGCTAAGATTAGAAGCATACTCCAATGCTAGAATCTACAAAGAGAAAATCAAAGCCTTCTATGACAAGCATTTGCTGAGGAAGGAGTTCACTGCTGCCAACAAGATATGGTTGTTCAATTACAAATTGAAATTTTTTCCAGGCAAGTTGAGATCCGGATGAGAGGGACCTTACAAGGTAGAGCATGTATCCCATCTGGAGCTATTGAAATCAAGGATTCAAAAGATGGTAGGATAATGAAAGTGAATGATCAAAGGCTCAAACTTTTTGTTGAAAATGTGGTGGAGCCTGTGGGGACCATCCACCTTCAAGAACCTCCAAAATGTGACTGATTCTCAACAATGTATACTATGTATCATAACTATGATTTTGTTATTTTAAAATGTCTCTGGCAGTGTACATATTTGTGGTAGATTTTGCTTAATGTTTAAATTTATAAATCATGAGTAAGTAGTTAGTAGGTTTGAAGCATGTGTCATCAATTCCAAAGCTGGAGAAATGAATGGGAGCTAAATAGAGTTGATAAATTTGTGTGACAGATGGACTAGGAACTAATTAGAAAGTTGTTTAAACTAAAAAACAACTTGTCGAGTGGTTTAAATTGATGTTCGACAGGTTCTGAAGGTTCCTAGCATGTATTTTGACAAGATCTGGGACCTGTCAAGAGGTTTGAGTCAATTCTCGATAGGTTCTGAAGGTCTAAATATGATTGTTGATAGGATCTATGAACTTAATGACAGGTTTTAAAGGTTTTTGGGTGCATTGTCGACAGGTTAAGGGTAGCTGTCGAGAGGTTTTGGGAACCTATCAAAGTGAATGTTTCGGAAGCCTTGAACCCGTTGACAGGATTTAGTGAACCTCTCAAAGTGAATGTTCTGAAGCCTTGAACCTGTCGATAGGATTGAGTGAACCTCTCGAGACATTCAGCTGCTTTTCACTCTTCGAAAGGTTGAGGCAACCTGTCGACACCTTTCCCCCAATCCAGTCGAAACTCGATTGTCATCATTTTAAACCTATCGACAACTCATTTCTCCCATTCGACAGCTTCTGTGTGCCTACTTTATCTCTTATCTGCCGATTTTGCAGGTCCTTCTTATTCCTCTCCCTCAGAGGTTCAAACCCCCAGTACCTTGCCATTTCTCCAAGTGCTTCAATTTTTCGAAAGCTATAGTTTGCACCTATTTGAGACTGATTTGGTGTCGTGCACATCGAGATCTGAGAAACCTTAGGTTTCTTCTAGTAAGTTCTTCACCTTCACTCTATGATTTCCAAGCTCAATACTTTCATTGTTAGTTTGTGTGGTAATTCATTTTGGAAAAAGAGGAATTCTGTGAATTGTTGATATATAATTTATGTGGATTGAGTGTCTAGTGGCTGGACAAGAAGATACCCTTACTACCCTTTTCAAAGCCCCTTCCAAATCTACCACCAAAACCACTAGGAAATCCAGTAGGCTAGGCACACGGCCCAAGGAAACCCCACCTGCTAAGAGGAAGCTCATCATGGATAAAGCTAAGAAACCTAAGGAAGCCAAGAAAGATAAGAAGGCCAAAATTGCTGAGGATACTGTTGAGGAAATTGTGGAGGATATCCCTGGTACAGAACCTAACCCTGTGCCTGAAATTCCTGAGCCTGAGCCTAACTCTGAGGAGGAACCTGAAGTCCCTGTGAACCAATCCACTCTCAATGAATTTGTGGATGTTTTAGGCCTAATCCCTGAGACAATTTTTAACCTCCCCTATTTTTCTAAGAAAATTGAGTGTAAAGATACATTGGATTACTTGGTGAAAGAAGGCCTGACACCATTGTTGACCCCATTGCAAGAGAAATACTACCCTAGGTTGATCAAACTATGGTATCAAAACATAAGGAAGAAGACCAAACCAAGGTCAACTGAGCCTTGCCTTGTGATTTTAATTCATAATCGAGAGCTACTTGTGGATTATAGTGACATTGGATTGGCATTAGGGGTCCCTTCTATTTTTGATACATCCTATCAACTGGCAGAACCTGAGAGTGTGTCCTTTAGAGCAATGGCCAGGCAGCTGACTCAGGGCATAATGGGGTCTGGAGAGTCATTAATGAGGAGAGATTTACACCCCAGCATGCTCTTCATTGATTAAATTTTGAGGAAGAACATATATGTCAATGGACATAAGTAAGAGAGGAGGACCCCCATAGTGGATGACCTTGTATTGGTTCTCTAAGGGCCAGTTTATGAATGCTGCTCAGTTGGTATTTGAGGAAATGGTAGATGTGGATGATAAGATCAAAAGAGTACAAGCCTTACCAGGACTACCCTACAGTAAGCTCATCACTACTTTGTTTAGAAAAGGAAAATTTGTGTTTCAAAAAGATGAGCCTGTGGAGAAGGTGAGCCCTAAGGTGTTTGGGAAGAGGGCCTGGTCTGCTAGTAGGACCTTGATTGGTAAAAGTAAGAAGAAATCAGTTGAGAGTCTTGATAGAGAAGCCCCTCAGGAGGCCAGCTCAGCAGCTGCACCTACGATCTCCAGCTCTATAGCTAAAACCTCTACATCTGTTAGATCTGAGCCTCCATCCACTTCTATTGGTCCCAGCTTAGTACTTACATTTGGACCCTCTGCACTCTTACTCATCCTTTCCATTTTTGTGCCCTTACCTATTGTCAGCTTTGATATGGCCAGCATTTCCATCCCACCAACCTCCCTTCCATCCATCTCATCTCTCCTACCTTCCATTTCAGTTTCAATTCCTCCCAGCAGCTCTGCCACCCTTTCCACCATCACCACATCCACACCTCTATCAGCCCCTCTTACCACAGATCCCATCCTTACCTTACCTTCACTACCCATCACATCCATCTATCAAAGTAGTTCATATGCAACCCCTCCAGCCAGCCCATCCATCCTAGCAGATAAACACTTGAGCCCTACACCATCTACATCAGCTGATCCACTTACCACTTCTCCACCATCCATACCCTTTGACACTAACCCCACTTTCTCCTTCTCACCTACCCATCATCAAGAGCTGGACGACCTGACCACTAAGGGATATTCATCCCTAATTGACTCCATTGTGGAGGACATGGGGTATGAACATACCCGCGTACCTGCCTCCCCACAACCTACCCATTTTCAGCCTACACCCACCCTACCTTTTCAGCATGCCCCCACATCTCCCTTCCAACCCATTAACACCATTCCACCTTTACCCAAGCCCAAGTCCTACCTAAGTCCTCCACCCAAATACTTTTCCTTCTCACCACCATCCTTGCCCAGCTCCAAACCAACACAGCTAACCAAGCTGCTATGGCCACCTGCCTACAAGCCATCCAATCAACCATAAGCATGTTACCCTTACCTCCCAACTGCTTCTAGTCCCTACTCCTACCCCTACTCGTTTACCCACTCCACCTCCATCTCTTATAGTTGTTGTGTCCACTACTGAGGTAGAACAACCAATCCCTAAACCCTCTACCAGAGATTCCTCCACCCAAACAAAACCTGAGCTTGAAGACCCTCAGCATTTACCCTCTTCATCCGCCCCCTCTCCATTACTGGCTGACCATTCTTCCAGTGTTGAGCAGCCCCTCTTACCTGCCTCTTCCTTCTACATACCTCGTTACTTAACCCTCCTCTATGCCATGTAATAAAACCCATATCTTAAAAGGGATGTCATTAGAGGCATGGCTGACCTCAGAACCTCAATCCGGATGCCCTATGACGCGAAGATACATCAAATGTAACTGGATCACAAAATGGAGAGGCAGAGAATATCAAAGGACTTGAAAGAAATTCTCATTCAATTCGAAGCTCAAAAGTATACTGCAGCAACAGAGAAATTGAGAGCAGATGGACTCAAGAAAAGGTTAACTGCATCTAAAGAGGTCACAAAGGCTACCTAGGAACTATATGAAACTAGAGTTCAACTTGCTGAAAAGAAGGTAGAAATACTAGAAAAGATAGTTGCTGAAATGGCTACCAGAGAACCTATACAAGCAGCTGAGACTACCTCGGCTACGAGGTCAGTTCCAACTATTGCTGCTATGAAGAAAGAGAAAGGAAAAGGAGTCTAAGACATAGCTGAACCATCAGACACTTCAGATGATTAGAGTTGCACAGGTCATTAGTTAGTTTGTATAATCTTTTTGTAGTGATTCTCCCTTGCATTGTACATATTTATATGATATAAATGAGTTTCTCTTTGATAGATTTTGTTTGGTTTATTTTATGTCTGTTGTTTGTTTTTTTTAATTGTTGGTGCGTGCCTTGTTTGATGCTTTTACTTACTTTGTTTTGTGTCTGATTTTTTCCTGCTGCACATGCACTTTAACTTTAAATCAGTGAGGACACTGCTCCTCATAGGTTTGGGGGTATGGCAGGGTAGGCCAATGGATAGTTAATGTTAATGCAACTATGATTGAATGAAATTTGTGAAAATAAAGTGAAGTCCCACCTGATTTTTGAAAAAGAGGAAATTTGAAAACGTTTTAAAACTAACCATTACTATAGCTCTAACATTGTTATGAAACAAATGTCAAGAATTTTCAAAAAAAAATTTGATGCTTAGTGAACTTGAAGAAAGAGAAAATTGTGAGGATATCCCCCAGAAATTTGATGAAAGATCATACCGAGGGAGATTTGGGCATGAATAATTTTTCTTTGAAGAGTGTTTTGACAATTTTCCTGCTCTAAGGACTGATTGGACCTACTCTTGCTTACTAGAAGTTAGGCAATTCCATGTTGACACAGCTTGAGAGCATTCATGATGTTGAGGACATGAAGGCCATCCCTTGGACAGTTTGAGCTTAAAATGTCCCACCTTTGAACTGTCCTTGATACACATCATTTAAGCCTTAAAAATCCCAATTTTTCTTTGATAAAAATCAGAAAATTTGAACCCAAAATCCCTTGACTTGTTTCAGTTCACCCTCAATCTGAGAATTCAGGAAATAGAAGGGGAAGTGAGGGTAAAGGAGCAAGGTTTGATATTTGGTTGAAATAGAAGAAAACACATTTGGTGGCAGTTGTGGCAATCCAGTCCATAAAAAGAAAAATGGAGAAAAATACAAAAAACATACAAAAAGAAAAGAAAAATAGAAAAGCAAAATAAAAGAATGAGAAAGAGAAGTCATTTCATTGGAGATTTTCAAAGAGAAGAGAAGAAGCTGGCCACTTTGGCTCTAAAAATTCAAAAAAGAAGATGGAATTGATCTGAAATGAAGGTTGTCAAATTGCAAATCACCTCCTTACCTTACTAATTTCTCAATTTTTAATCCCATTCCACCCTTTTACTCTTTATAAAACTCACCCATAAGCCACATTACAACCCAATAAAAAGTCCTTACTGATCTGAAATGGATTGAGTTGTCATGTGGAGATGAGGATTTATGTAATCTATGGTGAAAAGAGTTAAAAAAATTTATAAATTAGAGCAATGCCTATGCTCATGCTTGCAGTCCTATTTGAGGGCTATAACTACTCTTGAGCTATGTGAAATGATACACCCTTCATGTTTATTGTGAGTGATAGTCCTGGTGAGCTTTGAGTCTGAAATTAGGTTTGTTGGGGGCATTATCAAAATATAATTCTCAATTTGATGGTAGGCTCTGCATTAATTTTGCATAAAAAATGTCTTGACATGAGTTAATTGACTGTGAAGGAATTACAACAGAAATTTAGTTTTAAATTGCCATGTTTTTGCTGGGAATCCTCTAAAATTGAATGGGCAAGGTGCGAGATGAATTTTTATGTTGCTTGAATTTTATTTTAACATGTTGCAGTTGTATTAACTGATTCATTGGAGAAGTTTGTGGGTAACTTCACTGAAAACCTTCAGGACACTTCACTCCTCCACTAGGGATCACCTAGTGGTTTAAAAGGCATGATGCATATGCTAAATGCATCTGTGCTCCCTACAAAAGTGGCATTTTTCATTTTCAATAACTATTTTTACTTTCTCTGCTCAAGGACTAGCAAAGCTTAGGTTTAGGGGTAGGTTAAGCAGTGAAAAATACTATTTTTCACCACCTAACCTAACCCTTGAGGGACCCTTGAGCTGACTAATAAGGTGTTTTAAGTGTGTTTTATAGATAAGCAATAAATTGTAGCCTTAGTGTAGATAATCATCTAAAAAGACCAAAGAAGCAATCTGCTCTTCAACATGTGTTCATACAGCCCAAAGGCCAGCCAATCAAGTGATCCACAGAGCTTTAAAAGTTTATGAGAAAGTCATGGGCCCAACTGGGGATGCTTGAGACTAACTGCAGTTGCAAGGAATAAAGATCGAACCCACCAAGAGGCTGCTGAGTGGGGAACAAATGAAGAATAATACACCAAAGATGTGTACCAGCTATGGAAGCACAAAGCAGAACTTGTCGAAAGGTTCTGAAGATAGAAGCCAAGTAATCGAGAGGTTCCATCAACTTGTCATGAGGTTTTGGAAGTATAGGCCTACCTGTCGAGAGGTACTGAGGTAGAAAGATGAAGTTCTTGTGAGGTTCCAGTACCTATCGAGAGGTTGGAGGTACCACAGTGGAACCTGTCGAGCGTATACCTAAAGGTGCAGGGGAAGTCGACAGGTTCAACTAAACTTGTCGAGCAATGCAATGCAACCTGTCCACCACTTACCTGAAGCTGCACCTAATCTAGTGAGGTTGAAGCAACATGTCGAGCGCTATTTCCATCTTGTCGAAAGCTCAACGAGAGCTTTACAAAGATGTCGACAGGATTTTCTATAACCTGTAGGAGAGGATGTAATGAGATTGGACAAATGGAGAGAATTCATGGCAATCCTATCGATCAGTTCACATGATCCTGTCGAGATGTCTCCAATCCTATCGACTAGTCAACTCTTATCGAGAAGTCTCCAAACCTATCGAAAGCCACTTCAACCGGTCGAGGAGAACACTAAGTAGACTCAAAACCTGTCGAGTGGTTCCCTGAACCTCTCAACACATGAATTAGGAACTTCTCAGTTCCTTTCACAGCAGTTGCCAACTTCAAAATTTGGTGTGTGTGTTCCAAGGCGTGTAATGATCCTTGGGGGTATTTTTTGAACACAACTGAGCATGAATGGGAACCCTAACTGCAACACATGGGCCTACTAGTTTTTGACCAATGGGAAAAGAGCTTCTAGAAGAGAAATTAACCACATCAGCAGCTCAAAATAATAGAATTATTCTCTTGAGCTCTAATTGGATGAAATAGATCTGGGAAGAGAGGAGAAGTGTATAAAAGCTTGAAGAATTTACAAAGCTAGCATCCAGAAATTGAGGAAAGCAGAGCCAATTCGAAATTCCATTTCCCTCCAAAAATTCCCTCTCTCTTCTTCTTCCCCCATTCTCTCCTTAGCCAATCATGGTTGGCTAAACCCCTTCAGTAGCTTGGGTGAGGTTGATAGCTGTAAATTGAGGATTTTAGAGGCTTTGAAAGGGATTAAATGTTGCACAGATTGCAAATCTGAGCACAATTGGAATGTAAGTTATATTATTACAGTTTTTAAAGGTGATTCTGATCTAAATTTTACTTTTTCATATTTGATTTCCCTAGGTTAGATATTCCTGTGGATGCTTGAGCTTGTAGCCTGGCACCCAAACCATCTGTAATAGTTTACCTGTTCCAATCAAGATCCTGGAATTGAAATAATCTCTGGGATGATCTGTGGCCATTGAAATGGACAGATCATAACCTTAGGATTGTTTCAATTCTTTGGTTGAGATTAGATTCTTATACCTTGCATCTGAGCTTGTTGCCAGATGAAGGATTGTAGCAAATATGTCCTATACATTGCCTTAGATCTAATTGATTTTCAGTAAAGACCAAAATCCCTAGTGGCTGCTCTCCATCTTTTGATTTTAATCTTTTCCATTCCCTTGAATATGAATTTAATCAGTTCTAGATAAATTTGCTTTTGAGTTTTGTAGTTCTTAGTAAAGTGAAAAATCTTAGAAACCTCTCCTCTTTCCTGTTTTAATTTAGTCTAAATTAGGATAGAGTGCTAGATCTGTCATAGATCTAGAGATTTACCTCATTTCAAAACACATTTCCCTGCAGACCTACCCTGACTTATCTATTAAAACATGCTGCAACAACTCTGATTCTTGCAGGACTGCTTGTTTACCTTGAGCCCATACCTCTATACTTTGTCCTCCTGTTTTGATGTTTTAACCCTTTAACAATTATAAGGTAAGCAAGACAACAGATTGCTCCTGTAATCTAGGCCCCAGATTACTCACTCCCCTTTGAGCTGATGTGTGATGCATCAGACTTGGCCATAGGTGTTGTCTTAGGACAGGGGAAAGATAAGTTGCCTGCAGTGATCTCTCACGCTAGTAAAACACTAGCTGAAACTTGTTGAGAACTGGAAAATACCATTTTTCACCCCTTAATCTGGGCCTTGATAGACCCTTGAGAGAACTAAATAAGTATTTTAAGTGCCTATGTTGCAGCTAACAATAAAGACATGCTTAACCATAAAAGCAGCTCAAAAGTGCCAAAAAGATGACAATCCATGTCAGTCCAAAGGAAGGAAGTGAAGAAACAACCTCATCAGCTGTGGAAAGGTCTAAATAGAAGAGGCAAAGACCTGTAAGAGAAGCAGGGAACATTTCGAACAGAGAAATGCACTACAGAGTTCTTTTCGCAAAGAACTTGCACTTTTCGTAAAGAACCTTGAACTTTGCGAAAAGAAGAAAACACTCCTCGAAAAGAAGATTAAACTTTGCGAACGAGCTTGAAGTCATTGAACTTTGAAAAGGCCCTAAACTTCTGCGAAAAGGACTAAAACTCAGGTGTAGCTTTGAAGAGCATCTGAACTCCTCGAAAAGAAGATTGAACTTTGCGAGCGAGCTTGAAGTCATTGAACTTTGCGAAAAGGCCCCGAACTCTGCGAAAAGGTATTCGAGATTCGGCTTTAACAAGGGCATTCAAGAATCGCTACACGCACCTAATGCATTGAAAAGCCCAGACATTAGGAAGATTCGAGCAGACCAAAGGCATATTCCACCCCATGTGAACACCCAAAGATGAAATTACTTGGCGGGAACTTCTAGAAACTCTAACAAACTTTCAAAATGCATAATGTAATTGATGCCTCTGTTTCTGATTGGTGAACGGATCAAGCGATTCGATTGGCGAACGGATCCGGATCCTAGTGCTCGACTCTATTGGTTGATACTGAGATCTATCCAATTGATTGGTTGATACACATTTGAGTGGCTTAGGGAAAACTATAAATAGACGAACCATTTGCCCAATTTGGGTATCCATTTTGAGTTTCATTTCTAAATCCCCATTTCCTAGCCGCGACTTGTCGCAATCCTTGTAATAGCCTACTTTGTACTTGCATTTGAGAGTGAGACATTTCGTAATTCAAAAGAGAGTTGTATTCAAGATCGCAAATCTGAGAGGTTAAGCCGTGCTTCGTAATTGTAAGCAATTGGATTTTAAAAGGTTGCTGTAAACTATGCATTCTCCATTGGACTCATGTCAAGGGTTCCCTCTGATCTCCTCAGTACATTAGACTCCTTTAGATTCATTGTTTTGCATGCAATTTCCCTTGATTCATTAATCCTGTGAGAATTAGTGTTGGTAACCTAATCTCTTACGACATTTGTAGTGATGTTTCCTGTTCTGAATTGAGGATTTGGTTAAAGACTATTGGATGGTTTGTGGCCATTAAAGTGGACAGACCATAGCCATAAGTGTAAGCCTAATCCTTGAATTAGATTTATCTCTCTTACATCTGTGCTTGTAGCCAGATGAAGATTGGATCACCTCTCGAGCTCTGATTATTCTCATTAGATTTCAAGGACCAAATCAAAGTTAGATATTATTTCTCCAATTTTTGTATAAGTTTACCACAAACGTTTCCCCAACTCGGATTTGGATCATTTAGTTTAAATTTTCCTTTGTTTTTAGTTTGTTAAACGTGACAAATTCAACCTCCCATCTTATGTGCTTTGTAGATAGGATGGAGGCGGATCGGTAGCTCGAGATCGAGGTTTATCTTAAATTTTAAATCAATTCCCTGTGGACGATCTTTTACTCACTTACATTTAAAACTTGCTACAATTGGCCCTGATCTTGCAGGCTAATTCTCTTCTAACTGTGCTGATATTTCTTTATTTGTTTATATAGTCTAGAGACACTGTAATTTGGCAGCTATAAAACTGTTTTCAAAACTCACATAAATCAAGCACACTTAGAAGTAACAACAAGTTTTTGGCGCCGCTGCCGGGGAATAGATTTTAAAATTGGTAGACCTAAGTTTTTCTATTTTGTAGATTTGATTTTTATTTTAATTTTTGCTTTAAACCTGCACTTTGCATTCCAAGTGCTTGATTAAATGTCTACAGCAGTTTTGTATAGAAAACCTGTTTTACTGCAGCAGAATTTTTATTTTTTTATTTTTCTGAGTTTTTATTCTTTGCCTTCTAGTTATTTGAATAAATGCTGCTGCCACTCTTTTGTCTTTTTGTCAAATTTGGGCAGTAGCCTGAGTTTTTCTTTTTATTTTTGTCAATACTTGAATAAGGTACTGCTGCAGTTTTTGGATGTTTGCAGATCTGGAGCAGCCGTCCAACAAGGAGCATCTGGACCAAAGCTGGGCAGATGCTTGAATTTGCATCCCGTTCTCCTCTGTAATCATTTCCTATTGTTAAATTCTTGAGAACCAGCAATTCTGCTGTGTCTAATGTTTGTTTTGATTATAATATCTGCTGTCTTTTAGGCATCCGATTTTTTTTTTTTTTTCCAAAACCAAGTACAAAGTAAAAGAAGCTGAAAAGACAAATAGAATATCTCTGAGTTGTTTCTCATTATTTTCAGCAGGAGTAAATAAGGGCTCTTGTTGAGCGCGGGGTGATCTAAAACAAGTAAAAAAATAATAATAATAAAAAATAGAAAATTATAAACAATATAGATATCTGATGGGTTGTTTTTCCATTTGCATCCACTTTTCCCATCCGGACCTCTGAGATCATTTTTTTTTTAGGAATCATGTAGGATAATGAGTAGTGAATCATAGGTCGTTTTGAATATTCAATGGACCAACTAATTTTATTTTCCTTCGAGATTTCTTCATCATAAAGGGTCTCTGTGTGTGAACCCCTGCTTTTAATATGTGCTCCCATGCTTCATTATTTTTTTTTCATACACATCATCAACAAAGGGGTCAATCTTATGAATCATGCTTGTCACTCTATTCCTGCTAACCATTTTTATAATCACCTACATTCATAAGTATCTCAGGCTTCTCCGTCTGCTTCTCTGGGCTTAGGATACATCATTTGGCATTACATTTTCTATTTTAGGAATTTTAGTTTCAAATTATGTTTTTAGATCGCTGATTTTTTTTCTTTCTTAGGTTAATGTGTCCTCGTTTTACTGTGTTTCGTCATTTTTCTGTGAGAATAGTTAGTTTATAACTTTGGTTTCCTATTTTGCATTCACAAATTCAGTTTTTGTATCAACACTTATCATTTTCTTTTTAACTTTGTATCCAGTCTCTTACCTTGCTTTTACTGTTTCTCTGTTATTAGCATTAGTTTCCTTTCATTTGCATAGTAATCCTTCTATTTGTTAGATTTTATTTGGCAATTCTAGCATTGTTTTGTTGATTTTTCTTGCATTTGTATATCCTGTTTTCCATTTCCTTGCTCATATCTTCGATTTTACATTTTATTTTCTCGCATATAGTTTAGATTTTTCTGTTCTTAGTTTTCTTCTTCTTTTACCTCGCCCCTAGTCTCTCATTGTCTAGAACATTGAGGACAATGTTCATCTTAGGTTTGGGGTATGGCGGTATGCCAATGAAATAAGTTAATGCTTGATGCGACTTATGACCGAAATTTTGAAAATGAAGTAATTTCACACTGTTGTTTTGAAAATGAGGAATTTAAAACTTTTTAAAATTAATTTCTAGTGTAATTCTAATACTTTCATGAAGTGAAGGTGAAAATTTCTAAAAAAAAAAAAAAAAAATTGATGTTTTAGTAAACCTAAAATGAGAGAAAAGGATGATATACCTCAGAATTTGATAGAAAACCACACCCAGTGAGATTTGGACTGAAATGTATTCTTTGGAAGTATAAATTGGCAGTTTTTGACTCTAGGAATTTGTTGAACACCTTGTTTTCACTAGAAGTTACACATATCCAAGTTAAAATATCTTGACAAGAATCATGATATTAAAGACATGATGTAAGGCCTCCTTTGACGGTTTGAACTTCAAAACCCAACCTTTTCAAGCGCCCTTGATACACACCAATTGAGCTTTATAAATCCAAGATTTCTTTGAAACCTCATCAACCTCATTTAGCCTAACCCTCACTCTGAGAATTCAGAAGGTAAAGGAAAGAAAGCTGAAGAAAGGTGAGTTGGGTAACAGTTTGGTAAAAAAAAAATATAATTGAAGGCAATGCTGTATCAGCAGAAGAAATGTGGCATTCCAGTCAATGTTGCTTTGAAAAAAGAAAAAAAGAAAAAAAAAAAAGAAAAGGAGAAGGCATTTCATTGGAAGTTTGAAAAAGAAAGAGAAAAAGATGGCCACTTTGGCTCTGAAAATTCAAAGAAGAAGATGAAATTGTGCTGAATTGAAGAAGGTGTGTCTATCACCTCTTTACCTTGACTGACTTCTCAATTTTGAACTCCATTCCACCCCTTTATTCTTGATAAATTCCAACCATACTCCACATTACAACCCAAGTTCAAGTCCTTGCTGATCGATGATGGAGTGAGCTGTCACATGGAGATAAGGATTTGTGTAATCTATGGTGAAGAAAGTAGTAAATTCAAAACTGAAAAGCAATGCCTATGCTCACCATACAATCCTATTTGAGGACTGTAATTGCTCTTGAGTGTGAAATAGTGCAACACTCATATTTACATGGTGAGTGAAAACCCTGGAGAGAGTTGAGTTTGAAATCAAATAATTTGGGATAACAACAAAACTGAATTCTCAAATAGAAGGCAAGCTTTTCATTAATTTTTCTTGTAAAAACTTTTTGACACCAATCGAGTGAATGGTAAAGGAATTACAGCAGAATTTTAGTTTTGAACCGATGTTTTCTTAAAATCTTCTTACAACTTTGTTGATGCATGTGAATAATCGATTCGATAAAAGTTTGCTTTATGAGCGCATTGATCTTAAGCGATTTATTGGAGAAGTTTGTGGGTACCTTCATTGAAAACCCTCGGAGACTTCACCTCCACTAGGGATCACCTAGGGGTTTAAAAGGCTTGTTGCATATGCTAAATGCAACTGCTCCCTACAAAATGGCTTTTCATTCTATTTTTAAATTTTGTCTTTGCTCAGGACTAGCAAAGCTTAGGTTTGGGGTGTGTTGAGAACTGGAAAATACCATTTTCACCCTTAACTGGGCCTTGATAGACCCTTGAGAGAACTAAATAAGTATTTTAAGTGCCTATGTTGCAGCTAACAATAAAGACATGCTTAACCATAAAAGCGACTCAAAAGTGCCAAAAGATGACAATCCATGTCACCAAAGGAAGGAAGTGAAGAAACAACCTCATCACCGTGGAAAGGTCTAAATAGAAGAGGCAAAGACTAAGAGAAGCAGGAACATTTCAACAGAGAATGCACTCTGAGTTCTTTTCATAAAGAACTTGCACTTTTAAATAAAGAACCTTGAACTTTGCGAAAAGAAGAAAACACTCCTCGAAAAGAAGATTAAACTTTGCGACGAGCTTGAAGTCATTGAACTTTGCGAAAAGGCCCTAAACTCTGCGAAAAGGACTAAAACTCAGTGTAGCTTCAAGAGCATTTGAACTCCTCGAAAGAAGATTGAACTTTGCGAGCTTGAAGTCATTGAACTTTCTTGAAAAGGCCCTGAACTCTGCGAAAAGGTATTCGAGATTCAGCTTTAACAAGGGCACCAAGAATCGCTACACGCCTCAATGCATTGAAAAGCCCAGACATTAGGAAGATTAGCACGTAACCAAAGGCATATTCCACCCCATGTGAACACCCAAAGATGAAATTACGGGAACTTCTAGAAACTCTAACAAACTTTCAAAATGCATAATGTAATTGATGCCTGCTTTCGATTGGTGAACCGGATCAAGCGCTTCCGATTGGCGAACAGATCCGGATCCTAGTGCTCGACTCCTATTGGTTGATACAGAGATCTATCCAATTACGATTGGTTGATACACATTTGAGTGGCTTAGGAAAACTATAAATAGACTAACCATTTGCCCAATTTGGGTATCCAGATTTTGAGTTTCATTTCTAAATCCCCATTTCCTAGCCAGACTGACTTGTCGCAATCCTTGTAATAGCCTACTTTGTACTTGCATTTGAGAGCGTGAGACATTTACGTAATTCAAAAGAGAGTTGTATTCAAGAAACTGAGAGTTTATTTAAGCTGTGCTCTGTAATTGTAACGGTGGATTTTAAAAGGTTGCTGTAAACTATGCATTCTCCATTGGACTCATGTCAAGGGTTCCCTCTGGTCTCCTCAGTACATTAGTCTCCTTTAGATTCATTGTTTTGCATGCAATTTCCTTGATTCATTAATCGTGAGAATTAGTGTTGGTAACCTAATCTCTTACGGCATTTGTAGTGATGTTTCCTGTTCTGAATTGAGGATTTGGTTAAAGACTATTGGATGGTTTGTGGCCATTAAAGTGGACAGACCATAGCCATAAGTGTAAGCCTAATCCTTGAATTAGATTTATCTCTCTTACATCTGTGCTTGTAGCCAGATGAAGATTGGATCACCTCTATTTGAGCTACAGTTATTCTCATTAGATTTCAAGGACCAAATCAAAGTTAGATATTATTTCTCCAATTTTTGTATAAGTTTACCACAAACGTTTCCCCAACTCGGATCAGGATCATTTAGTTTAAATTTTCCTTTGTTTTTAGTTTGTTAAACGTGACAAATTCAACCTCCCATCTTATGTGCTTTGTAGATAGGATCAGAGGCCAGATCTGGTAGCTCAAATCTGGAGGTTTATCTTAAATTTTAAATCAATTCCCTGTGGACGATCTTTTACTCACATTTAAAACTTGCTACAATTGGCCCTGATCTTGCAGGCTAATTCTCTTCTAACTGTGCTGATATTTCTTTATTTGTTTATATAGTCTAGAGACACTGTAATTTGGCAGCTATAAAACTGTTTTCAAAACTCACATAAATCAAGCACACTTAGAAGTAACAACAAAACTCAGCTCAACTTTACCACTACTTAGAAGGAGCTGCTAGTTGTTACATTTGTTGTGGACAAGTTTGCTTGCATACAGTAGGGCTGATGCCTCCAAGGTCAGCAATTGTCCAACCTATTGCTCTCTTATGTTTCTTTAAAACACACAACAGCTCTTCCTCTTGCTCATTAGTGAGGGAGGAAGAAATGATCACTGGCAACTTCTGATTTGCCCTCAAAAAAATATATTTCAAGGTCTTGGGCAGCTGTTTCAACTTCACATCAGGTTGACTTATGAGTGAAGGAAACAAAGGTGCCTTTGATGGTGGTGGAAGAGGCAACACAACTTGTTTCCAAGGAGGATACCTTGTTGCTGGCCCCACTTCAAAATTTAAGGCTTTCACCTCTTGAACCATAGGTGTGGGGGTCTTCTCTTCCACAATTTCACTCCACACATTTTTAAAAACATCACACAAATCATCACAATGCAGCAGCTTGGGCGAAGTTTCTTCTACAAGGTCATCCAATACATCAATCAAAATGCAATCCTCACTATCCAAGTGAGGATGACTTGCTACATCATAAACATTCAATTTTACTTTCATTTTGCCAAAAGACTCCTCCATTATACCTAATCTATATTATATACAAGCATTGGTAGGGGCCAAGAAAGGCCTGCCTAAAATCATAGGAATAGAGGTAGTACACTTGCTTGGCTCCATGTCAAGAACCAGAAAATCTGCTGGATGGAAAAAATTGTCAACCCCAACTAACACATCTTCTATCATTCCCACAGGCCTCCTTTTAGATCTGTCAACTAGCTACAGCACCACATGTGTGGGCTTTAATTCTCTCAAACCTAACTTCTCATAAACTGAATATGGAAGTAGGTTAACACTAGTTCCCAGATCTAATAAAGCTTTCTTAATGGTGTGATCCCCAATGATGCAAGGGATTGTGGGAACTCTAGGGTCTTGGAGCTTTGTTGGGATTATAATGGACAACACTTGGTTCACTTTCTCAGCACAAAAGACCTTCTTGGATAGGTGTATCCTAGATTGTCTTTTGTGGGTGCACAAATCTTTCAAAAACTTTGCATAGGCTGAAACATGCTTGATAGCGTCAAGTAAAGGCAAGTTAATCTTTACTTGTCAAAATGTATCCATCATTTCCTCAACTTTAGCATTCTCCTTATCAAAAGGAAAAGGTGCTTGAAGTGCATTAGGAAATGGAAAATGGGGGATTGATCTCCCATTTTCTGCCTTAGCGATCTTATCAGATATTTCTTTATTTTTATTTTCATTTTTTTGTTGGGGCATGTCAACACCCCCCTCATTTCTCATATGTTGCTCTTACTGCATATCAACATGGGTTGTTCTTTCATTTCCTCTTCTTTTCTCATCAGGCTCAACACCAACTTTGTTTTTAACCAGCCTTCAACCCCTCCAAGTGGTGACAGATTTAGCTTCTTCTTGTGAAAAAGTCTCACCCACCATATACTGCCCTTTTGGGTTGTTCATGGGCTGACTAGGCAGTCTTCCCTCCTCTCTCCTAGTAAAAGTATTGGATAACTGACCAAGGTGATCCTCTATCTTTTTAATACATTAGCTATGGGAGTTAACAGTTTGTGAGATAGGGCCTAAATTATGTAATGAAGCCAGAACTTGCTCTTCAAACGTGAGGGATCTAGAGGGTGCTGGGGCTGGTCCACTTTGATGCACAGGTTGTGCCATTGGCTGGACCATATGCTGCTGGTATTGGGGCCTTGGCAAGTAGTTCTGCTGGTAGGGTTGGGCATTCCTAAAGGGCATAGACTGCTGATGTGGCTGCAGCTGCTGCTAGTTTTGGAAGGTATCTTATCTCCACCTCAAGTTGGGGTGGTTTCTCCATTGATACCCAGCAATAGACGGTTGTCTAAAAGACTCAACAACATTCACATGTTCCATAACAAGGTCTGGAAATTGGGCAGCAGAGGGCATTCCTCAAGGGAGTGAGTAGGGGACTGGCATATCATACATGCCTCCTCTACTTTGGTAGCCATTGGTGACTACATTGCTCCCATGAGGTTATCAAAATTTTGAGTCAAGCTATCCACTTTCCTTTCCAAATCATTGTAACCACTAATCTTATACATTTTTCCTATTGTAATGGTCTCTCTCACCAATCTAATAGGGGTCTCAATGTCCCTTGATAAAGTCTCCCTTAGCATGGAGATTTCACTAATGATATTAAACAACTCCCAAACCTCATCAGCTGTCTTGTGGAGGTAAGTACCACTACATGAGGCATCAACCTTGTCCCTACTCTTGGGATCAATTCCTTGATAGAAACTTTGAACATGTTGCCATTCCAGAATTTTGTGATGCGGACGTTACTTCAAGAGCTCCTTAAATCTCTCCCATGCTTGGTGAAAGTGTTCAGTTAGGGCATGAGCAAATGACATGGTGTTCTTCCTCAGCTGACTTGTTTTGGACATGAGAAAAAACTTGGCCAAAAATTGACATTAAAGGTAATTCCAAGACTGAATACTATTGGTTGAAAGCATTGACAACCAAGTTTTGGCCCTATCCTTTAATGAAAAAGGAAAGAGTCTCAATCTGGTTGCTTCCTCCCCTAAGCCTGCAATGTTGAAAGTAGTGCACAGTTGTTGGCCATTTACCTTGTGTTCAAAAAGGGCTTTAAAATCACACAATTAAAGGATCTATTAGTTTCACACACAAAGGCAAGCAGACATACAGACCTGCAAGTATTCAGGGCCTGTTGTAGCAAGTTTTAAAGAAGGGTGAGTAAGGATATGTCAAAAAGGAAATGTGGCTGAAAATTAGGTAAATCTCCAGATCTAAAACAGATCTGGCACCCTTCCTAATGCTAAAACAGCAAAAGAAAGAGGAGATGTTTAAGGGTTTGTCACTTTTAAACTAAACTACAAAAAACAATTAAAATTGCATAAATGGATCCAGAGTACAACCCTTGAAGTGAAGGGAAATTTAAAACAGGAAATGGGAAGAAGAAGCTTGGAGTTTAGTCTTACTGCAATTGGGTTGAGCTGCCTGGGTTACAAAGAGTTTGGAGTGCATTAATCCCTCATCTGGCCATAGGCACAACTGTAGGGTAGAAGAATCTGATCTAGGCTAGAGATTTGGCTTGATCTTAAGGCTATGATCTGTCCACTTCAATGGTCACAGATCATCCAATAGATTCACTCCATTCTCATGCTTCCATTAGAACATTATAACCACTACAATTGCTGCAATCGCCAGGCCACAGACACAGGCAATTACAGGAATATCAGATCTAGGGAGATCAAATGGCATCAAGAGGTCTACCAGTTAAGTGGGTGAGCTATTCTCATCTACACAAAGCCGATCGAGCACCAAAGGAAACCAGAGGAACTATAGATCTAATTACAGCAGTTAAACCAATATTACATTGAATTAAATTAATCATACAATGAAATGCCCTCAGATTTGTAGTCTATGCAACATCCAACCCTCAATAACACTCTCAGCTTTCCCTAATTATAGACTAAACCTCCCTCTTTCCTGATCCTAAGAAGTTAGCCAACCATGGTTGGGCTAAAAGGAAGAATAGAGAATTTCAATGCAAGCACTAATCTCCAGGATTGATCCCCTTTTTCTGGCGGCTTCCCTTCCTTTTATAGCTTTCCTCCTCTATCACAGATCCATTTTTCCCGCCAATTACAACTTCCAGAATAATTATGTTATTCCCTCCTTTATTCCCCTTCTAGAAGGCTCTTTTAGTTAGTTAGTGTAGACACCCAAATTTGGCCCAAGGCCTGATCAAAACACCTTTCGAGAGAGGTGCAATTCTGAGCTTTTGATGACATGTATGGAACCTTTAGGAGCCCCCCTAGAACCCTTAGAAACCTTTCCAAACCCTTAGGAATTACCCTGGATATGAACCTGACCCGAACCTTTAGAAATCAATCCCGACCCTTAGAACCCGCTCTGAACCTAAACTTAACCTTATCAAGTAAATGGCTGAGGGGGATACACCAGAACCTGCTACAGCCCTCTACTGTGATCAAATCTTATACCATTGAAAAGTAGAGGTTGTCAGTTTTCCAACAGTCTAAGAATCACCCCAATCGGAGGTATACATCAAAAGATATGGCGAACCGAGCCCGAAGGGCATAAGAGTAAAATCGAGAGGCCCCCTAGGGATTTGGCTCAACTAATAGCTGCACTAGTGATAATTTTTCCTGGCACAATTATTAGTTATGCCAGGCCACTTCTCCCAAGATTTAAGCCTGACGCAACTAATAGTTACGCTAGTATTAATTATGGACCCCACCCTCGTGAACCAACTTCCAGGCACTATTTAAAACTCTTTTACTGTACATTTGCCTGGCATAACTATTAGTTGCGCCAGGCATATGAATAGTAACCCTAGAATTTTACCCTAAAAATTATTATTAGGATTTGACTTGTTGACCACCTTGACCTTTGGGGTGTTTTTGCTAGTTCTGTTGCACCCATTCACTACCTATTTACAACCCCTCAAGTGGCTTTAGGCCTCACCCCATCATCCACCATTCGAGGATCCTTCCACACATCTCAAGGCTCCAAAAACCCTAGGAATCCTTAGATGTGAGATTACCTAATTGCTAGACCCATTTACCTCTTAAATAGTCTCCTAATCCACCCATTTCTTATAAATAGAGCCCCACACCCCTTGGTATAAGGGTTGAGAATTTTGGCCTAAGAAAGAAAGAGCTTAAAGTGAGAAGATCTTTCTGCCTTTGGTGCACACTTTTCATATAAATTCCAGAACTCCAAAACCTCATTCCATGCCTCACCTTTCCTAAAAAGCCTCTAGGTTAGGTGTGTGCCTTAGTGGTTAGAACACCTTTTTCCACCATTCAAGCCTTCAAAAGCTCATTAATAGCAAGCCACACAAGGCTCTCCTATGGTGCTACAAGGGCTCGAGGGCCTTGGCTCTCCCCTTTTCTCTCCTATCTCTTTTTGGCTCTTCTCATCCTCCCATTTGTGCCGTTATGCCGCCAAATTTTCAGTAGGAATAAAGGGGCACAAACAGGATTCTAAGACCCATTTTGGCATGAGGAGGCCTTGTTCTTTCTTTTTTATTATTTCTTGTTTTGGCCTTAAGTAGAGACCGCATTAAATGGGTTGATCCGGTGCCTAACACCTTCCCGATCGATAACCGAAGCCCCTACCAAAGAGCCTTTGGTGTGGACCAGATTCAGAGTCATATTTGTGGTACTTCTGTACTTATAAAAATGATATAGGTATCCCAGGACACCAAAAGCTCCGAGTGGCGACTCATTATATTTTTGCAAGCGAGCGCATCGCCGCGACGGGATGGTCACAAATCTCATGGTTGCACAGTTAGAGTTGGGGGAGAGCAGTGGGTCGGTTCGGGTTTCCCAGGGCACTTCTAAAGACTTTTTGTCGGTCACTAGAGTGCCTCGGATTGCATGTAGCAGGTCACCAACTTGCAACGTGTGCACAGTAGCTTTTCTGAGAAGTCCTTCAGTCAATTCCGATAGGTTCCAGAGGCTTTCGACAGGTTCCAAACAGGTCTTCTGTTCCTTTCGCAAGGATTCAGGATCCTTTCGATAGGTTCTGATAGGTTGGGCTGAGAATAAAGCTCCAGCATCCGCAGCCTTCATCTGGTGTGTTCGACAGGTTGGGGACTCGTTTTGACAAGTTCGACTTCTGCTCACTTCATTTCGATAGGTTGATCTATGCGCAATGAGTTTCTATAGGTTTGCTTCTAGTTCCTGTCGACAGGTTCCATCAGCTTTCAATAGGTTCACCAACTGAGCTGAAATAACCCTTCCATAAGTGGCCTTTGCGTGATAGGTTCCAGGATCCTTTCGACAGGATCTCTTTAAGCTCCAGGGGACCTTTCGATAGGGTGCTTATTGCTTGCTTTCAACTGCCCAATAGGTTCCAGATCCTATCGAATACTCTGATCACCATGACTTCTTCCTTTTCAGCCTTCAGATCCTATCGATAGGTTGCAATAACCTATCAACAAGTTGTTTTCAGCCTATTTTTCCTTCTTCAGTGCTGCTTTGCTGTTGCTGCATGTCCCAAGTGGGCATTGGTGTGGAGCCTTCTTGTGTGCCATAGTTGGGTCAGAGCTATAGTGAGAAATGGACTTTCTTATGGAGCATTTTTGGGTGTATTTCTGCACTATGACTACTTTTTATTTCAATCTGCAAAACATGCTCATCATGTACTTATTAGTCTACTCACAGGTCTATCAAAGTTCATGTTAAAGGGTGAAAAGTGGTATTTTTCACTGATTAACAACAGCCCCAAAAATTCATCGATGTGTTTGTAAGGGCCATCTTACTTAGGCCATGATATGAGGGTAGCATCTGTATGATGGAGGATTTAATCTCATAGTTCTCTTGGACAGCAGGGAATGGAATGCAGAAGGGGGAATTGTAAACCCCTGGTGCATTGAATTCTTTTAATGTCCTAGGTTGCTCACCCATTGCAGAAATCTCATAATTAACCACAGGTGTGTGTAGGGACAGCTTCGGTATGAGAAGCCTCTCAAATTTAAGATCTAAAGGGATAATCTCAGGATTGAGAGATTTCTACCAAGCATACACAATAGAAATCAAGTACAACATAGAAAATTACACAACAGATTGCAACAAAATAATTTCAAAAATACACAACTAATGCTGCAGATCTAAAAATTACAGATCTAGAAATGTAAAAGAGGTAGGAAATGCAAACATTAACACAGATTGCTCCCCCAATTTAAAAAAATATAGTTCCCCGGTAGTAGTGCCAAAAACATGTTGGCTTGCTTACCTTACAATTATTAAAGACTTAAAACAACAAATTAAAAGGGCAAAGTACAGAAAAATGGGATCAAGGTAAGCAACCAATCTTGCAAGAACCAGGGCTATTACAACAAGCTTTAAGGGGTAAGTGAGGGTAAGTTCATAGGGAAATGTGCTTTAAAGTGGGGTAAATCTCTAGATCTCTAATAGATTAGGCCCTCTAGCCTATCCTAGTTTAAAACAAACCCAAAACAGGAAAGAGGGGAGGTTTTAAGAGTTGTCACTTTATAAAACTATAGAAAATTGAAGATAACAACAAGTGATCCAGAACTAATTGAAACTCAGATTTAAGAAAAAAGATTAAAATGTAAAGGTGGAGAGTAGCAGCTAGGGATTTTGGTGTTTACTGAAAAACAATTGGTTCAAAGGCAATGCATAGAATTTATTTGCAACAATCCTTCAGCTGGCTACAAGCTCAGATGCAAGGTATAAGAATCTAACCTAGACTAGAGAATTGGAGTAATCCTAAGGCTATGATCTGTCCACTTGAAAGGTCACAGATCATCCCAGAGATTCCTCTAATTCAAGGATCTAATTTGAGCAAATAAGCTATTGTAAATGTTGTGGATGCATGGCTACAAGCTCAAGCATCCACAGGGGGATTTAATTTAGGGAAATCAAATACAAACAAGAGATCTATAGATCAAAATCAACTTTAAAATCCACAAGATACGGATTTAATACAATCTTACAGTAAAATGTACTCAGATCTACACTCTGTGCAACATCGAATTCTTTTACAAAGCCTTGAACCTCTCAATTTACAGCTCTCAACCTCACCCTAGCTACTAAAGGGGTTTAGCTAACCATGGTTAGTCTAGAGAATGAATGGGAAAGAAGAAAGAGGGAAGGAATTTTGGTAATTCAAATTTTTCTCTGGTTCTCTCACTTTCTGGATGGCTAGCTTTGTAAATTCTTCAGGCTTTTATACTCTTCCCCTCTATCCTTAAATCTATTTCAGCTAATCAGAGCTCAAGGGAATATTTTAGTTATTCTCAGCTGCTGATGTGGCTAATTTCTCTTCTAGAAGCTCTCCCCCAATTGGTTTGAACTGGTAAGTACATGTGAGTTAGCTAGGAGATTCCTATTTGCAATCATTTATGTTTTAAAAATACCCTCAAGGGTTGCTGATGTTCCTGAGAATGTGTACAAAAAGCACTGAAGATGGCAACTGCTATGAAAGGAACTGAAAAGTTCCAAATTCGAGTGTCGAGAGGTTCAGGGAACCTCTCAACAGGTGCTGAGTCTTATTAGCTCTTCATTCGAAAGGTTAACTATGGCCTTCGATAGGTTCCTTATAGCTATCAATAGGATTGACATGAATTCTTTCCTTCTGTTCGGGCTCCATACATCCTCTCGACAAGTTATAAAAAATCCTGTCGACTTCTTTTATTACTTCCATTGAGCTTTCGACAGGATCTACTCAACTTCTCTGCAGGTTAGCTCAACCTGTTTCAAATAAACATAGCTTCAGGTAAGGCTTTGATAGGATGGTGTTGACTACTCGTTAGGTTATGGGGAACCTCTCGACAAGTAGCTGTAACCTCGCGAGCTCCCCTGCATATCTAGGTAAGCTCTTGACAGGATGTGCTATGCTACTTGACAGGTCTAGTGAACATCTCGAACTCTTCTTTTTTTCACCTTAGGACCTCTTGATAGCTTGATTTCTTTAGCCTTTACTCCTCTTGATAGCTTGATTTCTTCAGCCTTTACACCTGAGGAGCTCTTGACAGCTTCATATATAAATGCCCAGCCTCTCAACAGCTTGAGTTAACCTCTCGAGCTCTTCTTTTCCTTGCTTCGACAGCTGGCACACATCCTTTGGGGTGTTGTCCTTCATCTCTCAGCACATAGTAGCCTCTTGGTGGGTTCAATCCTCATCAGATGTTGCTGGTCTTGCTCCCATGTGTGCCTCTGTGGACACATGTCATTGCCATGGAGCTCTGAGGCTCTGTTGATGGCTGGCCTTTTGGGCTGTATAAGCACATGTTGAGCGGCAAGTTACTTCTTTGCCTTTTTAGATGGATGTCTGCACTAAGACTATAATTTATTGCTTATCTATAAAAAACACTTAAAAGGCATTATTACTCAACTCAAAGGTCTATCAAAGGTTAGGTTTAAAGGTGAAAAATGGTATTTTTCACTGATTAACACCCTGCCCTCGTATGTCAGCATGGTTCTGTGGTGGTTTACCACATAGGGGGAGTATATAGGTATGGGAAATTCCTTAAAAAAGGACAAGGAGGCTAGGTCTACTTTAAAATTGGGAGGGATGATTTGAGGATTGGTTGGGTGGATCGAGGCAGTCGGCCTGTGCGGGATTAGTAGTGTTGCTCCATTCTGATCAATTTTTATGATCCCGACACTTACGAATGTACTCTGGAAGTGAGGTTGCAGACATGGTTCATCTTCCAGGTATATTCCATGGGCTTTTGCAGTAATAATAGTTCGGGCCTTTTCCTTGGCCTCCTAGACCTCTTCTTCAGTAGGCCTGTAGCCTAGGCCGAATCTGACCCGTTGCCCGGCTCTGGCTTTAACTGGGTCCCAATCCGTTGCCTTTCTGATAGCCCCATTTGTGGAGCATGGCTATGGTTGCGACCATTCCACTACCATCTTCAAAGTGATTCTCTCAAGGGGTTTCAGGATTAGCACTGATACATCATACTCAAAGCTATGGAGGTCAGTGTCTTTGGTAGTGTGCAGCACATCCAATACTTTAGGGTTGTCGATGTTGTGGTTAGCTTTGTCTCTTTCCTCCTGCCCTTCACCCTGAATGGTGACAATCTTTTGCTCTGATATAAATCTCAGTTTTTAGTGTAGGGTGGAAGGTATTGCCCTGAACTCATGTAACCAGGGTCGCCCTAATAGCAGATTGAAAGTAGATTTGATGTCCATAACTTGGAAGAGGATGGAGATGGTCATTGGCCCAATGGCGAGCTCATGGTCAACTTCTCTAATTATCACTCTTTTGGTGTTATCAAATGCACTGGCACTTGTTCTTATAGGTCTAAAAGTAGAGGGATTCTCCCCTATCTTGGTCCCAATTATGAGGGGGCACATGTTCAAGGTCGATCCAATGTCCATCAATACCAATGGGATCACCAAGTTCTTAGCTTATACCGTGATATTAAGGGGTTTGGAATGATTGTTTCCCTCATCTGGTAAGTCAGCATATGAAAAGGAAATGGCATCAGGAGGCAACACCTGCCCAATGATCTGTCCTACCTCGTCCGGGGTTACTTGGATAGATACATGTGCATCCTTTAATGCCCCCAACAAAGCTTGGAAATGAAGCGGCGAGGTCATTAACAGGTCTCAGACTGTGATGTGTGCTAGTATCCTTTTCAATTGTGTTTCAAATATGTGCTCTCGACTCATTTTCTCAAAGGGGCTTACAGTTGTACGTTCCTTCTTCTCTTCCGGTCGGGTTGGTATTGATAGTTTAGGTTTCCTTGAGATTTTTCCTGATCGGGTGATGAAATTCACTAACCCCTCTCTACTAGTACCCGTATTGACATCTGTCTGATCGTAACTGAGCGAGACCTGATGGGGATCGTAGCTGAGTCCCAGGATTTGGAATGGTGTGGACATAGGCCTCAATGGTGCTTGCCCTGAGGGATTGGAAAGGGTGTTCATCACTTGGTTAACCGCTGTGGGATGGATTGGGGAAGTGGTAAAAAAGGGCCATGTGGGGTTAGTGGGATTATAAATGGCTGTATTGGGGGTGGTGTGATGGGGGTAGGCCATTGATAGTTAACCGATGCTAGAGGGGGGTATGGGGCAAAATCAGCCATCAGGTAATTGGTGGGGGCTATTGTCATGTATGATTAATACTAGTTGGTTTCGATATAGCTGACAGGAGCTAGAGATGGAAAATATGCACTTAAATCTAAGGGTTCTATCGGTAATGCAGGATTAGGAAAGTAATCAGCTAAATTCAAGGGCTCAATTACTCCGATGCCTCTATCCTCTTGATCTCTCTACCTTGGTGTTACAAAATTTTCCAGGGCGGATATATTCTGATTGGTCAAACTCCTCGTCGTCCTCTTCTATCATGATGACTGTCAGCCTTGGGCCTACTCCAATTGGTGGATGTGGTGGTAACAACACCTGATGCAAATTGGCATGTTGGTTGGCCTGGGAAAGAGCTAGAGGAATGATCTTGCCAGCCTCTATTAAGTATTGTATCACATGCTTCAAAGGGAAGGAGCGATCAGTTGGGTGGCCCGATCCTTGATGAAAATTACAATGGGTGTTAGGGTCGTAATTCCTTGAGATCGAGTTCGGCGAAGGTCATGGCTAGAGTGCTATAACCAAACCTTTCTCAATTAATAAGGGCAACATGATGTTCAAAGACTTCCCTAAAGGTGTGAAGACTCGATCAAAATGGGCCCTTCTCATTTCTAGGGTCATTTGTGCCTCTTGCCCATTTTCGGTTCTTTGTATCGGCTAGCTTCTGGTTTGAGCTGTCTGTGATGCCTTAAATTGGAATGGAGTTACACTGGTATTAGGTCATGTATTTGGGACCGTATGTACATCTGCCCTGGTTCTTCTGTCATTCCTCTATTTAGTGAACCTTTAAACCCCACTGGCCTCACCGAACACATTCTTGCTCAAACGTCCTTCTCCAATCGCGTCCTGGCAACGGTTGGCATTCCTTACCAAATCAGCAAAATTGAACTATTATTGGTATACCAAGAAATTTGAGATGACTGGCAGAGTGTTTTTCATGATCATCATGATTTGCTCATCATTAGGTATTCTGTTCCTGACCTGAGCTGCCAATGCCCTCCATCGCCCCAGGTAGTCCCTAAATGCTTCGTCAGGCTTCTACTTTACTCGGGCTAGATCCGACTTGCAGGGTTTAATGTCTATGTTGTAGACATATTGTTCTTGAAATAGATGGGTCAGATCTTTCCATGTTTTTATCATGGAAGGTTTCAACGAAGTGAACCAACTCAAAGTCGAGCCAGTAAGACTCTTTTGGAAAACTTTTAAGAGCAGATGCTCATCCTCTCCATATTGGCACATGTCCCCACAGTAGGACTTGAGGTGTGTAATGGGGTTGCCCGGGCCATTGTATTTGTAGAAGATCGACACTCTGAATTTTAGGGGCAAGGGTACTTCTGAAAATAAGAACAAAAAAAAAAAATACGTGGCGTGGATTTCAGCTCCACCCATCTGCATCAGTTGTTTTTGGATCTTGCCCATTTTCTCTTTCAATCTCTCAAACTCTTTAGAGGCGGGACCGGTCCCTCAATATGCGGCCTCCATTCGCTTTGAGCTTCCAGTGGGTTAGTGAATATGAGTGGTGGGGGATTGAAGCGAGTGAATGCCCATGTGTAGGCTCTACAATTCCTGATCTCATCTTTCTCATACTGTAGGTCTATATATGGTGGAGGGAGGGTGAGATTGTCCTGTTGGTTCTTAGCAGGCCAGATGGGTGCTTGGTGGGCCCATAGTATATGGGGGAATTCTTGGGGATGGGTCTGAGAGGCCTGGGGATGAATGAACAGGGGATGGTTGATGGTATGGGATAGATTCCCATATTAGATTGGGTGTGAGATATGTGGAAAAATAGGGCCCATGCTGGGTTGAGGCCCTACTGATATGGTGCATTATTTGGGGTGGAATGGGGGCCTGTTGGGGGTATGTGGGATACTGGGGAATGTGGGGGGATGGGAGAGTGGGGCTTCTGGGTGTGGGACTAGATGGATTTGGGTATGGGTTACGGGGCCTTGGTAGGTTTGGGGTATTGGGCCCTAGTAGGCTTGGGTTTGGGCCAATGGGCTTTGGTGGGCTTGGGTAATTGGGCCTTGGTGGGTTTGGGCCATTGGGCCTTAGTGGGCTTTGTCCATTAGGCCTTGGTGGGCTTGGGTCATGGGGCCTTGGTGGGCTTGGGCCATTGTGCCTTGGTGGGCTTCGGTCATGGGGCCCTGGTGGGCATGAGGTATGGGGCCCTAGTGGGCTTGGGTCATTGGTCCTTGATAGGTTTGGGCCATTAGGCCTTGGTAGGCTTGGGGTATTGGGACCTAGTGGGCTTGGGTTTGGGCCTTGATGGGATTAAGGTGTGGGGCCCTGGTAGGCTTGGGTCATTTGGCCTTGATGGGTTTGGTCCATTGGACCTTGATGGGCTTGGGGTATGGGGCCCTGAGGCCCTCTCAAACGACCCCATGGTTGATGGGGGTCTTGGGTGGTATGGATAATGGGTTTGATGGGAGCTTTAGAGGAAAGTGGCATGGATATTTGGGAGTGCATGAGATGGGTTTAAGGGGGATGGATAAGGAAGGCTGCTTTGTGAGGCCTTCCATATTATATAGGCCTTAACCATGTCATTGTTGGCGGATTCTGAGTGTGTGCTTCTTTATTGGTTGGTGGTAAAAGTCATTTAAAAATCAAAGAAAGAGTAAAATAGGGGATGGAATCAGCACAACTAAGAAATCCTAGACCTGCAAGATACAAGGTCCATTGTAGCAAGTTTTGATAAGTAAGAGTTTGTCCCACAGGGAAAGGTGATCTGCAGCTCCAAGGGAGCCTTCTCTGGTAGTCCCTCCAGATCTGACTACAGATCTGTCAGTACTAAAAAGGAGGAGAGTTTAAGGTCACTTATTCTAGGTATTCTAAGGTTACCTAATGTCTACACTACAGAAAGGGTTGAGAGGATGGATGGAGTGTGGAAAATAAATATAAAAGGGTGAGAAGTATGTTATTGAGCCCAGATCAGAGGAGTTTTGTAACTCAGATTCAGATATGATGTTATAGAAATCCTGTCCAATGGCTACATTATCACCACTGAGGAGAAAGGATCCAACCCATCACATCTACCATGATTCAATCCCTTAAGGTTATAACCTGTCCACTCAAATGGTCACAGACTATCCCATAAGGGAACCACAATCCAGGGATGGGTCAAAACAAATTAATCATTGTAGGCACTATTTCATCCAGGCTACCAGCTCAAGAATCCATAGGGAACCTCAACCTCTAAAGCTCTATGTGTGGGGCTAAGGCTGTATAGGACCATGATAGCCCAGACACGGAACCAACAAGGGACTGACTACCACCTTCAACCTAGCTGTCCATTGCTTGAGTGAGGACACAATGGTCCAGTCATAAGCCTACAATCTCTATAACCAGATCAGATCTAACATTTGATAGTAAATCTATACAAATATAGGGGAGTCTGCCTCTGTACCATCCCCCACCAGGCTTCTACAAGCTCAGGTGTAAAGAAGAAGGATCCATCTTGGATCGGTGGATTAAAATCACCCTAAGGCTATAACCTGTCTACTTGAATGGTCACAGACTATCCCAGAGGCTATCTTCCTAACGGAGCCCAAGACAAAACAGGAATATCGCTGCCACCACCATGGTCACCAGGCTACCAGCTCAAGCTCCCATGGGAATTTCAGATCTAGTGGGTCCTGTGGTGGGGCTAAGGCTGTATAGGACCATGATAGCCCAGACACACAGGTCACTTGGATCCGAATGGCACTTAGAATCATTCCACCATTACTTTGAAACACAGCTAAAGCAATGGCAGATCACAAGGCAGTAGCCATGCACAAAGCATCTCACATTCAAACACAAATCCCACAAAGTACAGATCCTATTACAGAACTTCCATTAATCTAATTCAAAATGCATACAAAGACATAGCCAGCAAGTGCTGGACTATGGAGAGAAGGAAAAAAAAAAGAAAAAGAGAACTATTTACAGCTATAAAAGCAAATAAAAACTATCTCAGATCCAGTCTCCAAGAAATGAGAGGTGTTCCCAGCTATTCCAGAATTTTTCTCTCTTAAAGCTGGCCCTTAAACCTAAGCTAACTATGGGTTTATATAGCAGTGGTGTGGCGGCGCATGAGGGTTAGGAGACCCTAATTTTAGCGATGCCACATGGCCTAATGGGGATCCTTGGATGCCTCGGGGAGCATGCATGGAGATTTGAGCATGGGAGTGCGTGCCCTAATCGCTGAAAATTCCCAGAAAGTCCTCTACTAAAGAGATGGAAGTTTGAGGTTCAGTGCTTCGCAAGGTAGCCATTGTCTCCCAGACTTATCGCGTGGTAGCTTTTGCTCTTTGCTAGGATGATCTGATATTGAAGCTTCAACCTTCGCGAGGTTGGGCTGGTTTCCTCTTCAGGTAGTCGCGAGGTTGAGTGGACATCAAAGCTTCAGTGTCGCGGGGTTGGAGTTCAAGCAGTCACGAGGTAGCTACGCGATCGCTGGGTTGCTCTTCGCGAGGATAGATTTGAATAGCGCGAGAACTTCGCGAGCACGTCTCTTCACTGGACTTCGCGAGTTACCTCGCGAGGCTTTATTGAGTTTTGAACTATGCAAGGTTCCATGTCTTAGTTGATCTTCGCGAGGATGGCCTTGCCTTCGCAAAGATGCTTTCTTCTTGAATGGCGCAAAAACTGCGCGAGGAGTTCTCTTCTGATAATTGCATCCTGCGGCGACTGCACGACAGCTGCGCGAGGAGTCTTCTGAAGCTCTCTCTTCTCAATCGTTCTGAGCGAACTGCGTGAGGTTGAGAGAGGTCTGCTTTGAACTGCGCGATGTGTTCTACTCTTGAGCTTCGCGAGAGCTGCGCTAGTTTGTGCTTCTGGAGCTCTTCGGTCAGTCAACTACACGAGGAGTTGTTGTAAAGTCTTGGGAAGCTTAGCTGGACTGCGCGAGGCTCATTTCAAGTCTGGATTCAGAGTGCATCCTTCTAAGGGGCTTCTGGTGCCAAATCAGGCTCCTTAGCAGGATTCCTAGCCTTATTTCACTACTGATTATTACCTACATAAAACACTTATCAAGAACTTATTAGATGGCTAAGGGTCTAATCAAAGGTTAAGTTAAGGGGTGAAAAGTGGTACTTTTCAAGTCTTAACAGTCATCCATCATGGCCATTGGATTGGGTGATGGGGTGGATGTAAAGGGTTCATCCGATGGATGGGAAATGAGGGGTATGGATGAGATGGGTGTATGCCCAAAATTTGGCATGGCCTGGGTAGATGAGAGGTTTGAAAAAGTGGCATGGTATGTGTGGATGTGGAACAATAGGCTATGGCTTGGGTGATATTTGGATTTTGGGAAGGTATGGTTGGATGGGGTATAGTTTGAAAAGATAGTGGGGAATGGGGTGTTGGAATTTGGGAAAATGTGGGGAAATTGGATGTGTTAGATGTGGAGGGTAAATTTGAAGCGGCTACAGGGGAAGAATGGGATGGACTTTGAGGGAATATGGAGGATGTGGAGGGAAGAATGGGTTCACCGAAGGGTCCGGTAACGATATATGGTGTTTGGGTGAACGGGGTGGAGGTAGGAATTTCCCTCGAATGGGAATGGGTTGGGGAGCACGGCGGGGATGTATCATGATCGGCATTAGCCAGATCGACCACCCACGACATGGCTTGGTGGCGGGTTGGACACGGATGCCTCAGATGGGGTCTGTAAAGTTTTTTTCTCCTCCCCCTATGGGATGACAGAGGGTAAGGCAATGCCGTTTGTAGATACCCTCATTTTGTCTTCTCGGAGTATACAACTTGTTCAATCAACCTTTGACCCCTTTTAACCTGCGGTGTGGGACCATGCAATAGTATATGGCTGAATGCAGGCTGAAACAATAGCTATGTGGTTTAGATCCCAGCATAGGGAGACTATATACTAAGCAACAATATATAGTCGGAATGCAGACTGAAACAATAGTCTTACATTTCATTCTAGAGACCATACCCGGACAACCGCGAATTATGCGCTAGAAACCCAGCGTGCAATTTGATCACGCACAAAACCACAAGCATGTGACCAGTCCACCTTTCAGACCAAACTCCTTTCCCAGACCGATTCGAGACTCGATTACACGCCTGAAATAGAATGCGTCATCGGATTGAGAGCTTCACCACCTGCACGCAATTGGCCTATGTCCGACCTAGTCTTACTACCCTTGACTCCTATGTTTCCTTGATTAAACGTTTTGAGTTAAATGCTTAATCAGATTGAGCACATGATAATATGCGTGCAATTAGTCTTAATTTGTTAGGACTAGGAGACTCGCTGAGCAAGTTAGCCAGTCGCTCACTGAGTCAGTGACCGGCTCAAAGCGATTAAGCGCAAAAAATCCAGGCTCACAATTCAATTAAATGCCCGTAAACAGGTGCATAATTAAAGGAAAACCTATAAAAGCTTTTTTTCTTTAAGAGAGAGGAGGTTGGACGAAAAAGGCTAGAATTTTCGAGAGAATGAATTCTAAAGCAAGAGAACTCCGAGGACAAAGCCATAGAGCACCCTAATCATGGTTTCGTGATTCAAGCATCTAATCTTCGAGATTTCTCTCCGCAGCCCCGACCCTTAGGTAATAATTAAATTTTTTTAGTTTCCTACCATAGCTTATAATCTCTAGGATCAGGAATTTATCTTCAGTCTTAGACCGTAGCACCCTCTTCGAGCTGAATCCTCTATTTACGGTTCTAATTCCCTACTTTTAGAACCAGTCCTTGATTCGTTGGTCTGATATACTGACCCTATCATTAATGTCTGCTTCGTTGGTCCGATATACCGAATTCTACTCTAAAATTATGATTTACAGTCCTATCATTAATGTCTGGTTCTAACCCTCAGAGTTCACAACCAGTCCTTAATCATACAGTCTGATTTTTTGATTTCGGACCCGAATTCAGTCTTGAAAGTTTTTTTTAATTTCAATTTCTTAGTTTAATACCTCCAAAAATCCAAAAATATTAATTTTAGTTTTCATAATTCTAGTTTAAAATTCAATTTGCCCCTACTGTTCCAAAATCAACTCTGAAAAGCTTAAAAATATTAATTTACCATCCAAAATTAAATTTTTTTCTCTTTAATCCTAGCCACCCGATTTGCCCAAGGGAGCTTACGGAGGGTACTCCGGAATGAGGCCAATCCTCCTTAGCATAACGGGCCCAAACCCCCCTTTTTTTAGAGCTTTTTAGAATTAACAAATTACTTTAATTAGTTTATATCTAGACATAATTGATTATTTGCATTAATTAGGCCTTGATATAATTATTAGAGTGTTAAATCAGAATTTTCCTTTCATTAGTTTAGTTAATTGATTATTCATAGTTTAGTTAATTCATTATTTCAAATTCGAATTCTAGGAAGTTTAGTTTATTCATGATTAGATATATTTTGCCATCATAAATCCGTCAATAATTAGGGTCGTAGAATAATCAGTCCTTTTGTTTCTTCTGATATTATAATAGAAAATCAAATCTATTGCTTTAATTAGGCCCGTATGAAAATGCAGTCTTTTTATTTAGAATCATAGTAGAATTATTACGAGTGCTTTAATTAGAATTATAGTAGAATTACCACAATTGCTTTAATTAGAATTCTAATACAATTAACATGCTTAATTTTAGTTAGAACATTATTGGAACTGATACATATGCACTCCTAGTTCCAATAGGAGACTGAAACCGATTGGATTTTTAGTAATACCAGAACCTTGATGCTCATTGGACTCTTGACAGCATCAGAACACTAATATAACTCACCTTAATAAGCCCACACAACCAGAGCATAATGATAATAGAATTGGGAAATCTAAACTGACCAGAATTATAATTACAAAGGAAAATAAGAGGAGAATTAAACTAACTAAACTAAAGAGAAGCACTGCTACTGACATTCGCAGGTGGATGATTCAGTATAGAAGTAACCCACACCCGCTTCACGCATGTGAGCAGCGGCGTATTCTTGACGTCGTTAATCAAACTAGGAACCGTCCTAGAAAAATCCCCCCTTTCTATTTATTTTTGTCATTCCAAACACCGCATCGCTAAAGTCCACCTAAACAGAATTAGAGCCACTGATTCAACGGGAGCTGAGAGGAATCCAGAAAAAGCGTGCACTAACAGACTGGCGATCGCAATGGGACCCTTTTGCAAACTTTTCGTAGATAGTTAGTTTTATTTTATTTTCTTATTTCCTTTCTCGTCATGTCGTTTAGGTTCCTTTTTAGATATATGAGTCTTCGTCAAAGACTTGAGATATCTGGCATCCATAGAGTGAGTTTAGGAGACCCTCCGTTGTGGGGACTTCATGACAACCCCGCATACGAGGAAGAACTGTCTTATACTTTTAGCCCACGACAACCTGAAGTTAACATGGCTGGTGAACAAGAGAACGCCTTCTCTACACCGCATGCCGGTAATAGCCATAATGATAGAAATAATAGCACTGGGTAAAACCTCACTACTCAACAAATTGTAGAACTTAGCGTCCAAAGAATACAAAGAGGAGGCGATGACTCTGAAGAGTTGCTTCAAGGATTGGCTGTTGCATATGAAACCATTAGGGGACAACACAATTTGGAAGAGCAAGAGTGATAAGAAAGACCACCACCTACCCCGAGTACGGTGTCAACTCACCGCGTCATTAAGGCGGCATGCTCGCACATTCTTTAACGACGATGCATTGGATAGGGCTAGCTTGCAGCTCGCTCTAAAGGACAATACCATTAAGATCAAAGATCTCCCTAAAATATTTGACGGGTACATGGCCAAGAGGGAGCACCCTGGTCATTCATTCGAGTTCGATAAATTTTGCAGGGATGTCAAATTTAACCTACCTATAGGGATTCAAACCACCAAAATTTGCCCAATATAATGGCATGAGAAATCCGAACCATCACTTGGCACTCTTTTACAATGATTGTCGGCCCATACACGACAACAAAGGAGTTCTCATTCACTACTTTCAACGTTCATTAGAAGGGGAAGCTTTAGGCTGGTTCGCGGGACTCCCGCTCTATAAGATCGAAACCTTTGATGATTTAGTCGGCCAGTTCTGAGAGCAATACAAACACTTGATCCAAGAGACAACCAGCCTCAACGATCTGATGGCTGCCAAGTAAGGACCTGATGAAGAGTTTAGTGACTTCGTCACTTGATGGAGAATACTTGTCGCGAGGATCGACACTTCAATGAAAGAAAAAGGACTCGGTCTACATTATCATTGACAATTCTAGGGAACTGTTAAAAAGCGTGCTTGTGATAACCGATTCCCCCGACTTCACTACACTTAATTCCCGGGCATCCCGACTAGCACGACACATTAAAGGTGGAGACCTTGCCCTATCTATTGTTACGTCTAAAATAAGCTCCTCTAGCGAATCCAAGTCTAAAAATAATAAGAAAGCCTTAGGGACTGAACAGGTTAACACCATTGTCAACCAAGGACAAAATTCTAATAGCGATAGCTCCCAATAGTGAAACTTCAAGCAAAATCAAAATCAACAATGATATACCAATTAAAATCGGGGTACTAATCAATCTAGATATGCGAGCCAGAACCAAAGCCAAAACCAGGGTCAAGGCTAATACCTAAATAAAAATCAATACCCCAACACCTATCAGAACCAAAATGCAACAAAGAACTAACCGGCCCACGCACCAAATTATAATAATGTCCCCCCACCACAAAACTTTAATCTAACTAGAGGCCCCTACCAATCGAGGCGAGAATATTATCCCCCCTATCTGATACAATCTCCAATATCTTTCGATTTCTTAACACTCAATACCTCCTCTGATTCCCACTAGAAAAACCTCGCCCATGGCCTGCAAATCTAGACTATAATAATACCGTGCATTCCATCGATATGCTGGACAGAGCTTAGAGGACTGTTGGGTCATCTGAGACGTGATCTATGACATGTGCGATCAGAACCAAATTGAATGGGAAGCATTGAGGAATCCTAACCCTAGCGATAGCCAACCCCAACAAAACTTGGAGATCATAAACACCCCATGCCTAATCACAACCAGGGGGCACCAGCTCATGTCACCACTGTGGATCTCTTCAGTCGACCCTCTTTCCAACCCTCTACTTTAATCACTCGCATCCAACCCTCCGACGTTTCCACTACCCCTGTGAGAGTCTTTTCACCCCCACATCCCTCGACCTTGATCACTCGCATCGCTTTACCAAACCCGCAACCTTATCCAAAATTCACCCAAATATGAGTCCACTCCTTTAGGGCCAGAGATCATTCCTCCATCGTCTCCCACCAGAACCATTGACCCCTCTAAATCTTAAACCGACAATCTCACCACCTCCATCGTTTGATTCTGAACCCGAGTTTGGAGATCATCTTATTCACTGAAAAGTACCACTTTTCATCTCTTAACTTAGCCTTTGTTGGACCTTGAAGTAGATTAATAACCATTTGTTAAGTGTGTTTTGTAGTTAGCAATAAAATGTGCAGCTTAATACAAGCTCCTTGCTTTTTGCCCCAAAAGAGAGAGAGAATACACTCAAAGATGACAGCTGAGACAAAGTCTGATGGAACACCTTGGTAGTGCTCACCGTGGTGACTCATTATTGCTGATCATCATTGATCAAAGTTTAACAGATGAATGAGGTTAGTTGAGAAAGGAGGAGACTGTAATAGCAGCAAGTGCAATGCACTAGAGTAGCAAAAGATAGACCTCGCAGAGTTGAGGAGCTTCCTTACGAAGCTAAAGTTGTAGTGGAAGAGGCCCTCATGCAGATACGCTGCGCAGTCAGAAGGATAGCTGAAATGAACTCACGAAGATCTCGCAAATTAAAACTCTCAGAAATTTCCCTCGCGAAGCTCTCACGGAGATCAAGCCTCAAAGCAACAGCGTGAAGAACCCAGCGAGTCCATATGTACACTGAACAAAATGTCACCCCTCGTAGTTCTCACGTAGCCCTGGATGAGAGAGATGCCTAGAATTCTCTTCACGCAAATCTCACGCACTCTGAAGCCTTAACATTGACTATGTGAGCACTTAGCAAGAGAAAGAGCTTCTGAAGCTCTACTGCATGAGAAGTCTAGGAACTCCAAATAATCTCTGTGACAACATTGCAACGCAAAGGAACTGCACGATGAACTGAAGACTCACTGCGCGAGCAAGCACTTCCCACCAACCAAAGGCAACTCTGCGAAGGCAAAGCAACTACGTGAATGAGCTAAAAGCAGATACCAGCCCCGTGAAGCACGGGCTCTCCACTTCTCAGTTTTAACTGAAAGACTTTTTAGGATTTTCCCAAGGCTAGGGAACACTTCCTGAGGCACAGATTTTGAGGCACATATCTCCAAGCATTCAAGGGTTGTAACAGTGCCATGTTTGTTGGAAAAATTAGGGTTAATCTCTTTAGAGCCAAGGCCATTTTGATAGAGTATATAAGTTGTACTTAGAGTTTATTATTTTCATCTTTCCTTCATCCTCTGCTAACTAAGAACTCTAACAGGCTAGGGTTAGGGTTTGATCATCTCTTTTTCTTATTTTTCTTATCTCTTAGCCCAACACTTGCTGGCTAACCCCCTTCTAAGCAACTAGGTTTAGTTTCATTTCAGTTTGTAATAGATTTTTGGTATACATTGAGATTCGGATGAGCAGTTGTGTATAGGTTGCAGCCTGGAGACAATTCATTGTAAGTTTTGGGTTCATCACTGGATTGCCATTCTAATGCTTAATTGAATATAAAGATCTTATGGTTTCTTTAGATGTCTATAGGATCCATATATTTAGGACTAGCCCATTCAGTTTCTAGTAGATCTATTGCTTACCATCTAATTTCCCTTTGTTTAATAGCCCCATGGAAAGCAATGCTGGATCTGTAGTGAGATCTAGGGAGCTCGAAGGCCTATGGACCATGATGGTTGCAACAGTTTTCATGTTCTTTCTCAGGCCTCTATGGGATGAACAGACCAATGGGATACCCTGTGACTATTCAAGTAGATAGAATATAGCCCTAAGGTTGTGTCCATTCATATGTTTGAGAAATATTCTTCTCCCCTACACATGAGCTTCTAGAGCCTTGTGAGGAGGTGTGTACAGGAACTGGCCCCCCTCTGTTTTACCTTGCAGACATCAGATGTTAGATCTGATCTCTTTGTAGTAATTACAGCTTGAGGGTAAGTCATTGCAGGCCGTTTGTAACAATGACCAGCGGAATCTAAAGCCTTATTCAACTTGTTGCATTGTCCTTTTTGTGGGCACCAGTGAGCAGTTAGCCTTAGCAAAGCACTTAGGATCTTATAGGTTGGAATACCTATGGATGTTAGTCAGGTCTGTGTGCAGATCTGGGGAGATTGTTGCACTGGCATTACATAGTGCTACATTAGTATTCATGTCTTGATCTGGCCCAGTGACTGGGGGAATGATCAGTCCACTATCCTGGGTTAGATTGGCAATGTCTGTTTTAACCAATGGGATTTGGCAGACTTTATCGGATACCCTGTGACCATTAGAGTGGACAGTGTATAGCCCTAGGAGCGCCCCAAATGGCATGGGTTAAACCGGATATTTTTACCTTGTTGAAGCTTTTAATAGCGTCTCAGCAAGGAACACTACAGAGACAGACTAAATCTAAGTTACATCACTGCTTTGACTCTATCTTAATCTGCTTACTTCTCATAACTTTTGTATTTTAATTTGGCACACACTACCACCATCTTCCTCTTAACCCTTTCTTTAGGTTAGGGCTATATTTTATTTCTCTACTTTTAGGATTAATTTAGTATAGTCATGACACCCAACTCCTTTTCTTTAGGATTGTTAGATTTGTAGCCAGATCTGGAGGCCTGCTATTATAGCCCATTTTGGGTTCTAGATCAATTTCTCTGTGGGACAAACTCTTACTTATCAAAACTTACTATAATAGACCCTGTATCTTGCAGGACTGTGTTTATTTCAGATGTGCTGTGCTAACCCATCTCGAATTCTCCACTCTTGATTTATTCTCTCCACTATTCTTAATAAAATAGCAGTAAGAATCTCGAATAAATAAAGACAATAAGTTTTTCGCACCGCTGCCGGAGATATTTATCTTTTTAGTAGACCTGAGTTGTACTATAACTTAGACTAACAAATTCTTTGTAGTTGTGTTTAATCTAGAATTAAAGTACTACTTATTCTTTATGGAATTTTGTAGAAATGGACACTAGAAGAAGGGAAAAGCTAGAGCTGTAAGTGGAGTGTAGCTAGCTCTGCATGCACTTTCTTTCCCCTAAATCTCATGCCATTTATGTTGAATCCCCCAATATTTTTTTTATTGTAAATCTGTGTAGTTATTACTTTTTTTTTGTTTGTAATTCTTTCTGTGTGCTTGTAAGCATTTTCATTACTGTTGGTGAGTGTATGCTCGGTAGAAGGTCCTTAAATTCTGACATGAAACCCCCAAATCCGGAGGTGAAAAGGATCCTTAGACCTAGACACACCATGCAAAGCCCTACTATTGAGACTGAACCAACTACCATGGCTGAGTGGCAGAGGATATTGAAAGAATACAATGCACCTGGGGAGTACACGTCTCCCTTTTGCATTCAATTTCCCTTTGTTGAGGGGAACTATGAAATTAAATCCTCCACCATCAGTATGTTGCCTTCATTTCATGGGCTGAGTAAAGAAGATTCCTACAAGCATATTGACCAATTTTTAGCACTTTGCACTACCTTCACTATTGCTGGCTTGGGGCCTGAGGCCACTAAATTGAGGCTTTTTCCTTTCTCATTAAAGGACAAAGCTAGCACATGGCTATCAAAGCTCCCAGCCAACAACATACAGTCATGGAGTGACGTTCAAACCAAGTTCCTGGCAAAGTTTTTCCCTATGAACAAAACAAGCCAGATGAGGACAAATATTATGTCATTCACGCAGTCCTCAATTGAGAGCTTTAATGAAGCTTGAGAAAGATTCCAGAAGATGTTAAAATAATGCCCCCACCACCAAATCTCAATGTGGTAGCTTATTCAAGTGTTTTATCAAGGAACTAATGCCAAGAGCAGGGATATGGTCGATGCTTCCTATGGCGATAGCTACCTCCACAAGAGAGCTGAGGAAGCATGGGAGTTGTTTGAGATAATAGGGGAAAATTCCATGTAGCAGGAGTCTCTGTCACGCAATGACAGTCAGATTCTAGCTAAAATGGTGAAAGAGGCCACCCCTAGTGGTGGAATATATGAAGTGAAGGTGCAAGGTGATCTGGAGAGGAAGGTGGACAACCTGAGCTTGAAGTTTGATAAATTGATGAAGGTGATGCAACCTCGAATGGTTGCACAGATTGAGGAAGCATGTTTGTTATGCCAATCCCCCACACATTCTATTCATGATTGTTCATCTGCCAACCAATTTTTAGATTTTATTTTGGAGCATGCCAATGCTGCTCAAACTTTTGGGTAGCAGCTTGCTGGGTATTCTTGGAGGGACTACCAAAAATTTGAGGTGGAGACAAGACTCATATCCTCAACCCCAGCAGCAGCAAATGGTAGCCCCCTACAAACCCCAGCACCAAGTTAATCAAGGTTACCCAACAAGGTAAAATTTTCTGTTACCTGCCCCACAGTCTAACCAATTGGTCGTGCACCCACAACAGCCCAGATCCTCTTCATTTGAAGAGCAGATGCTGGCTTCAATGCAGAACTTGGGGAGCTTGGTGCAAACTGTCAATTATCATGGACAGAGTATAAAAAAGATTGAGGATCAGCTTGGTCAGATCTGTAACACTCTGAAAATGAGGGAGGAAGGAAAATTGCCTAGTCAGCCCCTGTCAAACCCGAAAGGTTAGTTTATGATTGGTGATGCATCCTCTACTCAGGAGGAAGCTAGTGCCCAGTGAGCCAAATATTGGTAATAATTGTATCATATATATGAAAATTTTATGTTGAATTGTGTTCTTTAGAATTCTGTCATTTGAGCTTTTAGTGAGTTGTTGACTTGTTTGCTTTACATTGTTTGTGTTTGTTAATGTGTTGTTTATTCATTTCTTGATTTTCTCTACTTTAGTGTAGTGTTTTATGTATCTCTGTTTATTCACTGCTACACACTCATTGTCCTTTGAATCAGTGAGGACACTGCTCCTCATAGGTTTAGGGGTGTGGTACGTTCTGCCAAGGAAATAGTTAACCTAAGTGCATGAGATTCAAGTGAGTAAGACAGAAATAGAACCATGTTCACCAAAGAATCATTAAAAAAATAAGAAATTTAAAATTTTGCACACCTTTAGGCATTACAAGATTTTGAATTTTAACTTTTCCATGATGTGAACAACAAGTAAACTCACTTGTATGAGTACTAAGTGAATCATTAAAGAGAAAAAAAGGTAAGGACATACTTAAAAGTTCAATGGAAGACTATAACCAGTAACAGTTGGGCCTACAAAATTTTTTTTTCTTCCTTTGAGGAGTGACTGAGGCAATTCTTCTAGCTCTAAGGACTAGCTGAGGCAATGCCCATACTAGAAGTCAAGCACCTCCAAGTTGAAACAACTGACAACACTCATGAAACCTTGGAAAAGCTCAAGGCCTTCTCTTGGACAGCTTGAGCTTAAACAGACAAAATCCTAATCAACTGCCCTTGTGGACACACCTGTTGAGCCTTAATTTAAAATTTTCTTCAAAATACCCCTGAGTACTTGCACCTGAACCTATGGACCTGACTCAAACCTACCCTCACTCTGAGAATGTAGAAGGTAAAGGAGAAGGAGCTGAAGATGGACAAGATAGGGTCAACATTGGGTGAATAGAGAGGAGATACCTAAAAGTTGAGCAGTGTAGTAGCTGAGGAAAGAGGTGGCAAGTCACAAACACAAAAATAATAACAAAAATAGAAAGAAAAATTCAAGAAAAGAAAGAAAAATAATAATAAAGAGGAGTGAGAGAGGAGTCAAGAGGAACGGTTCATTAGAAAAATCAAAATGAAGAGGAGAAGCTAGCCCCTTTGAGTCTGAAAAATTTGAAAGAAAATGAAAGGGATTGAACTACAAATGGGTGAAGTCATGAATCACCTCCTTCACTTACTGATTTCTCAACTTTGAATCCCTTTTTAACCTTACATTCTTTATAACCCACTTCATAAGCCACATTACAACCTAGTTAAAGACCTTGTGATCCAAAGTTGAATGTGCTGTCATGCAGAGACAAGGAGTTGCACAATCTATGGTGAGGACCTGCCAATGATGCTAGAACTTAGGTGCTTTGCCTATGCTCATGCTTCCAGACCCATTTGGAGGCTATAACTTCTCTTGAGGTTGAGAGAAAATGAAACCCTCAAGGTCCCTTGTGAGAGTATGCCCTGGCGAGCATTGGGTCTGAGGTTGAGTGTATTAGGCATGGCCTATAGCCTAAATTTTGAATTAATGATGAGCTCTGTGCGGATATACATGTGTTGTCCCCTTTGTTGTGAGCTAATTGGCAATGTTGTGCACTCAGGTAGAGGTTGGATGATTAAATGTTTGTGCTTTTCATGTCCAAATTCCTCACATTTTTATTGAATCAAAGGTGAGCTGATGCTCTGATTCTTGACAGCTGATTTGATAATGTTGCACCTTTGTTAATTATTTCATTGAGAAGTTTGTGGGTATCTTCACTGAAAACCCTCAGGAGACTTCACTCCTCAACTAGGGATCACCTAGGGGTTTAAAAGGCTTGGTACATATGCTAAATGTATCCGTGCTCCCTACGAAAGTGACATTTCAATTCATAGAGTCATTGTTTTAATTTTTCCTTTGCTCAGGGACTAGCAAAGATTTTGTTTGGGGGTGTGTTATTCACAAAAAAGTACCACTTTTCACTTCTTAACTTAGACTTGGCTGGACCTTAAAGCAGAATAATAACTATTTGTTAAGTGTATTTTGTAGTTACCAATAAAATATGTTGCTTAATGCAAATTCCTTGCTTTTGGGCCCAAAAGAGAGAGAGAATGCACTCAAAGATGACAGCTGAGACAAAGCCTAATGGAACACCTTGGTAGTGCTCACCATGGTGACTCATTGCTGTTGATCATCATTGACCAAAGTCTAGCAGATGAATGAAGTTAGTCGAGAAAGGAGGAGACTGTGACAGCAGCAAGTGCAATGCACCAGAGCATCAAAAGATAGATCTCGTAGAGTTGAGGAGCTTCCTCGCAAAGCTAAAGTTGCAGGGGAAGAGGCCCTCATGCAAATACGCCGCATAGTCAAAAGGACAGTTGAAATGACCTCGTGAAGATCTCACAGGTTAAGACTCTTAGAATTTTCCATCGTGAAGCTCTCGTGGAGATCAAGCCTCAAAGCAACTGCGCGAAGAACCCAGAGAGTCCATATGTACACTGAACAAAATGTCACCTCGCGTAGTTCTCATGTAGCCCTGGATGAGAGAGACACCCATAACTCTCTTCGCGCAGATCTCATGCACTCTGAAGCCTTACCATTGACTACGTGAGCATAGGAGCATAACTGCACGAGTACTTAGCTAGAGAAAGAGCTTCTGAAGCTCTACTGCGCGAGAAGTCTAGGCACTCCAGATAATCTCTGCGACAGCATTGTAGTGCAAAGGAACTGTGCGACGAACTGAAGACTCACTGCGTGAGCATGCACTTCCCACCAGCTAAAGGCAACTTCGCGAAAGCAAAGCAACTGTGCAAATGAGCTAAAAGAAGATACCAGCCCCGCGAAGGACGGGCACTCAATCTCTTAGTTTTAACTGAAGGACTTTTTGGGAATTTCTCAAGGCCAGGGCACACTTCTCGAGACATAGATTTTGAGGCACATATCTCCAGGCATTATAGGGTTAATCTCTTTAGAGCCAAGGCAATTTGACAGAGTATATAAGCTGTATTTAGAGTTTATTGTTTTCATCTTTCCTTCATCCTCTACCGCCTGAGAACTCTAGCAAGCTAGGGTTAGGGTTTGATCATCTCTTTTCCTTATATTTCTTCTCTCTTAGCCCAGCACTTGCTGGCTAACCCAATTGTAAGGAGCTAGGTTTAGTTTCATTTCAGTTTGTAATAGGATTTTGGTATACATTGGGATTCGGATGAGCAATTGTATACAGGCTGTAGCCTGGAGATAATTCATTTTATGTTTTGTGTTCATCAATGGATTGCCATTTTAATGCTTAATTGAATCTAAAGATCTTATGGTTTCTTTAAATGTCTATAGGATCCATGTATTTGGGACAAGCCCATTCAGTTTCTAGTAGATCTACTGCTTACCATCTGATTTCCCTTGGTTTGATAGCCCCATGGAAAGCAATGTTGGGTCTGTAGTGAGAGCCAGGGAGCTCGGAGACCTGTGGACCATGGTGGTTGCAGTAGTTTTCATGTTGTTTCTCAGGCCTCTGTGGGATTGACAGACCAATGAGATACCCTGTAACCATTGAAGTGGACAGAGTATAGCCCTAAGGTTGTGTCCATTCACATGTTTGAGAAGGATTCTTCTCCCCTGCACATGAGCTTCTAGAGCCTTATGAGGAGGTTTGTACAGGAACTGGCTCCCCTCTGTTTTACCTAGCCGAGATCAGATGTTAGATCTGATCTCTTTGTAGTAATTGCAACTTGAGGTTGAGTCATTGTTGGCTATTTGTGGCAATGACTAATTGAATCTAAAGCCTTATTGAACCTGTTGAATGGTCCTTTTTGTGGGCACTAGTGAGCAGTTAATCTTAGCAAAGCACTTAGGATCGAATGGGTTGGAATACCTATGGATGTAAGTTAGGTCTATGCGCAGATCTGGGGAGATTGTTGCACTGGCATTACATAGTGCTACATTAGTATTCATGTCTTGATCTGGCCCAGTGACTGGGGGAATGATCAGTCCACTATCCTGGGTTAGATTGGCAATGTCTGTTTTAACCAATGGGATTTGGCAGACTTTATCGGATACCCTGTGACCATTAGAGTGGACAGTGTATAGCCCTAGGAGCGCCCCAAATGGCATGGGTTAAACCGGATATTTTTACCTTGTTGAAGCTTTTAATAGCGTCTCAGCAAGGAACACTGCAGAGACAGAGAAAATCTAAGTTGCATCACTGCTTTGACTCTAGCTTAGTCTGCTTACTTCTTATAATTTTTGTATTATTTTTTTATGCACACTACCACCATCTTCCTCTGAACCCTTTCTTTAGGATAGGGCTAGATTTTATTTTTCTACTTTTAGGATTAATTTAGTGTAGTCGTGACACCCAACTCCCTTTATTTAGGATTATCGGATCTGTAGCTAGATCTGGACGCCTACTATTATAACCCATTTTGGGTTCTAGATAAATTTCTCTGTGGGACAAACTCTTACTTATCAAAACTTGCTACAATAGACCCTGTATCTTGTAGGACTGTATTTATTTTAGACTTACTGTGCTGACCCATCTCCAATTCCCCACTCTTGATTTATTCTCTCCACTGTTCTTAATAAAATAACAACAACAGTCTTGAATAAATAAAGACAACAGTTCACGTTCTTCAAATTGCAACCCAAGTTGTCGCGTGGGTAGAAAGTGTCACTTGGAAGACTCCAAACCTAGAAAATGAAACAAAAACTGAGTGCTCACTAAACGTAAAGGAAGACGAGTGAGGAAAACTCTCCCAGCCGCATGAGACCCTAGTCTCAACTTTCTTAGAAGAGCAGTACACGCAATACCTCCCACCTTGGAACAGCGCCGTACTGGCCCACGCTCCGACCTCTAATTTTACTCTCTTTGCAAATACATCGATGTCGAGCCATGCTAGGTTCAGTCAATAGCCAACTTGCCCAATTCTCAAATCTGAAACCAATTACCCACCTCCTCCTTTCCCTCGAAACATGGATTTCATGAATGCACCGTAACTAGACGAGAACGCAAGAGAAAGAGAGGTTCACTTATCGCCCCCACCTCACATCATTCCATTGCCAATTCCCACACCTCAACCACTTCAACCACCCGCACCTAAGGCTCATCACCCAGGCAAAGAGATTACACTCAAGCCAGGGCAAGAATACGACCTGCTACGGCACCTTCAAAAGATCCCAGCTCAAATATCTATATTAGAGCTCATCAAGAAATCTCCTGATCATCTCCAATTGTTGGTAAGGACACTTGAGGACACCTAGGTAGACGAGGACATGACCCTAGATGAGCTTCATCAAATTGCCTCGGTCATAGCATAACCTCCAGCACTCATGTTCACTGATGCGGACATGCCTAAGGAGTCACTCCGTGGGAGTGCCGCTCCTACATATCTCACGGTCATCATTAGAGGATTCTCTGTACCTCATGCGTTAGTGGATACCAAAGCAAGACTCAATATTTTCCCACCCACGATGTTAAAGATGCTCGAATACATGGAACAAGACGTCAGGCCCTCGGCCCTGTCACTCATAGCTTATGCAGACTCCCATCATTTTGTTAAAGGGACTATTAAACTCCAGGTTCGCCTCGGACCTGTGACAAAGGACGTCACCTTTCATGTTTCTGATTCTGCTAGCATCTAAAATCTGATCTTAGGAAGAAAGTGGTTGGAATTAATGAAGGTCGTCGCATCTATGTATCATTAATGCATTAAGTTCCCATACAAGGACTCCATCGTCGGTATATATGCCGATGCACCTCTCCAAAAAATGGATACTAATTATGCGACAACCATTCCTACGACGCATGATTTCATATTAAATATGGGACACATTCAAAAGACTCGAATCCCGGATGAGACAACCATAGCGGACGTCCGCCCCCTTACCCATCCTAGTTCTCCCCTGACGGGTCGACCATAGTTGATGAGGAGAGAGGTTGGTTCAGACCTTGCCAAGCTTTATGACATCAACCCCACCGCAACAAAGGGATCAGATCTTATGTACCAACTTGGATACATTCCTCACACCAAACATGGAAAGAATAAGCAAGGTTGTGTAGGACCTATCATCCCAATGAAAACATGCAAGCATATAGGACTAGGTTATCAATCAGACAGCTATCAAGCCGACTTATTCCCTACCTCACCAAAATGGTCTCTATATGATCACTTCGTCTATGGGACCACTGAGAAAGCCAATGCACCTAAGCAGGAGGTATCCTTCACTAAATCCCAAGAAGTTGAAATTGAACAAATGGCTAAAGCATTCAGCGATTTGGCGAACCTAAAAGATGACATTGATAAACCCCTTGAAGGAGTCAAACCCTTGTTTGATCTCAAAGAGCCCATAGAGGAGAGGAAGGAAGAACCTCCCGAGCCTGACTCACAAGTAAAAGATTGGGAATCCACTGATGATGAGGACTTTCACATAGCTTCCCTGCAACAGGATGAAGAGCACCTATACCCATCGTGGGAGGAGGTGATGCCTCATAAGCAGAGTTTAACTCGTATAGCAGCAGCCTCTGCCTTGGCCTTAGAGGATGGAAATGCCCGTGGGGCTCACTTTGTATCTCTCACCCATATCAACCCCGTTGTGTGGCATGCAGTCACATATTAGAGCAATTCACTACTGGGATCCATTTTTTTATGATGATAGAAGTGAACAGCTCCGACCCTGTAACGATGGAAGACCAACAACTCACCAACTTCACTATCGACGCAAGAAGAAGAGAATTCTGATGACCAGTTGACTGACCCAGGAGGAAATGCCCCCATCGTACTCTTGGGGTTTGAAGAGGAGTTTGAATTAGACTCTCCTTCATCCCTAGATGCACCGCAACTCCAAATATTTTGGAAATCGCTCGAGGAAGAGTGGCGACCTCCGCCAGGTGACAACGAGGACTACTGCATAGACCTCCCCGCACTTGAATTAGCAGAACAAGCCAACCTAGGACTCCAAGCCTTATCAGATCAAGAAAGTGAATTCAATATTATCGTTGATTCTAAATTTGAAGAATGGGAATGCCCTTGGGAATCTCCTTACATGTCTTACCATTACCAGCCTCGTTGCTGAGCATGCATACTCATCTTGACGTATTACGAAGATCAAGAGAAAGAGCTCCCTCCCCCTGGGGATCCTTTAGGAGACTCCCCTTCGCTGGAAGAGCAACCATATCATATCTTCGAGGATGATAGTTTAATCGATTATGATCTCCAAATATTCTTTGAGGAAGAGGCAATCAATGTGATAGAGGGAATCCAACCTATGATACCCCTGTCACCCTTGTTATTTATTCAGAAGATCTCATTAGATGAGGACTCTAAAAGAAAAAAAAAAAATTGCCAATTTCAGAACAAGTCCATGCCTCCCAAAGAATCGCTTGAACGGCTCCAGCGGCCATCTCGCTCCCTCAATTAGAGGAAGCAGCTCTCCCGACGCCTCTTGAGGCGATCGATCCTATACCATATCTATTATCAAAAATAAAAATATAGAAAAAGTAGAAAACCCTAAAAAATTAAAAATACAAAACCCAAAAAAATCTGAAAACCTCTAAAAAGAAAGGCAACCCTTCGTCACGAATCCATCGTCCGATCAACAAGGAGACTTTTCTCCTGAGACTATTATCCCATCTCCAACACTAAGATGTAAAGCATCCTGATTAAACAACAAGCCGGTGAGCATACCTGACGAGATACTTCATGACTTTGAGAGAAGAATCGATAGCCTTGACCTTCACCTTTCAAAAGATTTCACTGTCATAGATTGCACCAATGAAGGGCTACTTCTCGCAAAATATAATCCCCAATGTAGTAATTTCATAATATAAGAGCTTACCGATGAGGAGGAACGAACACAGGTCGTCGAGGGGGGATAGGACTTCCAATAGGTTATCAAGTATTTTGACAAGCACACTCAAGCTGCTGTGGAACCGACAGAAGAAATTAACTATGGCACCGAAGAGAAACCTAAGAAATTGCTAGTTAGCGTAACGCTTAACTCTAAAGAACGCCAACATATTGTGCAAGTCTTGCAAGAACACCTTAACTCTTTCTCATGGTCCTATGAAGATATGCCTGGTTTAGACCCCAGCTTGGTAGAACACCAGCTCGTCTTGGAACCCAACGCGAAACTCGTAAAGCAGAAACTCCGTAGGATGCACCCACAAATGGCTCTACAAGTCAAAGAGGAAGTTGACAACTTACACAAAGCTAAATTCATCAGTGTCATCCTCTACCCTAAATGGGTCGTTAACATTGTACCTGTCGCTAACAATGATGGCAGAGTACAGGTTTGCATTGATTTTCGAAATCTCAACCAGGCATGCCCAAAAGATGACTTCCCACTTCCACACATTGACACTCTAGTTGACAACACTATTGAGCATGAGATGCTATCCTTTATGGATGATTTCTCAGGATATAATTAAATCAAATTAGTTGAGTCCGACCCAGAGAAGACTTCTTTCACCACACCTTAGGGAACGTACTATTACGTCGTCATGCCTTTTAGGCTCGAGAACGCAGGAGCTATGTATCAACGCGCCATGATGGCCATTTTTCACGACATGATGCATAAATGCATAGAAGTCTATGTCGACAATATATTAATGAAGTCCCAAATGTGGGTAGGACATGTTGAAGCACTCCGACTAGTGCTACAACGAGCTAAGAAATATCAGTTGAAAATGAACCCAAAGAAATGTGTCTTCGGAGTTACTTCCAGAAAGTTACTCGGATTTATAGTGAGCAAACGAAGGGATTGAAGTCAACCCTGCTAAAGTTAGAGCCATCCTTGAGATGCCACTTCCCCATGATATCAAAGAATTATGAGGCCTGATAGGAAGATTGCAATTTATCAGGAGATTCATCTCCCAGCATTCAGATAGATGTGATCCTTTCTACAGACTACTTAAAGGAGGATTCGAGTACAAGTGGGATGACCAGTGCCAGCAAGCTTTCAATAACATTAAAGGGTACCTCCGTAACCCACCAATACTATCGCCCCCAGTTCCTAGAAGACCCCTGATCCTTTATCTCTTAACAAACGACAAAGCAATGGGAGTAAATTTGGGACAATATAAAGAAGATGGCAAGAAAGAGAAGGCTATCTCTACCTTAGTAGGACGATGGTCGAATATGAATAGAAATACACTCCAATGGGAAAGACCTGCCTCACACTAGTATGGGCTTTGACCAAGTTACGACACTACCTCAGCGCACATAAGATATTAGTACTAGCCCGAATGGACCCTCTGAAGTATGTATTCGAAAAGCTTGCAACATCAAGAAAGATCGCTCGCTGGCACATGCTATTACAAGAATTTGACATCACACAAAAATCGATCAAAGGACAAGCCATTGCTAATTATCTCATAGATCTCCCACTCTCGAATGATGAACCTGTACACACGAATTTACCTGATGAAGACCTATTTACAATTTATAACGAAGAGCCTAATAAGACCTCATGGAAAAGGCATCGGGATAGTCCTCCTGAGCCCAGAAGGAGTTATCATACCTAAAGCTTTTCAGCTAGGCGTCCCTGTCACTAACAACGTCGTAGAATACGAAGCCTTTATAACGAGGCTACGAGCAGCACTACAATTCGGAGTAAAATAATTGAAAATGATCGGTGATTCTAAGCTAGTAATCTCACAAGTCACGGGAGAATGAAAAGCTAAGGAAAGGAGACTAATGGTATATTTAGAAATCGCTCAATATCTAGTAAACAAATTTGAAAAAATCTCTTTTACGCACATCCTTAGATTAGAAAATGAGCTCATAGATTCTTTAGCCATGCTAGCCTCGGTCATCCAAATATCTATCGGATAAAATACCCAGACTTTCTTTATTGAAAAGCTGACTGTACCAGCCCACGAGGTTGCATGGACCGTCAAGAGAGAATTACCCATCCTCCCCACAAGTACAAGACGAAAACTGAAGTGGCTATATTCAGATTTGAAAAATCACTGATCGATGATGGACAGCCATGGTACTTCGATATCTGGAACTTCTTGAAATATCAACATGACCCTCTATATGCTACAAAGATCGAACAGAAGACTATAAGGAACCGATGCGCCATATTCTGCATGCTTGGCGAAACACTATACAAAGAAGCCTTCACTAAAGGAGTACTGCTACAATGTGTTACAACCACTGAAGGACAATACATCATCCGAGAAGCACATGCCAGTGCCTGCAGTGCCCACGCCAGTAGATAGAGACTCGTCGATCAAATCGCATAACAAGGCTACTTCTAGCCGACAATGATAAAAGACTACCACCTCTACGTCCAATTCTGCAAGTAATGCCACGAACACGTCGCACTCATCAAAGCTCCATCAATTGCATTGAATACCATGACCTCGGCATGGCTGTTCTTGATGTGGGCCTTTGACGTCATCGGACCTTTCACAGACACAGTTGGGAACACTCACAAGCATGCATTTATACTTACAGCAACTGAATACTATGCTAAATGGGCAAAAGGCGAATCATACGTCAGAATCACTGCTTCCACTCTCCTAAGGTTTATCGTTCAAAATACCATCACTAGATTTGGAGTACCAAGGATGTTTGTCATCGACAACGGACAACAATTCATCGCAGAGAAGACAAAGAAGTTATGCAAGAATTTTGGCACCGATCTATGCCACTCCTCACCGTTCCACCCTCAAGGAAATGGACAAGCAGAAACCACCAATAAAACACTAATTCAAATTCTTTAATACACTGTAGAAACAAGCAATGGAGTCGACTGGCCTGAACTACTACCAGAAGCACTCTGAGCCTATCAGACTTCTATTCGTACGGCCACTGGCCAAACTCCCTACCTCCTTACCTATGGGATGGAGGTCATCCTACCATATGAAATACAAGTACCATTCTTACGGATCCAACTCAATGATAAGCTATCCTTAGACGAGAGGATTTCCCTACTCACGTAGCTGGAGCAGCTCGATGAAACATGTCTAAGGCCAGCCGATCATGCTCAGGTATATCAGAGGAGAGTGGCCAGGGCTTATGATAAGAAAGTCCTTGAACTTCAATATTAGAGAATTAGTCTAGAAGAAAGTCATGCCTTCTAAGCATGCCCATCTAAAAGGAAAACTGAAGCCGAACTGGGAAGGTCCTTACGTCATAACAGCCACATACCCCAAAAATGCCTACAAACTGACGAACCAAGATGGGGAAGAACTCCCTAGCCCTTGGAACACCATATACCTTAGAAAATATTATCCTTAGCCCTGTGATCATCACATCCCATGGTTAAATACTTATAGTTATCACCACCGTAGTCGTCACGACCCATTCATTGGTCGTACGCCTTTAATCCCCAGAATATTCTTGAGACCTCCCACTTATCGCCCACCTTCGTATTCGGGCAATCTGACCAAAGGACTAGTGACCTACCTAATCTCTTTTAAAAGCATAAGTAACTATTGTTGTTTATTTCTCCAGTGTGAAAAGAAACAAAGATTGATTCAGCACATCTGAAAGAAATCAAGACCTACAAGATACAGGGCCAGTTGTAGCAAGTTTTAATAAGTAAGAGTTTGTCCCACAGGGAATAATGGTCTAAAGCTCCAAGGGAGTCATCTTTAGTAGGCCCTCCAGATCTGACTACAGATTTGGTAATCATAAATGGAAGGGGATTTAAGGTTACTATTATTTAAATCCTATGGTAACCTAATGCCTAAACTACAAAAATGGTTGACAAGAATGATGGAGTGTGAGAAAATAAATATAAAAAGGGTGAGAAGTAAGCTATTAGGTATAGATCTGATGGGTTTTATAACTCAAACTTAGATCTGTTGCTATAGAAGTCCTGTCCAATGGCTACATTATCACCACAGAGGAGAAAGGATCCAACTCACCCCTGTGCCATGATCCAATCCCTTATGGCTATAACCTGTCCATTTAAATGGTGACTGAGTATCCAATAGGGGAACCACAGTCCATAGATGGGTCAGAACATATTTATCATTGTAAGCACTACTTCATCCAGGCTACCAGGTCAAGAATCCATAGGAACCTCAACCTCTAAAGTTCTGTGTGTGGGGCATAGGCCTAGATATGTGCACTAGCCTGGACACACAGGACCAGCAAGAGTTCGAGTTCTAGCTTTTGATCTAGTTGTTCACTGCTTTAAAGAGACAGCAGTGATCCAATCACAAGCCTACAATCTCTACAGCTAGATCAGATCTGCCATCTGATGGTAGGTCTAAACACATACAAGGGAGTCTGTCTCTACACAATCTCTCATAGGGCTATAAGCACAACTACAGAGAAGAAGAATCTGTCTTAGATCTGTGGATTGGCCTCACCCTAGGGCTATAACCTGTCCACTTAAATGGCCACAGACTATCCACAGAGGCTATCCTCCTCACAGAGGTCTGAGACAGAACAAGTAGATTACTGCCACCACCATGTTCACAAGGCTACCTGCTCAGGCTCCCTTGGGGATTCAGATTTAGTGGATCATGTGGTGGGGCACATGCTTGCATATGTGCACTAGCCTGGACACACAGGTCACTTGGATCTAAGTAAACCCTTAAAAATAATCCTCCATTGCTTATAATGCAACTTAGCAATAGAGAATCTCAAGGCAGCAGCCTTGTACAGAACAATCCTCAAACACCAATCCCATACATATATAACATCGTATTATAAAACTTCATTAAAATTGTTCTAAATAGACATACAAAGGCATAGCAAGCAAGTGTTGGTCTATGGAGAGAAGAAAAAGGAAAAAGATGCTGCCTAAACACTAACTTTAGCCTACTGGAACTCTACAGCCGATTCAATAAGATAGGAGGAATTCAGTCCTCACCTCCTTCTCATAAACCTAAACTAGGCTTAGGCTTATATAGCAGTCGGCTGTGGGAGCATTAGGATTAGGAAAACCCAAATTTTAATGATGCAAACATGGCCCATTTCTATTCCTTGGATGCCTCGGGGCATGTGCACAGAGATTGGAGCATTGGAGTGCGTGCCCTAATTGCTGGATGTTCCAAGACTCCCCTGCAGAAGTGGGGGAAAGTTATGATCCCAAGCCTTGCTCGGTAGCAACGATTTTCAGGTCTTATCGCGTGATAGAGTGGTCGTTGCAGGATTGAATTGACTTGAAACTCCTACAGTTGTGGGATAGATAGTTTGGTCATCGCGGGAATGCTTTGGTCGTCGCCGGATTGCATTTTCCATTTGGGTGGCACAGGAATCGCGCGTGCAGTTCGTTCCTTAGTGAATCTCGCAGGGATCCCCGTGAAGAAGTAATTGCATCGGCCTCTGGATTACACGACCAGTCCCCTGAAGATCTACATCCTGCGACCATTGCGCGATAGTTGCGCGCAGAAGTTCTTGGAGCTCTCTCTCCTCAGCTTGTCTGAGCGAATCGCGCAAGTATTAAATACTCCTCTCTTGAGCTGCGTGAGCGCTTACAACTGAGCTTCGTGAGAGCTATGCGGAGTCTGCTTCTCGAGCCCTTCTTTCATTCATCTGCGCGAGAACAATGCGAGCAATTAGTGTGCTGCCTTGAGAAACTCGTGACAACTGCGGAAAGCATTTTTCTCTTAATCACTTGAACCTTGCAACATCTACGCAAGGCTCATTTCTTAACTTGTTACTGCTTTGCTTTGCCTATGCTACAGCCAAGTTCTTTGTCTGGGTCCAACTTTCTTTCTTCTGAGGAACTTCTAGGGCCTACTTGGGCATTCAATGTGTACATCCAGGTGTGTTCTACCTTGGTGTTTCTTTCCTCTGTGAATGGTTTACCAGTTGCTTGGAGTTCTAGTGCAAAAGTAGGCTTCTTAGCAGGGTTAGGGCCTTGTCTGCAGCTGTTGTTTATTACCTACAAAATGGTCTTAACACACATTTTTGAAATGACGAAGGGTCTAACAAAGGTTAAGGGGTGAAAAGTGGTACTTTTCAGGTCTTAACACACCCCCAAACCTAATCTTTGTTAGTCCCTTAGCAAAGCTTTAACTAAACATCTACACCTTAATTAAATGCCACTTTCGTAGGGATCACACGTACATTTAGCATATGTACCAAGCCTTTTAAACTCCTAGGTGATCCCTAGTGGAGGAGTGAAGTCTCCTAAGGGTTTTCAGTGAAGGTACCCACAAACTTCACTATTAAAATAGTTAAAAGTGGTGCAGTCAATGACAAAAGAAATTTTAGTGAATAAAGCATCAATCCACATCTCTTTAGAATTCAGAGGAAATTGCAGCAGTAATGCAGGCCATTTAAAACTCAAAAATTTTTAGCATGTGTTTGCATTTCCACTAGTCGTTTTACATTAGAAATTCAATGTGCACATATCAATACCAAGCTTGCCTTAAATTTGAAAATCAGATTGGATACAACCCCAATGAAGTTACAAGTCAAACCCAACTCTCACCAGGGCTATCTCTCAACAATGAATATCTAGGGGTGTTCTCATTTAAAGCAGCTCAAGAGCAGTTACAAACCCCAAATGGGCCTGCAAGCATGAGCATAGGTAAAGCTTCTAATTTCTGACATCCTCATGACTTTTCACCATAGATTAGGCACTCCCTCATCTCCACCTGACAGCTCATTTAACTTAGGATCAACAAGGTCTTTACAAGGGGTTGTAATGAGGCTTATGTGTGAGGTTTATAAAGAATGAAGGGGGTAGAAATGGATTCAAAATTTTGAGAAATCCGCAAGGTAAGGAGGTGATTCATGACTTCACATCCTTCAATTCAACACAACTTCATCTTCCTTGATATTTTTCATATTCAATGTGGCTAACTTCTTCTCTTCTTTTCAATTTTTCATATGAAGGACTTCTTTTGACTTCACTTTCTTGTTCTCTTTATATTAATTTTTTTTTTTCTTTGTTGAATTGCCACATATATACCACTACTACACTACTATTTATAATTTGCTCTTCCTCTCCTTCCACCAAATGTTGAACCCCTCTCACTACCTTCAACTGCATCTCCTTTACCTTCTGAATTCTCAGAGTGAGGGTCAGGTTGAATCAGGTTATGAGGTTAAGGTGCAAGTACTCTGATGTTTGTTGAAGAAAAATGGGATTTCAAAGCTCAAAGAGTGTAAGCAAAAGGGCAGTTTTAATGGGTAGGAAATTTTAAGCTCAAACTGTCCAAATGAAGGCCTTACATCATCTCCTTAGTGTCATAGTGTTGTCCATCAGTTTTGATTTGGAGGTTCCTAACTTCTAGTGACAAAGTGTTGAGTCAATCAAACCTTAGAGCAGAAAAAATACCAAAAACACTCTTCAACAGAAATTGATGGGCCCAAATCTCACTAGATATGGTCCTCTTTTTAACTCATGCAGTGTATTTTCACCTTTTTCTCTTCTCTTAGGTTTACTAGGTATTGATTTAAAATTTCTGATGTTATCTTCATGGTGGTGCTAAAATTTTAAAATTTTCATTTTCGAAATGTCTGCACAAAATTTTAATTTCCCACAAATTTCCTCATTGCAGCAAGTTTGGTGGAAATTGACTTTATTCATCCCAATTATACCACCACTACTGTACTAAAGTTAACTATTCTATTGATAGACCTACCCTGACCACACCCCCAAACCATGAGGAGCAGTGTCCACACTAGTTCAAAGTTCATAAAGTGCAGGGTAATAGTCATGAAAAATGATTAAACATACACTGACAATATACACAAAGCAATATAAAAAAAATATATATTCTATTATCTCAGGAAGAAAATGAACAGTTGGAATTACAAGTACACGAAAAGAAGTGCAAAGGAAAGAAAAGCCTAACTACAATCTATTTTAAGAGGAGAGGGAGTTGGAATCTGAATCTGTGAACCAGTCCCAGCCCATCTGTTGTGCATGTTTCCTAAGTTCAGCTTTGTTCTCAAAACTGAACTTGGACTGGGTTCTGTCTGTGGGGGCTTTGTTCTTTTTCTGCTTTGTTTGCTTCCCAGTTGGACTCTTTTTCCTTGGCTACCTTGGGTTCTTCGGTTGGGCTAGTGGTTGCTTCATGGTTGGAGCTTTTGGTGCCCTCACCCTTATTTTTCTAGTCTAGGGTTCAGGAGGGATCATAGGAGATTTTCCTTTTTCTTACATAGGGGGGGCTACAGGGCACTTCCCTTTTTCTGGCGGGCCATGTGGTTGTGCCTTCTAAGACTGGGCAGCTGGTTTTGTGCCAATTTTGATAGAGGATGTTGTGGAAGCAGTCCTCTTAGCAGTGACTTTCCTCTATTTAGGATAAGTTTGCTCAGTAGGAGGTGATGAAGGAGGGGCAGCAGGGGTATGGGTAAGTTCAAGCTCAGGTTTGGGAATGAGGGGAGAGATTGGGGGGAAAGCTGAGCTGCACTTCTGGTAGCAGCCAATTCAGCTTCCAAAGAGGCTATCTTGATTTGGGCTTGCTGGAGTTCATTTTTGTGGATTTACTTGTGGATTTGGAGGATTTCCTGGGCATTGTGGAGTCTTTTCTCGAACATTCTGGCTTTCATCCTCTCCACATTTGAATTTGTCTTTTCCAGCTCCACATTCATTTATTGATAAGCGGCCTTATTTTTCTCCTTCTCAAAGGCATCAAAAATGTTTGTCCACCCAAGTGAAATACCCAGTAATTTAGCTCTGTGGGCAATCTCTAAGTCACTAATCTGCTACAGCAGAGGGGTCTTTATGGAGTGCCTAAGTTGGGCCATGCCTCTCAGGACATCCCTCCTAAGGTAGGGATTGTCTCTCATTGCATGGAGGAGGGAGAGGTGGGGAGGGATGTAATAGGAGTGGGTGGGTGCTATAGGAAAAGAAGAAGCTGAAGGAGCAGAATGTGATTGGTCCTGGGGGGGTGAAGTGGTGTTATCATTGGTTATGTATAGTTGTTGGGGGAGGGCAAAAAGTTTTGGGTCTGTTTGGGTGGATTTGTTAGTGAATGTTGGAGGGGGTAGTATAAGAGGTGGGATTGAAGGTAAGGGAGGGAAAGAAAATGAGGTAGGCTCACTATGAGTAGGTAGTGCTGGGGAAGGGAAAAAGGGAACGGTGAAAGGTATGAAAGAGAATGGTTGGGTTGTGGAGTCAGGGCTGAGAGGGGAAATGATCAGTGGGGTTTGATGGGATTGTTGAGGGATGGGTTGGTTTGTCAATGTTTGAAATTTGGATTTGATGGTTGTGATTTCTGTTTGCATCTGGTCCTGTATTTGTGTTGTGGTGGACAGTTGTGATTGAATGTCTTGGTTGAGGGAGAGGATATGTGTTAGTGTGTCTGGGTTGGGTGATGGAGATTGTGTAGAAGATGGAACATGTTGAAAAGGGGAGGAAGGGGCATGATGGAAAGTGGAAGGAGGAGGAGATTGGGGTTCTGGTGAGTAATGTGGTGACATATTTGGGGAATCTGGGAGGGGGGTTTAGTGGGTGGGCATGGTATCAAGGAAACTAGCCATAAAGGCTTGGAATCCAGTGGTTGTGTCAAGATGGAGGTCTTTGTCTATGAGTGGGGATGTATGTTGATGTTCTAAGTGCGCATGATTTATTTGTATTTTGAAAATAGATTTACAAATGATGAATTATACTAAATCTGGAAAACTAAAAAGAATAAAGGAATATCAGCACAGAGAGAAGTTAATTAGCCTGCAAGATCAGGGCCAATTGTGGCAAGTTTTAAATGTAAGTGAGTAACGATCGTCCACAGGGAATTGATTTAAAATATATGATAAACCTCCAGATCTGAGCTACCTGATCTGACCTCTGATTCTATCTATAAAGCAAATAAGATGAGAGGTTGAATTTGTCACATTAACTAAATTATCTAAAAGTAAAATGTAAACTACGTGATCCAGATCCGAGTTGGGGGAATTGGATGCAAAATTAATAAGAATGGAGAAATAACAGTTGACTTAAGCTTAGTAATTGATTGCAGAATGAGAACTAGTTTAGCACAATCGAGAAAGTATCAAATCTTCATCTGGCTACCATCTCAGATGTAAGAGAAAATAATCCAATTCAAGGATTAGGATTGAGTTGAACTTATGGCTATGATCTGTCCACTGTCATGGACATAGATCATCCAATAGTTTTCAATCCAAAGTCTTGATACAGAACATAAGCACCACTACAAATGCTGTAAGAATCAGGTTACAAACACAGATTCTCACAGGGATAATGAATTAAGAGAAATTGCTTTAAAAACAGCAAATCTAAAGGAATCTAATGAATGAGGAGATCACAATGAACCCTCAACATGAATCCGATTGAGAACGTACTGATGAAAGCAACCATTTCAAATCCACCATTACAATTACAGAGCACAACTTAAAACAACTCTCAGATTTGTAGTCTTGAATACAATTCTCATTTGAATTACATAAGTATCTCACAGTTCTCAGTTACAGACAAAAGCTAGGCTATTACAAAGGATTCAGACAAGTTATCTTGAAATGAATTGGAAATGGGGCAGCAGGAATGAAACTCAAATTCTGGATATCCAAATTGGGCAAATAGTTCGTCTATTTACAGTTTTCCCCAAGTCCAACTCAGATGTGTATTAACCAATCAGAATTGGTTAGATCCATATCAGCCAATAGGAATTGAGCACAAGGATCCAGATTTGTTCTGCCCAATCAAAACTGCTTGATCTGGTTCAGCCAATCAGGAGACAGAGGCATCAATTCTGTTATGTAATTCAAAAATCTGTTTGAGCTTCTAAAAGTTCCCACCAAGTAATTTCATCTTTGGGTGTTCACATGGGGTGGAATATGCCTCTGGTTCGTGCTTAGAATCTTCCAGAATGCCCTTAGGTTTTTAACTGCATTGGAGCACGTGTAGAGATTACCGAAGTGCCCTTCAAGATGCTGGGAATCTTCAGAATACGATTCTGCACAGTTTGGGGATCTTTTCGAAGAGAAAAGTGACTTCTGAACCTCTATTCGCACAGATCTAGTGCTATTCGCAAGGAGTTTTCTTCTTTTCGAATAGATCATCATTGAGTTTGGTCCTTTTCGAATAGATCAGGTGCTCTTCGAAAACCAAACTTGGAGCTTTAGTTCTATTTGCAATGTTCAGGTTCTTTTCGAATAGATCAGGGATCTTTTCGAATGACATTCTGTAATGCATTCTTCTTTTTCGAATAGCTCCAAACTTATTTCCAGGTTGAAACCAGGCTTTTCTCCTCTTTAGTCTAGGCATTTTGATAGCCAATGAGGTTGTCCTTTCTCCTTCTTCCTCCCGATCAAGATGGATCGTCATCTTTTTGGCACTTTTAAGCTGCTTTCAGGGTTAAGCCTGCCTTTATTGTTAGCTGTAAAACAAACACTTAAAGCACTTATTCAGTAAACTCAAGGGTCTATCAAGGCCCAGATTAAGGGGTGGAAAATGGTATTTTCCAGTTCTCAACACACCCCCAAACCTAAGCTTTGCTAGTCCCTGAGCAAAGACAAAATTAAAAATAGAATGAAAAAAAGCCACTTTTGTAGGGAACACAGTTGCATTTAGCATATGCAACAAGCCCTTGAACCCCTAGGTGATCCCTAGTGGAGGAGTGAAGTCTCCTGAGGGTTTTCAGTGAAGGTACCCACAAACTTCTCCAATAAATCTGTTAATATCAATGCAGTTCTGTTAAAACAGACTTTTATCTAATCAGATTATTCACACTTGTATTAGTCAAGCTGTAAGAGGATTCTCAAGAAAACATCAGTTCAAAACTAAACTTCTACAGTAATTCCTTTTACCATTCATTCAATTTGTGTCAAAAAGTTTTTATAAGAGAAATTAATGAAAAGCTTGCCTTCTATTTGAGAATCATGTTATGATGTTACCCCAAATAAGTTGATTTCAAACCCAACTCTCACCAGGGTTTTCACTCAACATGCAAGTAGGAGGGTTGTACTATTTCACACAGCTCAAGAGCAGTTACAGCCCTCAAGTAGACTGTAAGCAGGAGCATAGGCATTGCTCTTCAGTTTCGAATTTACTACTCTTTTCACCATAGATTACATAAATCCTTATCTCCATGTGACAGCTCAATCCATCTTTGATCAGTAAGGACTTTAACGAAGGCTGCAATGTGGCTTATGGGTGAAATTTATCAAGAATAAAAGGGTTGGAATGGAGTTCAAAATTGAGAAGTCAGTCAAGGTAAGGAAGCGATAGATACACCTTCTTCAATTCATCACAATTTCATCTTCTTCTTTGAATTTTCAGAGCCAAAGTGGCCATCCTTTTCTCTTTCTTTTTCAAACTTCCAATGAAATGACTTTTCTTCTTTTTCTTGTAATTTAATTTTTTTTTTTTCACAATGACATTGGCTGGAATGCCACACTTCTTCTGCTGATATATCATTGGCTTCAGTTATTTTTCTTTTTCTTTTACCAAACTGTTACCCAACTCTCCTTTCTTCAGCTTCCTTTCCTTTACCTTCTGAATTCTCAGAGTGAGGGTTAGGCTAAATAAGGTTGATGAGGTTTGTTGATGAGGTTTCAAAGAAATCTTAGTTTTATAAAGCTCAAATGGTGTGTATAAGGGGCAGTTTCAAAAGGTGGGGCTTTTTGAAGTTCTAACTGCCCAAAAGGAGGCCTTACATCATGTCTTTAATATCATGATTGCTGTCAAGCTATTATAATTTGGATATGTGTAACCTCTAATGATAGTAAGCAGGTTCAAACAATCCCTAGAGCGGAAAAAATTGCCAATTCATATCTTCAAAGAATTCATTTCAGGCCCAAATCTCATTGGTTGTGGTTTTCTATCAAATTCCTTAGGTATATCATTACTATTTTCTCTCTTTTTAGGTTTACTGAAACATCAATTTTCTTTTGGCAATTTTCGGACATTAACTTTATGACAGTATTAGAATTACACTAGAAATCAGTTTAAAACATTTTAACTTCCTCACTTTTCAAAAACAAACAGGTGTGAAATTACTTCAATTTCAAAAATTCTGCTGATCATAGGCTGCATTGATGTTAACTAAACTATTGGCATCTTTGCCACACCCCCAAACCTATGAGGAGCAGTGTCCTCACTGGTCCAGAAGTGGATAAGTAGAAAGAAAAGAAAACATAAACAGAATGACAGAGAAAAACAAATGTACATCAATTGCAAATTAACAGAAGTCAACAGTAAAGATTAATTACACACTACACAAACTACAAAAACACAAAAAAAAATAAAATTTTACAAGATAGTCTAATAACTAGGGTCAAAATATGTATCATAAGTTGGTTCAATGGGGTCAGAACTGGAATCACTGTTGGAGTCTGAACTTGAGTCAGTATTGGAGTTTGAACTCGATTTAGCTTTCTCTTGGATTGTCGCTTGAAGTTCGGTGTATTCCTCAGATTTTATCTTTTTAGTGAGGCCAATATATTTTTCAAGTCTAGTAGCCCTCAATTTTTCTTGTTCAAGTTGCACTTGTGACATGGTGACTTTGTGCTGCTCACTCCTAACCATTTGAAATGTTTGGCTCAATAGGTCCTGCATCTTATCTCTCTAAAATTTCAAAAATAGCTCCAGCTTCCGAATCTGGTCTTCATAAGGAGTCTTAATGTAAGCGTCGAAATCTGCAATCCCCTTAAGGACATCGCGAAAGAGGTAAGGGTTCTCTTCCATAGCCCTTCTAAGAGTGGAAAATCGTTGAATGGGAATGGAGTGGTAGGGGACCATGTTGCTTAATTCTAAGTGTGCATGATTTATTTGTGTTTTCAAAAAAGATTTGCAAATGATGAATTATACTGAATTTGGAAAACTAAGAAGAATAAAGAAATATCAGCACAGAGAGAAGTAAATTAGCCTGCAAGATCAGGGCTAATTGTAGGAAGTCTTGAATGTAAGTGAGTAAAAGATCGTCCACAGGGAATTGATTTAAAATTTAAGATAAACCTCCAGATCTGAGCATCCAGATCTGGCCTCTTATCCTATCTACAAAGCACATAAGATGAGAGGTTGAATTTGTCACATTAACTAAATGATAAAAGTAACAATTAAACTAAATGATCCAGATCTGAGTTGGGGAGATTTTGATGTAAATTAATAAGAATGGAGAAATAATATCTAACTTTGATTCGGTTCTTAAAACAAAATGAGAATAAATGTAGATCAAATGAGAGATAATCCAATCTTCATCTAGCTACAAGCACAGATGCAAGAGAAAGTAATCTAACTCAAGGATTAGAGTTAAACTTATGGCTATGGTATGTCCACTTCAATGGCCATAGACCATCCAATAGTCTTTAATCTGAACCCTCAATTCAGAACAAGAAACACCCCTACAAATGTTGTGAAAGATTAGGTTACAAACACTAATTCCCAGAGGGATAATGAATCAAGGGAAATTACTTGAAAAATAGTAAATCTAAAGGAGTCTAGTGCAATAAAGAGATCATAGGGAACCCTCAACACGAATCCAATTGAGAACGTACGGTTCACAGCAACCTTTTCAAATTCACCATTACAATTACAGAGCACAACTTAAACAGCTCTCGGATTTGTAGTCTTGAATACAATTCTCTTTTGAATTACAAAAGTATCTCACAGCTCTCAATTGCAAGTAAAAGTTAGGCTATTACAAGAGTTTTAGACAAGCTATCTGAATTGGAAATGGAGCAACAGAAATGAAACTCAAAATTTGGATACCCAAATTGGGCAAATGGTTCATCTATTTATAGTTTCCCCCATGTCTAGCTCAGATGTGTATCGACCAATCAGAATTGTTTAGATCTGTATCAACCAATGGTAGTCGAGCATGAGGATCCAGATCTATTTTGGCCAATCAGAATTGCTTGATTTGGTTCAGCCAATCAGATGACAGAAGCATCAATTCTGTTATGTAATTCAAAAATCTGTTAGAGCTTCTAGAAGTTCTCGCCAAGTGATTTCTTCTCTGGGTGTTCACATGGTGTGGAATATGCCTTTGGTTCGTGCTCAGAATCTTCTGGAATGTCCCTGGTTTTTAACTGCATTGGGGTGCGTGTAAAAGATTACTGAATTACCCTTGCAGATGCTAGGAATCTTCAAAATATCATTTCGCATAGTCTGGGGAACTTTTCGCAAAGTTCTGTGACTTATGAAGCTCCTTTCGCACAGTTCTGATGCTGTTCGTTAGGAGTTCTCTTCTTTTCGAAAAGGTCAGAAATCCTTTCAAAGAGTTCAGGGGCTTTTTGGAAGCTAAGCCTGGAGCTTTCGATTCTTTTCGAAAAGTACAGATTCTTTTCGAAAAGTTCAAATTCTTTTCGAAAAGTTCTCTGTACTGCTTTCTTTTGTTCGAATTGCTCCACGCTTCTTTTCTAGGTTGAGACCAGATCTTTGCCTCTTCAGTTGAGGCATTTTGACAGCTAGTGAGGTTGTCTCTTCTCCATCTTCCTTTGGATCAACATGGATGTTTATCCTTTTGGCACATTTAGGCTACTTTCATGGTTAAGTCTGCCTTTATTGTTAGCTGTAAAAAACACACTTAGACCACTTATTTAGTTCTCTCAAAGGTCTATCAAGACCCAGGTTAAGGGGTGGAAAAAGGTATTTTCCAGTTCTCAACACACCCCCAAACCTAGGCTTTGCTAGTCCCTAGGCGAAGATAAAATTTAAAAACAGAATGAAAAAGCCACTTTTGCAGGGAACACAGTTGCATTTAGCATATGCAACAAGCCTTGTAAACCCCTAGGTGATCCCTAGTGGAGGAGTGAAGTCTCCTGAGGGTTTTCAGTGAAGGTAACCACAAACTTTTCCAATAAATTAGTTAATATCAATGCAGTTCTGTTAAGGCAGAATTTTATCCAGCTTAGATAGTTCATACCTGCATCAGTCAAGCTGTAAAAAGATCTTTAAGAAAACATCAGTTTAAAACTAAAATCTTATTGTAATTCCTTTTACCATTCACTCCCTTTGTGTCACGAAAATTTTACAAGAAAAATTAATGAAACGCTTGCCTTCTATTTGAAAATTCAGTTTTGATGCTACCCCAAATAATTTGATTTCAAACTCAACTCTCACCATGGTTATTACTCATCTTGCAAAAAGGAGGGTTGTATTATTTCACACAGCTCAAGAGCAATTACAGTCCTCAAATAGGACTGTAAGCAAGAGCGTAGGCTTTGCTTTTTAGTTCTGAAATCACTGCTCTTTTCACCATAGATTACACAAATCCTTATCTCCATGTGACAGCTCAATCCATCATTGATCAGTAAGGACTTTGACATGGGTTGTAATGTGGTTTATGACTGAAATTTATCAAGACTAAAGAGATGGAATGGAATTCAAAGTTGAGAAGTCAGTCAAGGTAAGGAAGTGGTGGACACACCTTCATTTCAGCACAATTTCATTTTCTTCTTTGAATTTTTAGAGCCAATGTGGCCATCTTTTCCTCTTTCTTTTTCAAACTTCCAATGAAATGACTCCCTTTTTTTTTTTTTTTTTTATAGCAATATTTACTGACATGCCACATTTCTGTTGTTGATACGTCATTGCTTTCAATTATTTTTCTTCTTCTTTTACCAAACTGTTACTCAACTCTCCTTTCTTCAGCTTCCTTTCCTTTACCTTCTGAATTCTCAGAATGAGGGTTAGGCTAAATGAGGTTGATGAGGTTGTTTGATGAGGTTTCAAAAAAATCTCAGATTTATAAAGCTCAAATAGTGTGTATCAAGGGCAGTTTCAAAAGGTGGGGCTTTTTAAGGCTCAAACTGTCCAAAAGGAGGCCCCACATCATGTCTTTAATATCATGATTGCTGTCAGGTTATTTCAATTTGAATATGTGTAACTTCTAGTGAAAAAAAGCAGGTTCAAACAGTCCCTAGAGCAAAAAAAATTGCCAATTCATATCTCCCAAAAATACATTTCAGGCCCAAGTCTCACTAGGTGTAGTTATCTATCAACTTCCTGAGGTATATCATCATTGTTTTCTCTCTTTTTAGGTTTACTAAAACATCAATTTTTATTTTGAAAATTTTCTAACATTCACTTCATGAAAGTATTGGAATTACACTAAAAATCAGTTTTAAAAGTTTTAACTTCCTCATTTTTCAGGTGTGAAATCACTTCATTTTCAAAAATTCTGCTGATCATCAGCTGCATTAATGTTAACTCAATTATTGGCATTTCTGCCACACCCCGAAACCTATGGTGAGCAGGGTCCGCACTGGTCCAAAGTATATTAGCAAAGAAAAGAAACAATCAAACATAAATCATAATGACAAGAAGAAAGAAAAGAAATGCACAATGTATGTACAATGTATTAACACAAAACCAAAATTTTATATTATAGACCCATAAAACAGATATGTACAATGTATTCTAATAACTGGGGTCAAAATCTGTACCATAAGTTGGTTCAATGGGATCGAATGAGTCATCGAGTCGAACTAGAATCGATGATTGGAGTCTGAACTTGATTGAGCCTTCTCCTGGATTGTGTTTTTCAGCTCGGTGTATTCCTCAGTTTTGATCTTTTTGGTGAGGCCAATATACTTTTCAAGTCTAGTAGTCCTCAATTTTTCCTGTTCAAGCTGTGCTTGCAACATGGTCACCTTGTGCTGCTCACTCCTAACCATCTGAAAAGTTTGACCCACCAGATCCTGCATCTTCTCTCTCTCAAATTTCATGAACAACTCCAATTTTTGAATTTGGTTTTCATAAGGCGTTCTAATGTAAGCTTGCAGATTAGCTAACCCTTTGAGGACATCGTGATAGATATATGGATTCTCTTCCATAGCCTTTTTGAGAGTGGCAAATCTGGGAATGGGAATGGAGTGGTAGGGGACCAAAAGTATCCCAGCAGTGGGAGTGTAAGAAGAGGAGTCGAAAATAATGATCTCAGGGTCTGTCTGAGTGGATTGATCAGAGAAAGTGAGGAGAGGTGAAGGGGACTCAATAAGAACTACCTCAAGTTCTGTTTGGGTAGCATGGGCAGTAGTGGTGAGGGTAGGTGGATCAACAAATACTACCTCAGGGTCGGTTTGGGTAGCATGGTCATCAACAGCAGGTACAGTGGCTAAGGTATTTGTGTGGGATGTAGAGGCTAAGGTTTGGAGAAGGGCATTTGTCACAGACTGATTGTCTGTGTTGATCTGTAGTTGGGCTTGGATGGATTGGAGAAAGGTAAATATTTGGCTAATTGATTTAGGTGTGGGTATGGTAAGCAGAGTAGGGGCGGTTAAAACTGAAGTAGATAGTTGAGGTGCAATGGGTGAAATGGTTGTAAAGGGTGAAGTAGCCAAATGAGTGAAATGAGGTGGGTTAGGTATAGGTATAGATTGAAGCCCAATATTCTCTAAAATAGATCCCATCAGTGATGAATAGGCCTCTGTAGTGAATTTCTCAAGTTCAGTTTGGGTATGAGTTACTTTAGGTGTATTAGTTGAATTAGCAGGTGAACCTGAGAAGCTTTGGAGAAGGGGAGTGCTAGGCAATTGTTCAACAAAATCAGGGGCTAAATCTTGGATATTGTTGAGAGAAATTGGTGGTGTAAGTATGGCTGGAGTGGTTGGTGTAGAGGAGGAGTCTGCAACGGGGATTATGTTGGTTATGGGAGATGGGATTGCTTGAATGGGTGCAAGAATAGGAGCTGGGCTAGGTGAGGTGGGTAAGATGACAACTTCTTCAAGAATGGGTGCAGCTGAAGAGCTGGTCACCACAGGAAGGACAACTTGTTCAATGTCAGCTGCAGTTGAAATAGGTGCAGCTAAAGAGCTGGTCACCTCAAGGTCCTGCAAAGGTGTTCTAGGGTAGTGCAGGGCGTGTCTGTGTATGGTGGTTCAATAGTAGCTGCAGGGGCAGGCTCCACGTCCTCCCTCATTCTATTCAACATTGCTTGACTTGTAGTCCAAGTCTTTTTCCCAAACGCATGAGGAGATATAACTTCAAATGGCTCTTGCTCATCAATGTCAAACTTGGCTCTTAGTAGGGCTGTGATCAGCCTACCAAATGGTATTCCAACTAATTTCTGCTCCTTTTTCAGCTTGGTACTAATATCAGCCATGGCTTCAAAAATCAACATAGGGGCATTGAAAAATTGCCCCTTAGAAAAATGGAAGAGAGCCTCTAAAATTGGTGTCCTTCTTTCCTGGCTGTGCCCAGTGACATAAAAACATCCCCTCAAAATGGAATCCATCAGTAAAAATTGAGGTGCTAGGTCTCTCCTCATTATGGATTGTCCAGTTCCAACTATGCCTTGGGTTAAATGTGCAGCCATTTCTCTGAAAGAGGCTGTTTCTAGTGCGGCCAATGGACCAGCATGATCATGTTGAAAAGGTATCCCCAAAGCATTCCCAATGTCTTCATAAGTGACAGTTAAATCACAATCATCAATGAAAATAACAAGAGTAGGGACATCAGCATCCTTCTCTGTCACTTTTACCAAGTTTTGGTACCATAATCTCACCATTCGTGGATAAATTTTCTCTGGAAGAGGGGTTAGGATATTGCTCAGTGAGGCATCCCTAATGTATTTCAAAGATAACTGACATTCAGGTTTGTTGTAGAAAAAGGTCTTATCAACAATAAATTCTAGAATTAGCTTCTGAGCTTCAATAAATGGGTTCGGCAGTACCAAATGAATGGGCAAAGGAGGAAGCTCAGACTCAGGGCTAGTATCAGCTGTTGGGTTGGGTTCCTCATATCTAACCTTTTTCCCCTTCTCAATCATATCAGCTTTATCCATTGAAAGTTTCCTTTTAGTTAAAGCTTTGGTTTTTCCTTTTTTGGACGGTTTGCTAATTTTCTTAGCAGAAGATTTTTGAAACATTTCAGCCAATGATTTTTCAGCTTTCCCCATTCTAAAGATTTGTCTAAAAACTCCCACAATAAATGCTGACACCAAATCAAACTTTGCAAACGATAAACAGAAGAAATGAACAGAAAAATACCAAAATCTAGGGTTTTGGTGGAACTTGTTGCTTGCTCGCTAAAATTCACCAGAACCAGAAGTAAAAAATCCCTCTCTTCAAGTTTAAACCATCGAACAAATATGAAGAAAAGTGTGGCTGAATTCTAAAAACACGCAAGGAAGGAAAGAAAAAGGGTTTTTTTTTTTTTTTTTGAAACAGGACGTTCTCAGAAGGCTTTCGAATATGAAACCCTTACTTCGAAAGGGTTTAAATACGCTCAAAATGATTTTCGCAAAATATCTTTGAAGTTTTCGAAAAGTTCAAAATAGTCCTTTTTTACAAGTGAGAATGGCATCAGTACCATTCGAAAGGCATATGGCTTCAAAAACAATTATTCGAACAACAAATAGCTTCAGAACTAACTTTTCGAAAAGTAAATCATTCTGAACTAACTATTCGAAAAGCAAATCATTCTTTTCGAAACGATTAGTTCTGAGTTCAAACTCCTTCCGACGATTACTTAAACTTTTCGAGAAGGATTTTTTTTCTTTGCGAGTTAATTTTTTTACATATTTAAACTTCTCGAATTGAAAGTAAAAATGACTAAAAACAGAGAGCAAACAACTATGCAAAAACTATAAAACAAGCACTGGTAAAATACATATTATACAGTTGTTTATCCTCAGATATGGGACGGATCTTGATGATAGATGGTTAGCACAGGCTCCAGGGTATTTTCAATGCATGGTTTGAGCCTCTGACCATTTACTTTCAAGATTCTTCCATCACTTGGGTCCAAAATTTCAACAGCCCCAGAAGGAGATGCATGAATGACTGTATATGGCCCTTCCCATCTGGATCTCAGCTTTCCAGGAAAAAACTTAAGTTTTGAGTTAAATAGCCATACCTTAGAGCCAGCTATGAACTCTTTTCTCAACAAATTTTTATCATGGAAGGCTTTGACTTTCTCTTTGTAAGATCTTGCATTGGTGTATGCATCCATCCTCAGCTCTTCTAACTCCTCAAGCTGCAGTTTCCTGGGATTACCAGCAGTAGTAAGATCCATGTTCAAGGTTTTAATAGCTCAAAAGGCCTTATATTCTAACTCCACTAGTAAATGGCATGCTTTGCCATAGACCAATCTGAATGGGGACATGCCAATTGGGGTTTTATAAGCTGTCCTATATGCCCACAATGCATCATCCAGCTTAAAGGACCAATCCTTTCTGTCCTTCTTCACAGTCTTTTCCAGTATATGTTTGATTTCTCTATTGGAAATTTCTACTTGTCCACTGGTTTGTGGATGATATGGAGTATCTACTCTATGAGTCACAGAGTACTTTTTCAATAAAGCTTCAAAATGTTTATTACAAAAATGGCTTCCCCCATCACTGATAATAACTCTGGGAGAACCAAACCTGGAAAAGATGTTATTCTTTAAAATTTTCAGAACCACTCTGTGATCATTGGTTTTAGTGGCTGTGGCTTCAACCCATTTGGATGCATAATCCACAACTACTAAGATGAAATTACAACCATTGGAAGGAGGAAAGGGACCCATGAAGTCTATCCCCCAAATATCAAACAATTCAACTACCAAAATAGGCTGTAATGGCATTGAGTTTCTCTTAGAAATGCTGCCCAATTTCTGGCAGTTCTTGCAAGACTTACAGTGCTGCAGAGCATCTTCGAAAAGTGTAGGCCAATAAAATCCACACTGTAAAACCTTTGCAGCAGTTTTGTTTCCACTAAAATGACCTCCACAGGCCTGTTCATGACACATGGAAAGTATGCTGTGGAAGTCTTCTTCATGGACACATCTTCTAATGATTTGAACTGCACAAATCTTGAATAGGTAAGGATCCTCCCAAATAAAGTGTTTAACCTTTGAAAAGAATAGATCTTTATCTATTTTATTCCAGTGTTGGGGGGTCCTTCCAGTAGCCAAAAAGTTGACTATATTTGCAAACCAAGGGGTATGCACACTGATAGCAAAAAGTTGCTCATCAGGAAAAGAGTCATTGATATGCAACCTATCAATCTCAGCAGTTATAATTCTAGACAAGTGATCAACCACCACATTTTCCACACCCTTTTTGTCTTTAATCTGCAAATCAAACTCCTGTAATAGGAGGATCCACCTGATTAATCTTGGTTTGGTATCCTTCTTAGACAGAAGGTATTTCAGGGCTGAGTGGTCAGTGAACACCACAATTCGTGAACCCAAAACATATGACCTAAACTTCTCCAGGGAAAAAACAACTGCCAGCAGCTCTTTCTCAGTTGTGTAATTGAGTTGTGCATCAATCGATCTACTGGCATAAGCTATGACATGAGGCAACTTATCCTCTCTCTGCCCCAAGAACAGCTCCCAAAGCAAAATCTGATGCATCACACATCAGCTCAAAAGGCAGTGAATAATCTGGAGACTGTAGTATTAGAGCTGAAATCAAACAATTTTTTAAGAATTCAAATGCCCTAAGGCATTCATCATTGAAAACAAAAGTGACATCTTGGCACAATAAATGGCAAAGAGGCTTGGATATTTTACTGAAGTCCTTAATGAACCTCCTATAAAATCCAGCATGCCCCAAAAAACTTCTGATTTGCTTAACAGTTTTGTGAGGAGGCAAATGTGCAATTAAATCAATATTTGCTCTGTCCACCTCAATGCCCTTATGGGAGACAACATGGCCAAGGACAATGCCTTGGGTGACCATGAAATGGCTCTTCTCCCAGCTCAAAACTAAATTGGTTTCCTCACATCTCTGTAACACCAAGCTGAGATGTTGTAAACACTGGACAAAACTGTCTCCATATATTGAAAAGTCATTCATAAAAATCTCCATAAATTGGTCAATCATATCAGAGAAAATAGAGTACATACATCTTTGAAAGGTAGCAGGGGCATTACAAAGACCAAAAGACATCCTCTTATAAGCAAAAGTGCCAAAGGGGCAAGTGAATGTGGTCTTTTCCTAATCTTATGGATACACAGTAATCTGGTTGTAACCAGAGTAACCATCAAGAAAATAGTAATATGCTTTTCCTGTTAATTTATCTAAAATCTGATCAGTGAATGGAAGAGGGAAATGATCCTTTCTGGTCATTGTGTTTAGCTTTCTGTAATCAATACTGAACCTCCAACCAGTTGTTTGTCTGGTTGAAATGGGCTCACCAGAATCTGAGGTTACAACAGTGATCCCAGATTTCTTAGGTACCACCTATGTAGGTGCCACCCAAGCTGAATCCGAGATGGGGTAAATGACCCCAGCATCCAACAACTTAACAACCTCCTTCATGACCACTTTTGGCATATGAGGATTTAACCTCCTTTGCATTTCTCTAGAAGGCTTTACATCTTCTTCCAAGTGAATTTTATGCATGTAAACAGCTGGACTGAATCCTCCCAAATCAGCAATAGTTCAGCCAATTGCCCTCTTATGCTATTTCAATACAATCAACAACTCTTCCTCCTGCTCCTCAGTGAGGGAGGAAGAAATAATCACAGGCAATGTTTTATGGTCTCCTAAAAACACATATTTCAAATTTTTTGGCAACTATTTCAGCTCTGCATCAGGTGGGCTAAGAAAAGAAGGTAACAAAAGTACCTTGGCTGTTTGTGGAAGGAAAAAAACAACAGGTTTCCATAAAGAAAACCTTGCTGATTGGACATGAGTTTCTTGTACAACTTTGATCTCCTCAAACTTTGAGGCACAAACTGTCTCTTCCATAATATTTCTCCAAACATCTTCAAAATCTGTGATTAAATCTTTACACTGTAAGAACTATGGTAAAGTTTCTTCTACCAGTTCATCCAACAAATCAATAAGAAAGCATTCCTCAGAACTGAATTGAGGCTGGGTAACTGCATTGTAAACATTTAACTTTACCTTCATATTTCCAAAAGACACTTCCATAATACCCGACCTGCATTGAATGCAAGCATTGGCTGTAGCCAGGAATGGTCTCCCTAAAATGACAGGGATGGAAGTTCTGCATTTTGTAGGTTCCGTGTCTAATATTAGAAAATCAGCAGAGTAGAAAAACTTATCTACTCCTACCAACACATCCTCAATCACCCCAACTGACTTTCTTTCTGATCTGTCTGCTAGTTGTAACACCACATGAGTGGGTTTTAGCTCTCCCAAACCTAGTTTCTCATATACAAAATATGGAAGCAAGTTGACACTAGCACCCAAATCTAATAAAGCCTTTTCAATGGTATGTTCCCCAATAATTCAAGGGATTGTGGGGATTCTAGGATCTTGGAGTTTAGGAGGTGTGGCAATGGACAAAACTTGTTTAACTCTTTCCACAGCAAAGACCTTCTTGGATAACTAGATCCTAGATTGTCTTTTGTGTGTGCAAATGTCCTTCAAAAATTTTGCATAGGCTGGAACTTGATTGATTGCATCAAGCAGAGGAAGATTTATCTTGACTTGCTTGAAAGTCTCCATCATTTCGTCCTTTTTTGTATTCCCTTTATCAAAAGGAGATGCAGATTTCATGGAATGGGGAAATGGTAAATGAGGAACTAGTCCTTCATTTATAGCTTTAGAATCATCACCAAAATATATTTGATTTTTCTGTTTTTCATTTTTTTGATTTTTCTGAGGTACATCAGCACCCCCAATGCTAACATCATGCTGCTCCTGCTGCATATTCCTAGCAGTTTCCTCATTTTTTTCTTCTTTTTCTGTATCCACATTGTTATTTACAACTCTTCCACTTCTCGAAGTAGTGATAGCTTTTACTTCTTCATGTGAAATAGAAGCCTCTCCAACCATGAACTGTCCTTTGGGATTGTTCAGGGGTTGGCTGGGTAACCTGCCTTCCTCTCTTCTGGCCAAAGTATTTGAAAGTTGACCCAATGTATCTTAAATCTTCTTTATACTCTGACTGTGAAAGTTTACAGTCTGAGTTAAAGACCCTAAATTCTGGAGTGAAGTTAGAACTTGGTCTTCAAAAGAAGGGGATCTGGAAGGGAGCTGAGCTATGATAGATTACTGCACAGGTTGTGCCATCTGTTGTGGAATGGGCTGCTAAAAATTAGGCTTGGTATAAAAAGTCTGCTGGTAAGGCTGAGCAATTTTGAAAGGTATTTGGTTCTTTGGTTGCTGCTGCTGTTGTGATTGATAATTGCCCAGGCTCCACCTCAAATTGGGGTGCCCTCTCCATGCATATTCATAAGATTGCAACTGTCCAAACGATTGGGCAGCATGAGCTTGCTCCACCACTAGATCTGGGAACTGTGGTGCAACTGGACATTGATCATGGAAATGAGTAGGGGACTGGCATATCAGACATGCCTCCTCCACTCTTGCAACCATTGGATTTTTAAGTGAGTCCATCAATCTATCAAATTTGGTGGTTAAATTATCCATATTCCTTTCCAATTCATTCACCTCATAAATCTTTCCCTTGGTGATCAGCTCTTTATTCAACCGAGCATGATTCTCAATGTCTCTTGACAAAGATTCCTGTTGGGTCGAATTTTCACCAATAACTTTAAAAAGGTCCCAGACCTCCTCAACTATTTTTTGCAAATAGGTGCCTCCACAGGAAGCATCTACCATATTCTTACCCTTTTGATTAATTCCCTGATAGAAGCTTTGAACAGGCTGCCATTGGGGAACTTGATGATGAGGGCACTGCCTTAAACCTTTCCCATGCTTCATGAAAGGTTTCAATTGAGTGTTGTGAGAAAGAAACAATATTTTGTCTTAACTGGCTGGTCTTAGACATAGGGAAGTATTTGGCTAAAAATTGACACTGCAAATCATTCCAAGAAGTAATATTGTTTGGTTGCAACATGGACAGCCATGCTCTAGCTTTGTCCTTTAATGAAAAAGGAAAGAGTCTAAGCTTGGTTGCCTCTGGACCTAATCCAGCTATGTTGAATGTGGTACAAAGGGCCAAGAATTCATCCACATGCTTGTATGGATCCTCCTTACTCAAACCATGGAAGGAAGGAAGTATCTGGATAGTTGATGATTTGATTTCATAATTTCCTTCAACAGTAGGAAATTGAATGCAAAATGGGGAATTATATGCACCAGGTGCAAAGTACTCAAAAGTCTAGGTTGCTCACCCATAGTAGCAGTCTCAGCAAAATTCTGTGATGTTTGTCTGGGTCTTAGTAGTCTTTCAACTTCAAAATTCAGAGGGACAATCTCAGGATTGAGATTCCTCCTACCAAACATACAACACAAAAATAGAGAAAAAAATTATGCAAAGCAAACCTTCAAAACTGAGTAGATTCCAAGCTCAAATGTAACTACACAGATTTAAACAATAGAACAATTAGCACTGATGAAAAAAAATAAAAAAAAACTTAGGTCTACCAATTTTAAAACCTATTCCCCGACAGCGGCGCCAAAAACTTGTTGTTGTTCTAAGTGTGCACGATTTATTTGTATTTTAAAAACAGATTTGCAAATGATGAATTATACTAAATCTGAAAAACTAAAAAGAATAAAGGAATATCAGCACAGAGAGAAGTTAATTAGCCTGCAAGATCAGGGCCAATTGTAGCAAGTTTTAAATGTAAGTGAGTAAAAGATCGTCCATAGGGAATTGATTTAAAATATATGATAAACCTCCAGATCCGAGCTACCAGATTTGACCTCTGATTCTATCTATAAAGCAAATAAGATGAGAGGTTGAATTTGTCACATTAACTAACTTACCTAAAAGTAAAATGTAAACTACGTGATCCAGATCCGAGTTGGGGGAATTGGATGCAAAATTAATAAGAATGGAGAAATAACAGCTGACTTAAGCTTAGTATTTGATTACAGAATGACAACTAGTGTAGCACAATCGAGAAAGTATCAAATCTTCATCTGGCTACCGGCTCAGATGTAAGAGAAAATAATCCAATTCAAGGAATAGGATTGAGTTGAACTTATGGCTATGATCTGTCCACTGTCATGGACACAAATCATCCAATAGTTTTCAATCCAAAGTCTTGATTCAGAGCATAAGCACCACTACAAATGCTGTAAGAATCAGGTTACAAACACAAATTCTCACAGGGATAATGAATTAAGGGAAATTGCTTTAAAAATAATAAATCTAAAGGAATCTAATGAATGAGGAGATCACAATGAACCCTCAACATGAATCTGATTGAGAAAGTACTGATGAAAGCAACCATTTCAAATCCACCATTTCAATTACAGAGTACAACTTAAAATAGCTCTCGGATTTTTAGTCTTGAATACAATTCTCACTTGAATTATATAAGTATCTCACAGTTCTTAGTTACAAACAAAAGCTAGGCTATTACAGAGGATTCAGACAAGCTATCTTGAAATGAATTGGAAATGGGGCAGCAGGAATGAAACTCTAATTCTGGATACCCAAATTGGGCAAATAGTTCGTCTATTTATAGTTTTCCCCAAGTCCAACTCAGATGTGTATTAACCAATCAGAATTGGTTAGATGCATATCAGCCAATAGGAGTCGAGCACAAGGATCCAGATCTGTTCTGGCCAATCAGAACTACTTGATCTGGTTCAGCCAATCAGGAGACAGAGGCATCAAATCTGTTATTGTTAAGACCTGAAAAGCACCACTTTTCACCCCTTAACTTAACGTTTGATTAGACCTTTAGACACCTAATAAACTCGTCTTAAGTGTTTTATTCAGGAAATAATCAGCAGTGAAATAAGGCCAAGAATCCTGTTATGGAGCCTGCTTTGACACCAGATGCCCCTCAACAAGAATGAACCTTGAAGCCTCACGCAGATCAGCTGAGCTTCCCAAGGCTTTACAGGTAACCTCTCGCGCAAATGAATGACTGGGGAGCTTCAGAAACTCAACTCTGCACAGCTCTCGCGAGGCTCAAGAGTAGAACACAGCACTTAGTGTCACGCAGTTCAAAGTAGACCTCTCTCAATCTCGCGATGGTCGCTTAAGACAACTGAGGAGAGAGCTTCAGAAGATTTCTCACGCAGCTATCGCGCAATCGTCGTGGGGTATAATTCTCAGAAGAAGAATGCCTCATGCAGTTCGCGCGCCATTCAAGAAAGAAAGCATCCTGGCAAAGGCAAAGCCAAGCTCGTGAATATTGAGTGAGACAAAGAACCTCGCACAGTTCAAAACTCAAAAGAACCTCGTGAGGCAACTTGCGAAGTCCAAGTAAAGAGAAGAGCTTGCGCAGTTCTCGCGCTGCTGCCCAGCGAAGACTAATCTACTGCGTGACTGCTTAAATTGCAATCTCGTGATGCTTGAGACTGTGTTTTCTATTCAACCTCGCAAACTCTAACCCAGCGAGAGCTCAACTCTCTACCGCGTGACTGCCTGAAGAGCAAACTAAGGCAACCTCGCGACGACTGAAGCTTCAGTGTCAAATCATCCTAGCGGAGAGCAATGAGCTACCACGCGAGAAGTCTAGGAAACTACAGCTACCATGTGAGGCTCTGAACCTAAACATCCATCTCTTCAGTAGAGGGCATTCTGGAGATTTCTAGTGATTAGGGCACGCACTCCCACGCTCAAATCTCCGTGCATACGCCTCGAGGCATCCAAGGATCAGTAGAAGGCCACGTGGCATCATTAAAATTAGGGTTTCCTAACCCTAATGCGCCGCCACCCCACTGCTATATATACCCAGGCCTAACTTAGGTTTAGGTATCTGGAAACCTATCTCAGATCGCTTTTCTTTTCTTTTCTCTTTCTTTTTAGCAGTAAGTAGTTTATCTTTTTCTTTTTCTTTTCTTCTCTCCATAGTCCAGCAATTGCTGGCTATGACTTGTATATGTATTTGAGTTAGATTAATGGAAGTTTTGCAATAGGATTTATACTTTGTGGGATTGTTGTTTATATGAGAGATACTCTGTGCAAGGCTGCTGCCTTGTGATCCTCATTGCCTTGGCTGTGTTTCAAAGCAATGGAGGACTAATTTTAAGGGCCACTCAGATCCAAGTAACCTGTGTGTCTGAGCTTTCATGGTCTTCCAGCCTTAGCCCCACCACAGGACCAACTAGATCTAAAATCCCCATGGGAGCTTGAGCTGGTAGCCTGGTGAACATGGTGGTAGCAGCGATAATCTTGTTTTATCTTGGGCTCTGAGAGGAGGATAACCTCTGGGATAGTCTGTGACCATTTAAGTGGACAGATTATAGCCTTAGGGTGATTCTGATCCACCAATCCAAGATGGATCCTTCTTCTTTTCACCTGAGCTTGTTGAAGCCTGGTGAGGGATTGTACAGAGGCAGACTCCCCCAAATTTGTATAGATCTGCCATTAGATGTTGGATCTGATCTGGTTATAGAGATTATAGGCTAGTGACTGGACCATTGTACCCTCTCTCAAGCAATGGACAGCTGGATCGAAGGTTGCACTCAATCGCTTACTGGTTCTATGTATCTGGGATATCATGGTTTTCCAGCCTTAGCCCCACACATGGAAGTTTAGAGGTTGAGGTTCCCTATGGATTCCTGAGCTGGTAGCCTGGATGAAATAGTGCCTGTAATGATTTATTTGTTATGTTCTGACCCATCCCTAGATAGTGACTCCCCTATGGGATAGTCTGTGACCATTCAAGTGGACAGGTTATAGCTCTAAGGGTGGAGCCATGGCAGTAGCGATGGGTTGGATCCTTTCTCCTCAGAGGTGATAATGTAGCCTCTAGACAGGATTTCTATAACATTAGATCTAAATCTGAGTTACAAGAACTCCTTTGATCTTGGCTCAAACACATATTTCTCACCTTTTTATAATTATTTTCCACACTCCATCCATCCTCTTAATCCTTTCTGTAATTTAGTTATTAGAATACTTACAATAAGTGACCTTAAACTCCCCTCCTTTTAGGACTGCCAGATCTGTAGACTGATCTAGAGAGACTACTAGAGACGGCTCCCTTGGAGCCTTAGATCACCTTTCCCTGTGGGACAAACTCTTACTTATCAAAACATGGTACAAAGGACCCTGTATCTTGCAGGTCTAGGATTTCTGAGTTGTGCTGATTCATCCCCTGTTTTATTCTGTTTTTGGTTTTTAATTAATTTTCAACACCAACCAATAAGCACAGCACACTTGAAGTCGACAACAATTATGTAATTCAAAAATCTGTTTGAGCTTCTAGAAGTTCCCACCAAGTAATTTCATCTTTGGGTGTTCACATGGGGTGGAATATGCCTCTGGTTCATGCTCAGAATCTTCCAGAATGCCCTTGGGCTTTTATCTGCATTGGAGCACGTGCAGAGATGATGGAAGTGCCCTTGAGGATGCAGGGAATCTTCAGAATACGATTCCACAGAGTTTGGGGATCTTTTCGAAGAGAAAACTGACTTCTGAACCTCTATTCGAACAGATTTGGTGCTGTTCGCAAGGAGTTTTCTTCTTTTCGAATAGATCATCAGTGAGTTTGGTTCTTTTCGAATAGATCAGGTGCTCTTCGAAAACCAAACCTGGAGCTTTAGTTCTATTCGCAATGTTCAAGTTCTTTTCGAATAGATCAGGGATCTTTTCGAATGGCATTCTGTAATGCATTCTTCTTTTTTGAATAGCTCCAAACTTATTTCCAGGTTGAAACCAGGCTTTTGTCCTCTTTAGTCTAGGCATTTTGATAGGCAATGAGGTTATCCTTTCTCCTTCTTCCTCCAGATCAAGATGGGTCATCATCTTTTTGGCAGTTTTAAGCTGCTTTCATGGTTAAGCCTGCCTTTATTGTTAGCTGTAAAACAAACACTTAAAGCACTTATTTAGTAAACTCAAGGGTCTATCAAGGCCCAGATTAAGAGGTGGAAAATGGTATTTTCCAGTTCTCAACAATGTAGTAGGAATGGCTTGAGTGGTGTCTTGGTCAATGTGAGGTGTGTCAGTGGGAATAAAAGGGATTGTGTGTGGGGGTAGGGACATGGTGGAGGTTGTGTCAATGGTTTTCTTTTTCTTGTATGAGATTAGTGGAGGCTTGTCAGGGTTTTGTGAAGATGATAGGGGTATTGGGGCTGTGTATTGAGGTAGGGTAGGGGAAGGTGTGGGGCTGACATGGCAGGTGATGTCCTCCCAGGTACCAATCACAGGAAAAGGGAGTGTGGGCTTGGATAATGAAGACAGAGGAGAGTGAGATGGAGTAGGGGAAGGGAAATGGGATGTAGTGGAGGAAGGGAGAGATGTTGATGGTGTAATGGGATGGGATGTTGTCAGGATAGGAGATCCTGCAGTAAAAGGTGGAGTGGATGTGGGGGCTGCTGTAGTAGTGGTAGTAACAAGATCTTGAACCACTTCTTTGGTAGCAGGGGTGGGCCTTGCAACAGCTGCCTCGTCTGATTGCTTGGGAGCAGCCTGAGCCTCAACCTTCTTCTTCTGGGATTCCATCAGGCTCTTGCTGATTCCCCATTGCCTCTTGGCAAAAGTTGTAGGTGTGAGGGTGGTAGTCTCCTCTCCTTTTGGTATCTTGTACCCCCCGTCAAAAGCAATTTGGTGATGACTCTAGCATAGGAGAGTGTGTGTGGCTTTTTTTTCTGCCCTAGTTTCTCTACTAAGTCCTTCATTGCTTCAAAAATTGACCAGGCTGCATGGAAGCCATGGTCCAGAGAGAAAGAGTAAACAACATCAGCAATAGGAGTCCTCTCCTGCTGATGGCCTGAGCAGTAGATGTTCTTTCTCAGGACCTGGTCAATGAAAAGGAGTCTAGGCTCCAACTCTCTTCTTCTTATGGAATCCCCTGAGGTCTTTAATCCTCTAGTAAGAGCCTCGCAATGTTATCAATTGAGGCACTCAGGGGAGGGCCATATCCGCAGCTAAGGTAAAATGCAGCTGGGATGCCCAATACTTCCGCAATCAGCTTGGGGTTAATTAGCATATCGAAATCATCAATCAGCACGGGGAAGCCTGGTTGTCAATCTTGGTCCTTGGTGACCCTGATGTGCTGATAAAGGAGTTGCACTAGCCTAAGGTAGGCTAGTGCTGGAATTCCTTTCATCAAGGGTGTTAGACCAGCCTTGCTCATAAATTTAATGGCAAAGGAAGAGAGAGGCTCCATCTCGAATAAGGACAGGTCGAAAGCTATTTCAAGATCCCAGGGGATTGAAGCCATGAGCTCAGAGGGTGTAGAAAAAGCAGGGGTTGGCTCCTCCACCTCCTCAACCACTTCCTTTCCCTTTTTCGGTGCCTTCGAAGCCTTGACCTTCTTAGGAGTGGGCTCAACAGGGGCCTTATCCCTGGCCCTTTTCTTTGGTGCACTCTTAGAGGCCATTATCAAGTCTCCTATCTGAGATAGCACCTTTAAAGATAAAAAAAGGGTGACTGAGATCTGATTGCTTACCCTAAAATCGTAGGGTTCTGTTTGATCTGACGCAAAGTGAATCACGAGATCTTCGAGTAGAGGGCAACTGATGGGGATGACGTTAGGAACAAATCCCTAAGATCCTTGTGTGAATAATGGGTTGTAGAATGGATGCTGGAGGAGAGAGGGAGAAGAGAGCCGGAAGCTAGGTTTCGCTAGCTGGGAATGAGAGAATACTGAAAAAGGAGACAATCGTGAGTTTGGAATGCTTATCTCTGGGCTTGACGCGCTTTGGAGATATATGGTCGCGGGATGGGAAATGGAATGTAGCGACGGTGTAAATTGCAACTTGGATTGCGCGAGAGGCTCTCAGGGTTTACCTTGGAGCCTGCAACAGCTAGTGAAGTATTCCATTTGGATTGCGCGAGAGGCTCTCAGGCTTCATTTTGGACCCTGTGATAGCAAATCATTAAACAGAGAGCACGCGCTCTTCATTCTGCCATTTACATTTGTGTTGTGGCTGGATCCTAGGTATAACTCACCACCAGGGGCACCCCCAGACGCTTTAAAATGACCTCCCACTTATAGCATCAAACATTCAAGCATAGTCATCAAAAATCATTATCCAAATAGCGTGCATTCAATCAAAAACCAGCAACTCAAGAGGAGTAATTATCATACCAAGCATAAAAAATAAAAAAAATCAGACCAGACAGATTCAGACTCAAGTGAGGCCACTAAAATTTCTTATAAAATTTGAACAAAAGAAGGCAGTACAAACCTAACAAAACCAAAGTACATATAATACAATATTGACACATCTGTGGATCAATTTAATGAAGGGTCCCCTTGAAAGTGAATGGTGTCCATAGGTTCAGCAGGTTTTTCTAAACAAGGCTTAAGCCTCTGACCATTCACCTTTAAGGTTTTCCCAGACTTGGGATCCTTGATTTCCATAGCACCAGATGGGGAAACATTCATGACAATATAGGGGCCTTCCCATCTGGATTTCAATTTATCAGGAAAAAATTTATGTTTAGAGTTAAACAACCAAACCTTACCACCAGCCATGAAGCTCTTTCTCAACAAACCCTTGTCAAAGAAAGCCTTGGACCTTTGCTTGTATATCCGGGCATTGGCATATGCATCCATCCTCAGCTTATCCAGTTCTGACAGCTGCATCGACCTGTGATGACCAGCAGAAGTAAGGTTTAGATTTAATTTTTTTATGGCCCAATAGGCCCTGTGTTCTAACTCTATTGGGAGATGGAAAGCCTTGCCATAAACCAGTCTGAATGGGGGAATCCCAATGGGAGTCTTATAAGTAGTCCTATCAGCCCATAATGCATCATTTAGCTTATCAGCCAAGTCCTTTCTGCCAGTCTTCACTGTCTTCTCAAGAATGTGCTTGATCTCCCTATTAGAAATTTCAACTTGCCCACTGGTTTGTGGGTGGTAGGGAGTAGCAATCCTATGGGTGACGGAATATTTCTTGAGCAAGCTCTCAAAATTTGTGTTACAGAAATGGCTACCCCTATCACTGATAATGGCTCTAGGGGTGTCAAATATTGATAAGATATTCTGCTTTACAAATTTTAGGCCTACTTGATGATCATTGGTTCTTGTGGCAATAGCTTCTACCCATTTTGAAACATAATCCACTGCCACTAAGATGAATTGATAACCATTTGAAGGAGGAAAGGGGCCCATAAAGTCAATACCCCAGACATCAAACAGTTCCATAACAAGGATGGACTGCAAAGACATTGAGTTTCTTTTGGACAACCCTCCTAATTTCTGGCATCTCTTACATGTCCTGCAGTGTGTATTGGCATCTCTGAATAAAGAAGGCCAATAAAAGCCACACTGTAAGATCTTGTCAGCTATTTTTCTTCCACTAAAGTGGCCCCCATAGGTATTTTCATGGCACATGGCCAGAATACAGGGGACAACACTTTCTAGAACACATTTTCGGATGATTTGGTCTGTACAGTATTTGTATAAGCAAGGTTCCTCCCAAAAAAAGAGTTTGACCTGTGAGAAGAACTGGTCTTTATTCGTTTTTGGTCCAATGGGCAGGAATCTTGCCTATAACTAAATAATTTACAATGTGTGCATACCAAGGAACGAAAGATTGGATGGCAAACAATTGCTCATCCGGGAAAACATCATTTACAGGGTCATCAACACATTTTTCCAACACAATTTTAGACAATTGGTCAGCCACCATATTTTCCACACCCTTTTTATCCTTGATTTCAATGGCGAACTCCTGCAATAGGAGTATCCATCTAATCAACTTGGGCTTAGCATCTTTCTTGGACAGTAGATATTTCAATGCTGAGTGGTCTGTGAAGATTATAATTTTAGACCCAAGTAGGTAAGGTCTAAATTTTTCAATAGCAAAAACCACTGCCAGAAGCTCTTTCTCAGTTGTGGTGTAATTCAGCTGAGCTTCAGTAAGTGATTTGCTGACATAGGCAATGACCACTGACAGCTTATCTTTCTTTTGACCCAAAACAACACCTATTGCTAAGTCAGATGCATCACACATCAGCTCAAAGGGTAGTGCATAGTCAGGTGTTTGGAGTACAAGGGCAGAGGTGAGGCATATCTTCAAAGTTTCAAAATCCTCAAGACATTCAGCAGAAAAATCAAAGGGCACATCTTGGCAAAGCAGGTGGCACAATGGTTTGGCAATTTTGCTGAAGTCTTTAATGAACCTTCTATAGAATCCTGCATGTCCAAGGAAAGATCTGATTTGTTTGACTATTCTTGGAGGGGCAAATTTGTAATGAGGTCAACTTTGGCCTGATCTACCTCAATCCCTTCTCTAGAGACTACATGGCCTAACACAATATCTTGTGTTACCATGAAGTGACTCTTTTCCCAACATAAGACCAGATTGGTCTCCTCACATCTTTGCAAGACCAGGTGGAGGAGTTGCAGACATTGGCCAAAACAGTTCCCATATACAGAGAAATCATCTATAAAGATTTCCAAGAACTTGTCAATCATATCAGAGAATATGGCATACATACATCTCTGAAATGTGGTTGATGCATTACACAGCCCAAAAGGCATCCTTCGGTAATCAATGGTTCCGAAAGGGCAAGTAAATATATTTTTCTCTTGGTCGTGAGGGTGCACAGGGATCTGGTTGTACCTTGAGTATCCATCAAGAAAGCAATAAAAAGCTTTTCCAGCCAACTTATCCAGAATTTGATCTATGAAGGGGAGAGGGAAGTGGTCTTTTCTAGTTTTAGAGTTGAGCTTCCGATAATCTATGCAAACCCTCCAGCCAGTTGTCTCCCTGGCTGGTCTCAGCTCTCCAGACTCAGTTGTAATGACTATTATGCCAGATTTCTTGGGCACCCATTCAGAATCAGAAATGGGGTAAATTACCCCAGCATCTAGTAATTTAATAATCTCTTTGAGGACCACTTCCTGCATGTGAGGATTCAATTTCCTCTGCATTTCCCTGGAGGGTATTGAGCCCTCCTCTAAATGGATCCTGTGCATACATATTCATACATCTATCCCTCCGAGATCCGCAATGGTCCAGCCAATTACCTTTTTGTACTTCCTCAAGACTGTTAGTAATTCTTCCTCCTGCTCATTGGTAAGAGAGGGGGAGATAATTACAGGAAGTTTTTCACCTTTCTTAAGGAAGGCATATTTCAATATTTTTGGAAGCTTCTTGAGATCCAGATCTAGGGCTTGTTGGGTGGATAACAAGATTAGTTCTTTGTTGGTTTGAAGAAGAGGCAACAATGTAGGTTTCCAAATGGAATGTTACACTGAGCCCACAGAAGACTTCAATGTGGTCATGTCTTCTGTCATAATAGTTGGGCTTTCTTCCTCTACCATGTCCCAAACTTCAACTAAACTTTTGACAATGTTGCCCCAGTCCAGAAGAGTGGGAAATTCTTCTTCAACAACTTCCTCTAGCACATCCACTGCAAAGCTTTCCTCATTGTCCAGCTGAGGGTACTTTGCACTGTTGTACACATTCAGTTTAACCTTCATGTATCCAAAAGTTACCTCCATAATCCCTGACCTGCATTGAATGCAGGCATTGGCAGTGGCCAAGAATGGCCTGCCCAAAATAACTGGTATAGAGGTTATACTCTTGTTTCAACCCATGTCCAAAACCAAGAAGTCTGCAGGGTAAATGAACTTGTCCACCCCTACTAAGACATCTTTAACCACTCTCATAGGTCTCCTTTCAGACTTATCAGCCATTAACAACACAATGGGGGTGGGTTTTAGCTCCCCCAAACCTAGCTGCTGATACACACTGTACGACAGCAGGTTTACACTGGCTCCAATATCTAGAAGGGCCCTTCCAATTGTTTGGTCTCCTATTATGCAGAGAATAATGGGTATCCCTGGGTTTTGCAACTTCTCTGGTATTGTTATGTTTAATACAGAATTAACTCTATTAGTTGCAAAGACCTTTCTGGACAAATGGCTTCTAGCTTTTCTTTTCTGAGAATAAAGGTCTTTCAGAAATTTCGCATAGGCTGGGACCTGTCTAAATGCATCAAGCAGGGGCAAATTGATTTTTACCTGCTTAAATGTCTCCATCATTTCCTCCATCTGTGCATTCCCCTTATCAAAAGGGGCAGGGCTACTCAAAGCTTGAGGAAATGGCAACTGTGGTACTGTTGGTTCCTCAGTTGCAAGCCCATGACTAAACTTTAGTTTTTTTCTTTTTTCATCTTTTATTTCCTGCTGAGGCTCAACTACAGTCTCATTATTTTTCTCTTATTGCAGGGTAGCAAGCAACTCTTGCCTCTGTGCTCTAACATATTCTTTTTCACATTCATTTGAAAATTCTTTGGAAATGACCTCTCCTTGTTCCTTTCCAACCTGATTGTCCACTAGCCTGCCAGACCTTAGGGTTGTGATGGCATTAGCTCCCTCAAAACTTGAGGAACCTTCTCCAATCAAATATTGGCCCTTAGGGTTGGCCACTGGCGGGCTTGACAACCTGCCCTCCTCTCTTTTGGCCAAGGCATTGGATATTTGGCCTAGCTGCTCTTCCATTTTCTTTATGCTTTGATTGTGAGAGTTCACAGTCTGAGTCAAGGTTCCAAGGTTTTGAAATGAGGTAAAACCTGATCCTCAAAAGAAGCATTTCGGGGCTGAAGTGGGGGAACTACCAACTGATTTTGCTGCTGGGGCACCTGCTGATACTGGAAATTTGACCTTGGAGCATATCCCTAGTTAAATTGCTGTTGTGGCCTTTGAGGTAAGGCCAACATCTGTTGTGGCTGCATGTAATTATCTTGTCTCCACCTCAAATTTAGGTGGCCCCTCCATTGGTAACTAGCATTTTAGTGCTGGAATCCAAATGGCTGCTTGTTGTAGCCAACAGATTATTGCTGGCCAAATGATTGGGCAGCAGCAGCTTGTTCCATCGCATACTCTGGATATTTCCCTACAGCTGGGCACTCTTCCACTGTGTGTTGTGGAGGTTGGCATATCAGACATGCCTCCATCACCTGTGCAGCCCATCTGGGTTGCACCATAGTCAATAGTTTATTAAACTTATCAGAAAGATTGGCCATTTGCATTTGCAGGTCATTATTCCCAGTTACTTCATACCTCTTTCCTTTTGAAATTGCAGCTAGTCCCATTTTAGAAGAAGGCTCTTGAATAGTTCTTGACAAGGATATCTTTTGGAAAGCATTTTCACTGACCTCGAACAACTCCCATGCCTCATCAGTTGTTTTGTGTATGTATGTTCCACCACAAGAGGCATCTATCATGTGTCTGCTTTTCTCGTCAATCCCATTATAAAAGCTCTGGACAAGCTGCCAGTCAGGGATCTTGTGGTGGGGACATTGTTTGAGCATCTCCTTGAATCTGTCCCATGCTTGATTAAAATCTTCAGTTGGGGATTGGGCAAAAGCAAGTATTGCTTTCCTCAACTGGCTTGTTTTTGTCTCTAGGAAGAATTTTGTCAAAAATTTGGTTTGGAGGTCTTTCCATGAACTGATGCTGTTGTTTGGGAGAGTAGCTAACCAAGTGCTGGCCTTGTCCTTTAGGGAGAAAGGAAAGAGCCTTAATCTAGTGGCTTCTGGCCCCAAACCAGTAATGGAAAATGTTGTGCACAGGGCCAAGAATTGGTCAATGTGCCTCTAGGGGTCTTCCTTGCTGATCCCATGGAAAGAGGGAAGCATTTGGAAGATTGAGGTTTTAATCTCATAGTTTCCCTGAACATCTGGGAATTGAATGCTGAATGGGAAATTATAATCATCAGGAGCATTCAATTCCTTCAATGTTCTGGGTTGCTCTTCACCCATGAATGTTGTCTCGGTTTCAGTAAGGGGCTCAACTGTGGTGTGCCTGGGCCTTCTTCGTCTTCTGGCCTTTTCTATCTCAGGGTTAGGAGGCTCTAATGTGGGACTGAGGGATCTCCTTCCTAACATGCACACACACCAACAATAGGGAAGCCTACTTGCAGACACAATGCAATTAACTCAAAAAATTATCTAAACAAAATTACCACTATCCTAATCAACTGCTATGAAATTTGCAAAGGAAAATAGACCGAGTTTTGAGGGTTAGAAAAATGCAAACAGAGGTAGCTAGACTCCTAGTGCAGTTCAACTTTCCTTCTCTGCTACTGTCCAGATCTGCAAAAAAAAAATCCAAATGTAAATCAGGAGTATTATTTATTCACAAGCACAGCTACTAAAGAATATTAAAAATACAAAAATCTAGGGTATACTAATAGATCAAAATTCCCCGGCTGTTGTTTATTTCTTCAGTGTGAAAAGAAACAAAGATGGGTTCAGCACATCTGAAAGAAATCAAGACCTGCAAGATACAGGGCCTGTTGTAGTAAGTTTTAATAAGTAAGAGTTTGTCCCACAGGGAAAAATGATCTAAAGCTCCAAGGGAGCCATCTTTAGTAGGCCCTCCAGATCTGACTACAAATCTGGAAATCCTAAATGGAAGGGGATTTAAGGTCACTATTGTTGAGATCCAATGGTAACCTAATGCCTAAACTACAGAAATGGTTGAGAAGAATGATAGAGTGTGAGAAAATAAATATAAAAAGGGTGAGAAGTAAGCTATTAGGTACATATCTGATGGTTTTTATAACTCAGACTTAGATCTGCTGTTATAGAAGTTCTGTCCAATGGCTATATTATCACCACAGAGGAGAAAGGATCTAACTCACCCCTGTGCCATGATCTAATACCTTATAGCTATATCCTGCCCACTTAAATGGTCACAGACTATCCAATAGGGGAACCACAGTCCATAGATGGGTCAAAACATATTTATCATTGTAGGCACTACTTCATCCAGGCTACCAGCTCAAGAATCCATAGGAACCTCAACCTCTAAAGTTCTGTGTGTGGGGCATAGGCCTGCATATGTGCACTAGCCTGGACACACAGGACTAGTAAGAGTTCGAGTTCTAGCTCTTGATCTAGTTGTTCAATGCATTAGAGAGACAGCAGTGACCCAGTCACAAGCCTATAATATCTACAGCCAGATCAGATTTGCTATCTGATGGTGGGTCTATACACATACAGGGGAGTCTGTCTCTACACAATCTCTCACAGGGCTACAAGCACAAGTGCAGAGAAGAAGAATCTATCTTAGATCGGTGGATTGGCCTCACCCTAGGGCTATAACTTGTCCACTTAAATGGCCACAGACTATCCACAGAGGCTATCCTCCTCACAGAGGTCTGAGACAGAACAAGTAGATTACTACCACCACCATGTTCACAAGGCTACCAGCTCAGGCTCCCATGGGGATTCAGATTTAGTGGATCCTGTGCTGGGGCACAGGCCTACATATGTGCACTAGCCTAGACACACAGGTCACTTGGATCTGAGTAAACCCATAAAAATAATCCTCCATTGCTTACAATGCAACATAGCATTGGAGGATCTCAAGGCAGCAGCCTTGTACAGAACAACCCTCAAACACCAATCCCATACATGTATAGCATCCTATTATAAAACTTCATTAAAACTATTCCAAATAGACATATAAAGGCATAGCCAGCAAGTGCTGGGCTATGGAGAGAAGAAAAAGGAAAAAGATGCTGCCTAAACCCTAACCTTAGCTTGCTAGAACTCTACAGCCGATTCAAGAAGATAGGAGGAATTCAATCCTCACCTCCTTCTCATAAACCTAAACTAGGCTTAGGCTTATATAGCAGTCGGTTGTGGGAGAATTTGGGCTAGGAAAACTCTAATTTTAACGATGCAAATGTGGCCCATTTTCGTTCCTTGGAAGCCTCAGGGCATGTGCACGGAGATTAGAGCATTGGAGTGTGTGCCCTAGTTGTTAGACGTTCCCAGACTGCCCCTACAGAAGTGGGGGATAGTTAAGATCCCAAACCTCGCTAGGTAGGAACGGTTTCTAGGTCTTGTCACGTGACAAAGTGGTCGTCACGGGATTGAATTGACATGAAACTCCTGCAGTCGCGGGATAGATAATTTGGTCATCGCGGGAATGCTCTGGTCGTCGCAGGATTGCGCGCGCAGTTCATTCCTTAGTGAATCTCGTGGGGATCCCTGCGAATAAGCAATTGCATAGGCCTCTGGATTGCGCGAGCAGTCCCTAAAGATTTGCATCCCACGGCCACTGTGCACAGAAGTGCCTGGAGCTCTCTCTCCTCAGCTTGTCTAAGCGAATAGCGCAAGGATTAAATGCTCCTCTCTTGAGTTGTGCGAGCTCTTACAACTGAGCCTCGTGAGAACTACGCGGAGTCTGCTTCTCGAGCCCTTCTGTCATTCATCTGTGTGAGAACAGCCCGAGCAATTGGTGTGCTGCCTTGAGAAACTCGCGACAACTGTGCGAAGCATTTTTCTCTAAATCACTTGAACCTTGCGACATCTGCGCGAGGCTCATTTCTTGACTTGTTGTTGTTGTGCTTTGCCTATGCTGCAGTCAAGTTCTCTGTCTGGGTCCAACTTCCTTTCTTCTGAGGAACTTCTGGGGCCCACTTGGGCATTCAATGTGTACATCCAAGTGTGCTCTACCTTGGTGTTTATTTCCACTGTGAATGGTTTACCAGTTGCTTGGAGTTCTGGTGCAAAAGTAAGATTCTAAGCAGGGTTAGGGACTTGTCTACAGCTACTTCTTAATACCTACAAAATGGTCTTAACACACATTTATTAAATGACTAAGGGTCTAGCAGAGGTGAAGGGGTGAAAAGTGGTACTTTTTAGGTCTTAACAGTAACACCTAATCCTCGTTCCCCTTCCCTCGCCATTGGAGGAGACATTGGAGCAAAAAAAATGGAGATGCTAGGTTAAATCAAAACTCATTATTCTTGCACTAGCAGGATACTTTCAAAATATATCTACATATCAAAAGTTGAGCGAGAGCATTACGACGAATGAATAAGTCAATGAGCACATGGAAGCATAAGCAGGCCATGAGGACATCTCTGATAATTTCACCAAAAGTGTATAAGCAAGCTGTGAGGGCACCCATAATATCCCTATACTACTAGATGTCGTCGTAAGGTGGCGGGAGGAGGACAAACTCCTGCTAACCATAGAATGTGAAATTTTGATAGCACCGACACATGACGAAGAGCTCAATCATGGCACCCCACATTCCCCCGAAAAGAAGACTGTTACTCATCTCTTTTACAGAGTATTAGGTACAAGCTACACCCCACATCATTGAGCCTTATCCTTTTTCTACTTCTTTTTTATTTTGGATGATAAGTTGGAAGCCTCACAAGATATTCCAAGGAATGAAACCAAAAACTCAAGAATGGCGACTGATGCAATCACCTGCTATACTTACCATACTTTTCCCTAATGACCACGGGATAGGATGACCACTACCCTAAGACAGACCCCGTATGCAACTGACCTGATCAAAGAGACCTCCCCTCAGTTTGATGAATGCTCTCTTCAAGACTAACTCACCTAATACCCCTAACTTCACAAAGACCTACAGTGCTCATCAAAATCCCAAAAAAGCTCCATTGCATCTACACGCTAGGGCATTTTTTTTATCAAAAGGAGAATCATATCAAAATTGCCGAATTGGCCACCAAAAGATGAAGAACGTCGAAGTTACTGTGCAAAGAAATCTACCGAAGACACTGTACTGCCGATACAATCATGCCCCTACAATGGGGCATTTTATTTTTATTTATTTTATTTTTAATTCTTATTGCTATGATAGTTATTTGCTTTCCCTGTTGCATTACTTTCAAAAAAAAAAGAAAAAAAAGAAGTAAAAAAAAAAAAAGAATAAAAAAAGAATAAAAAGAGCATATATCTACCTTTCTTACCAGGCTCCGGTCTGAGATACTTACCACCATGACAACTAGCAAGGGGGAGATAAAAATTACTAATGGCGTTATCTTTATATGTGCATGTACAAAGCGACCTTCAACCACTACAGGGCCAGCTCGTAAAGCATCCAAGTCCCGATGATGATTGACGGCACCAGGAATGAAAGCAAAGGTAGACGCAAGAGGTAACTAAAAGAAAAGCAGCTGATTAGGTACACCTAAATCCAAAATCTCAATATATATGTGTCAAAAATTTGCTTTCCTATTTTTTACTTTACAATCGTCACCGGGGGCATCCCCCTGTATATACAATGCACACTCATAATAGGCAAAATATACATATGCACACACCTACTTTCTACGCTGCCGCTAGGATTGTTGAGCTCCACTATCCCCAGTATCATTAGCGACATGGTCTTTAGACTAGTCTTCTAAAAAAATGATCCTGGAGCCCGGAGTTGCTGGAACCTCTAGACGGCACGACCCCATTACAGAGCCATCCTCACTCACCTGACTGATAGTCCGCCTTGACCGAGAATGAGGAGGATACCTACAAGTGACAAAATCCTCGCGAGTATCACTCCTGACACGATCGCGCAATGTGTGACGAGACTACCCAGACGAAGACCCCATAGCCCTCGACTTTGATCCCTCAAGCCGACTAATTGATCTACGCGCCCCTCGCTCCCTTCCTAGATGATACTACATCCGATCTAGGGCCACCTGCATCTCTGCCTGCACCGACCGACGCGCCGCCTCCAATGTCTCGGCATGAGTCTTGTATGTGACCATCTTGATCACCAGATCCTCACGACTCTCCACCTCCCCGAAGACCCGTCTCGCCTCCGTAGTGGCGCGCGCTCGCGTCGCCTCTAACCGTGCCTCCTCAAGCTGACGAACCTCCATAACCATACCAAGTCAAAGAGAGATAACATACACATATTTGAATGTAAAAAAAAAAAAAAAAACCATACCAGATCTGCCCTCTCCCTCAGAAGGCGCTCGACCATTTCAACAGTCACGGGATCGGCAGGCGGCACAAAAGGAATGGCGAATCTAAGAGGCTGCAACTAGAATAGCCAAATACATCAGATAACTCTATGATGACTAATAAACTATAAATATATCAACTAAAACATGCCCAACTAGGAATAGGAGAGGACCCCTGAGGGGGAGCCTTAGGAACGGAATTTGAAACAGCTTGCATGAAAAACCAAGCAAACCAACGCTAAATATGTCAAAAACAAATGGGATGAAACAAACTAAATAGAATCACATCAAAAATCAGAAATTATACCTGACTCTCTGGCGTAAAGAGGCAACAGTCGCCTCCCTCGTCTGGAGGTCCTCAGCATCCTTGTGCTAACACACACCAACACGATGTTAGTAAACTATTAGGAAAACACAACAATAACACTTAACAAACTGCCACAATGACACAAGTAAACTGAAAGAGTGAGGGAACTTACCTAATGCTCTAGCTCTAACCGAAGATGAGCCATCGCTAGATCCTCCCGACTGGAGGAGGCCACTGAAGAAGGATCAAATGCTCGAGCAGAAGCCCCCGCGGTGGCAAGCTCTGCCTTCTACAAATATCGCCAACGTCCCAATATTAATAAGGAGCTCCAAACCATCAACAAATTAATCAATCTAATTTGAAATACTCACCAAGAGCTCAATCTCAGAGTGCAGGCTAGCCGCCACTGCACGATCGGCCTGCTCCTTATGACAATAGACCGCCAGCAGAGCCGCCGAGCGAGCGACCTGAGACTCTCTCGCAGACTGTCCACAATAAAATAAAACAACCATATAAAAAAAAACATCAGTAGAATAAGTCAATAAAATCAACAAACAAATGAAACCATTAAACTAACTCACCAGGAGCTCTCGGGTCTCTGCTAGTCGAGCCCCCAACTCATCCTCTGCCGCCCTAGTGTTGGTTCTTATTTCGAGACTCTTGCTAATATTTTATTAATAACAGTGGAGAGAATAAATCAAGAGTAGGGAATTGGAGGTGGGTCAGCGCAGCAAGTCTGATATAAACACAATCTTACAAGATACAGGGTCTATTATAGCAAGTTTTGATAAGTAAGAGTTTGTCCCACAGAGAAATTGCCCTCGAACCCAAAATGTGCTATAATAGTAGGCCTCCAAGTCTGGCTACAGATCTGACAATCCTAAAGAAAGGGAGTTGGATATCATGACTACACTAAATTAATCCTAAAAGTAGAGAAATAAAATAGCCCTATCCTAAAGAAAGGGTTAAGAGGAAGATGGTGGTAGTGTGTGCCAAAATAAAATACAAAAATTATGAGAAGTAAGCAGGTTAAGGTAGAGTCAAAGCAGTGATGTAACTCAGATTTAGTCTGTCTCTATAGTGTTCCTTGTTGAGACGTTATTAAATGCCTCAACAAGGTAAAAATATCCAGTTTAATACATGCCATTTGGGGCACTCTTAGGGCTATACTCTGTCCACTCTAATGGTCATTGTAAGTAGTGTTTAATCAATGAAATTTGTGTTTTAGTATTTATTCAATTTGTTGTTTTCCTAACTGTCCATACTATTCTTTGATCTATGTCATGTATTTAGGATTTTACTGATTTGAAATCCTCATGGAAGCTTGAGCTTGTAACCCTGGGACCATAGTGGTGGTAGTAATTATCCTATTGCATCTCAGACCTCTGTGGTTTGGATAGCCTCTGTGGATAGCCTATGACCATTTGAGTGGACAGAATATAGCCCTAGGGTGATTCTAAGCCACAGATATGAGAAAGATTCTTTTCCTTTGCACTTGAGTTGCTATCCTTGTGAGAGGTTATAGCAGGAACAAGCTCCCCTCTGTTGTACATGACCAACATCAGATGTTAGATCTGATTTCTCTGAAGAGATTACAGACTTGTGAGCTGAATCATTACTAGACTTTTGTGGCAATGACCAACTGCATTTAAGTCCCCAAATAGCTTTTAAGGAACTGTGATTTCCACTAGTTTTTTAAGAGCTATTTGCTCCCATGGATGCCTGAGCTTGTAGCCTGGCAAGCATGGTGTCTGTAATAATTTTAATGTTCTAATTTAATCCATTGGTTGAAGGAAATCTATTAGATAATTTGTGACCATTTAAGTGGACAGGTTAGAGCCTTAAGTTCAGTCCACTCCCTTGGGATAGATTGGTTTTCTGATTTAATTCATGTGGTCTGATCCTCTCTATTCGATAGCTTGTGAGCATTGAAGTGGACAGGTTATAGCCTTAGGAGACTAGGTTGAACCATAGGGGTTGATTTGAATCCTCATACCTTATAGATGTGCTTGTAGCCATTTGAAGGAATGCTACAGAAAAGTTTCTAAATCTGAGTTACAAAACTGAAATAACCTTAGCTTAATTGTCTGCTTTCCATCAATTTGATCTTCTTTTTATCACACACCATCACCACCTTCTTAATAAACCCTTTCTTTAGGATAGGACTGCACTTTCTTTCTCTTCTTTTAGTGTTAGTTAGTGTAGTTGTGACACCCAACTCCCTTTTTCTAGGATTGTTAGATCTGTAGCCAGGTCTGGAGGCCTACTAATATAACCGATTTTGGGTTCTAGATCAATTTATCTATAGGGCAAACTCTTACTTACTTAAAACTTGCTACATGCAGGCTATATATTTTAGGCTTGCTGTTTTAACCAATTTCCATCTCTTCACTTTTTTATTTATTTTTCTTCACCATTGTTTTCTCACCAATAATAAATAGCAACCTGAGATAAATCACCAATAAGTTTTTGGCATCGCTGTCGGGGATATTGATCTTTTTAGTAGACCTGAGTTGTATTATATTTTAGTCTAGAAAATTCTTTGTAGTTGTGTCTTTAATTGAATAAAAAGTACTACTGATTTTTGTTGAAATTTTTACAGATTTGGACAGCACCAGCAGGGAATAGCTAGAGCTGCAGTTGGAGTTTAGCTGCCTCTATTTGCACTTCTTTTGCCCTAAAACTCAGTCCATTTGTGTTGAATTCCCTATCAATAGTTTAGCTGTAATTATGTTTGCAAATTTTTTAAGTGTGCTGTGAGGATTTTCTTTACCTGCTGTTCTGTGTGTGTATGCTTGGTAGAAGGTCTCTTAACCCTAAGTTGAAACCTCCAAATCCTAAGGGGGTCCTTAGACTGAGAAACACCACAGCAGCCCCTATTATTGAAACTGAGCCAGCTGTGATGGCTTAGAGGCAAAGGACACTGAAGGAATATAATGTACCTGGGGATTACACATCTCCCTTCTACATTTAATTTCCTTCAGTTGAGGAAAATTATGAAATTAAGTCCTCCACCATTAACATGTTGTCATCTTTTCATGGGCTCAGTAAGGAAGATCCTTACAAGCACATTGATCAATTCTTGACACTTTGTACCACATTTAACATTGCTGGCTTGGGAGCTGAAGCACCCAAACATAGGCTTTCTCCTTTTTCCCTAAAGGATAAAGCTAGCACCTGGCTCTCTACGCTCCCAACCAATAGCATCTAGACATGGAGTGACCTCCAAAGCCCATTTCTGGCAAAATTCTTCCCCATGAATAAAACTAGTCAGATGAGGACAAATATACTATCATTTACTCAATCCTCAACTGAAGATTTTTATGAAGCATGGGAGAGGTTTCAAGAAATGTTAAAACAGTGTCCCCACCACCAATTCCACAGTGACAACTTGTACAAGTCTTTTACCAAGGAAATAATCCCAAAAGTAGGGACATGGTGGATGCCTTATGTGGGGGTAGTTACCTCCACAAGACAGCTGATGAGGCATGGGAGTTGTTTGACATTATAGGTGAGAATTCCATGCAGTAGGAGTCACTGTCAAGCAATGACATTCAAACTCCAGCTAAAATGGTGAAAGAACCCACTCCTAGAAGTGTGTTAAGTAGTGAAAAATGCCAATTTTCACCCCTTAACCTGACCTTTGAAGGACCTGTGAGCTTATTAATAAACCTCTGTTGAGTCTATTTTATAGATAGTAATAAAAGATAGGGAAAATGCAGAAAATCACTCAAGAATACCACACAAAGAAGTCCATCTCTCAGCACAATGCAGACCCAACAATGGCACACAAGAGGGATGCAGACCATTGGGCCCTTAGAGCGCGTGGCAACAGCAGGGTAAGGCGAAGGAAGTGAAAATAGGCTGAAAACATCCTATCTAGAGGTCATTTGAAGACTTTGATAGGAGCTGAAAGCAAGGAAAGGAGGAATTCATGCAGTTGGAAAGGTTTCGATAGGATCTAAAGGCAGAAGAAGAATGGATTTGTGTGGATTGAGGAGTTCGATAGGATCCAAGAACCTATCGAGTAGCTGAAAGAAAGGAAGAAACCATCCTATCAAAAGCCTACCTGAGGTGTAAGAGGAACCAATCGAATGGTTTCCTGAACCTATCGAGATGGAGACGGGGGAGCAAAACCTATCGAAATGGTCCTCCAACCTATTGAAAAGCTTTCCCAACATGTTGAATGCTCCAGGAAGAGGGCTGAGAATGCTGAAGCTTTAAGAGAAGGCTCATCCTATCAAAACCTATCGAAGATAAGATATCTGAGAACCTCGCGAAAGGACTAAAAAGTTCCATTTGAACCTGTTGAAAGCTTCCTCAACCTGTCGAAATCGTGTGAAGAAATTCTCAGAAAATCAATGATTCACACGCTATAACATGGTGACCTATTGCACGCAAACCGAGGCACATTGGTGACCAACACGATAATCTAAAAGGTGTCCCAAGAAACCCTAACCAACCCACGTGCTCTAACAGAACTCTAACAAACTCTGAGGACCTTCTAGAAGGGAAGATTGGCAGGATAAATAGGAGAGAAAGCTATATATGGAGATCCCCAATTGCAATTGAGGGAGATCGAGATTTGGATCAATTTCTGGATATCAGTTCTTGCAGCAAAAGTCCATTTTTCCTCTTTTAGCTCAACCATGGTTGGCTAATTCCCTTGGACAAGCGAAGAGAGAGGTTAGATCTATAATTGGGTAAGGTTGAGAGTGTTATTGTGGGTTAATTGCTGCACAGACTATAGATCTGAGAGCATTTCATTATAGAGCAAGTTTTATTACAATGTAAATGTTATTTCTATTGATTTAATTAGATTTATAGTTCCTTTGTTTTCATTTGGTGCTCAATCAGATTTATGTAGAGGAGTCTGTTGATCAGCTCACCCACTTAATTAGTAGACCTCTTGGATACCATCTGAGCTACCTAGATCTGATATCCCAGTAGTTTCTTATGTCTGTGACCTAGAAATTATAGTATCTTTAGTGGTTTTAATGCTCTGGTTGAAACCTTTGGTTTGAAGGAATTCTATAGGATGATCTATGACCATTAAAGTGGACAAATCATAGCCTTAAGAGTAGTCCAATCTCTGGTTTCAATTGGATTCTTCTACCATAGACCTTTGGATCGGATGAAGTCCATAGGATGGCCTGTGACCATTAAAGTGGACAAACCATAGCCTTAGGATTAGTTAAATCCTTTGGTTTAGAGTGGAACCTTCTACCCTGCAGCTGTGCTTATAGCCAGCTTAGGGATTTGCGTGCTTTGAAACCCCTGTAACATGATCAGCTCAACCTGATCGCAGTGAGACCAATCTCCAAGCAACTCTTCTCCATTTTCTATTTTTAAACCCTTGCGTTTGCAAGATCTAGATCTCTGGACTCGATCTCAGTAGTTTCCATTTCAAGTATAGTTTAGTTCAAGTGACAACCTTGTTTAACGTCTCTCCTTTTTCTTAGCTTCCTTAGCATTAGTTAGGGTGCCAGATCTCTTATAGATTTGGAGATTTACCATATTTTAAACTCACCTCCCTGTGGACATTCCCTTACTTATTAAAACATACTTCAAAGGACCATGTATCTTGCAGGCCTAGGATATTCTTGATGTGTTGAATCCATCCCCTGTTTTACTATCATCACACAATAAATCAGCACACTGAAATTTCATAACAAGTTTATGGCGCCGCTGCCGGGGAGATGTTTTTAAAATTGGCAGATCTAAGTTTGATTTAGTTTAGACCATAGATCTACAGTAGTTTGTTTGATTTTTCGTTACTAACTTTGTTTGTAGGTTTTTTTGTTTTCTAGTATTCTGTTTGTATTTTACCAGATCTGAAGCTGCTCCAAAAGAGGAGCATTGTGTTGGAGGCTGCTCTTGAGTTTGCATCCCTCTACTCCCCTTCATTTGTCAAATCTATTAATTTTTAGATTTAGTAGTCATTTTTTTTTGTTCCTGTTTGTTGTGTTTTAAGAATTGCTCTGCATTAGATCTTCAGTGGTGTATGTTTGGGAGAAGAACTCTCCAACCTCAGATTGTCCCTTTAAATTAAGAGGTTGAAAGGCTTCTTCGATCTAGACAAACTCCACTCACATCTGTTATAGCTGAATTTCCAAAAATTGGTGAGCAACAACAACCTAGAACTCTCAAAGAATTTAATGCACCAAGGATTTACAATTCCCCCTTCTGCATTTAGTTCCCAGCTGCTCAAGGAAATTATGAAATACAGTCTTCCATAATCCAGATGCTGCTCTCATTCCATGACCCGACCAAAGAGGATCCTTATAAACACATTGATGAATTCTTAGGACTCTGCACCACTTTCAACATCACAGGTCTGGGGGAGGAAGCAACCAGGATGAGACTCTTTCCTTTTTCATTGAAGGATAGAGCCAGGACCTGATTGTCAATGCTTCCACCCAACAGCATTCAGTCCTAGAGTGATCTTCAATGTCAGTTTTTGGCCAAATTCTTTTCCATGTCTCAAACAAGCCAGTTGAGGAAGGGCATCATCTCATTTGCCCAAGATCCAACTGAGGATTTTCACCAGGCTTGGGAGAGATTCAAGGAACTCCTAAAGAAATGCCCCCACCATAAAATCCCTGAATGGAAATTGGTTTAAAATTTTTACCAAGGGATTGATTCAAAAAGCAGAGACATGGTAGATGCTTCTTGTGGTGGCACCTACCTCCATAAAACTGTTGAGGATGCCTGGGAGTAGTTTGATATCATTAGTGAGAACTCCATGCAGAGGGAGACCTTGTCTAGGACCTAGATCCTCTTAGATTGGTGAAAGAAAATACCACCAGAGGGAAGATATTTGAGGTAAATGTGCAAACTTATTTGGAGAGGATAGTGGATAGTCTGACACTGAAATTCGATAAGCTCATGGCAGCAATGCAGTCACCTATGGCTGCTAGGGTGGAGGAGGCATGTGCTATCTGCAAATCCCCTACCCACCCCATTGAAGAATGCCCATCAGCTGTCCAGTTTCCAGATTTTGTTACAGAGCATGTGGCTGCCACTCAGTCATATGGGCAACGGCTTGCTGCTGGGTATCAATGGAGGAACCACCCCAACTTGAGGTGGAGACAAGATGCATACCCAAACCAGCAACAGCAGCCACATCAGCCCATGTCCTACAGAAATGCTCAGCCCTACCACCAGAGTTATGTTCCCCAATCTCATTACCAAAAGCCCATGACCCAGCCTGTTGGCCAGCCTGTGCAGCAACCTGCACCCCCTCCAGCTGTGAGAGCACCTTCTTTCGAGGAACAAGTTCTGGCCTCACTACAGAATTTGGGTCCCTTATCTCAAACAGTGGACTCTCACAGCCAAAGCATCAAAAAGATAGAAGACCATCTTGGTCAGCTGTCTAATGTTTTGACTAAGAGAGAGGAAGGGAGGTTGCCTAGCCAACCACTGGATAACCCAAGGAGACAGTATGTAGTGGGTGAAGTTTCCTCCACCTATGAGGAAGCTAAATCCATTACTACATTAAGAAGTGGAAGGTTGGTTGGTAACAAAGACGGCTGTGAGACTTTGAGAAATTTTGAAAAAGGCACAAAGGTAGTTTTTAAAAGGATACAACAAGGGCCACCTTTGGTGGACATGAAGGAGCAACTAGATAAGAATAAAGTGGATAATGATGATCCTTAAGAAAAGAGACAAATAAAAAAGAAAGCATACCAATTGGCTAAGGCTGCAAATGAGGGAGCAATCCCACATTTGCCATTTCCTAAAGCATTGCAAGCACCTTCCCCTTTCGATAAAGGACAAGGTAAAATAGAGGAAATGATGGAAACTTTTAAGCAAGTAAAGATCAATTTGCCTTTACTTGATGCAATTAAACAAGTTCCAGCCTATGCCAAGTTTCTGAAGGAATTATGTACTCATAATAGACAATCTAGGATACACTTATCCAAGAAGGTCTTTTCTGCAGACTATTGCTACCCCCACAAAACTTCAAGACCTTGGAGTGCCCACTATCCCCTGCATCATTGGGGATCATAAAATTGAGAAAGCCTTATTAGATCTGGGAGCCAATGTGAATTTACTGCCATATACAGTATATGAGAAGCTGGGTTTTGGAAAGTTGAAGCCCACACATGTGGTTTTGCAATTGGCTGACAGATCTGAAAGGAAGCCTATGGGGGTCATTGAAGATGTCCTTGTGGGAGTTGACAAGTTCTTTTACCCAATTGACTTTGTGGTGCTAGACATGGAGCCATGCAAATGTGTTTCTTCCATACCTGTGATTTTAGGCAGGCCCTTTTTGGCCACTGCTAATGCCTGCATATAATGCAGGTCAGGAGTCATGGAAGTTTCCTTTGGCAACATGAAAGTAAAGCTGAATGTGTACAACACAGCTCACCAACCTCCTCTTGATGAGACCTATTTTTCCATTAATGTACTAGAGGAGGCTGTGCATAAAAATCCACATCCGCTGATGCAGGGCAATGTGTGGTTCACAAATACAAAACAACACCCAGGGAATGAACATTTGCTTCATAATAGATCCACGAAAGGTGCCAAGTTTGATGAGCCTAATGAAACTATGGACTTTTCAGACCCTCCAGATTAGCCCCTGAAGTCAGTATGTATCATATATACCTTACTTTGCTTTTGTTCTAGGTGTTTACTTTGTTGTTAATTGATTTATTTTTTTTCTATAATAAAAAAATTGTCATGCTAAATATTAGGCTATCATTTCAATATTACCAACTATCTTGAGATAATGGGAGCTTGGCCATAAGGAAACAAATCAGAGAGCAAAGACAAACAGTGCTCACGAAAATAAGTTGAGAGTGCCTGTAAACGCAAATTTCTTTATTTGATTTTTGGGAGCCTTCAATAGGTCAAGTTCACTTTTTGTTAGGTCACATGGTGATTTCGACAGGATATTTGATGGTTTCGATAAGCACTAAGGCCTGTTGGAAGGATGGTTGATGGTTCCACCTATTGGGATCCTATCGGATCATCCCTTTTGAAGGATTTGTCAACTAAGCTTTCGACAGGATGCATGAACCTATCGAAACCATCCAATGCATCCTATCGAAATCGTATTTCACCCCTTATATACCTGTTGATAGGTCATTTGTGCCTCACTCCCTACCCTCTGCAAAAACCCTAGCTCTCTTCCTCTCTCTTTCACCTCCCTCCTTCTCCACTAAATCCTCGCAAAACCGTCAGCTATTCAGTCTACCATTTCGTACGTGCATTGAGCTTGCACAGAGGAGTGTTGTGCATCTAATTTTGGAGAAATTGGAGCTGTGTATTGCGATGCCTATTGAACCCTAGGAATTTTGGGGTAAGTTGCCTTCCCACCGCCAATCTGTTGTTGTTTTAATTGTTAACCTCTGAATTCCATCACAAGTTGGTGATTGAACAATCCCTGAGAGTAAATGGCTTAGCTTGACGAAACCCTAGAAAACCTACTTCGGAGACCAGCTACTTCTACCCCCAAATCTTCCAAGAAATCGAAGCAAGTTTCCAAATCACCTGTTAAGAGGAAGCTCTCTGAAGAGACACCCAAGAAGGCCCCTAAAGCCAAGAAAGCCAAAGTTTTAGAAATTCAGGAGCCTGTGTTGGAAACACCCTTGGAGAGAATTGCTCCTACAATAGAACTTCCAGCGGGGTTAACTACCCCCAATGAGTTTGTAGAAAATTTGAGTCTTGTCCCTGAGACAGATTTTGATCTGACATATTTTGCCAACAATGGGGAGTGCCAGGGGGCATTAGAATATTTGAAGAAAGAAGGGTTATTGCCCCTGCTTTCACCCTTGAAGGAAATGTGTACCCTAGGTTGGTGAAATTGTGTTACCAGAACCTGACAAAGAAGGTGGTGCCCGGGGTTGAGGATGTACTAGAAATCTTGATTGATGACTGGTAGCTGATTGTCGATTGCAAAGACATTGGGATGGCTTTGGGAGTCCCATATCAATTTGACTCCACCAGAGCTGAGGGAGCACCTATAGGGGCTAGATTTAGGGAAATGGCTAAACAGCTTACGAATGAAATAGTGGGCTCTGGTGAATCCCTGATGAGAAAAGACCTCCATCCTCCCCTAAGACTCACTGATGCCATTTTAAGGGAAAATGTCTGTCACTGGCCACTTGCAAGAGAGAAGGGCCCCATTAGTGGATCCCCTATAGTACTGTTCAAAGGGACAATTTGTGAATGCACCTAAGCTTATTTTTGAAATAATGGTGAACATCAATGACAAGGTGTTGAAGAGACAAGCTTTTGCTAAGGGAGGAGGTCTGCCCTTCTGCAGACTCATCACATGTCTGCTCAAGATTGGAAAGTATGTGATCAAGAGAAATGAGCCAATGGAGAAGTTGACCATCAAAGAGTATGGAAAGCGGGAATGATCCACCAGTCTCACTTTGATTAAGAAGAGTAAGCCAGTTGGAATGGAGGAGGCTGAGAAGGCACCCACTATCGTGGTAGTAGATATTTCGGCTGAGATACCCTCATCCATCCCTCCCCCTACCATACCTGTCCCATTACCCAAACCTCCACCCACGTTGCTTTTTCCTTTTGTATCAGTCCTTCTTCCAACAGACCCCTTTCCACCCACCTCTGAACCAGTTTTACCTTCACCCACCACTCAGGTTTTCTAACCTGAAGTCCTTGAACCTCCCACATTCTCCGAGCTTACCCCTACCATTTCTTCTCCACCCATTACCCAACCCATTTCTGATGTCCCCTCCACAACCCCCTCTGCATACAGAAGGTGTGGACCAGTTCAACACTACCAGGTTCACTGCCCTCATGACTTAAATTGTGAAGGATGTTGCTCATGAGTACACTCCCCTACCTGACTCCCCACGCCCCACTCCCCCTCATTTCAACCATGCACCCTCCTCTCCTTTCCATCCCATTCCAACACCTGTCCCGTCTACCCCCACCATGCCTGACACGCTCACCCAAATTCTCTCACTCCTACAGTCCATTCAATCTCAATTGACCATAAACACTAACAACCAAACCCTCATGAGTGCCTGCCTCCAATCAATTCAATCCACCCTCCAGCTCCTCAACCCCCTCCCACCTCCCCTCTTGACCCATACATTTATCTCCTCCTCATTCACCCATAGGTTCCCCACCCTGAGCTGCTGCCCAGGCTGAGGAGGTAGCAGCCCCATCCCTCCCCACACCTTCATCTGTTCTCCCTTCATCACCATCTATAATTGGTTCTGTAGTAGCTGAATCACCCATCACCTACTCACCTCCTCCCACTCCACCTATTTTCAAAGATGCCTCCACCCAAACTGATCCATGGGAGGATCTGGTTCTCTCCACCCCCTCCTCTTCATCCACTACATCCCTTTCCTTGCCCATTGTCCTTAGATAAAAAATGTACATTCCCCCTTACCTCACCCTGCTGTATGCCATGAGGGACAACCCTTACATCCAAAGCTATGTCCTGAGAGGGATGGCTGCACTCCGAGCTTCCCTTAAAGCCCCTTATGAGGAGAGGATTGCCAACATTGAATTGGAGCACAGAATCAAGCTCCGAGATATCTCTCAAGGGTGGTCTGAAATCCTGACTCGTTATGAGTCTATAAAATAGTTGGCTGCTGCTGAGAGTCTAATTGCCAAATATGAGAAGAAGAATTCTGAGCTTCTCAAGAAGAAAGTAGCCAATGCTCAAGAGATACTCAAGGCCACCAAGGAACTCTCTGATGCCAACCTGCTCTATGCCGCAAAATAAATTGACATATTGGAGAAAAAGGTTGCTTCCTTTACCTCTCAACCCTTTCAACCTACCCCTCTAGCCACTGTACCTCCTACTAAGCCTCCCTCCACTCAATCTTGTCCCCCTTCTACAACTCGACCTCCTCCTACTGTTAAGTGGTGAAAAATATCACTTTTCACCCTTTAACCTGACCATTAATAGACCTGTGAGCACACTAATAAGCCTTTGTCGTGTGCATTTTGTAGACAATAATAAAACATGACACTAATGTAGAAAACCACTCAAGAATGCCCAAAAAGGGGCCATTCTCAACACAGGATAAACCTAGCAATAACACACCAAAGGGTAGCACATCAGTGAACCCTTGGAGCGCGCAGCTAGAGCAGGGCAAGGCCAAGGAAGTGAAAACTGGCCGAAAACATCCTATCGAGAGGTCACCTGAAGACTTCGATAGGAGCTGAAAGTAAAGAAAAGAGGAATTTGTGCAGCTGAAAAGGTTTCAATAGGATCTGAAGGCAGAAGAAGGATGGATTCGTGTGGATTGAAGAGTTCGATAGGTTCCAAGAACCTATCTAGTAGCTAAAAGAAAGGAAGAAACCATCTCATCAAAAAGCTACCTGAGGTGTAAAGGGAACCTATCGAATGGTTTCCTAAACCTATCGAGATGGAGACACTGGAACAGAACCTACCGATGGGTGCTTGAGCGTTTCGATAGGAGTGAGAGCAACCCTATCGAAACGATGGCATGCAGAGCGGAACCTATCGAAATGGATCTCTAACCTGTCAAAAAGCTTCCCCATCCTGTCGAATGCTCCAGGACAAGGGCTGAGAATGCTAAAGCTTTAAGAGAAGGCTCATCCTATCGGAACCTATCGAAGAGATCTGAGAACCTAGCAAAATGATGAAAGAGCTCCATTTAAACCTGTCGAAAGCTTCCTGAACCTGTCGAAATCGTGTGCAGAACTTCTCATAAATTCAGCAATGCACACGTTGTGACTTGGTGACCTCCTGCACGCAACCCAAGGCACTTAGTGATCGGCACGACAGTTCCAGAAGATGCCCTAGGAAACCCTAATCGACCCACGTGCTCTAACAGAACCCTAGCAAACCCTGAGGACCTTTTAGAAGGGATTTTTGGCGAGAAAAAAAGAGGAGAAAGTTATATATAGAGGTCCCCAATTGCAATTGGGGGAGATAGAGATCTAAGCCAAATTCTAGAGATTAGAGCTTGCAGAGAAATTCTATTTTCCCTCCTTTATCCCAACAATGGTTGGCTAATTCCCTTGGAATAGCGAGGAGAGAGGTTAGATCTGTAATTGGGTAAGGTTAAGAGTGTTATTGTAGGTTCCCTGTTGCACATACTACAGATCTTAGAGCATTTCACTTATAGAGTTATTTTGATTACAATGTAAATGTTGCTATTAATGTTTTAATTAGATCTAAAGTTCCTTTGGTTTCATTTGGCGATCGATCAGATTTGTGTAGAGGAGTTTGTAGATCATCTCACCCACTTAACTGCCTCTTAGATACCATCTGATCTCCCTGAATTTGATACTCCTGTAATTCCCTGAGTCTGTGACCTTGGAATTGCAGCATTTGTAGTAGTTCTAATTGTTCTAATTGATGCTTTAGCTTTAGAGGAGATCCCAAGGATGGTCTATGACCATTAAAGTGGACAGATCATAACCTTAAGATTAGTCCAAGCTCAGGCTCCAATTGGATTCGTCTGCTGTAAATCCATGGATCAGATAAAGTCTATAGGATGGTCTGTGACCATTCAAGTGGACAAACCATAGCCTTAAGACCAGGTGGATCCTGCGATTTGGAGTGGAGCCTTCTACCTTGTAGCTGTGCTTATAGCCAGTTGAGGGAATTGTGTGCCCTGAATCTCTGTGGCATCATTAATCGAACCTGATTTCTGTGAGACCAATCTCCAAGCTACTCTTCTCCATTTTCTGCTTTTTACCCTTTTCCCCTACAAGATCTAAGTTCCCAACCTCGATCGAAGTTAGTCCGTGTTTAATTTTAACTTATTCTAAGTGACAATCCACTTTAAACCTCTCCCCTGTCTTTTATCTAACTTAGCATTAGTTAGGGTGCCAGATCTCCTACAGATCTGGAGATTTATCATATTTCTAAACCAACCTCCCTGTGGAGATTCCCTTACTCACCATCTTTGTAAAACTTGCTACAACAGACCCTGATTACTTATAGGTCTGTGTGAGTGTGTTCTACCTAGTTTTATTAGTGATTTTAGACCCTCTTTGTAGGGAAGGCAAACACCCCAACAACATTTTGGCGCCGCTGCCGAGGAGGTGTGTTTAGAAATTGGTAGATCTAAGTTTTATAGTTGTTGGTTTAATTTTACTAAGTGCATTTGTAAGTTTTATTGTTTTTCAATATTTTATGTGCATTTCATCAGATCTGAGGCTGCCAGTGAGAGGAGAACTGTGCTGGAGGCTGCTCTGTAGTTTGCATCGCTCTACTCCCCTTTTATTTTTCAGATCTATTGATTTTTCTTAGAGTAGTTAGAGAGTTTGGTTTATTCTACTTGTGCTGAGGATCTGTGCTGCATTCAGAATTGGAGTGTTGTATGTTTGGTAGGAGAACTCTCCAACCTCAGATTATTTCACTAAATCCAGAGGTTGAAAGACTTCTCAGATCCAGACCAACTACACCCACATCTGTTGCAATTGACTGTATAGAAATGGGTGAGCAACAACAGCCTAGAACTCTGAAGGAATTTAATGCACCAGGGGTTTACAATTCTCCCTTTTGCATTCAATTCCCAATTGCTCAAGGTAACTTTGAGATAAAATTGTTCATAATTCAAAATCTGCCCTCATTTCATGGCCTAACTAAAGAAGACCCCTATAAGCACATTGATGAGTTCTTGGGACTGTGCACTACATTTAATATCACAGGTTTGGGGGTGGAGGCCACCATGATGAGACTCTTTCCTTTTTCATTAAAGGACAGAGCCAGGACCTGGTTGTCCATGCTTCCACCCAACAACATTCAGTCCAAGAATGACCTCCAATATCAATTTCTAGCCAAGTTCTTCCCTATGTCAAAAACCAGCCACTTGAGGAAGGGTATCATCTCTTTTACCCAAGATCCAACTGAAGATTTTCATCAATCCTGGGAGAGATTTAAGGAAGTCCTAAAGAAATGCCCCCACCATCAAATCCCTGAATGGCAATTGGTTCAAAGCTTTTATCAAGGAATTGATTCTAAAAGCAGAGACATCATAGATGCTTCCTGTGGTGGCACCTAGCTCCATAAAACTGCTGAGGAGGCATGGGAGCTCTTTGATATTATTAGTGAGAACTCTATGCAAAGGGAAACCTTGGCTAGAGATCTAGAGCCTCTTAGGTTGGTGAAAGAGAATACCTCAAGAGGGAAGATATATGAAGTAAGTGTGCCAAGTGATTTGGAAAGGAAAGTGGACAACCTAGCCCTGAAATTGGATAGGCTGATGAGAGCAATGCAATCACCTGTGGCTGCTAGGGTGGAGGAGGCATGTGCCATATGCCAGTCCCCTGCTCACCCCCTTGAAGAATGCCCATCAGCTGACCAGTTTCCTGATTTTATAATAGAGCATGCGGTGCACTTTTATTCGATCTTATAAGGAACCACCCCAATTTGAGGTGGAGACAAGATGCATACCCCAGCCAGCAGCCCATGCCCTACAGAAATGCTCAGCCCTATCAAGAAGGTTATTTCCCAAGGCCTCAGTATCAGCAACCCATGGCCCAACCTGTAGCTCCTCCTGTGCAGCAATCTGCACCTTCTATAGCTATGAGAGCACCTTCTTTCGAGGAACAAGCTCTGACCTCTTTACAAAATTTTGGTCCCTTAACTCAAAATGTGCACTTTCACAGCCAAAGCATCAAAAAGATAGAAGACCATCTTGGTCAGTTGTCTAATGCATTGACTAAGAGAGAGGAAGGGAGGCTGCCTAGCCAACAACTGGATAACCCAAAGAGACAATATATAGTAGGTGAAGTTTTCTCCGCCTATGAGGAAGCTAAATCTGTTACAACATTGAGAAGTGGTAGGCTAGTGGACAACCAAGTGGACTGTGAGCTTGTGAGGAACTTGGAGAGAGAAAATGAAGAATTCATACAAGAACGCAACAAAGGCTACCAGTGGTGGACTTGAAGGAGCAACCAACTGTGAATAAAGAGGATAATAAGGATCCTCAAGAAAAAAAAAATCAAAAAGAAAGAGGCCCCATTGTCTAAGGCTGCAAGTGAGGGAGCAATCCCACATTTGCCATTTCCTAAGGCAGTACAAGCACCTTCCCCTTTTGATAAAGGGCAAGGAAAAATTGAAGAAATGATGGAGACTTTAAAGCAAGTAAAGATCAATTTGCCCTTACTTGATGCCATTAAACAAGTCTCAGCCTATGCCATGTTTTTAAAAGACTTGTTCACCCATAAAAGACAGTCTAGGATACACCTATCCAAGAAGGTCTTTGCAGCAAAAAAAGTTAAGCAAGTCCTGTCTATTACAACTCTCCCCAAACTCCAAGACCCTGGCCTCCCCACTATCCCTAGCATCATTGGGGATCATACCATTGACAAAGCCTTATTAGATTTGGGAGCCACTGTAAATTTACTTTCATATTCAATATATGAGAAGCTAGGCTTAGGTAAATTAAAGCCCACATATGTGGTCCTCCAGATTGTTGATAAATCTGAAAGGAAACCTGTGGGAATAATCGAAGATGTTTTGGTTGGAGTTGATAAATTCTTCTACCCTGCTGACTTTTTGGTGCTGGATATGGAACCAGGTAGGAGTGTCACTTCCATACCTGTGATTCTAGGAAGGCCCTTTTTGGCCACAACTAATGCTTGTATTCAATGCATGTCTGGAATCATGGAAGTGTCATTTGGAAATATGAAGGTCAAATTGAATGTGTAAAACGCAGCAAATCGACCTCATCCTGATGAGGACTGTTCTTTTCTTGATGTGATAGATGAGGTTGTCAAGGAAAATGTGAATATGTTGCTGCATGATAAGGAATGGTTTCATGAGTTAGCTGAAGTATGGAAGGAAATAGAGGTAGAGAAGGTTCCCACCTCTGAGATCAGGCATGTGAAACTTGTCTCTTCTGGAGCAGCACTAGCACAGCACCATCCATGGAGGCCTACTTTGTTACCTCTCCCACCCCCCTCTAAGGCACCCCTATTTCCCTCCCTCATCAGTTCCCCAGAGGTGGAGTTAAAGCAACTCCCAAAATCTTTGAAATATGCCTTTTTAGGAGACAACACAAAATTGCCTATGATAATCTCTTCTTCCCTCACCCCTGAGCAGGAAAGAGAACTACTTTGTTTACTAAAAAGACATAAGAAGGCAATAGGATGGACCATTACAGACCTTGGGGGAATCAACCCTGTTGTGTGCATACATAAAATTCATCTTGAGGAAGGCTCCAAACCTTCCAGAGAGATGCAGCGAAAACTCAACCAACACATGCAGGAAGTCGTGATGAAGGAGGTAGTTAAACTCTTAGATGCTAGGATAATTTACCCCATCTTGGATTCACAATGGGTAGCACCTACCCAGGTAGTACCCAAGAAATTTGGCATTACAGTTGTTGTAGCAGATTCAGGTGAGCTGATTCCAACCAGATAGACCACTGGTTGGAGGGTATGCATAGATTACCGAAAACTCAATGAAAAAACTAGTAAGGATCACTTCCCATTACCCTTCATAGACCAAATCTTGCAGAAGCTGGCAGACAAAGCCTATTACTATTTTCTTGATGGATATTCAGGGTATAATCAGATCCCTGTATACCCCTAGGACCAAGAAAAAACTACATTCACTGACCCATTTGGAGCCTTTGCATACAGAAGGATTCCATTTGGGTTGTGTAATGCACCTACCACGTTCCAAAGATGCATGTATGCTATCTTCTCTAACATGATTGATATGTTTTTGGTGATCTTTATGGATGATTTCTCTATTTATGGAGATGATTTTAGCCAATGCCTACACCATCTTAGCTCTGCGCTGCAAAGGTGTGAGGAGACCAACCTAGTTCAGAGTTGGGAGAAGAGTCACTTCATGGTGACTCAAGGCACTGTTCTAGGATGTCTCTCACAAAGGAATTGAGGCTGATCAAGCTAAGATTGATTTAATTGCTCATTTGCCTCCCCCCCAAAACTGTCAAACAATTTAGGCCATTTCTAGGCCATGCTGGGTTTTATAGGAGGTTCATCAAGGACTTCAACAAAATCTCCAAACCCCTTTATCACCTGTTGTGCCAGGATGTTCCTTTTGATTTTAATGATTAATGTCGACCGGCTTTTGAACTGTTAAAGTCTTGTTTGACCATAGCTCCCATCTTGCAAGCCCCTGATTTCTCTCTGCCATTTGGGCTGATGTGTGATGCATCAGACTTTGCCATTGGAACAGTTTTGGGTCAAAGAAAAGACAAGGCACCTTCTGTAGTAGCATATGCTAGTAAATCAATGGTTGATGCTTAATTGAATTATACTACAACTGAGAAGGAGCTATTGGCTATTGTCTTTGCTTTAGAAAAATTCAGGTTTTATGTGCTGGATAAAAAATTATTATGTTCACTGACCACTCAGCTTTGAAATACCTCTTGTCCAAAAAGGAAGCCAAAGCAAGACTAATCAAATGGATTTTTCTATTGCAGGAATTCAATTTAGAGATTAAAGACAAAAAAGGAGTTGAGAACGTGGTGGCTGACCATTTGTCAAGGATCCCAGCAGCTGAATCAGAAAGCTTGCCCATTAATGACTCCTTCCCAGATGAGCAGCTTTTTACTGTTCAGATAAGTATGCCCTGGTTTGCCAATGTTGTCAATTACCTTGCTGTGGGTAAATGTTGGGGTGTTTGCCTTCCCTCAAATGGAGGTCTAAAATCACTAATAAAACTAGGCAGAACACACTCGCACAGACCTGTAAGTAATCAGGGTCTGTTGTAGCATGTTTTAAAAAGATGGTGAGTAAGGGAATGTCCACAGGGAGGTTGGTTTAGAAATGTGATAAATCTCTAAATCTGTAAGAGATTTGACACCCTAACTAATGCTACGTTAGCTAAAAGACAGGGGAGAGGTTAAAAATGGATTGTCGCTTAAGCTAAGCTAAAATTAAATATAGACTAACTTGGATCGAGTTTGGGAACTTAGATCATGCAGGGGGAAAGAGTAAAAAGTAGAAAATGGAGAAGAGTAGCTTAGAGATTGGTCTTCACTGAAATCAGATTCAATTAATCATGCTACAGTGGTACAGAGCACACAATTCCCTCAACTAGCTATAAGCACAGCTGCAGGGTAGAAGGCTCCACTCAAAATCGCAGGATCCACCTGGTCTTAAGGCTATGATCTGTCCACTTTAATGGTCACAGACCATCCTATAGACTTTATCTAATCCATGGATTTGTAGCAGACGAATCCAATTTGAGCCTGAGCTTGGACTAATCTTAAGGTTATGATATGTCCACTTTAATGGTCACAGACCATCGATCACCAAATGAAACCAAAGGAACTTTAGATCTAATTAAAACATTAAAAACAACATTTACATTACAATTAAAATCACTCTATAATGGAAATACTCCCAGATCTGTAGTCTGTGCAGTTGGGAACCCACAATAGCAATCTTAACCTTACCCAATTATAGATCTAACCTCTCTCCTCAATACTCCAAGGGAATTAGCCAACCATTGTTGGGCTAAAGGAGGGAAAATATAATTTCTCTGTAAGCTCTAATCTCCAAAATTTGGCTCAGATCTCCATCACCCCCCAAATGCAATTGGGGGTCTCTATATATAGCTTTCTCCTCTATTTTCCCACCAAAAATCTCTTTTAGAAGGTCCTCAGAGTTTATTAGGGTTCTGTTAGAGCATGTGGGTCAGTTAGGATTTCCTAGGGCATCTTTTGGAACCATCGTACCGATCACCAAGTGCTTCAAGTTGCGTGCAACAGGTCACCAAGTCACAGCGTGTGCACAGCTAAATTTTTGAGAAGTTCTGCACATGATTTCAACAGGTTCAAATGGAGATTTTTGGTCCTTTCGCTAGGTTCTCAGATCTCTTCGATAAGTTCCGATAGGATGAGTCTTCTCTTTGGGTATCAACATTCTCAGCCCTTGGCCTGGAGCATTCGACAGGTTCGGGAAGCTTTTCGACAAGTTAGAGCACCATTTCGATAGGTTCCGCTCTGCATGTCATCATTTCGATATGGTTGCTCTCACTCCTATCGAAAGGCTCAAGCATCCTTCGATAGGTTTTGTTCCAGTGTCTTCATCTCAATAGGTTCAGGAAACCATTTGATAGGTTCCCTTTACCCCTCAGGCGTGTTTTCAAGAGGAAACCATTCGATAGGTTCCCTTTACCCCTCAATCCACACGAATCCATCCTTCTTCTGCCTTCGGATCCTATCAAAACCTTCTCAACTGCACAAATTCCTTCTTTCTTTACTTTTAGCTCCTATCAAAGTCTTTAGGTGACCACTCGATAGGATGTTTTCTGCCTATTTTCACTTCCTTTGCCTTGCCCTGCTGTAGCCACGCACTCTAAGGGTCCAGTGATGTGCTACCCTCTAGTGTGCTGTTGTTGGGTTTGTCCTATTCTGAGAGATGGCCCCTTTTTCGGCATTCTTGAGTGATTTTCTGCATTAATGTCATCTTTTATTGCTATCTACAAAATACACTCGACAGAGGCTTATTAGTGTGCTCACAGACATCAATGGTCAGGTTAAAGTGGCATTTTTCACCACTTTACACACCCCCAAACCTAAGCTTTGCTAGTCCCTGAGCAAAGGATAATTAATAGGAAATAAAAAAATGCCACTTTCGTAGGGAGCACGGATGCATTTAGCATATGTAGCAAGCCTTTTAAACCCCTAGGTAGATCCCTAGTGGAGGAGTGAAGTCTCCTGAGGGTTTTCAGTAAAGGTACCCACAAACTTCTTCAATAAGGTTAGTTAATCGTAGTGCAACCTGCTAAAGAGAGTTTCAGTAAAATAGAATAAATTCACATAGAGGAGTTTCAATAAGAAAGAAAATCAGTTCCAAACTTGAAAGTCCGCTGCGATCCTTCACCATCACTCAACTCATGTCAAGGCATTGCTCCAAAGAATTAAGGCATGACTCACCTTTCACTTGAGAATTCTATTTTGATACTACCCCCACCAAATTGGGATTTCAGACCCAAGTCTCCCCAGGGTTGTTCACTCACAACAAGAATAGAATGAAGGGTGTAGAATTACACACAGCTTAAGAGCAGTTACAACCCTCAAATAGGATTGTAAGCATGAGCATAGGCATTGCTCTATTTGCTGAAAGTTTTCTAGCTCTTCACAAGATAGATTAAACAAATCTTTATCTCCACATGATAACTCAATTCATTTCAGATCAGTAAGGTCTTTTTATTGGGTTGTAATGTGGCTTAGGGATGAGGTTTGTAAAAGAAAGAAAAGGGTAAAAGGGATTCAAATTGAGAAATCAGTAAAGTTAAAGAGGTGATTTGTAGCTCAACATTCCTCATTTCAGCACATCTTCATTTTCATTTTGAATTTTCAGACTTGAAGTGATAAGCTTCATCAGCTTCTTATCTTCTTGTAGATTTTCAAATGAAGTGACTTCTCTTTCTCATCCTTTTGTTATGTTTTTTTTTTTTCTTGTTTTTTTTTTTTTTTTTTATGGATCAGAATGCCACAACTATACATCACACTAGCCTTCAGATATTCTTCTTCGTTTTGCTAGACATCGAACCTTGCACTTCTAACCTCACTTCTCCTCTTATTTTCTGAGTTCTCAGGATGAGGGTGAACTGAAATAGCTTAAAAGGTTTTGGGTTCAAAATTTTGGGTTTTCCTCAAAGAAAAATTGTGATTTTAAAATCCAACTGGTGTGTATCCAGGGCAGTTCATAGGTGGGGCATTTTAGGCTCAAACAGTCCAAGGGATGGCCTTACTTCATGTCTTCAATGTCATGAATGTTGTCAAGCTGTTTCAATTCGGGTTTGCCTATCTTCTAGTGATCGAAACTAGGTTCAATCAGTCCTTAGAGCAGAAAAATTGCCAAGACACTCTTTAAAGAAATTATAAGCTTTTCAGGCCCAAGTCTCACTGGGTATGGCCTTCCATCAAATTTTCAGGGGTGTATCTTCACATTCTTCTCTCATTTCAAGTTTACTACACATCAAAATTATTTTTCACAAATTGTTGACATTTGCCTCATGATGTCTGTCGGACTACAGCTTATTTCAGTTTCAAACAGTGTTTTAATTTCCTCTTTTTACAAAAATTCAAGAGAGAATTTCCTCTAATTAATTCCAAACACTCCTTTTTAACCTAGATACACTGAAATTAACAAATTTATTGGCATACATGCCATACCCGCAAACCTAAACTAAATAGTGTCGTCACTGTTTTACACTAAGAAATTAGGAGAGAGGCATGGGGGAAAATAGATACAGAAAAAAATAAAACTACATGAAGACAAAATTATATTAAAATGCCAAATATATACATGAGACAAGTGAGGAAGAAACTAAAACAACAAACTACCATAGCTATTTACAGGCATCATCTAGCCAATCATAGAGGTCAGCCAGGTTTTTTTCAGCTCATGCTTAGATAAAGGAGCTTTTCCTTTAGATATAGCTTTTAGCTGCGGCTTCTTTGCTGCCTCCTCAAACTGGGCAGCGAGTTGTTTTCCTTTGGGATTAATAGCAGCAACAGAATCTGAATCTGAATCAGAAGGAAAAAGGGTAGTGGGGTCCAATCCGAGAGCCGCAGCAGCCTTCCTTCTTTCCTCCCTTGACAGTAAGGTGAAGGAGGCATCAATTGTTAGGTTGGGGGCTGGGTGGGAGGGGCATCTTTAGATTGGGTAGCAAGCTTCTTTCCTTTCTTGACAGAAGCAGTAGAGGGAGCAGATCTTTTGGCAGTAACTTTCTTCTTAGGGGAGCCCTTGTTGGTTTTGGAGGGGTAGGTTGAGTAGGGAGAGGCTGCTGGGCTGGAGGAGGGTGCACATCCACAGGGGGGGTGGGAGGAGGTTGAATTGTAGAAGGGGGACAGGTTTGAGTGGAAGGAGGTGCGGTGGCGAGAGGGGTAGGTTGAAATGGCTGAGAGGTAAGGGAAGCAACCTTTTTCTCCAATATGTCAATTTTTTTTGCGGCATAGAGTAGGTTGGCAGCAGAGAGTTCCTTGGTGGCCTTGAGTATCTCCTGAGCATTCGCTATATTTTTCTTAAGAAGCTCAAAATTCTTCTTCTCATATTTGGCAATGAGACTCTCAGCAGCTGGCAACTATTTTGCGGACTCATAACGAGTCAGGATTTTAGACCACCCTTGAGAGATATCTCGGAGCTTAATTCTGTGCTCCAATTCTATGTTGGCAATCCTCCCCACATAAGGGGCTGCAATGGAAGCACGGGGTGCAGCCATACCTCTCAGGATATCCCTGTGGATGTAAGGGTTGTCCCTCATGGCATACAACAGGGTGGGGTAAGGGTGGATTGAATTGATTGGAGGCATGAGCTCATGAGGGTCTGGTTGTCGGTGTTCATGGTTAATTGGGATTGAATGGATTGGAGGAGGGATAGAATATGAGTGAGGGTGTCAGGCATGGTGGGGGTAGAAGGGGCAGGGGTTTGGACATGATGGAAGGGAGAAGAGGGTGCATGGTTAAAATGAGGAGGAGTGGGGCATGGGGAATTAGGAAGTGGAGTGTACGCATGAGCCACATCCTCCACAATTGAGGTCATGAAGGCCGTGAACCCAGTAGTGGTGAACAGGTCCATGCCCTGTGGATGCAAAGGGGTTTGTGATGGGGGGAAATTAGAAATGGGTTGGGTAATGGATGGAGAAAAAATGGTAGGGGTAAGCTCGAAGAATGTGGGAGGTTCAAGGATGTCGGGTTGGAAAACCTGGGATGAGGGTGAAGGTAAAACAGGTTCAAAGGTGGGTGGAGAGAGGTCTGTTGGAAGAGAGACTGATACAAATGGAAAAAGCAAAGTGGGTGGAGTTGTGGGTAATGGGACAGGTATGGTAGGTGGAGGGGTGGATGAGAATATCTCTGCAGGAGTCTCTGTTGCCACGGTAGTGGGTGCCTTCTCAGCCTCCTCCCTCCCAATTAGATGACTCTTCTTAATCAAGGTGAGGCTGGTTGACCATTCCCGCTTTCCATACAATTTGATGGTCAACTTCTCCATTGGCTCATTTCGCTTGATCACATACCTTCCAGTTTTGAGTAGACATGTGATGAGTCTGCAGAAAGGCAGACCTCCTCCCTTAGCAAAAGCTTGTCTCTTCAGCATCTTCTCATCGATGTCCACCATTATTTCAAAAATCAGCTTAGGTGCATTCACAAATTGCCTCTTTGAACAGAAGTATAAGGCGTCCACTAATGGGACTCCTCTCTTGCAAATGGCTAGAGACAGAGACATTTTTCCTCAAAATGGTATCAATGAGTCTTAGGGTAGGATGGAGGTCTCTTCTCATCAAGGATTCACCAAAGAACACTATTCCATTAGTAAGTTGTTTAGCCATTTCCCTAAATGTAGCCCCTGTGGGTGCTCCCTCAGCTCTGGTGGAGTCAAATTGATGTGGGACTCCCAAAGTCATCCCAATGTCTCTGTAATCGACAGTCAACTACCAGTCATCAATCAAGATTTCTAGTATATCCTCGGCCCCAGGCACCACCTTCTTTGTGAGGTTCAGGTACCATAATTTCACCAAGCTGGGGTAGACATTTTCCTTCAAGGGTAAAAGCAGGGGCAACAGACCTTCTTTCTTCAAATATTCCAATGTCTCTTGGCACTCCCCAATGTTGGCAAAATAAGCCAGATCAAACTCTGTCTTAGGGACAAGACTCAATTTTTCTACAAACTTGTTGGGGGTAGTTAACCCAGCTGGCAGCTCTACTGGAGGAGTAGCTCTCGCTAAGGGTTCTTCCACCACAGGCTCTTGAATCTCAACAACTTTGGCTTTCATAGCTTTAGGAGCCTTTTTGGGTGTCATCTCAGTGAGCTTCCTCTTGACAGGTGGTTTATTAGCTAGCTTCAACTTCTTGGAGGATTTGGGGGTGAAAGTAGTTGTTCTCTGGCGTATGTTTGCTAGAGTTTCCTCCGGCTCATCCATTTTACTCTCAGAAATTAATCACTCACCAACTAGGAGTGGAGCTTGAAGGTTAAAAATTAGAGAAATGATAGATTGATGGTGGGAAGGCAACTGACCTCGAAATAGCTAGGGTTTAACAGAAATCACAATGCACAGCTTCAATTTTTCCAAAGTCGGGCAAAATGCTCCTCTATGCAATCTGAATGCACTGACAAAATGGCAAACTGAACAGCTAAAGGTTCTGCAACGATTTAGTGGAGAAAGAGGGAGGCAAAAGAGAGAGGAAAAGAGCTAGGGTTTTGCAGAAGGTATGGAACGAGGCACAAATGACCTATTGATAGATATATAAGGGGTGAAATACGATTCCGATAGGATGAACTGGATGGTTTCGATAGGTTCATGCGTCCTGTCAAAAACATAGCAGACAACTTTTAAAGGGGAGGATTCGATAGGATCCCGATAGGTGGAACTATCTTTCCGATAAGTTTAAACGACAGATGAGTCATCATTTCGATAGGTTCCCGATTGGTATCCAGAACCTATCGAAATCTCTGTTTTACCCTTTTTAATCGATCGAGAAGTTAGTTTCACCTGTCAAGAAGTTCAGTGCTTATCAAAACCATCCAACAGCTTATCGAAATCACCATGTGACGTAACGAATGGTCAACTTGACCTGTCAAAAACTCCTAAAAACCAAATAAGGCTGCATTTTTGGGCACTCGCAGTCTCAGTTCTCAGCAGGCTCTTTTGTTGTGGTGCCCAATGATTTGATTCTCTTGTGGACAGCTCCCATTACCTCAGGACAACTAGTAATATTGAAATGACGGCCTAGTACTAAGCATGGCAGTTTTGTTTCTCTTTTTTTTTTTCTTTTATTATTGCAGGAAAAAAAAATCTATTAACAACTAAGTAAACACCTAAAAAAAAAAAACAAAGTATGGAACATATAATACATACTGACTTCAGGGGCTAATCAGGAGGGTCTGGAAGGTCCATAGTCTCCTCAGGCTCATCAAACTTGGCACCTTTTGTGGATCTTTTCCTCAGCCAGTGTCCATTCCCTGGGTGCAGTTTTCCATCTGTGAACCAAGCATTGTCCTGCAACAGCCAATATGTATTTTCATGAATCACTTTCTTTTGGGCATTAATGGAAAAGCAAGCCTCTTCAGGAGAGGATTGATAGCTAGTGCTATACACATTCAGCCTAACCTTCATGTTCCCAAATGACACTTCCATTATTCCATACCTGCATTGTATGTGAGCATTGGCAGTGGCCAAAAAGGGCCTACCTAGAATCACAGGTATGGAAGAAGCACATTTGCTTTGTTCCATGTCCAATACCAAAAAGTTAGCAAGAGAGAAGAATTTGTCAACTCCAACCAAAACATCCTCAATTATCCCCATAGGTTTCCTTTTAGATTTGTCAGCCTGCTGTAAGACCACATGTGTGGTCATTAATTCTCCCAAGCCCAGCTTCTCATATAGTGAATATGGAAGCAAATATACACTGGCTCCCATATCTAATAAGGCTTTGTCAATGATGTGATCCCCAATGATGCAGGGGATAGTGGGGGTTCCAGGATCTTGAAATTTGGTTGGGGTTGCAATCGACAAAATTTGTTTCACTTTCTCTGCTGAAAAGACTTTCTTGGATAGGTGTATCCTGGATTGTCTTTTATGGGTGCATAGTTCTTTCAAAAACTTGACATAGGCTGGGACTTGTTTAATGGCATTAGGTAAGGGCAAATTGATCTTTACTTGCCTGAAAGTCTCCATCATTTCCTCAATTTTTCCTTGTCTTTTATCAAAAGGGGAGGGTGCTTGTAGTGCCTTAGGAAATGGCAAATGTGGTATTGCTCTCTCACTTGCAGCCTTAGCCAATGGGGCCTCTTTCTTTTTGATTTTTTTCTTTTCTTGAGGATCCTCATCATCCTCTTTATTCACAGTTGGTTTCTCCTTCAAGTGCACCACTGGTGGCCTTTGTTGTGTTCTGGTAGAAATCACTTCATTTTTCTTCCTCCAAGTTCCTCACAGGCTCATAGCCCACTTGGTTGTCCACTAGCTTACCACTTCTCAAAGTTGTAACAGATTTGGCTTCCTCATAGGTGGAGGAAACTTCACCCACTACAAACTGCCTTCGTGGGTTGTCCGATGGTTGGATAGGCAACCTTCCTCCCTCTCTCCTAGTCAGAGCATCAGACAGCTTACCAAGTTGGTCCTCTATCTTTTTGATGCTCTGGTTGTGAGAGTGCGTAGTATGGGTTAAGGAGTTCAAATTTTGTAGTAAAGACCGAACTTGTTCCTCAAAGGAAGATGCTCTCACAGTTGGAGGTGGTGCAGCTTGCCGCACAGGAGGGGCTACAGGTTAGGCCATGGGTTGCTGATACAAAGGCCTTGGGGCATAACCTTCTCGATAGGGCTGAACAATTGTGTAGGGCATGGGCTGTTGGGGCTGCTGTTGCTGACAGGGGTATGCATCTTGTCTCCACCTCAGATTGGGGTGGTTCCTCCATTGATACCCAGTAGCAGGTTGCTGCCCATAAGACTGAGCTGCAACCACATCCTCTGTTATAAAATCAGGAAACTTGTCAGCAAATGGGCATTCTTCAGGTGAGTAGGGGACTGGCATATGGCACATGCCTCCTCCACCCTAGTAGCCACAGGTGACTGCATTGCTCACATCAGCCTATCAAATTTTAGGGCTAAACTGTCCACATTCCTTTCCAAATCACTTGGCACACTCACTTCATATATCTTCCCTCTTGAAGTATTCTCCTTCAACAACCTAGGAGGCTCTAGATCCCTTGCTAAGGTTTCCCTTTGCATAGAGTTTTCACTAATAATAACAAAGAGCTCCCATGCCTCCTAAACAGTTTTATGGAGATAGGTGCCACCACAGGAAGCATCTATCATATCTCTGCTTTTAAAATCAATTCCCTGATAAAAGCTTTGATCCAATTGCCATTCAAGGATTTGATGGTAGGGGCATTTCTTTAGGAGTTCCTTAAATCTCTCCTACGATTGATGAAAATCTTCAGTTGGATCTTGGGTAAAAGAGATGATACCCTTCCTTAACTAGCTAGTTTTTGACATAGGGAAGAACTTGGCCAGAAATTGACATTGGAGATCACTCCAGGACTGAATGCTGTTGGGTGGAAGGATGGACAACCAGGTCTTGGCTCTGTCCTTTAATGAAAAAGGAAAGAGTCTCATCCTAGTGGCCTCCTCCCCCAAACCTGTGATATTAAATGTAGTGTACAGTCCCAAGAACTCATCAATGTGCTTGTAGGGATCTTCTTTAGTCAGGCTATGAAATGAGGGCAGCATTAGAATTATGGATGATTTTATCTCATAGTTTCCCTGAGCAGCTAGGAATTGAATGCGGAAAGGGGAATTGTAAACTGCTGGTGCATTAAATTCCTTAAGAGTTCTAGGCTGTTGTTGCTCACCCATTTCTACAGAGTCAATTGCAACAGATGTGGGTGTAGTTGGTCTAGATCTGAGAAGTCTTTCAACCTCTGGATTTAGTGGAATAATCTGAGATTGGAGAGTTCTCCTACCAAACATACAACACTCAAAATCTGAATGCAGAACAGATCCTCAACACAACAAGTAGAATCAACCAAATTTTCTAACTACTCTAACAAAAATATCAACAGATCTTAAAAATAACAGAGGAGTAGAGGGATGCAAACTACAGAGTAGTCTTCAACACAATTCTCCTCTCACTGGCAGCCTTAGATCTGATGAAATGCACACAAAATACTAAAAAATAAAAAAACTTACAAATGCAGTTAGTAAAATCAAACAAAAAACTACAGATCTATGATGAAAACTTAGATCTACAAATTTCTAAACACACCTCCCAGACAGCGGCGCCCAAAATTTGTTGGGGTATTTCCCTTCCCTCAAATGGGGGTCTAAACTCACTAATAAAACTAGGAAGAACACACTCCCACAGACCTGCAAGTAATCAGGGTCGGTTGTAGAAAGTTTTACAAAGATGGTGAGTAAGGGAATGTCCATAGGGAGGTTAGTTTAGAAATATGATAAATCTCTAGATCCATAAGAAATCTGGCACCCTAACTAATGCTACGTTAGCTAAAAGACAGGGGAGAGGTTTAAAATGGATTGTCACTTAAGCTAAGCTAAAATTAAACATAGACTAACTTGGATCAAGTTTGGAAACTTAGATCTTGCAGGGGGAAAGAGTAAAAAGCAGAAAATGGAGAAGAGTAGCTTGGAGATTGGTCTTCACTGAAATCAGATTCAATTAATCATGCTACAGAGGTTCAGAGCACACAATTCCCTCAACTAGCTATAAGCACAACTGCAGGGTAGAAGTCTCCACTCCAAATCACAGGATCCACCTGGTCTTAAGGCTATGATCTGTCCACTTTAACTGTTACAGACCATCCTATAGACTTTATCTGATCCATGGATTTGTAGCAGACGAATCTAATTAGAGCCTGAGCTTGGACTAATCTTAAGGTTATGATCTGTCCACTTTAATGGTCACAGACCATCCTAGGGATCTCCTCCAAAGCTAAAGCATCAATTAGAACAATTAAAACCACTACAGATGCTGCAATTCCCAGGTCACAGACTCAAGGAATCATAGGAATATCAGATCCAGGGAGATCGGGTGGTATCCAAGAGGCCTACCAGTTAAGTGGGTAAGTTGATCTACAGACTCCTCTACACAAATCCGATCGATCACCAAATGAAACCAAAGGAACTTTAGATCTAATTACAACATTAAAAACAGCATTTACATTGCAATGAAAATCACTCTACAATGGAAATACTCTCAGATCTGTAGTCTGTGGAGCTGGGAACCCATAATAGCAATCTTAACCTTACCCAATTACAGATCTAACCTCTCTCCTCGCTACTCTAAGGGAATTAGCCAACCATTGTTGGGATAAAGGAGGGAAAATAGAATTTCTCTACAAGCTCTAATCTCTAGAATTTGGCTAAGATCTCCATCCCCCAAATGCAATTAGGGGTCTTTATATATAGCTTTCTCCTCTATTTTTCCTGCTAAAAATCCCTTCTAAAAGGTCCTCAGAGTTTTTTAGGGTTCTGTTACAGCACGTGGGTCAGTTAGAACTTCCTAGGGCATCTTCTGAAACCGTCGTGCCGGTCACCAAGTGCCTCGAGTTACGTGCAGCAGGTCACCAAGTCACAGCGTGTGCACAACTGAATTTCTGAGAAGTTCTGCACACGATTTCGATAGGTTCAATTAGAGGTTTTTGGTCCTTTCTCTAGGTTCTCAGATCACTTCGATAGGTTCCGATAGGATGAGCCTTCTCTTAGAGTATCAGCATTCTCAGCCCTTGGCCTGGAGCATTCAACAGGTTGGGGAAGCTTTTTGACAAGTTAAAGCACAATTTTGACAGGTTCCACTTTGCATGCCATCATTTCGATAGGGTTTCTCTCACTCCTATCGAAAGGCTCAAGCACCTTTCTATAGGTTATGTTCCAGTGTCTTCATCTCGATAGGTTCAGGCAACCATTCGATAGGTTACCTTTACCCCTCAGGCGTGTTTTTGATAGGATGGTTTGTTCCTTTCTCTTAGCTGCTCGATAGGTTCCTGGATCCTATTGAACTCCTCAATCCACATGAATCCATCCTTCTTCTACCTTCAGATCCTATCAAAACCTTCTCAACTACATGAATTCCTTCTTTCTTTGCTTTCAACTCCTATCGAAGTCTTAAAGTGACCACTCGATAGGATGTTTTTAGCCTGTTTTCACTTCCTTCCCCTTGCCCTGTTGTAGCCATGTGCTCCAAGGGTCCAGTGATGTGCTACCCTCTGGTGTTCTATTGCTGGGTTTGTCCTATGCTGAGAGATGGCCCCTTTTTAGGTATTCTTGAGTGGTTTTCTGCATTAATGTCATATTTTATTATTGTCTACAAAATGCACTCGACAGAGGCTTATTAGTGTGCTCACAGGTCTATCAATGGTCAGGTTAAAGGGTGAAAAGTGGCATTTTTCACCACTTAACAGTAAGATCCCTCCACATTGGACCAGGGATGATAAAAATCTATTCTTTGCACAGATTCGATATTACATGTGGGAGGCTCCTTACCTCTTTAAGCATTGTGCAGATCAGGTGATCCGACGTTGTATACTAGAAATTGAGTTTGAAAACATCCTAACCATGTGCCATGGAAAGGCTTGTGGGGGCTACTTCAATGGTAACAAGACTGCGGCCAAGGTTCTTCAAAGCGGTTTCTACTGGCCTACCCTATTCAAAGATGCCCGAAAGCACTGTCAAGCTTGTCATTGATGCCAGCAAATGGGCGGTATTACAAGGAGAAACTCCATGCCCTTGCAACCTATACTTGTTGTCGAACAATTTGATATTTGGGGAATCGATTTCATGGGACCTTTTCCCCCATCTGCTGGATACAATTTCATCCTTGTAGCTGTGGACTACGTATCCAAATGCGTAGAGGCCATAGCTACAAGGACAAATGATCATAAAGTTATCATTCAATTCCTGAAAGACAACATCTTCTAAATATTTGGCTTTCCTAAAGCTATTATTAGTGATGGAGGAAGCCACTTCTGTAATAAAACTTTTGACCAACGGATGGAAAGATACTCTGTTACCCACAGAGTAGCCACTCCCTACCACCCACAAACCAGTGGGCAAGTAGAGATTTCCAATAGGGAAATCAAACATATTCTCGAGAAGACTGTGAGAACTGACAAAAGGGATTGGTCTAGCAAATTGACAGATGCCTTATGGGCTTATAAAACAGCCTATAAAACCCCACAGGCATGTGCCCATTTAGACTAGTATATGGCAAGGCATGTCACTAGCCTGTTGAATTGCAACACATAGCATATTAGGCCATTAGAGCAGTAAATTCTGACTTACACTCAGCTGGTATTCACAGAATACTCTAGTTATCCGAGCTGGATGAATTGTGACTAAAAGCTTATGCAAATGCCCGGAGTTACAAGGAGAGGACAAAAGCCTTCCATGACAGACATTTGCTCCGAAAAGAGTTCAAGCCAAATGATAGGTATGGATGTTCAATTCCAGAATGAAATTCTTTCCAGGAAAGCTGCAGTCCAGATGGGATGGACCTTTCACAGTGGTACACGTTTCTCCATCTGGAGCTGTCGAAGTCATGCATCCTACAGATGGCAGAATCCTTAAGGTCAATGGTCAGAGGCTAAAACATTGAGTCAACAACATTTGCGAGCCTGAAGAGACCATTGATCTTCAGGATCCTCCGGGTTAATACCTAACTTCGATTTGTATCATATGTAATCTATTTGATTTATACCTTGATTCTTTCCCTTGATATTTTTCTTGACATAAAATGGCCATGTCAAGATCCCGCTTCATTTCAATAAACTAACTGGTAGCACAACAAATGAGTTGCTGGAAGCTTAGGCTAAAGCCCTACACACACAGGCCATGTTATTGAACTCATAGGACCTCTCGATAGGTCATTTGGACCTTTCGCTAGGTCAGCTGCTGATGTCGATAGGATTGGTGAGGATTTCGATAGGTCCTGAAACTTCTCGATAGGTGAGAACAACTTTGCGATAGGTTATGGACTTTTACCTGGACCATTGTACTAAGTGTAATAAAATGCTCTGTTTATGCTCTGTTTAGTCTCTTTTTAATAAATTGCTCTGTTTATGCCATTTTTTTTATTCTTCTTTATTTTCTCTGGTTGTCTACTTGTTTTGTTTTTGTCCTGACTGCACAGCTACACCCACTATGCGGTAAAACAGTGGGGACACTATTTAGTTTAGGTTTGGGGGTATGGCATGTATGCCAATAAATTAGTTAATGATAGTGCATCTAGGCTAAAAAGGAGTGTTTGGAATTAATTAGAGTAAATTCTCACTTGAATTTTTTTTGGAAAAGAGGAAATTAAAAAATTGTTTGAAACTTAAATAAGCTATAGTCCAACAGGCTTCATGAGGCAAATGCCAACAATTTCTGAAAATAAAAAAATGATGTTTAGTGAACCTGAAAGGAGAGAAAACTGTGCAGATACCCCCCAGAAAATTTGATGGAAGGCCATACCCAGTGAGACTTGGGCCTGAAAAACTTGTAATTTCTTTGAAGTGTGTTTTGGCAAATTCTTCTACTCTAAGGACTGTTTGGACTCAATTATGCTCACTAGAAGTTAGGCAAATCCATGTCGAAACAACTTGACAGCACTCATGACATGGAGAACATGAAGTAAGGCCATCTCTTGGACAGTTTGAGCCTAAAATGCCCCACCTTTGAACTGCCCATGATACATACCAGTTGTGATTTTAAAATCACAGTATTTCTTTGATGGAAACCAGATATTTTGAATCCACAACCTTTTTGGCCTGTTTCAGTTCACCCTCAACCTGAGAAATTAAAAAATAAGAGAAGTGAGGTTAGAGATGCAAGGTTCGATGTTTGACAAAAAGAAGAAGAAAGTATATTTGAAGGCTAGTGTGATGTATAGTTGTGGCATTCCGATCCAAAAAATAAAAATAAAAAAATAATAAAAAATAAAAAAATCATTTTTCAAAAGGATGAGAAAGAGAAGTCACTTCAGATGAAAATCTACAAGAAGATAAGAAGCTGATGAAGCTGATCACTTCAAGTCCTAAAATCCAAAAAGAAAGTGAAGAAGTGCTAAAATGAAGAAGGTTGAGCTGCAGACCACCTCCTTACCATTACTGACTTCTCAATTTGAACCCCTTTTTACCTTTTCATTCTTTTACAAGCCTCATCCCTAAGCCACATTACAACCCAATAAAAAGACCTTACTGATCTAAAATGAATTGAGATGTAATGTGGAGATAAAGATTTGTTTAATCCATGGTGTAAAGAGCTAGAAAAATTTTAGGAATTAGAGCAATGCCTATGCTCATGCTTATAGTCCTATTTGAGGGCTGTAACGGCTCTTGAGTTGTGTGAAATTCTACACCCTTCATTTTTTTTGTTGTGAGTGAACAGCCTTGGTGAGACTTGGGTCTAAAATCCAATTTGATGGGGGTAGTATCAAAACTGAATTCTCAAGTGAAAGGTGAGCCATGCATTCATTTTGAAGAGCACTGCCTTGACATGAGCTGAGTGATGGTGAAGGCCATTGCGGCAGACTTTCAAGTTTGGAACTGATTTTTTTTTTCTGATTGAAATTCCTCTAATGAATTGAAAAGACATGGTGTGAATTTATTCTATTTACTGGAACTCTGTTTATCAGGATGCACTACTATTAACTAACCTTATTGGAGAAGTTTGTGGGTACCTTCACTGAAAACCCTTTGGAGACTTCACTCCTCCACTAGGGATCACCTAGGGGTTTAAAAGACTTGGTGTATATGCTAAATGCATCGGTGCTCCCTATGAAAGTGGTATTTTTAATTCCTTTTAATTCTCCTTTGCTCAGGGACTAGCAAAGCTTAGGTTTGGGGGTGTGTTAAGTGGTGAAAAATGCCACTTTTCACCCTTTTTAACCTGACCATTGATAGACCTGTGAGCACACTAATAAGCCTCTGTCGAGTGGATTTTGTAGACAGCAATAAAAGATGACACTAATGCAGAAAACCACTCAAGAATGCCCAAAAAGGGGCCATCTCTCAGCACAGGACAAACCCAGCAATAGCACAACAGAGGGTAGCACATCACTGGACCCTTGAAGCACGTGGCTACAGTAGGACAAGGCGAAGGAAGTGAAAATAGGCTGAAAACATCCTATCAAAAGGTCACCTAAAGACTTGATAGGAGCTGAAAGCAAAGAAAGGAGGAATTCATGCAGTTGAAAAGGTTTCGATAGGATCTGAAGGCAGAAGAAGGATGGATTCGTGTGATTGAGGAGTTTGATAGGATCCAAGAACCTATCGAGCAGCTGAAAGAAAGGAAGAAACCATCCTATCGAAAACTTGCCTGAGGTGTAAAGGGAACCTATCGAATGGTGTTCTGAACCTATCGAGATGGAGACGCAGGAACAGAACCTATCGAAGGGTGCTTGAGCCTTTCAATAAGAGTGAGAGCAACCCTATCGAAATGATGGCATGCAAAGAGGAAACTATCGAAATGGTTCTCCAACCTGTCAAAAAGATTCCCCAACCTGTCGAATGCTCCAGGCCAAGGGCTAAGAATGCTGAAGCTCTAAGAGAAGGCTCATCTTATTGTAACCTATCGAAGAGATCTGAGAACCTAGCGAAAGGACCAAAAAGCTCCATTTGAACCTGTCGAAAGCTTCCTGAAGCTGTCGTGTGTAAAACTTCTTAGAAATTCAGCTATGCACACGCTGTGACTTGGTAACTTGCTGCACGCAACCTGAGGCACTTAGTGACCGACGCGACGGTTCCAAAAGATGATGCCTTAGGAAACCCTAACCGACCCACATGCTCTAACAGAACCCTAACAAACTCTGAGGACCTTCTAGAAGGGATGTTTGGCAGGAAAAATAGAGGAGAAATCTATATATAGAGACCCCCAATATCAATTGGGGGGAGATGGAGATCTAAGCCAAGTTTTGGAGATTAGAGCTTGCAGAAAAATTCTATTTTCCCTCCTTTTTCCCAACAATGGTTGGCAAATTCCCTTGGAGTAGCGAGGAGAGAGATTAGATCTGTAATTAGGTAAGGTTAAGAGTGCTATTGTAGGTTCCCTGCTGCACAAACTACAGATCTGAGATAATTTCCATTGTAGAGTGATTTTGATTGCAATGTAAATATTGTTATTAATGCTTTAATTAGATCTAAAGTTCCTTTGGTTTCATTTGGTGATCGATCAGATTTGTGTAGAGGAGTCTGTAGATCAGCTCACCCACTTAACAAGTAAGCCTCTTGGATACCATCTCATCTCCCTCGATCTGATACTCCTATAATTCTCTGAGTCTATGACCTTGGAATTGCAGCATCTGTAGTGGTTTTAATTGTTCTGATTGATGCTTTAGTTTTGGAGGAGATCCCTAGGATTGTCTGTGACCATTAAAGTGGACAAATCATAACCTTAAGATTAGTCGAAGCTCAGGCTCCAATTGGATTCGTCTGCTGTAAATCCATGGATCCGATAAAGTCTATAGGATGGTCTGTGACCATTCAAGTGGATAGACCATAGCCTTAAGACTTGGTGGATCCTGCAATTTGGAGTGAAGCCTTCTACCTTGCAGCTGTGCTTATAGCCAGTTGATGGAATTGTGTGCCCTGAACCTCTGTGGCATGATTAATCGAACCTGATTTCAGTGAGACCAATCTCCAAGCTACTCTTCTCCATTTTTTACTTTTTACTCTTTTCCCCTGCAAGATCTAAGTTCCCAACCTCGATCCAAGTTAGTCTGTGCTTAATTTTAGCTTAGTCTAAGTGACAATCCATTTTAAACCTCTCCCCTGTCTTTTAGCTAACTTAGCATTAGTTAGGGTGCCAGATCTCCTACAGATCTGGAGTTTTATCACATTTTTAAACCAACCTCCCTGTGGACATTCCCTTACTCATCATCTTTTCAAAACTTGCTACAACGGACCCTGATTACTTATAGGACTGGGTGAGTGTGTTCTGCCTAGTTTTATTAGTGAGTTTAGACCCTCAGTGGAGGGAAGGCAAACACCCCAACACCTACCCCACATATGGATGTGCACCCTCTTCCAGCCCAGGAACCTCCCCCTACTCAACCTGCCCCTCTAAAATCTAAAAGGGCCCCCACCAAGAAAAAAGTTCTTTGCCAAAAGATCTCACTCTGCTTACATCAAGAAAGGAAGAAGCACACGCCTCTAAGAGGCTCACCCCACCAAGCCCCCAACCCAACATGCTGCCTCTTTCACCTTACTCTCTAGGGAGGAAAGACGGAAGGTTGCTACGACTCTCGGATTGGACCCCACTGCCCTTTTTCCTTCTGATTCAGATTCAGATTTTGTTGCTGCTGTTGATCTGAAAGGAAAACAACCTGCTACCCAGTCAGAGGAGGCAGCAAAGAACCCGCAACAAAAAGTAAAATCTAAAGGAAAGGTTCCTTTATCAATGGATGAGCTGAAAAACCTGGCTGACCTCTATGGTTGGCCAGATGATGCCTATAAATTGATGTGGCAGTTTGTTGTTTTAGTTTCTTTCTAACTTCTCTCATGTATATATTTTCCATATTAATACAATTTTGTCTTCATGTATTTTTTATTTTTTTTACTGTGTCGATATTTTCTTCCCATGCCTCTCTCCTGATTTCATTATATCAAACAGTGAAGACACTATTTAATTTAGGTTTAGGGGTATGGCAGGTATGCCAATGAATTTGTTAATGATAGTGCAGCTAGGCTAAAAAGGAGTGTTTGGAATTAGTTAGAGTAAATTCTCACTTGATTTTTTATGGAAAAGAGGAAATTAAATATGTATTGAAACTGAAATAATTTGTAGTCCAAAAGGATTGATGAGGCAAAGTCAACAATTTTCGAAAAATAATTTTGATGTGTAGTAAACCTGAAATGAGAGAAGATTGTTAAGATACACCCCTGAAAAATTTGATGGAAGCCCATATCCAGTGAGATTTGGGCCTGAGAATTTTTCTTTGAAGAGTGTCTTGGCAAATCCTTCTGCTCTAAGGACTGATTGAACTCAATTCTGCTCACTAGAAGTTAAGCAAATCCAAATTGAAACAGCTCAACAACACTCATGACATGGAGGACATGAAGAAAGGTCATCCCTTGGACAGCTTGAGCTTAAAGAACCTACCCTTTGAACTTCCCTTGATACACCACTTTGAGCCTTAAAGATCCCAGTTTCTTTGATGAAAACCAGAAAATGCAAACCCCACAAAACCCTTTTGACCTAATGCAGCCTAACCCTCACTCTGAGAATTCAGAAGGTAAAGGTGAAGAAATGGAAGAAGGTAGAGCTGGTGTGATTTTTGGTTTAGAAAGAGGAAAACCCATTTGGTGGTGTTGTGACATTCCGGCCCATAAAATTTTTAAAAAAATAAAAAAAATAAAAAACAGAGCGAAAGGATGAGAAAGAGAAGTTACTTCATTTGAAAATCAACAAGAAGATAAGAAGCTGGTGAAGCTGATCACTTCATGTCTGAAAATTCAAAAAGAAAGTGAAGAGGTGCTGAAATGAAGAAGGTTGAGTTGCAAATCACTTCCTTACCTTTATTGACTTCTCAAATTTGAACCCCTCTTACCCTTTCATTCTTTTACAAACCTCATCCCTAAGCCACGTTACAACCTAATAAAAAGACCTTATTGATATGAAATAAATTGAGCTATCATGTGGAGATAAGGATTTGTTTTAATCTATGGTGAAAAGAATTAGAAAATTTCAGGAATTAGAGCAATGCCTATGCTCATGCTTGCAGTCCCATTTGAGGGCTGTAACTGCTCTTGAGCTGTGTGAAATTCTACACCCTTCATTTTCTTTGTTGTGAATGAATAGCCCTGGTGAGACTTGGGTCTAAAATCCAATGTGATGGGGGTAGTATCAAAACGGAATTCTCAAGTGAAAGGTGAGCCATGCATTAATTTTTAGGAGAAATGCCTTGACATGAGCTGAGTGATGGTAAAGGATCACAACAGACTTTCAAGTTTTGAACTGATTTTTTTTCTGTTGAAATTCCTCTAATAAATTGAAAAGACATGGTGTGAATTTATTCTCTTTATTGAAACTCTGTTTTAGCAGGATGCACTACTATTAACTAACTTTATGGGAGAAGTTTGTGGGTACCTTCACTGAAAACCCTCAGGAGACTTCACTCCTCCACTAGGGATCACCTAGGGGCTTAAAAGGCTTGAAGCACATGCTAAATGCATCCGTGATCCCTACGAAAGTGGCATTTTTATTTTTCTTTAATTTTCCTTTGCTCAGGGAGTAGCAAAGCTTAGGTTTGGGGGTGTGTTAAGTAGTAAAAAATGCCAGTTTTCACCCCTTAACCTGACCTTTGATGGACCTGTGAGCACATTAATAAACCTCTGTTGAGTCTATTTTTTAGATAGCAATAAAAGATAGGAGAAATGCAAAAAACCACTCAAGAATGCCTCACAAAGAAGTCCATCTCTCAGCACAGTGTAGACCCAGCAATGGCACAAAAGAGGGTTGCACACCATTGGGCCCTTGGAGTGCGTGGCTATAGTAGGGTAAGGTGAAGGAAGTGAAAACAGGCTGAAAACATCATATCGAGAGGTTGTCTGAAGACTTCGATAGGAGCTAAAAGCAAAGAAAGGAGAAATTTGTATAGTTTGAAAGGTTGTGATAGGATCTGAAGGTAGAAGAAGAATGGATTTGTGTGGATTGAGGAGTTCGATAGGATCCAAGAACCTATCGAGCAGCTGAAAGAAAGGAAGAAACCATCCTATCGAAAGCTTGCCTAAGGTGTAAGAGGAACCTATCGAATGGTTTCCTGAACCTATCAAGATGGAGACACAGGAACGGAACCTATGGAAATGGTCCTCCAACCTATGGAAAAGCTTCCCCAACCTGTCGAATGCTCTGGGTAGAGGGCTGATAATGTTGAAGCTTTAAGAGAAGGCTCATCCTATCGAAACCTATCAAAGAGATTTGAGAACCTAGCAAAAGGACCAAAAAGCTCCATTTGAACCTGTCGAACGCTTCCTCAACCTGTTGAAATCGTGCGAAGAACTTCTAGAAAATCGATGATTCACATGCTGCAACTTGGTGACCTGTTGCATGCAAATCGAGGCACATTGGTGACCGGCACGATGATCTAAAAGATGCTCTAAGAAACCCTAGCCAACCCACGTGCTCTAACATAACTCTAACAAACTCTAAGGACCTTCTAGAAGGGAAGATTGGTGGGAAAAATAGGAGTGAAAACTATATATGGAGATCCCTAATTGTAATTGAGGGAGATCGAGATTTGGATCAATTTCTGGAGATCAGAGCTTGCAGTGACGTCTATTTTCCCTCTTTTAGCTCAACCATGGTTGGCTAATTCCCTTTGGAGCAGAGAAGAGGGAGGTTAGATCTATAATTGGGTAAGGTTGAGAGTGTTATTGTGGGTTAATTGCTGCACAGACTACAGATCTGAGAGCATTTCATTGTAGAGTGAGTTTTATTGCAAAGTAAATATTGTTTCTATTGATTTAATTAGATTTATAGTTCCTTTGGTTTCATTTGGTGCTCGATCGGATTTGTGTAGAGGAGTCTGTTGATCAGCTCACCCACTTAACTGGTAGACCTCTTGGAAACCATCTGAGCTCCCTAGATCTGATATCGTTGTAGTTTCTTGTGTCTGTGACTTGGAAATTACAGCATATGTAGTGGTTTTAATGCTCTGGTAGAAACCTTTGGTTTGGATGAATTCCATAGGTTGATCTGTGACCATTAAAGTGGACAGAACATAGCCTTAAGAGCAGTCCAATCTCTGGTTTCAATTGGATTCTTCTACCATAGACCTTTAGATCGGATGAAGTCTAAGGATGGTCTGTGACCATTAAAGTGGATAGACCATAGCCTTAAGATTAGTTAAATCCTTTGGTTTAGAGTGGAACCTTCTACCCTGCAGTTGTGCTTGTAGTCAGCTGAGGGATTTGTGTGCTTTGAAACCCCTGTAACATGATCAACTCAACCTGATCGCAGTGAGACGAATCTCCAAGTTGCTCTTCTCCATTTTCCATATTTAAACCCTTCCATTTACAAGATCTAGATCTCTGGACTCGATCTCAGTAGTTTCCATTTCAAGTATAGTTTAGTTCAAGTGATAACCCTGTTTAACCTCTCCCCTTTTTCTTTGCTTCCTTAGCATTAGTTAGGGTGCCAGATCTCTTACAGATCTAGAGATTTAGCATATTTTAAACTCACCTCCCTATGGACATTCCCTTACTTATTAAAACTTGCTACAAAGGACCTTGTATCTTGCAGGCCTAGGATATTCTAGATGTGCTGAATCCATCTCCTATTTTACTATCATCACGCAATAAATCAGCACACTAAAATTTTCCAACAAGGTGGCATGCATGAGGTCAAGGTGTAGAGTGAATTAGAAAGAAAGGTGCACAATCTGAGTTTAAAGTTTGATAAATTGATGAATGTGATGCAGCCTAGAATTGCAGCACAAGTGGAGGAGGCATGTCTGATATGCCAATCTCCCACACATTCACTTCAAGAATGTCCATCAGCCAACCAGTTCCTTGAATTGGTTATGGAACATGCCAATGCTACGCAGGGGTACCCACCATTCCCTGAAAAATTGGAAACCACACCATATGTAGAGCCCTCTTGGACTTGGGGGCTAGTGTGAACCTGCTCCCATATTCTGTATATGAGAAGGTAGGTTTGGGGGAGCTAAAACTAACTCCAATTGTTCTCCAACTGGCTGACAGGTCTAAGAGAAGACCTATGGGTGTGGTAGAGGATGTTTTGGTCGGGATAAACCAGTTCTACTACCCTGTTGATTTTTTTATTTTAGACATGGACCCTTGCAAAAGTAAAACCCCAATTCCTGTTATCCTGAGCAGACCATTCTTTACCACTGCCAATGCATGCATTTATTGCATGTCTAGGGTGATGGAGGCGACCTTTGGGAATATGAAGCCCAGTTAAATGTGTATAATGCTGCCAAGCAGCCTCAGATGGACATTGAGGACTGTTGTGCAATAGATGTACTAGATGGCCTTGTAGAAGATGAATTATCCAATCTACTGGATTGGGATAATGTTACTGAGAACCTGGAAAATGTTTTGAGTGAGGTTGAGGAGGAGGCCCAAGCTTTCATGATAGAAGGCAACACCACAATAGAGTCTTCTGTGGCCTAGTGCAGCATTCCAGTTGGAAACCTACATTGCTGCCCCTTCCTCAAACCACCAAGGCACCTTTGTTGCCTTCCATTGAAAGTCCTCCTAATCTGGAGCTGAAATAACTACCAGACATGGTAAACTATGCCTTCTTGGGGCAAAACAAAAAGCCTCTAGTGATTATCTCTTCCTCTCTCACTAGTGAGCAGGAGGAGGTATTATTGAGTGTTTTCAAGAAGCACAAAAAGGCAATGGGTTGGACAATTGCTGACCTTGGGGGCATTAATGCCTCAATTTGCATACACAAAATTTACCTAGAGGAGGGTTCAAAACCCTCTATGGAGATGTAGAGGAAGCTTAATCCTCACATGTAAGAGGTGGTCTTGAAAGAGATAGTAAAACTGTTGGATGCAGGGGTAATTTACCCCATTTCAGATTCAGAGAGGGCGTCACCTATTCAGGTAGTACCAAAAAAGTCAGACATAATAATTATTACTTTTGATTCTGGGGAGTTGATTCCAACTAGGGAGACCACTGGCTGGAGAGTTTGCATAGATTACAGAAAACTCAACTCCAAGACTAGGAAAGACCACTTCCCTCTCCCTTTCATTGACTAAATTCTAGAAAAATTGGCTGGGAAAGCATTTTATTGCTTTCTTGATGGATACCCAAGGAATAACCAAATCCTTGTGTATCATTAAGATCAAGAGAAGACCACCTTTACACGTCCCTTTGGCACTTTTGCCTATAGGAGAATGCCTTTTGGTCTATGCAATGCCCCAGCCATATTTCAGAGGTTCATGTATGCAATCTTCTCTGATATGATTGACAAGTTCCTGAAAATCTTTATGGATGATTTTTCTGTATATGGGGATAGTTTTAGTCAGTGCTTAAGTCACCTTAACCTAGTTTTGCAAAGGTTTGAAGAGACCACTTTGGTCTTAAGTTTGGAAAATAGCCTCTTCATGGTAACACATGGAATTGTGTTAGGCCATGTGGTTTCCCACAGAAGTATAGAGATTGACAAAGCCAAGATTAACTTGATTTCACACCTACCCCCACCTAGGACTGTCAAACAAATTAAATCCTTTTTAGGACATGCTGGATTCTACAGGAGGTTCATTAAGGACTTCAGCAGAATTGCAAAGCCACTGCCACCTGCTGTGCCAGGATGTGTAATGTGAATTTTCTTCTTAGTGCCTTGAGGCCTTTGAGGTCTTGAAAATGTGCCTCACCACTGCTACTGTGATCCAGGCCCCAGATTACTCACTCTCCTTTGAACTGATGTGTGATGCATTAGACGTAGCAATAGGTGCTATCATAGGACAGAGGAAGGATAAGCTGCCAGCAGTGATTTATTATGCAAGCAAAACATTAGTGGAGGCTCAGCTCAACTATATCAAAACTGAGATGGAGCTGCTAGCTGTTGTGTTTGTTGTGGACAAGTTTAGACCCTACTTGCTTGGGTCTAAAATTGTTACTGATCACTCGGCCCTAAAATACCTATTGGCCAAAAAGGATGCTAAACCTAGGTTGATCAGATGGATCCTGCTGCTGCAGGAGTTTGATCTTGAGATCAAGGATAAGAAGGGAGTGGAGAATGTGATGGCTGACCACCTTTCTAGAATTATATTAGATGAATGTGCAGCTACACCAGTTAATGAATTGTTCCCTGATGAGCAGCTGTTTGCTACTCAGTCCATTGTGCCATGGTTTGCCAACATTGTAAATTACTTGGCTGTTGGCAGTGTCCCTTCCCATTGGAACAAAATGGATAAAGACTTATTTTTTTCACAAGTCAAGTTCTTTTCCTAGGAGGACCCCTGCCTATAAACGTATTGTGCAGACTAAATCATAAGAAAATGTGTTCTTGAGAGTGACTTCCCCAGTATTCAAAGAATGTGCCATGAAAATGCCTGTGGGGGTCACTTCAGTGGGAGAAAAACTGCAGCTAAGGTATTACAGTGTGGCTTCTATTGGCCTTCCTTGTTTAATGATGCATATGCCCACTGCAAGGCCTGTGCCAAATGTCAGAAAATGGGTGGCCTGTCAAGAAAAAATTCAAGGGAGTCACTTCAGTGGGAGAAAAACTGCAACTAAGGTATTACAGTGTGGCTTCTATTGGCCTTCCTTTTATAAGGATGCATATGCCCACTGCAAGGCCTATGCCAGATGTCAGAAACTGGGTGGCCTGCCAAGAAAAAATTCAATGCCATTGCAGCGCATTCTTGTTGTAGAATTGTTTGATATCTAGGGAATTGATTTTATGGGCCTCTTTCATCCCTCAAATGGTTACAGTTTTATCCTTGTGGCAGTGGATTATGTGTCCAGGTGGGTTGAAGCCATTGCCACAAGGACTAATGACCATAAGGTTGTCCTGAAATTTATCAAAAAAAATATCTTCTCAAGATTTGACACCCCTAGAGCCATCATCAGTGATGGGCAGCCACTTCTATAACAGAAATTTTGAGAGCTTGCTCAAAAAATATTCTGTTACTCATAGGATTGCAACCCCCTACCACCCCCAGACTTGTAAGCAGGTTGAAATTTCAAATAGGGAGATTAAGCACATCCTAGAGAAGACAGTTAGGGCAGATAGGAAAGACTGGGCCATGAAACTGAATGATGCACTCTAGGCTTATAGGACTACAAATAAGACCCCAATTGGCATGTCCCCTTTCAGACTAATTTATGGCAAGGCCTGACACCTGCCAGTGGAGTTGGAACATAGAGCCTATTGGGCTGTTAAAACTTTGAATTTGGATCTAACACCTGCTAGTATACACAGGAAGATGCAGCTGTCAGAGATTGAGGAATTGAGATTGGATGCATATGCCACTTAAGGATTTACAAGGAAATATCTAAAGCTTTCTTTGACAAGGGACTGATGAGGAATGATTTCAAGGCTGGTACCAAGGTTTGGTTATTTAACTCCAAGTTAAAAAAGTTTCTAGGGAAGCTAAAATGCAAGTGGGATAGACCTTATACCATCATCCATGCCTCCCCATCTGGTGCTGTGGAGATCATGGATGCCATTTCTGGGAAGAGCATGAAAGTGAATGGTCAAAGGCTGAAGATCCGTGTAGAAAATTCTGTGGAGCCTCCTCAGACCATCCACCTTCATGAACCTCCCACTGCTTAGTGATCCACGGCTCTGTAAAATGTGTACCATACTTGTTGAATTTGTGTGTTTGCTTTTACAAATCTGTCATGCGCTATTTTTGCTTATTTTCAATGTGTGTGCTATTTTGATTTCTATCATATACTTTGTGTTTCATTTGATTTTAGTGTGTTGTTTTAGTTTTGAGTCTGTTGAGGGTATTTAGAAAGTTTGAATCTAGTCTGATGTGTCTGCTTCTGAGTGTGAGTTGTGCATGAACCTACTGTGACTTAAAGGCATTTGAATTCAAGGATGTTTACGTTGTGCATATGTTTGCAATGGGCATGAAGTTATTTGAGGAGAAATAGATCAGGAGTGAAGAAATGTGGTGGTAATGCATAATGGCATGGTGCATGACAGTTTAGATGCACATGCCAGGGTGTCAGCATTGAGAAGTTTGAATTTTGCTTTGTCACAAAGCTCAGTGGCTTATATTTCTCCTGCGCGAGCATTTTTGGGCCTTCTTGCATGGCTAATTGAGCCCTGTGAGCCACATTTCAAGCAAATATAGTGCGCTTGCAGGGCTCTGATATTAAAATTACAGCTTCACGACAGCCTGTGAGCGAAATGCCTGAAGAAAGCCTGAAATTGAGCCTCACGAGGCCTTTTCCTCTCCACGACACTGAGCTATGCGACAAGTGGATATCACTCATTTTATTCCTCATGAGAGCCTCATGAGTGAAAATTCTAAAGCTTACACTGTCACCTACCTCGCGAGACCCCCTGGGTCTCTTAAAATGCATTTCTCGCGAGATCCCACTTCAGCGCGCGAGAAGAACTTTGCCTCATGAGTACCTAGCGAGAACCGCATGAGGCATGAGTTTCACCCACTTATACCTTGCAAAACCTTCATTTCTCCATTCTTTTTCTCTCTGCCCTAGCTCCCACTGCACACCACTGAGCTTTCTTCTCCCTTCTTTCTCCTTCACTGCCTGTATCACTCCAGCACAGTCACTCTTCTCCTACCATTGTGCTCCACACCAACTGCCAATCATTTTGCACTTTGTGTGGGGAAATTTGATCCACTGTGGAACATTTAAAGTGGAACCCTAGCTATTTCCTGGTAAGTGTTCTCACTCTCTCCTTTAGTTTGATTGGTCTGCTATTTTTCTGTTGAGTAGGGAGAATTCGTTGTGCAAAACTTTCATTGGAGTGTGAACTACTTAGTTCTTTGTGTTTCAAGACCCATTTTAAAGAATTTGTGTAACCATGGCCAAGAGTTCAAAGTTCATTGATACTCTGGCTGCCTTGGTGAACCCTACATCAACTGGTAGCCCTGTGGCCACAAGGAAGTCCATAAGGAATGCAGAGGCCTCCACTGTGGAGACCTCTGATTCACCTACACAAATTGTTGAGCCCCAAGTGGAAATGATTAAAAAGAGGGTTGCTCCTGTGAAGAGGAAAAAATCTGCTGCCTCTGGTGCCCTTACTCCCATGAAAAATTATCACCTAAGAAGAGGGCCAGAGACCACCTCCCTACTGCCAAGCGCCCTCAAAGAAATCTAAGGCTTTCTTTAAGGAAGAGCCAGAAACTGCTGCATCCATTGAGTACCTCACCAAGGCCTCTCTATTGCCCCTACTTAGGTTCCCACTGCAGCTAGTTTTCCTTAGACTAGTGCAGTTGTTTTACCAGAACATCAGGGTCAGGACAGGGGATGATGGAAACCCTACTCTATTGGTTTTAATTGATGATTTTGAGATGTTGTTCAATAAGGCTGCAATTGCAGAAGTCCTTGGGATACTAGCCACATACAACCTAGAGAGTGGCTTGGGTGCACCATTGACCACCACCATCCTTGAGATTGCTAAAGAGATCACTGGAGGGATTACAGCATCTAGGGTATCCATTAGAAAGAGGGACCTACCTCTAAGCCTAAGATTATGGATGGAGTTTTAAGGAAAAATGGGTACTGCTTTGGGAACTAGCAAGAGAGGAAGTTCCCAATAGCTTATGCCCTCTACTCCTTCTCCTTAAACCATTATATGGATCCTGTAAAGCTGATATTTGAAGGGATGCAAGACATCCATGAGAAGGCGAAGTGGCAGCAGAAGCCCCATGCCCTACCCTATTGGAGGCTCATCACAACTCTGCTGAAGCTTGGGGGCTATCACTTTCACATGAATGAAGAGACTCTCAACTTGGCCCCTAGTAAATGTGGGAAGAAGCAGTGGGAGATAAGCCACACTCTGATTGAGAAGAAGAAGAAGAAGAAGGAAGAGCAGTTAGCTCAAGGAGAGAGTAGTTGCTACCTTTGTTGATGCCTCTGCAGCTGTCACACCTGGCTCAGTTGTTCATGCCAGCTCTGTTGCGATCTCTGCAGTAGTCACCCCTACTATGCTAGCCATCCATACCTTACCCATTACCTCCCCTACACCTACCATACCCTTACCTACACCTCCCCTCCTTATCCCACAGTCCACCATACCTGTTGTGACCACACCATTTCCCATACTTATACCTGTGTCATTGCCTACACACATAACTTTCACATGCACCTCCATTCCCATTCCAGCTACTATCTCACACCCAATCGCAATATCTACACCTACTACCATCACACCAACCCCACAACCCTCCACAGCTACATCATCTCTCCCTGAGCCAATTCTACCCATTTTCCCTACTCAGCCTATGCCTACTTACCCAACCCATTCCAGCCCACCTGTCAAAGTAAACTACAGAGAAAAGAGAGCCCCCAAAGCCCCCACTGAGCCCCAACCCACCTATATCTCCCAGCCTATCCCTGTCCCTGAAATAGCAGCCATGCCAGACCCATCCACTAATATGCAACCATTCTCACCAGCCCCATCCTCATTTTTCCACTATGATGAGAGTGAGCCTCAGCTCACTGACACCCCACACTCTTCCACTGTAGACTTACCTCATTCCACTGAACCCTCTGCTCACATTGAACCTGCCACACTTGACCCCTTGGGCCAATCCCTTCCATTTTCCCCTTCCCATGACCAAGAGCCCTTCTCATCGGAGGGGTACTCAACAATAATGGACTCTATTATAGGAGACATTAATTATGAGTTCACCCCTCTTCCAGATTCACCACAGCTACATCATTTTACCCCTACCCCTACTTCACCACAACCTACTAATTTCCATCATGCACCCACTTCACCCTTTCAACCAATTCAAACCACCCAACCCACAACACCTATCACACCTGATCCCCTACCAAAAATTCTCAACCACCTCCTTTCCCTTCAAACTCAAATGATGGCCAAAACACAAAACCGAACAACCATAGAGGCCAACCTTCAAGTCATGCACTCAACCCTTCAAAACTAGGCCACCATTCAAACCAGCTTAGAAGCCACTCATTCCACATTGCTAACCTTAACCCCACCACCACAATAACCATTTTCCCCTCAACCTACCCATATACCACAGCCTACCCCTCCAATTTCACCCTTACCTGAGCCGTCCATAGTGAAAGTAGAGATGACACCCAAAGTGACCCTGAACCTTACCCTATAGAGCCACCCCTTATTAAACAATCTCTGGCATTCACCAACCCACAACCCTAATCTACAACAGAGGAACTGTAAATCCTGCCCCCTGCCCCACCTACAATAGCAACAGCTGGTGCTGCCAAAGATGTGAATGACCTGCTCTCCACTTCCTCAATTGCCTCCTAAACAGATCCTGATGTAGTGGACATTACACAACCTGAACCTGAAGTCCCCCAGCCTATACCCCCTACCTCCACCCTACCTATTCCATCATCTTCATTCACACATCCTATACCCCTCCTGACCCTACTGAATAGCCCATCCTACCTGCCTCTTCCAACCCCATGCCTCCATTCTCAACCCCTCCTTAGAGCCATAAAAGAAAAACCCTACATCAAGAGGGATGTCATAAGGGGCATGGCTGACATCAGAACTATAGTTAAGCTACCCCTTCTCAATCAGATAAAGATGCTCAAGCTGGATCACAAGATAGAGAGGAAAAGGATGAAGCATGGGTGGAGCGAGACATTGCAATAATTGTAGCAGGAGAAATACAGAGTTGATGGGCTTGAAGATGTAAAAAACCTACAGTTGGCCTTGAGATTAGTGGAGGAGAGCGCTGATGACTATGGCAGGATTGCTGCAACATTACAACAAACCTTATCTGAAATAGATGACAGAGACTTAGTAGCTACTGCTGCCTCTCTCTTCACTGAAGCAGCACCTCCAATGACAACTGCTCCTCAACCCCAAAAGCTTAGAAAATTAAAACTTGGAATCAAGATCAAGGAACCTGCCTCAAAGCCTGAACCCACTCCCAAAAGGAGAAGCAGCACTAAGCAGAGGAAGACTACTTCTAAGAGATCCAAGTCCACTGTTGTTGCTCTGAAGAAAGAAAAAGGGAAATTTGTTCCAGAACAAGTAGATGTAGATTTAGATGATTAAACTGTGTAAATGTAATTAGTTAGGATGTTTTAGAATCTTTTATAGTTATTTTCACTAACATTGTACATATTACTGGTTTATGAATGAAAGTTCTTTTTGGTAGGTTTTGTGTGAGTTTTGTTTGGTTTAGATTATTTCTACTGTTTATTAATTTACTTGCCTTGTGTTGTGTGTTATTTTTATAAATATCCACTGCTGCACATGTTCTTTATCTTTGAAATAGTGAGGACACTATTTCTCATAGGTTTGGGGGTGTGGCAATGTATGCCAATGATGTAGTTAACCTAAGTGCAATAGAATCAAGTGAATAAGATAGAAATAGAATTAAGTTCACCGAAGAAACTTAAAAAATGAGGAAATTTAAAATTTTGCAGACCTTTTGACATTAAAAGCTTTCAAAATTAAATATTTCCATGAGGTGAACACCAAGAAAACTCATTAGGATTAGCACTTAGTAAACCATTAAGGAGAGGAAAAGGTGAGAACATGCCCATGAGTTCAATGGAAGACCATACCTAGTGAGATTTGGGCCTATAAACATTTTCTCTTTGAGGAGTGTCTTCAGAAATTCTTCTCGCTCTAAGGACTGGCTGAGTTCATTTTCTTACTAGAAGTTAGGCATCTCCAAGTTGAAACAGCTGACAGTATGCATGACATTTAGGAAAGAATGAAGGCCTTCTCTTAGACAGTTTGAGCTTAAAGATACCAAACCTAGTAAACTACCCTTGTGTATACACCTTTTGAGCCTTAATTTTTAGTTTTCTTCAAAATACACCTGAGTATTTGCACCTAAACTTATAGACCTGATTCAACCCTACCCCAACTCTTAGAATTCAAAAGGAAAAGGAGAAGGAGTTGAAGATGGACAAGCTAGGGTTAACATTTGGTGAATGGAGAAGAAACACAAAAGGAGGACAACAGTGTAGCAACTAGGAGGAGGGTGGTATTTCAAAAAAATAAAAACAAAAAGAAAAAAAAATATATCCAAAAGAAAAACAAAAATATATATAATGAAAAGGAAGAGAGAGAAGTCAACAGGAAATTTCATTGGAAAAAGTGAAAATAAGAGGAGAAGCTGGCCACTTCAAGTCTAAAAAATATCCAAGAAGATGAAATATGTTGAATTCAAGAAGGTGAAGTCATGAATCACCTCCTTCACCTGCGGATTTCTCAATTTGGCATCCTTTTCACCCTTCCTTTCTTTGTAACCTACACCCATAAGCCACATTACAATCAAGTCTTAAGACCTTGTGATCCTAATTGGAATGAGCTGTTGTGTGGAGATGAGGAGTTGTCCAATCTATGGAGAGAAATAGTCAATGATGCCAGAATTTAGGAGCCTTGCCTATGCTCATGCTTGCAAACCCATTTAGGGATTGTAACTCCTCTTGAGCTTGTGTGAAAATAAAAACCCTTAATTTTATTTGTGAGAGACAGGCCTGGTAAGCATTGGGTCTGGCATTGAATGTATTGGCCATTGTTTGAACCTAATTATTGAATTAATGGTAAGCTTAGTACTGACATAAACTTACTATTTTTCTTGTTGTAAGCTGATTGCAAATGATGTGCATGCATGTAAGAGTTTTTCATGTTAAATGTTCTATACATTTCATATATTTAAACTCCTCACATTTTGAAAAAAATCAATGGTGGACTGATGCTCTGTGTATTGAAAATTTATTTGATAATGTGTGCAGTTTTGCTAACTATTTTATTGAGAAGTTTGTGGGTATCTTCATGTTAAGCAGTGAAAAATATCATTTTTCACCTCCTAATCGGGCCTTTGATGGACCTTTGAGTTGACTAATAATGTGTTTTGAGTGTATTTTAGTGCAAACATCCACCTAAAATTGCCAAAGAAGCAATCTGCTGCTCAACATATGCTCAAACAGTCCACAGGCCAGCCAATAAAAGAATCCACAGAGCCTTAAAAGTTCATGAGAATGCCATGAGCCCAACTGGGTATGCTTGGGACCAAGTGCAGTTGTAAGGAATGAAGATTGAAACCCACCAAGAGTTTACTGTGTGCTGACAAATGAAAGACAGCCCACAAAAGAAGTGCGCCAACTATGAAAACTCAAGGCAGAACATCTCGAGAGGACACTCCAAGCTATCGAGAGGTTGGGTTGCTCAAATACCAAATTGTCGAGAAGTTTTCAATACCTGTCGAGAGATTCTGGAGATAAAAGTCAAGCTATCGAGAGGTCAGTTTCAGCTATCGAGAGGTCCTGAGGCTCAATAGCCAAGTTATCGTGAGGTTCCATCAACCTGTCGTGAGATTCTGAAAGTATATGTCTACCTATTGATAAGTTGGAGGCACAATAAAATATCCTGTTGAGAGGATACCTGGAAGTGCAGGGGAAGTTGAGAGGTCCCAGCTACATGTCGAGAGGTTCAACTGAACCTATCAAGCAGTGCAAGGAAACCTGTCGATGATTTACCTGAAGCTACCCTCATTCTCGAGAGGAATGAGGCAACCTATCGATGACTTAACTGAAGCTACGCTCATTCTCGCAAGGATTGAAGCAACCTGTCGAGCACTCCACAGAAGACTGTATAACAAGTCGACAGGTTGTTTATAACTTGTCGAGAGGATGAATGAAGAACTAAACATAAGATGAAAATTGGCTTCAATCCTATCGACTAGTGCAACTCAACCTATCAAGAAGTAAAGGAACCTATCGAGGGCTACTCCAGTCCTATCGAAATGAATGCCATGCAGACTTTGAACCTATCGAGAGGTTCCCTAAACCTCTCGAAAATCAAATTTGGAACTTCTCAGTTCCATTCAAAGTAGCTGCCAACTTCAGTGCTTTGTGCACACATTTCAAGTCATGTTAGCAACCCTTGGGGTATTTTTGGAACATAATTGCGCACAAATGGGAACCCTCCAACTGCATCAAATGTACTTTCCAGTTTTTGACCAATTGGGAAAGAGCTTGTAGAAGAGAAATCAGCCACATCAGCAGCTGTGAATAATTGAATTATTCTCCTGAGCTCTGATTGGCTAAAACAGATATGAGGGAAGAGTATAAATAGAGGAGAAATTGCACTAAAAAGATCATCTAGAAATTGAGAGAACCAGAGCCAATCCAAAATTCCATTTCCCTCTAAATATTCCCTCTCTTCCTTCTTCCCCCATTCTCTCCTTAAACAATCATGATTGGCTAAACCTCTTCAATAGCTAGGGTGAGGTTGAGAGCTATAAATTGAGAGTTTCAGAGGCTTTGTATGGGATTATATGTTTCACAGATTACAGATCTGAGCATAATAGGATTGTAAGTTATATTATTATAGTGTAATTGTTATTTTTAAAGTTAATTCTGATCTAAATCTTACTCTTTCGTATTTGATTTACCTGAATTAGATATCCCTGTAGATGCTTGAGCTTGTAGCCTGGTAGCCACAATATCTGTAATAGCTTACCTGTTCCAATCAAGATCCTTGAATTGGGACAATCTCTGGGATGATCTGTGATAATTCAAGTGGATAGATCATAGCCTTAGAATTACTTCAATTCTCTAGTTGAGAGTAGATTCTTATACCTTGCATCTAAGCTTATAGCCAGATGAAGGATTGTAGCAAATCTGTCCTATGCATTGCCTTTGATCCAATTAATTTTCTGTAAAGACCAAAATCCCTAGCTGTTGCTCACCACCTTTTGAATTTTAATCTTTTTCTTCATTCCCTTGAATTTGAGTTCAATCTGTTCTGGATCATTCTGTTTTTTATTTTTGTAGTTCTTACTAAAGTGACAAATCTTAGGAACCTCTCCTCTTTCCTATTTTGATTTAGTCTAAATTAGGATAGAGTGCCAGATCTGTCATAGATCTGGAGATTTCCCCCATTTTAAAATACATTTTCTTGTGGACCTACCCCGACATACCTATTAAAACTTGTAGCAACAGCCCTGGTTCTTGTAGGACTGCTTGCTTACCTTGATCCCATGTATTTGTACTTTACCCATTTAATCTGATGTTTTAACCCTTTAATAGTTGTAAGGTAAGCAAACTAATAAGTTTTTGGCGCCGCTGCTAGGGATTTGTATTTTTAAAAGTGGTAGATCTAAGTTTTTCTTATTTTAAGATTTAGATTTTTAATTGCCTACTTTGTGTTTGACTAATCGTTGTTGTAGTATTTTATAATTTAATTTCGTGATTGCAAATCTGGATCTGTGGTTCTAAGAGGAGCTTTGTGCTAATTGGAAGAGCAAGTTGTGCTAAAGTTTGCATTTCCTAACTCCTTTAAATTTTTAGCTCTGTAACTTTTTAGATCTGTAGCATTAGTTGTATGTTTTTAAATTTGTTTTGCTGAAATCTGTGCTATATTTTCTGTATTGTACTTGATTCCTATTGTGTTTATGCTTGGTAAGAGATCTCTTAATCCTGAGATAGCTCCTTTAGATCTTAAAGTTGAAAGACTTCTTAGACCTAAGCAAATCATACACACCTATGATTGATTGTGATAGTTCTGCAATGGGTGAGCAACCTAGGACATTCAAAGAATTCAATCAACCAGGGGTATACAATTCCCCCTTCTACATTCAATTCCCTGTTGTCCAAGAGAACTATGAAATCAAATCTTCCATCATACAGATGCTACCTTCATACCATGGCCTGAGCAAAGAAGACTCATACAAGCACATTGATGAATTTCTAGGACTGTGCACTACTTTCAATATTGCAGGTTTGGGGTTGGAAGCAACCATGTTGAGACTCTTTCCTTTTCCACTAAAGGATAGAGCCCGAACTTGGTTGTCAATGCTCCCAACCAATAGTATTCAGCCTTGGAATGACCTTCAATATCAATTTTTGGCCAATTTTTTCCCCATGTCTAAAACAAATCAGCTGAGGAAGAGCATTATTTCATTTATTCAAGCCCCAATTGAAGATTTTCGCCAAGCATGGGAGAGATTTAAGGAGCTCTTGAAGCAATGTCCCCATCACCAAATTCTTGAATGGCAACTTGTTCAAAGGTTCTATCAAGGAATTGATCCCAACAACAATGATATGGTTGATGCCTCATGTGGTAGTACATACCTCCACAAGACAGCTGATGAGGCTTGGCAGTTGTTTGATATCATTAGTGAAAACTTTATGCAAAGGGAAACCTTGTCAAGGGACTTTAAGACCCCTGCTAGATTAGTGAGAGAGACCACTATAAGAGGGAAAATGTATGAGGTGAGTGAATATAATAATTTGAAAAGAAAAGTGGACAGCTTGACTCAAAAGTTTGATAAGCTCATGGGACCAATGCACTCTCCAATGGCTGCCAAAGTGGAGGATACCTTCCAAAGCCAATAGTAGTAGCCACAACAGCAATCCATGCCTTATAGGAATGCCCAGCCATACCAGAAAAATTACTTTCCAAGGTCCTAATACAACAACCCATGACCCAGCCAGTGGCTTAACCTGTGCATCAAAGTGCACCAGCCCCAACACCCTCTAGATCCCTCACATTTGAAGAGCAAGTTCTGGCTTTATTGTAGAATTTGAGCTCTTTGTCTCAAACAGTCAACTCTCATAGCCAAAGCATTAAGAAGATAGATGACCACCTTGGTCAGCTATCTAATACTTTGACTAAGAGAGAGGAGGGAAGACTGCCTAGTTAGCCCATGAACAACCCCAAAGGGCAGTACATGGTGGGTGAGACTTCTTCACATGAAGAAGCCAAATCTGTCACCACTTTGAGGAGGGGAAGGCTAGTTGATAACCAAGTTGGTATTGAACCTGATGAGAAAAGTGCAGCCCATGATGATATGCAGTAGGAGCAGCATATAAAAAATAAGGGGGACGTTGATGTGCCCCAACAGAAAATTTAAAATAAAAATAAAGAGAAAACTGATAAGCTTGCTAAGGCAGCAAATGGGAGATCAGTCTCCCATTTGCCATTTCTCAATGCACTTCAAGCACCTTCTCCTTTTGACAAAGGAAATGCTAAAGTGGAGGAGATGATGGAAACATTCAAATAAGTAAATGTCAACTTGCCTTTACTTGATGCTATCAAGCAAGTTCCAGCCTATGCAAAGTTCTTGTGTCACAACCGTAGATTTTTGAGATGAGTGCACGGCACGCATACACACATAGGTATATGTGTTTCACAAGGAGACCAAAACGACCCAAAACACATTAAGTGTGTACATGGGAAACACACTAGTATATCCTTAACTTATAGATATATAAGTGAAAGAGAGAGAGAGGAACCTTTACGTAACTCTATTCTAACCTAATTAGAGAGAAGGGGAATATAGAGAGAAGGAAGAAAAGAGCCTGGTAGAGAACTAGGGTTCGTTGAGACTTAGGTCGGCAAAGGACATCAGAGGAAATGACGGTGGGAAGAACCAGGGAGGCCGGATAGCCTAGTAGATATTCAAATCATAAATTGGACCTGTGCGTGATTCATCGTCAGAGGAACATTAAAGACATGATAGATGCCTTGGAATGTTTTAAATAGTAGGAAGAATGTTGGTTAAATATTTCTTTTTAGGAGATTAAGGTAACATGAAGGGAGGAAGCATGTTCTCGATTCGATCGAGGAACAAAATCATCGTTCCTCGCTCGAGCGATCTAAAAGGCTCGCTCGAGCGAGGATGAATAGAAGAAAATATAACTCTGGGCTCGCTCGAGCGGTCCCCAAAACTAAAGGGAAGCTCGCTCGAGCGAGGGTCCACAATAATAATTCGAAAGCTCGATTTAACCGCTCGAGCGACCTCGATTTAACCGCTCGAGCGAGGTCAAGTGACCGCGCGAGCGAGGATAAATGGCCGCGCGAGTGAGGGCTGGTGACCACTCGGATCTTGGTTTTCTAATGTAAGAAACTTGGGTGTCATACACCCCAATGACCTTAGATCATTCTAAAACTTTTTCTTTTTCAAGTGTAGGTTGATGCATTATAACCCTCTAAGGGCAGGCGTGCCTTGAGATTCGTCGAGGTAGGGAATATTCTTGAAACATGTGCATTATTCCGTGAACTCATATGCGTAGTATAGTCTATTTAAATAGTTATATATTCCATGAACCCTCATGATAAGAGTGTGTGTGTGTGTTGCAATGCGAAAAACCCTGAGGTCCCCAGGGGACGAAAAAAAAATCAAGTGGTTAAATCAAAGAAGGGTGAAATAGAAGCATGGGGCATCCCAGGGATGCGTAAGAAAACTAACAGAGAAACAAAGGTAACGTGGTAAGGCCTAATGTAATATATTTAGCACAATCACGGTGAATAACTATATGTAAGGCACATTGATATTTTTGTTATTTAAGGTTGATTAGAATACCCCACCGACGTGGCGGGATACCGACGGCAATCGACGGCGGGATACCGTGACGATGCACGCCAATCCGTACATTTATAGCACATCCCAGGGATGTAGATTGAGAATAGACCCCACCGCCTATGAGAAAGGGGCTCGGGTAGTATTCCCAGGGAATACATATAACAACTGTCTAGTTAGACGACGATGGCGGGTATTCCATCGGGGCTCGATGCTATATTGCTCGAGGACTACTTAAGTTAAGATTTAAGTGATTAGGCCAAATTCACAACCAAACTAATAAGGAGATTAAACAAAACTATGCTAAGTAGTGGTCGGAAATTATTGGGTTATTCCTGTTACTCAAATTATTGTCCATAAGTGACTTCTTGAAAATTCTATGCTTTTAGGTTGCTGACATATGTGTGAAGGTTGATCTATATGTTCTTTTATTTTCCCTACGGAGCTAGGATGTAGCTCACCCCTTAGACTATACGTCGCAGGTCCAGGTCTAGCGGCAGCAAAGACTTCGGGAGAAGTTAATCCTGGGGCCTCGGTGTTCGTGGCCACAGAAGAGTCAAAACCTCCTCCTGAGGAATTCTTCTAGGAAACCCGCTGCATACTCTGAGAGTGAGTTGAGAGAGTATTATGTATGGCTTGGTATATCGAGCCTCTTTATTTCGAATGCTTTAATTTCTGTCTCTTGATTAAACATCTAGGATGAATAATTATCATTTAACTTTTGGGTATGTCCTTATGTCCATGAATTGGCATGGGACAAGGACAGCCTTGCGAGACCATATATATTATTTTGAGATTTCGATTTAGGGTAGCTACGTGTGCTTCAATTTCAGTTTTGGCTTGTATATATCATTGTGTTGTAAAGGACCCAGGGCACGGCCTTGAAGGTCGTGTTGATGGCACGGATTTCGGGATGCCGAAATTCGGGCTGTCACATCTTGAAAGAATTGTGCATCTACAAAAAGGAATCTAGGATACACTTATCCAAGAAAGTCTATTGTGTTGAGAAAAAAACCAAGTGCTATCCATTGCAACCCCAATAAAGCTTCAAGACCCTGGAGTTCTCACAATCCCCTGCATCATTGGGGATCATACCATTGAGAAGACCTTGTTAGTTCTGGGAGCTACTGTAAACCTACTTCCATATTCAGTTTATGAGAAGTTAGGCTTGGGAGAATTGAAGTCCACACATGTGGTGCTACAACTAGCTGACAGATCTAAAACGAGGCCTGTGGGAATGATAAAAGATGTGTTAGTTGGGGTTGATAAGTTTTTCTAGCTAGCATATTTTCTGACGCTTGACATAGAGCAAAGCAAGTGCACCACCTCTATTCATGAGATTTTGGGCAGGCCTTTCTTGGCCTCTGCCAATGCATGTATTCAATGTAGATCAGGAGTAATGGAGGTGTCATTTGGCAACATAAAATTGAAATTAAATATTTATAATGCAGCCAGCCAGTGTCACTTGGATAGTGAGGATTGCTTTTTAATTGATGTTTTGGATGAGCTTGTGGAAGAGACTTTGCCCAAGATGTTGCAAGGTGATGATTTTTATAATGTCTTTGGTACTGTGTGGAGTGAGATTGTGGAAGAGAAGGCCCCTACACCCATGGTTCAATAGGTGAAAGCCTTAATTTCTTATGTGGGGCCAGCAACAAGGTATCCTCCTTGGAAACATGATGTGTTTCCTCTTCCACCACCATCAAAGGCACCTTTGTTGCCTTCTCTCATAATCCACCAGATGTGGAGTTGAAATAGCTACCTATGACCTTGAAATATATTTTTTTGGGGGCAAACAACAAGTTGTCTGTGATCATTTCTTCCTCTCTCACTGATGAGCAAGAGGAAGAGTTGTTGTGGGTTTTACAGAAGCATAAGAGAACAATAGGATGGACTATTGCTGACCTTGGGGGCATCAGCCGTACTGTGTGCATGCATAAAATCCACTTGGAAGAGGGTTCTAAACCCTCTAGAGAAATCCAGTGAAAATTGAACGCCCACATGCAAGAAGTGGTAATGAAAGAAGTGGTCAAATTGTTTGATGCTGAAGTCATCTACCCTATTTCTGATTTTGAATGGATGGTACCTATTCAGGTGGTCCCTAAGAAATCTGGGATAACTATGGTAAAAAATAATTCTGGTGAGGTAGTTCCAACTAGAGAAACCACAAGTTGGAGGGTGTGTATAGGGTATCAAAAGCTTAATTTGAGAACTAGAAAAGACCACTTCCCTTTGCCCTTCATAGACCAAATTTTGGATAAGTTGGAAGGCAAAGCTTTCTATTATTTTCTTGATGGATATTCGGGATATAACCAAATACCTGTTTATGCACAAGATCAAGAAAAGACAACTTCCATATGTTCATTTGGCACCTTTGCTTATAGAAGGATGCCATTTGCATTGTGCAATGCCCCTACAACTTTCCAAAGGTGTATGTATGTTATATTTTCTAACATGATTGATTAGTTTTTAGAGATATTCATGGATGATTTCTCTATTTTTAGAGACAGTTTTAGCCAATGTCTACACCATCTCAGCCTTGTGTTGCAGAGATGTGAGGAAACCAACTTAGTTTTGAGTTAGGAAAAGAGTCATTTTATGATCAATCAAGGTATTGTCCTTGGCCATGTGGTTTTCCACTGAGGCATTGAGGTAGACAAGGCTAAAATTGATCTAATTGCACATTTTTTCCCACCAAAAACTGTGAAACAAGTCAGATATTTCTTGGGGCATGATGAGTAGTGAAATATGATGATATTTCACCCCTAAATACCTATATTTAACTATCTGATGAAGGCTATCTGATGAGAATTACTAGATTTGAAGTGTTTCAGGTAAATATAATCCAAGTGCGTAAAACAACCCTAAAATCCTAAAAATAATATCAAAATACTGCAACTTTGGGTGATCGATAACTTGGTGTGACTTGTAGCTCAATTGGGACCTTCAAGACATCGGAATTATGAAATTGCTAAAACAAGAAAGTTGTAGAGATTTTTGTCAGTATTCCAACGCCTTAAGAATTAAGTCAATCCGAGTTCGGAGTAGAAAGATATCGCTGAAATACCGAGGTAGTGTCTGATGCAAAAGTGGGCTGGAATTCACAAAAATCTGGGAAGGTTGATCGATCGACCTTCCAGTCGATCAATCGACCAAAATGATGGAGTTTGAGACAAAAAGGACCTCTTAACACAGATTTTTAAGGAGTCGATCGATCGACCCTATAAGGTCGATCAATCGACCCTGACTTTTCGAGCCAGGAAAGTTGCGCGACTTGCAGAGTATTTAAAGCCAAACCAACAACTCGAGAAGGAGATTAATTTTTAGAGAGTTAGTTTTAGTTTTTCTTTTTCATAGTTAGACGTAGAGATAGAGAGTTCTTATTATTCCTTTTTGAGAGCTTTGTTCCTTTAATTTTTTAGTTTTCATTCCTTCAATTTATTATTTTTGTTCAGTTGATTGCTACATTAATTTCGTTTCTGAAGATCATCATACTTGTGGATCAAAGTAATTTTTGTTGATGTTTGAAGTATTTTTAATTCATTAAATTGATGTTATTTTCCCTTCCTTATTTATTTATATCATTTAATTACAACATGTGTGGCTAAATTTATAGGGATAGGGATCTAATGATTCCCATCCGAGGGATGTACTTTTAATAATATAAATCTAGGATTAAAATATGAGATTTTATTTTATGATTGTTATGTTGTCATGAACGGATGAAATCCCCGCCACTAACTGGGATCGAGTGTGCCAAGCCATGCCCTGGATCTCAGATCTATGACAGTAATTTTATCCCAATCATTATTATGGTCTTTTTGCTTTCATCGTATGGATCTACTTACGATTATGATCTAGGATCGAGTGTGCCAAGCCATGCCCTGGATCTTTGATCTGTAATGGTAATTTTATCTTAATTACTCCCTGATCTGAAGTCAAGTGTGCCGAGCCATGCCCTTGATCTCAGATCTATGGTGGTATTCTTATTGGAATTTTCACCCACTTTGGGGATGATTTATATTTGAACCTGAGATCAAGTGTGTCGAGCCATGCCCTTGATCCCAGATCTATATATGAAAATCATCTCTGAAGTTAAGTCCTGATTGCAAGGATGCAACGTGGAACCTATCACGGTTTTGACCATTTTTCTTCCATAAAAGATATTTTTCTTCAATGGTATATCTCATAGTTTAATCCTTAGATTTGTATTATGAGAAGAACAGACCAAAGATGGGAGGATTTAGTATCTTCATCCTTATCTTTATCTTTACCTTTATTTTTGAATTATCAATTAAGTTTTAGTTTGTATTCAGTAATTGTTATCTCACAAAACCGCCTAAATCATAATATTGGTAGGGTACTGTTAGTCTTCGATAGATTTCTTGAATTTTTGTCTCATCTTTTTAGATCTTCAAAAATAATCCTAGTCAGAACGATCTCGTACTCTGCACCCACTATATACAATTTGATTCGTGCGCTTGCGAGTAAACATTAAAATTAAAAATCCACATCAAGTTTTTGGCGCCGCTGCTGAGGACTAAATCAAGAAAATCTGAATTTTTAGGAAATAGTAGTTAATTTTAGAAATTTTTGTGGATTAAAATAGTTTCTCTGCTAAAAAAAAAAAAAAATTGAGTATTGATCGATCGACCTAAACAGTCGATCAATCGACTCCAAAAAAAAAAATTTGGTGTTATGGATGCAATCTAAAATCATGTGCTATTTGTGAAAATTCGATGCACATTTCACCTATGTGTCCCTTGAATAACTCAAATTATTACCCTCAACAAGTCCAGCCCAATCTTTTTTGGAACACTCATGACTGGCAGAGTCAATCTAATGACATGTGGGGTTTTAATCAACCTCTAATGTGTGATATGATGCCGTACAATAATCAAAATTCTTTTCCCAACAAATTTTCATATGAGTTTTCACAGCAAACTCAACACTTTCAAGACACAAAACCATATGAACCAGCCCAAAATTCTTCTTACCCCTTGGAATATTTAAAAGGTTTGGTGCACACCAACACTCAAAGAATTTCTAGGATACAATCTCAAGTTAGTTAGACGATCGAGTACTTATAAATGAAAGTTGAAATATAGGAGTCCCTCATTGATACCGATCCGAATGAAGAACATTTTCAAGAGGACTCATATGATTTTATTCAAAAATATGAGGATGACCAATTGGTCACTACGCTTGAGAATGGCATAACAAGCGTTGAGGTAGTGCAAGTGCGAGGAAAAGAGGAAATGGAATGGAACGATACTTATGTCGAGGAGGGAATTGAGAATCAAATTGAGATGAGAGAGAAAGAAAATGGCACCCTTACAACACCTGACAAGGGAGACATAACTTTTTCCGATGAGTGTGAATTCAGTTTAGGAAAAAAAGAGGAATTTCAAATCTATTGCCCATTTATTAAATACATAGATAATCAACAGAATGTTGGAAAAAGATTAATGGGTTTGAATCTAGAGTGTAACTTTGGGAATATCAAGCACAGGGTAGAAATTGAAAGGTTAGAGAGAGACCATAGTAGTGAAACACGGGCACATCATGGGGGTGTAACCAAGTCCTTGATAAGAGAAATGCAGGGACAAGTAAATAAATCACTGATCCTGCTTAGACAATTTTTCATGAAGATTTGGGATCCTGGTGGACTTGGAATGAATTTACACCTTGTAGATTAATTTCGTAATTTTCCTTTAAAAAAAAAATAAATAAATATATTTAATTTTGAAGTCATCATACACTTTATTTTGCGATTGTTTTCAAACTTTAGTTGATGATGCATGTGAATTTAATTTTGAGAATATTGATGTCATATTTTGATTACTTGTATCTAAGATGAAGAAGCTTAATGTGATATTTTGTGGATAATTTTGATATTCATGCTTAAAATTTTTGCACTTATACCAAGCTAAGACTTAGAAATTGATGAACTGTTTTGAACGTTGAATCTTAGGTTCTGAGTGGAGACCAAACCCGGTGAGCTTTAGAGCTAATTTTCCGTCATTGATGAGTGAATACATAAACTTGGAGTTTTCTTTGCATACGAAGTATTTTGTATAATCTCTTACACTTCACTTTGACTTGTGACTTTGCATGAAATCAAATTCATATCATTATGTTAGAATGTACTGTATATCTACTCAAGACAAATAGGTAAGGTTACTATATTTTAAGGACATGATTGAAGGCCATCTTTGGCTCGTTTGTGCTTAAAATATCCCACCTTATATAAATTTATCCTTCTAGTACCCCTTTGAGCCTATTGAAAAATTTACCTTTATACATTCTTTGATAAGCCACGTTAACCTTTAACCCTTCACCATTTCTGAAAATTCAGCTTTACCCTTTTTATTTCTGAGAAATTAGGAACGAGGAATGAGAATGAACGAAAAGAGAGTAAGTGGAGAGATACCGAGTTGTGGTGTTTACTGAGAGTGTATGGCAAAAAAATAAAAAGAAAAAAAAAAGAGGGAGAAAAGAAAAAGAAAACTGTGAAGAACAATAAAAAAATATAAGGTGCGTCACGAAAACAAAATTCAAAAGAAGAAAAAGGAGTGAGAAAAGAAAAAGAGAAGAAATAGAAAAATCAAAAGGTGTTTCCTTTCCGATTTCTCAGAAATTTTGAATCCCAACTTCCAATTCTTTCTTACCCTTTCTTGAGCCCCATTACAACCCTAAAAAGACCTTCATGATCAGATCTTGCATTGGTAACTGCCTTGTGGAGAGTAAATATGTGATACTTATGACACTTGATATGACGTGCTTAGGATATACAAGTATCTTCTTATGAGATTTATTTTTGTTCATTGATTGCATCGTGTTTCATTTATCATGTGAGACCTTTTTATTTGCTTTGTATTGATCTCTCACGTGTGTGAAAACTTATCCATCTTCGGTGTCTTTATATTTTGAGAGTATACCTAAAGTGAGGATTGAGTCTAAACAACAGGCCCGACGGTTTTCCGTTTGAACTAGTTTTGAGATGAATGAATTTTGGTTTGGGAATGCACACCCTTCACATTTAAGCATGAATGGATAAGTTATCTAACGATTTGAGCATTAGCCTAATTTGAATGGATACTAGTATGATTAGTATAACATTGTTATTTAAAATTGAGAATTCGCATGTTGAATTGATTAATGATTTTGAGTTTTGAATGGTATATATGTTATCAAAATCCTGTTTTGAAAACTCAATTTTGCCGATGGTTTAAAATTTTTGAAAGTTTGTGGGTAACTTCACTGTAAACCCTCAGGAGACACAACTCTTCCACTAGTGATCACCTAGGGGTTTAAAGGCTTGTTGCACACACTAAGTGTAATCGTGCTCCCAACGAAAGTGGTAATTATTTTTCTTTAGTTTGCTTTGCTCGAGGACTAGCAAAGTGTAGGTTTGGGGGTGTGATGAGTAGTGAAATATGATGATATTTCACCCCTAAATACCTACATTTAACTATCCAATGAAGGCTATCTGATGAGAATTACTAGATTTGAAGTGTTTCAGGTAAATATAATCCAAGTGCGTAAAACAGCCCTAGAATCCCGAAAATAATATCAAAACACTGCAACTTTGGATCATCGAGAACTTGGTGCGACTTGCAGCTCAATTTGGACCTTCAGGACATCCGAATTATGAAAATACTAAAACACAAAAGTTGTAGAGCTTTTTGTCATCTTTCCAACGTGACAAGAAGTATGTCAATCTGAGTTCGAAGTAGAAAGATATGGCTAAAATACCAAGGTAGTGTCTGATGCGAAAGTGGGCTGGAATTCATGAAAATCTGGGAAGGTCGATCGATCGACCTTCCAGTCGATCAATTGACCAAAATGTTGGAGTTTGAGACGGAAAGGACCTCTTAATGGAGATTTTTAAGGAGTCGATTGATCGACCCTATAAGGTTGATCAATCGACCCTGACTTTTCGAGCCAGGAAAGCTGCGCGACTTGGAGAGTATTTAAAGCCAAACCAACAACTCGAGTAGGAGATTAATTTTTAGAGAGTTAGTTTTAATTTTTCTTTTTCATAGTTAGACGTAGAGATAGAGAGTTTTTATTATTCCTTTTTGAGAGCTTTATTCCTTTAATTTTTCAGTATTCATTCCTTCAATTTATTATTTTTGTTCAGTTGATTCCTACATTAATTTTGTTTCTGAAGATTATCGTACTTGTAGTTCGAAGTAATTTTTGTTAAAGTTTGAGGTATTTTTAATTCATTAAATTGATGTTATTTTCCCTTCCTTATTTATTTATGTCATTTAATTACAACATGTGTGGCTAAATTCATAGGGATGGGGATCTAATGATTCCCATCTGAGAGATGTACTTTTAATAATATAAATTTATGATTAAAATATGAGATTTTGTTTTATGGTTGTTATGTTGTCACGAACGGATCGAATCCTAGCCACTAACTGGGATCGAGTGTGCCAAGCCATTCCCTAGATCTCAGATCTGTGACAGTGATTTTATCCCAATCATTATTGTGGTCTTTTTTCTTTCATCTTGTGAATCTACTTACGATTATGATCCAGGATCGAGTGTGCCGAGCCATGTCCGGGATCTTGGATCTGTAATGGTAATTTTATCTTAATTATTCCCTGATCTGAAATCAAGTGTGCCGATCCATGCCCTTGATCTCAGATCTATGGTGGTATTCTTATTGGAATTTTCACCCACTTTGGGGATGATTTTTATTTGAACCTGAGATCAAGTGTGTCGAGCCATGCCCTTGATCCCAGATCTATATATGAAAATCATCTCTGAAGTTAAGTCCTGATTGCAGGGATGCAACGTGGAACCTATCAGGGTTTTGACCATTTTTCTTCCATAAAAGATGTTTTTCTTCAATGGTTTATGTCATAGTTTAATCCTTAGATTTGTATTATGGGAAGAACAGACCAAAGATGGGAGGATTTAGTATCTTCATATTTATCTTTATCTTTACCTTTATTTTTGAATTATCAATTAAGTTTTAGTTTATAGTCAGTAATTGTCATCTCACAAAACTGCCTAAATCATAATATTGGTAGGGTACTGTTAGTCTTCGATAGATTTCTTGAATTACTGTCTCATCTTTTTAGATCATCAAAAATAGTCCTCGTGGGAACGATCTCGTACTCTGCACCCACTGTACACAATCTGATTTGTGCGCTTGTGAGTAAAACATTACAATTAAAAATCCACACCAGGGCATGCTAGGTTCTATAGGAGATTCATCAAGGATTTTAGCGAGATCTCAAAACCTATTTGTCACCTGTTGTGCCAAGAGGTTCTCTTCGAATTTAATGATGAATGTCTAATGGCTTTTGAGCTTTTGAATGGTTTTTTAACCTCTGCACCTATCCTTCAAGCACCTAATTTTTTTTTACCGTTTGAGCTAATGTGTGATTCATTAGATTTTGCTATTGGTGCAGTCTTAGGACAAAGGAAGGATAAGGCACCTTGTGTGATTTCTTATGCAACCAAAACAATGATTGATGCTTAATTAAATTACACTACAACTGAGAAGGAATTGTTGGCAATTGTCTGTGCTTTAGAGAAATTTAGGTCTTATGTGTTGGGATCTAGGATAGTAGTCTTCACAGACCACTCAAACCTGAAGTACCCTTTATCAAAAAAAGATGTCAAGCCAAGATTAATCAGATGGATCCTCCAATTATAGGAGTTTGATCTTGAGATTAAAGATAAAAAAAGGGTTGAAAATGTGGTTGCAGACCACTTATCCAAGATCATAGCAGAGGAGTTTGATAGGCTGCCTATTAATGACTCTTTCCCGAATAAACAGTTGTTTACTCTCAGCACCACTACACCTTCGTTTACAAATATTGTGAACTACTTGGCAATGGGTAAGATCCCCCACATTGGAACAAAATAGACAAGGATCTGTTCTTTTCAAAGATCAGACATTACATGTTAGAGGATCCATACCTGTTTAAGCATTGGGTAGACCAAGTGGTGAGGAGATGTGTCCCTGATGATGAATTCCACAACATACTAACTATTTGTCATGAACAGGCTTGTGGAGGCCATTTCAGTGGGAACAAGACTGCTACAAAGGTGCTCCAAAGTGGATTTTATTGGCCCACTCTTTTTAAGGATGCATTGCAGCATTGTAAAGCTTGTGAAAGATGCCAAAAGATGGAAAGTATCTCCAAAAGAAACTCCATGCCTTTACAGCCTATACTTGTGATTGAACTCTTTGACATTTGGGGGATTGACTTCATGGGTCCTTTCCCTCCTTCCTATAGTTACAATTATATTCTTGTGGCTGTGGACTATGTGTCCAAATGGGTTGAGGCTATAGCCTCAAGAACCAATGATCACAAGGTTGTCCTCAACTTCTTGAAGGATAACATTTTCTCCAGGTTTGGCACCCCTAGAGCTATCATTAGTGATGGGGGAGCCATTTCTACAATAGACAGTTTGAGAGCTTATTTAGAAAGAACTCTGTGACACACAAAGTTGCCACCCCATACCACTCATAAACTAGTGGGCAGGTGAAAATTTCTAATAGAGAGATCAAACACATTTTGGAGAAAACTGTGAGAGTAGATAGGAAGGACTGGTTCTTGAAGTTACCTAATGCTCTTTGGGCATATAGGACTGCCTATAAGACCCCAATAGGGATGTCTCCTTTCAGGCTGGTGTATGGCAAAGCTTGCCATTTACCGGTGGAGCTTGAGCGCAAGGCTTATTGGGTTGTTATAGTATTGAATATTGATCTAACTTCTGCTGACATGCACAGGAAACTTCAGCTGTCAAAGCTAGAAGAATTGAGATTAGAAGCTTACTTCAATGCCAAGATCTACAAGGAGAAAACCAAGGCTTTCTATGACAAGAATTTGCTGAGAAAGGAATTCACAACTAGCAGCAAGATATGGTTGTTCAATTCTAAATTGAAAATTTTCCCAGGTAAGTTGAGATCTAGATGGGAGGGACCTTACATGGTCGAGCATGTATCCCCATCTGAAACTGTTGAAATCAAGGATCCAAAAGATGAAAGGATAATAAAAGTGAATGGTTAAAGGCTACAACTTTTTGTTGAAAATATGGTGGAGCCTGTGGTGACCATCCACCTTCAAGAACCTCCAAATTGTGATTGATTTTCAACAATATATACTATGTATCATAACTGTGATTTTGTGTCTGTTGCTGTTTTAAAATGTGTCTGGCAGTGTACATATATGTGGTAGTTTTTGCTTAATGTTTGCATTTACAAATCACGAGTCAGTAGTCAGTAGGTTTGAAGCATGTGTCATCAACTCCAAGGCTGGAGAAACGAATGGGAGCTGAATAGATTTGATAAATTTGTGTGACAAATGGACTAGGAACTAATTAGAAATCTATTTGAACTGAAAGACAACCTGTCGAGAGGTATAGAGTACATTTCGACATGTTTTAAAGGATCCTAGTTTGCATCCCGACAGGTTTTGAAGGTGCACAAATGATTTTCGATAGGATCTGTGAACCTATCGAGATGTTGAGAGAGAAATTCGACAAGTTCTGAAGGTGTAGGCTGTGTCCTCGATAGGATCTGATACCTGTAGAGAGGTTGAATTTGGAGAATTTTAAACCTGTTGAGAGGATGTCAGTACCTCTCAACTTGGAAAATTTGAAGCCCTTGTACCTCTCGAAAGGTTCAGCCAACCTCTCGACACCTTCAGCCTGAGAAATCCACAAGCCCCAAAGGATTTTAACTCTTCAACTGGTTGAACCAACCCGTCGAAACCCTTTCTCCAATCCTATCGAAAAATGATTTTCATTATTTTAAACCTATCGACAGCTCAGTCTAGCAATTTGATAGCTTTTGTGTGCAAGTCTATTCCCTCTCTGTCGATTTTCAATTTCTTTCTTCTTCCTCCACCTCACTGGTTTTACTCCAAGCACCTTACCATTTTTCCAAGTACCCTAAATTCATAAAGGCTACACTTTGCACCTAGTTTGAGCTGGTTTGGTGTCGTGCACATCGAGATCTGAGAAACCATAGGGTTTCTGTGGGTAAGCTTTTCTTTAACTCCACTCTATGATTTCTGAGCTTTGTACTTCTATTTTCAAGTTGTGTGGAAATTTGATTGGGCATAAAAAAACTACTGTGAATTGTTGAAAGTTATTTGTGTGGATTGTTTACCCAATGGCTGACCAAGAGGATACCCTTGCTAACCTTTTCAAATCCCCTTCCAAATCCGCCACCAAAACTAGTAGGAAATCCAATAGGCTTATCACATAGCCCAAGGAGAACCCACCTGCTAAAAGAAAACTTGTCATGGATAAAGCTGAGAAATCTGGCAAATCTAGGAAAGCTAAGAAATTCAAGAAGACCAAAAGCAGGGAGGAAATTGTTGAGGAGGCCACTGAGGTAGAACCTATTCCTGTGCCTGAAGTCCATGAGCCTGAGTCTAACCCTGAGGCTGAACCTGAAGTCCTTGTGAATCTATCTACTCCCAATAAATTTGTGGATGCTTTAAGCCTGATCCCTGAGACAATTATTGACCTGCCCTATTTTTCTGAGGAGTGCAAGGATACCTTGGATTATTTGGTGAAGGCATGCCTGACACCATTGATGACCCCATTATAGGAAAAATCCTACCCTACGTTGGTCAAATTGTAGTATCAGAATATCAGGAAGAAAACCAAGTCAGGATCAACTGAGCCTTGCCTTGTGATTTTAATTGATAACTAGGGGATTGTTATAGACTACAGTGATATAGGGTTGGCATTAGGGGTCCCATCTATCTTTGATACAGCCTATGGTCTAGCAGAACCTGAGAGTGTGTCCTTTAGAGCTATGCCTAGACACCTGACTCAAGGCATTGTGGGTTCTCGGGAGTCATTGATGGGGAGATATTTACACCCTACCATGCTCTTCATTGATTCTATTCTAAGGAAAAACATATATGTCAGTGGCCATCAGCAAGAGAGGAGAACCCCCAGAGTGGATGCCCTGTATTTTTTCTCCAAGGCCCAATTTATGAATGCCTCCAAGCTGGAATTTGAGGTAATGATAGATGTAAATGAGAAGATCAGAAAAGTGCAGGCCTTGCCAGGGCTTCGCTACAACAGGCTCATCACTGCTTTGCTTAAAAAGGGAAAATTTATGTTTCAAAAGGATGAGCCTGTAGAGAAGGTAACTCCAAAGGTGTTTGGGAAGAGGGCCTGGTCTGCTAGCAGGACCCTGATTGTGAAGAGCAAGAACAAATCAGCAGATGGTCCTGAGATTGAAGCTCCACAAGCAGCCAGCTCATTTGCTGCACCTGACACCTCTACCTTAGCTACTTCAGAGCCTCTCCCTATAGCTACTACTAGCTCAGTACCTCCCCCTGAGATCTCTACATCAGTCACCTCTGAGCCTCCACCCACCTCTGTTGGTCCCAGCTCAGTACCTCCAGTTGTACCCTTTGCACCCTTACTCATCCCTTCCACTTCTATGCCCTTGCCTATTGTCAGCTCTGATTTGGCCAACATTTCCATTCCACCATCCTCTCTACCATCCATCTCAGATCCCATTCCCTCCATTGCAGTCTCCTTACCTCCCAGCAGCTCAACCACCCTTTCCACCATCACCACCTCCTTGGCTCTGTCAGCTCCTACTACCACAGACCCCACCCTTACCTTACCTTCATCACCCATCACACCCACCTACCTGAGAAGGTCAGCTACAATCCCTCCAGTCAGCCCATCGATCCCAGTTGTTCAACCATTTACCACCTCTCCACCATCCATACCCTTTGACATTCACCCCACCTTCTCCTTATCACCTACCCATACCCAAGAGCTGAACCACCTGACCACTGAGGGATATTCATCCCTAATTGACTCCATTGTGGAGAATATTGGGCATGAATATACCCCCCTACCTGACTCCCCACAACCTACTCATGTCCAACCTGCTACCATCCCACCTTTCTAGCATGCCTCCACATCTCCCTTCCATCCCATTATCCCCATTCCCACTATTACCCAAGCCCATATCCTACCTAAAGCCTCCACCCAAATTCTCTCCCTTCTCACCACCATCCTAGCCCAGCTCCAAACCAACACAGCTAACCAAGCTGCCATGGGCACCTGTCTCCATGCCATTCAAGCCACTTTAATCCCAGCCACCCCTACCTCCCCAACCCTTCCAATCCGTACTCCTACCCCTACTCCTTTACCCACACCACCTCCATCTCCTTTAGAAGTGGTTTCCACTGCTGAAATGGAGGAACAACTCCCTGCCACCATTACAGCCCCTTCCACTAGAGACTCCTCCACTCAAACTAACTTTGAGGATGTAGCCCTGCCTTCTATACCTTTTACCCATCCTTCCACCTTCCCTGAGCCTATTGTGGAGGTAGGAAAGCTAACATCACCCATCCCACTTTCCCCTTCTCTCCCATCCTCTTCATCCACTCCCCACAATCTATTTGCTGACCCTAATGAGAGGGCCATTGTCCCTAAATACCTCATCCCTACACCCCCATTTTCCACTCTTTATAGAGCCATGGGTGAATATCCCTACATCTGGATGGATGTCCAACAAGGGGTGGTTATGATGAAGACCTGGGTGAGGCAACCCTTGGTAGAAGAGATTGGCAGGCTGAAAATGGAGCATAGATGGGAGAAGCTTCATTGGGAGGGACTGTACAAGCAAGCACTCACACTTTATGATGCAGAGAGGCAGAAATCTGAGATGCTAGCCAAGCTGGCTAACACACTCCAAGCCACCCTACTAGGAGGGATGGCACCCTTAGTAGCTGGGGTGTCCATTAATGAGCACACCAGGCCCTAGGCTAAATCCAAGCCTAGAAAGCCTGCTGCCAAAAGGACTAAGGCAGGAGCTGATAGTACTGAGAGCCTGAAAAGAAGAATGTAAGTCAAGGAAGAGTATGACATGCTGGCTGCATAACAAGGATGGGAGCCAATGTCTTTATCCAACACTAGCTCTGATTCAGATTCTAATTAGGAGTAGATTATGTTTAGGATTTGCTTGTAGTCTTTAGCCTGTAGTTAGAATTTGTTTGTACTGTATATATTTCTGTTTAGATTGTACTGCTTTTGTTGATAATTTGTAATTACTTGTCTATAACAATATTTTTATTTTATAAATTCCACTGTGTCTCTTGCCTTCCTTTATATTTAGATTTTTTGTTTATATTTCTTTTACTCTTGTCCTTATATTTTCCTGCGGTGTCTTGTTGTACTTCCAAAGCAAGGTGTGCTAATGGGATAGTTAATGTTAGTGCAGCAATGTTGAATACAATTTGTGAAAATAAAGTGACTTTCCACCTTTTTTTTTTGAAGAAGAGGAATTTAAAAACTTTTTACCATTTAATATTGTTGTAGCTATAACATTGTCATGAAACAGATGTTAGGAATTTTCAAAATTTGATGCTTAGTGAACTTAAAATGAGAGAAAATTGTGAGGATATCCCCCATAAATTTGATGAAAGACCATACCCAATGAGATTTGGGCCTGAATAAAATTTCTTTGAGGAGTGTTTTGGAAATTTTTCTGCTCTAAGGATTTATTGGATCTAGTTTTACTCACTAGAAGTTAGGCAAATCCAAGTTGAAACAGCTTGACGGCATTCATGACATTGATGACATGAAGTAAGGTAATCCTTTGGACAGTTTGAGCCTAAAATTTCCCACCTTTCAACGGCCCTTGATACACACCATTTGAGCTTTAAAAATCCAAGTTTTTCTTGAATAAAAACCAGAAAAATTGAACCCAAAACCTCAATGACCTGATGCAGCCTAACCTCATCCTGAGATTTCGGAAGGTGAAGGTGAAAGAGTTGAAGAAGGTAGAGCTAGTTTGATATTTTGTTGAAAGAGAAGGAAACACAATTGATGGCAGTTGTGGCATTCTAGCCTATAAAAATATAAAAAATTTGAAAAAATATAAAGGAAAAGCATACAAAAAGAAAATGAAAAGAAAAATAGAAAATACCAAAATAAAAGAGAAGTCACTTCATTGGCTACATTGAAATGAAGATTAGAAATTGATCATTCCAAATCTGAAAATTCAAGAAATAGATGGAATTGTGCTGAAATGAAGAAGGTGAAGTCATGAATCACCTCCTTACCTTACTGATTTCTCAAATTTGAATCCTTTTATTCATTTTTTTTCTTTAGAAACCTCACCCATAAGCCACATTACAACCCAATAAAAAAAGACCTTACCGATCTAAAATTGATTAAGCTGCCATGTGGAGATAAGGATTTGTTTAATCTATGGTGAAAAGAGTAAGAAAATTTCAGACATTAGAGCATTGCCTATGCTCACGCTTGCAGTCCTATTTGAGGATTGCAACTGCTCTTGAGTTGTGTAAAATGATGCACCCTTTCATGTTTATTCTGAGTGACAGCCCTGGTGAGACTTGGGTCTGATATTGAATCTGTTGGGGGCATTATCAAAACAGAATTCTAAATTTGATGGTATGCTCTGCATTAATTTTCATACAAAATACCTTGACATGAGCTGATTGATTGTGAAGGAATTACAGCAGAATTTCAGTTTTAAACTGCTGATTTTCTGCTGAGAATCCTCTAAAATTAAATGAACAAGGTGAGGAATAAATTTTATTTTGCTTGAATTTTGTCTCTAACATGTTGCATTGATATTAACCGAGTCATTGGAGAAGATTATGGGTACCTTCAATGAAAACCCTCAGTAGACTTCACTCCTCCACTAGGGATCATTTAGTGGTTTAAAAGGCTAGATGCATATGCTAAAATGCATCTATGCTCCCTACAGAAGTGGCATCTTTCATTTTTAATAATTATTTTTAATTTCTCCTTTGCTCAGGGACTAGCAAAGCTTAGGTTTAGGGGGTATGTTAGGTAGTGAAAAATACCATTTTTCACCTCCTAACCTGACCTTTGATGGACCTTTGAGTTGACTAATAATGTATTTTGAGTGTATTTTGTAGATAAGCAATAAATTACTATCTTAGTACAGACATCCACCTAAAATGGCCAAAGAAGCAATCTGCTGCTCAACATGTGCTCAAATAGCCCAAAGGCCAGCCAATCAAAGAATCCACAGAGCCTTAGAAGTTCATGAGAATACCATGGGCCCAACTGGGTATGCTTGGGACCAAGTGCAGTTGCAAGGAATAAAGATTGAACCCACCAAGAGGTTACTGTGTGCTGATAGATGACAGATAGCACACCAAAGATATGTGCCAACTGTGGAAACTCAAGGTAAAACTTCTCGAGAGGACACTCCAAGCTACCGAGAGGTTGGGTTGCTCAAATACCAAACTAATGAGAAGTTCCCAGTACCTGTCGAGAGGTCCTGGAGATAAATGTCAAGTTGCCAAGAGGTTAGTTTCAGCTATCGATAGGTCCTGAGGCTTAAAAGCCAATTTATTGAGAGGTTCCATCAACCTGTCGTAAGGTTCTGGATGTATATGCCTACCTATCGAGAGGTTGGAGGCACAACAGAAGATCTTGTCGAGAGGATATCTAGAGGTGTAGGGGAAGTCGAGAGGTCCTAGCTACATGTCGACAGGTTCAACTGAACCTGTCAAGCAGTGCAAGGCAACCTATCGATGACTTACCTGAAGCTACGCTCATTCTGGTGAGGATTGAGGCAACCTGTCGATGACTTACCTAAAGCTATGCTCATTCTCGTGAGGATTGAAGCAACCTATCGAGCACTCAATAGAAGACTATATAACAAGTCGACAGGTTGTTTATAACTTGTCAAGAGTATGAATGAAGAATTGGATAGAAGATGAAAATTAGCTCCAATCCTGTCGACTAGTGCAACTAGACCTATCAAGAAGTAAAGGAACCTATCGAGAGCTACTCCAATCCTATTGAAATGAATGCCAAGCTGACTCAGAACCTGTCGAGAGGTTCCCTGAACTTCTTAAAAATCAAATTTGGAACTTCTCAGTTCCATTCAAAGCAGCTGCCAACTTTAGTGCCTTGTGCACACATTCCAAGGCACGTCAGCAACCCTTAGGGATATTTTTGAAATATAACTGTGCACAAATGGGAACCCTCCAACTGCATCACATGTACTTACCAGTTTTAGACCAATTGGGGAAGAGCTTTTAGAAGAGAAATCAGTCACATCAGCAGCTGAGAATAATTGAATTATTCTCCTGAGCTCTGATTGTCTGAAATAGATCTGAGGGAAGAGTATAACTAGAGGAGAAATTACAGTAAAAAGATCATCCAGAAATTGAAAGAACCAGAGCCAATTCGAAATTCCATTTCCCTCTAAAAATTCCATCTCTCTTCCTTCTGCCCCCATTCTCTTCTTAGCTAATCATGGTTGGCTAAGCCTCTTCAGTAGCTAGGGTGAGGTTGAGAGTTATAAATTGAGAGTTTCAGAGGCTTTTTAAGGGATTGTATGTGGCACAGATTGTAGATCTGAGCACAATAGGATTGTAAGTTGTATTATTACAGTGTAATTGTAGTTTTTAAAGTTAATTCAGATCTAAATTTTACTTTTTCGTATTTGATTTCCCTTGATTAGATATCCATATGGATGCTTGAGCTTGTAGCCTGACACCCACAGCATTCTGCAATAGCTTACGTATTCCAATCAAGATCCTTGAATTGGGACAATCTCTAGGATGGTCTGTGACCATTCAAGTGGAAAAATCATAGCATTAGGATTGCTTCAATTATCTTATTGAGATTAGATTCTTATACCTTACATCTGAGCTTGTAGCCAGATGAAGGATTGTAGCAAATCTATCATATGCATTGTCTTTGATCCAATTGATTTTTAGTAAAGACCAAAATCCCTAGCTGCTGCACTCCCCCTTTTCGATTTTAATCATTTTCTTCATTCCCTTGAATCTGAGTTCAATCTGTTATGCACCATTCTACTTTTGATTTTTGTAGTTCTTAGTAAAGTGACAAATCTTAGGAACCTCTCCTCTTTCCTGTTTTGATTTAGTCTAAATTAGGATAGAGTGCCAGATCTGTCATAGATCTGGAGATTTACCCCATTTCAAAACACATTTCCCTGTAGACCTACCCTGACTTACCTATTAAAACTTGCTGCAACAGCCCCGATTCTTGCAGGACTGCTTGCTTGCCTTGATCCCATGTGTCTGTAATTTGCCCTTTTAATTTGATGTTTTAACCCTTTAATAGTGGTAAGGTAAGCAAACTAATACTTCACTAAAAATCCCTCAGGAGACTTCACTCCTTCACTAGGGATCACCTAGGGGTTTAAAAGGCTTGATACATAAGCTAAATGCATCCGTGCTCCCTACGAAAGTGACATTTACATTCTTAGAGTAGTTGTCTAAATTTTGCTTTGCTCGAGAACTAGCAAAGATTAGGTTTGGGGGTGTGTTATTCACTAAAAAGTACCACTTTTCACCTCTTAACATAGCCTTTACTACACCTTGTAGCTGTCTAATAATCCTTTGTTGAGTATGTGTTGTAGTTAATAATAACAGCTACAGCTTAGTACAAAGTCCATGTGTTTGAAGCCAAAAAGAGAGAGAATGCATGCTAAGATGTGGAGCTGATGCAAGGACAGATGGACCACCATGGTGGTACAAACCATGCTGACTATTTTGCATGCCAAGGTGGACCTAGGAAGTTCTTCAAATGAGAGAAGAATGGATATGTGTGGAGGGAGCTGCAACAACAGCATCTGCACTGCAGTAGAGGAGCAAAAGTGTTGCCTCGCGATGTTTGAATCCATAGCAGCCACCTCGTGAGGTGAATACCTGTAGCATAAAGGGAACTCGCGAAGAACTCACGCATCTTAGTGAAGGATTTGTCTTAGGGAACTACTTCGTGCAGTAGTCACGCGCTTCATTTGCTCTCAACACTCTAAGTCCTCGCGAAGCACTCTCGCACTAGAACCTTCAGAAATCTAGCTCATGAATCTCTCGTGGGGATCAAGTCTCAAATTAGCCGTGCATAGTCTCGCGAGACCAATTTACATAAAAGACTCAAGCAAGCTTGCATAACTCTCGCGCAGCTCAAGAAGAGAGAGCTTCAAAAAATCTCTCACGTGCGTAAAAGCCTAAACCTCCACTGTGCGAGCTATGCTACTCACCAAATAAGGAGCCGAGCGAGATCAAAAATCTTCTATGTGAGACCCTCGTGACAGGAATCACCTGAAGCTCTACTGTGCGAGCTAAGACAAATCACTGTAAATTCTTCCTCGCGAGCGCATTTCAGAGCAAAGTAGCTACGCGATAGGTCAAAGCCTTTTGCACGAGCAATAAGCTTTCCAAGCCAAATCTCACCTTGTGAGCACTCTGCAAACTGTGCGACTGCATTAAAGAACCAAGCCAGCCTCGCAAAGCTCAGGTTCTCCACTTCTCATTCCATACTTAGGGACCTTTTAGGGATTTTCCCAGGTCCAGGGCACACATCTTGAGGATTAGATCTCTATGTATACATCCCGAGGCATCCAAGGGTTGTAACCAAGCCACATCTACCCTAAAATTATGGTTTATAAGCTGTAATTTAAACTTAGAAACTTATCTCTCCTTCAACCTGAGTCAACTGGGAGCTGTAGAAGATTAGGGTTAAGGTTAGATCACTTTCTTTTTCCATTTTCCTTCTTCCTTAGCCCAGCACTTGCTGGCTATGATCTCTGTAGTAAATTAGGCATAGTTTGATTTAGTTTTTGTAATTGGTTTTGTACACATTGGGATTTGTTGCAGGTTGCTCTGCACAAGGCTGTTGCCTTGAGAAATTTTATTGTAAGTAGTGTTTAATAAATGAAATTTGTGTTTTAATGTTTATTCAATCTATTGTTTTCCTAATTGTCCATAGTATTCTTTGATCTATGCCATGCATTTAGGATTTTACTGATTTGAAATCCCCATGGAAGCTTGAGCTTGTAGCCTTGGGACCATGGTGGTGGCAGCAATTATCCTCTTCCATCTCAGACCTCTGTGGTTTGGATAGCCTCTGTGGATAGCGTGTGACCATTTAAGTGGGCAGACTATAGCCCTAGGGTGATTCTAAGCCACATATCTGAGAAGGATTCTTTTCCTCTGCACATGATCTTGTAGCCTTGTGAGAGGTTGTAGCAGGAACAAGCTCCCCTTTGTTGTACATGACCCACATCAGATGTTAGATCCAATTTCTCTGAAGAGATTGCGGACTTGTGAGCTGAGTCATTGCTGGACTTTTGTAGTAATTACCAGCTGCATTTAAGTCCTCAAATAGCTTCCAAACAACTGTGGTTTCCACTAGTTTTTCAAGAGTTGTTTGCTCCCATGGATGCCTGAGCTTGTAACCTGGCAAGCATGGTGTTTGCAATGATTTTAATGTTCTGATTTGATCCATTGGTTGGAAGAAATCTATTGGATAATCTGTGACCATTTAAGTGGATAGGTTATAACCTTAAGGTCAGTCCACTCCCTTGGGATAGATTGGTTTTTGGATTTAACTCATGTGGTCTGATCCCCTCTATTGGATAGCCTATGACTATTAAAGTGGACAGGTTATAGCCTTAGGAGACTAGGTTGAACCACAAGGGTTGATTTGGATCCTCATACCTTGCAGATGTACTTGTAGTCATCAAAAGGATTGCTGCAGAAAAGTCTCTAAATCTGAGTTACATAATTGAAATAACCTTAGCTTAATTGCATACTTCCCATCAATTTTATCTTTGGTTTACCACACACCATCACCACATTCTTCATAAACCCTTTCTTTAGGATAGGACTACACTTTCTTTCTCTTCTTTTAGTGTTAGTTAGTGTAGTTGTGATAGCCAACTCCCTTTCTCTAGGATTGTTAGATCTATAGCCAGGTCTAAGGGCTTACTAATATAACCCATTTTGGGTTCTAGATCATTTTCTATGTGGGACAAACACTTACTTAAAACTTGCTACAACAGCCATGTATCTTATAGGCTATGTATTTTTGACTTGTTGTTTTAACCAATTTCCATCTCCTCATTTTTTGATTTATTTTTCTTCACCACTATTTTCTCACCAATAACAAACAGCTACCTGAGTTAAATCACTAACAGATTGCCCTACTGAGAATGTGGATTATTACCTCCCCTAGAAACTATGTGTCACCGGTACCAATGTTGACAAGGATCCTGAGTTTGTAGAGGATCATGATTTTGTGTCGGATCGAGGAAGATCTTCGACCCAAAGAATTCTATCCTCAGTAGAAATTTTGTGATTAGACTTGGTACGATTCAATGAATTTTCTTTAGAATATTTACTTATTGCATTTCATGTATTTTTTATGTAAATAACACTATTTGTTTGACATATGGCCATCCCCGACGATATCCTTGGATTTGTAATTTCATTTACGGATGTTGAGGTATTTATTTCAGTTTTAAAAACAATTTGGTTTTCATGACTATATTATTGTTTTAAGAAAAATAATAGAAATTCCGCTTATAAGCTTATGAACTAAGTTTAATGACCTGGTATTCCACGTTATATTTGTGTGGGAATTTTGGGTCGTTACCACCTCAATACATGGCTCACAATATAATACTCAAGCGAAGCTATGACAGCTCGGATTTCCTTACCCAAAATTTGTGCCATCAGATCATACACACAATCTGAATTACAGAGTCATTATTGGTATCAAGGTGCTTTATTCCTTTTGTGACAACTCGATCTTCCCCAAAATAGAAGATTGGAAAGATCGGGGCATCAATCTTCGATAAGTTTACTTACATGCGGAAGAAAAGTGCACAGATGCAAAGCAGAGCTATAAGGCAAAACATATTGCATCATAAACCAACAAGAGATTCCCATCATTCCATCTTAACAAAATTACTAAACTATACAATCCACTGGTGAAGGCCGACCTTCACCTAAATAGAGGACAAAACTATACAAAACTGTACATGAGTCTAAATAGTATACTGTACCGAGTATAAAAAAGAAACAAAACAATCCGCACTCCGTGGAGATCCAAAGAAAATACGCTAAGGGAAGAACTCCTTGGGTGGCTCTTCCTCCTCATCTGGATTGTAATCGGGGTCCTATTCTTGTTCAGGATCCCTCTAAAGATCTTCACCTGCAGTCATGACGTATAGTCGAGGAATGAGCTACAATACAAAATCAATAGGGAGAAAATAGTGCTAAATTATACTTCGTCATTGTATATCTTGGTATTGATGCGTAAGTAAAATAGTTTCAAATATATATCATATCAATTACATTGGAATATAGCGAAGAATATAAATCCATGATCTTAAAACATAACATGTCATGATGCAGATAACGTACAAAAATAATGCAAATCGGAACAAAATTCATAGCATATCGATGGAAACAAGCGTAAAAAGATAGGAGTATTGATAACAAAAAATCGAACATATCAGATCACATAGCAGAGAATCGAAACATATTATATCGAATAGTAGAGAATCGGAACAAGTCATATCACATAGCGAAAAATCGAGAGCATATCATATCGGAGTTCATTAGTGTAAGTATCCCATAACAGGAACAAAGTAGTCCGTAGTGCACACAGGGTCATAATCCTGGGGACTTCACCCCTCTCTTGGAGACGCCACTCCCCTTACAACTAATGTAGATTCAAAACAAGTCACATGGCAAGGCATCCCATAGCGGGAACTGAGTAGTTCGTAGTGGACACAGGGTCATAACCTCTGGGACTCCATTCCTCTCATGGAGGATCCACTCCTTGCTGCACATGATTTCGGAAGCAAACATATCAAATCACATATACATAGATCATAATTCAAGAAATTTGATCACACGTACACAAATTAAAATTTGAGAATTTGGATTTCAACGAGTTGAATGCATTAATATGTCATGGTACAAAGTCGATTATCATGTGCGGAAACCAAAACATAACCTTTAAAAGAGTTTCAATATATGCATATAGCAAGTTGCTGAAAACATATAATTTCATTGGGTGAGCACATTAGAACTAATGAAGCGAGAGAACATATAATCGGGCATTGAGAATCTTCTCTACCTTAATGCCAAATTTATGTGAACATAAACACTCTAATCAGAGCGGAGTTCTCACCAATGGTCTCTTTTGTTTATCCTAAAATACACATTGTTCATGTACTAAGTGTTAATGAACAGTATGTGGCATAAAACGAGGTTTCCAAAGCTCATAAGGGATTAAAACTAGGCTCACATGAATAGAGCATCTCACTGCAGCGAGCTACAGTGTCGTCGCGGTGAGGCATATAGGTTCCATGTGGCACCCACTGTCTCGTCATGGCAAGTTTCCACAGAGCCGAAATGGCCTTCAATTTTATGTAACACTCACTGCGCGAGTGCTTCCGAACTCCCCTCAACGCAGTGAGGTTCAGGGTCGCCGCAGTGAGTCTGGCAAAACTCGCATGTCTCTGGTTCTTTCTTCCAAGCCCAATCTATCCTTGTTTCATATTCTAAACATAATTTATCACTTCTACTTTAATTCCATGTGCATGCAACATCCAGGAACATCAGAATCGGGGAAATCGGCTACCATGCCTCTTATACGTCTGATCTTCGGAACATTGCATGTGACCCAGATTGTTGGAAATCGGTCCCAATTTAGAATTCTAAATTGATGTGGTCGCGTTTCTAGGATTACCTTCTTAGACTACACGCATGCGAAGTTCTCTGATCGATGTGTAGAGTTTTTTGATGCGCAAGTGATCGACTATTTGATAGTTCAAACTTCCCTCATTTGGATTGTAATGAAGTCGAGATTAAGCTCGACTGGGCAAAGTTTATGGAAGGGAAGGGAAATCAAGAAGATTGGGTGGATGTGGTCTCGTGAGGATAAAGGTCCAAGGACAGAAGATTGTGTGTGTTCAGGGGTTGATCCTAATGACGTGTAATGTGTCTACGATAATCTAAACATGACATCAATTTGAATATGTGAACTATTAGGAGTAGGATAATTGAATGGTATAGTAAAAATTCCAAGTGTAAGCACAAATGCCGTCATTATGAGCAACCATCTACTACAATTGAAGGTTTAGCCATAACAAACCACGATTCTTCATAATTGAAGGCATGATAATGCCAAATTAAATTTGATATTCTAGTTAAACCTTTGTAATTTGTCATAGCAACTTAACCCATTCATATGTAGGACATTCCATAGAATATCTTAATAGCTTTACATGTATCGAGTAGTCATTGTGTTAAAATTACCATAACAAAAAGTAAGTATTTAGCCTTCTTGGATTCCTATTGATCTAATTGCTCACCTGGTTGCTCGGTGGCCTGTTCCTTAGCAGGCCTAGTCGCAGTGGTAGATGGACCAGCTTCAAAACTGAAAGCTCTCTTAGCAAATCTCGAGGTATACTCTGACATATACATCCTTGCATGGGCTACGAATGGGGTGTAGCTAGTCGGGTAAGCCTTCTCTATAAGGCGCAAGAGAATGTCCTCTTGAAAATTGATTCGCTGGTGTAGCAAGTGATTATATTGATGTAGTGCTGCTAGCTGCATAAAATTCTGCTATTATAGTACTTCCATCTGTTAGGTGAATTCAGACAATGTGAGGACGTCTCCTTGCTGAACAGGTGGCTGTTGAGGCTGAGCTGGCATCTGGAGTGTGGCTCTGGGTGTGGCCCATTCAGGGTTGGGCACCCTCCGCCCCCTGTTGAAGTTTTCAATTTTGGAGGCTAAGTTGGCACCTTTTAAAGGTCAATCTCCATTTACTCTTAGTATACTTTCAAATGTTGTCGGTCCATTTCTCTTCATCCGACGGCACCTCATACAGTTCATCATTTTCATCATCTCCGTGACCCTCGAGAAGTTGGGAGATGAAATGGGCGTAAAGTATGGAAGTCAAAGTTTTGGGGTTGGTACTCAACATTTGCTTGCTAGTGTAGATGATGCCCTCCCAGACAACACGTGGTCCATTAAGCCACCGGTTCTCATGTGTGGCAAACAAGGTTTGAAGGAGGGTGTCCCATCTTTCTCTTTCATGTTGGATGGGATATACGTTGCTCCAATACACAACAACTAAAAACCACATTTCAACCGATAATTGGGTCCTTGTTATATATTGGCCGAAAGCTTGATGACCACCAGCCAATTTCGTAATGATGTTATGAAATCCACACGATAACCCATGGCGTCAATAATGTCATAAAGATTGATGTGGAAGGTTCATCCATCAATTTTTGTGGTCATGTTTCCCTCGATTTCTCCTCATTTGAGGTTTTGGAAAAAGTGCTTAACAAGGCGAGGGTTAAAATGTGAATGAACTAGCTGAAGCAATGCTTCCAATTTGGCTCGTCTAAGGTAATTCAAGGACCGGATGGTGGTTTCATCGTTAACAAAGATATCCTGGTCAGAGGACCATTTTGGTTCAAAGGCTTTTACGCCCCACAAAGTAACTAGTTGTTCTTGGATCGATGGAGGATTGGAGCTCGATGGGGCTTTGCCTTTGGACTGTTTAGAGGGTTTTGGTCATACGGCGGGGTGCTTAGTTGCGGCTTTCTTCTTGGTAGCGATAAAAATAGGAATGAAATTGAAATGGGGACGATTCAAGAGTTTTTACCTCATTACGAAGCTCAAATCGGAGAAAAATCGGGTTGATGGAGTCACATGCACGCTAATCCTTGAAGCTTTAGCAGATTTAGCACGGGAACTCGTGCTTTTCGAAGGAAAATGAGCTTCTTATTCGCGGGAGAGGAACGAGAGAGGGCCCTATGTTTTCAAATTTGCAAAAATGGCAGATTTTAGGGGTTTTTAGCTCCCCTTTGAACTTCATCAATCACCGTGGTGACCATAAGTTTTCGACATGGCGAGGTGTGGTCTGAAGCTCTCACCACGGCGAGCTTCAATCTCACTGCGGCGAGGTGTACAAAAATCAGGGTTATATATTTTGTTGTGTTTTGGCTGGTTGCACTCCATGCCAAATATCTACTATTGTGTACTATTTATGGGATCTCTAAATTTGTAGTTACTATCACCTACATGCATCAACATTTTATAAGCATTGATGACATTTGAGTATTACACACTTTCTTTACAATGTGATCATTAAATACACACGCACAGGACACGATCGATCATTAGTATACCAGTACACTGAAAAGTGGCTAACCTTAGTTGAATAGGCATTGGTATTGATCACGGATTTCTGCCTCACGCTCCCACGTTACTTCGGAAATAGTGTGATTTTGCCATTGGACTAGGACAAGTGGAATCCATTTTGTCCTCAATATTTGCTCCTTACAATCTAATATTTTCACCAGTTCTTCAATCAGTGTTAAGTCCTCGTGAACTTCTATCGACTGGTAGTCTAATACGTGCGTCGGGTGTCGTACATATTTTCACAACATTTAAATGTGGAATATGCCGTGTACACTAGACAGTTGTGGAGGTAAAGCAACTCGATATGCTACTTAGCCAACTCAACCCAAAATTTCAAAAGGTTCGATGTAACATGGACTAAGCTTTTCACGTTTCCCGAATTGCATCACACCCTTAGTCGACGAGATTTTGATGAACATGTGGACCCCATTCTGATAAAAATGTGGGTGTTAGTCTTGCAAATAAATTATTAGAAGAGTAATACAATCAAATCTAATAGAGTGCGCCTGAAATTGGACGTTGGTCCTCTTGAGATCGGCATAACTTTTCTACCGGCTCTGAGCAACTTTCAATTATTCACGAATAATTTAGATGGTCTCATTCATGCTTTCGATGAGTTTTGGGCCAAACAATATACATTCTTCGACCTCTTCCTTGTTTAACGGAGATTTACATCGGTGACTATAAAGTGCTTCGAAAGGATCCATTCCGATGCTTGCCTGGTAACTACTATTGTATGTGAATTCGATCAAGGGTAAATGATTATCCCATGATCCTTGGAAATCTAGCTTACAAGCCTTGAGCATTTCTTCAATCACCTAATTTACCCTCTCGGTTTTACCATCAGTCTGCGGGTGAAATGTCGAGCTGAATTTTAACTTCTTTGAACCGTTGCCAGAACTGCGATGTATACAAAGGGTCCCTGTCTGACATGATGCTAGCAGGTATGCCATGTAATTTGACTATTTCTTTCAAGTATAATTCTGCAAGCTTGCTGGCTGTATGCCGCATACTGTAGGGTAGGAAGTGAGCTAACTTGGTTAATCGATCAACGATCACCCAAATGGCGTTGTACCCTATTTGTCTTCTCGGCAGCCCAAGTATAAAATTCATGGAAATATTTTCCCATTTCCACTTTGGAATTGGCAATGGCTTCAATAGACCTGAATGGTGTCTATGGTCGACCTTCACTTGCGGCAAACCAAGCATTTTGCTATGAATTCTATGGCATCTCTCTTTAACCCTTTCCACCAGAAATTCTTCTTGAGGTCCAGATACATTTTTTTACTGCCCAGATGAATAGTGTATATTGACTTGTGGGCTTCATCTAGTATTGCATGTCTCAGGTCGACGTCAGTCGGTACGCATAATCTATCTCTAAACAACAAGGACCAATCATCCTTGGTAGAGAAATTTGGTTGATCTCCACTGGTTACTCCTTGCCTAATAGCAATAAGTTCTACATCAGTCATTTGCATCTCACGAATATTAACTAAAAGTGTAGATCTCATAATGATGTTAGCCATCAAAGCTCCAGAGTCCTTAACATCGAATTTTGTCACACACAAAGCCATGTCTTCAAGTAAACACCATCTGTGTATCCTTGTAATGCGATGTGATAGCTGCACAGATGATTTTGAACTCAGTGTGTCAGCTACCACATTTGCCTTTTCCTGGATGGTATTGGATAGAGCAATCATAATCTTTAAGGAACTTCATCCATGTCCTCTGCCTCAGACTTAGATCATTCTAGGTGAACAGATACTTAAGGCTTTTGTGGTCGGTGAATATCTCAAATGTTACACCATAGAGATAGTCTCCAAAATTTTAAGGCAAAAATGACCGCTGCTAGTTCGAGGTCATTTGTGGGATAATTCTTCTCATGGTCTTTCAGTTGCCTTAAACCATACGCAATGACTCTCTCATGCTGGTTTAACATGCAGCCTAATCCACTTTGAGATGCATCGCTGGACACTACGAATCCTCCCCTGCCTGATGGTATGGTGAGTACTGGTGAGGAGGTCAATCTTCTTTTGACCTCTTGGAAACTCTATTCACACGACTCGGTCTACTCAAATTTGGCATTCTTTCGAGTGAGTTGTGTGTGTGGTCCAACTATCTTTGAAAACCCCCCAAAAAACCTTCTGTAGTAACCAGCTAGTCCTAGAAAACTTCTTATCTCAGTCCTTGTTCTTGGTTGCTCCCACTTCCCCACAACGACTATTTTGCTTGGGTCTACTGTGATACCAGCTTCTGATATGGTGTGCCCCAGAAAACTCACTTTCTTCAGCCAAAATTCACACTTGCTGAGTTTTGCATACAACTGATAGTCTCGAAGCGTCTGAAGTGCTAGACGCAAGTGCTGCCTATGTTCTTCTCTCGTCTTTGAATATATAAGGATGTCATCTATAAAGACAACCATATCTGGCCATATCTGGTATGAAAGGTTGTTTATGGAATATCTTCAGCTTTCACCTTCATTTGATGATACCTTGACCTTAAGTCTATCTTAGAGAAGAATCTCGCCCCTTGTAATTGATGGAAGAGGTCATCAAGCCTTGCGAGCAGAAATTGGTTCTTTATCATCAGCTTATTCAACTCCCTATGATCAATTCAAAGATGCATTGAACATCCTTCTTTCTGATAAATAGTACGAGCGTTCCCCATGGAGACATACTTGGCCTAATGAATCCTTTATTTAGAAGCTCATACAACTGTTCCTTGAGCTCTTTCATCTTAGTCGGTGTCATACGATAAGGCGCTCTCAATACCAATTTTATCCTTGAAGCTAAGTCTACTACAATTCGACCTCTCTAATCCTTGCATCTCTAACACAATCAGATCCACTATTGTCTCCTGCCCTTCGATAGCAACGATGACTGGCTGACACACTGTCTATACGCATTGACTTCCTAGTTGAAATTGATACTGACAGGATAAATTCCAATGGGTCAGGAATGAAACTCAATTCTGCCGTGAATTGAGGTGTCACAAGTGACTGTGTAGACCCCAGGTCTATCAACACATGAGCCCTGTGAAAATAGATATCGATCCTTTTGTACATGGGTAAAGTACATAGATGTTACACACATTCGTAATCAATTGAGTGATGTACACACAAAAGTGTCCTAGCATTTAAAAGAGCAAATTCCAGGGCTACTTTATTTTATGCACCTTCTTCATCTAACATATGAGAAAATAGATTAGAAATCCATAGGGATCATACCTTAGATTACATCATTGTTTGTCTTGACATCTTGTGTCGATACCGCATAAGCTCGACCTTGTACCGTAGGCCATGGATATCTCAAATTAGGTGTTGTTGCTACAGCTATTTCCATCTCAGGGCATTCCTTAATCCAGTGCCCTATTTTTCCACATCTAAAATATGCTCCCGTAGTCCTTCGACACTCCTCTATTTTATGTGACTTTTCATACTTTATGAATGGATTGGTCGGTGCGGAGGAGGCAGTATGAGAAGTTTGTTGTACGCTTGACACACCAATTGTTGTAGGGTTCGATGTATTAAAGGCCATGGAGGTCCTGGGGTAAGGCTGCAGAGTTAAGTGATCTTAAAGATGGCGTTGGAGTAGGCTGAGATGGTGGCGGCATCAAGTATCTTGTCCTTTTGCTGGCTTGCCTTGGTTTGCTCTTCAGGCAGTCACGAGGTTGAGTAGACATCAATGCCTCAGATGTCGCAGGGTTGTATGCCTTAGGGCACGCACTCCCACGCTCAAATCTCCGTGCACGTGCCCCAAGGCATCCAAGGATAACTATTCGGCCACATGGCATCATTAAAATTAGGGCTTCCTAACCCTAATGTGCCGCCACACCACTGCTATATAAACCCATACTTAGCTTAGGTTTTAGAATCCTGAAAATTCTTGGAATAGCTGGGAACACATCTCATTTCTTTGAGACTTGATCTGAGATCATTTTTCTTATCTTTTATAGCTGTAAGTAATTTTCTTTTTCTTTTCCCTTCTCTCCATAGTCCAACACTTGCTGGCTATGTCTTTGTATGCTTTTTGAACTAGATCAATGGAAGTTTTGTAATAGGATTTGTACTCTGTGGGATTTGTGTTTGAATGTGAGATGCTCTGTGCAAGGCTGCTGCCTTGGGATCCACCATTGCTTTGGCTGTGATTCAAAGCAATGGAGGACTGATTCTAAGGGCCACTCAGATCCAAGTGACCTGTGTGTCTGGGCTATCATGGTCATATACAGCCTTAGCCCCACCACAGGACCCACTAGATCTGAAATCCCCATGCGAGCTTGAGTTGGTAGCCTGGTGACCATGGTAGTGGCAGTGATATTCTTGTTTTGTCTTGGGCTCTGTGAGGAGGATAGCCTCTGGGATAGTCTGTGACCATTCAAGTGGATAGGTTATAGCCTTAGGGTGATTCTAATCCACCGATCCAAGATGGATCCTTCTTCTTTGCACCTGAGCTTGTAGAAGCCTGGTGGGAGATTAGACAGAGACAGACTCCCCTATATTTGTATAGATTCGCTATCAGACGTTAGATCTGATCTGGTTATAGAGATTGTAGGCTTGTGACTGGACCATTGTAGCCCCACTCAAGCAATGGACAGCTAGACCGAAGGTTGTACTCAATCTCTTGTTGGTTCTATGTGTCTGGGCTATCATGGTCCTATACAGCCTTAGCCCCACACATAGAGCTTTAGAGGTTGAGGTTTCCTATGGATTCTTAAGCTGGTAGCCTAGATGAAATAGTGCCTACAATGATTAACTTGTTTTGACCCATCCGTGGATTGTGGTTCCCCTATGGGATAGTCTATGACCATTCTAGTGGACAGGTTATAACGTTAAGGGATTGAATCATGGCAGAAAGATGGGTTGGATCCTTTCTCCTCAGTGGTGATAACGTAGCCATTGGACAGGATTTCTATAATATCATATCAGAATCTGAGTTACAAAGCTCCTCTGATCTAGGCTCAATAACATACTTCTCATCCTTTTATATTTATTTTCCACACTCCATCCATCCTCTCAGCCCTTTATGTAGTTTAGAATACCTAGAATAAGTGACCTTCAACTCCCCTCTTTTTTAGGACTGCCAGATCTGTAGTCAGATCTGGAGGGACTACTAGAGATGGCTCCCTTGGAGCTGTAGATCACCTTTCCCTGTGGGACAAACTCTTACTTATCAAAACTTGCCACAATGGACCCTGTATCTTGCAGGTCTAGGATTTCTTAGTTGTGCTGATTCCATCCCCTGTTTTATCTTGATTTTAAATTTCTTTTACCACAAACCAATAAAGTGAGCACACACTCAGAATCTGCCAACACCCCCTAGTGCTCGAGTACTTTCAACGGATTTCCACTAAGGGTCTGCCTCTCCTTCGAGTTGGAATGAGGTCCAACTCACTTTTTCTTTGACGGTGAACCTGAATCTTTGGAGGATCTTCTCTATTTGATTTAATCATTGGTGCACTTCCAACGAATCAGTCTGACCATAAATATTAGGAGGCCTCATCCTCCTGAACTCCTAAAAACTAGATGGTTGACATCTTTCTGCAAGGATCGCCATGGTATTCACCATGGTTTCTAATAATTGCTAGTTGTTCTCGAGATTGTCCCCTACTCCAGTGGTATTGCCGACATTATTCTCTATCCCAAGGCATGATTATTGTTGTTGTTGCCTATGGGAGTTGCATTTGAACCTATGGCTACTCCTACGCCACTTGTCGCACCTCTGGTGTGTACGGTCCTTGGTCTCCCTCTTCTTGGAGGCATGTTGACTTGTTATGATCAAGCAAAGGATTAACCCAAGCGATCACAATAACCTAGCCTAGGGAATGACGGAAATTAATGCCATATGCTATGAACCTAAGCCATAGCTCTAGATCCCTATGAGACTTACAACCTAGTCTCTTATACCATCTGTGATAGCTCGGATTTCCTTATCCAAAATCCATGCCATCAGATCATACACACAATCAAAATTACAGAGTCATTATTGGTATCGAGGTGCTTTATTCCTTTTGTGACAGCTTGATCTTCCAGTAAATAAAAGATTGAAAAGATCGGGCTATCAATCTTTGGTAAGTTTACTTAATTGCGGAAGCAAAGTGTGCAAATGTGAAAGCAGGGCTGTAAGGCAAAATATATGGCATCATAAACCAACAAGAGATTCCCATCATTCCATCTTAATAAAATAACTAAACCATACAATCCACCGGTGAAGGCCGACCTTCACCTAAATAGTGGACAAAACTAAACAAAACTGTATGTGAGTCTAAACAGTATACTATACCGAGTATAAAAAAGAAACCAATCTGCACTCCACGGAGATTTAAAGAAAACAAGCTAACGGAAGAACTCGTCGGGTGGCTCTTCCTCCTCGTCTGGATTATAATCAGGATCATCTTCTCGTTTAGGATCCCTCTCAAGATATTCACCTGCAGCTGTGGCGTATAGTCGAGGAATGAGCTACTGTCCAAGATTAGTAGGGAGAAAACAGTGCTAAATCATGGTTCATCATTCTATTTCATGGTATTGCTGCATAAGTAAAATAGTTTCAAATAAATATCGTATCAATTATATTGAAATATAGAAAAGAATTTAAATCCATGATCATAAAACATATCATGTCATGATGCAAATAATGTACAGAAATAATGCAAATCGGATGTAAGAAACCGAAGTAGAACTCATAGCATATCGATGGAAACAAGCATAAAAAAGGTAGGAGTATTAAGAGCAGAAAATTGAACATATCAGATCACATAGCAGAGAATCGAAACATATCATATCGAATAGTAGAGAATCAGAACATGTCATATCACATAGAAAAAAATCGAGAGCATATCATATTAGAGTTCATTAGTGTAAGTATCCCGTAACGGTAACAGAGTAGTTCGTAGTGGACATAGGGTCGTAACCCCAGGGACTCCACCACTCTCTTGGAGACTCCACTCCCCTTACAACTAACGTTGATTCAGAACAAGTCTCATGGCAAGGCATCCCATAGCGGGAACTGAGTGGTCACCTTCCAAACACTCGTGGAGCCTCCATTTAGATTTCGAGGAATAAAAAGGAAGGGAGTGTCGTTATTGGCAACATTAGATGAGGAATAAGACAACACGGTCAACCCTACGACAATTATAGTGGTGAGAGATTTTGTCGACGTATTCCTCGAGGACTTACCCGGAGTACCACCCGATCGAGAAATCGAGTTCAAAATCGATGTGATTCTAGTGACTGCACCAATTGCCAAAGCATCATACTGAAATGCCCCAACAAAATTAAAAGAGTTGAAGATACCACTCAATGAGCTATCTAGTAAGGGGTTTATTCATAGCAAGTCATAATGGAGAGCACTAGTGCTCTTCATAAAGAAGAAAGATGGCTCGATGAGACTATGGATTGATTATGGCCTGCTGAACAGCGTCACCATAAGAAATCGGTACCCTCTACCTCGTATCGACTATCTATTTGACCAACCTCAAGGTGCCAAATGTTTCTCAAAAATTGATCTCAAATCGGTCTATCATCAGTTGAAGGTTCGTGAAGAGGACATTCCGAAGATAGCTTTTGCCTATAGACATAGACTATACGAGTTTCTAATACTGTCGTTGGGTTTTACGAACGCTTGGCCAGTTTTCATGGACATAATGAACAGAGTCTTTAGGGACTATCTAGACAAGTTTATCATAGTCTTCGTAGATGATATGTTGGAGGTTTTGATTTCGGATGCTTGCTGCTAACTTTATTTGAAAATAGTGATAAGAATGTGTTAGTAAAAATGAATCAAAGGTGGATTGAAAAACACGAAACAGCAAGTCAAAAAAAAATTACACAGCCTGTAAGATATAGGGTTATTGTAGCAAGTTTTGATAAGTAAGAGTTTGTCCCATAGAGAAATTGACCAAGAACCCAAAATGGGCTATAATAGTAGGCCTCTAGATCTGGCTACAGATCTGACAAGCCAAAAGAAAGAGAGTTGGGTGTCACAACTACACTAAACTACCTACTGTTAAGACCTGAAAAGTACCACTTTTCACCCCTTAACTTAATCTCTGTTAGACCCTTAATCATTTAATAAATGTGTTTTAAGTCTATCCTGTAGGTAATAAGCAGCAGCTACGGATAAGGCCCTAACCATGCCAAGAAGCCTACTGTTGCCCCAGAAGTTCCTCAGAAGAAAGAAAGTTAGACCCAGACAGAATTGGCTGCAACTTAGGCACAACAAAGTAGAAACAAGTTAAGAAGTGAGCTTCGCACAGATAATGCAGAGCTAAATTAAACCAGAGAGAATGCTTCGCACAGCTGTCACAGGTTTCTGTGGGCAGCACACCAACTGCATGCGCCATTCACGCGCGGCTTCATGACAGAAGGAATTGAAAAGTAGACTTTACACGGTTCTCGCTTGGCTTAATCATAAGCGCTCGCGAAGCACTCACGCAGCTCAAGAAAGGATCCGTTAATCATTGCATGATTCACTAAGGAGAGAGAGCTCCAGGCATTCCTGCGCGCAGCTGTCGCGCAATGGCCGCGAGATACAGACCTTCAGGGAACTGCTCCTGCGATCCATAAGCCCATGCACATTATTTCTTCACGATGATCGCCACGAGATTCATCAAGGAATGAGCCGCGCATGTAATTCCTGCGCCATTCAAATGGAAAGAGCAATCCCACGACGACCAAAGCATTCCAGCGATGACCAAAGTATCAATCCCGTCACTGCAAGAGCTTCAAGTCAAATCAGCCCTGCGACGCCAATTCTATCACGCGATATGACATGGAAAGCCTTTCTACCTAGTGAGGCCCAGGTTCTTAACTTCTCTCCACTTCTGTAGGGGCAATCTGGGAATTTCTAGCAACTAGGGCACGCACTCCAATGCTCCAATCTCCGTGCATATACCCTGAGGAATCCAAGGAATAGAAATGGGCCACAATTGCATTGATAAATTAGGGTTTTCCTAACCCTAATTCTCATAGAGCTGACTGCTATATAAGCCTAAGCCTAGTTTAGTTTGATTGGACTTATGTACTCCTTCTTAAAACCAACTGTAGAATTACAGTAGGCTAAGGTTAGGGTTTAGGCAGTTTCTTTTACCCTTTTTCTTCTCTCCATAGTCCAGCACTTGCTGGCTATGTCATTGTATGTCTATTTGGAATAGATTTAATGGAGTTTTATAATAGGATCTTATGCATGTATGGGATTGGTGTTTTGTGAGTTGTTTTGTACAAGGCTGTTGCCTTGAGATCCTCCATTGCTATGTTTCATTGTAAGCAATGGAGGATTATTTTTAAGGTTTATTTTGATCCAAGTGACCTGTGTGTCCAGGTTAGACACATTACAGGCCTAGCCCCACCACAGGGTCCACTAAATCTGAATCTCCATGGGAGCTTGTGCAGGTAGCCTTGTGAACATGGTGGTGGCAGCAATGTTCTTATTCTGTCTTAGACCTCTGTGAGGAGGGTAACCTCTGTGGATAGTCTGTGACCATTCAAGTGAACAGATTATAGCCCTAGGGTGAGGCCAATCCACAGATCTAAGACAGATTCTTCTTCTCTACACTTGTGCTTATAGCCTTGTGAGAGATTGTGCAGAGACAGACTCCCCTGTATTTGTATAGACCCACCATCAGATGGCAGATCTGATATGGCTGTAGAGATTATAGGCTTGTAACTGGATCACTGTTGTCTTTCTAAAGCAGTGAACAACTAGGCTTAAAATCTAGTACTCAAACTCTTGGTGGTTCTGTGTGTCCAGGCTAGTGCACATTGCAGGCCTAGCCCCACACACAGGACTTTAGAGGTTGAGGCTCCTACGGATTCTTGAGCTGGAAGCCTGGATGAAGTAGTGCCTACAATGATAAACTTGTTCTGACCCATCTCTGGATTGTAGTTCCCCTATGGGATAGTCTGTGACCATTTAAGTGGACAGGTTATAGCCATAAGGGATTAGATCATGGCACAGGGGTGAGTTGGATCCTTTCTCCTCTTTGGTGATAATGTAGCCATTGGCCAGGATTTCTATAGCAACAGATCTGAGTCTGAGTTATAAGACCCATCAGATCTGTACCTAATAGCTTACTTCTCACCCTTTTATATTTATTTTCTCACACTCCATCATTCTTCTCAACCATTTCTATAGTCTAGGCATTTGGTTACCTTAGGATTTAGATAATAGTGACCTTAAATCCCCTTCCATTTAGGATTGCCAGATCTGTAGCCAGATCTGGAGGGCCTACTAAAGATAGCTCCCTTGGAGCTTTAAATCAACTTTCCCTGTGGGACAAACTCTTACTTATTAAAACTTGCTACAACGGGCCCTGTATCTTGCAGGTCTGTGTATTTTTAGGCTTGCTGCTGTGTAGTTTTCAATCCACCTTTGATTCATTTTCACCAACACATTCTTATCACTGTCTCCAATAAAGTCAGCAGCAAGTACATAAAATACCCTAACAAGTTTTTGACATCGCTGTCGGGGATCTCGATCTATTAGTAGACCCTAGATTTTTGTATTCTTTATTCTTGGGTAGCTATACTTGTGAATAATTGATACTGCTAATTTACATTTGGAATTTTTCTTGCAGATCTGGACAGTAGCAGAGAAGGAAAGTTGAACTGCACTGGGAGTCTAGCTACCTTTGTTTGCATTTCTCTAACCTTCAAAAACTTAGTCTACTTCTCCTTTAAAAATTCGATAGCAGTTGACTAGGATAGTAGTAATTTTTTTTGAATTGCAATGTGTCTGCAAGTAGTCTTCCCTGTTGTTGGTGTGTGTGCATGTTAGGAAGGAGATCTCTCAGTCCCACATTAGAGCCTCCTAACCCTGAGATAGAAAGGGGCAGAAGACCAAGAAGGCACAGACACACCACAGTCGAGCCCCCTATTGAAATTGAGACAGCAGTCATGGGTGAAGAGCAACCCAGAACACTGAAGGAATTGAATACTCCTGATGATTATAATTCCCCATTCAACATTCAATTCTTAGATATTCATGGAAACTATAAGATTAAAACCTCCATCATCCAAATGCTTCCCTCTATTCATGGGCTTAGCAAGGAAGACCTTTACAAGCATATTGACCAATTCTTGGCCCTATGCACAACATTCTCCATTGCTGGTTTGGGACCAGAAGCCACTAGGTTAAGGCTCTTTCCTTTCTCCCTAAAGGACAGGGCCAGCACCTGGTTAGCTACTCTCCCAAACAACAACACCACTTCTTGGAAAGACCTACAGACAAGATTTCTGACCAAATTCTTCCCAGAGACAAAAACCGGCCAGTTGAGGAAAGCAATACTAGCTTTTGCCCAATCCCCAACTGAGGATTTTAATCAATCTTGGGACAGATTAAGGAGATGCTCAAACAGTGTCCCCACCACAAGATCCCTGACTGGAAGCTTGTCCAGAGCTTCTATAATGGGATTGATGAGAAAAGTAGAGATATGGTAGATGCCTCTTGTGGTGGAACTTACATGTACAAAACAGCTGATGAGGCATGAGACTTGCTCGAGGTTATCAGTGAAAATGCTTTCCAAAAGGTGTCCTCATCAAGAACTATTCAAGAGCTTTCTCCTAAGCTGAGGCTTGCTGAAACTTCCAAAGGAAAGATCTATGAAGTTAGGGGAAATGATGACCTGAGAATGCAGATGGCCAATCTTTCTAATAAGTTTGATAAACTTTTAACTATGGTGCAGCCCAGATTGGCTGCACGAGTGATGGAGGCATGTCTGATATGCCAATCTCCACAACACAGTGGAAGAGTGCCCATCTGTAGAGCAATATCCTGAGTATGTGATGAAACAAGCTGCTGCTGCCCAATCATTTGGCCAGCAACAATCTAGTGGCTACAACAAATAACCATTTGGATACCAGCACCAAAATGCTGGTTACCAATGGAGAGACCACCCAAATTTGAGGTGGAGACAAGATAATTATATGCAGCCACAACCGATGTTGGCCTTACCTCAAAGGTCACAGTAGGAATTTAACCAAGGATATGCCCCAAGGTCAAATTTCTAGCATCAGCAGCTGCCCCAGCAGTAAAATCAGTTGGTAGTTCCCCACCTCTGCCCCGAAATACTTCTTTCGAGGACCAAGTTTTGATCTTATTGCAAAGCCTTGGAGTCTTGACTCAGACGGTGACTTCTTACAGTCAAAGCATAAAGAAAATTGAGGAACAGCTAGGCCAAATATCCAATGCTTTGGCCAAAAGAGAAGAGGGCAGGTTGCCAAGCCAGCCAGTTGCCAACCCTAAGGGCCAATATTTGATTGGAGAAGGCTCCTCAAGTTTTGAGGGAGCTAATGCCATCAGAACCCTAAGGTCTGGTAGGCTGGTAGACAACCAGGTGGGAAGGGAACAAGCAGAGGTCATTCCCAAAGAACTGTCGAGTGAAAGTGAAAAGGACTTTGTTAGAGTACATAGTCAAGAGTTGTCTGCTACCCTGCAATAAGGGAAAAATAAAGAGGCTGTAGTTAAGCCTCAGTAGGAAATAAAAGATGAAAACAGAAAAAAACAAAAGTTTAGTCATAGGCTTGTAGCTGAGGAACCAGCAGTACCTCAGCTGCCATTTCCTCAGGCTTTGAGTGGCCCTGCCCCTTTTGTTAAGGGGAATGCACAAATAGAGGAAATAATGGAGACCTTTAACCAGGTAAAAATCAAATTTCCCCTGCATGATGCAATTCGACAGGTCGGCCTATGCAAAAATTTTGAAAGACCTTTGTACTCAGAAAACAAATGCTAGAGGCCATTTGTCCAAAAAGGTCATTGCAACTGATGCAGTTAATTCTGTATTAAACATGACAATGCTTGAGAAGTTGCAAGACCCAGGGATACCCACTATTCCCTGCATAATTGGAGACCACACAATTGGAAGGGCCCTTCTAGACCTTAGAGCCAGTGTTAACCTACTGCCATATAGTGTGTATCAGCTGCTAGGTTCCCCCATTGTGCTGTTGATGGCTGATAGGTCTGAAAGGAGACCCATGGGAGTGGTTGAGGATGTCTTGGTAGGGGTGGACAAGTTCTTCTACCCTGCAGACTTCCTTGTTTTTGTCATACGCTGCAACAAGAGTATATCCCTTATACCTGTTATTTTGGACAGGCCATTCTTTGCCACTGCCAATGCATACATTCAATGCAGGTCAGGGATCATGAAAGTATCTTTCGGACATATGAAGGTTGAGCTTAATGTGTATAATAGTGAAAAGTACCCTCAGCTGGACAATGAGGAAAGCTTTGCAGTGGATGTACTAGAAGAAGTTGTTGAAGAAGAATTGCCCACTCTGCTGGAGTGGAGCAACATTGTCACAAGTTTAACTAAAGTTTGGGACATGGTAGAGGAAGGAATCCCAGCTGTAATGCCAGAAGACATGTCCACATTGAAGTCTTCTGTGGGCTTAGTGTAGCATTCCATTTGGAAACTTGCATTGCTGCCCCTTCCTCAAACCAACAAACTACCAATCCTGCCATCCATCCAACAAGCCCCTGATCATGAGCTCAAGAAGCTTTCAGAAATATTGAAATATGTTTTCCTTGAGAAAGATGAAAAACTTCTTATAATTATCTCCTCCTCTCTTACTAATGAGCAAGAGGAGGAATTACTAACAGTCTTGAAGAAGCATAAAAAGGCAATTGGCTGGACCATTACTGATCTAGGAGGGATAGATGCATCAATCTGTATGCACAAGATCCATCTAGAGGAGGGCTCAACACCCTCCAGGGAAATGCAGAGGAAATTAAATCCTCACATGCAGGAAGTGGTCCTAAAAGAAATCATCAAATTGCTAGATGCTGGGGTAATTTACTCCATTTCTGATTCTGAATGGGTGGCACCTATCCAAGTGGTGCCCAAGAAATCTAGCATAATATTTATCACAACTGAGTCTGGAGAGTTGAGACCAACCAGGGAGACCACTGGCTAGAGAGTTTGCATCAATTATCGAAAGCTCAACTCTAAGACCAGAAAAGACCACTTCCCTCTCCCAGTCATTGATCAAATTCTGGATAAGTTGGCTGCAAAAGCTTTTTACTATTTTCTTGATAGGTACTCAGGGTACAACCAGATCTCTGTGCACCCTCTTGATCAAGAGAAAACTACATTTACTTATCCTTTTGGCACCTTTGCTTATCGAAGGATGCCTTTTGGGCTGTGTAATGCCCCAACCACTTTTCAGAGGTGTATGTATGCCATATTCTCTTATATGATTGACAAATTCTTAGAAATTTTTATGGATGATTTTTCTGTATATGGGGAGAGTTTTTACCAATGTCTGCAACACCTCCACCTGGTCTTGCAAAGATGTGAGGAGACCAATTTGGTCTTAAGTTGGGAAAAGAGCCACTTCATGGTAACATAAGGTATTGTGTTGGGCCATGTAGTCTCTAAAGATGGGATTGAGGTAGATAAGGCCAAAGTTGACCTCATTGCAAATTTACCCCCTCGAAGAACAATCAAACAAATCAGATCTTTTCTTGGACATGCTGGATTCTACAGGAGGTTCATTAAAGACTTCAGCAAAATTGCTAAACCATTGTGCCACCTGCTCTGCCAAGATGTACCCTTTGACTTTTCTGCTAAATGTCTTAAGGCTTTTGAAACTTTGAAGATTTGCCTCACCTCTGCCCCTGTACTCCAAACACCTGACTATGCACTGCCCTTTAAGTTGATGCATCCGACTTGGCAATAGGTGCTGTTTTGGGTCAGAGAAAAGATAAGCTGCTAGTGGTCATTGCCTATCTCAGCAAATCACTTGCTGAAGCTCAGCTGAATTACACCACAACTGAGAAAGAGCTTTTGGTAGTGGTTTTTGCTGTGGATAAATTTAGACCTTACCTACTTGGGTCTAAAACTGTAATTTTCACAAACCACTCAGCATTGAAGTACCTATTGTCCAAAAAGGATGCTAAGCCCAGGCTGATTAGATGAATACTCCTGTTGCAGGAGTTTGACATTGAAATCAAGGACAAAATGGGTGTAGAAAATGTGGGGGCTGACCACTTGTCCAGAATTGTATTGGAAAAATGTATTGATGATCCTACGAATGATGTCTTCCCGGATGAGCAATTGTTTGCCATCCAATCCTTGGTTCCTTGGTATACACACATTGTCAATTATCTAGTTATAGGCAAGATTCCTGCCCATTGGACCAAAATGGACAAAGACCTATTTTTCTCACAGGTCAAATTCTTTTTATGGGAGGAACCTTGCTTATACAAGTTTTGTGCAGACCAAATCATCCAGAAATGTGTTCCAGAAAGTGATGTCCCCAGTATTCTGGCCATGTGCCATGAAAATGCCTGTGGGGATCACTTTAGTGGAAGAAAAATAGCTGACAAGGTCTTGCAGTGTGGGTTCTATTGGTCTTCTTTATTCAGAGATGCCCATACACACTATAGGACATGTGAGAGATGTCATATATTAGGAGGGCTATCTAAGAGAAACTCAATGCCTTTGTAGCCCATCCTTATTGTGGAACTGTTTGATGTATGGGGTATTTACTTTATGGGCCCCTTTCCTCCTTCAAATCATTATCATTTCATCTTAGTGGTAGTGGATTATGTTTCAAAATGGGTAGAAGTTGTTGCCACAAGAACTAATGATAATCAGGTCGTCCTCAAGTTTATAAAGCAAAATATCTTCTCATGATTTGGAACCCCTGGAGCCATTATTAGTGATGGGGGTAACCATTTCTGTAACAGAAATTTCGAGAGCTTGCTCAAGAAATATTCTGTCACCCATAGGATTGCTACTCCCTACCACCCACAAACTAGTGGGCAAGTTGAAATTTCAAATAGGGAGATCAAGCACATCCTTGAGAAGACTGTGAGGACTGACAGGAAGGACTGGGTTGAAAAGCTTAATGATGCACTGTGGGCTTATAGGACTGCCTATAAGACTCCCATTGGTATGTCCCCATTCAGACTTGTTTATGGAAAGGCTTGTCATCTCCCAGTAGAGTTAGAACACAGAGCCTATTGGGCCATTAAACATTTAAATCTAGACCTAACTTCTGTTGGTCATCAAACATTGCTGCAACTGTCAGAACTGGATGAACTAAGGATGGATGCATATACCAATGCCCGGATCTACAAGGAAAGGTCCAAGGCTTTCTTTGACAAGGGGCTGTTGAGAAAGAGCTTCATAGCTGGTGACAAGGTTTGGTTGTTTAACTCCAAACTTAAATTTTTTCCTGGCAAACTGAAATCCAAATGGGAAGGTCCCTACATTGTCACGAGTGTTTCCCCATCTGGTGCTATGGAAATCAAGGATCCCAAATCTGGGAAAACCTTGAAGGTGAATGGTTAAAGGCTTAAGCCTTGTTTGGAAAAACCTGCTGACCCCATGGACACCATTCACTTTCAAGGGGATCCTTCATTAAACTGATCCATATGTGTGTCAATATTGTATCATATGCACTTGGGTTTTGTTAGACTTGTCTTGCTTTCTTTTGTTCACATTCTCTAAGAAATTTTAATGGCCCCACTTGAATCTGGACCTGTCTGATTTGAATTTTATTTGCTTGGTTTGATGATTACTACTCTTGGATTAATTGTTTTTGCTTGAATGCATAATGTGGGAGGGTGATTTTTATTGTCTTTGCTTGAATGGTTGATTTTAATGTGTCTGGGGGTACCCCTAGTGGTGAGAGTCATGCCTAGGATCCAGCCACAGCATAAATGAAAATGGAAGAATAGAGAGCGCATGCTCTATGTTTACTACTTTGCTGTCGCTGGGTTCAAAAGGAGGCCTGAGAGACTCTCGCGCAGTTCACATAGATCCATTCAATAGCTATCGCGAGATTCAAGTAAACCTAGGAACCTCTCGCGTGATCCAAATAGACCATTTCACTAGCTGTCGCGAGGTTCAGCAAGAAGCATGAGAGACTCTCACACAATTCAAAAGGAATACTTCATTAGCTGTCGTGAGATTCAAAGGCTCTCGCGAGATTCAAAGTGACCCTCAGAGCCGTTCGCACAATCCAAAAGGAGACCTGGGAACCTCTCGCGCAATTCACATGGAATTCTTCACATGCTGTTGAGCGCTCCAAGGTCACCCTGGGAGATTGTCGCGCAATCGAAGTTGATTAACACCTTTACTAGGTTCATTTCCAATCCCACGACCAGATATTTCCAAAGCGCGTCTAGCTTCACGATAAGTATTTTAACCCCGCGCCTGTCTCCATTTCCAGTCCTCTCTTCCTTCTTCACCTTGCGAAACCCTAGCTTTTAGCGCTCTTCTACCTCTCTCCTCCAGCATCCACTCTACTACCCATCATTCACACCAGATATTTACAGATTTGTTCCCAAAGTCATCCCCATCAGTTGCCCTCTGCTCAGAGCTCTCGTGGTGCACTGTGCGTCAGATCGAACCAAACCCTAGGATTTTAGGGTAAGCACTCAGATCTTTCAAGGTAGAATTTGTAATGGCCCTTAAGAGCACACCAAAGAAAAAGGGCAAGGATAGGGCCCATGTTGAGCCGTCTGCTAAGAAGGTCAAGACTTCAAAGACACAGAAAAGAGGAAAGGAGGTGGTTGAGGAGGTGGAGGAGCCAACCCCTGAGTTTTCTACACCTTTCGAGCTCATGGCTTCAATCCCATTAGAGCCTGAAACAACTTTCGACCTACCTTTCTTTGAGAAAGAGCCTCTCTCTGCCCCTGTCGTTCAATTTATGGGCAAGGCGGGCCTGACACCCTTGATGAGAGGAATTCCAACACTAGCCTACCCTAGGCTAGTGCAACTCTTTTACCAGCACATCAGGGTTAAAAAAGACAAGGATGGACAAGTAGGCCTGCTGGTGTTGATTGATGACTTTGAAATGTTAGTCGGCCCCAAAGTGATTGCAAAAATATTGGGCATCCCAGCCGCATTTGACCCTAGCTATGGATATGGCCCCCACCTAAGTGCCTCAATTGAAATGATTGCAAGAACTCTGACTAGAGGATTAAAGGCCTCAAGGGATTCAATTAAAAGAAGAGAGTTGGAGCCTGGACTCCTCTTCATTGACCAGGTCCTGAGAAAGAATATTTATTATTCAGGCCATCAGTAGGAGATGAGAGCTTCGATTGTTGATGCTATCTACTCCTCTCTGAGCCATGGCTTCCATGCAGCATGGTTAATCGTTAAGGCAATGAACAACCTGATGGAGAAATTAGGGCAGAACAAGAAGCCACACACACTCCCCTATGCCAGAGTCATCACTAAGCTGCTACTAAAGGAGGGGTACAAGATTGCAAAATCAGAGGGGACTACCACCCTTTACCCTACTACATTTGCCAAGAGGCAATGGGGAATCAACAGAAGCCTGATGGAAGCACAGAAGAAGAAGAAGGCTGAGACTCAGGCCCTTCCCAAGCAAGCAGAAGAGGCAGTTGTTACAAGGCCCACCCCTGTCACTACAGAGGAGATTCCAGAGCCTGTTACCACCACTGCTGCAGCAGCCACCTCAGCCCCCCCACCTTTTACTCCAGCATTCACTACCCCTATTTCATCTCTCTTTCACCCTCCTCTATCTTCATTATCTATCCCCACTCCCCCTTCTCCTGTGATTGGTACCTGGGAGGACACCACCCCCCATGTTAACCCCTCCCCATCCCCTACCCTCCCTCAATACACAGCCCTAATACCCCCATCATCTTCACATAAACCTGACAGCCCTCCACTCATTTCCTACAAGAAAAGGAAAACCACTGAGACAACCCCCACCATCTCCCAGACACCACCCACAATCCCTTTTATCCCTACTGACACACCTCACATTGAAGAAGACATCACCCCTGCCATGCCCACTACATCCCCATTCATAGACATTGACTTAAACCTTAACACAACCACAAGATTCCAAGCCTTTATGGCTAGTTTCCTTGACACCATGCCCAGCCACTACACCCCCCTCCCGGACTCCCCAATTACATCACCACATGACTCACCAGAACCCCAATCTCCCCCTCCTTCCACTTTCCATCATGCACCTTCCTCACCTTTTCAACCTGTGCCATCTTCTACACAAACTCAACCCCCCAGCCCAGACACCCTGACACTCATCCTCTCCCTCATCCAAGACATCCAATCCCAACTATCCACCACTACACACACCCAGGACCAGATGCAGACTGACCTCACATCCATCAAATCCACCCTACAGACATTAACCAACCCACCCATTCCTTAGCAATCCACTCCAACCCCCTAGTCCTTTCCCTTGACTCTCACATACAAGACTCCATCCCTAACTCTCAACCTCATTCACCACCCACAATCCATTTTATCCCCCCAGCCCCCCCATTCCCTTTCATACCTTTCACCATTCCCTTTTTCCCTCCCCCATCACCCCCTACTCCTAGTAAGCCTACCCCATTTTCTTTCCCCTCCATGCCTTCCATCCCACCTCTTATCCTACCCCCTCCAACATTCACTGACAAACAGACACAAATAGACCCAGAACCTGTTACCCTCATCCAATAACTAGACTTACCCACTGTTAACCCCACGTCCCCCACCCAGGACCAATCGCAGTTTGCTCCTTCCACTTCATCTTTGTCTATCGTACCCAAACATTTTTTTTACATCCCTCTCTACCTCACCATCCTCCATGCCATGAGGGACAATCCCTATCTTAGGAGGGATGTCCTGAGGGGCTTGGCCTAACTTAGACAGTCCATTGAGACTCCCCTGCTGCAGCAGATTGATGAACTGAAGGAAGCCTACATAAAGCAATTACTGGGTATCTCCCTGGGGTGGACTAACATATTGGAGGCCTATCAGAAGGCCCAATCTACGACTACTTATCATTAGCTGAATTTGGAGCTGGAGAAAGCCAACACTACTACAGAGATGATGAAGGGCAGGATGTTTGAAAAGAGGCTCAACAATGCCCTGGAGATCTTCAGACTCTAAAAGGAAATCCATGAAACTGACATTCTCAAAGCCAAAATCCAGATAGCCTCATTGGAAACTGCATTGGCTGCTGCCAGAAATACAGCTCAGCAGCCCACCCCACTCTCTATCCGCATGCTAGAACCTGAGCCTAAAGCTACCCCAACCCCAGCTACCCAGTCTGAAGAGGCATAACCAATTGTCGAACCAGATAAAAGGAAGGCCCTTGCTACCCCTCCTTCATCACCTCCAACAGAGCAGCCTCCACCTACCAAGACCCCTGCTGCACCTCTAACTGAGCAAACTTATCCTAAATAGAGGAAAGTCATTGCTAAGAGGACTGCTTACACAACAACCTCTATTAAAATTGGCAAAGAGCCAGCTGCCCAGTCTAAGGAGGCAAAACCCCCTAGCCAGCCTGAGCCCAAAGCAAAAGGGAAGTCCACAGTAGCCCTCACTGAGGAAGACAAAGGAAATTCCCCTATGGTCCCTCCTGAACCCAAAGCCAAAAATATGAGGGTGAGGGCACCAAAGGCTCCAACCATGAAGAAACCACCAGCCCAATCAAAGAAACGAAGGCAACCTACGAAAAAGACTCCAGCTACGGGCAAAGCTAGGAAAAAAATAAGTCCAACTGAGAAGCAATCCCGTAAGAAAGAGGACAAAGCTGTACTTAGGAAACATGCACAAAAGATGGGCTGAGACTGGTTTATAGATTCAGATTCAGATTCTTCCTCCTCTTAGACTAGATTGTACTTAGGCTCTTCTTTCCTTATCCTTCTTATCTTCTCATTGTAATTACAATTGTACATGTTTTTCCAAGTTAATAGAATTTCTCTTCTTGTTGTATATTGATTTATGTGCCATATCTGTTCTGTGTGCTTGTTTATTTTTTAAATTAGTCTTAATATTGTTCACTTTTGTTAGTAACATGGGACAGAATTTTGAGCAAAGTCCTAGCACTGCAGCTATTTTGACTTTGTTTGCATCAACGTGTTTTATCATTTGAAATTCTTGCTATGCATGTACTAGTTTTAGGGAGGCTATTCTCATTTGAAATAGGAATCTATGTGAAGGGAAGATGTAGATGGCAACTGAGTGGATGCATGCCATTGTGCAAGTACAGGCCTCAGCACAAATGGTATACAGAGGTCCATTGTTGATCTCGATCAAGGGCTTAAAATGGCCTCATTTTCATAATCATGGGCTATGTCAGAGCTTGCTCGCGGAGTCCTGAGCACGCGCAAAGCAGAATTCCACATCTTTTAGTGTGTAGCTACGCGATACACGGGATCACTTTAATTAACAAGGCTAAAATTAGACCATCATTTAGGGTATGCTCTCTTTTCCCATAATCAGTTGTGCGATTTATCATTCCCCAAACATTCACAATTTATTGCCATGCTTGGAAAGAGACAAGACTATAATATGCCGATTCATAGTCCACCATCCAAGTACGTTAAATACGTAGTTAGTTCATCTTCATCTCATCCTTTCTCTTCTAACCTTAGCAATCCGACCCTCCTCATAACCATGGCGAATGACAAACCCAACGAGTTCCCAAAAAAATTCTATCCTATGTGGTTGGACCCCCCACCGCCTAAGGAGCCGGACCCATTACAATTTCTTTGGGATGAGTATGAAGAAGTCCAGCGAATCCTAGCAAAGGAGGAGAAGAAAAAGGAGAAGGGAGAGAAGAAGAAGCGATAAATTGAACCACCTGAATCTCCTCCACCACCTGCTCAACACCCATCTCCATGATCCTCATCTTCCCCCTCCTCCCGGCTTATAGTTCCTCTTCCATAGTAGGTTGCGCATATCACTGAGCCAGGAGGAAGAACCATTTTGTCTGACAAGAAGTTTTGCTTAGGTTGTTCTTAGGTTTTCAATTTCCTATCTTTTTATACTCTGTTTGCTTCTGTCTCTATAATAAAATCTGTCACTATTTTGCTTATATGTGTGCGTAAAGCCTCATTCTTTTTTGTGTGTTCTTTTTCTCTTTTATACTTTATGTTTGCTTAATTTTTAGGTTTTTTCTCCCTGCACATCGCACAATTTGAACCAGTGAGGACACTGCTCCTCATGGTTTGGGGGTGTGGCAGGATAGGTCTGCCAATAGAATAGTTAATTTTAGTGCAATAATGGTGGTGTAACTGGGATGAATAAAGTTAATTTCCACCTAACTTGCTGCAAAGAGAAAATTTGTAAAAAATTACAATATTTTTGCAGACTTTTCGAAACTGAAAATGTTAAAATCATGACACCACCATGAAGCTAACATCAAAAAAATTTCCAGCTAGTACTCAGTGAACCTAAGAGGAGAGAAACAAATGAAAATACACCGACCATGGGTTAATTTGAGGACCATACCTAGTGAGATTTGGGCCCACCATTTTCTTTTGAAGAGTATTTTTGGCATTATTTTTTGCTCTAAGGACTGAGTGAATCATGACTTTTTCAGTAGAAGTTGGGCACCTCCAAATCAAAACTGATTGACAGCACTCATGACACTAAGGAAATGATCCAGGGCCTTCATTTGGATAGTTTGAGCCTGAAAATCAAACCTTTTTAAAAAGCTGCCCTTTTGCATACACTAGTTGAGCCTTAAAAATCCTACTTTTTTTTTTACAAACACCAGAATACTTGCACCTTAACCTGATGACCAGATTCAACCTTACCCTCACTCTGAGAATTCAGAAGGTAAAGGAGAAGGAGTTAAAGATAGTGAGAGTAGTCCAACATTCTGTGGAAGGTGAAGAAAAGCAACTTATGAACAGCAATGTATCAATGGTATTTGTGTGGCAGTTCATCATAAAAAAAAAATCATAAAAAGATTGAATAAAAAAAAAATTAAAAATAAAAAAAAGAGAAAAAGAAAGAGAAGTCTAGAGAAGAACATCATCTGAAAATTGAAAAGAAAAGGAGAAGCTGGCCACTTTGATTCTGGAATATATAAAAAAAAGATGAAGTTTTGCTGAAATGAAGGTTGTGAAGTCATGAATCACTCCTTATCTTGCTGATTTCTTTATTTTGTTTCCCTTTTTAGCCCTTGATTGTTTACATCCCTCACCCATAAGCCACACTACAACCCATTCAAAAAGGCCTTGTAGATCCAAAGTGAAATGAGCTGTCATGTGGAGATGAGGAGTTGTCCAATCTATGGTGAAAAGCCATGAGGATGTCAGAAATTAGAAGCTTTTCCTATGCTCATGCTTGCAGGCCCATTTGGGGTCTGTAACTGCTCTTGAGCTGTTTTGAATGTGAACACCCTCAAATTGTCAATTTTGAGAGATAGCCCTGGTGAGAATAGGGTCTAAAATTTGACCTCATTGGGGTTGTATCCAACATGAATTTTGAATTAAAGGCAAGCTGGGTACTGATTTTTACACATTGAATTTCTAATGTGAAATGAGTGGTGGTGATGCAAACACATGTTAACTTTTGAGTTTTAAATGGCCTGCATCATTGCTGCAGTTTCCTCTAAGTATTAAAGAATGGGTGTGGAATGAAGCTTTATACATTGAAATATGTGTTGTCATTAACTGCACTATACTTAACTGTTCAAATGGTGAAGTTTGTGGGTATCTTCACTAAAAACCCTCAGGAGACTTCACTCTTCCACTAGGGATCACCTAGGAGTTTAAAAGGCTTGGTACATATGCTAAATGTACCTTGGATCCCTACGAAAGTGGCATTTAATTAGTTACAGCTTTGCTAAGGGACTAGCAAAGATTAGGTTTGGGGGTGTGTTAAGACCTAAAAAGTACCACTTTTCACCCCTTAACTTAATCTCTGTTAGACCCTTAATCATTTAATAAATGTGTTTTAAGTCTATCCTGTAGGTAATAAGCAGCAGCTGTAGATAAGGCCCTAACCATGCCAAGAAACCTACTGTTGCCCCAGAAGTTCCTCAGAAGAAAGAAAGTTAGACCCAGACAGAATTGCCTACAGCTTAGGCACAACAAAGCAGAAACAAGTTAAGAAGTGAGCCTCGTGCAAATGTCGCAGAGCTAAATTGAACTAGAGAGAATGCTTCGCCCAGCTGTCGCGGGTTTCTGAGGGCAGCACACCAACTGCTCGCACCATTCTCGCGTGGCTTGATGACAGAAGGAATTGAAAAGTAGACTTCGTGCAATTCTCGTGAGGCTCAGTCATAAACGCTCTTGAAGCACTTACGCAGTCTCACGTAGCTCAAGAAAGGAGTCATTAATCTTCATGTGATTCACTAAGGAGAGAGAGCTCCAGGCATTCCTGCGCGCAGCTATCGTGCAGTGGCCGCGGGATACAGACCTTCAGGGAACTGCTCGCGCAATCCAGAAGCCCACGCACATTGTTTCTTCACGAGGATCGCCGCAGGATTCATCAAGGAACGAGTCACGCACACAATTTTCGTGCCATTCAAATAGAAAGATCAATCTCACGACGACCAGAGCATTCCCGTAATGACCAAAGTATCAATCCGGCGACTGCAAGAGCTTCAAATCAAATCAACCCCGCGACGCCAATTCTATCATGCGATAAGACCTGGAAAGCCTTTCTACCTAGCGAGGCTCGGGTTTTTAACTTCTCCCTACTTCTGTAAGGGCAATCTGAGAACTTCCAGCAACTAGGGCACGCACTCTAATGCTCCAATCTCCATGCACATGCCTCGAGGCATCCAAGGAACAAAAATGGGCCACAATAGCATTGATAAATTAGGGTTTTCCTAACCTTAATTCTCAGAGAGCTGACTGCTATATAAGCCTAAGCCTAGTTTAGGTTGACTGGACTTCTGTACTCCTTCAAACCAACTATAGAATTACAGTAGGCTATGGTTAGGGTTTTAGGCAGTTTCTTTTTCCCTTTTTCTTCTCTCCATAGTCCAGCACTTGCTGGCTATGTCTTTGTATGTCTATTTAAAATAGATTTAATGGTGTTTTATAATAAGATCTTATGCATGTATGGGATTGGTGTTTTGTAAGTTGTTTTGTACAAGGCTGCTGCCTTGAGATCCTCCATTGCTATGTTTCATTATAAGCAATGGAGGATTGTTTTCAAGGTTTAATTTGATTCAACTGACCTATGTGTTCAGGTTAGGCACATTGCAGGCCTAGCCCCACCACAGGGTCCACTAAATCGGAATCCCCATGGGAACTTGTGCTGGTAGCCTTGTGAACATAGTGGTGGCAGCAATGTTCTTGTTCTGTCTTAGACCTCTGTGATGAGGGTAGCCTCTGTGGATAGTTTGTGACCATTCAAGTGGGCAGATTATGGCCCTAGGGTGAGGCCAATCCATAGATCAAAGACAGATTCCTCTTCTCTGCATTTGTGCTTGTAGCCTTGTGAGAGATTGTGCAGAGACAGACTACCCTGTATTTGTATAGACCCACCATCAGATGGCAAATCTGATCTGGCTGTAGAGATTGTAGGCTTGTAACTGGATCACTGCTGTCTTTCTAAAGCAGCGAACAGCTAGGCTTAAAAGCTAGTACTCAAACTCTTGCTGGTTCTGTGTGTTCAGGCTAGTGCACATTGCAGGCCTAGCCCCACACACAGGACTTTAGAGGTTGAGGCTCCTACGGATTCTTGAGCTGGAAGCCTGGATGAAGTAGTGCCTACAATGATAAACTTGTTCTGACCCATCTCTGGATTGTAGTTCCCCTATTGGATAGTCTGTGACCATTTAAGTGGACAGGTTATAGCCATAAGGGATTAGATCATGGCACAGGGGTGAGTTGGATCCTTTCTCCTCTTTGGTGATAATGTAGCCACTGGACAGGATTTTTATAGCAGCAGATCTGAGTCTGAGTTATAAGACCCATCAGATCTGTACCTAATAGCTTACTTCTCACCCTTTTATATTTATTTTCTCACACTCCATCATTCTTCTCAACCATTTCTGTAGTCTAGGCATTTGGTTACCTTAGGATTTAGATAATAGTGATCTTAAATCCCCTTCCATTTAGGATTGCCAGATCTGTAGCCAGATCTGGAGGGCCTACTAAAGATAACTCCCTTGGAGCTTTAGATCAACTTTCCCTGTGGGACAAACTCTTATTTATTAAAACTTGCTACAACAGGCCCTGTATCGTGCAAGTTTGTGTATTTTTAGGCTTGCTGCTATGCAATTTTCAATCCACCTTTGATTCATTTTCACCAACACATTCTTATCACTGTCTCCAATAAAGTCAGCAGCAAGTACATAAAATATCCTAACACCTACTGAAAAGAAAAGAAATAAAGTGCAGTCCTATCCTTAGAAAGGGTTTTGAAGAAGGTGGTGATGGTTTGTTAAAATGAAGATAGAAGGATGAGAAGTAAGCAGTTGAGTCAAAAGTTCATTCAGTTATGTAACTCAGTTTTAGGGCTCTCTTTGTAGCAAATCCTTACTGAAGCGTTATCAATAACCTCAGCAAGGTAAAAGAATCCAACTTAACCCATGCCATTTGGGGCACTCTTAGGGCTATAATCTGTCCACTCAAATGATTACAGACTATCTGATAGAGTCTATCAAATCCCATTGATTAAGTCAGAAAAGCTAACCTAATCTAAAGAAGTGGGCTGATCTCACCTAATCGAATGAATTAAATCAGTCCATGAATACAATTGCAAACACTATGTTTGTCAGGCTACAAGCTCTCCAAATCTGCGTACAGATATGGCAGACATTCGTAGGAGTTCCAACCCATAAAATCCTGTGTGTTGTAAAGGCCATCAGCATAATGAGCTGACACATAAAACAAGCAATAGGTTAAATAAGGACTTAGATTCAGTTGGTCATTGCTACAAAAGGGCTACAATGACCCAGCCACAAGTCTATAATTTCTACAGAGAAGCCAGATCTAACATCTGATAGTGGTCAAGTAAGACAAAGGAGAGAATGTTCCTGCACAATCTCTCACTAGGCTACAAGCTCAAGTGCAGAGAAAAAGAATCCATCTTAGATCTGTGACCAAGATTGCCCTAGGGCTATAGTCTATCCACTCTAATGGTCACGGGCTATCCACAGAGGCTCCCTTACCCACAAATGATGAGATAGAACATATAAACTATTGCTGCCACCATGGTCCTAGGGCTACAAGCTCAAGCTTCAATGGGCCTTTCAATAAGCTCAAACCTTAAATACATGTCATAGCCTGAAAAAAACTATGGGAAAATAAGAAAATAATAGATTAAATAAACATTTAAAGTATATATTCTATTAATCTAAAGTACCAATAATGAAATTTCTCAAGGTAGCAGCCTTGTGCACAACAGCTCTTCACAAAAATCCCAATGTTTAAATGACCTATTACAAAACTAAATAAAACTACATCTATTTGCTTATCAAAGATTTAGTCAACAAGTGCTGGGCTAAGAGAGAAGGAAAACGGAAAAAGAAGTGATCGAAAACCCTAACTCTAATCTACTTGAGCTCTCAGCCGATAGAGGTTGAAGGAGAGAGTGATTGATAAAAATTCCTAAGTTATAAGCACAACTTATATACTTGGTCCTCATGCCTGGGCTCAGAGAAGAGTAAACCCTAATTTTTCTAGCAGATGTGGCACTATTGCAACCTTTGGATGTCTTGGAATGTGTGCCTCGAGATCAGTGCCTCGGGATGTGTGTCCTAGACTTAGGGAAATCCCCAAAAGGTCCTTGAGTTAAGATTGGGAAGTGGAGAGCCTGAGCTTCGCGAAGCTGGCTCCTGCATATCACTTCTGTCGTGCAGTTGATAAAGTCCTCACGGGGTAGGGTTTTGCTTTGAATGTTGTTGTCTCACGTAGTAGGACTTTGGGTGATCGTGCAGTTGCTTTAGCTTTAAATGCACTCGTGCAAAAGAGATTTAAAAACTCCTATTGCGAGGTACTCGAGCAGATGGACTTTACATCTCGCTTGGTTCAGGGTTAAGCTTTTAGGCATGCAAGAGCTATGTGAGAGAACTTCTGGGCGTCTCTCTTCTAGAGCCATGTGAGAACTTCGTGAGGTCTTTGTTATTGTTCGTACCAATTGGTCTCGCGAGGTAGTGCACGTGGCTGCATCAATGCTTGATCTTCGTGAGAACTTCGCGAGCTGTAATTCTGAAGGCATAGTGTGTGACTACTCCATGAGTTTCTTTATATGTTGAGTGCAGCTGAAGTGCGCGACTACTACGCGAGACACTGCTATGTGATAACCCTTCACTGAGTTGTGCAACTTCTTTGCGAGTTCTAATATGTTGCATGTCTTAGCTACGCGAGGAAGATTTTGCTAGTGACTTTAACAGCACGAGGCAGCACCTCAGCTGTGCGAGATAAGCCTATTGTTCCTCTGCTATTATGCACATGCTTCTGCATCAGCTTCCTCCACTCTCATCCAAACTTCTCACATCTGCTGAACTCTTGGTCTATGATGACAAGCGCAAGTAGTCACTATGGTGTGCACCACCATGGTGTTCCATCAATCTTTGACTCAGTTGTCACCTTTAGCTTGAATTCTCTCTTCTTGGCACCACAAGCATAGATTTTATGTTGAGCTGCAAAATTTATCACTAACTACAAAACATACTAAACAAAGGATTATTAGTCTGCTTCAAGGTCCAATAAGGGCTAGGTTAAGAGGTGAAAAGTAGTATTTTTCAGTGAATAACATGATATCCTCAATTACCCTCGCTCGGAGGTTGAACATGAAGAACACCTCTACGTTGCACTCTAAACACTTCGCAAGCATCAATTGTATGCCCAACTCAATAAATGTGAGTTTTGGCTTAAACAAGTGACCTTCCTAGGCCACATTGTATCAACAGAAGGAGTAACTATCAATCCTTCCAAGATCAAAGCAGTTATGGAATGGCAAGCATCGAAAAATGTTACCGAAGTTAGGAGTTTCTTCGGGTTGGCGAGATACTATCGTTACTTTGTTGAAGGATTTTCATGCATTGGTCTACTGATGGGCTCTTTATGTTGTTCTAATTAAGTCTTAACCTATTGCGAGTGCACAATGGAAATTGTAATGCTAGTATAGGATCGTTCCCACAGGGAAGTGATTTATTTCATATTTCTATTTTAAAAATATATATTTATCTTTAAGGTTCTAAACTACTTGAGAAATATGAATGAAAGAATGGTTTCTAAAACTAATGTGTAAGAAAATAAATCCTTATCTTCAAACTTCTGGATCATGTTCGTCAATCAATCTCCTTCTGTTCTCAGATATTTATAAAATTAAAATACCGTTACACTATATATCAAGTCTCGTAGCGTTGGTCGTCAATCAAAACTAGAATCCTATCAATACAGATTTAATCTAATCTGCAACCAACAAGAATTTGGGCGTCAATCAAATTCGAGAAAATTAAAGACCAAAAAGTAAAAGCGTTACACTAATCTACAGATCTCAACCTGAGTCGTCAATTCAAATTAAAACTTTGAGATGTTTATAAAGTAGTAAATTGTAATAAAAAAATAAATTTAAACTAGAAAGCAAAGTAAAAAATATATCTTTCACCCCTCAGCCGCAGGCATCAATTGCTTATGAGAAACTATGAATATCTACACTAATTTTGAAGCACTCAATCCTAGTCGTTAGTTGTGATTGAGGAACCTTCGATAACTAAACTACTCTAAACTATTTTTGATCAAAAGAAAACCCAACCTCAGTTGTCAATTGATGCTGAGAATTCCTTCGATGAAATTATTCTTATGCCAAGCTCTCTTATTTATATATCATAAGGAGTAGGTCTATAGTGTTCTAATCTTAATAAAAAAAACTACTAAAAACAAAAGATTCCTATTATAACTATAATTCCGAATTTTATCTTCCTTGCTTTCAGTGGCTGATACGCTTCTAGACTTTCTCCTTTATTTCAGCAATCGAGATCTTTAGGGGTCATTCATCATCAATCTTCTCAGATTCATGATTTGTCAAACTTCTAATTCAAGAGTTCTTCTATTTTGGTGTATGGCAGTGTAGGTCTTCACATGATCAGTAGCAATGAGAAGCTTCTATTTGTGAAATCGTAAATCACGATTTCTCTCCTCTATTACAACTTTCTCTTTGGACGATTCTATATTACGACCGATTACTTTCTCCCTGTATCGCCTTGACTTTGAACATCTTCTGAAGAATTATAAATTACAATTTTTTATTTCTTTGGCTTCATTCAATCATAGAGTATGATTTCTTGGCTTTCAGTAGTGTCGAATCATCTTTCACGTTCGATCGTTTTTCTTATTGCCTTTTGAGTTCATTTTGATGCTGATTAACATGTTGGTTCTCTTTTACTATTTTTCCTTAATATCGACATATCATTAGCTTGTTAGTAACAAACTGGGGTCATGCAGCATTAAGTTAAGGGTGATAAAATGGTATATTTTGTGACTGATCACACCTCCAAACTTACATTTTGCTAGTCCCTAGCAAACAAGGAAAGAAATACTAATCTAAGATTTAAATGTCAGTTTCGTAGGGAGCACGATTGCATTTAGCAGATGCAACAAGCCTTTAAACCCCTAGGTGATCCCAAGTAGAGGATTTATAGTCTACTAAAGGTTTTTAGTGAAGTTACCTACAAACTTCAAAATATTTTTGGGTTTTTTAGTAGAGGATTTATAGTCTCCTGAAGCAGGCCCCAAATGCATGCCGACACTTCTCTGTCTCATGTCGCCTTCCACACCACGAGCATAACTCAAGCGCCGCAAGCAATGCGGTCTGATGAGCCATCGTATTAGCCATGGTTTCAAGCACTAAGGCGATTCGGCTGTCTTCATTTCCTCCTCCCAATGGAGTCGCATTTATACTAGTAGCAATTTCCTTACCCCTTCTCGTGGCGCTAGTGCGGGTGGCTTTTTGTCCATTGTAAAGGGCCATAACTACTTGTCACGATTGAACAATGTTGGCGTCAGAGGTGATCGTGAAGACTCAAACCCTTAATTGACCCTATCCTGAAATCGAACCTAGACCGAATGTCCTATATTCTGACCACGCACGCCTAAATCAAGACATGACTCAGAATCCCTAGAAAACCTAGGGAACAGGGATCGGGGATCCCTCCAAAGATCGGAAAAAACCTACTACCACCACATTTGAGTCCTAACAAGATCTAACACCAAAGCTCTTATATCAACTATGACAGAGTCACAGTTGAGTCTCCTATGCCCTAATAGAATTTTACTGCCACAACTTTGGGTCCGCAAAAGATCTAAAGCCTAAGCTGTGATACCACCTGTGACAGCCCGAATTTTCTTACCTAAAAATTTGTGCCGTCAGATAGAGCACACGATCTGAATTATAGTGTTATTATGGTATTGAATTGTATATCTCACTTCCAGACAACTCGATCTTTACCTGAACAAGAATTCAGAAAGATCGGGCCATCACCAAATGGTAAGCTTACATGTGTGTGAAAGTAAAGTTCCCAAAGCAAAAACTGAGCTATACTAAAGAGCAATATGCGAAGCTAAACCAAAATATACAATCGTCTTGTCATGAAAGTCCAAAAAGTCTACCGGTGAAGGCCGCCCTTCACCAAACAGTGGAAACAACTACACAAGATTATATCAACAAGTACAGTGTACTATACCAATATCCAAAAATAGAAAATAACTCCGCACTCGGATCCTAAGCCTTTCTCAGGTTTCTGATCCTGATCCACACATGTACCTGTGACGTATTATCAAAGCATATATTTTCAGATCTGCAAGTAAGCATGCTCAAACTAATGCACGTCAAGTAGAGAGGGAATATAATGTGCTTACAAACGTGTCAATCAAGAATTTTTAAATCAGAACGCATATCGATAGTTCTTACAAAAGACGGGTCAAATACTAAGCCCCTGAGCTACGTTAACAAGGTCGCTTGTGACAAGAATCCAAGCCCTTGAGCTACGTTAACAACGTCACTTGGGACGAGAGTTCAAGCCCTTGAGCTTCCTTAACAAGGTCACTCAAAACGAAATGTCAAGCCCCTGAGCTAAGTTAGCAGGGTCACTTGCACTGAGATCATCAAGCCCCTCAGCTACGTTAACAGGGTCACTCGACCAGAGACACAACAAGGTACAAGAAACGAACACGTAAACAAAGCAGATGATAGTGATATCAAATTGAAACATAAAAGTCACATGTTCATGAAGCCAATGAAATTATGTATCAAGATGCCACATGCTAAAACATGCAAACGCGTACAATTTCACTTTTTTAGCATTTAAATCATGTCAAGATTTTTGGATATACATGTATATTGGAAAAAATTAGACATTTACTATGTACATCAATCGCAAGAATTCGAAGCAAAATGAGAAATCTGGCACATATTTATTCCCTACCTCGGTTGTTGATAATGTCTGTTAAAACCACGTATCGAGCATCCCTCGCTCCACCTAATTCACAATAGACTCTTGAGTTTCTATACATAATCAGGACATTAAACACATATGGGTCAATTTCTAAAGAATTTGGTCGTGATCTAACTAGATCTGGTGAAGGAAGAGGTCGTTTGGTCGGTTTTACCGATTTCAAGTGGCCCACAAAGTTGCCCCTTCAAGTGGCATCTAAAGCCGGCAACACACTTAAATCACACGTCAAAAGGCTGCTCAACCTAATTCACAATAGATTCTACATTAGGTGAAGTTTCTAAGCACAAGGCTCTCAAGTATCAAAGTTTAAAGGTTAAAGGCCTGCTTGCAAATAACATTGCCCCCAAAAGGTTTAAAAAAGGCCGCCCATGCTTTAATTTCTAAAGCCTTCTTAAGTGCCATATGAAAGTCGCCCGGCTACTCCCCTATTAATTTCAAGTGGCACTTGAAAGTCGCTCGGGCAGCTTTTAGCCAAAAATTTTGGCTTATGAAACTTGCCCGGGCGAGTTCACTTAAGTCACAAAACCCCATGCCTTTAAAAGAGGTCGCCCGGCAAGCCTGAGATATCAGTCGGGCTCATCTATCAGGCCCACTTGAGTCCTCACCCTCACCTAGTCAAATTTCGCTCGGAACTTTTGGTTTAAAGGACTCAACCGGGCGAGTTTGTTGTTCTATCCTTTCCACGCCCATTGACAGCAACTCGCCCAGCAATTTATACTTATCCAAGGCGACTTCGATCATCCCGAAAAACTCCACAAATTTCCCCTAAAATTCTCAGCATGTTATTCCAATCACGCCTCATCTAAGCACATACCTATTCTAACTACTTAGGATTTAGATTTTACCATAGTTTTGCATGCATGCAAGAGTTTTCGGCCATGGATTCTCGGTTATAGCTTGTCGTTCTTTCCCGAATTCGATCGCCGAAAGCTTGCATGCACCCCCTTGCATTTACAGCTTATGCTTAATAAAATTAGTTTATAAAACATAGATTTCAAGGTTACCTTATAGAAGTTCTCGTACATGACTCTTCCGGTCTTTCTCACATGCTTTCAACTAGCGAGAAGTGTTTGATCACACAAGTCCCCGTTCAAGGGAATCCGTTAAGCTAATGTTCAATGGTTTCAGAAGGTTTTCCCCTGTCTCTATGGTCACTTTGCTAGGTTGGAGGGCCCAAATCCCTGGTTTTAAGTTCTTACTGAGGAGGAGATGGAAAGAAGAAGGCAGAGCTCATCTTTCCCCTGCTCAAATAGACACTCAAAACACATGCATAGACTTAGTGTGCATGATATTAAGTCAGCTGGGTTGGTTTGCATGTGAAACCTATACACACAGCTTAGGCATACAGATCCTGTTTAAAGGTTATAGATTTGTTGTACATGGAGTTGTGGACAAATGCCCAAGGGGTTCATAGGGGTATTGGCATGGTACCAACACAATCTCGATCGACACAGGGGTTTGAAGTCTATGGACCTCATACTACGGTCTTCAGCTAATGGGTTATTTCCTTGGGTGGTTTCAATTTGGTGTGTAGGCTGCACACACTTAAGAGAGTGTATGGGCCATCCAATGGCTTTAAGTGGGCATTTGCATCTGGTGTGTAGGTTGTACACCTATGAATTTGTGTATGAGCCCACATGTGGTTCTCTCACATGGGTCTTTAGTACATGGGTCTTCACTATAGTCTTAGGTGATTTGGGTCTCAAAAGGTCTCACATGGGTTAGGCCCGAACATCAAAAGTGCTTAATATCGTAAAAGTGATAGCTTCAGTGTGAGGCTTATACACACAAGTATGGTATGCAGCAACAAGGTATTGGTTTCGTGGCGAGATATGGGATTAGTTCCCATTTGAAATTAGATCCATTACATGACGGCTTATATACCTGATTTTTGTCTTGGTGTACAGTCGTCACAAGGATGTGGTTATGCGGGCCATCTCATGGCGCCTCCCAAATGGGTCTGGTGCCCTAGGGTATGATCGGCACAGGATGTCGTTATGCAGGCCATCTCATGGGGCACCCCAAATGGGGCTTCTTGATTTGTTTTCAATGGACTTGGGTGGGCTGGGTCCAAGTAAACAAGATGGCCTTCATCTTAAGGGTGGTTGTTTTGGAGTGGGGTTTACACATTCAAGAGTCGTGTATAGCCAGAAGATGTTGGCTTTGTGTTGGGCTGCAATACAGAAATATGTGCCGTCACTTAGGGTCTAAGGTTGGGTCTTTGAGAGTTCCTAATAAACTCATATCAAATCTACAACATGGTGGCTTCTATTCCTGGCTAGTTCTAGCGTATAGCCAGTTCAACTAGGTGAGTGTATGGGTCTAATTGAGCGTACATTTTACTCCTATTTGGACCAACAATCTGAACTCTTAGCGGCATATGGCACAATGTGCACATCACACCTAATGCCTAAAACTAATCTACGCACAAGTATTTGGGAAGTTGGGGCTTAGGTCAGGTTCATGCTTAGGGTGCATATGATCTAACTATGATAGATGGGTTAGAGACCACATTTTCAGGCACCAAAAGTTTGACCAAAGAGATACTGGTCTAAATAATCATATCATCATCAAAGGTCAACGATTCAATGATAGCAAAAATTCGGGTCACATCCTTCCCACCTTACAAAATTTTGTCCTTGAAAATTGGCGTGCCCCATTGTTAAGACCTGAAAAGTACCTCTTTTCACCCCTTAACTTAACCTTTGATTAGACCCTTAGCCACCTAATAAGTTCTTGTTAAGTGTTTTGTGTAGGTAATAATTAGCAGTGAAATGAGGCCAAGAATCCTGTTAAGGAGCCTGCTTTGGCACCAGAAATCCCTCAGAAGAATGAACTCTGAATCCGGACCTGAAATGAGCCTCACGCAGCTGACCCAAGCTTTAGAGGATTCAGGATAAATATGCCTCGCGCAGTTCAACTGAGCTTCCCAAGACTTTACAGCAACCTCTCCCGCAGATGAGTGACTGAAGAGCTTCAGAAACTCAAACTCGCGCAGCTCTCGCGAAGCTCAAGAGTAGAACACATCGCACAGTGTCGTGCAGTTTAAACCAGACCTCTCTCAATCTCGTGCAGTTCGCTCAGAATGGCTGAGGAGAGAGAACTTCAAAAAATTCCTCAGGCAGCTGTCGCGCAGTCGCCGCGGGATGCAATTATAAGAAGAGAAACTCCTCGCGTAATTCTCGCGCCAGTCAAGAAAGAAAACATCCTGGCGAAGGCAAAGCCATCCTCACGAAGATCAATTAAGACATAGAACCTCACGCAGTTTAGAACTCATTAAAGCCTCGCGAGGTAACTCGCGAAGTCCAGTAAAGAGAAGTGCTCGAGAAGTTCTCGCGCTGTTAAAATTCACTCTCGCGAAGATCAGCCCAGCGAAGACCGAGCAACCTCGCGACTGCTTGAACTTCAACCCCGCGTGTACGACTACGACAATGCCGAATGTGTATTGAGGTCGCGTTCGCCAAGCGTGTGAAAAAAATACATAGAGGAATGGGCTTCAAGAGTGAGTGGAGTTAAAACATATGGTTCTTCTGCTATAGCTTGTACTAACTGTGTAGGGTGCAGGGTTGATGTGCATCAGATTCATCATGGGGAGAAGAAAGGAGAGGGTGAGGTTTATAGGGGTTCCTATTGACCTTGCATGCATGGAGTCGAATTGTGACTCATGCCATCGTGGAGGTCTCTTAGCGACATAATCAGCTTATCCACTCATTTGAGTTGCACTCTCGTATTAAGTCCACACTAATTACGAGTGTACAAGCAGATGAGCCAAAGACAACTTACCTATTATCTTTCTCACATACACTTTTTACGTGTATAGGCTAGTGAAGGAAGGCTAGAATCACATATCCAGCTACCACATGCTATTAAAGATATCAGCATATAAGACAAAAGAGGCTATATTTGAAGAGTGTAAGCTCTTAGTGCCTGTACTGCTATGCAAAGCTAGCACTTGCTATTGGGTGTATCTTCAGATAAGCCAAAACAGGCTTACTTTCACTACTAAGCCAGTACACTGGGTGTCAATGTATAAGCCAGCTGAGACGTAGCTGTAGTGTAATTAAGAAAGGATAAGCTCTTGCACTTTGTTAATTATTTATATATACAATTATCAATTTTGAGTGTATACTCTAATACCCCACTAACATATGACTGAAGGTTCCCAACCCACGTGGTTGGCCCACTACACTCTTAGCAGGTTTGGCCATTCAACTCCATCGATCCGTTATGTCTCATTTTAGGCACCTGCCTGCCCTGACACATGTCCATACCGCAACATGTGGTTTGAAAATAGGGCATCTATTACATTCTCCCCTACTTAAGGGATATTCGTCCTCGAAAATAAACGAAGACGGGAAGTGAATTCAGATCATGGAGCATACAATTAACAATCAGGTTTGGTAATGGTGCATACAATTAACAATCAGGTTTGGTAATGGTGCATACAATCAAAACTTAACATTTCATAAAAAAATCCCCACAATATTAGATCATGTTACGTCATAAGAAAGCACTATACATCGAGCTAGGCATAGACACATATTATTACGTACATCGTATTAAACCAAAACAAGTGCAGAAATAAAAGAATAGAAACCAAATGAATATAATAGTGAGTTATATTCTCACCAGGCTGAGCACTAGGTTGTTGTTGAGCGGAGAAAGATTGTCCAGTATCCTGCTGCAGAAACTCTGGCACTAACATGGCTGCATTGCGAGTGTACGCAGATACATAGTTTCATGCTCTTCCAATGTATGGGATTGCAGCAGTCTGGAAGGAGTGCTCCATCATAATATTCATGGCCTCCTCAATATATTCGACTCGCTGATGGAGCATGTAGTGATTTCGATAAAGATTATCAAATTGTTGCAAGGTTTGCTCAAGGTTTTCATGCATGAGCCTTGCAAGATCAGAAATAGTATACGTCTCTTTGGAAGGAGGAATTGGAGGAATGGATTCGGCTTGCGAGGGAATGGGGATTTCTTGGGTTGGCATTGATGGTGTAGCATGTGATGGTTGTGGAGGAGCACGTATTTATTACGTTTGGCGGTTTTTCACTGCCTGGTGAGAACGTTGATACACATTCTTCCACACAGCAGGAGTAAATACCCGCATATTATCAGTGCGGATTTCTTCACCTAAAGGGACTTGATAAGGGATCTGAGTCACGACATCGTGAGGACCCTCTAGGAGACGGGTGATCAAACGTGGGTATGGGCATGTAGGCGTGGGACTAGGGACATTAGTTTGTAAGTGGATACTGGCTTATTTCTTGCCTTCCCATAGCATTTTTGGGGAGTTCACCCATCTATTTTCATGGACTGCAAATAAAACTTGTGAGAGAGCATCACGGCGCTCTCTTTCATGCTGCATTGGGTACAGATTGCATCTAAAGACACAATCAATAAACCACATATTTTGTGGTAACTGACTGCGACGGACTAAGAGACTTTGAGCGGAAGAGGTCTGTCCATCAGTCATTTTGGTGGTGATGTGATGGAATTTCACATCTTTTAAATGTAGGGTTCGCAGCCCAAGACTTTCATCGTAAGTTGCACTATAATCCATAGCCTGAGCTATGTCTTGTAGGCTAAAGTAGAACTTGCAACCATCTATTTTAGTTTCGAGTTGGTCAACAACTGGTAGAACCTTTAAATTTTGATAAAAAAGATGAATGAGGTGTGGGTAGAAATGAGTATGGATAGTCTGATATAAGGCGTCTAAGTGCTCCCGTTCACTGTACCGTATTGACCATGCAGTCAGGTCATTGGGTACGAGCAGTGAATCGTCAACAAGCCATTCTTATTCCATGGCCTTCACATCCCACCATGGAACGGGTTGTTTGTGAATCACGGGTGGATCGATTTGATCTTGGTAGGTCGATGGGGCTTTGCCCTTTGATTTCTCCTTCGCCTTTGGCTGTACGGGCGTATTTTTCGACACCATGATTTTTCTAGGAGGCATAATAATTTAACTAAGGAACAAGACACCATAAAAATGAAAAATGAGGATTTTACCTCACCAAGATAAAAATTTGGAAGAAATAGCTGAAATGGAAGATGAGGGAGGTCAGCCAAGGGTGAATTTCCAACATGCAATGACTTTTTGGAGCGAATTGGAAGTGATTTGAACTGCTAGGAGGTAGGTGTGGCTCGGGAGGTGAAGGAACACAAAGAACCCCACAGTAAAAGAACAAAGAACAGAAAAAGAGGTTTCTCGGACCCACTTAATCTGTTATGGTTGCCACGGCAACCCACAATGCTTGTTGCGCCAAGCTGCTTGTCGTGGTCAGCTATTCCTTGCCGCGGCAAGGTGGTTAGATCTTGACTGGCCCAGATTTTGAGGCCAGGCAGGCCTGGGTACGATTAGTTGCTATATTTATGTGCCTAACAAAATAGGGTATCCAATAAAAATGCTTCCCGATATTTTTAAGGTGTCCACATGTGAATATAATGTGTAAGCCCAAGTGCAGGCATCATTTACTTATCTTGTTGAACTTACTCATGCGTTAATGCGTAAGCCCAAGTGTGGGCATCATTTACTGGGTTGTGAGTCACAACTGTGATACATATATGTGTCCCATGGCATTATACATCATAAAAAAAAATTATATAATAATTCAAGTAAGAGGTATAAGTCCGTCTAATATTTTTATGTTTACACAAAATAGAATTACAGGTATTTAAATAAATGTCTATCACAACATTTTGGGTCTAATGGGCCTGTTTTAGGTGAACCACTTGTTCATGTGTCTGGTACCCATGACTAGTTATTGGTCAAAAGTATGTTCTGATCAACGTACTAATCAATGTACTATATTTACCTACATTCTTTCTGTTTCGTTCAATACAAATATTGAATTACTTGGTTTAACTCATTCAGGCAAGCCTAGGGTTGAACATAGCTTAATTGTGTCTAGTTCACTCAAGGTCATCAATATATATAGGAGGAGATTATAGATGATGGAATAAACGAATTTCCATCGACTTCTTTAAATTTCAACAATTTACTTTATATATCGATACTAGCAGTGCAAATAAATATTTTGATATCATCGGCATTAATTTATTCAAACAAATACTATACATGGCTTACCTTAGGTGAATAAGTGAGGATATTGAGCACGAATATCAGCTTCGCATTCCAAAGTAGCCTCATGCGAATCGTGATTCTTCCATTGGATCAATACGAGTGGGATTCGTTTCATTCTCAAAATTTGATCTCTACAATCCAAAATGTGACCTAGTTCTTCGGTCACCATGAAATCCTCCTGAATATCAAGCGGTTGATAATCCAACACATGTGTTGGAACACTGACATCCTTCCTCAGCATAGACACGTAAAATACATTGTGTATGCCAGATAAATGCGGAGGTCACGCAACTCGCTATGCGACCTCACCCACTCTGCCTAAAACTAGAAATGGTCCAACATAACAAGGACTCAACTTGCCTCGTTTACCAAATCATATCATGCTCTTTGTCAAAGATATTTTGATAAAGACGTGATCACCAATTTGTATGGTATACGTTAGAATTACGATATACGTAATTGAATTCATGAATCAATCAACTTATAAGTGTGTTTTGTTACCTGAAACTCAACACTGGTTCGTTTGAGATCGGCATAACTCTTCTGCTAACTCTGAGCACTTTTCAATCTCTCTCAAATAACATGAACAACTGCATTGGTGCTTTCTATCAAGTCAGTGCCAAAAATGAGACACTCTCTAGCTTCTTCCCAGTTAATCGGAGATTTACATCGGCGTCCATACAGTGCCTCGAATGGTGCCATGTCGATGCTCGATTGGAAGCTGTTTTGGTATGCAAATTTGATCAAGGGTAAGTGCTTATCCCATAATCCTTAGAAATCCAGCATATAGGCCCTTAACATATCTTTTATTGCATGATTCACCATCTTCGTCTGTCCGTCGATCTGAGGATGAAACACAGTACTGAAGTTCAACTTGGTACCCATTCCTTCTTGGAAAATATGCCAAAACTGAGAGGTATATAAAGGATCACGATTAGATAGGATGCTTACGGGTATTCCATGTAGTTGGATTATCTCGCACAAATAAACCTCAGCCAATTTCGATGCGGTATAGCACATGCTGTAGGGTTAGAAATGTGCTGATTTGGTGAGACGATCAACAATCACCCAGATCACATTGTAACCCTTCTGCGTATGGGGCAAACCAAGAATTAAATCCATGGGATGGGCAGTGGCTGTAGCAGACTAGCAGGGTGCTTGTGCTCAACTTGCACTTGTTGACAGGTTAAACACTTTATAGCTTGTTCCATGATGCCTCTCTTTAAGCCATTCCACCAAAATGTCTTCTTTAAATCCTGATATATTTTCATGCTACTAGGATGGATGACATATGCTGACTTGTGTGCCACTTCAAGAATTTCCTGACGCAATGCACTATCATCAGGTACACACATTCGGCCTTGAAACAATAAGGCCCTATCATCCTTAATTGAGAAGTCTAGCTGTAACCCACTTTGTACTCCCTGTTTGATGGAAATAAGCTCTACATCATGCATCTAGAGCTATCTGATCCTATCAAAGAGTGTAGATAGGATCATCACTATAGCAAGCAAACTACCAGTTGATGTTGCTCAAAGAGTGGCACTAGATGACACTATGTCATTGAGCAATTTCCATCGTTGTAGCCGTGTTACAAGATGGGATAGCTGAGAGGATGATTTTTGACTGAGCGCATCAGCTACTACATTAGCTTTGTCGGGATGGTACTGAATAGAACAGTCATAGTCCTTTAAGAACTCCATCCACCTTCTCTGCCTCAAATTCAACTCTTTCTAGGTAAAGAGATATTTGAGACTCTTATGGTCGGTAAAAATCTCGAAAGTTTCACTATACAGATAGTGCCTCCAGATTTTTAATGCAAAGATGATTGCTGCTAGTTCCAGGTCATGAGTGGGGTAGCTCTTCTCCTGATCTTTCAACTGACGAGAATCATGCGCAATTACACATTCCCATTGATTCAATAGACAACCTAACCCACTATATGAGGCATCACTAAAGATAAAAAAACCACCACTGCCTGATGGAAATTCTAAGATGATTGTGGAGGTGAGTCTCCTTTTCAACTCTTGGAACCCTGTTCGCACGCCTCAGTCCACTAGTATTTGATATTCTTTTGAGTGAGCTGCGTGAGTGGTCTAGCAAGTCTTGAAAACTTGTTATTCACTGAAAAGTATTACTTTTCACCTTTTAACCTAGCCTTTGATAGACATTGAAGTAAACTAATAATTATTTGTTAAGTGTGTTTTATAGTTAGTAATAATCTGTGTAGCTTAACACAAAATCAATCCTTATTGGCCCAAAGAAGAGGAAGAAGACATGCAAAGATGACAGCCGAACCAAAGCCTAATGGAACACCCTGGTAGTACTCACCATGGTGACTCATGTGCTGGTCATCATTGACCAAAATCCTAGTAGATGAATGAAGTTGGCTGAGAATGGAGAAACTACAAAAGCAGCAAGAGTAATGCATCAGAGCATAGAAAGATAGATCTCGCAGAGTTGAGAAGCTCTCTCACGAAGCTAAGGAAGCAATGGAAGATGCCCTCGCACAGATAGGACATGCAGTTAAGAGGAGAGCTGTAAAGACATCGCAAAGATCTCGCGGATTAAAATCCTCAGAATTTGTGGTCGCGAAGCTCTCACAGAGATCAAGCCTTAAAGCAGCCATGCGAAGAACATAGCGAGTCCATGTGTGTACTGAACTAAAATTCACCTCGCGAAGTTCATGCGTGGCCCTGGAAGAGAGAGAGACACTTAGAATTCTTCACGCACAGATCTCGTGCACTCTGAAGCCTTACCAATTACTATGCGAGCGCAGGAGCATAACTGTGCGAGTACCTAGTGAGAGAGAGAGTTATTGAAGCTCTATTGTGCGAGAAGTATAGGCACTCCAGATCATCTCTGCAACAGCATTACAGCACAAAGGAACTACACGATTAACTAAAGATTCACTGTGCGAGTGAGCACATCCCACCAACAAAAAGCTACTTCGCGAAGGCCCTGCAACTGCGAAAATGAGTGAATGCATATGCCAGCCCCATGTTAAGTGGTGAAAAATGCCACTTTGCACCCTTTAACTTGACCTTTCATGGACCTGCGAGCACACTAATAAGCCTCTGTTGAGTGCATTTTGTAGATAGCAGGGAAAGCTGGTAATAATGCAGCAAACCACTTAAGAATGCCCACAAAGAAGTCATCTCTCAGCACCATGCAGACCCAGCAACAGAACAAGGAGAAAGAAGTGAAGATAGGTCCAAAACATCCTATCGAGAGGATGTCTGAAGACTTCGATAGGAGCTGAGGATTAAAAGGAAAGAATTCGTGCAGTTGGAGAAGGGTTCAATAGGATCTGAAGGCATAAGAGGGATGAATTTGGATGGATTGAGGAGTTCGATAGGATTTCATAACCTATCGAGCTAAGAAAGGAAAGAAGAAACTATCCTATCAAAAACATGCCTGAAGTGTCAAAGGAACCTATCGAACGGATCTGAGAACCTATCGAAAGGTCTAAAATGCTTGATTCCAACCTGTCGAAGGCTCCCTGAACCTATCGAAATGAAGATGCTGAAATTGAACCTATCGAAGGATGCTTAAGCCTTTCGATAGGAATGAGAGCCAACCTATCGGGATGACGGCACACAGAGCTGAATCTGTCGAAAAGGACCCATGGACCTATCGAACTACTCAGCCAACCTATCAAATACTCCAGAAATTGGGCTGAGGACCCTGAAGCTTCAAGGAGAAAACTCATCCTATCGATACCTATCAAAGAGACCAGGGAACCTATCGAAAGGAACTATAAGCTTACTTTTAACCTGTCGAAAGCTTCTCCAACCTATGGAAATCGTGTGCTGAACTTCTGAGAAACTATGCTATACACACGCTGAGACTTAGTGACCTGTTGCATGCAAACTGAGGCACTTTGGTGACCGACGTGATGTTTTAGAAGATGCCCTAGAAAGCCCTAGCCGACCTACGTGCTTTAACAGAACTCTAACAAACTCTGACAAGTTTCTAGAAGGGATTTTTGGCAGGAAAAATAGAGGAGAAAGCTATAAATTGAGATCCCTAATTGCCATTGGGGAGGATCAAATTTTTGGACAATTTCCTGGAGATCAAAGCTTGCAGCGAGATTCTATTTCCCTCCTTTAGCCCAACCATGGTTGGCTAAATCCCTAGGAGCATAAGGAGTGAGTTAGATCTATAATTGGGTAAGGTTAAGAGTGTTGTTGGGGTTAATTGCTGCATAGACTACAGATCTGAGAGCATTCCATTGTAAGAGTGACCTTGTTTGCAATGTAAATGTTGTTTTCCATTTTTTAATTAGATCTAAAGCTCTGTTGATTCATTTTGGTGCTCGATCGGATTTGTGTAGAGGAGTTGTTTGATCAGCTCACCCACTTAACTGGTAGACCTCTTGGATATCATCTGAATTCCTTGGATCTGATATCCCTATAATTTCCTGCGTCTGTGACCTAGAAATTACAGCATCTGTAGTGGTTTTAATTGTTCTAATTGAGGCTCTAGCTTTGTAGGAGATCTCTAGGATGGTCTGTGACCATTAAAGTGGGCAGATCATAACCTTAAGGTAAATCTGAGCTCAGGCCTTAATTGGATTCATCTACTGTAATCCATGGATTTGATAAAGCCTATAGGATGGTCTGCGACCATTAAAGTGGACAGATCATAGCCTTAAGGCTAGGAGGATCCTATGATTCGAAGTGGAATTTATACCCTACAACCGTGCTTATGGATAGTGCTTGTGGCCAACCAAGGGACTTGTGTGCTTTTGAACCCCTGCAATATACTTAGCTCAACCTGATTGCAGTGAAGGCAATCTCCAAGCTGTTCTTCTCCCCTGTCTTTTAACTAAAGTAGAGATAGCTAGGGTGCCAGATCTCTTACAGATCTGGAGATTTACTCAATTCCAAACCACCTCTCTGTGGACTTTCCCTTACTTTTACAACTTGCTACAAAGGACCCTGCATCTTGTAGGTCTAGGATATTTGAGATGTGCTGAATACATCTCTGTTTTCTCTTAGTTTTTACATCATAAATTAGCACACTGGAATCCCACAACAAGTTTTTGGCACCGTTGCCGGGGAGGTGTTTGTGAATTTGATATATCTAGTTTTATTTTATAAATCTGTAACTGTGTGTTTGATTTTACTAACTACATTTGTAGGTTTTGTTGTTTTTCAGTTTTTTTTGTGTGCATTCCAGCAGATTTGAGTACAGAGTGAAAGGAGAGTTGTACTGAAGGATGCTCTATAGTTTGCATCCCTTTTTCGCCTGTTTATTTTTAGATCTGCTTATTTTATCTTTCAGATTTTTAGTCAGTTGTGTTGCTTCTTTCAGTTGTGTGAGGATTTACTCTGCATTCAGTTGTGAGTGTTGTATGTTTGGTAGGAGAACTCTGCAACCTCAGATTATTCCACTAAATCTAGAGGTTGAAAGACTTCTCAGAATCAGACCAACTACATCCACAACTATTGAAATTGAATCTGTCGAAATGGGTGAGCAACAGCAACCTCGAACTCTCAAGGAATTCAATGCACCAGGGGTCTACAATTCCCCCTTCTGCATTCAGTTCCCTACTGCTCAAGGAAACTATGAAATTAAATCTTCCATCATTCAAATGTTACCCCCATTTCATGGCCTGACCAAGGAGGATCCCTATAAGCATATAGATGAATTCTTAGGACTGTTCACCACCTTCAACATCACAGGTTTGGGGGAGGAGGCCACCAGGATGAGACTCTTTCCTTTTTTATTAAAGGATAGACCCAGGACCTGGTTCTCTCTGCTTCCACCTAACAATATACAATCCTAGAGTGATCTCCAATGTCAGGTTTTGGCCAAATTCTTTCCTATGTCAAAGACCAGTCATTTGAGGAAGGGTATCATCTCTTTTACCCAAGATCCAACTGAAGACTTTCATCAATCCTGGGAGAGATTTAAAGAACTCCTCAAGAAATGTCCCCCACCATCAAATCCCTGAATGGTAATTGGTTCAAAGCTTTTACCAGGGAATTGATGCAAAAATCAGAGATATGATAGATGCCTCTTGTGGTGGCACCTACCTCCATAAAACTGCTGAGGAGGCATGGGAGCTCTTTGACATCATCAGTGAAAACTCTATGCAAAGGGAAACCTTAGCAAGAGATCTAGACCCTTCTAAATTGATGAAAGAGAACACCTCAAGAGGAAAGATATATGAAGTGAGTGTGCCCAGTGAGTTGGAAAGGAAAGTGGACAGCTTAACTCTGAAATTTGATAGGCTGATGAGAGCAATGCAGTCACCTGTGGCTGCTAGAGTGGAGGAGGCATGTGCTATATGCCAGTCCCCTGCTCACTCCTTAGATGAATGCCCATCAGCTGTCCAATTTCCTAACTTTGTAACAGAGCATGTGGCTGCAACTCAAGCTTATGGGCAGCAGCTTGCTGCTGGGTATCAATGGAGAAACCACCCCAATCTGAGGTGGAGACAAGATGGATACCCCAGCCAGCAGTAACAGCAGCCCTAGCAGCCCATTCCCTACAGGAATACTCAGCCCTATCGAGAAGGTTACGCCCCAAGACCTCAATATCAGCAAACCATGGCCCAACCTGTAGCTCCTCCTGTGTAGCAAGTTGCACCTACTCCAGCTGTGAGAGCACCATCTTTTGAGAAATGAGTTCTATCTTCATTACAGAACTTGAACACCTTAACCCAAATTGTGCACTCTCACAACTAGAGCATCAAAAAGATAAAGGACCAGCATGGTTAGCTGTCTGATGCTCTGATTAGGAGAGAAGGACGAAGGTTACCTAGCCAACCATAGGATAATCCATGAAGACAATTTGTAGTGGGTGAAGTTTCGTCCACCTATGAGGAAGCCAAATCTGTGACAACTTTGAGGAGTGGTAGGCTAGTGGACAATCAGGTGGGCTGTGAACCTGTGAGAAGTTTGAAGGAAGAGAATGGAAGGAGTTTTCTAAGAACACAACAAAGGCCACCAGTGGTAGACCTGATAGAACCACCTAGTGTCAATAAAGAGGATGATATGGATCCTCAAGGAAAAGAAAAAATTAAAAAGAAAGAAGCCCCATTGGCTAAGGCTGCAAGTGAGGGAGCACCCCCACACTTGCCATTTCCCAAGGCATTGCAACGACCCTCCCCTTTTGACAAAGGGCAGGGCAAAATTGAGGAAATGATGGAAACTTTTAAACAAGTAAAAATTAATCTACCTTTACTGTATGCCATCAAACAAGTCCCAGCCTACGCCAAATTTTTGAAGGAGTTATGCACCCATAAAAGACAGTCTAGGACATACTTGTCCAAGAATGTTTTTTCAGTAGAGAAGGTAAAACACATTCTGTCCATTGCAACCCCCACCAAACTTCAAGACCCTGGAGTGCCCACTATCCCCTGCATTATTGGGGATCATAAAATTGAGAAGGCCCTATTGAACCTAGGAGCCAGTGTGAACTTGTTGCCCTATGCAGTCTATGAAAAATTGGGCCTGGGAGACTTGAAGCCCACACCTGCGGTTCTGCAACTGGCTGACAGGTCTGAAAGGAAGCCTGTGGGAGTCATTGAGGATGTCCTAGTGGGAGTTGACAAGTTTTTTTACCCTGCTGACTTTGTGGTATTAGATATGGAGCCAAGTAAAGGTATTTCCTCCATCCCTGTGATTATGGGCAGGCCCTTCTTGGCCACTGCCAATGCCTACATTCAATGCAGATCCGGAATCATGGAGGTCTCCTTTGGCAATATGAAAGTCAAGCTACATGTGTACAGCACCAGCTCTCAACCCCCTTTTGATGAAACCTGTTTTTCCATTGCAGGGCTAAAGGAGGCTCTGCATGATAAACCTCAGTAGCTACTGCAGAACAATGATTGGCCTATAGAGATAAAATTGCAACCAGGGGTTGAACAATTGATGAGGAATGGATCAAAGAAGGATGAAAAGTTCAAGGAACATGGGGAGGCCGTTAACCTTTTAGATCCTCCAGATTAGCACCTGCAGTTGAGTATGTATCATATGTACCATATTTTGCTTCTATTTGAGATTTTTTTTTACTTTGCATCTCTAGTAGAATTCTTTTGCAATAAATATGCCATGTTCTCTAGTGGGTCGCCTTTTCAAATTTGCCAGCTGCTCTCAAATAATGGGAGCTCATCCACATAAGAATCCAATCTTAGGGCCACACAGCAACAGAGCCTGATAAGTGCTGAAGCTAAGGGTGCCCAGAAAGGCAGCTTTATCTGGGTTTTGGATCCTTCGATAGGCCTAATCTACATTTCATTAGGTTTCATGGTGATTTCGACAGGATATCTAATGGTTTCGATAGAAACTGGATTTTTTGACAGGTAAAACCAACTGCTCGACAGGTTAAATAAGGGCAAACAAAGATTTTGATAGGTGCTGAGTACATATCGGCCACCTATCGAAAAGATGTGGTCTTTGCCGTTTAAACCTATCGATAGGATGGTCTCACATATCGAAATCCTTAAAAATCAGCCCTTTTGAAAGCTTTGCTGTCTAAGGTTTCTATAGGACACATCAATCTATCGAAACCATTCCATTCGTCCTATCGAAATCGCATTTTCACCTATATATACCTGTCGATAGGTCATTTGTGCTTCATTCTTTACCCTCTGAAAAACCCTAGCTCTCTTCCTCATTTTTTGCCTCCCACTTTCTCTACTAAATCCTCACGAAATCTTCTACTGTTTAGTGTGTCATCTTGTCAATACATTCAGCTTGCGTAGAGGAGCATTTTGCCCCTGATTTTAGAGAAATTGGAGCGGTGCATCGCTAGCTTTGTGAAACCCTAGGTATTTGGAGGTGAGTTGCCTTCCTACCATCACTCTGTTGTCTTTCTAAGTTTTCCCATTCCAAGTTGGTGAGAAATTACTCCCTGAGATTACAATGGTTGAGCCTGAGGAAACGCTAGCTAGCATATGTCGGAAATCAACTGCATCCACCCCTAAATCCTCCAAGAAAGCACTACCTGCTACCAAACCACCTGTAAAGAGGAAGCTCACTGAGGGGACACCCAAAAAGAGTCCTAAAGCTAAGAAAGCCAAAGATGTAGAAATTCAGGAACCTGTGATAGAAACACCCTTAGAGAGAGCTACCCCTAACAGGCCCACTGCTGTAAATCTTTCGGCTATACTAATCACCCCCAATGAATTTGTTGACAAGCTAAACATTGTCCCTGAGACTGAATTTGATCTTGCATATTTTGCCAACATTGGAGAGTGTTAGGAAACACTGAGCTATTTGAAGAAAGAAGGCTTGTTGCCCCTACTGTCTCCATTGAAGGAATCTGTGTATCCCAGGCTGGTGAAGTTATGGTACAAAAATCTCAAGAAGAAGGTGGCACAGGGGACTGATGATATATTAGAAATTTCAATTGATGATTGGGAACTGACTATCGATCACAGAGACATAGGAATGGCTTTGGGGGTCCCATACCAATTTTACTCCAACCACGCTGAGGGAGCACCTGTTGGAGCTACGTTTAAGGATATGGCCAAGCAGCTAACCAATGGGATTGTGGGTTCTGGTGAATCCCTGATGAGAAGAAACCTCCATCCTAGCCTCAGATTCATGGATACCATCTTAAGAAAAAATGTCTATGTTACAGGACATTTGCAGGAGAGAAGGTCCCCATTAGTGGATGCTTTATTTTATTGTTCCAAGGGGCAGTTCGTGAATGCTCCTAAGCTGATCTTTGAAACTATGGTGGACATAAATGACAAGGTGCTAAAAAGACAGTCTTTTGCAAAGGGAGGAGGCCTACCCTTCAGCAGACTCATCACCTGTCTGCTCAAAGCTGGAAAGTATAGGATCAAGGAGGCTGAGCCAGTGGAGAAAATGGCTCACAAGGTTTTTAGAAAGAGGGAATGGTCTACAAGTTTAACCCTGATTCAAAAGACCAAGCCGGTTGCAGCAGAGAAGGAGGTGCCCACTACCTTAGCAGCAGATCATGCTGCTGGCATTCCCCCATCCACCATTACTCCTACATCACCCACTTTTTCATCCACCTTACCTACACCATCACCTACACCTAGGATCCTGGAACTCCTCACCTTCTCCGAGCCTATCCCCACCATGTCTTCCCCACCCTCCCTCCAACCCCATCCTGATTTTCCCCCTCCACCACTTCCTATACATACCCAAGGTTTAGACCAGTTCACTTCTACTGGTTTCTCTGCCCTCATTTCTTCAATTGTGGAGGATGTTGCTCATGAGTACGCCCCACTTCCTGACTCTGCTCACACCACTCCTCATTTTACCCATGCCCCATCCTCTCCTTTCCATCCCATTGATTCACCCATCCCCTCTACTTCCACCCTACCTGATACTTTCACCCAAAGCCTTTCACTCCTTCAATCCATTCAGGCCCAAGTAGCCACTAACACTGACCACCAGGCTCTCATGAGCTCATGTCTCCAATCAATTCAATCCACCATCACTCCTCCCACTTCAGTCTCCCTACCCTTTCCCACTTCTCCTCCCTCCCCTGATCCCTCACTTTTCCATTTCTCTCCTCCCTTTTCACCCATGGCCTCCCCCATCCCTACTGATATCCTTTATGTCGAGCTAGCCGCTCCATCTTTACCCCCTCCTTTCCCCCCAGCACCTGTTCTACCTATACCCACCACCCATTTCCCCTTTTCCTCCCCCCCTATTTTCCAGGATGCCTCCACCCAAACTGACCCATGGGAGGATCTGGTTCTTTCCACCCCCTCCTCTTCATCCACTCCACCCTTATCCTTGCCTCTTGTCCTTCGCCAATCCATGTACATACCCCCTACCTCACCCTCTTATATGCAATAAGGGACAACCCTTACATCCACAGGGATGCCTTGAGAGGTATGGCTGCACTTCGCGCTTCCCTTAAGGCCCCTTATGAGGAGAGGATTTCCAACATTGAATTAGAACACCGAATCCAACTCTGCAATATCTCTCAAGGATGGTCTGAAATTCTCACACGTTATGAGTCAACAAAGCAAGTGGTAGCGACTGAGAGTCTCATTGCCAAGTATGAAAAGAAGAATTCTGAGCTCCTCAAGAAAAAGTTAGCCAATGCTCAGTAGATCATCAAGGCCACCAAGGAGCTCTCAGATGCTAACCTCCTCTATGCTGCCAAGAAGATTGATATTTTGGAGAAAAAGGTTGCTTCCTTGTTGTCTCAACCCTTTGAGCCTACCCCTCTTGCTACAGCGCCTCCTGCCCCCCCCCTCATGTCCCTCCTCTATAACTATTCCTTCAGCGACCCCACCTGTGGATGTTCCCCCTCTTGCCACTACCCCTCCCCCAGTACCCCCTGCCTCGCAACCTCCTTCCCCTCCACCTGCCCAGGTCCCTCCACCTGACCAACCTATCCCTCCCAAATCCAAAAGGTTTACCTCCAAAAGAACTACCACCGCCAAGAGATCTGCTTCTGTTGCTGCCTCTATCAAAAAAGGAAAACGACTTGCTGCCTCATCCAAAGCTGCTAAGCACACTAGGTCATCCGCTCAATCTGACCCCCATGGCACCCTACTCTCTAGGGCTGAAAGAAGGAAGGCTGTTGCAGCTCTAGGATTGGATCCCTTGGAACTTTTCCCTTCTGATTCAGATTCAGTTTCTGCGCCTGTTGTTGATCCTAAAGGTAAATAGCCTGCTGCCCAGTCTGAGGAGGCACCCACAAAACAATCGCAGAAATCCAAATCCAAGGGCAAGGCCCCTGTATGTAAGGGATAGCTGGCACCAAGTTGTATCTGAATGTGTCCATTTGTTCCTTCAACTTCTTTCTCATTTGCCTCTTGTATATATTTGAAATTTTATTGTGTTATTCTATATCTATCTTCTTACACTGTCTCTCCCTTGATTGCATTTTCTCGAAACAGTGAGGACACTGTTTAGTTTAGGTTTGGGGGTGTGGCATGTATGCTAATAGACTAGTTAATTTTAGTGCAACCAAGTTCAAAAGGAATAATCGAAAAGAGAATGAGTTCACCTCATAATTGTTGATTAAGAAAATTTTAAAAACCATTTGCAACTGAAGTAAGCTGAAGTCTTAACATTTTTCATAAAGAAAATGTCAAGAAATTTTGCAGGAAGTTTTTGATGTGTGATAAACCAGCAACGAGAAGAGACTGTGAAGATACTCTCCAGAAATTGGATGGAAGGCCATACCCAGTGAGAATTGGGCCTGAAAAACTTCTTTGAAGAGTGTCTTGGAAATTCATTCTGCTTTGAGAACTGACTGGACCTAATCTGGATCACTAGAAGTTAGGCAAATCCGAGTTGAAACAACTTGACAGCACTCAGAACATGGAAGACATGAAGTAAGGCCATCTCTTAGACTGTTTGGGCCTAAAATTCCCCACCATTGAACTGCCCTTCATGCACACCACTTGAGCCTTAAAAGCCCCAATTTTCTTTGATGAAAACAAGAAATTCTAAACCCAAAACCTCTTGACCTATTTCATTTCACCCTCAATCTGAGAAATCAGGAAGAGGAAGGAGGAGAAAGGTTAGAGGAGCAAGGTCCCAAATCAGGTTGAATGAAAGAGAAACGCAGTTGGTGGTATTTGTGGTATTACATTATAAAAAAGAAAAAAAAAAAAAAAAAAAAAAGAGCTGAAGAATGAGAAAGAGAAGTCATTTCATTAAAAAAACTGAAAGGAAGAGAAGAAGCTGGCCACTTTGGCTCTAAAAATTCAAAAAATAAAAGTAGATGGAATTGTGCTGAATTAAAGGTGAAGTCATGAATCACCTCCTAGCCTCTACTGATTTCTTAATTTCGAACTCTGTTATCCTCTTTTATTCCTCCACAAACCTCATCCCTAAGCCACAATACAACCCAATAAAAAGACCTTACTGATCTAAAAGTGAATTGAGCTGTCATGTGGAGATGAGAATTTGCTTAACCGATGGTGTAAAGAGCAAGAAAAGTCATAAATTCAAGCAATGCCTATGCTCCTGCTTGCAATCCTATTTGAGGGCTGTAACTGCTCTTGAGCTGAGTGATATGATTTACCCCTCTTCTTTGTACTGATGAGTGAACAGCCCTGGTGAGACTTGGGTCTGAAATCCAGTTAATGGGGGAAGTATCTAAGCAGGATCCTCAAATTGATGGTGAGTTATGCATAAAATTTCAGAAGAAATGCCTGGACATAAACTGAGTGATGATGGAGAGATTTTAGCAAACTTTCATATTTCCAAATGGGTGTTTTTTCTATTGAATTTCCTTTAATGAAGGGGCATGATGTGAATTAATTTGATGTGCTTAAACTCTGCTTTAACAAGTGGCACTATTATTAACTAAGTGTATTGGAGAAGTTTGTGGGTACCTTCACTGAAAACCCTCAAGAGACTTCACTCCTCCACTAGGGATCACCTAGGGGTTTAAAAGGATTGATGCATGTGCTAAATGCATCTATGCTCTCTACAAAAGTGGCATTTTATTTTTCTTTGAATTCTTCTTTGCTAAGGGACTAGCAAAGCTTATGTTTGGGGGTGTGTTAAGTGGTGAAAAATTCCACTTTACACCCTTTAACCTGACCTTTCATGGACCTGCGAACACACTAATAAACCTCTGTTGAGTGCATTTTGTAGATAGCAGGGAAAACTGGTAATAATGCAGCAAACCACTTAAGAATGTCCACAAAGAAGTCATCTCTCAGCAGCACGCAGACCCAACAACAGAACAAGGTGAAAGAAGTGAAGATAGGTCTAAAACATCCTATCGAGAGGATGTCTAAAGACTTCGATAGGAGCTGAGGATTAAAAGGAAAGAATTCGTGCATTGGAGAAGGGTTCGATAGGATCCGAAGGCAAAAGAAGGATGAATTCGTATGGATTGAGGAGTTCGATAGGATTTCAGAACTTATCGAGCAAAGAAAGTAAAGTAGAAACTATCCTATCGAAAACTTGCCTGAAGTGTCAAAGGAACCTATCGAATAGATCTGAGAACCAAGCGAAAGGACTAAAATGCTCGATTCCAACCTGTTGAAGGCTCACTGAACCTATCGAAATGAAGATGCTGAAATTGAACCTATTAAAGGATGCTTAAGCCTTTCGATAGGAATGAGAGCCAACCTATCAGGATGACGGCACATAGAGCTAAACCTATCGAAAAGGACCCCTGAACCTATCGAACTACTCAGCCAACCTATCGAATACTCCAGATGTTGGGGTGAGGACCTTGAAGCTTCAAAGAGAAAACTCATCCTATCGGTACCTATCGAAGAGACTAGGGAACCAATCGAAAGGAACTACAAGCTTACTTGTAACCTGTCGAAAGCTTCTCCAACCTGTCAAAATCATGTGCTGAACTTCTCAGAAACTATGCTATGCACACGCTAAGACTTGGTGACCTGTTGCCCGCAAACCGAGGCACTTTGGTGACCAGTGTGACGTTCTAGAAGATGCCCTAGAAAGCCCTAACCGACCCACATGCTTTAACAGAACTCTAAAAAACTCTGACAACTTTCTAGAAGGGATTTTTAGTAGGAAAAATAGAGGAGAAAGCTATATATTGAGATCCCTAATTGCCATTAGGGACGATCGAATTTTTGGACAATTTCCTGGAGATCAGAGCTTGCAGCGAGATTTCATTTCCCTCCTTTAGCCCAACCATGGTTGGCTAAATCCCTAGGAGCAACAAGGAGTGAATTAGATCTGTAATTTGGTAAGGTTAAGAATATTGTTGGGGTTAATTGCTGCACAAACTACAGAACTGAGAGCATTCCATTGTAAGAGTGACCTTGTTTGCAATGTAAATGTTGTTTTCATTGTTTTAATTAGATCTAAAGCTCTTTTGATTCCTTTTGGTGCTCGATCGGATTTGTGTAGAGGAGTTGCTTGATCAGCTCACCCACTTAACTAGTTGACCTCTTGGATATCATTTGAATTCCCTGGATTTGATATCCCTGTAATTTCTTGCGTCTGTGACCTAGAAATTGCAGCATCTGTAGTGGTTTTAATTGTTCTAATTGAGGCTCTGGCTTTGTAAGAGATCTCTAGGATGGTCTGTGACCATTAAAGTGGACAGATCATAACCTTAAGGTAAATCTGAGCTCAGACCTTAATTGGATTCATCTGCTGCAAGTCATGGATTCGATAAAGCTTATAGGATGGTCTGTGACAATTAAAGTGGATAGATCATAGCCTTAAGGCCTGGTGGATCCTGTGATTTGAAGTGGAATTTATACCCTGCAATTGTGCTTGCGGAGAGTGCTTGTGGCCAGCCGAGGGACTAGTGTGCTTTTGAACCCCTGTAATATGCCTAGCTCAACTTGATTGCAGTGAAGACAATCTCCAAGCTATTCTTCTCCATTTTCTGAGTTTTTAAACCATCCATCTGCAAGATCTGAGGCTCCAAATTCGATCTAAAAAAATTTGCATTTTAACTATAGTTTATTTTAAGTGACAACCCTATCTAAACCACTCCCCTATCTTTTAACTAAAGTAGAGATAGCTAGGGTGCCTGATCTCTGATAGATCTGGAGATTTACTCAATTCCAAACCACCTCTCTGTGGACTTTCCCTTACTTACTTTTAAAACTTACTACAAAGGACCCTGTATCTTACAGGTCTAGGATATTTTAGATGTGTTGAATCCATCTCTATTTTCTCTTGATTTTTACACCATAAATCAGAACACTGGAATCCCACAACACCTCGCAAAGCACAGGCTCCCCACTTCTCAATTTTAACTCAAGGGCCTTTTAGGAATTTCCCAAGGCTAGAGCATACATCCTGAGGTGCAGATTTCGAGGCACATGTCTTAAGGCATTCAAGGGATGTAATTGTGCCACGTCTGCTAGAAAAATTAGGGTCAATCCCTTCAGAGCCAAGGCCGTATGGACAGAGTATATAAGCTACACTTAGAGTTTAGTTTTAGGATCAACCATTATTTTCATCCTCTATCGGCTGAGAGCTCCAGCAGGCTAGGGTTAGGGTTTAATCACCACTTTTTCCCTTTCTTTCTCTCTTAGCCCAGCACTTGTTGGCTAATCCCTCTGTAAGCAGTTAGGTTTAGTTTATTTTAGTTTGTAATAGGTTTTACATACATTGGAATTTTGGATGAGCAATTGTGTACAGGCTGCAACCTTGAGACAGTTCATTGTAAGTTTTGTGTTTATCAATGGATTGCCATTTTAATGCCTAATTGAATCTAAAGATCATATGGTTTCTTTAGATGTCTATAGGATCCATGTATTTGGGACTAGGCCATTCAGTTTCTAGTAGATCTATTATTTACCATCTGATTTCGCTTGGTTTGACAGCCCCATGGAAAGCAATGCTGGATCTATAGTGAGATTTGGAGAGCTTAAAGGCCCGTGGACTATGGTGATTGCAGCAGTTTTCATATTCTTTCTCAGATCTCTGTGGTATGGAAAGAAAAATGGGATACCCTGTGACCATTCAAGTGGACAGAGTATAGCCCTAAGGTGTTGTCCATTCACATGTCTGAGAAGGATTCTTCTCCCCTGCACATGAGCTTCTAGAGCCTTGTGAGGATGTTTGTATAGGAACTAGCTCCCCTCTATTTTACCTAGCCGACATCATATGTTAGAATTGATCTCTCTGTAGTAATTACAACTTGAGGCTGAGTCATTGCAGGTCATTTGTAGTAATGACCAGCTAAATTTAAAGCCCTATTCAATCTGTTGCATGGTCCTTTTTGTGGGCACCAGTGAGTTGTTGGCCTTAGCAAAGCACTTAGGATCTTATGGGTTGAAATACCTATGGATGTCAGCTAGATCTGTGCACAAATCTGGGAAGCTTGTAGCACTGGCATTACATAGTGCTACAATAGTATTAATGGCTTGATCTGGTCCAGTGGCTGGGGAAATGATCAGTCCAGTCCTCTGGACTAGTTTGGCAATTTCTGGTATAACTAATGAGATTTGACAGACTCTATAGGATAAGTTGTGACCATTGGACTGGACAGCCTATAGCCTTAAGATCGCCCCAAATGGCATGGGTTAATCTAGATATTTCTACCTTATTCAGGCTTTTGATAGAGTCTCAGCAAGGAGCACTGAAGAGATAGAGTAAATCTAAGTTACATTACTCCTTTAACTCTGAACTTAACCTGCTTACTTCTAACCAATTTTTATATTTTATTTTGGTACACACCATCACCATCTTCTTCTTAACCCTTTCTTTAGGATAGGGCTACATTTTATTTCTCTGTTGTTAGGATTAATTTAGTGTAGTCGTGACACCCAACTCCCTTTCTTTAGGATTGTCAAATTTGTAGTCAGATCTGGAGGGCTACTATTATAGCTCATTTTGGGTTCTAGATTAATTTCTATGTGGGATAAACTCTTACTTATCAAAACTTGCTATAATAGGCCCAGTATCTTGCAAGTCTAGGAATACTTTAGTTGTACTAAATCCATTCTTATATTTTACTTTGTCTTTAATTGGTTTCCACCACACAATAACCAAAGCACACTTGGGAAAGACAACAAAATGTCAGAAATATCCTGCGAGACCTAGAAAGCTTTGGATCTCGGTTACTATTTATAGCTGCTTCCATTACACTACCGCCTCGATCTTCGTAAGATCAACGATAATACCAGCTTCAGAAATGATATGGCCCAGAAAACTGACTTGATTCAACCAAAAGTCACATTTACTAAACTTAGCATACAACTGCGAATCTCTCAATGTTTGTAAAGCAAGACGTAGATGATCTTCATGCTCTGCTTTCATTTTGGAGTAGATAAGTATATCGTCGATGAAGACTACGATACACTGATCTAGATAAGGTTCGAAGACTTGGTTCATCAAGTCCATAAATGCTGCAAGTGCATTGGTCAACCCGAAGGGCATGACAAGAAACTCTTAGTGACCATAACATGTTCGGAAAGCTGTCTTCAAAATATCTTTAGCTTTCACCTTCATCTGGTGATACCCAGATCGTAAATCAATCTTTCAAAAGAACTATGCTCCTTATAGTAGATCAAAGAGATTGTCGATTCTAGGGAGCGGATAACGATTCTTGATCGTCAGCTTTTTGAGTTGACGGTAATCAATGTAAAGGGGCATCAAATCATCTTTCTTTTTAATGAATAACATCGGTGCGCCCCACGGAGACACACTCGGTCTGATAAAGCGTTCTTCAAGTAGTTTTGGAAATTGTTCCTTAAGTTCTTTCAACTCTTTCGGTGTCATTCGATACGGTGCCTTGGACACTAGCTCGGTACTCAGGGCTAACTCAATAGCGAGCTCCACTTTCCTGTCAGGTGATAATCCTGGCAACTCATCAGGGAAAACATCGAGGAATTCATAGGCAATCGGCACATCAGAAAGTGAAATTTTCTTATCTTCCTGATCTTTACTTTGAATAAAAGCGACATACCCTTGAGCACCTTCATCAAGTAATCGTCGTGCTCGGATCGCTGATGTAAAAGAGATGTTAATTGACTGTATTCCATAAAATTTAACTAATTTCTTCTTTTACGGGCGGAAAGAGACCAGCTTCTTTCGACAATCAACATTCGCATGGTGGTTGAATAACCAATCCATGCCAAGGATTACGTCGTATCCTTGCCTTGGAAGTAAGATCAAGTCGGCTACTACTTCGTATCCCCAGTAGTCTTTAATCCAAATGATAATCGATCGATACACCATATCAGTAGTGAGAAACTGTCCAGTCGGAAGTGTTACCTCTAAAATAAATATAAGAGGTTCTGGGGTGCCTCCCAATTTTCTCAAATTTTCAACAAAATGGGGTGTGACAAATGAGTGTGTAGATCCAGGATCTATCAAAACTCATGCGTCATAACACAAATAGTCATCTTTTGGATATAATTGCAAGATCCCTAATGCATATAGACTCGTGTTAGCTAGATTACTTTTAAGTAATCGAATATCAAAATAACAAAATATCAATGTAGCAAATATCAATGTAGCTATATCATAGTTCACTAGATGCACCTTCTTTATCTAAAAGATAATTTAAGAAATTGTGAACTTAGTAAATAATGTGCATGCATACCTTGAATGATATCAATGCTGGTTCATGCATCCTGTGCTGTTATAGCATAAGCTCGGCCTTATACCGTAGGCCGTGCAGATCGTAGAACTGGTCCAGCCTTTGCTGCCGCTCCTACCATTTCCAAGAAATCATTGATCTAATGTCCCATTTTTCCATAATGAAAGCACACCCCAAACATTTTATAGCATTCGTCCATCTTGTGTGCCTTCCCACACTTTCCATAAATCTCAGCTAAAGCTACCGATGAAGCCGTATAGAATCCCGTACAAGACACAGCTGGTCGTACTCGTGATACACTAGATGTACCTCTGGCTGTATTCTGAACAGGCTAGTTCTGAACATGTGGAATCCTCGATGGTAATGGTGGTAGCGTCACTGGATTGTAAGGCTGCGTATAGGCTCCTACAGCAGGTTGAAATGTTGCCTTTCCTTGCTATCGCTATCGCTTACTGATTTGACCGAAACTAAAGGACTGCGATGGAGCTTCATTGGCTTTATTTTTTTCTTCTCTCCTTTTAAACATATTATCAACATCTGTTTCGGCTACCAAGGGCAACTTCATCACATTTGCATATGTCGTTGCTTGAAATAATGAAATTCTCTCTTTGATAAGGGGCTTCAAACCCCACTCAAATTTTCACGTCTTCATGAGATCGGTGGCTACTAATAATTGCACAAACTGAGAAATACAAGTGAACTCTGCTTCATACTCTCTAACAGTCATCTGACCTTGTACTAAGGTTGCAAACTAAACCTCCATCTGATATCTCTCTGGTGCAAGGAAATATTTCTCATTGAATTTCTTGGTGAACTCTGCCCAAGTCCAAGGTACACCAGGCATTCTCGTTCTTTCTACATACTGCCACCATGGCTCTGCCTCAATCTCCAATTTTTATGCCACATAGCTCACTTTCTCAACCTCGATGTAGGTAACTCGTTGCAGCAACTTTTCAATCTGTGTCAACCACTTCTCAGCCTCCATTGGGTCATGCTGACCATAGAAACTTGGTGGTCGAAGTTGGACAAACTCTGCAAAACCCTCTGGGGGTCGTCTCACAGCTGGCATGGCCATAGTATTAACCATGGTCTCCATCAACTGCAGATTTTATCTTGCATTTTGCTCAACTCTAGGAGCATTTCCCATCTGAGGAGAATCTGCTACTAGCAGAGTATGCTCAACAACATTCTCCATAGTCATTAGGCTCTCTACCATATGCACGTTCTCTCCACTTCCCGAGGTGGTGTCGTGCTCATAGCCTGCCCACTAGAATCGCATTTGCCCCAGTGCGATGAGGTAATGGTGGTCTACCCCTACCTCGCCCACATCTTGGAGTCATCCAAACCTATTTGATCAGATATTAACTTGATCAGATGAACTCAATCTAAATCCTAACACTGAATAAACATCAGACACTTTGCCATATGTGTACGCCAGAGTTAAGTCGCCAACTGATTTAACACCGGGGCTCTGATACCACCTATAATAATGTGACATTTTCCTTTATCATATATAGGAAAGGTCGCATCTTTGGATCACCTAACATGATCCTATCCTACAAGGGTGTCTTATATTGTACAAAGTATTGCAAATGCGAAAGCAATGTACTCACTCTGACATACAATAATATGGCAAAACAAACTGATATTTACTCATCTAAGCAGGAGACTATCAAACTCTATAAACAAGGCTAACAGATTTGATGTATAGCTTTTCACCGATGATGGCTATCCGTCATCTCAACAATAGAAAGAAAACCTATACATCTCGGCATAAAATATCATACGTGGTTTAGACAAGTTATTAAAAGACATCTCTCTCTCTCTCTCTTTCTCAAACCTATTTGGGAAAAAATTCTTCAGCAAATTCTACCTCTTCGTCTTCTTCATCGTCTTCCTCTTCCTCCCTGTCCAGCTAGTACGTAGGGTCACTCGCGTGCTGCAGATCTCCAGATCGAGATCTGCAGCTAAGACATTGAAGTCATAGAATGAGCTATGATCAAAGCTCAGCAGAAAACTTTACATTTCTAATTCATATTTTCGATTACCAAATTCACTTCTAGAGGCATAAAATACAAAGAAAAGTAATAATTTATTATCATGCAAATAATTTAACATGCTGATATGCTGAAGAAAATTAACTCATGGTACAACAGGTACCAGGAATCAAGCTGGAACAAGGTATATGTATAGAAACAAAAGAATCAAGCTCCCGAGTTAGCAGGATCACCTGTCAAGCTTCCGAATTAGCGGGATCACTTGAACCGAGACAAATCAAACTCCCGAGTTAGCAGGATCATTTGAATCGAAACAAATCAAGCTCCCGAGTTTGCGGGATCACTTGTCAAGCTCTCGAATCAGCGGGATCACTTGAATTCAAGATTGATACCGTCAAGCTCCCGAGTTAGCGGGATCACTTCGCTCAAAAATGAAGTAAAACGGATACTCAACATCAGGGATATAAAGACACGACTAATGCATGCATAGTATATGAGAACTTCATGAGCAGATGATATAGAAGTAGCTATCACTACCACACGTAGCATTATTCTTCATAACAAAACCTGATTATACATGATTAGATAGGAACACTTCATGAGCATTTTTAATCGAAACCATTCCTCTAAACTATGATATGCTTGTAATCCTTCAGCCATAAATCAACATTTATTACTTATCTACTACAGACCTGATGTGCATTTTCACGTGCATTCATCATTAATAAAACTGATTTGTATCATGCTATGCTAAATCCCTAATTATTATTTCTATGTACTATATCTACAATGTTCCTCAGGTCATCTTATAATGAACTGCAACTTCACTTATGGCTGAACTATTCAAAAATACAAAATCGGTCAGTATACATGTTTATCATGAGTTGACATGCCGAAACCTGTCGGTCATAGCAGATAATGGTTAGCATGCTGACATATACTAATAGGATAATATATTGATTTAAAACTAACTTGCTAATTAGAGATGAATTTGAAAACAAAAGATAATTGAACAATGGAAATTCCCTACCTTAGCTTACACTTTACGTATGACATGTGCATGCATGCATTCACAATATCTTCATCAGTGTGCACCTAGAACTTAGTATTCATGGATTTAGAATTTGAAAAGGGGTTACTAGACCCTGCATTAGATCCTTCACTAGTGCCCTACGATGTTAAATCATCTAAGAGTTAACACACACATACGACAAGAGACCACAGAGACCTCAAAGTATCTGCCAAGCAAGACATGGGATTGCCTCGGCAAGCCTGATGCCAGTCTGTCATGGCGTCATTTAGTTCCTTCTTTGCTTTTGGCTTCATTTGGTTTGCTGGCCTGTGTACCACAAATATATATATTCAATATTTCTTGATATGTTTTACTCACATAACCTATGTGATTTAGCTAATCTGGTATGGGAGGTTTGGAGTGCAATCATTGGCATTCTTGACTTCGACACCTTCACGTACCATCAGATTTCAGAGCTATTGGTTCATGCTTTGAAATCGGCATCACAACCTTTAACATGTAGTGTAAAGGAGTGTCTAAGTCGTGGTTTATTATAATTGCATACCTTTTTGTGGACTTACAGTTACGACGATGCCGAACGTGTATCTACGTCGCGTTCGCCAAGCGTGTGAAGAAATTACATAAAGGAATGGGTTTCAAACGTGAGTCGAATTAAAACATATGGTTTTTCTGCTATAGCTTGTACTAACTGTGCAAGGTGCCAGGTTGATGTGCATCAGATTCATCATGGGGAGAAGAAAGGAGAGGGTGAGGTTAATAAGGGTTCCTATTGACCTTGCATGCATGGAGTCGAATGGTGACTCATGCCATCGTGGACGTTCCTAGCAACAAAATCAGCTTATCCACTGATTTGAGTTGCACTCCCGTATTTAGTCCACACTAATTACAAGTGTACAAGAAGATGAGCCAAAGACAGCATACCTGTTATCTTTCTCACATACACTTTTGACGTGTATAGGCTAGTGAAGGAAGGTTGGAATCCCATATCCAGCTACCACATGCTATTGAAGATATCAGCATATAAGACAAAAGAGGATATATTTGAAGAGTGTAAGCTCTTAGTGCCTGTACTGCTATGCAAAGCTAGCATTTGCTATTGGGTGTATCTCCAGATAAGCCAAAACAGGCTTACTTTCACTACTAAGCCAGTACACTAGGTGTCAATGTATAAGCCAGCTGAGACTTAGCTGTAGGGTAATTAAGCAAGGATAAGCTCTTGCACTTTGTTAATTATTTATATATACAATTATCAATTTTGAATGTATGCTCCGATACACCACTAACATGTGACTGAAGGTTCCAAACCCACGTGACAGGACCACTACACTCTTAGTAGGTTTGGCCATTCTACTCCATCGATCCCTTCTGTCCCATTTTAGGCACCTGCCTGCCCTGACCCGTGTCCATACCGCAGCGTGTGGTTTTAAAATAGGGCATCTATTACATTCCCCCCTACTTAAGGGATTTTTGTCCTCGAAAATAAACGAAGATGGGAAGTGAATTCAGATCATGGTGCATACAATTAACAATCGGGTTTGGTAATGGTGCATACAATTAACAATCAGGTTTGCTAATGGTGCATACAATCAAAACTTAACATTTCATAAAAAAAATCCCACAATATTAGATCATGTTACGTCATGAGAAAGCACTAAATGTCGAGCTAGGCATAGACACATATTATTACGTACATCGTATCAAAACCAAAACAAGTGTAGAAATAAAAGAATAGAAACCAAATGAATATAATAGTGATTTATATACTCACTAGGCTGAGCACTAGGCTACTATTGACCAGCAAAGGATTGGCCAACATCATGCTGCTGAAACTCTTGCATTAACACGGCTGCATTGCGGGTGTACGCAAATACATAGTTCCGTGCTCTTCAATGTAAGGGCTTGCTGCAGTCTGAATGGTGTGCTCCATCATAATATTCGTGGCCTCCTCAATATAATGGACTCACTGATGGAGCATGTAGTGATTCCGATAAAGATTATCAAATTGTTACAAGGTTTGCTCATGGTTTTCACGCATGAGCCTTGCAAGATCAGAAATAGTATACGTCTCTGTGGAAGTAGGAGTTTGAGGAATGGATTCGGCTTGCGAGGGAATGGGGATTTCTTGTAGGTTGGTATTGATGGTGTAGCTTGTGATGGTTTTGGAGGAGCACGGATTTGTTGGGTTTGGCGGTTTTTCACTGCCCGATGAGAACGTTGATATACATTCTTCCACATAGCAAGAGTAAATACCCGCATATTATCAGTGCGGATTTCTTCAACTAAACGGACTTGATAATGGACCCGATTCATGACATCGTGATGACCCTCTAAGAAACGGGTGATCAAATGTGGGTATGGGCATGCAGGCATGGGACTAGGGACATTACTTTGTAAGTGGAGATGGCATATTTCAGGCCTTCCCATACCACTTTTGGTGAGTTCACCCATCTATTTTTATGGACTGGAAATAAAGCTTACCAGAGTGCATCACGACGCTCTCTTTCATGCTGCATCAGGTACAGATTACATCTAAAGACACAATCAAGAAACCACATATTTTGTAGTAACTAACTGCATCGGACTGAGAGACCTTGAACAGAAGAGGTCTATCCATCAGTCATTTTGGTCGTGATGTGAAGGAATTTCACATATTTTAAACATGGGGTTCATAGCCCGAGACTTTTATCGAAAGTTGCACTACAATACATAGCCTGAGCTATGTCTTGTAGGCTAAAGTAGAACTTGCGACCATCCATTTCAGTTTCGAGTTGGCCAACAAGTGGTATAACCTTTAAATTTTGATAAAAAAGATGAATGAGGTGTGGGTAGAAATGAGTATGGATAGGCTGATTTATGACATCTAAGTGCGCCCGTTCGATATACCATATTGACCATGTAGTCAGGTCATTGGGTATGTTAAGACCTAAAAAGTACCACTTTTCACCCCTTAACTTAACCTTTGATTAGACCCTTAGCCACCTAATAAGTTCTTGTTAAGTGTTTCGTACAGGTAATAATCAGCAGTGAAATAAGGCCAAGAATCCTGTTAAGGAGCCTGCTTTGGCACCAGATATCCCTCAGAAGAATGAACTATGAATCCAGACCTGAAATGAGCCTCGCGCAACTGCCCCAGGCTTTAGAGGATTTAGGAGAAATATGCCTCACGCAGTTCAACTGAGCTTCCCAAGGCTTTACAGCAACCTCTCGCGCAGATGAATGACTGAAGAGCTTCAGAAACTCAAACTCCCGCAGCTCTCTCGAAGCTCAAGAGTAGAACACATCACACAGTGTTGCGCAGTTCAAAGTAGACCTCTCTCAATCTCATGCAGTTCGCTCAGAACGGCTGAGGAGAGAGAGCTTCAGAAGATTCCTCGCGCAGCTGTCGCGCAGTCGTCGCAGGATGCAATTATTAGAAGAAGAACGCCTCGCATAGTTCTTATGCCATTCAAGAAAGAAAACATCCTGGCGAAGGCAAAGCCAATCTCGCGAAGATCAAGTGAGACATAGAACCTCATGCAGTTCAAAACTCAGAACAGCCTCGCGAGGTAACTCGCGAAGTTCAAGTACAGAGAAGTGCTCGCGAAGTTCTCGCATTGCTGCCCAGCGAAGACCGATCGATCACGCGACTGCTTGAATTTCAACCCCGCGACACCTGAGACTTTGTTTTCTATTCAACCTCGTGAAGCCCAATCCAGCGAGAGCGCAACTCTCTACCGCGCGACTGCCTGAAGAGCAAACCTCGCGACGGCTGAAGCTTCAGTGCCAAATCATCCTAGCGAAGAGCAAAGAGCCACCACGCGACAAGTCTGGGAAACTATAGCAACGTAGCGAAGCTCTGACCCTAAAATTCCATCTCTTCAGCAGAGGACCTTCTGGGTATTTCCAGCGATTAGGGCACGCACTCCCATGCTCAAATCTCTGTGCACGTGCCTCAAGGCATCCAAGGATCATTATCAGGCCACGTGGCATCGTTAAAATTAGGGTTTCCTAACCCTAATGTGCTGCCACCCCACTGCTATATAAACCCATACCTGAGATTAGGTTTAGGCATCTGGGAACCCATCTCAGATCATTTTTTTTTTCTCTTTCTTTTTAGCAGTAAGTAGTTTTCTTTTTCTTTTCCTTCTCTCCATAGTCCAGCATTTGCTGGCTATGCCTTTGTATGTGTTTTTGAACTAGATCAATGGAAGTTCTGTAATAGGATCTGTACGTTATGGGAATGTAGTTTGTGTGTGAGATGCTCTGTGCAAGGCTGCTGCCTTGTGATCCCCCATCGCTTTGGCTGTATTTCAAAGCAATGGAGGACTGATTCTAAGGGCCACTCAGATCCAAGTGACCTGTGTGTCTGGGCTATCATGGTCCTATAGCCTTAGCCCCACCACAGGACCCACTAGATCTGAAATCCCCATGGAAGCTTGACCTGGTAGCCTTGTGAGAATGGTGGTAGCAGCGATAATCTTGTTTTGTTTTGGACTCTGTGAGGAGGATAACCTCTGGGATAGTCTGTGACCATTTAAGTGGACAGATTATAGCCTTAGGGTGATTCTGATCCACCGATCCAAGATGGATCCTTCTTCTTTACACCTGAGCTTGTAGAAGCCTGGTGAGAGATTGTACACAGGCAGACTCACCGATATTTGTATAGATCCACCATCAAATGTTGGATCTGATCTGGTTATAGAGATTGTAGGCTGGTGACTGGACCATTGTAGCCTCGCTCAAGCAATGGACAGTTAGATCGAAGGTTGTACTCAATCTCTTGCCGGTTCTACGTGTCTGGGCTATCATGGTCCTACAGCCTTAGCCCCACATATAGAACTTTAGAGGTTGAGGTTCCCTATGGATTCTTGAGCTGGTAGCCTGGATGAAATAATGCCTGCAATGATTTACTTGTTATGTTTTGACCCATCCCTGGATAGTGGCTCCCCTATGGGATAATTTATGACCATTCAAATGGACAAGTTATAGCCTTAAGGGTGGAATCATGGCAGAGTGATGGGTTGGATCCTTTCTCCTCAGAGGTGATAATATAACCTCTGGATAGGATTTCTATAACATTAGATCTAAATCTGAGTTACAAAACTTCTCTAACCTTGGCTCAATAACATACTTCTCACCCTTTTTATACTCATTTTCCACACTCCATCCATCTTCTCAACACTTTCTGTAGTTTAGTTATTAGAATACTTAGAATAAGTGACCTTAAACTCCCCTCCTTGTAGGACTGCCAGATTTGTAGACAGATTTGGAGGGACTACTAGAGATGCCTCCCTTGGAGCTTTAGATCACCTTTCCCTATGGGACAAACTCTTACTTATCAAAACTTGCTACAAAAGACCCTGTATCTTGCAGGTCTAGGACTTTTGAGTTATGCTGGATTCACCCCCTGTTTTACTTTGTCTTTGATTTTTAAATAACTTTCACTACCAACCAATAATCAAAGCACACCAAAAGTAGTCAACAAGTTTTTGGCGTCGCTGCCGGGGATAGATGATCAATTAGTAGACCCTTAGTTTTTGTATTCTTAGTATTCTTTGTACATGTGAATAATTGATACTGCTGACATAATCTTGAACCTTTCTTGCAGATCTGGAGAGCAGCAATGAAGGATAGTTGGACTGCAATTGAAGCTTAGCTACCTCTGTTTGCAAACTCTCTGACTTTTAAAGCTCTGTCTATCTTTCTTAAACAATTTCTTTTATAGTATCTAGGATAGTTCAAATGTATTCTTTGAATAGCTGTAAACTAGTTAGATAAATTTGTTAGTGTACAATTATTCTTTTGCAATGTGCCTGTAAGAAGATTTCCTTGTTGTTGGTGTGCTTTTATGCTAGGCAGGAGATCCCTCAGCCCTACTTTAGAGCCTCTTAACCCTGAGTTAGAAAGGGGAAGGAGACTTAGAAGAGACAGGCACACCACAGGAGAGCCCCCAAGTGAATCTGTGACAACAATTATGGGTGAAGAACAACCCAGAACCCTCAAGGAGTTGAATGCTCCGAATGACTATAACTCCCCGTTTAGCATTCAATTCCCTGATGTTCAGGGGAACTATGAGATAAAAACTTCAATCATCTAGATGCTGCCAGCTTTCCATGGGCTTAGCAAAGAAAACCCTTACAAGCATATTGACCAATTTTTGGCCTTGTGCACCACTTTCAATATCACTGGTTTGGGACCTGAGGCTACTAGGCTCAGACTCTTTCCCTTCTCTCTGAAGGATAGGGCCAGTACCTGGCTGACCACTCTTCCCAACAATAGCATTGCTGCATGGAAAGACCTGCAGACCAGATTCCTAACCAAGTTCTTCCCTGAGACCAAAACTAGCCAGTTTAGGAAAGAGATTCTTGCGTTTGCTCAATCCCTAATTGAGGATTTTAACCAGTCTTTGGGATAGGTTTAAAGAGATGCTCAAACAATGCCCCCACCACAAGATCCCTGAGTGGCAGCTTGTACAAAGCTTCTACAATGGGATTGATGAGAAAAATAGAGATATGGTCGATGCCTCTTGTGGTGGATCCTACATGCACAAGACTGCTGAGGAGGCATGGGAATTGTGTGAGGTGATTAGTGAGAATGCTTTTCAAAAGCCATCCCTGGCAAGACCTAGTCAGGAATCTGAGTCAAAGGTGGGGCCTGCTGCTGGATCAAAAGGAAAATTTTATGAGGTGTCTGGGAACAATGACTTGCAGCTGCAGATGGCAAACCTCTCTATGAAGTTTGATAAATTATTGACTGTGATCCAACCCAGAAGGGCTGCTCATGTGGTGGAGGCATGTCTGATATGCCAGTCCCCACAGCACACAGTAGAGGAATGTCCATCTGCAGGACAATTTCCTGAATTGATGTTGGAACATGCTGCTGCTACTCAATCTTATGGCCAGTAACAATTTGGGTGCTACAATAGGTAGCCATATGGATACCAGCACCAAAATGCTGGTTACCAATGGGGAGACCACCCAAATCTGAGGTGGAAGCAAGACAACTACATGGAGCCCCAGTAGATGTTGGCCTTACCACAAAGGCCACAGCAGCAGTTCAATCAAGGGAATGCCCCTAGGTCTACCTTCCAGCACCACCAGCAACCCCATCAGCAGTAAAATCAGTTGGTCTTACCTCCTTCTCAGCCTAGAAATGTTTCTTTTGAGGACCAAGTCTTGACTTCATTGCAAAACTTGGGTTCCTTGGCTCAGACTGTGGACTCTCATGGTCAGAACCTCCAGAAAATGGAAGAGCAACTGAGCCAAATGTCAAAAACCTTGGCTAGGAGAGATGAAGGCAGATTTCCCTGCCAGCCAATTGCTACCCTAAGGTCTGGCAGGCTGGTAAACAACCAGGTGGGTAACAGACCAGCTGAGGCAAGATGATGCAGATGATCATGATAGAGAAGTTGTGGGACCACAAAGCCAAGAAGTGCCTGCCACCTTGCAGCAGGAGAAAAATAATAAGGCTATAGTTGAGCCGCAGCAGGGATCAAAACATGAAAAAAGCAAGAAACAGAAGTTTAGTCATGGGCTAGCAATTTGAGGAACGAGAACCTCGGTGCCATTTCAGGCTTTGGATGGTCCTATCCCTTTTGATAAAGGGAATGCCCAGATGGAGGAAATGATGGAGACCTTCAGGCAGGTAAAAATCAATTTACCCCTGCTTGAGGCAATTAAACAAGTCCCAGCCTATGCAAAGTTCCTGGAAGACCTCTGCACCCAAAAGAGAAAGGCTAGAGGCCATGTGTCCAACAAGGTCTTTGCAACTGATATAGTGAATTATGTATTTAACATATCAATGCCTGAGAAGTTACAAGATCTAGGGATACCCACTATTCCCTGTGTAATTGGAGACCATACAATTGGAAAAGCCCTTTCAGACCTTGGAGCCAGTGTTAACCTGTTGCCATACAGTATATATCTGCAACTAGGTTTGGGGAGGAAGCTACCCCATCGTCTTGATGATGGTGATGTGAGTGCGAGAGGAGACCTCTGGGAATGGTTAAGGATGCCTTAGTAGGTGTGGATAAGTTTTTCTACCCTGCTAACTTCTTAGTTTTGGATATGGGCTGCAGCACTAGCCCAAACCCCATACCGTTATCTTTGGCGGGGCCTTTCTTGGCCACTGCCAATGCCTGCATCCAATGCAGGTTTGGAGTAATGGAGGTAACTTTTGGACATATGAAAGTTGAGCTGAATGTGTACAACAGTGCAAAGTACCCTCAGATGGACAATGAGGAGAGCTTTGCAGTGGATGTATTAGAGGAAATTGTGGAAGAAGAATTGCCCACTCTGCTGGAGTGGGGCAACATTGTCAGGAATTTAGTTTAAATTTGGGACATGGTGGAGGAAGAGAGCCCAGATGGGAGATCAAAAGACATGCCCATATTAAAGTTTCCTGTGGGCTCAGTGCAGCACTCCAGTTGGAAACCTACATTGGTACCTCTTCCTCCAACCTCCAATGCACCAATTTTGCCATCCACCCAACAGGCCCCTGATCTGGAACTCAAGAAGCTTCCAGATACATTAAAATATGCTTTCCTTGAGAAAGGTGATAAGCTTCCTATGATTATCTCTTCCTCCCTTACCAATGAGCAGGAAGAGGAATTACTCACAGTTTTGAGGAAGCACAAGAAGGCAATTGGCTGGACCATTGCCGATCTGGGAGGAATTGATGCATCAATTTGCATGCATAGGATTCATCTTGAGGAGGGAGCACTACCCTCCAGGGAAATGCAGAGGAAGCTAAATCCTCACATGCAAGAAGTGGTCCTTAAGGAAATCATTAAATTGCTAGATGTAGGGGTGATTTACCCCATCTCTGATTCTCATTGGGTGGCACCTATCCAAGTGGTACCCAAGAGATCTGGCATAACAATGATTAAGACTGACACTGGAGAGTTGAGGCCAGCCAGGGCAACCACTGGCTGGAGAGTGTGCATTGATTATAGGAAGCTCAACTCTAAAACTGGAAAGGACCATTTCCCTCTCCCCTTCATTGATCAAATTCTGGACAAATTGGCTGGAAAAGCTTTTTACTGTTTTCTTAATGGATACTCAGGGTACAACCAAATCCCTGTCATCCTCAAGACCAAGAGAAAACCACCTTTACCTGTCCTTTTGGTACTTTCGCTTACAAAAGGATGCCTTTTGGACTCTGTAATGCACCGGCCACTTTCTAGAGGTGTATGCATGCCATATTCTCTGACATGATTGACAAGTTTTTGGGGATTTTTATGGATGACTTTTCTATCTATGGGGACAGCTTTGGCCAGTGTCTATAGCACCTCAGCCTAGTTTTGCAAAGATGTGAGGAAACCAATTTGGTTTTAAGCTGGGAAAAGAGCCACTTCATGGTAACACAAGGCATTGTGTTGGGCCATGTAGTCTCTAAAGCAGGGCTTGAGGTAGACAAGGCCAAAGTTGACCTCATTGCCAATTTGCCCCCTCCAAAAACAGTCAAGCAAATCAGATCCTTCCTAGGGCATGCAGGATTTTACAGGAGGTTCATTAAGGACTTCAGCAAAATTGCTAAGCTATTGTGCCACCTGCTCTGTCAAGATGTCCCCTTTAACTTTTCTGCTGAATGTCTGAAGGCTTTTGAAACATTGAAAATATGCCTCACCTCTGCTCCTGTACTCCAAACACCGGACTATACCCTGCCTTTTGAGCTGATGTGTGATGCATCGTACCTGGCAATAGGTGCTGTGTTGGGCCAAAGAAAAGATAAACTGCCTGTGGTCATTGCTTATAGCAACAAATCACTTGCTGAAGCTCAGCTGAACTATACCACAACTAAGAAAGAGCTTCTAGCAGTGGTTTACGCTGTTGACAAATTTAGAGCCTACCTACTAGGATCTAAAACTGTGATCTTCACTGACCATTCGGCATTGAAGTACCTACTGTCCAAGAGAGATGCTAAGCCGAGGCTGATTAGATGGATACTCCTGTTACAGGAGTTTGACATCGAAATCAAGGACAAAAAGGGTGTGGAGAATGTGGTGGCTGATCACTTGTCCAGAATTATCTTGGAGAAATGCCTGGATGGCCCTACAAATGATGCCTTCCCTGATGAGCAATTATTTGCCATCCAATCCTTAGTCCCTTGGTTTGCACACATTGTCAATTATCTGATTATAGGAAAGATTCCTCCCCACTGGACCAAAATGGATAAAGACCTGTTCTTCTCAAGGGTCAAGTATTTTTTCTGGGAGGAACCTTGCCTATACAAGTACTATGCCGACCAGATCATCCGAAGATGTGTTCCCGAAAGTGCTATCCCCAGTATTCTGGCCATGTGCCATGAAAATGCCTGTGGAGGCCACTTTAGTGGGAGAAAAACTGCTGACAAGGTCCTGCAGTGTGGTTTTTACTGGCCACCCTTATTCAAAGATGCATACACACACTGCAAGGCATGTGAGAGATGTCAGAAATTAGGTGGGCTGTCCAAAAGAAATTCAATGCCATTACAGCCCATCCTTGTTGTAGAACTGTGTTATGTATGGGGCATAGGTTTCATGGGCCCCTTTCCCCCCTCCAATGGTTACCACTTCATCTTAGTGGCAGTGGACTATGTTTCCAAATGGATAGAAGCCATTGCCACAAGAACCAATGATAACCAGGTGGTCCTCAAATTCATAAAGCACAACATTTTCTCAAGATTTGGTACCCCTATAGCTATTATCAGTGATGGGGGTAGCCACTTCTGCAACAGGAATCTCGAGAGTTTGCTCAAGAAATATTCTGTGACCCATAGGATTGCTACTCCCTACCACCCACAAACAAGTGGGCAAGTTGAAATTTCCAATAGGGAGATTAAGCACATCCTTGAGAAGCAGTTAGGACAAGAAAGATTAATGAAGCGCATGATGCGCTGTGGGCCTATAGGACTGCCTATAAGACTCATATTGGAATGTCCCCATTCAGACTAGTCTATGGCAAGGCCAGCCATCTCCCAATAGAGTTAGAATACAGGGCCTACTGGGCCATTAAGAACTTGAACATGGACCTAACTTCTGCTGGTCAACACAGGTCATTACAACAATCGGAATTGGATGAGCTGAGGATGGATGCTTACACCAATGCTAGGATCTACAAGGAACGGGCTAAAGCTTTCTTCGACAAAGGCTTGCTGAGAAAAAGCCTCGAACCGGGTGGTAAGGTTTGGTTATTCAACTCCAAACTAAAATTCTTTCCCGACAAATTAAAATCCAGATGGGATGGTCCCTATGTTGTCGTGAATGTTTCCCCATCTGGTGCTGTGAAAGTCATGGACCCTAAATCTGGGAAGACCTTCAAAGTGAATGGTCAGAGGCTGAAGCCTTGCATTGAACGACCTGCAGATCCTATGTGCACTATTCATTTTCATGGGACCCCTACATCTACCTGACCCATAGTTGTGTCCATGTTGTACTATACTACTTTTGTTTCTACCTTAAGTTTTAGGAAATTTTAGGGGATATGTGGAGTTTGATATTGTTGAGCTTGATAAAGTTTATGTGGGATCGATACAACTTATTCTTCTTCTGTGAATTGCTGATTTGGCCATCGCGCATTCCAAATTATGATGTGGGAAGACTCGCGCAATTCGCATGGACTATTTCTTTCGTTGTCGCAAGTTTCAATGCTGCAGAATCTCTCGCGCACTTCCAGTGCTAACTCCCATAATCGCGCGATTCTGATTTCTCGTGATTCCCTTACCCAGCTGCGCGAGCCTAATGCATTTGTCATTTCCCACGCTGACTGCTGGGACTTGACGTTTCCCAACTCACTCTCATTTAATGGCGACGACTTGGATGTTATTCAACCGTTTCATCTTCCACCATCCCTCGCCTTTAAATACACAGGGAGGCCCTGTTCATCTTCATCGCATCCTATCTCCTCTCACCCTCGTGGTCCTTCCCTAATCCTAATCATGGCAGATGACAAGCCAAACGCACTGCCTAACAAGTTTTACCCGATGTGGTTGGACCCGCCGCCCCCTAAAGAGCCAGATCCCCTCCAACCCCTCTGGGATGAATTCGAGGAGGTTCTGCAAACCCTTGCCAAGGAGGAGGAGGAAAAGCTCCAGCCGCAGAAGAAGAAGCGCAAGACAGAGCCATCCCTTGCCCCCTCCACTCCACCCCCTCCCCTGCCTTCTCCACCCCCTCCCCCTCCTTCTCAACCCTCTCACCCCTGATCTTTCTCCCTTTCCCTCCCCCTTTTTTTGTAATTTTCTTTTAAGCTTAATGATATCTTCCTTTTCTGATATATTGTACAGTATTCTGTTGTTGGTTACTTTATCTCTTGTCCTTTTCTTTTATACTATAATAAATCTGCTGCACATTGACCTTGAACCAGTGAGGACACTGCTCCTCCTAGGTTTGGGGGTATGGCAGGCAGACCCTGCCAATGGACTAGTTAACATAAGTGCAACGGACTCATCTGAGCAATATGGAAATGGACCTCTGTTCACTTAAGAATCATGAAATTAAGAAGTTTAAAATTTATGCAAACCTTGGACATTATAAACTTCTAATATTCCACATTTCCATGATAATATCACCAAGGAAACCTACTTGTATCTGTACTTAGTGAATCATTAGAGAGAGAAAGGGTGAGGACATACTTGAAAGTTCAAAGGATGACCATAACCAGTGAGAATTGGGCCTACAAAATTTTTCTATTCTTTGAGGAGTAACTAAGGCATTTCTTTTAATTCTAAGGACTGGCTGAGTCACTGTGCTCACTAGAAGTTAGGTAACTCCAAGTTGAAACAACTGATAGTACTCATGAGACCTAGGAAAGGAGCAAGGCCTTCTCTTGGACAGTTTGAGCCTAAAAAGACCAATCCTAAAGCAACTACCCTTGTCCATACCCCCTTTGAGCTTTAAATCCTCAATTTCTTCAAAATACACCTGAGTACTTGAACCTGAACCTATGAACCTGATTCAACCTACCCTCACTCTGAGAATTCAGAAGGTAAAGGAGAAAGAGTTGAAGATGGACTAGCCATGGTCAACACTAGGCCAATGGAAAAGAAGGATCTCAAAAAAATCTGGCAGTATGGTAACTGAGAACATGGTGGCATTTCTGAAAAGCAAAAACAAAATAAAAAGAAGAAAACTCCAGTAAAAAGAAACAGAAATAATAATGAAGAGGAATAAGAGAGAAGTCAAGAGGAACTTTCATTGGAAAATCAAAATCAAGAAGAGAAATTGATCACTTCAAATCGGAAAATCTCAAAGAAGATGAAGGGAGCTGAATTATGGAAGGTGAAGTCATGAACCACCTCTATGACCTACTGATTTCTCAAATTGGAACCTCTTTTCAACCTTCCATTCTTTTTAACCCTATTCCATAAGCCACATTACAACACAGTTAAAAGCCCTTTTGATCCAAAGTTGAGTGAGTTGTCATGTGAAGATAAGGAATTATCCAATCTATGGTGAGGAACTGACAATGATGTCAGCACATAAGAACTCTGCCTATGCTCATGCTTACAAACCCAATTGGGGGATGTAACTGCTCTTGAGCCTGTGAGAAACTGAACCCCTCAACAAACCTTTATGAGAGTATACCCTGCAAAGCTTTCTTTTGGGTCTGAACTTGAATGCATTATGTATGACCTTAACCTAATTTTCTGACATAAGGATAAGCTAAGTGCTGACACACACTTGTGCAGTTTTCTATGATTACAAACTATCTGGAAATGTTGTGCAATCATGAGAGTTTATGATGTTTCAGTTACTGTGCAACTAATGAATTAAATTTCTTTTATGTGTACTGATTCAAGAGTAGACTAAATCTGATTCCTTAACTGCTCATTGGATGACATTGCACTTTTGTTAACTATTTCATTTGAGAAGTTTGTGGGTGTCTTCACTGAAAACCCTCAGGAGACTTCACTCCTCCACTAGGGATCACCTAGGGGTTTAAAAGGCTTGGTACATATACTAAATGTATCCGTGCTCCCTACGAAAGTGTCATTTAATTTTTAGAGTAGATTTAATGTAGCTTTGCTAAGGGACTAGCAAAGATTAGGTTTGGGGGTGTGTTAAGACCTGAAAAGTACCACTTTTCACCCCTTAACTTAACCTTTGATTAGACCCTTAGCCACCTAATAAGTTCTTGTTAAGTGTTTTGTGCAAGTAATAATCAGCAGTGAAATAAGGCTAAGAATCCTGTTAAGGAGCCTGCTTTGCCACCAGATATCCCTCAGAAGAATGAACTTTGAATCCAGACCTGAAATGACCCTCGCGCAGTTGACCCAAGCTTTAGAGGATTTAGGAGAAATATGCCTCGCACAGTTCAACTGAGCTTCCCAAGGCTTTACAGCAACCCCTCGCGCAGATGAATGACTGAAGAGCTTCAGAAACTCAAACTCACGCAGCTCTCACGAAGATCAAGAGTAGAACACATCGCACAGTGTTGCACAGTTCAAAGCAGACCTCTGTCAATCTCATGCAGTTCGCTCAGAACGGCTGAGGAGAGAGAGCTTCAGAAGATTCCTCGCGCAGCTATCGTGCAGTCACCGCAGGATGCAATTATCAGAAGAAGAACACCTCGCGCAGTTCTTGTGCCATTCAAGAAAGAAAACATCCTGGCGAAGGCAAAGCCAATCTCGCGAAGATCAAGTGAGACATAGAACCGCACGTAGTTCAAAACTCAGAAGAGCCTCGCGAGGTAACTCGTGAAGTCCAAGTAAAGAGAAGTGCTCGCAAAGTTCTCGCGCTGCTACCCAGCGAAGACCGATCGATCGCGCGACTGCTTGAATTTCAACCCCGCGACACTTGAGACCGTGTTTTCTATTCAACCTCACGAAGCCCAATCCAGCGAGGGCGCAACTCTCTACCGCACGACTGCCTGAAGAGCAAACCAAGGCAACCTCGCGACGGCTGAAGCTTCAGTGTCAAATCATCCTAGCGAAGAGCAAAGAGCCACCATGCGAGAAGTTTGGGAAACTACAGCTACCTAGCGAAGCTCTGACCCTAAACTTCCATCTCTTCAGCATAGGACCTTTTGGGTATTTCCAGTGATTAGGGCACGCACTCCCACACTCAAATCTCTGTGCAAGCTCCCCGAGACATCCAAGGATCATTATCAGGCCACGTGGCATCGTTAAAATTAGGGTTTCCTAACCCTAATGGGCCGCCACCCCACTACTATATAAACCCATACCTGAGCTTAGGTTTAGGCATCTGGGAACCCATCTCAGATCAGTTTTCTTTTCTCTTTCTTTTTAGCAGTAAGTAGTTTTCTTTTTCTTTTCCTTCTCTCCATAGTCCAGCATTTGCTGGCTATGCCTTTGTATGTGTTTTTGAATTAGATCAATGGAAGTTCTGTAATAGGATCTGTACGTTGTGGGAATGTTGTTTGTGTGTGAGATGCTCTGTGCAAGGCTGCTACCCTGTGATCCCCCATCACTTTGGATGTATTTCAAAGCAATGGAGGACTGATTCTAAGGGCCACTCAGATCCAAGTGACCTGTGTGGGGGGGCTATCATGGTCCTACAGCCTTAGCCCCACCACAGGACCCACTAGATCTGAAATCCCTATGGGAGCTTGAGCTGGTAGCCTTGTGAGCATGGTGGTAGTAGCGATAATCTTGTTTTGTTTTGGACTCCGTGAGGAGGATAACCTCTGGGATAGTCTGTGACCATTTAAGTGGACAGATTATAGCCTTAGGGTGATTCTGATCTACCGATCCAAGATGGATCCTTCTTCTTTACACCTGAGCTTGTAGAAGCCTGGTGAGAGATTGTACGGAGGCAGACTCCCCCATATTTATATAGATCCGCCATCAGATGTTGGATCTGATCTGGTTAAAGAGATTGTAGGCTGGTGACTGGACCATTGTAGCCTTGTTCAAGCAATGGACAGTTAGATCGAAGGTTGTACTCAATCTCTTGCTGGTTCTATGTGTCTGGGCTATCATGGTCCTACAGCCTTAGCCCCACATATAGAACTTTAGAGGTTGAGGTTCCCTATGGATTCTTGAGCTGGTAGCGTAGATGAAATAGTGCCTGCAATGATTTACTTGTTATGTTTTGACCCATCCCTGGATAGTGGCTCCCCTATGGGATAATTTATGACCATTCAAGTGGACAGGTTATAGCCTTAAGGGTGGAATCATGGCAGAGTGATGGGTTGGATCCTTTCTCCTCAGAGGTGATAATGTAGCCTCTGGATAGGATTCCTATAACATCAGATCTAAATCTGAGTTACAAAACTTCTCTGACCTTGGCTCAATAACATACTTCTCACCCTTTTTATACTCATTTTGCACACTCCATCCATCTTCTCAGTACTTTCTATAGTTTAGTTATTAGAATACTTAGAATAAGTGACCTTAAACTCCCCTCCTTCTAGGACTGCCAGATCTGTAGACAGATCTGGAGGGACTACTAGAGATGGCTGCCTTGGAGCTTTAGATCACCTTTCCCTGTGGGACAAACTCTTACTTATCAAAACTTGCTACAAAGGACCCTGTATCTTGCAGGTCTAGGACTTCTGAGTTGTGCTGGATTCACCCCCTGTTTTACTCTGTCTTTGATTTTTAAATAACTTTCACCACCAACCAATAATCAAAGCACACCAGAAGTAGTCAACAGGGTACAAGCAGTGAATCGTGAACAAGCCATTCTGTTTCCAAGGTCTTCACGTCCCTCCATGGAACAGGTTGTTCGTTTTTCATGAGTGGATCAATTTGATCTTAGGAGGTTGATGGGACTTTGCGCTTTGATTTCGTCGTCGCCTTTGGGCGTACAGGCGTATTTTTCGATGCCATGATTTTTTTAGGAGGCATAATGATTTACCTAAGGAACAAGACACAATAAAAATGAAAAATGAGGATTTTACCTCACCAAGACACCTGAAATTGGAAGAAATGGCATAAATGGAAGATGATGGAGGTCAGCCAAGGGTGAATTTCCAACATGCAATGACTTTTTGGTGCGAATTTGAAGTGATTTGAACTGCTAGGAGGTAGGTGAGGCTCGGGAGGTGAAGGAACACAAAGAACCCCACAGTAAAAGAACAGAGAACAGAAAAAGCGGTTTCTCGAACCCACTTAATCTGTTATGGTTGCCACGGCAACCAACAATGCTTTCTGCGGCAAGCTGCTTACCGCGGCCAACTATTTCTTACCGCGGCAAGGTGGTTAGATCTGGACTGGCCTAGATTTTGAGGCCAGGCAGGTCCGGGTGCAATTTGTTGCTATATTTATGTACCCAACAGAATAGGGTATCCTATAAAAATGCTTTCCGATAATTTTAAGGTGTCCACATGTGGTAAAATATTTTATTTCGATGAAAGTTCTATACTTAGCTTATTGAACTTACTCATGTGTTAATGTGTATGCCCAGGTGTGGGCATCATTTACTGGGTTGTGAGTCACAATTGTGATACATATATGTGTCACATGGCACTATACATCATAAAAAAAATTATATAATAATTCATGTAAGAGGTATAAGTCGGTCTAATATTTTTATGTTTACACAAAATAGAATTACAGGTGTTTAAATAAATGTCTATCACAACATTTTGGGTCTAATGGGCCTATTTTAGGTTAACCACTTGTTCATGTGTCTGGCACCCATGACTTGTTATTGGTCAAAAGTATGTTCTGATCAACGTACTATATTTACATACATTCTTTCTATTTTAATCAATACAAATATTGAATTACTTGGTTTAATTCATTCAGGCAAGCCAAGGGTTGAACATAGTTTAATTGTGTCTAGTTCACTCAATGTCATTGATATATATAGGAGGAGATTATAGATGATGGAATAAATTAAATTCCATCGACTTCTTTAAATTTAAAAAGTTTACTTTATATATCGATACTAGCAGTGCAGATAAATATTTTGATGTCATCGACATTAAGTTATTCGAACAAATATTATACATGGCTTACCTTAGGTGAATAAGTGAGGATATTGAGCATGAATATTAGCTTCGCGTTCCCAGGTAGCCTCATGCGAACCGTGATTCTTCCATTGGATCAATACGCATGGGATTCATTTCGTTCTGAAAGTTTGATCTCTACGGTTCAAAATCTAACATGGTTCTTTGGTCACCATAAAATCCTCCTCAATATCAAGCGGTTGATAATCCAACACGTGTGTTTAATCACTGACATACTTTCTCAGCATAGACACGTGAAATACGTTCTGTGTACCGGATAAATTCGAAGGTAACGCAACTCAATATGCGACCTGACCCACTTTGCCTAAAACTGGAAATAGTCCAACATAACGAGGACTCAACTTGCCTCGTTTTCCAAATCGTATCACGCCCTTTGTCGGAGATATTTTGATAAAGACGTGATCACCAATCTGTACGGTATACGTTAGAATTATGATATACATAATTGAATTCATGAATCAATAAACTTATAAGTGTGTTTTATTTCCTGAAAATCAACACTGGTTCATTTGAGATCGGCATAACTCTTCTGCCGACTCTGAGCACTTTTCAATCTCTCCCAAATAATGTGAATAACTGCATTGGTGCTTTCTATCATGTCAGGCCCAAAATGAGACGCTCTCCAGCTTCTTAGCAGTTAATCGGAGATTTACATCGACATCCATACAGTGCCTCGGATGGTGCCATGCCAATGCTCGATCGAAGCCGTTATTGTATGCAAATTCGATCAAGGGTAAGTGCCTAACCTATGATCCTTGGAAATCCAGCATACAGGCCCTTAACATATCTTCTATTACCTGATTCACCCTCTCCATCTGTCCGTCGGTCTGAGGATGAAACACAATACTGAAGTCCAACTTGGAACCCATTCTTTCTTGGAAACTATGCCAAAATTGGGAGGTATATAAAGGATCACAATCAGATACGATGCTTAAGGGTATTCCATGTAGTCGGACTATCTCGCACAGATAAACCTCGACCAATTTCCATGCGGTATAGCGCGTGCTATAGCGTAAGAAATGCACTGATTTGGTGAGATGATCATTAATCACCCAGATCTCATTGTAACTCTTCAGTGTACAAGGCAAACCAAGAATGAAATCCATGGAAATGTTCTCCCGTTTCCACTCTGGGATGGGCAGTGGCTGTAACAGACCAGCAGGGTGCCTGTGCTCAACCTTCACTTGTTGACAGGTTAAACACTTTGCAACATGTTTCGCCACGTCTCGCTTTAAGCCGTTCCACTAAAATATCTTCTTTAAATCCTGATACATTTTCGTGCTACCAGGATGGATGACATATCCTGACTTGTGTGCCTCTTCAAGAATTTCCTGACGCAATGCACTATCATCAGGTACACACATTCTACCTTGAAACAATAAGGGCCCATCATCCTTAATTGAGAAGTCTAGCTATAACCCACTTTGTACTCCCTATCTAATGGAAATAAGCTTTGCATCATGCATCTAGAGCTCTCTGATCCTATCGAAGAGTGTAGATCGGACCATCACTATAGTAAGTAAACCTCCAGTTGATGTTGCTCAAAGAGTGGCACTAGATGACACTATGTCATTGAGCAATTTCCACCTTTGTAGCTATGTTACAAGATGGGATAGCTGAGAAAATGCTTTTCGATTGAGCGCATCAGCTACTACATTGGCTTCGCGGTGATGGTACTGAATAGAACAGTCATAGTCCTTCAAGAACTCCATCCACCTTCTCTACCTCAAATTAACTCTTTCTGGGTAAAGAGATATTTGACTCTTATGGTCGGTAAAAATCTCAAAGATATCACCATACAAATAATGCCTCCAAATTTTTAACGTAAAGATGACGGCTGCTAGTTCCAGGTCATGAGTGGGGTAGTTCTTCTCGTGATCTTTCAACTGACGGGAACCATATGCAATCACACATTCCCATTGATTTAATACACAACCTAACCCACTATATGAGGCATTACTGAAGACAACAAAACCACCATTGCCTGGTGGTAATGCTCTATATGAGGCATCGCTGAAGACAACGAAACCATCACTGCCTAATGGTAATGCTATGACGGGTGCGGAGGTGAGTCTCCTTTTCAACTCTTGGAAACCCCGTTCACACGCCTCAGTCCACTCGAATTTGACATTCTTTCGAGTGAGCTACGTGAGTGGTCCAGCAAGTCTTGAAAACCCCTCAACAAATTGTCGGTAATATCCTCCGAGACCTAGAAAGCTTCGAATCTCGGTTACTATTTGTGGTTGCTTCCATTGTACTACTGCCTCGATCTTTGCAGGATCGACGGTAATACCAGCTTCAAAAATGTTATGGCCCAGAAAAATGACTTAATTCAACGAAAAGTCACTTTTACTGAACTTGGCATACAACTGCGAATCTCCCAATGTCTGTAAAGCAAGGCGTAGATGATCTTCATGCTCTACTTTCGTTTTTGCGTAGATAAGTATATCGTCGATGAAAACTATGATACACTGATCTAGATAAGGCTTGAAGTCTCGGTACATCAAGTCCATAAATGTTGCAGGTGCATTGGTCAACCCGAAGGGTATGACAGGAAACTCGTACTGACCATAACATATTCAAAAAGCTGTCTTTGAAATATCTTCTGCTTTCACCTTCATCTAGTGATACCCAGATCATAAATCAATCTTTGAAAAGAATAGCGCTCCTTGTAACTGATCAAAGAGATCATCAATTCTGGGGAGCGGATAATGATTCTTGATCATCAGCTTATTGAGTTGACGGTAATCAATGCAGAGGTGCATCGAACCATCTTTCTTTTTCACGAATACAATCAATGCGCCCCACAGAGACACACTCGGTTTGATAAAGCTTTTGTCAAGCAGTTCTTGCAACAATTCCTTGAGTTCTTTCAACTCTACTGGTGCCATTCAATACGGCACCTTGGATACTGGCTCGGTACCCGGGGCTAACTCAATAGCGAACTCCACTTCCTTGTCAGGTGGTAATCCTAGCAACTCATCAGGGAAAACATTAGGGAATTCACAGGTAATCGGCACATTTAAAAATGAAAATTTCTTATCTTCCTGATCTTTACTTTGAATAAAAGCGATATACCCTTGAGCGCCTTCATCGAGTAATCATCGTGCTCAGATCGCTAATATAAAAGAGATGTTAGTTGACTGTATTCCATAAAATTTAGCTGATTTCTTCTTTTGCGGGCAGAAAGAGACCAGCTTCTTTTGACAGTCAACGTTCGCATGGTGGTTGAACAATCAATCCATGCCAAGGATTACGTCGTATCCTTGCATCGAAAGTATGATCAAGTCAGCCACTGCTTCGTATCCCCAATAGTCTTTAATCCAGACGATAATCAATCGATACAGCATATCAGTAGTGAGAAACTATCCAGTCGAAAGTGTTACCTCTAAAATAAATTTAAGAGGTTCTAGAATGCCTCCCAATTTTCTCAATTTTTCAGCCAACTGGGGTGTGACAAACGAGTGTGTAGATCCAGGATCTATCAAAACTCGTGCGTCATAACATAAATAAGCATCTTTTGGATATAATTGCAAGATCCCTAATGCATATAGACTCACATTAGCTAGATGACTTTTAAGTAACCGAATATCAAAATAACAGAATATCAATGTAGCAAATATCAATGTAGCAAATATCAATGTAGTTATATCATAGTTCACTAGACGCACCTTCTTTATCTAAAAAATAATTTAAGAAACTATGAACTTAGTAAATAATGCGCATGCATACCTTGAATGATATCGTTGCTGGTTCATGCATCCTGTACAGTTACAGCATAAGCTCGGCCCTATACCGTTGGCCGTGCAGATCGTAGAACTAGTCCAGCCTTTGCTGCCGCTCCTACCATTTTTGCGCAATCTTTGATCCGATGTCCCATTTTTCCACAACGAAAGCATGCCCCAGACGCTTTACGGCATTCGTCTAGCTTGTGTTCCTTCCCATACTTTCCACAAATCTCGGCTGAAGCTACCAATGATGCCGTTTAGAATCCCGTACGGGACACTGCTGGTCATACTCGTGACACAATAGATGTACCTATGGTTGTATTCTGAATAGGCTGGTTTTGAACATGTGGAATCCTCGATGGTAATGGTGGTAATGTCGCTAGATTGCAAGGTTGTGTATAAGCTCCTGCAGCAGGTTGAAATGCTGCCTATCCTTGCTATCGCTATCACTTACTGATTTGATTGGAACTAAAGGACTGCGATGGAGCTTTTCTGGCTTTACTTTTTTCTTTCCTCCTTTTAAACATATTATCAACATCTGTTTCAGCTATCAGGGCCAACTTCATCATATTTGCATATGTCATTGCTTGAAACAACGAAATTCTCTCTTTGATTAGAGGCTTCAAACCCCTCTCAAACTTTTATGTCATAATGAGCTCGGTGGCTACTAATAATGGTGTAAACCAAGAAAGACGACTGAACTCTGCTTCAAACTCTCTAACCATCATCTAACCCCATAGTAAGGTCGTAAACTGAACCTCCATCCGATATCTCTCTGATGCCGAGAAATATTTCTCATTGACTACCTTAGTGAACTTTGCCCAATTCCCAGGTACTCCAAGCATTCTCGTTCTTTCTACAGACTGCGACCATGGCTCTGCCTCACTTTCCAATTTATATGCCACCCAGCTCACTTTCTCTACCTCGATGCAAGTAACTCGTTGCAGCACCTTTTCAATCTGTGTCAACCACTTCTCAGCCTCCATTAGGTCAAGATGACCATAGAAACTCGACGGTCGAAGTCAGACAAGCTCTGTAAAACCCTCTAGCGGTCATCTCACAGCTAGCACGGCCATAGTATTAACCATGGCCTCCATCAACTATGGATTTTGTCCCACATTTTGTTCAACTTCAGGAGCATTTCTCATCTGAGGAGCATCTGCTACTGGCGAAGTATGCTCAACAATATTCTCCATAGTCATTTAGCTCTCTACCATATGCATGTTCTCTCCGCTTCCTGAGGTGGTGTCGTGCTCATAGCCTACCACTGGAATCGCATTCGGCCCAATGTGATGGGGTAATGGTGGTCTACCCCTACCTCGCCCACATCTTAGAGGTATCTCAACCTATTTGATCAAACAATAACTTGATCAAATGACCTCAATCTAAATCCTAACACTGAACAAACATTAGACACTTTGCCATATGTGTACACCAGAGTTAAGTCACCAACTGACTTAACGCCGAGGCTCTAATACCACCTGTAACAACCAAACATTTCCCTTCATCATATATAGGAAAGGTCACGTCGTTGGATCACCTAACATGATCCTATCATACAAGGGTGTCATAGATTGTATACAGTATTGCAAATGCGGAAGCAATGTACTCACTCTGACATGCAATAATATGGCAAAACAAAGTAATATTTACTTACCTAAGCAGGAAACTATCAAACTCTATAAATAAGGCTAACAAATATGATGTATAGCTTTCCACCGATGAGGGCCACCCGTCATCTAAACAATGGAAAGAAAACCTATACATCTCAGCACAAAAAATCATACATGGTTTATACAAGTTATTAAAAGGCATCTCTTTCTCTCTCTTTCTCAAACCTATTTGGGAAAGAATTCTTCAACAAATTATTCCTCTTCATCTTCTTCATCGTCTTCCTCTTCCTCCTCGTCCGGCTGGTACATAGGGTCACTTGCGTGCTCCAGATTGAGATCTGCAACTAAGACATTGAAGTTGTAGGATGAGCTATCATCAAAGCTCAGCAAAGAACTTTACATTGCTAATTTGTATTTTTGATTACCAAAGTCACTTCTAGAGGCATAAAATACAAAGAAAAGTAATAATTTATTATCATGCGAATAATTTAACATGGTGATATGCTGAAAAAATTTAACTCATGGTGAAACAGGTACGAGTAATCAAGTTGGAACAAGTTATATGTATAGAAACAGAAGAATCAAGCTCCCGAGTTAGCGAGATCCCTTGTCAAGTTCCCGAGTTAGTGGGATCACTTGAACCGAGACAAATCAAGCTCCCGAGTCAATCGGATCGGTTGAACCAAAACAAATCAACCTCCCTAGTTAGCGTGATCACTTGTCAAGCTCCCAAGTGAGCAGGATCACTTGAATTCAAGATTGATACAGTTAAGCTCCCGAGTTAGCGGGATCACTTGGCTAAAAAATGAACTAAAATGGATACTCAATATCAGCGATATAAAGACATGACTAATGCTTGCATAGTATATGAGAACTTCGTGAGTAGATGATATAGAAGTTACTATCACTATCACACGTAGCATTATTCTTCATAACAAAACCTGATTATACATGATTAGATATGAACACTTCATGAGCATTATTCATCAAAACCATTCCTCTAAACTATGATATGTTTATAATCCTTCAGCCATAAATCAACATTTATTACATATCTACTATAGACCTGATGTGCATTTTCATGTGCATTCATCATTAATAAAACTGATTTGTATCATGCTATGCTAAGTCCCTAGTTATTATTTCTATGTACTATATCTACAATGTTCCTCAGGTCATCTTATAATGAACTACAACTTCACTTATGACAGAACTATTCAAACATACAAAATCGGTCAGTATACATGTCTATCATGAGTTGACATACTGAAACCTGTCGGTCATAGTAGATAATGGTTGTCATGCTGACATATATTCATAGGATAATATATTGATTTAAAACTAACTTGCTAATCAGAGATGAATTTGAAAACAAAAGATAATTGAACAATGGAAATTCCCTACCTTAGCTTACACTTTACGTATGACATGTGCATGCATGCATGCACGCTATCTTTATCGGTGTGCAGCAATCACCTCGAAGTTAGTATTCAAGGATTTAGTATTTGAAAAGGGGTTACTAGACCGTACATTAGATCCTTCATTAGTGCCCAACAATGTTAAATCATCTAAGAGTTAACACACACACACGACAAGAGACCACAGAGACCTCAAAGTATCTGCCAAGCCAGACATGGGCTTTACTCGGCAAGCTCATCATCTGAGCACCTTGCCGCCACGAGCTCACAAGCTTGTCGCGGCAGGCTTGATGCCAGCCTGCCGTGGTGTCATTTATTTCCTTCTTTGCCTTTGGCTTCATTTGGTCTGCTGGCCTGTGTACCGCATATAGATTTATTCAATATTTCTTGTTATGTTTTACTCATATAACCTATGTGATTTAGTTTATCCGGTATGCGAGGTTTGGAGTGCAATCATTGTCATTCTTGACTCCGACACCTTCACATACCATTAGATTTCAGAGTTGTTGGTTCATGATTTGAAATTCGCATCACAGACTTTAACATGAAGTGTAAAGGAACGTCTAAGTTGTGGTTTATTGTGATTGCATACCTTTTGCTGGACTTACGGTTACGACAATGTCGAACGTGTATCGACGTCGTGTTCGCCAAGCATGTGCATAAAATACATAGAGGAATGGGTTTCAAACGTGAGTGGAGTTAAAACATATGGTTTTTCTGCTATATCTTATACTAACTGTGAAGGGTGTAGGGTTGATGTGCATCATATTCATCATGGGGAGAAGAAAGGAGAGGGTGAGGTTTATAAGGGTTCCTATTGACCTTGCGTGCATGGAGTCGAATTGTGACTCATGCCATCGTGGAGGTCTCTTAGCAACATAATTAGCTTATCCACTGATTTGAGTTGCACTCCCGTATTAAGTCCACACTAATTACGAGTGTTCAAGCAGATGAGCCAAAGATAGCTTACCTGTTATCTTTCTCACATACACATTTGATGTGTATAGTCTAGTGAAGGAAGGCTGGAATCCCATATCCAACTACAACATGCTATTGAATATATCAGCATATAAGGCAAAAGAGGCTATATTTGAAGAGTGTAAGCTCTTACTGCTTATACTGCTATGCAAAGCTAGCATTTTCTATTGCATGTATCTCCAGATAAGCCAAAACAGGATTACTTTCACTACTAAGCCAGTACACTGGGTGTCAATGTATAAGCCAGCTGAGACTTAGCTGTAGTGTAATTAAGCAAGGATAAGCTCTTTCACTTTGTTAATTATTTATATATACAATTATCAATTTTGATTGTATACTCTGATACACCACTAACATGTGACTGAAGGTGCCCAACCCACGTGACTAGACCACTACACTCTTAGCAGGTTTGGCCATTCAACTCCAACGATCTGTTATGTCGCATTTTAGGCACCTGCTTGCCCTGACCCATGTCAATTCCACAACGTGTGGTTTGAAAATAGGGCATCTATTACAATTTTGGGCTCAATAAAAATTCTATGTTTGGTGGCCACGACGTGCGCGTCGCAAAGAGCTTTTCGAATTAGGGTGGGTTATTTGCGCGATTTCGACAACCGTAGCTAAAGTTATGGCTAAAATACCGACGCGCGCCCAAAACTGGCCCAATTACGAAAAGATCACGATTTCCTGTCAAATATATATTTTTTTTAATTTTTGTTTTATTTTATTTTTATTTTTAAAAGCAGGGAGAGAAATAAATATGAGTTTTTCACCTTTGTGGCAAGCAGAAGTTGAGACTTTGATTCGCTGCACCGAATAAACTTGCAAAAGCTTAAGAAGTGATCAAAGAAAAATAACAATATAAAGAAACATCAAAAGAGAAAGATAAATATTGGTTTCTAAAAGGATAAAAATATTAGATAAAAACGTGAAAGAATTAGACAAATTCCGCTTCCCCGGGAGCGGCGCCAAAAACTTGTTTGGTTTGCTTATTATGTATTATAATTGTATTAAATTCAAGTCTTAACCTATTGCAAGCGCACAATGGAAATTGTAGAGCTAGTATAGGAACGATCCCATGAGAAAGTTCATTGTCTAATTAATTCCTAGTTTATATCATTTATCTAAAACCCTATTGTTGCGATTCTCAGTGTGCTTACTTTATTTGTTGGTGGTATAAGCAATTTAAAATCAAAGTAAAATAGGGGATGGAATCAGCACAACTGAGAAATCCTAGACCTGCAAGATACAGGGTCCATTTGTAGAAAGTTTTGATAAGTAAGAGTTTGTCCCACAGGGAAAAGTGATCTATGGCTCCAAGGGAGCCATCTCTAGTAGTCCCTCTAGATCTGACTACAGATCTGGCAGTCCTAAAAGGAAGGGAGTTTAGGGTCACTTATTCTAAATATCCTAAGGTAGCCTAATGAATTAACTACAGAAAGGGTTGAGAAGATGGATGGAGTGTGGAAAAATAAATATAAAAATGTGAGAAGTATGCTATTGTGTCTAGATCAGAGGAGTTTTGTAACTCAGACTCAGATCTGATGTTATAGAAATCCTGTCCAATGGCTACATTATCACCACTGAGGAGAAAGAATCCAACCCATCTCTATGCCATGATCCAATCCCTTAAGGCTATAACCTGTCCACTCAAATGGTCACAGACTATCCCATAGGGGAACCACAATCCAGAGATGGGTCAAAACAAGTTAATCATTATAGGCACTACTTCATCCAGGCTACAAGCTCAAGAATCCATAGGGGACCTCAACCTCTAAAGCTCTATGTGTGGGGCTCAGGCTGTATAGGACCATGTTAGCCCAGACACATAGAACCAGTAAGGGATTAAGTACAACCTTCGATCTAGCTGTCCATTGCTTAAGTGGGACTACAATGGTCCAGTCACAAGCCTACAATCTCCATAACCAGATCAGATCCAACATCTGATGGCGGGTCTACACAAATATAGGGGAGTCTACCTCTGTACAATCTCCCACAAGGCTACAAGCACATGTGCAGAGAAGAAGAATCCATCTTGGATCCTACGGATTGGCTTCACCCTAAGGCTATAGCTTGTCCACTTGAATGGTCACAGACTATCCCAGAGGCTATCCTCCTCATAGAGTCCAAAACAGAACAGTAACATTGCTGCCACCACCATGGTCACAAGGCTACCAGCTCAGGCTCTCATGGGGATTTCAGATCTAGTGGGTCCTGTGGTGGGGCTAAGGCTGTATCGAACCATGATAGCCCAGACACACAGGTCACTTGGATCTGAATGGATCCTTAGAATCAGTCCTCCATTGATTTGAATCAGAGCCAAAGCAATGGCGGATCACAAGGCAGCAGCCTTGCACAGAGCAACTCTCATTCGCACACATCCCATAAAAGTACATATCCTATTACAAACATCCATTAAACTAGTTCAAAAATACATACAAAGGCATAGCCAGCAAGTGTTGGACTATGGAGAGAAAGAAAAAGAAAAAGGAAAACTACTTACAACTACAGAAGAACAGAAAAGAAAATGATCTCAGATCCCGTATCAGGGATAATGTCTGGACTCCTAAACCTAAACCATAGGATTAGGAAACCCTAATTTTAGTGATTCCACATGGCCTATTAATGAACCTTGGATGCCTCGGGGTGCGTGCATGGAGATTCAAGCATGGGAGTGCGTGCCCTAATCCTTAGAAATTCCCAAAAAGTCCTCTGCTGAAGCAATGGAAGGTTAAAGTTCAGAGCTTCGCTAGGTAGCCATCGTTTTCGAAACTCATTGTGTGGTAGCTCTGTTCTTTGCGTGGTTGAGTTTAACTCTGAAGCTTCAGCTGTCGCGAGGTTGGATTGCTACTTGTGAATAGCGCGGGAACTGTGCGAGCATTCCATTTCACAATAGATCTTCGCGAGGCTAACTCTGGCTTCATGAGGCTGGTTTCTTCCTGAACAGCGCGAGAACTATGCGAGAAGTTCACTTCTTAATGGAACTTCACGAGGATCCTCGCGAGGCTTTAATAGTTTCTGGACTACGCGAAAGGTTCTCTTGACAGATCTTCACGAGAATCCTCGCGATAGCTTTGAGGCTTTTCTGAACTGTGCGACAGCTCCTTTGACATTTGCATCCCGCGGCTACTGTGCGATAGCTGTGCTAGGCAGGATTCTGAAGCTAGTCTGTCACTCAACTGTGCGAGAAGTTGTTGTGAAGTCTTGGGAATTCGCGAGGACTGCACGAAGCATATTTTTCTGAATCCTCTTAAGCTTTGGGAAGCTGCGCGAGGCTCTTCTCAAGTTTGGATTCAGTTCTCATTCTTTTCAGGGACTTCTGGGGTCAAAACAGGCTCCTTAGCAGGATTTATGGCCTTATTGCACTGCTGTTTATTACCTATAAAAATAGCTTAACAAACATTTATTAAAGGGCTAAGGGTCTAATCACAGGTTAAGTTAAGGGGTGAAAAGTGGTACTTTTCAGGTCTTAACACCTATCTTAAAAACTTTTATTTATCTTTAAGATCTAATATGCTAGAGAAATATTAATAAAGGAATGGGTTATTAAACTAAAGTGCATAAAAATAAAGCCTAATCCTTCTTCTTCAGATTAAGGTAGTCAATCTTAATCTTCAGCTTTTAGATATTTATGAAAATAAATAATACCGTTGCACCATATTTCTAGTCTCTTAGCATTGGTCGTCAATAAAGTCTAAAACCCTATCAATACAGATTTAATCTAATCAACAATCAACTAGAAATTTGGGCGTCAATCAAACTCTAGAAAATTGAAGATGGAAAAGTAAAAACCGTTACACTAATCTGTAAATTCTAACCTAAGTCGTCAATTCAAATTAAAACTTGGAGATGTTTACAAAGCTAATAAAATCTAAACTAGAAAGTAAAGTAAAATATATCCTTCACCCCTAAGCCGAAGTCATCAATTACTCCTGAGAAACTAGGATATCTACATTAATCTTCAACAGTCAATTACAGTCATCAATTGCTCTTGAGAAACCTCTGATATCTAATCTACTCTAACTGTGTCACACTACTTTGATCGGAAGAAAATTCAACTTCAGGCGTCAATTGATGTTGAAATTCTTCAATGCTTATTCCTATGTCGAGCCCTCTTATTTATAGATCATAAGGGGTCGGTTTACAAAGATCTAATTCTAATAAAAGAAACTACTAAAAATAAAAGATTCCTAATATAACTCTAATTCCTAATTTTATCTTTCTTTACTTTTTTTAGTTGATGTGCTTCTAGATTGTTCTTTATTGAGCAGCAGTAGAGTCCTTCAGATATGATCTTTATCAATTTTTTCAGATCCGTGGTTCACCAGACTTCTAATTGCAGGAGTCTTCTACTCTTGGATATGGCAGTGTTAAACTCTCGCGTGATCCGCAGGAGCAATGTGTAGTAGAAAGCTTCTAGTTTTAGGAAATCGTAAATAACGATTTCTTTCTTATTCTTTCTGGAAGTTCGTAATTCACAATTTTCTATTTTCAGTAGGCTTTCAACTAACAATTTCTTATTTTGGATCGATCACTTTCTTCTTTTGTCGCTTTCTGAAGAATCGTCTTTTGTAGAATTCTGATTTTTCAGCCTTCCTGTTGTTGGCAAATCGTCTTTAATGCTTAATCATCTTTTTACTGCTTTTGGGTTCCTTTTGGCAAGGATTAACACTTAGGCTTTAATTTACTGCTTATCTTTAATATCTACACATCAGCAACTCGTTAGTAGCAAACTAAGTCCTAGCATCACATAGTTAAGGGTGATTAAATGGTAAATTATGTGACTGATCAGGAATGAGGGGGAGTTCGTACGAAGGGAGAAGGGTTTGAGTGGGGAAAAGAGTGATTTATATACACTTTCTCTATGCCAATGGCTTCGTATAACAGCCGTTGGCGTATGACACATTTTTTGTAGTGTCACCGAAATATCTCCTTGATTGCTTAGACCTTTTATCTGAGCATCAAACTCTGAAAACAATAAACAGGAATGAGGCTTCCATACATGTTTGCAGGCAGAAAGAGCGAAAAAAGTATCTAAAAAGAGCAAAGTCAAGACGACCATTTTGGGGTGGAAAGGTCAAGGGCCGTGTTAAAGAAAGACACAGACAAGAGCCAATTTCTAGCACAATGGGCCGAAAGCCTCTTACAAATCCTAAGGCTTCGTTACCCTAGCCTCTCGCAGTTTGTTTTTAACATGAATAAGATTCAATACAACAAGGTCTTACTATCTTCTACTTAATTAACTTATAGTGTAGCTTTAATGGATAAAAGAATGCAAAAAAATGGAGTAATATGCCCAGCAAATGTCCTCAAGATATCTAAATAAACTATGCTAACATTCAGTGTAGATGAAAGCCCTGAAAGGCATATGTCATGTCAAATACAAATTAGAAGCAATAGTTCACTATAGAATTAAGGATGAATTTGTTCTAGCACAGACCTCAAAGAAGATTTAAAGCACGAGTAAATATCACAGCATCACCTGGAAAAGCAACAACCCGAAAAATAAAGTTGACATGTTTCTCAATATAAAAGCCATGAGAGGATTCTTAAATCAATTAGTTGAAATCTGTATAACTAAAAACATATTAGCTGTAATATCTTGAATTTTTAGCACAGCAAGAAAAAAAGCTGCTGGAGCATCAACCATGGTGCCCATTAGAAGGATCTATGAAATAGACTTAAAAAGGCTTTACCCTTGTAGACACCCAAATTTGGCCCAAGGCTTAATCGAAACACATTTCGAGAGAGGCACACTTTCGAGCTTCTGATGGCATATATCAAACCCTTAGGAACCTTCCCAAAACCTTAGGAGTCATCCCAAACCCTTACGAATCACCCCTAATCCCTTAGAAGCCTTCCTAAACCTTTAGAAACCAATCTAGACCTTTAGAACCCATTCCGAACCTAAACTTAACCTTCCCGAGCAATGGATGACGAGGGGTGCACCGGAACAGGTTGAAATCTTCTACTATGATCGAATCATATATCATTGAAAAGTAGAAGTCTCCAGCTTTCCAACAAGCCAAGAATCACCCCAATCGGAGCTATACACTAAAAGATATGGCATTATGAAGACTGAGACAAATTAGGGTTTTGAGGTGGGGACCCCTAGGGTTTTGGTGCAACTAATAGTTGCGCCAAGCACAAGTGGGTCCCACCTCAGGCAATCAACTTCCCAAAACCCTATTTGACACTATTTTACTATTCCTAAGCTTGGCACATCTATTAGTTACACCAGGCGTCGCTACAGTAACCATAGTTTTTTGCCTCAAATTTTGAGATTGGGGTTTGACTTGTTAGCCATCTTGATCCCCTGGGTGTGATTTACTTGTTCTGTTGCACCGTTTTCCTATTCTATGTGGAACCCTTAAGTGGTTTGAAACACTAACCTATCATCCACCATTGGACCTAGTCTTCACTCTTTTCAAGGCTCCAAAAACCCTAGAAAATGCTAGATGGATAGATTACCTAATTCTTAATCCAATTTAGCCTCTAAACACCGTTCTAACCTCTCCTTTTCCAATATATGAGAGGCACCCCTCCCTTTGAAAGGGCTTACAAATTTTCCAAAGAGAGAAAAAAGAGGAAGAGCTCCCTTTCCCCCTTTGGTGCACCATCCTCCATACAAATTCCAAAACTCAAACTTCTCCTAGAGACCCCCTCTTTCATCAAAAATCCCATACGTTAGGTGAGAGTGATCCTCTAGCCTCCTTCCTGTACCCCTTAGCTAGCAAGCCTTAGGAGTTAGAACCCTTCATTCCACCATCCAAGCTATCGGAATCTCACCGAAGCAAGCATACGCAACATTCCACGGCAGTGCAACAAGGGCCCGAGAGCTCCGGCTCTCCCCTCTATTCCTCTACCTTCTCTGTTCTTCCTCTATCCTCGCGTTTGTGCCTTTACGCCGCCAAATTTTTGGTAAGAATGGAGGGGCACAAATAGGATTTTAGTACCCTAAGGGCAAGAGGGAGAGCTTTTTGCTCTTTTATTTTATTTTTATTTTGGCCATAAGTAGACACCGCATTAAGCGAGTTGATCAGGTGCCTAACACCTTCCCGATCGATAACCGAAGTCCCTCCCCAAGAGCCTTTGGCATAGTCCGGGGATTTAGAGTCATATTTGGTACTTCGGTGCTTTTAATATTGATTTAGGTTTCCCAAGACACCCAAAGCTCTGGGTGGTGGCGACTTTATATTTTTCATACGAGTGAGCATCGTCGCGACAGGATCATCATATTTCCCATGGTTGCACAGATGACGACTCTGCTGGCGAGTATCTAGTAGAGCTTCCCCTTAAATTTTGGCCTATTTTATTTGATTTTACTAACCATTTTTGCTATTTTTTACTATTTTTTTATTACCCCTATGATTATGTCATTTTACTCACCCCTACTTTTACGTCATTTACGTGCCTTAGCCGATTGGCGGGCCTACTTGCGCACTGCATTTAATCTTCTTTCCATTTCCATCATTTACATGCCTTAGCCGTTTGGCGAGTCTACTTACGCTTTGTCATTAAATTTCTTTACTTTTACGTCATTTAAGGTGCCTTAGCCATTTGGCGGGCCTACATGCGCATTTATATTTCCACAAACATATTCCAATGGTGGACGTCGGCCCGTAGAGGCGGCACGGGATCATCACCCCCGGTCTTTGAACTTAAGGAAACTCCCATAAAATAAATAAATTAAAATTGAAACAACAAGGGGGACTTAATCAATTTTTGCGGGGTAGATTTTTACGGGTTGGATTTTTCTAGGCACACGTACAACCTCCCAGTTCTTAGTACGGCGGCAGCCCCTAGTGGTGATGATCTGAAAAAGTTCCAGCTCACCTAGTACCTGAGAAAGCGCTTGCGCTGGAGGTATATCGGGTGGGTAACCTTCTCGTAACTTTGCCTAACACCCAGGGAATGTGAGCATTAGCGAACCCGAATCGGCCTTGTATCCCTTAGGTTCGGTGAGGAGAGACACGCTGCAATAAAGAGACCAGTCCTCGGAAGCATTGCTTCCAGAAAACCGACAGAAAACACCAAAATTCGGGCTGTTGTTCTGTTGTCAAAGAAATTGCCCCCACACTTTATACCTAGCGCATTTATTACATGCACGGAGCCTAGAATCCCCATATTTGCATTGGCACATGTAATAGTTGCGCCAAACATAATCTGGCCTAAGTTTGGCTTGGCACAAGTAATTCAAGTGCCTAGTGTGATGCTTTCCCACCGGATAATACAGCCCGAGTATGTGGCATGTTCCACCCTCCTGGATTCCCCGATTAGTGTTTTTAGTGCCTCTGTTTAGGCCCCACAATTTTCAACACCCAATACGCCCCCGCCAACCAAGAGAAGGTGACTTCTTTTTGACCCATTTCAGGGGACCGGGTTGTTTGCATCGATTTCCGCACTTTCAATGGATCAAAGGGTTTCCCTTTTATTCTTCTGAAGCACTTCAGAGTCTTTACCGCGGGACCTATTTAGGGTACCGAAGCCACCCGAGATGGGATTTCAAAGGCCTCAGAATCTTTAATCATTTCATTTTAAAAAATTTCAAAAAAAATAAATAACTCAAAAAGCCCAAAATAGAGATTTGTGGTGTCGGCACAACGACATCATTTTTCCCTTCAACGTCCCGTAGGGAAAGAAGAAGGAAGCTTTACGGGCCCCATCCGATGCTCCCGTACCCTACCCTATACCGAGCCATGTCGTGGGCTGCGGTTCCGACATACGTCGATCCCGACTCACTCCCATGCAGAGGAGATGTTCATGACCATTCCCCTCACCCAATCCTCCTTCACCATTACCGACCCATTTGGCACCCCCATTTTCCCATCTACCACCTCCCAAAATGCCCAAAATCCAACCCCCCATTTCACATCACTCTCCCAAGCCATGCCCATTCCCCTGTCCATGGCCATTCCCCATCCATCCACACCCATTCAAAACCCAGCCCAATCCTCCACCTTCACCAATATACCCTATTTCTCATCCTCCCAACGCATACCAAATCCACCCACATCTACCCATGCCGCATCTAATTTTCCCTATCCCCCATACATCCCTCCATCTACCCAGGTCATGCCCATTTTTATCGGAGCCATGACCAACTTTTCTCTCATCCCCCAAATCCACCCCCATCCCTCATCATCCCAATATTTGCCCCATCCACCCACATTCACCAATGCCCCACCTAATGTTTCCAACCCACCCCATGTCCCACCATTTACCCAGGTCATGCCCAATTTTACCGGGGCCATGTCTAATTTCCCCACCACTTCCATCCCATCCACATCCCACCATCCCTCAAATGCACCATCTCCATCCAATCCCTCTCCAATGGCCATGATGGAGGAGATGGTCCAGGCCTAGACTAGATGGAAAGCCTCTCAAGACTTCTCCTCTCACCCACACCCCACTTTCCTAAATCTATCCCATACCCTACCAAGCCTCCATGCTCCATTCCCCCATGATCCCCATTAATCCCCCATCATCCATACCATCCAAACCCCCATTACCCAAAACCTCCAAGGCCCAATGGCCCAATGGCCGAAACCCCCATCACCCAGACCAATTAGGGGCCCATGACCCATATACCCCAAGGCCCAAACGGCCAAACCCAACATGCCCAAAGCCTCATGGTCCAACCCTCCCAAAGCTTTATGGCCCAACCTTCCCGAGGCCTCATAGCCCAAACCCATCAAAGCTCTTTTCCCTACCCCCAAGCCCAGCAAGGCCCAAACCTTGAAGCCTCACACCCATACCCTTCACAAGTCCTCAAAAATTTCAATTACCCACAACCCTCATACCCACCTCAAACCCATGCCTTACATCAACCCCAATTTACCCATGTCCCTACACCCCAAAGCCTTCTTCAAGCATTTTCCCATGCCCAATGGCCCCATCAGGCCCAAAACATAACTTCCACTTACCCCATCACCCAGAAAAATTTCCCTCACATTAGATGGTCTCATCCGACCCACATTTAGTCCATGCAGCACCAATAGGAGAATCTCACCCTCACTGTACCATATCTAGACTAGCAGTATGAAGAGGACGAGATTAGGAATAATAGAGCTTATGCCGAGGTGTTACCCAACATTAATCCTCCACCCATGGTCGCCAACCCCCAAGTAGCACGGAGTGAAGCAAGACCTGCTGCTAAGAATATGGTCCCCATGTCTAAGGAATCAGAGCAGTTGAAAGATCAGCTGGATAAAATTCAAAAGCAGCTATTGAAAATGGGTGGAGCTGAAATCCATGCCACTGATTTTTCGGACTTGTACTTGTTCGCTGAGGTCCCCCTAGCCCTAAAATTTAAAAATACCAATTTTCGATAAATACAATGGCACTGGCAATCCCATTGCACACCTCAAGTCCTTTTATGGAGACATGTGCCGGTATGGGGGGGATAAAAGACTACTAATAAAGGTCATTCAGACGAGTTTAACTAGCCCGGCCTTGAGATGGTTCATGTCCTTAGAACCATCTATGATAAAGACTTGACGCACTTGTTTACAACATAGACATTGAATCACGCAAGTCAGACTTGGCCGGATTAAAGTAGAACTCGGATGAAACCTTTAGCGATTATTTAGGGCGTTGGAGAGCACTGACAGCGCAAGTGAGAAATAGAGCACCTGATGATGAACAAATTGAGATGATTTCAAAGAATACCCTGCCAGTGATCTTGGACTTTCTCATTTACCAATAGCAAGCTAGCTTTGCTGATTTGGTGAGGAACACCAACCATTGCAAAGATGCCATTAGGGAAGGGCATCTAAACAAGAATGTAACCGGTGGAGCCACCGGGATCAAAAGGTTTTTAAAGCAAAGGAATGAGAAAAGAGCAGGGACAAATGTGCAGAATATTGCCAACACCTGGCCCAACACTAATATAACTTCATTCTAATTCAAAGCCGCCCAGCCAGCTCCAGTCATAATTGAGCTGATGTAAAGAGCTGGGAATGGGCAGGGAGTGCAAACGACTCCAGAGCAGAGAAGGGCCTGCTATGATCGAGTTTTTATCCCCTTAGGGCAATCTTTGAATATACTTTTACCTTTATTAATAGAAAAGGGATTAATTACAGTCCTTCAACCATGACCTCCTCCAAATCCCATCCCAAAGAATTATGACCCCAACACTCACTATAATTTTCAGCAGGGTCTATGTCACCCAACTGATCGTTGCTTCCCAATGAAGCATGCGATACAAGATTTAATCAAACCTTCTAAGATCATTCCACCTGCACCCTCTCAAGTGAACCAACACGCGAATATTCATTAGGTCCCATTACCCCCACACCCTATCGGCGAAGCAGATTCAAGACCCACCATTGGGATGATAGAGGAAGAATATAATGGAGAATTTGAATTTAACCCATCAGATTACATCAATGACTGGGAAAATTTTGTGATGCCTCTACAGAGAAATCATCAAGAGAAAAGTATTGGGGTGATTGAACCCTTGAATTTATCAGAATATTTTTCTAACCTTGCACCCCAAGCTAAACCCTTAAATCTTAGAGCTTACTTCCATTACCCACTCCCATCAACTATGTACAAATTATTGCTTACCAAGCATATTCTGCTACCCCAACCAATTACCCAATAGCCCATCATGTCCCCCAGATCCCACCATCACCTATCAATGATCAGTGGTCCACCCCTACCCCATCACCCTCGGTGCAACCACCCGCAAACCTCATCACCCCTAGTTGGCCCACTTTCACCACTCGCCCCTCCATCACCGAGGTGAACCAGGTTTTACCTACCCTTCCTGAGCCATCAGTACAAGTGCACCAAATACTGGCAGCCACTCCATTTCAGATTTCGGGACTAACTTACAATCCTCATCAGGTCCGGCTTAGTTATGAACAGATAGATGTCAATGTCGACAGCAGCAGAGAAGAGGGAGTGGACTTTATTACCAAATCTGGGAAAATCTTTAAGCAGTCGAAGGCACCAATAGTAGCACAAGCCCAACCAGAGGGGAAGAAATATAGTGTGGTGAACCCGTTTGAGAAAATGAGCAGAGAGCATATACTTCAGACTCAGCTGAGAAGAATGCCAGCTCATATCACGGTCTAGGACCTATTGATGACATCCCCAGTCCATTTTCAAGCACTAATGGGGTGTTAAATAATGCACACGTATATCTTCAGGTGAGCCCAAATGAAGTTGGGTCAATAATTGGACAAGTGATGGCTCCCAATGCCATTTCATTTTCGGATGTCGATTTATCGGAGGAGGGAAATAGTCACTCAAATCCCTCAACATCATAGAAGAATCTAAGACCATGATAATTCTCTTGGTATTAATTGATAACGGGTTGACTCTAAATGTTTGCCCCCTAAGAATAGCTACGAAGATTAGAGTAAATCCGTGCATGTTGAGACCTACCAGAACTAGTGCCAGAGGTTTTGATAACAAGAGAAGGAGATAATAAGAGAAGTTGACCTTAAGCTAGTGATTGGGCCAATGACCTTCTCCATATTATTTCAAGTAATGGATATCAAGTCTTCGTACAATTTGTTACTGGGGTGCCCATGGTTACACGAAGTTGAAGTGATACCTTCAACGTTGCATTAGAAGCTCCAGTTTGTGTCCGAATAAAAGGTTATCACCATAATAGGTGAGGGGCACGATGAGAAAGAAACGGCCACACATAGCATTGAGAACCCAAAAGTGTTAGATGTTCCACACATAGTTGAAGATAACGACCTCCATAGTTTTGAATACAAGGTATCGATTGTAGTCCCAGATCCCCTGAAGAGCATCACTTCAAGAACTGGAGGTGGAATGATAGCGACAGTGGCCATGCTTCAAAAATGGGGTTATCAAAAAGGTAAAGGACTAGGGCCCAGACTGCAAGGCAAGAGAGAACTGGTCACTACCAAAGGCAAAAAGAAGGTCAGATTTAGGCTAGGCTACAACCCACGGAAAAGAGGTCCGAGAGGCCAAAGAACAAGCTTGAGCCGCAGCAGCCGCTAGAGCCCGAGGAATCAGCTTAGAGGAGAAGCCCTCTCCCAGGCCTCACATTAGAGATTCATTTGTAAGCATCGGGATTTTGAAGATCGATCGGAATGGGGTAACCCACTTAACCCCATGTGAACCCGCGGCACCTGTTCACCCCTCAAATCTCTAGATTATCCCTCCCAACCTAGAAATAGACTTGGCCGCATTGTCTCTCTTTAAGGAACGACGTTCCATACTTGCAAAATCTCCCCCTATGGTAAACCACCATAGGACTATGGTGATGTTTGAGGATAGAATCTCAGACAATTCCATGATCGACATGATGGAGTACTCTAAAGATCCATATTAGTCAGCACCTTCCATCCAAATCCGAACAGGTAAAGGATTGGCATCTCAGGTACGCAATTGAGCATCTGTGCCCCAAACTCTGGAAGTGGCAGGTGGCCTAAAATTTGGCACCGATTCTCCAAAAATAAACAACCTATAAAAAGTGAGATGAGCCCTTGGCAAGCAATACAGTGTATATATAGGGACTTGCTTTGCCAAGAGCCCATTTATGAAGGAAACAAAAAACCTAAAAATAAAAAAAAATACAAAACCCAAAAATATTATCTTTTAAAATTCTAAATAAAATTAAAGAAAAAATGCCTTAATCGAGAATCTCGTCCCACATGAAGTCGACCCCTTTCTTGTAGAAATACAAGAAGAGGTAGGAGTTCACGAGCCTAGACGAGGAAATCCCTGCTGAGGAGCTCCCCAATGAGCTCCTTGAATGATTTGCCGACTTTGAGCACGGTCCTACCCCTATTGTTGAAGAAACTGAGGATGTCAATCTCGGTACTGAGGAGGTTTCAAAAATTACAAAGATCGGAACATCGTTGTCTCTTGAGGAAAAGAAAAGCATGATCAATTTCCTTCGGTCATATCAAAACATCTTTGTATGGTCGTACGAGGACATGCCTGGTTTGGACAGCAATTTGGTCAAGCATGAGTTGCCACTCTACCCAGATATCAAGCCCGTCAAGCAGAAGTTGAGACGACTCTGACCCAAGTGGATGCTGAAAGTCAAGGACGAGGTCATCAAGTAGTATGACATGATATTTCTCATGGTATGGTATCTAAATACCCGCAATGGTTAGCCAATATCATTCCAGTATCGAAGAAGGATGGAATGATCCGTATGTGCATTGATTTCAGAAACTTGAATAGAGCGAACCCCGAAGGACGACTTCCCTCTACCACACATCGACATCTTTGTCGATAACACTGCTAAGCATGGGATGCTTTCATTTATGGATGAATTCTCTGGATATAATCAAATCAAGATGGCAGTGGCGGACCGAGAGAAGACAGCGTTCATCACTCCCTGGGGAACTTTCTACTATAGGGTTATGCCGTTCGGATTGAAGAATGTAGGCGCGACATACCAGAGAGCCATGACTGCATTGTTTCACGATATGATGCACTGAGATATCGAGGTATACATTGACAATAGGATTGCCAAGTCATCGGAGAGAAGTGACCACTTGATAAACCTCCAGAAGCTATTTAAGAGGCTGAGAAAATAGAGGCTACTGCTAAATCCTCATAAATGCTGCATTCGGCACCATGTCAGGGAAACTATTGGGCTTCATTGTCAGTAGAAGAGGTATCGAGGTCGACCCAGTCAAAGTGAAAGCTATCATAGAAATACCACCACCGTCTATTGAGAAAGAGGTCAAAGGGTTCTTCGGCAGGATATAGTATATCAGCTGATTCATTGCACAACTCACTCCGATCTACATGCCAATCTTCAAGCTACTAAGAAGGGACTCTCCCATTGAATGGAACGATGATTGTCAGGTTACTTTCGATAAGATCATGGGCTACCTCCTCAACCCACCAGTTTTAGTACCGCCTGAACCGGGGAGACCACTCTTAATGTATCACTCCACGACGAAAGTCTTGATGGGATGTGTCCTAGGGTAGCATGATGAGACAGGAAGAAGGGAGTGGGCCATCTACTATCTGAACAAGAAATTTATTAACTATAAGATGCGTTATTCTCATCTGGAGAAAGCATGCCTGGCTCTCGAATGGGCTATATAGAGGCTTCGCCACTACTTGTTATCTCAAGCCGTTCTACTTTTAGCACGCATGGATTCGTTGAAGTACCTGTTTGAAAAGCCAGCTCTTACTGGGCGAACTACACACTGGTAGTTCCTGTTATTCGAGTTTGACATCACCTATGTCACCCAGAAGTTGATCATAGGGCAAGCACTCATCGATCATCTCTCCGACAATCCATTGCTAGATTATGAGCCTTTGAGAACCGAATTCCCTGATGAGGACATCCTATTCATGACGAAGGACGATATAGAAGAAGCAGAGGAATCATGGGTAATGCCTTTTGACTGGGCAGCGAATGTCGATGGCCAAGGAGTTTGCACTATTTTGATTTCGCCGAAAGGGTCACACGTACTAGTTTCTATCAAGCTCAACTTCCCATGCACAAATAGCTTGGTTGAATATGAAGCATGAGCAGCAGGACTAAAGGCAACAATTTATTTGAAGGTAACTAACCTCAAGGCATTTGGCAATTAACAATTGATCATATGCCAGACCAACGAAAATTGAAAGATAGAGGATGAGAAACTGATCCCTTTCCATGAGCACCCAGAAGATCTGATAGCATACTTCAAGGATGTCACGTTCTCTTATGTCCCACGGATAAGGAATCGCTTCGCCGACACGTTCGCAACTTTAACATCAATGATAGAGATCCCCCTAAAGACGGCTGATGAACCACCATGGTTCTCAGATATCAAGAATTTCCTTGAGACTCATACCTTTCCTGAGGATACATCCAAGACGAACAGTCGGACCATTCAACGTCTAGCGGCAGGCTATGTCATCTACGGCAATTGCCTTTACAAGCGATCTTTCAATAACATTTTGCTCAAGTGCCTTACAGAGGATGAAGCAGTCAACATCATGAAGGAGATCCACGAAGGAGTATGCGGTGCCCACAAGTACAAGAAATAGTCCAGTCTAATACACGCTTCCGCCATCGATCTACATTGCATGACCACTCCTTGGCCCTTCGCTACCTGGGGCCTTTATGTCTTCGAAATGATTAATCTGAAAGCCTCAAACGGACATCAATTCATCCTCGTCACCATTGAATATTTCACCAAAAGGGTAGAGGTAGCATCTTACGTAAACATCATGGCCGGTCACGTCGAGAAATTCATCAAGAGCAATATTATCTTTTAATTTAGCATGCGCAAGGATATCATCACTGATAACGACACAAACTTTGCAAACAAGCACATCAAGGCCTTCTGTGAGCAGTATAAAATCAAGCACCACTGCTCATCGCCTTATCGACCATAATCCAATGGGGTCGTAGAAGCTGCTAACAAGACTATCGTCCACATCCTCACAAAAATGGTCATCACCTATCGAGATTGGAGCGAGATGTTGCCATTTGCATTATGGGCCTACAAAACATCGATCTGTACCGCTACAGGGGCAACACCATTCTCCCTTGTGTATGGAACTAAGGCTATCATACCAGTAGAGGTTGAAGTACCTTCACTCTACATCCTCATGGAATCAGGTCTGCCTAAAGCTGAGAAGGAGAGATCCCGCTTTGAACAATTAAGCTTGTTAGACGAGAAAAGGCTCCTGGCCTTATGTCATACCTAAGTCTACCAAAGGCGAATCACACATGCTTGCAACAAACGTGTTCGCGATCGAGATCTGAAGGTAGGGGACACGGTACTTAAGAAGATCTTCCCATCCCTCCACACTGATCTGAGAGGGAAGTTCAAGCCTAACTGGGAAGGACCTTCCGTCATGCAAGAAGTGCTCTCGGGGTATGCCATTTGCCTCGCTACCATGTATGGAGATCACTTTCCTGAGCCCATCAACACCGGGTACGTCCGATGGTTCCACTCCTAGGGTCTTCGCGGCAAGGTAAGTATTGATAAAATGGATATGTGACTGCTTAAGGACACAGTAAAAGAGGCCATCATTTCAAAGCTCAGTAGCTAAAAAAGATATCCCTTAAAGACCATACCCCTTTGCTACACCCATTGAGCCATTAACCTTTCTTTCTCACCCCCTCTCAGAAAAAGGAAAAATGTGTATATAATACTAACAAAAAAGTGAAAAAGAGTTACTATCAAATCTTTAAAAAAAATTATCAGGAAAGCAAAATCCCAAAAAGAGGATGCCTGAAATGAGAAAAGAGAATAAAAAAATATATAAAAGGAAAGGTAGGCATTTATAGTCAAAATCCCCCAAGGAAGAAATGTATTAAGGCAGCTGGAACCTAGTCAAGGAAACCCTTTCAAACCCAGAATACCTTCAAAATCCTAACCTTACTCATGGCCACAATACATCCCGAAGAAAAGCCCTCTTTAAGGTCTACGAGTAGTCACAGTATCTATCGAGTCAGCGCGAGCCAAGCCGAGAGACAATGTGAACCCCATCCGGCCGACTATGACGAAATCGACGTCTATGTCGTGGCTTTTGAAAATTAAATAAAAGAAAAAGAAAAGTAAATAAATAAATACAAGCTCAAAGAAAGATGGACGTAGTGAAAACCCGAAGGGGCGCTACGGGTAAAAAGAGTGAGTTTGTGCGGACCAGGTGAAAACCCGAAAGGGCATTGGGGATAAAAATGCAAGCCCATGGACGTAGTGAAAACTCGAGAGGGCGCTACAGGTAAAAAGAGGGAAACAATGAGCACGACGAAAACTCACCTTGAGCGTTGTGAGTAAAAATGTTGAAAAGAGGAAAAGGTTGAAAGATAATAAGAATGATCCCTTGGTTACCCTACCCATGCCATCATTTCTCGACTCCAGACGGGGCTGCTCATTTTAGCTCAAATCAAGGTCCCAACCAAGAATGTCCTAATGGCCGCACCATCAAATGTATGACCCAGGGTAAGGAGAGAAGGTCGATTCGATCCAAAGGGATGGATGTTTCGACCTCGGTAAAAAATTACTAACCTCACTCGAATCCAATTGCGTGAGAAAGGGATTCGACCATGCTCTCAGGAGGACCCATCATCCTCCCAACAATTAAGGCATCAAACCACAAGAAGAAAAAAAAAAAAAAGAAGAAAGAAAAAAAAAACTACAAAAAGAGTTAATAATTTTCTTTTCCCAGCATTGTGCATGCCCCACTCCAGGATGATTGGCTCGATGACCGGAAAGGCCACTTTTGTAAAAGATAATGCATTTTCCTTTCCCATTTTCACACCCACACTATGTGTACCACAAGAATAACCAGCAAAAACCCTCAATCCATCATTTTGTGAAAATGAAATAGAGAAGATAAAATCCTTGTAAAAAGATAGATTTCCTTTGTTTTGATTACAAGCCTGTACCTGGCTGACACCACATCCCAAAAGGTAATATGTGTGATGTCTAGCTCCTTTCTTTCCTTTTTACAAAAGTGCAAAAAAAAAAGCATGAAGAAAATATGTATACCAAAAAATATGTATCTGAATAGGGGTTTCTTACGCCCCTTTCTATGGTTTGATCTGTGCAAAAAGTATGTGCAGGATGGAGTCAACAACCCATCTCGCACTTCAAGGCATAAATCTCAGCATGTAAGGCTTCCTCTTGTACGTCTCGCTCATTCATCCAACGACCGTGAAGGCTCCTATACCACTTCTGGGACGCGTCGGTAACACTAAGAGCATCATTCAAGGTTCCTCCCAGACGGAGGACCTCTCACATGGCTGCATCAGCTCTGGCCTCTGGCATTTCTGCTCTAACCTTTTATTTCTCTGAATGTTCATGCAGAATGCGTTTCTCATATGTCAGTAGCTCAATACGAGCTCGAAGCACTGACTCCTTCTTTAGCCAAGGCCCTCCCACATCGTCACTCTCTGCCTGATCTAGATGATTAGTAGTAGGCTGCTCGGACAATAGCCAGGCCTCATACTTTGGGGAACACTGAACTGAAACTCCCTGCTCCAAATCACACATGAGCGTCGACTGACGCGTCTCCTAAAGAGTAGCAATCCGATCCATGTCCCTAGAGGACCCCCGAGAAAAGATCAAACCACATAAAGGGGGTTTCGTCCTGTAAGGCACCTACTGAGAGTAGTCGAACTGATGTAGCACCCAAAATGGGAAGTAGAAAGTACTGTCAGTCAATCCAGGGAGGTTGATGCCCTCGTGGTCTCTGGAGCGAACCACGGGGAAGGTCCAATCTAACCAGGGAAATCTCCATACTAACTCTGCATCAGTCAGCCAAAGCTTCAACTCTAATATATCTCCCTACGGAATCATGTGGCACCTGCCTAAGAAGCATCGAACCACCTCACCTCGAACGATATAAAAGTGAGGAACTGGTCCCAAAACAGTAAGATGCTCACCTAACCAGACCTGAAACAGAAGGGGACATCCCCTGAGGCCCTCCACCTTGCCAAGAGTGAAGGCATCAAGGCAACGATATAGCTCAGCTAAGACCAGATGCATCACTGATTGACCCTCCTCCAATTCGGTCAAAACATCGCAGAGAGCCAGAGAGAAGTTCTTTCCAACAGTGAAGAAAAGGACTTCTGAGATTAGACCGAGAGCAAAGGCCTTCACGTTGAAGACGTTCCTAACCGGTAATTTTTGTAGACTTTTGTCATCGAAAATTTCTCTTAGGAAATTTATCGAACACCTTGTGGGTCCACCAATGAAACTTTTCTCATATTCATATTTCCTCAAACCCAAACTAAGGTGGACGGCCTTAGCGTAGCCTGGTTTTGACATGACTCTTGCAAGGCCTTTATGGAGCTTCAAGCCTGACAAATGGGACAGATCTTCAAGTGTGGGAGATAGCTCCTGTTTTCCAAAACAGAATACAGGGGCCTTTACATCCCAAAATGAGTTCGCCACGTGAAGGAGGTCCCACCGTGAAGGAATCTCACAAAAGGATAGTCCAAGCCGCTCTAGATAAACAAGCTCACTCTCGTACAAGCTCCCAAGGCAACTTTTGAGAAAACTGGGCCCCAAACCCAAAGAGGGGAGTAAATTGGTTCCGGCCGTGTAATGGAGGGTTGGAAAGTGGGTCCATTGACAAACAAGGATTTTTCAAAGATGTAAAAATTCGATGTAGGACGATGGACCCACCCTTGGGAAAGCAAGAAAAAAAAGCAGCAGAAAAAGCCGAACCAAATTGAAAAGAGACAGAAGATGGGCATAAAGGGCCCACTGCCCCGCAGGTTTGGCCTGGCGCATCTATTAGATGAGCTAAGTCACAATTTCCCCGTGATTGGCCTTGTGCAAGGAATAGTTGCGCCAGACCAATCTGATCCCTTTTACAGTAAATGGGGGGTTTTTGAGGGGGAAATTTTGTCATTGTCGGAATCCCTAGCCGGCTTGCCTGTATTGCATACGTCAACCACATTCATAAACATAAAAAATGTTTATAAACGCACCTAACTTTAAATCATTTATTTGTGTAGGAGCAATCCCCACCAAGGTATGCAACCTCAAGGACCATTTTATAGACAATCATCAAATCAAATTGCAAATAATCAGATATAATACAAGGGAAATAGAGCAGGCAATAAAGGAAAAAGCATTAACATTCAAGACTGAAAATCATCCAAAACAAATGAAGTGCCATAATATCTGTTACAATTTGATCAAAAATCCTAAAATATTGCCCCGAAGTATTTAAAAATTTCAGAAAACCAAGAGTTAAGCCTAATCCTTTCTAGCACCCTTGAACTTTTTACGACTGTACACCGTGCTCCGATATGTCTGGGCCTCTCCCACTCGGATCCACACCTAAGCAAGTCGACTGAGCAAGGAATGCGATTCTTTTTCCTGAGCGCACTGGAAGATCATACCAGAATCCATCAATCAATATCAGTCAAAAAAAAAAGGATTGTGAAGCAACCATCCAGATTAATCAATGAGACACTTACTATCTCCTCCTTCTGAAGGCCCTAAAGATTACGATAGTACTCTGCCTGATCAGCCGCCGACTTGTAATCCTGCAGGGGAGAGGAACGAAAGAGTAGGTCAGTTGCATGGATCATAATACAAAGAACGAACATGCAAAGGAAGGAAGGCTTACCCTGGGGACTAACTCAGGTGGGGGAGCCCGCTCCGCTTTAGCAGATATGCAGGCCTGCTCATCGACCACGGTGCATAATTTCATGAGAAGGGCATCGTCAAGCTGCCTAAAGGTCCCTTGGACCCCGGTGGTCGAACTACCCAAGGCACCCGTGTCAGAGGGACCTGAAGGGCCAGCTCCAAATGAGGGGCCAGCACCAGTAGGCTCAGAAGTACTCACCGCTGTTGGGTTATTTTAAGTGCTTGCTGCTAACTTTGTTAAGAACAATGATAAGAATGGGTAAATGAAAATGAATCAAAGGTGGATTGAAAACTACAGAGCAACAAGTCTAAAAATACACAGACCTACAAGATACAGGGCTTGTTGTAGCAAGTTTTAATAATTAAGAGTTTGTCTCACAGGGAAAAATGATCTAAAGCTCCAAGGGAGCTATCTTTGGTAGGTCCTCCAGATCTGACTACAGATCTGGCAATCCGAAATGGAAGGGGATTTAACGTCACTATTGTTTAAATCCTATGGTAACCTAATGCCTAAACTATAGATATGGTTGAGAAGAATGATGGAGTGTGAGATAATAAATATAAAAGGGTGAGAAGTAAGCTATTAGGTACAGATCTGATGGGTTTTATAACTCAGACTCAGATCTGCTGCTATAGAAATCTTGTCCAATGGTTACATTATCATCAAAGAGGAGAAAGGATCCAACTCACCCCTGTGCCATGATCCAATCCCTTATGGCTATAACCTGTCCACTTAAATGGTCACAAACTATCGAATAGGGGAACCACAGTCCAGAGATGGGTTAGAACAAGTTTATCATTGTAGGCACTACTTCTTCCAGGCTACCAGCTCAAGAATCCATAGGAACCTCAACCTCTAAAGTTCTGTGTGTGGGGCTAGGCCTGTAATGTGCACTAGCCTGGACACACAGAACCAGCAAGAGTTTGAGTACTAGCTTTAGGTCTAGCTATTCAGTGCTTTAGAAAGACAGCAGTGATCCAGTCACAAGCCTACAATCTCTACAGCCAAATCAGATCTGCCATCTGATGGTGGGTCTATACAAATATAGGGGAGTCTATCTCTGCACAATCTCTCACAGGGCTACAAGCACAAGTGCAGAGAAGAAGAATTTGTCTTAGATCTATGGATTGGCCTCACCCTAGGGCTATAACCTATCCACTTAAATGGTCACAGACTATCCATAGAGGCTATCCTCCTCACAGAGGTCTGAGACAGAACAAGTAGATTACTGCCACCACCATGTTCATAAAGCTACTAGCTCTGACTCCCATGGGGATTCAGATTTAGTGGATCCTGTGGTGGGGCATAGGCCTGCATATGTGCCTAGCCTGGACACACAGGTCACTTGGATCTAAATAAATCCTTAAAAATAATCCTCCATTGCTTACAATACAACTTAGCAATGGAGGATCTCAAGGCAGCAGCCTTGCACAGAACAACTCTCAAAACACCAATCCCATAAAAGTATAACATCCTATTATAAAACACCATTAAAACTGTTCCAAATAAACATACAAAGGCATAGCCCGCAAGTGCTGGACTATGGAGAGAAAAAAAAGGGGAAAAGAAGCTGCCTAAACCCTAACCTTAGGCTACTGGAATTCTACAGTTGATTCAAGAAGAAGGAATACAGAAGTCCCCTAAACCTAAACTAAGCTTAGGCTTATATAGCAATCAGCTGTGGGAGCATTAGGGTTAGGAAAACCCTAATTTTATCAATGTAATCACGGCTCATTTAAGTTCCTTAGATGCCTCGGGGCATGTGCATGGAGATTGGAGCATTGGAGTGCATGCCCTAGTTATTAGAAGTTCCCAGATTGCCCCTACAGACGTGTGGAGAAGTTAAGATCCCGAGCCTCGCTAGGTAGCAAGAGTTTCCAGGTCTTATCGCGTGATAGGATAGTTGTCGCGAGACTGAATTGACTTGAAGTTCTTGCAGTCGCAGGATAGATAGTTTGGTCATCGCGGGATTGCTCTGGTCGTTGCGAGACTGCGCTTTCCATTTGAGTGGCGCGGGAATCACGTGAGCAGTTCATTCCTTGGTGAATATCGCGGGGTCCTCGCGAAGAAGCAATGTGCATAGGCCTCTGGATTGCGTGAGCAGTTCCCTGAAGATTTGCATCCCGCGGCCACTGTGCGACAGGTGTGCGCAGGAATGCCTGGAGCTCTCTCTCCTCAGTGAATCGCATGAAGATTAAATGCTCCTCTCTTAAGCTGTGCGAGATTGCGCGAGTGCTGCATGAGCGCTTATAACTGAGCCTCGCGAGAACTGTGTGAAGTCTTTTTCTGGGCCCTTCTGTCATTCATCTGTGCGAGAACAGCACGAGCAGTTGGTGTGCTGCCTTGAGAAACCTGCGACACCTGCGCGAAGCCTTTTTCTCTAAAATAATTAAACCCTGTGATATTTGTGCGAGGCTCACTTCTTAACTTGTTGCTGCTTTAGTGTGCCTATGCTGTAGCCAGTTCTCTGTCTGGGTCTAACTTTCTTTCTCCTAAGGCACTTTTGGGGTAAAAGTAAGCTTCTTGGCATGGTGAGGGCCTTATCTACAGCTGCTGCTTATTACCTACAAAATGGGCTTAACACACATTTATTACATGAGTACGGTCTAACAGAGATTAAGTTAAGGGGTGAAAAGTGGTACTTTTCAGGTCTTAACAGTCGTCGCCCCATCATCATTATCAGAGTCATCTCCCTTCTCAAACTGAGAAAAGAAATAAGGCTTCCATTAGTCAAGATCACAAGTCAACCAAAGCTACAGGGAACCAATCTAAAAGAGAAGGGAGAACTACTTGAGAGCATGGGCTACCAAAAGCTAAAAAGTTTATGCCAGGAACGAAGCGTGGGAGAAGAGACTGATAAGGTAATGACTCGTACCACATCTGGTAATCTTCAGGCACTAGGAGGGCATTAATAGGGACCCCATTTTAAAGGAATCTAGTAGTGAGCTCTTCGATGGTACCCACGGGCGCCATGACATCTGCAGGAGGAGCCCAGGGCACGGCAAGATGGTCCCAATACTGATGAGCTACCCGATCCCCTAGGTACTAAGCCCTGGCCCAAGCCCCATAGAAAAAGACAATGTGGCAGTTGACGAAGAGGCGAGATGGACCTACAGTGGCTCGATCTCAATAAGGAGAACCAATGTGAGGGTCATATATAATCTGCCCAAATTAAGGAGTGTCTGATCAGTCAAACATGCAGAACAATGTAAAGGAGAAGTTCGGAAATGAAAAAAATAGCTTTACTTGCTCCAATATAAGCAGGTCGAATTGGGACCTCTGTCCCATCTCCAGGTGTTTCATACTGACATCCCTATGGCGGTGTGTATTCCAATTGCTCAAGAGCGGATAGGTGTATATCTCAGATTGAAGGGGACGGTCGGGCTGAAAATGCAAATACCCCCACACCTGACAAGAGCAGTGCATAAGAAATGAGTCAGCAGCAAAGAATGATTATCCAAATAAACTAAGGAAAGCAAAAGAGTCAGAGGTTACCTCCAAAGTAGGCCAAAAGCTGACGACGGACTTTGAGTTTCCAATTGAGACTCGGACCAGGTTGGGCATCAGCGTGGCGCAGCCGGCCCTGCCCCAATCATATCTACGCATGTCATTCCAGTTGTCCATGAGGCTAAGCAAGGCTAAGGAGACCTGTTCACCACTAGCATTTGCAAAGAGGGTCTTGCCCAGTAGCAGGAGGAGCGAGATGCAGGCCAACATAACTATTCGCTCGGGCTCAATAAAAATGTCCGCATTTGGCTGCCCCAAATCTACCAACTCATGCAACTCAAAACGATCAAATAGCCAGGACATCTTGACCTCAGCACCATAGAGACTAGTGGAAGAGGGATAGGCCCCTATCAAACGAATCCCTGTAATCATGGCCCAGTCCACGGGAGTCAGCGTCTTCTCGACAGTGGCCATAAGAAAGGTCATGGTTTCTGGACGAAAGCTCTCAGTGAGGGCCCTCAGGTAGGCCTAGTCAACTCACATAGCAGGGCATGAATGGAACTCGCCAAAGCTGGCCTGTCCAAGCAAAAACCTCACGATCGGTGGTGATAGCGATAGAATTATTAGAAGTTCAACCAACCGCTTCGAAACACAATATGGGGCAAGTCCTGCACCAAGGTAAAAGAGGCATCAGATCATGGTAATATAGCAAGGTTGGACAAGGAAGAAACACACTGAATTTATCCCTTTACCTTGCCCGCGATGCCGAAATTGGAGATATGGATATGCTGTTGATGTAGCAAACCAGCATGGCCGGCCTCGCCCTGCATTTCATACTAAGAGCCGGCAAGGCGCTCCACCATGAAGAATTGCTCTCCCCTGGGACCATAGGTAACTTCCGACCCCTCTTCCTATTCCTCCTCCTACACGTATTCCTCCCTGCTTGACATTCTAGGGCAAATACAAGTCAATGTTGAGCGATGATGAAGAACCATTGTGCTACAAGCCAAGGGAAGGTAAGTACGTCCATGATAAGTAGTGAAAAATACCATTTTTCACCCCTAAACATGAGCCTTGAAAGACCCTTGAGAGGACTAAATAAGTGCTTTAGTGTTCATATTGCAGCTAACCAAAAAGACAGGTCCAAATCCGAAAACCATCCTAAAATGATCAAAAAGCTGACAACACATGTCAAGCTCAAAGAGGGAGTGAAGAAATAGCCTCAGCAATGGCTAAAAAGGTCCTAAAAGAGCAAGAAAAGACCTGAAGAAGAAGAATGGAAGCTAAAGCTCAATTCGCAAAGAACTTCTACTATTCGCAAAGGAAAAAATCAAGTTAAAAGTCAATTCGCAAAGAAGAATGGGAGCCTAGAGTTCAATTCGCAAAGAACTTCTACTATTCGCAAAGAACCTTGAACTGTGCGAAAAGAAGAAAACACTCCTCGAATAGAAGAATGACCTTTGCGAAAAGAAGAAAAGTTTAATTCGAACAGAACTGAAACCCCACGAAAAGAGCTTCAGGAGCCAAATTACTTTGCGAAAAGACCCTTAAACTCTGAAATGGCATCGGGATTTATACCACTTTGAAGGGCATTTCAAGAACTCGACGTCCAATGTAATTAAAAGCCCGAGACATTCCTAAGATTCCAAGCACAAACCAAAGGCATATTCCGCTACGTGAAAAACCCAAAGATGAAATCACTTGGCGGGAACTTAGAAGCTCAAGCGGACTTTTGAATTGCCATAACAAATTGATGCTTCTAACGCTGATTGGTGAACCAGATCGAGCATTTTCATTGGCGAAACAGATCCGGATCCCGTGCTCAACGGCCATTGGGCAATCCAGATCCGAGCACTTCGATTGGTCAACTCAAATTTTATGCAGGATAGAGGAAAGCTATAAATTGAGAAGACATTTGCCCAATTGGGGCATCCATTTTAGAGTTTTCATCTCTGCTTCTCATTCGGTCGGATAGCTTATCCGAACCCCCTGTAATCCCTTCTTGTAGTTTACCTTTGAGAGCCATTGTGAGTGATTTGTACTTCCAAGTTCGGATTCAAGATCAGAACTGAGGGCTCTTCGAGAAGCTCAGATAAAAGTCCGAGGGCTCTCTAAGAAGCCGTGCTCGTAATTGTAACGTTGGATTTTAAAAGGTTGTCAGAATTTGTGTCTTCTCCATTGGAGTCATGTCGAGGGTTACGAATGTTCACCTTAGTGCATTAGACTTCTTTAGATTCACTCATCCGCATCCAACTTCCCTTAATTCATCATCCTATGCGAATTAGCGTTGGTAACCTAATTCAAGCAAAGATTTACTGATGATGTTCATGTTACGAACTAAAGAATAGGCCACAATAGACAGATGCGTGACCATTTAAGTGGATGATCATGACCATAAGTCTAAACCTATTCCTTAATTCGATTTATTTCTCTTACATCCGTGGTAGCCGATGAAGATTGAATCGCCTGTTGAACTACGATTCTCCATTAAAATTCGTGAGGCTAAAGTACATGAAGCTATTATTTCGCGCATTTGTCTTATTTTAAACATCTCCCCAACTGATCTCGATCATGTAGTTAGTTCTTTTCTTTATTTGTTTATAGTTAAATGTGACACAATCCAACACTCTCTTTTATCTATTCTTTATTTTAGATAATTATAGAGCGGATCTGGTAGCAGATCCGGAGGTTTATCTCTCATTTAGACAAACTTCTCGTGGGCGATCTTGAAATACTTACTTTTAAAACTTGCTACAATTGGCCACGATCTTGCGGGCCATTGTTAGCCTGATATCCCTTTCATAAGTTAACATCCATATAACCTAGCATTCTTTAATTCTTTAATTTTTGATTCATAATGCACACATTTATGGCACACTTGGAGCCGACAACAAGTTTTTGGCGCCCGTTCGGGAAGTTTGTTCTAAAATAGATAAACCTATGTTTATTTTCATTTATTTTAATTTTTGCTTTAAACCACTTTGCATTCCAAGTGCTTGATTAAATGTCTCTGATTTTGTATAGAAAACTGTTTTCTTGCGAAATTTTATTTTTTATTTTCGAGTTTTTATTCTTTGCCTTCTAGTTATTTGAATAAATCTGCTGCCACTCTTTTGTCTTTTGTCAAATTTGGGCGTGCTTTGAGTTTTCATTTATTTTCATTTATTTATCAGTCATTTATTAATTTTCTTTATTATTTTTATACGGTCTGTGTAAAGGAAAGGAAAGTTCTTAAATAGACAGTTTCTTGTACCAAACTCTCTACGAGTTGTATGTTTGGCGGGAGAACCCTCAATCTGAGATTCTCCGTTAAATTGAAGTTGAAAGACTCTAAGAAACCGACATACATCACGGACATCTGCTGAAATGGGTGAAGACGAGATTGTTAAGAGACTACTTTTGCTGGTGCTTATAATTCCCCATTTTGCATTCAATTTCCCACGGTGGAGGAAATTATGAAATTAAGTCCTCCACCATCCAAATGTTGCCTTCATTCCATGGATTGAGTAAGGAAGACCCTTACAAACACATTGATGAATTTACGGCTTTATGCACAACATTTAACATAGCCGGATCTAGGGCAACCAAGCTTAGGCTCTTTCCTTTTTCATTAAAGGACAAAGCTAGAGCATGGTTATCTATGTTAGCACCAAACAAACATCACATCATGGAATGATTTGCAATGTCAATTTTGTCAAAATATTTCCCAATGACTAAAACCAGCCAACCGAGACAAAGCATCATCTCTTTCTCCCAAAACTCAATGAAACTTTCCATGAAGCATGGGAAAGGTTTAAAGAATCATTAAGGCAATGCCCTCACCATCAAATTCCTAAATGGCGGTGGTTCAAAGCTTCTATCAAGGAACGATCGAAGGGCAAGAACATGGTGGATGCCTCTTGTGGAGGTACCTACTTGCAAAAAATGAAGAGGTTTGGGACCTCTTTGAGGTGATTGGAGAAAATTCAACCCAAGCAGAATCTCTCAAGGGACACCGAGAATCCAAATAGGATGAATAATCCCCAATTCACAAGAGGGAAAGTTTATGAAGTCAATGATGGAAAGGAAAGTGGATAATTTGACCACAAAATTTGATAGTGATGGACTCATTTAAAGCTCCAAATGGGTCAAGAGTAGAGGAGGCATGTCCGATATGCCGGTCCCCACTCATTCCATTGATCAATGTCATACGCATCACAATTTCGAACTCATGATGGAACAAGCTCATCTGGCTCGATCTTATGGGCAGATGCAATCGAATGACTACCCATGGAGATCTCATCCTAATCTCGAGGTGGAATCGAAATTACCCATTAGCAATGGCAGACAAAAATCAATTACCTTTCAAACACCTTTCGGCCATATCGTGAATTTTATAATAAATCAAATTTTCAGACCTAACCAACAACAAGCCATGCGGCGATGCACGCACCCCCCTCCTAGATCCACGACCTTTGAAGAAGCGGGTCTTGAGTTCACTTCAAAATCTTGGAACTCTGTCTCGGGTGTGAACCTTCACGAGTCGAGCATTAAAAAATTGAAGAAACTCTGGGCCAACTCTCAAATTCATTGGCTAAGAGAGAGAGGTAAACTACCCGACCAACTTTGTGAACAATCCTAAGGGACAGTTCATGGTTGGAGAATCCTCAAATGGCCATGAGGAAATCAAAGCTGTGACTACTTTGAGAAGTGGAAGAATAATAAACAACACAGTGGGTAGTGAAGAGAAAAAAGATGAAGAACAAGTGCAGGAACAACAATTTGGATAGCAATATGGTACATTGATTTACATCAGAAAATTCAAAAAAATGAAAAACAGAAAAATAACAAAATTGTTGAAAAAGATGAGGAGGAGAAATTTGTTCCTCACCTCCCATTTCCCCATGCAATGAAGTCAGTTTCTCCTTTTGACAAAGGAAACACAAAAATTGAGGAAATGATGGAGACATTCAAGCAAGTTAAAATTAATCTACCTACCTTGATGCAATCAAAGGTCCCCTGCTTATGCAAAATTTCTCAAGAGGTGTGCACCCACAAAAGGCAATCTAGGATACATTTATCCAAGAAGGCCTTTCTTTGTGGAGAAAATCAACCAAGTGCTATCAAATGCAACACCACCTAAGATGCAAGACCCGAATCCCCACAATCCCTGCATCATTGGGGAGCACACCATTGAGAAAGCCTTGCTAGATACAGGTGCTAGTGTCAACTGCTTCCCTAATTCATCTATGAGAAGCTAGGTTTGGGAGAATTGAAACCCACTCAAGTGGTGTTACTGAATGACAGATCCTGAAAGGAAACCTATGGGGTTGATTGAAGATGTTTTGGTAGGAGTAGACAAGTTTTCTACCTACTGACTTTTGGTGTTGGACATGGAACCAACCAAAGTACCCGCCATCCTGTCATTGGAAGACCATTCACAGCTCTGACTAATGCATGCATTCAATGCAGTCCGGCATCATGGAGGTGTCTTTTGGAAATATGAAAGTTAAATTGAATATGTATAATCGTTACTCAACCTCAATTCTCTGTGAGGAATGTTTCCATGTTGACATCATTGATGAGCTGGTGGAGGAGTCTTTACAAACATTTCTGCAAGGTAAAGACTCCACCACAGAATTCAAAAATGATTGGGGATCCACTCACAAAGAAGGAAAAGTGAGATCAAATTCAACGGGCGCTTGCTTTGTGTAAGGCACTCTGTGATCATCAAGTTCTCTCTCTTGGAGACTGCTCCTCTCCCTCTTCCACAAGTTACCAAGGTACCTTTCTTGCCCTCTTTTCTCAAATTTCACAATTGGACCTCAAACAGCTCCCCAAAAATCTGAAAGATGTATTTTTGGGAGAGGATCAAACACTGCCTGTGATTATTTGTTCCTCCGTTACAAAGGAGCAAGAAGAGGAGCGGTTGGTAGTTCTAAAACAGCACAAGAAACCAATTGGTGGACCATTCTTGATGTAGGAGGAATAAAACCAGTGTATGCATGCATAAGATCCACACAGGAAGAGGATGCCAAGCCTTCTAGAGAAATGCAAAGAAGGTTGAATCCTCACATGCAGAAGTGGTAATGAAGGAAGTTGTCAAGTCGCTAGATGTCAATCTTTACCCCATTTCATTTGATTCTGCTTGGGTAGCACCCACACAGTGGTGCCTAAGAAATCTGGCATCATCATGTATTTGAATCAGTAAACTTATGTCCACCGGACAAACAAGCGGATGGAGGGTCTGCATAGACTACGAAAATTAAATACCATGACAAGGAAAGACCATTTCCCCTCCTTTATTGACCAAATCCTTGATAAGCTTGCGCAGCAAAGCTTACTGCTTCCTTGATGGGTACTCTGATTTCAACCAGATCCCTATGTACCCACAGGACCTAGAACGGACCACCTTCACCGCCTTTGGCACTTTTGCCTATAGGAGGATGCCCTTTGGTCTTTGCAATGCCCTACTTTTCAAAGATGCATGTATGCCATCTTTTCGACATGGTTGATCTATTCATGGAGATCTTCATGGATGATTTTTGAATTTATCGAGATAGGTTTTCCCAATGCTTACACCACCTCAAGTTGGTGTTGCAAAGATGTGAAGAAACCAATTAGGTTCTAAGCTGGGAAAGAGTCATTTTATGGTCACCAAGGCATTGTCCTAGGACATGTGGTCTCCCATAAAGGCATAGAGGTGGACCAAGCAAAATTGATCTAATTGCACATTTGCCTCCTCCCAGGCTATTAAGCAAATCAAGTTTCTTAGGGCATGCAGATTTTATAGGAGGTTCATCAAAGATTTCAAGAAATTTCCAAGCCACTCATCATTTTCGTGTCAAGATGTTCCTTTTGTGTTTACTAATGAATGCATGATGACCTTTGAGGTCCTTAAGAAATGTCTGATTTCAGCTCCCATCTTGCGATCCCCCGATATTCAGTGCCCTTTGAGTGATGTGTGATGCATCGAGACTATGCCCTAGGAGCTGTCCTAGAAAGGCGGAGAAAGGATAAGCTTCCCCATGTCATAGCTTATGCCAGATCCATGATAGATGCCCAGCTCAACTACACAACAAGCGAGAAAGAGTCATTGGCCATTGTATTTGCATTGGAAAAATTCAGCCTTATGTTTTAGGTTCACAAATTGTGGTGTTCTTGACCACTCGCCCTAAAGTACCTTCATCTAAGAAGGATACCAAGCCAGTTAATCGGTGGATCCTCCTATTACGGAGTTTGATCTACTGATTAAGGATAAGAAAGGAGTGGAGAATGTGGTGGTGATCACTTATCCGAATTCTCAATCTGAGGATGATAGCTTACCCATTAATGAATCATTTCACGATGAGCCACTTTTTGCCATCAATACCCACAGTCCTTGGTTTGCAAACATAGTCAACTCCTTGGCTACTGCACTGATTCCTCAACATTGGAATCAAATGGATAAAGATCTCTTCTTCTCACAAGTTAAAAAATTCACTTGTGAAGATCCTTATCTATTCAAGAATTGTGCGAACCAAGTGATCGAGAAAGTGTGTCCCGGACCATGAAGTCCCCTCGCATATTGTCAATGTGTCATGAACTGTGGAGGCCATTTCATAATAATAAAATAGTGCAAAATTCTCGCATGTGGTTTCTATTGGCCCACAATCTTTAAAGATGCCTTCCAAGATCAGTAAATCTTGCGAATCGCCAAAAAGCAAGATTTCCAAAAGAAACTCAATGCCCTACGCACCAATCACAGTAGTTGAGTTGTTTGATGTTTGGGGCATAGATTTTATGGGCCCTTTCCCCTTCTAATGGAAACAATTTCATCTTGGTAGTGGATTATGTCTCCAAGTGGATTGAGGCCATAGCTACCAAATCAATGATCACAAAGTGGTTTTAAGATTCCTCAAAGACCACATTTTTCCAGATTTGGATTCCCCAGAGCCATCATTAGTGATGGGGAAGCCACTTTTGCAACATGAGGTTTGACTCTCTATTAAAAAGTACTCATCACTCACAGAGTAGCCACTCCTATCATCCACAAACCAAAGGGGATGATGGAGATTTCAAATAGAGATCAAACACATTTTGGAAAAAAGCGTGAAGAAGGGACGAAAGGATCGGTCCTTTAAGCTTAATGATGCTTTGTGGGCATACTGAGCGCCTACAAGACTCCTATAGGATGTCCCTTCGATGGTTTATGGCAAGGCATACCATCTACCAAGAGAATTAGAATATAAGGCCTTGTGGGCAATCAAAACTTTTAATATGGATCTAATCATTCTTTGGTAACCACGAGCTTCAACTCACCGAATCGGAAGAACCGAGGATGGATGCCTACACTAGCTCCAGTTGTACAAAGAAAAGGTTAAATCATTCCATGATAGGAGCCTCATGAGAAAAGAGTTCATCGGGTCCAAGGTATGGTTATTCAACTCTAAACTTAAATTCTTTCACAGCAAATTGAGATCCAGATGGGAAGGGCCATACACTGTCATCAAGGCCTCCCCTCGGGGCTGTGGATATTTCAGATCCCAAGGATGGAAGAATACTCAAGGTAAATGGTCGAGGCTCAAACCATGCATTGAAAACACCCAGAGCCCTTGCTTCACCACCTATCATCATGAATCTCCAAAATCGATGGTAGAAAAGTGTATAATATGCTTGTACAACATTGTTTTTCGATTTTTGCTTCTCTATTTTTCTTGTACGCATAGTGTAAATACACTTCAAAGTTCAAATCGCAAAGTAAAAAGTACTGTTCGAAAGTTCAAAGTTCTATTCGAATCGATTCGAGTCAGAATGAACTACTCGAAAGAACCATGTTTGAATAGTTAAAATTTCCTTTTCGAATAGAAAATCTGGGAGAAGTCCTTGCGAAAAGATCTTTCCGGAGCCAAATCCATTTCGAGTAGACATACTAAAGCTCAGTTCTTCTACTACACTTTCTCAAGATTTTTTTTTACCTTTCAAAGACACTTTTGCTTTTGAAATAGAGAAAAGGACTCTTTTGGAACTTTTCAACACTTAAGGGTGCTCGATTTCACTTGTTAGTATATTAGGTCATTTTGAAAGTCCTTTGGATATCTCGCAAACACTCTCCCAAGCAAAACCCTTTTCAAAACCCTAGCTCACCCTCTTCTCTCACGAGCTCCACACGAATAACCACCATCTATTCTAATCTTCTGCTTTTCTCTTGTCGAAATCAAAAGGGTAGAGCCCAGATCTATTCAAAGCAAAGAAACCCGAACAGAGGAAACCCCTAGATCGCGGGCACACCCAAGAAAGGAGCATCTGGACTAAAGCTGGAGCAGATCTGCTTGAGTTTGCATCCCCTTCTCCTTTGCACTCATTTTCTATTTTTTAATTCTTGAGAACCAGCAGTTCTGTTGTGTTTAATGTTATAATTTCTGCTGTCTTTTAGGCATGCTGATTTTTTTATTTTTTTTTTTTTACAAAACCAAATACAAAATAAAAGAAAATGAAAACACAAATAGAAAATCTCTGAGTTGTTTCTCATTATTTTCAGCAGTAGTAAATAAGGGCTCTTGTTGAGCCCGGGCTGATCCAAAACAAGTAAAAAATAAAAAATAAAAAAAAAATTATAAAAACAAAAAAAATATAGACATATATAGATATCTTCCGGATGGGCTGTTTTTCTCCATTTGCATCCACTTTTCCCATCTGGACCTGCTGAGATCATTTTTCTTTTTTAGGAATCATGTAGGATAATGAGTAGTGGATCATAGGCTGTTTTGAATATTCAATGGACCCACTGATTTTATTTTCCTTCGAGATTTCTTCATCATAAATGGGTCTCAGCTGTGTGTGAACCCTGTTTTTAATATGTGCTCCCATGCTTCAATTTTTTTTATTATTCATACACATCATCAACAAAGGGGTCAATCTTATGAATCTTGCTTTTCACTGTATTCCTGCTAATCATTTTTATAATCACTTAGATTCATAAGTATCTCAGGCTTTTGGGTTTGTTTCTTTGGGCTTAGGATATATCATTTGGCATTAGATTTTCTGTTTTAGGAATTTTAGTTTCAAATTCATTTTTAGATCGTGATTTTTTTTTTCTTTCTTAGGTTAATGTGTCCTCGTTTCTTGATTTTCGTCATTTTTCTGTGAGTATAGTTAGTTTATAACTTTGTTTTCTTATTTTGCATTCACAAATTCAGTTTTTGTATCAACACTTTTCTTTTTCTTTTTTAACTTTGTATTCAGTCCCTTACCTTGCTTTTACTGTTTCTCTTTTATTAGCATTAGTTTCCTTTCATTTGCATAGTAATCCTTCTATTTGTTAGATATTATTTAGCAGTTCTAGCATTGTTTTGTTGATTTTTCTTGCATTTGTATATCATGTTTTCCATTTCCTTGCTCATATTTTCAGTTTTACATTTTTACTTTCTGTTGCATATAGTTTAGATTTTTTCTGTTCTTAGTCTTTCTTTCTTCTTTTACCTACTTGCCTAGTCTCTCCTTGTCTAGAACATTGAGGACAATGTTCATCTTAGGTTTGGGGGTATGGCAAATGTAGTCCTGCCCATGGGATAATTAACATAAGGGCAGCAGAATCACCTAAGTAATTAGGAAATGTATTAATTTACTTAAGAATCATGACAACTAGAAAATTTAAAATTCCTTTGCCAAATTTAGACATTCTAAACCTTGCGATATTCTACATTTCCATGATGATTACACCATAAAAACATCTTTGGTATCGCACGTAGTAAGTCAAAAGGAAGAGAAAAGGTAAAGATATACTTAAAAGCTCAAGGAAAAACCATAACCGGTGAAATTGAGCCCATATATTTTCCATCTCTCATTGAAGAGTGTGAGGCAATTTTTACGATTCAAAGGATTGGTGAGGCATTAGATCCACTAGAAGTTAGGAAACTCCAAATTAAAACAAGTAACACTCATGAAACCGAGGAAAAGATCAAGGCCTTCTTTGGACGGCTTGAACCTAACAGAACCAACCAAGAAAAATCTCTGCCTGTTTGTACCCCATTTGAGTCATAAATCCTACAATTCTTCATCAAAAATACTCAAAAGTACTTGCACGAACCTATGGAACCAATTCAGCCTTCCCTCACTCGAGAATTCAGGAGGTAAAGGAGAAAGAATCAAGATGGACCATTTCGGGCAACATCAAGAAAATGAAGAAAATACCTCAAAAATAGGCAATATGGTGGAGAAAAGAAGAGACAAACAATGTGAACAAGTTGCAAGCAAAAAGGCAAAAAAGGGAGCTTATGTTGAAAAATGGAAGATCAAAGAAAGAACTGATCAATGTGAATGTGAGAATCTAGAAAAGAAGAAGAAAGAAGCTAAACTCAAAAAGGTGGAGTCATGAACCATCTCACTTCACGAGTTCTCAAATTCAAACCTCTGTTCAAGCGCCTTTCCTTGAAACTTCACTCCATAAGCCATACAAACAAACCTAGATTAAGAGGCCTTGTGATCCAAAGTTGAGTGAGCTCTCATGTGGAGATAAGAAGTGACCTAATCTATGGTGAGGAGATGTCAATGATGCCATTGCCTAAGAATCATGCCTATGCTCATGCTTACAGATCCATTTGGGAGATGTAATCGCTCTTGAGCTTGAGTGAAAATGAACCCCTCAACAAAAACACGATGAGAGTATACCGTGAGTGTTTGGGTTGGAACTTGAGCACCTTAAGTATGACTTATAACCTAATTTTTATCCATAAGATGAGCTTACTGCTGGCACATTTGTATGATTTTCTATGACTGTTCACAGATTGGAAATATTGAAACATTCATGAGGTTTATAAATGTTTAAATTCCTGTGCAAACAATAATCAAATTTTCTGTTTCATCATTGATTCAAGAGTAACTAACCCTGCTCCTTGATTGCTCATTTGATAATACTGCACTGATGATTAACTGTTTCATGGAGAAGTTTGTGGGTACCTTCACTGAAAACCCTCAGGAGACTTCACTCCTCCTCTAGGGATCACCTAGGGGTTGAAAAGGCTTGTTGCATATGCTAAATGCACCTGTGCTTCCTACAAAAGTGGCTCTTTACTTTGTTTTTTATGTTTCTTGGCTCAGGGACTAGCAAAGCTTAGGTTTGGGGGTGTGACAAGTAGTGAAAAATACCATTTTTCACCCCTAAACATGAGCCTTGAAAGACCCTTGAGAGGACTAATATTGCAGCTAACCAAAAAGACAGGTCCAAATCCGAAAACCATCCTAAAATGATCAAAAAGCTGACAACGCATGTCAAGCTCAAAGAGGGAGTGAAGAAATAGCCTCAGCAACGGCTAAAAAGGTCCTAAAAGAGCAAGAAAAGACCTGAAGAAGAAGAATGGAAGCTAAAGCTCAATTCGCAAAGAACTTCTACTATTCGCAAAGGAAAAAATCAAGTTAAAAGTCAATTCGCAAAGAAGAATGGGAGCCTAGAGTTCAATTCGCAAAGAACTTCTACTATTCGCAAAGAACCTTGAACTGTGCGAAAAGAAGAAAACACTCCTCGAATAGAAGAATGACCTTTGTGAAAAGAAGAAAAGTTTAATTCGAACAGAACTGAAACCCCACGAAATTACTTTGCGAAAAGACCCTTAAACTCTGCGAAATGGCATACTGGGGATTTACAGCCACTTTGAAGGGCATTTCAGTAAACTCTGCACGCGCCCCAATGTAATTAAAAGCCCAGAGACATTCCGGAAGATTCCAAGCACAAACCAAAGGCATATTCATGCGTGAAAACCCAAAGATGAAATCACTTGGCGGGAACTTCTAGAAGCTCAAAACAGACTTTTGAATTGCCATAATGTAATTGATGCTTCTAACGCTGATTGGTGAACCGGATCGAGCATTTTCATTGGCGAAACAGATCCGGATCCCCGTGCTCAACGGCCATTGGGCAATCCAGATCTGAGCACTTCGATTGGTCAACTCTTTTGTGCGGGATAGAGGAAAGCTATAAATTGAGAAGACATTTGCCCAATTGGGGCATCCAGTTTAGAGTTTTCATCTCTGTTTCCCTCATTCCGGTCGGATAGCTTATCCAACCCCCGTAATCCCTTCTTGTAGTTTACCTTTGAGAGCCATTGTGAGTGATTTGTACTTCCAAGTTTGGATTCAAGATCAGAATCGAGGGCTCTCGAGAAGCTCGCAGAAGTCCGAGGGCTCTCTAAGAAGTGCTCTGTAATTGTAACGTTGGATTTTAAAAGGTTCTTTGTAATTTGTGTCTTCTCCATTGGAGTCATGTCGAGGGTTCTGAATGTTCACCTTAGTGCATTAGACTTCTTTAGATTCACTCATCCGCATCCAACTTCCCTTAATTCATCATCCCTATGCGAATTAGCGTTGGTAACCTAATTCAAGCAGCATTTACAGTGATGTTCATGTTCTGAACTAAAGAATAGGCCACACTAGTACGGATCTGTGACCATTTAAGTGGAGAGATCACGACCATAAGTCTAAACCTATTCCTTAATTCGGATTTATTTCTCTTACATCTGTGCTGGTAGCCAGATGAAGATTGAATCTGCTCTGTTGTCCTACAGATTCTCCATTAAAATTCAGAGCCTAAAGTACATGAAGCTATTATTTCTGCATTTGTCTTATTTTAAACATCTCCCCAACTCGGATCTGGATCATGTAGTTAGTTCTTTTCTTTATTTGTTTATAGTTAAATGTGACACAATCCAACACTCTCTTTTATCTATTCTTTATTTTAGATAATTATAGAGCCAGATCTGGTAGCACAGATCTGGAGGTTTATCTCTCATTTTAGACAAACTTCTCTGTGGACGATCTTGAAATACTTACTTTTAAAACTTGCTACAATTGGCCCTGATCTTGCAGGCCATTGTTAGCCCCAATGTGCTGATATCCCTTTCATAAGTTAACATCCATATAACCTAGCATTCTTTAATTCTTTAATTTTTGATTCATAATGCACATAATTATGGCACACTTGGAGCCACACCACATTCTAGGGCAAATACAAGTCAATGTTGAGCGATGATGAAGAACCATTGTGCTACAAGCCAAGGGAAGGTAAGTACGTCCATCCTTTCTTTATGTTTATAAAATCAAAAAAAAAAAATCTCTCTTCTTTATGTTTATAAAATCAACAAAAAGAATCCCTTCTTTATGTTTATAAAATGAACAAAAAAATTCCTTTCTTTATATTTATAAAAACTAAAAAAATCCTTTCTTTATGTGTAAAAATAAAAACAAAGATTAAAAAATAAAAATAGAGAGTCCTCTTATACAAAAACAAAAAACCAAAAAAATCCCTTTACCTGGTTCGGCAAAAATAAAAAACTCCTTTACCTTGTTTGGCAAAAATAAAAAAAAAAAAAAAAATCTTTTCTTTATGTGCAAAAATAAAAACAAAGATTAAAAAAAAAAAAAAAAAAAATCCTTTCTTTCTGTGCAAAAAAAAAACAAAGATTAAAAAACAAAAAAAAAAAAATTTCCTCTTATAAAAAAATAAAACAAAAAAAAAGATCCCTTTACTTTATTTGTAAAAAAACAAAAACAAAAGTAAAAAAAATAGATTTATAAAATCCATAAAACAAGAAAAATAATAATAGGGCATCATTCATATAATAACAGCAAACCCATCATCAATAATCATGCTTACAAGAACGATAACTCATTTCTCATCTAGAAATGCAAAGATCATAACCACATTGCAAGAAAATTCAAGAAAAATCAAGTCAAATGGGTTTAAGGTGGTTACCTTCAAAGAAATATGAGTTCCAGATCCAGTAAAGAGTGGATGTTTGATCAACGCGAGAGAGCACCGGCAATGAAGCACGCAAGGGATCAATCCAAGGAAGCCCAAGGAAGAGGTTTCTTTTCGGTTTAGAGAAGGAGGAACAAATTTTTTGAAAAATACCCTTTTGGCTCGGGCTTAGGCAACTTTAAAATGCCCCCAGTTCATCCTTGTCGCATGTAATACATGTGCCAGGCATAATTTGGCCCCCCTTTGGCTTGACACAACTAATAGTTGCGCCAAGCTACTTTTAGGATGGGTTTTTAGCTAGGTGTGGTTTGTACACACCTAACCTGACCCCTTTTCTTTGGTTTGCCATTTGTAGGTGCACACACCCCCAAATGGACTGTCAACTCTCATTTGACTTGCCCGAGAAGCTATGCTAGAATAAGCAGATCGAGATCGATGAGCATGCTCAAAGAATCCTGATCACACATAAAATAACATAAAAAAATACCAAAAAATTCACAGAAAATGATAACAAAAAATACCAAAAAGAATCCACATAAAATGATACGGAAAATCCAAAAAAATCCACATAAAATGATATATAAAACACCAAAAAAGTTCACATAAAATACCAAAGAAATTCACATAAAATGATAACAAAAATCCAAAAAATTCACATTAGATGATACCATAAAAATCTTCACTTAAAATAACAAAAATTCTATATAAAATAATATTGAAAAGCGGCATGTACTCCCAAAAAGCATTGCGACATCTATTTGCTTCGCTCGGTTAGTCGTGCTATATCAATTTTGGGATAGTTGGGTTCGCCCAAAGACCTAGAACTCTGCTTCGTGCAGGGGCACCCATGACCAGTCAAATGGGGTAGTCAATACCTCATATGATTGGACACAAACTATGGACCTTTGCATATTTGCGTTGCACCTATCTTTGAATATGGGTCAATCACCCTCTTACTTACGAAGTTGTATTTAGAATGAATCTTGAACATCAAAGACCTTCAAACCATCTTGAGAAGCAGACATTTTTCCTAGCTATTGGGCTTTCGCAACTCGCTCCATCTCGGTTAAGCCCAGTGATGTTGCTAAGCGCTAGGGGACTGATAACCTGGAGAAACGGACATTTTTTCTGACATACAAGGCTTTCATTTTCTCACCATGTTACTCACCTGATGTTTGAGGTTCGTTTTGAATACAACAGACCCGTCAGTAATGCCTGGGGCCTCTTCAGATATCTTTTGTCTTTGGCATTCGATCATTAGCCATTGGATACCAAAGAGGGGCATCTATAGACACCCAAATTTAGCCCAAGGCCTGGTCGAAATACATTTCGAGAGAGGCGCACTTCCAAGGTTCCGATGGCATGTATCAAACCCTTAGGAACCTTCCCAAAACCTTAGGAGTCATCCCAAACCCTTAGAAACCTCCCCAAACCTTTAGAAACCAATCCTGACCTTTAAAACCCATTTCGAACCTAAACTTAACCTCCCGAGTAATAGATGAAGAGGGGTGCACTAGGACTAGCTAAGATCTTCTACTATGTTTGATTCATATATCATTGAACAGTTAAAGTCTCCAGCTTTCCAACAAGCCAAATTAGGGTTCTGAGGTGGGGACCCCTAGGGTTTTTGGCACAACTAATAATCGCGCCAAGCACAAGTGGGTCCTGTTGGGAAATTTCAGTGTCTTGATTTATTGTGTGATGATAGTAAAACAGGGGATGGATTCAGCACATCTAGAATATCCTAGGCCTGCAAGATACAGGTTCCTTTGTAGCAAGTTTTAATAAGTTAGGGAATTTCCAGAGGGAGGTGAGTTTAAAATATGGTAAATCTCTAGATCTGTAAGAGATCTGGCACCCTAACTAATGCTAAAGAAGCTAAGAAAAAGGGGAGAGGTTAAACAGGGTTGTCACTTGAACTAAACTATACTTGAAATGGAAACTACTGAGATCGAGTCCAGAGATCTAGATCTTGAAAATGGAAGGGTTTAAAAATAGAAAAATGGAGAAGAGCAGCTTGGAGATTGGTCTCACTGCGATCAGGTTGAGCTGATAATGTTACAGGGGTTTCAAAGCACACAAATCCCACTGTTGGCTACAAGCACAACTACAGGGTAGAAGGTTCCACTCTAAACCAAAGGATTTAACTGATCTTAAGGCTATGGTTTGTCCACTTTAATGGTCACAGACCATCCTATAGACTTCATCCGATCCAAAGGTCTATGGTAGAAGAATCCAATTGAAACCAGAGATTGGACTGCTCTTAAGGCTATGATCTGTCCACTTTGATGGTCACAGATCATTCTATGGAATTCCTCCAAACCAAAGGTTTCAACCAGAGCATTAAAACCACTACTGATGCTGTAATTTCTAGGTCATAGACACAAGAAACTACAGGGATATCAGATCTAGGGAGCTCAGATGGCATCCAAGTGGTCTACCAGTTAAGTGGGTGAGCAGATCAACAGACTCCTCTACACAAATCCGATCGAGCACCAAATGAAACCAAAGGAACTATAAATCTAATTATATCAATAGAAACAGCATTTACATTGCAATAAAACTCACTCTATAATGAAATGCTCTCAGATCTATAGTCTGTGCAGTAATTAACCCACAATAACACTCTCAACCTTACCCAATTACAGATCTAACCTCTCTGTTCGCTGCTCCAAAGGAATTAGCCAACCATGGTTGAGCTAAAAGAGGGAAAATTGACTTTCACAGCAAGCTCAGATCTTTAAAAATTAATCCAAATCTTGATCTCCCTCAATTGCAATTGGGGATCTCCATATATAGCTTTCTCTCATGTTTTTCTTGCCAATCTTCCCTTCTAGAAGGTCCTCAGAGTTTGTTAGAGTTCTGTTAGAGCACATGGGTTGGTTAGGGTTTCTTAGGACATCTTTTGGATCCTCGTGTTGATCACCAATGTGCCTCGATTTGCATGCAATAAGTCACCAAGTTGCAGCGTGTGAATCGCTGATTTTCTGAGAAGTTCTTCACATGATTTTGACAGACTGAGGAAGCTTTCGACAAGTTCAAATGGAGCTTTTTTGTCCTTTTTCTATGTTCTTAGATCTCTTCAATAGGTTTCGATAGGATGAGCCTTCTCTTAAAGCTTCAGCATTCTCAGCCCTCTGCCTGGAGCATTGGACAGGTTGGGGAAGCTTTTCGATAGGTTGGAGGACCATTTCGATAGGTTCCTCTCCCGTGTCTCCATCTCGATAGGCTCAGGAAACCATTCGATAGGTTCCTCTTACACCTCAGGAAGGCTTTCGATAGGATGGTTTCTTCCTTTCTTTCAGCTGCTTGATAGGTTCTTGGATCCTATCAAACTCCTCAATCCACACGAATCAATTCTTCTTCTGCCTTCATATCCTATCGAAACCTTTCCAACTGCACGAATTCCTCCTTTCTTTGCTTTCAGCTCCTATCGAAGTCTTCAAATGACCTCTCGATAGGATATTTTTAGCCTGTTTTCACTTCCTTCGCCTTACCCTGCTATAGCCACGCTCTCCAAGGGCCCAATGGTGTGCAACCCTCTTGTCTGCCATTGTTGGGTCTGCACTGTGCTGAGAGATGGACTTCTTTGTGTGGCATTCTTAAGTGATTTTCTATATTTTTCCTATCTTTTATTGCTATCTACTAAACATACTCAACAAAGGTTTATTAATGTGCTCACAAGTCTATCAAAGGTTAGGTTATGGGGTGAAAACTAGCATTTTTCACTACTTAACACACCCCCAAACCTAAGCTTTGCTAGTCCCTGAGCGAAGGAAAATTAAAGAAAAATAAAAATGCCACTTTCATAGGGATCACGGATGCATTTAGCATGTGTATCAAGCCTTTTAAACCCCTAGGTGATCCCTAGTGGAGGAGTGAAGTCTCCTGAGGGATTTCAGTGAAGGTACCCACAAACTTCTCTCATAAAGTTAGTTAATAGTAGTGCATCCTGCTAAAACAGAGTTTCAGTAAATAAAATAAATTCACACCATGTCTTTTCAATTTATTAGAGGAATTTCAACAGAAAAAAAAATCAATTCAAAACTTGAAAGTCTACTGTGATCCTTTACCATCACTCACCTCATGTCAAGGCATTTATCCTAAAAATTAATTCATGGCTCACCTTTCACTTGAGAATTCCATTTTGATACTACCCCCATCACATTGGATTTCAGACCCAAGTCTCACTAGGGTTGTTCACTCACAACAAAGAAAATGAAGGGTGTAGAATCTCACGCAGCTCAAGAGCAGTTACAGCCCTCAAATAGGACTGCAAGCATGAGCATAGGCATTGCTCTAATTCCTAAAATTTTCTAATTCTTTTCACCATAGATTAAAACAAATCCTTATCTCCACATGGCATCTCAATTTATTTCAGATCAGTAAGGTCTTTTTATTGGGTTGTAATGTGGCTTAGGGATGAGGTTTGTAAAAGAATGAAAGTGTAAAAGGGGTTCAAATTTGAGAAGATAGTAAAGGTAAGGAAGTGATTTGCAACTCAACCTTCTTCATTTCAACACCTCTTCACTTTCTTTTTGAAGTTTTAGACTTGAAGTGATCAGCTTCATCAGCTTCTTATTCTTGCAGATTTTCAAATGAAGTGACTTCTCTTTTTTATCCTTTTACACTATTTTTTTTTTTATTTATGGGCCGGAATGCACAACACCACCAAATGGGTTTTCCTCTTTCTGAACAAAAAATCACACCAGTTCTACCTTCTTCCATTTCTTCACCTTTACCTTCTGAATTCTCAGAGTGAGGGTCAGGTTGCATTAGGTCAAAAGAGTTTTGTGGGGTTTGGATTTTCTGGTTTCCATCAAAGAAATTGGGATCTTTAAGGCTCAAAGTGGGTGTATCAAGGGCAGTTCAAAGGGTAGGATCTTTAAACTCAAGTTGTCCAAGGGATGGCCTTTCTTCATGTCCTCCATGTCATGAGTTGTCGAGTTGTTTCAACTTGGATTTGCTTAACTTCAAGTGAGCAGAATTGAGTTCAATCAGTCCTTAGAGTAGAAGAGTTTGCCAAGACACTCTTCAAAGAAAAATTCTCAGGCCCAAATCTCACTGGATATGGCCTTCCATCAAATTTTCAGGGGTGTATCTTCACAATTTTCTCTCATTTTAGGTTTACTACACATCAAAATTATTTTTTGAAAATTGTTGACATTTGCCTCATGAAGCCTTTTGGACTACAGATTATTTCAGTTTCAACAGTTTTTTAATTTCCTCTTTTCCATAAATCAAGTGAGAATTTACTCTAACTAATTCCAAACACTCCTTTTTAGCCTAGTTGCACTATCATTAACTCATTTCATTGGCATACCTGCCATACCCCCAAACCTAAATTAAACAGTGTCCTCACTGTTTGATACAATGAAATCAAGAGAGAGGCATGGGAAGAAAATATCGACACAATGAAAAAAACAAAAATACATGAAGACAAAATTGTATTAATATGGAATATATATATATGAGAGAAGTTAGAAAGAAACTAAAACAACAAACTGCCACATCTATTTACAGGCATCATCTGGCCAACCATAGAGGTCAGCCAGGTTTTTTAGCTCATCCTTTGATAAAGGCGACTTTCCTTTAGATTTTGCTTTCTGTTATGGGTTCTTTGCTGCCTCCTCAGACTGGGCAGCAGGTTGTTTTCCTTTTGGATCAACAACAGTAACATCATCTGAATCTGAATCAGAAGGAAAAAGGGCAGTGGGGTCCAATCTGAGAGCCGCAGCAGCCTTCCTTCTTTCCTCCCTAGAGAGTAAGGTGAAAGAGGCGGCAGGTTGGGTTGGGGGCTTGGTGGGGTGAGCCTCTTTAGACTGGGCGCAGGCTTCTTCCTTTTCTTGATAGAAGCAACAGAGGGGGCAGATTTTTTGGCAGTAACTTTCTTCTTGGTGGGGGCCCTTTTAGATTTTGGAGGGGCAGGTTGAGTAGGGGGAGGTTCTTGGGTTGGAGGAGGGTGCACATCCATATGTGGGGTAGGAGGAGGTCGAGTTGTAGAAGGAGGACAGGATTGAGTGGAGGGAGGCTCAGTAGGAGGTACGGTGGCTAGAGGGGTAGGTTGAAAGGGTTGAGAGGTAAAGGAAGCAACCTTTTTCTCAAATATGTCAATTTGTTTTGTGGCGTAGAGCAGGTTGGCATCAGAGAGTTCCTTGGTGGCCTTGAGTATCTCCTGAGCATTGGCTAATTTCTTCTTGAGAAGCTCAGAATTCTTCTCATATTTGGCAATTAGACTCTCAACAGCTGCCAACTGTTTTGGGGACTCATAACGAGTTGGGATTTCAGACCACCCTTGAGAGATATCTCGGAGCTTGATTTTGTGCTCCAATTCAATGTTGGCAAAACTCTCCTCATAAGGGGCTTCAAGGGAAGCTCGGAGTGCAGCCATCCCTCTCAGGACATCCCTTTGGATGTATGGGTTGTCCCTCATGGCATACAGTAGGGTGAGGTAAGGGGGGATGTACATGTTTTGTCTAAGGACAATGGGCAAGGAAAGGGGTGCAGTGGATGAAGAGGAGGGGGTGGAGAGAACCAGATCCTCCCATGGATTAGTTTGGGTGGAGGCATCATTGAAAATAGGTGGAGTGGGAGGGGGGGAGTAGGTGATGGGTGATTCAGCCACTGCAGAAGCAATTATAGATGGTGATGAAGGCAGAACAGATGAAGGTGTGAGGAGGGATGGGGCTGCTACCTCCTCAGCCTGGGCAGCAGCCTGGGGTGGGGAAGCTATGGGTGAATGAGGAGAAGATAAATGTATGGGTACGTGGATAGGTGAAAGAGGGGAGGTGGGAGGGGGTTGAGGAGCTAGAGATGATGGGGTAAGGGTGGATTAAATTGATTGGAGGCAGGCGCTCATGAGGGTTTGGTTGTCAGTGCTTATGGTCAATTAAGATTGAATGGACTGTAGGAGTGAGAGAATTTGGGTGAACGTGTTAGGCATGGTGGGGTTAGACGGGGCAGGTGTTGGAATGGGATGGAAAGGAGAGGAGAGTGCATGGTTGAAATGAGGGGGAGTGGGGTGTGGGGAGTCAGGAAGGGGAGTGTACTCATGAACAACATCCTCCACAATTGAAGTCGTGAGGGCAGTGAACCCGGTAGTGGTGAACTGGTCCACACCTTGTGTATGCAGAGGGGGTTGTGGAGGGGGGACATCTGAAATGGGTTGGGTAATGGGTGGAGAAGAAACGATAGGGGTAAGCTCGGAGAATGTGGGAGGTTCAAGGACTTCAGGTTGGAAAACCTGAGTGGTGGGTGAAGGTAAAACTGGTTCAAAGGTGGGTGGAAAGGGGCTGTTGGAGGAGGGACTGGTACAAAAGGAAATAGTAACATGGGTGGAGGTGTGGGTAATGGGACAGGTATGGTAGGTGGAGGGATGGATGAGGGTATCTCGGCCAGAATATCTACTGCCACGATAGTGGGTGCCTTCTCAGCCTCCTCCATTCCAACTCGCATACTCTTCTTAATCAAAGTGAGACTGGTGGACCATTCCCGCTTTCCAGACACTTTGATGGTCAGCTTCTCCATTGGCTCATTTCTCTTGATCACATACTTTCCAGTCTTGAGCAGACATGTGATGAGTCTGTAGAAGGGCAGACCTCCTCCCTTAGTAAAAGCTTGTCTCTTCAGCACCTTCTCATTGATGTCCACCATTGTTTCAAAAATTAGCTTAGGTGCATTCACAAATTGTCCCTTTGAACAGTAGTACAGGGCATCCACTAATGGGGCCCTTCTCTCTTGCAAGTGGCCAGTGACATAGACATTTTTCCTCAAAATGGTATCAATGAGTCTTAGGGTAGGATGGAGGTCTCTTCTCATCAAGGATTCACCAGAGCCCACTATTCCATTTGTAAACTGTTTAGCCATTTCCCTAAATGTAGCCCCTATAGGTGCTCCCTCAGCTCTGGTGGAGTCAAATTGATATGGGGCTCCCAAAGATATCCTAATGTCTCTGCAATCGACAATCAGCTACCAGTCATCAATCAAGATTTCTAATACATCCTCAGCCCTGGGCACCACCTTCTTTGTCAGGTTTTCGTACCACAATTTCACCAACCTAGGGTACACATTTTTCTTCAAGGGTGAAAGCAGGGGTAATAACCCTTCTTTCTTCAAATATTCTAATGTCCCCTGGCACTCCCCAATGTTGGCAAAATATGCCAGATCAAAATTTGTCTCAGAGACAAGACTCAAATTTTCTACAAACTCATTGGGTGTAGTTAACCTAGCTGGAAGCTCTACTGTAGGAGCAATTCTCTCTAAGGGTGTTTACACCACAGGCTCCTGAATTTCTACATCATTGGCTTTCTTAGCTTTAGGGGCCTTCTTGGGTGTCTCTTCAGAGAGCTTCCTCTTAAATGGTGGTTTGGAAACTTGCTTCGATATCTTGGAAGATTTGGAGGTAGAAGCAGCTGGTCTCCGGAGTAGGTTTGCTAGGGTTTCCTCAAGCTCAGCCATTTACTCTTAGGGATTGTTCACTCACCAACTTGTGATGGAATTCAGAGGTTAATAATTAGAACAAAAACAGATTGGCAGTGGGAAGGTAACTTACCCCAAAATTCTTAGGGTTCAACAGATATCACAATACACAGCTCCAATTTCTCTAAAATCATATGCACAACACTCCTCTGTGCAAGCTCAATGCACGTACGAAATGGCAGACTGAATAGCTAACGGTTCTGTGAGGATTTAGTGGAGGAGGGAGGCGAAAGAGAGAGGAAGAGAGCTAGGGTTTTTATAGAGGGTAGGGAGTGAGGCACAAATGACCTATCGACAGGTATATAAGGGGTGAAATACGATTTCAATAGGATGCATTGGATGGTTTTGATAGGTTCATGCGTCCTATCGAAAGCTTAGCTGACAAAGCCTTCAAAAGGGATGATTCGATAGGATCCTTATAGGTGGAACCATCCTTTCGACAGGTCTCAGTGCTTATCAAAACCATCAAATATCCTGTGAAATCACCATGTGAACTAACAAAAAGTGAACTTGACCAATCGAAGGCTCCCAAAAACCAAATAAGGCTATGTTTCTGGGCTCACTCAACTTCAGCACTCAGCAGGCTCTTCTAGAAGGTCCATAGTTTCCTCAGGCTCATCAAACTTGGCACCTTTCATGGATCTATTCTGCAACAAATGTCCATTCCCTGGGTGTTGTTTTGTATTTGTGAACCACACATTGCCCTACATCAGCGGATGTGGATTTTTATGCACAACCTCCTCTAGTACATTAATGGAAAAACAGGTCTCATCTAGAGGAGGTTGATGAGCTGTGTTGTACACATTCAGCTTTATTTTATATTGCCAAAGGAGACTTCCATGACTTCTGACCTGCATTGTATACAGTCATTAGCAGTGGCCAAAAAGGGCCTGCCTAAAATCACAGGTATGGAAGAAACACATTTGTTTGGCTCCATGTCTAACACCACAAAGTCAGCAGGGTAAAAGAACTTGTCAACTCCCACAAGGACATCTTCAATGACCCCTATAGGCTTCCTTTCAGATCTGTCAGCCAATTGCAAGACCACATGTGTGGGCTTCAACTTTCCTAAACGTAGCTTCTCATATACTGTATATGGCAGTAAATTCACACTGGCTCCCAGATCTAATAAGGCTTTCTCAATTTTATAATCCCCAATGATGCAAGGGATAGTGGGCACTCTAGGGTCTTGAAGTTTTGTGGGGGTAGCAATAGATAGCATTTTCTTTACCTTTTCTGCTGAAAAGACCTTCTTGGATAAGTGTATCCTAGACTGTCTTTTATAGGTGCATAATTCCTTCAGAAACTTGGCATAGGCTGGAACTTATTTAATTGCATCAAGTAAAGGCAAGTTGATCTTTACTTTCTTAAAAGTTTCCATCATTTCCTCTATTTTACCTTGCCCTTTATCGAAAGGGGAAGGTGCTTGCAATGCTTTAGGAAATGACAAATGTGGGATTTCTCCCTCATTTGAAGCCGTAGCCAATTGGTCAACTTTCTTTTTTATTTGTCACTTTTCTTGAGGATCATCATTATCCTCTTTATTCTCATCTAGTTGCTCCTTCATGTCCACCAATGGTGGCCCTTGTTATGTCCTTTCAAAAACCACCTTTGTGCCTTTTTAAAAATTTCTCAAAGTCTCACAGTCGTCTTGGTTACCAACCAGCCTTCCACTTCTTAATGTAGTAATGGATTTGGCTTCCTCATAGGTGGAGGAAACTTCACCCACTACATACTGTCTCCTTGGGTTATCCAGTGGTTGGCTAGGCAACCTCCCTTCCTCTCTCTTAGTCAAAGCATTAAACAGCTGACCAAGATGGTCTTCTATCTTTTTTATGCTTTGGCTGTGAGAGTACACCGTTTGAGTTAAGGGACCCAAATTCTGCAGTGAGGCCAGAATTTGTTCCTCGAAAGAAGGTGCTCTCACAGCTGGAGGGGGTGCAGGTTGCTGCACAAGCTGGCCCACAGGCTGGGTCATGGGCTTCTGGTAATGAGACTGAGGAACATAACTCTTGTGGTAGGGTTGAACATTTCTGTAGGGCATGGGCTGCTGTGGCAGCTGCTGCTGGTTTGGATATGCATCTTGTCTCCACCTCAAGTTGGGGTGGTTCCTCCATTGATACCCAGCAGCAGGCTGTTGCCCATGCTCCGTAACAAAATCTGAAAATTGGACAGCTGATGGGCATTCTTCAATGGGGTGGGTAGGGAATTGGCAGATAGCACATGCCTTCTCCACCCTAGTAGCCATGGGTGACTGCATTGCTCCCATGAGCTTATCTAATTTCAGTGTCAGACTGTCCACTTTCCTCTCCAAATCACTTTGCACATTTACCTCAAATATCTTCCCTCTGGTGGTATTTTCTTTCACCAATCTAATAGGATCTAAGTCCCTAGACAAGGTCTCCCTCTGCATGAAGTTCTCACTAATGATATCAAACAACTCCCAGGCCTCCTCAACAGTTTTATGGAGGTAGGTGCCACAACAAGAATCATCCACCATGTCTCTGCTTTTCGAATCAATCCCTTGGTAAAAACATTTAACCAATTGCCATTCAGGGATTTGATGGTGGCGGCATTTCTTTAGGAGTTCTTTGAATCACTCCCAAGCCTAGTGAAAATCCTCAGTTGGATCTTGGGAAAATGAGATGTTGCCCTTCCTCAACTGGCTTGTTTTGGACATGGGGAAGAATTTGGCCAAAAACTAACATTGAAAATCACTCCAGGACTGAATGTTGTTGGGTGGAACCATTGACAACCAGGTCCTGGCTCTATCCTTCAATGAAAAAGGAAAGAGTCTCATCCTGGTTGCTTCCTCCCCCAAACCCGTGATGTTGAAAGAGGTGCAGAGTCCTAAGAATTCATTAATGTGTTTAAAAGGATCCTCTTTCGTCAGGCCATGGAATGAGGGTAGCATCTGGATTATGGAAGACTTTATTTCATAATTTCCTTGAGCAGCTGGGAACTAAATGCAGAAGGGGGAATTGTAAACCCCTGGTGCATTAAATTCCTTGAGAATTCTACACTGTTGTTGCTCACCCATTTATGGAAATTCAGCTACAACAGATGTGAGTGGAGTTTGTTTAGATCGAAGAAGCCTTACAACCTCTAGATTTAAAGGGACAATCTGAGGTTGGAGAGTTCTTCTCCCAAACATGCACCACTCAAGATCTAATTCAGAGCTATTCTTCATACACAACAAACAAGAACAAAAATAAATTACTACTGAATTTGAAAATTAATAGATCTGACAAATGAAGGGAAGTAGAGGGATGTAAAATCAAGAGCAGCGTCCAACACAATGCTCCTCTTTCGTAGCAGCTTCAGATCTGGCAAAATACAAACAGAATACTGGAAAACAACAAAACATACAAACAGAGTTAGTAAAAATAAATCAAACTACTGCAGATCTATGGTCTAAACTAAATTAAACCTAGATCTACCAATTTTAAAAACATCTCCGCGGCAGCGGCACCAAAAATTTGTTGGGAAATTTCAGTGTGCTGATTTATTATGTGATGATAGTAAAACAAGGGATGGATTCAGCACATTTAGAATATCCTAGGCCTGCAAAATACTAGGTCCTTTGTAGCAAGTTTTAATAAGTAAGGGAATGTCCACAAGGAGGTGAGTTTAAAATATGGTAAATCTCCAGATCTGTAAGAGATCTGGCACCCTAACTAATGCAAAGGAAGCTAAGAAAAAGGGGAGAGGTTAAGCAGAGTTATCACTTGAACTAAACTATACTTGAAATGGAAACTACTGAGATTGGGTCCAGAGATCTAGCTCTTGAAAATGGAAGGGTTTAAAAATAGAAAATGGGAAAGAGTAGCTTGGAGTTTGGTCTCACTGCGATCAGGTTGAGCTTATCATGTTACAGGGGTTTCAAAGTACACAAATCCCTCAACTAGCTACAAGCACAGCTGCAAGGTAGAAGGTTCCACTCTAAACCAAAGGATTTAACTTATCTTAAGGCTATGGTCTGTCCACTTTAATGGTCACAGACCATCCTATAGACTTCATCCGATCCAAAGGTCTGTGGTAGAAGAATCCAATTGAAACCAGAGATTGGACTGCTCTTAAGGCTATGATCTGTTCACTTTAATGGTCATAGATCATCCTATGGAATTCCTCCAAACCAAAGGTTTCAATCGGAGCATTAAAACCACTACAGATTTTGTAATTTCCAGGTCACAGACACAAGAAACTATAGGGATATCAGATCTAGGGAGCTCAGATGGTATCCAAGAGGTCTACCAGTTAAGTGGGTGAGCTGATCAATAGACTCCTCTACACAAATTCGATCGAGCACCAAATTAAACCAAAGGAACTATAAATCTAATTAAATCAATAGAAACAACATTTATATTGTAATAAAACTCTCTCTACAATGAAATGCTCTCAGATCTGTAGTCTGTGCAGCAATTAACCCACAATAACACTCTCAACCTTACCCAATTACAGATCTAACCTCTCTCTTCGCTGCTCCAAGGGAATTAGCCAACCATGGTTGAGCTAAAGAGGGAAAATGGACTTTCGCTGCAAGTTCTGATCTCCAGAAATTGATCCAAATCTCCATCTCCCTCAATTGCAATTGGGGATCTCCATATATAGCTTTCTCTCCTATTTTTCCCACCAATCTTCCCTTCTAGAAGGTCCTTAGAGTTTGTTAGAGTTCTGTTAGAGCACGTGGGTTGGTTAGGGTTTCTTAAGGCATCTTTTAGATCATCGTGCCGATCACCAATGTGCCTCGGTTTGCTTGCAGTAGGTCACCAAGTTGCAGCGTGTGAATCACTGATTTTCTAAGATGTTCTTCACACGATTTCGATAAGTTGAGGAAGCTTTCGACAGGTTCAGATAAAGCTTTTTGGTCCTTTCGCTAGGTTCTCAGATCTCTTCGATAGGTTCTGATAGAATGAGCCTTCTCTTAAAGCTTCAGCATTCTCAACCCTCTGCCTGGAGCATTCGACAAGTTGGGAAAGCTTTTCGATAGGTTGGAGGACCATTTCGATAGGTTCCGCTCCTACCCACACGAATCCATTCTTCTTCTGCCTTCAGATCCTATCGAAACCTTTCCAACTGTACGAATTCCTCCTTCCTTTGCATTCAGCTCCTATCGAAGTCTTCAGATGACCTCTCGATAGGATATTTTCAGCCGGTTTTCACTTTCTTCACCTTACGCTGCTGTAGCCGCGCGCTCCAAGGGCCCAACAGTGTGCAGCCCTCTTATGTGCCATTGCTGGGTCTGCACTGTGCTGAGAGATGGACTTCTTTGTGTGGCATTCTTGAGTGATTTTTTGCATTTTTCCTATCTTTTATTACTATCTACAAAATAGACTCAACAGAGGTTTATTAATGTGCTCACAGGTCCATCAAAGGTCAGGTTAAGGGATGAAAACTGGCATTTTTCACTACTTAACCGGTCCCACCTCGGGCAGTCAACTTCCCAAACCTTTGTTTGACACTATTTTACTATTTCTAAGCTTGGCGCATCTATTAGTTACTCCAGGCTTAGTTATAGTAACCCTAGTTTTTTGCCTCAAATTTCGAGATTGGGGTTTGACTTGTTAACCATCTTGATCCCATGGGTGTGTTTCACTTGTTTCGTTACTCCCTTTTCTTATTCTATGTGCAACCCTTAAGAAGTTTGAAACACTAACCTATCATCCACCATTGGAACTAATCTTCACACTTTTCAAGACACCAAAAACCCTAGAAAACCTTAGATGGCTAGATTACCTAATTCTTAATCTAATTTAGACTCTAAACACCCTCCTAACCTCTCCTTTGCCTATAAATAGAGAGGCACCCCTCCCTTTGAAAGGGCTTGCAAATTTTCCAAAGAGAGAGAAAAGAGAAAGAGCTCCCTTTCCCCCGTTGGTGCACCATCCTCCATACAAATTCCAGAACTCAAACTTCTCCTTGAGACCCCTCTTTCATCAAAAATCCCATAGGTTAGGTGAGAGTGATCCTCTAGCCTCCTTCTACCCCTTAGCTAGCAAGTCTTAGGATTTAGAATCCTTTGTTCTACCATCCAAGCTAGCGGAAGCTCACCGAAGTAAGCATACACAAGGTTCCACGACAGTGCAACAAGGGCCCGAGAGCTCCAACTATCCCTTCTATTCCTCTACCTTCTCAGTTCTTCCTCCATCCTCGCATTTGTGCTGTTACGCCGCCAAATTTTTGGTAGGGACATAGGGGCACAAATAGGATTTTAGTGCTCTAAGGGCAAGAGGGAGAGCTTTTTACCCTTTTTTTTATTTTTATTTTTGCCATAAGTAGGGACCGCGTTAAGCAGGTTGATCGAATGCCTAACACCTTCCCGATCAATAGCCGAAGCCCCTACCCAAGAGCCATTGGCTTAGTCCAGTAATTCAGTCATATTTGGCACTTTGGTGCATTTAATATTGATTTAAGTTTCCCAGGACACCAAAAGCTCTGGGTGGTGACTCAATATTTTTCATACGAGTGTGCATTATCCCGATGGGATCGTCACGTTTCCCACGATTACACTCACCCAAAATTGTCCCAAAGCCTGATCGAAACATACTTTGAGAGAGGCGCACCCTCGAGCTTCCGATAGCTTCTCCCATACCCTTAGGAATCTTCTCAAACCCCTAGGAACTTGCCCAAAACCCTTAGGAATCTTTCCAAACCCATAGGAACTTTCCCATACCCTTAAGAATTACCCCCGACCTCTTCGGACCCATAGTTAACCCTCTAGGGCAATGGTTAGAGAGAGATGAACTAGGGCTTGCAAAGACCTCTACTAAGATTGAATCTTATACCATTGAAAAGTAGAGGATCTCAACTTTCCAACAAGCTAAGAATCACCTCAATCCGAGTTGCACATTGAAAGTTACGGAGACTCAAGCAGTGCCCAAGAGTTGCACTTGGATGGGGTATATTGGCACATGTATTACATGTGCCAAGTCATTTTTTTTCCAAAAATGGCTTGGCACATCTAATACACATGCCAAGTATCGGTGGGACCCACCTTGGGCTCTGAACTTCTGGACACTGTAGCTATGCTTGGCGTGTGTAATACATGCGTCAGGCTTAGCTATAGTAACCATGGTTTTTTGCCCGAAATTTACTTTTGGGGTTGGACTTATTGACCATCTCATTGTTTATGATAGGTTTCATTAAGACTGTTGCACCTCTAATTACCCTATTTGCAATCCTTTTGTCATTTGAAACCTCACCCTATCATCTACCATTGAAGCCCATTGCCCACATTTCCAAGCTCTCAAAATCCTAGGGAACCTTAGATTAGGAGATTACCTAATTGCTAACCCTAATTAGCACTTAAGCACCCTCCTAGCCTCCCTTTTTCCTATAAATAGAGAGGCACCCCTCCCTTTACAAGGGCTTGAAAATTTTTTAAAGAGAGAAGCTTTTCCACCCTTTGGTGCACCCATTCCATACCAATTCCAGAATTCAAAAGCCCCCTTTAGACCACATCTTCCACCAAAAAAACCTTGAGTTAGGAGAGAACCACCCCCTAGCCTTCTTCCTCTACCCCTTAGCTATCAAGCCTTAGAGGTTAGAACCAATTCTCCAACCATTCAAGCTATTAAAAGCTCGTCAACTGTACCTACGCGAAGGTCCACACGCGTGCTTCAAGGGTCCGAGAGCTCCGACTCTCCCCTCTATTCCTCTACCTTCTTAGCTTTTGCTCTACCCTTGAATTTGTGTCATTGCGCCATTGAAATCTCGATAGTGGCGAAGGGGCACAAATAGGGTCAAAGTGCCTTAGGGCAAGAGGAAGTGCTCTTTTCTTTCTTATTTTTCTAGCTTATTTTGTCCACATGTAGAGACTGCTTTTAAGCGGGTTGGTCAGGTTCCTAACACCTTTCCGATCGATAGCCGAAGCCCCTATCCAAGAGCCTTTGGTATAGACTGGTGAATCAGAGTCACATTTTTGTCACTTCGGTGCTTATAAAATTGATTTAGGTTTCCCGAGACACCAAAAGCTCCGGGTGGCAACTCTATATTTATTTTTTTTCAGGAGTGCGCATCGGCGCGACAGGACCGTAAAAAATCCAATGGTTGCACAACCCTTTGAATATTAAATGGATCAGAAATTGCCAAAGTGGTTAGAGCTCAGCACACTTCTTTTTTTTTCAATCACTCAATTTAGCGTACACCTTCTAACCTTTTGACTCACATTACATTTTTCTGAGCAGCACAGATTGGAAACTGATTTGGTACTTATTTTGATCATCCTCCATTTTATAAAATAGGGATTCGTAACAAGATCTGCGATTTCAACATTGAGGCCTAACAAAGCCTTAAATAATTTGCCAAACTGGCCCGCATTTAGATTATGATTACTGAAAACTCATAACATATGGACTATAATATGAACTCATTACATAGTAACACACACAGCCTAAAAGAGGGACTTGTGACAAGATTTGCCATTTCAAATATTAGCCCAAACAGATCCTAAAGTAGGGACTCAAAACAAGATCCACTATTTTAGCCAAAAGAGGGCCTATGTAGAGACCATAGTAATTATATGAAAATAAATATTAATATCAAATCGCCTTATCAGGAATTGAAGTTCGTCGATGGACAAAAGAATTGAAAAAGAGACATTGCTAAGATTTTGTTCAATCTAGAAAAATGAGAAAGTTGGGCTAAATATGAGAAATAAAATAACAAAGAAGGTATAAGTAAGATACCCTCAAAAATCCCAGCAGAATCATACAAATCTAATGATTCAAACCCGCACTTGATTGAATAAAAAATTTAAAAAAAAAGTTAATACAACCATATTCATCAAAATTTGAACTTGATCACGAGATCGACAAAATCAGATACCCTAGATCTTAAACAAATCAACTCATCCAACAACATTGGCTCCATTTAAATAAAAAAGGATCTCATAACCATACAATAAAATTTATCAAAAATAAAAAAATAGAGAGAAATTTTAAACGTAGATTAACGAGAAAGAATAAAAGGTACCTTGTACCTGCAGCTTGAATCAAAATGTGAATTGTAACTTGAACCAAAATCGAAATCGATTTGGAACCTGAATTAAAATTCAAATATGAAATTGGAGAAGATTAAGGAACTGTCAAAACTAGTTTTCGGAGATGAACAATACAAAACCCTAGGAATAGAAAAGGGAAACAAGAGAGAGAAAGATAGCATACATACCTTCTTCTCATTTTGTTTGAATGTGGACGCGGCGACGAAGTGATTGAAGCCGATCAAATCCCAGTTTGGAAACGATCAAATCTGAACCAAAATAAGAACACCAACATTATAAAGATGCATACCCTTATAGGTTAAGACTATCTGAACTGAACCCAATTTCAAGCACTCAGCCGACAAAACATCATCAAAAGAAGCAAAACAATAAAACCAACTATCAAAAATATTAAAACAAATTGAGAACACCAACCTTCACCACTTGGAACATTGAGAAAAGTTTGTGAATTCCCAAAATCCATCTCCTTCAATCCCGCCGCAAGAACTTTGGCAATTCGAGGTAAACTCGATTCGTACTCTCCATTGATGCTTTATCCTCCGCCATTGCTCTCATCTTGGACAACTCTACCTAGCACAAGCATCGCGAGGCCCTCGATCGACTAGAAACATAACAAGTAGTAGTCTTAGTTGTTCAAGAAAAAGTAGAAGATTAAGAAACCCTAGCTGTGATAGCCCAAATTTTGGCACTCTGAAACTCGCGCCATGGGTTCGGCCCTAGAGGCCGAACCCCTTATATCTCACGGAACACTTGGTACAATCCACCCAAAATCAGAACAAATCACAATCTAAGTAAGCAAACAGAATCATCATTAGAAATAAATATCCATTTCTATATATAATGACCCATTCAAAACATAACCAAAAGATGGTTCTAACCCCATGCCAATCGCATGAGCAGAAGAACCAAACCGAACCATCTGTGACAAAACCAAGGTCACCCCAAGATGGTTCACCCAAAAGAATATACTATCTGACATATACATAATGTCTCACAAAAACTGCACCGGCTGGATGTACCAAGCCTTACAATAGTGTGTAGACACTCAAATTCGGCCCAAGGCCCGATCAATCTGTACCTCGGGAGAGATGTACCCCTGTGCTTCCGATGGCACCCTTGAACCCCTAGGAACCTATCTAGACCTTTAGGAATCACCTAAAACCCATTAGAATCATTCCCCCAACCCTTAGAGATCACCCATAAACCCTAGGATCCCTTCCCAAACTCAATTTAAACCACCCTTCTGAGCATTTGATGGGAGGAGAGTTACAAATTATTATACTGACCACTTCTAAGGATGAGCCACATACCATTGGAAAACAAACTTCTCTAGCTTTCCAACGAGCCAAAGATCACCCAATTTGGAGTTGTGGTTCAAACGTTATGACCATTTAAAGTTTCACATAAAATGACAACTTTAGCTCAGGCGTATGTATTACATACGCCCAGCCAATTTGGCCCCAGATTGGTCAGGCGTATATATTATATACGCCTAGTATTTTTGGGCCAAATTTGGTCGGGTGAATATAATATACACGCCCAGGATAGATGGCCAACAGTGCGGGTACCCATCTTCTCAGTTTCCCCCTTCTTTTCTTGATTTTTACTGTGCATAAGCTAGGCGTATGTAATATATACGCCCAGCTTAGCTACAGTATCTGTCATCAAATGCTCGAAATTCCTCCATCTAGTTTGACCCTTTGACCACCCCCTTTGAGCTTATTGGCAACCCTTAAGTCACCCATGGTCTCCCCCCATCATCCGCCATTGAAACAAATTACCCCAAACCTCTAGGACCCTAAAAACCTAGAAAACCTTAGATAGAGGATTACCTAATAGCTAAACCAATTAGCTCTTAAGTAACCCTCTAACCCACCTCTTCTCTATAAATAGAGAGGCCCCCCTCTTCCCAAAAAGGTTGAAAAAATCAAGGTTGAGAAGATTAGAGTGAAAGCTTGAGTTGGGAGAGAGAGAGACCTAGTGAGAGAGTTTTTTTATCTCCTCAACCAGAATTCCAGCATGCATAAATCATCCTTTCCAACCCTTTTCCACCATTAGATCACCCCCTTTTAGTTAAAGCTTAGTTCCTAGCTTCATCCTACACTTCCTATCTACCGAATCCTAGCATTAGAAACCCATTCTTCTACCGTTTAAGCCATTCAAAGCCGTCGGAAGCACGTCGAAGCGAAGGTCTTCTACGGTGCAACAAGGGCCCGTGAGCTCCGGCTCACCCCTCTCTTCCTCTACCTTCTTAGTGTTCCCTCCGTCCAAGGATTCAAGCCGTTACGCCGCCAAAATTTCTGTTTGGCTCAAAGCTTGATAGGACTATATTGCCTTTGGGCAAGGGGGAACTCCGCCCATTCATTTTTATTGTTGGCCATAGATAGAGACCGCTATATGCGGGTTGATCGGGTGCCTAAACCCTTCCCGATCGGTAACCGAAGCCCCTACCCTAGAGCCTTTGGCAATGACTGGTAAATCAGAGTCATATTTAGCACTTCGGTGCTCAAAATATTGATTTAAAGGTTTCCCGGGTCACCAAAAGCTATGGGTGGCGACTCTACATTTTGATTCCATCGCGAGTGCATCGCCGCGACGGGTTCGAGAGGATCCATGCTCGCACAGATGGCGACTCTGCTAGGGATTTCATCCTAGCGCTTCCCCTCTTATTGGCCTTTCCTTTTATTTTATTTTTTTACTAACCATGGCTGTTTTTTTGTTCTAATTTGTTTCTATTTTTCTTTATTTTTTGTTGTTTTTACTAACGTACTCACCCCTACGATTCCGTCCTTTAAGTGCCTTAGCTGATTGGCGGGCCTACTTGCACCTTTAATTTTCAACTTTTACGATTCTTGTCAATAAGCAGCTTTAGCCGTTTGGCGAGCCCGCTCGCATTTACTTTTCATGTCATTTAAATTTCGGTCATTTACGAGCCTTAGCCGTTTAGTGGGCCTACATGCACTTTTCATTTCAGTCATCATAGCTCACCATTGAATGCCGGCCCGTTGAGGTGGCACAGGCTTGTCATCCCCGACCCAATTTTGGACTTAATTTCACTCCCCTTTAAAAATCTGTAATTAAAAGTGAACCAACAGTATGGGGACGTGATCAAAATTATTTTTGTATTTTTTGGTTAGTTTTCGAGGGGTGTAGGCACATATATAATTTACCCGGTTCCCATTAAGGCGGCAGCCCTAGTGGTGATGATCCTGAAAAGAACCACCCCTTCCAGTACCTGAGAAGGCGCTTGCGCCAGAGGTATATCGGTTGGGTTGCCAATTCCAATCAAGCCGTAAAACCCGCATCGATGAGAGCGTAGACAACCCAAATTCAGCCGTGTATCCCTAGGAAACGGAAAGGAGGGACCCGATAACATACACAGCAGTCCCTGGGAGCATCCCTCCCTAGAAACCTGTTCAAAGACCAACATTCGGGCTTGCTGTTCACTGTCAAACTTCACTGACAGAACTATTTTTGCCAGGCGTATATAATATATACACCCAACAAAAAATCTCCAGATCTACTCAGGCGTATATAATATATACGCCCAGCCAAAACCCCCAGATTTAAGCCAGGCGTATATACTATATACGCCCAGCCAAATCTGCCTTTTTTTGGTCAGGCGTGTATAAAACATACGCCCAGTATATACTGGGTCACAGCAGCCCGATCTGAAGCTCAATCCACCACCCCAATTCTCCAATTAGCGGTATTAATGCCCGCAGTAGCCTCCCGCATTCTATAACACCCAACATGCCCCCGCCCGGTCAAGAGAAGGCGACTTCTCATTGATCTGCTCCAGGGGATCGGGTCGTTTGCGTGGATTCCCTCGCCTTCAATAGAACAAAAGGGTTCCCTTTTGCTTCTTCCGAAGTGTGTCGAATCCCGTCGTGGGACTTGCTAAAGGTGCATATACCACCTAAAACGGGAATTGGCCCTGGGCACCAGGTCATCATTCATCTAGGTAGAGGGGAGTTACTTTCCATCTAAAAAAAAATCAAATCAAAACCAAAAAAAAAAAAAATCATCATCTTCAAAAATAAAAACAAAAAAATAAAACAAAAAATCATCTAAAAAAAAAATCATTTTTCAAAAAGACCAACAAAAAAACGAAAGAAAAAAAATCCAAAAAAGAAGAAAAAAAAAATCCCAAAAAATATCTAGTTCAGTACGACCGTCACTACGGCGACCTCAAAGCCAACCCGTAGAAAAAGAACTAGGAAAGTGTTCGGCCCTTACCCAAGGCATCGAAACAACACTCGTCAACAGATCATGTCTAGCGCCGATACATCCCCACCATCATCTCCATCCCATTCCCATATAGGCGAAGACCCGATCTCCAATGCCTTCACCCAAACACGGTTCGATGTCACGGGACCATTTGGGGCACCCGTGTTCACATCCACCCTATCCCCCGCCCTTACATTTTCCCAAAATGCTCCTACCTCATCCTCTACTGAAACACCTCATTTCCCAACCAATCCATACACCCCCACTCCCCATCCGTACACCCTTATCGCACCCCCTTATTCCCAAAGACCCCATCGGGAGCCCCATCCCCCGTCTACCTCCCACCTCCCATCCACCTCATCATCCATGCCCCCTACATCTTATATCCCCCCCACATTATCTCCCATACCCTCATATCACATGGCCCATCCACATCCCAACATACCTCCCTATTTACCCAGGTCATGCCCAACTTTTCCCAGGGTGTGACCAGTAACCCGCCATCTTCCATAGCCATACATCCACACCCTCCAAGCACAATCACTCATGCCCCCCATACCCAGGTCATGCCCAATTTCATCCAACCCCCTCCATCCTCGAATGGGCCATCACCCTCCAATCTCATACATGAATCAATGCCCTCAATGGAGGACATGCGAATGATGTATGCCCTGTGGGCTACCTCTCGGAATCCTACGTTCCAAACCCCACATCTAGGTCTCCAAAACCTCCATACCCCATTCCCCCATGACCATGCCCAACCACTAATCATTCACACCATTCAAGATCCCCCACCTCAATTCCAAGCCCATTCCCAATCCCAACAGACCCAAGCCCACTCATCTCAGGACCAAACCCACACGAATCCATGGGCCCAAGCCCAGGCTCAGGCCCAAGCCCAACAGACCCAGGCCTAAAATCCTCAAGGTCCATGGGCCCAAGCCCAAGCCTAATAGACCCAAGCCCTGGCCCCAAATTCCTCAAGGCCCATGGGCCCAAGCCCAAGCCCAACAGGCCCAGGCCCAAAATCCCCAAAGCCCATGGGCCGAAACCCATCAAACCCTGAAGTCCCATGGCCCCAAACTGAACCGACTCAGGCCCCGGCCTAAAATCCTCAAGGCCCATGGCCCCAAACCCAAACCCATCAGACCCAGGCCTAGGCCCAAAACCCTCAAGGCCCATGGCCCCAAACCCAATAGACTCAGGCCCCGGCCTAAAATCCTCAAGGCCCATGGCCCCTGGCCCAACCCCCCAGACACAAGCCCAGGCCCAAGCCCATCAGATCCAGGCCCAGTTCCAAACCCCCCAAGGGCCTTGGACCCAAACCTACCAAACCCAAGCCCAAGGCCCATCATCCCACACCCAATACCCACATGGCCCATTAGCCCAAACCCAGCAAGGCCCATTGGCCCAAAATCATACCAACCTCCCCGCCCAGACCCAAGGCCCATCAACCCAAGCTTTCCTAAACCATCAAGCCCAAACCCAAGGCCCATCCACTCACACTCACCAAGGCCCGTTCACAAACCCCATACCCCCTCGCCAGTACCCTTCATTCACCTATACCCCTTATGCCCCCATCCCGCCTCCAACAGAAAATCTGATCCACCCCATTCCCCAAAACCAAGCCTACAACATCCCGCCACATCAACCACACCCCCATCACCCCAAGAATGTGCACCCAGCTTAGCACATCACTCACCCACAAACCACTCATCCATTCACTCCCCCCCATCCCTTACAAGCCTTGTGGCCCCACCAAGTCATCCAACCTATTACCCCCCAGGTTCAAATAGCAGACCTCGCCCCTCACCAGTACAATGACCAACAGTACGAGGAGGACGAGATCTGTAATAGTGGAGGAGTCGCTAGTTTTGGCCCCCCCAGGCCCATCATCGTCACACCCGGGGCTGAACAAAATCAGGGGGAGGCAGTCTCAGCTACATCCTCAAAAGAATCAGCAAATGAAGAACAGATGATAGCGAATACAAAGCGGTGAAGATGGGAGGAAACTATAGTCGACTTATGTCTATTCTCGGATGTCCCCCTACCACCAAAATTTAAGATGCCATCATTCGATAAATATAATGGCACTGGCAACCCCATCGCCCACTTAAAATCTTACTATGGGGACATGTGCCAATACGGCGGAGATGAATGACTCCTCATCAAAGTGTTCCAAAAGAGTCTAACATGCCCAGCACTGAGATGGTTTACATCCCTAGAACCATCCATGACCAAAACTTGGAAAGATCTGACACACTTATTCCAAGAATAATATGTCTATAATATGGACATAGAGTCAAGGAAGTCGGATCTGGCCCATTTGAAGCAAAGACATGATGAAACTTTCAATGCCTACTTAGGAAGGTGGAGGGCTTTGGCTGCCCAGGTGACCCACCAGATTTTGGATGATGAGCTGATTGAATTAATAACCAAGGGAGCACTCCCAGTCATCACAGAATTCTTAGTATATCAACTGATTGAATTAATAACGAAGACGTCATTAGAGAGGGTAGGTTGGGAAAGAGTATGGCCAACGGGGCCGCTCGAGTTCGGAAAGCTGTCGAACCAAGGATTGAAAGAAGGCCAGGGGCAGAGGAGCAGAACGTATTTTATCCCCAGGCCAATACCACCCCGATACAACTCCAGGCCGCACACCCACCCCCAGCCCGTTTCGAACAAGCGCCAAGGCCGAACAATGGACCAGGGGCCCTGTTCACCCAGGAACAGGTCTTCGCGCCATTAGGACAATCGTTAGGTGTTTTATTACCAGTGTTGCTACAAAAGGGTCTGATCAATTTACTCCAGCCTCGCCCACCACCCAATCCGATACTGAGAAACTGACCTGAATCTGCATTATAACTTTCACCAAGGACCAAGTCACCCTACAGATCGATGCTTCCCACTAAAGCACGCAATCTAAGATTTAATGGAGGCGAGAATAATTGTTCCCCCGCCGCTTCCTCAAGGGCATAACCAGAATTTCCATCAGGCCCCTCTGCCACCACATCCAGGAGGCCCTAGGCCTAACATCCACTGCGTAGAGGAGGAAGGGGAAGAGTTTGACCCCTCGGATTATATTGGTAATCAAGAAGAGTTTTCATTTACCAGGCTGAACGAGGGTGAACCAATTGTAGGGGTAATCGAGCCGCTGTATTTAGCCGATTACTTCCCCACCCCGACATACCAAGAAGAGCCCTTAGATTTAGGGCAGTATTTTTCCACTTTCGCTCCTGCTTATCAAATCCAAACAGGCCCCGCCCTACCGCAATCATACGCATATCCGCCCCACTCCCAATTTATCCCACAATACGCGCCGCCTCCCAATCACCCCTTCCCGCACACTATCCCACCGTCAGCCACCCCACATACCTCTCCGTCACACCCAAATCACCCTACGCCATACATAAATCCACCACCATACTACCCCGCCCCATACACACTCCTAAATCCCACCGCCCAACATACTCCCCCGCCATCCCCAAATCACCTCGTCTAATCACAACTCCACCATCCCTAAATCACCCCGCCCCATGCACGACTCCATCATCCTCGATTTACCCTGTTTCATCCACAAACCCATCATCGCCCCATCATGACACCCCATTTACAAACCCTTCATATCAGTACCCCCCTGCTCTATCTGCTACCCCGTCATACCCCTATCACCCCGCTCCACCTGCACCTCCGACATTTCCCAGTCACCCTATCCCAGTCACGCCCCCACCATCCCTGCATTATTTTGCCCCCAATCTATCTCCACCCCCATCCAAACAAATGACCCGTCACCCACTCCCCTTATCACCCGCTCCCAATCACCACTGGTCTTACCATTCCCCGGTAATGCCTGCACAAACCCCCTCCGCACCCTCAAATCCAACATCGCCGACTCCCGCCAATTCCATTACACCCCCTATTGGAGTCAACCTGGTTGGACCCGAGAATTTGACATACCCAGCCCAATCCGCCCCAAAATCACCAAGCACTCCCTTCCTCATCTCTAAACCCGCCTATGACCTGCATCAAGTACCATTAAGTCACGAGTAGACGGACAAGAATGCTGGTCACAACCAAGAAGAGGCAGTCAAATTTATCACCCGGTGGGGCAGGATTTCTACACAACCAAAAGCATCAGGGGCCGTAAGAGGAGAAGAGAAGAAGAAAGAGCATGCCTCAGGGAACCCCTTTGAAAAAATGGCCAGAGAACATGTGTTGGAGACACAGCTCAAGAGGACACCTACACATATTATCATCTGGGATTTATTGATCACATCCCTGCTCCACTTTCAAGCCTTAGTGGGAGCGCTCAAAGACACACATGTTTCCGCCCACGTGACAGCAGATGAGGTGGGAGAGATAATTGGGCAAGTATTGGCCCCAAATGTCATCTCATTCACTGATGCTGATCTGCTGCTCGAAGGGAAAAACCACTCCAAGCCCCTGAATATAATAGTGGAAGTAGGAAACCTGGTGGTGTTGTTGGTCTTAATAGACAACGAGTCAGCATTGAATATATGCCCTCTAAGGACGGCAATCAAAATTGGTGCGAACCCCAACACCTTTCGGCCATCAATAACAAGCGTCAGGGGGTTCGACAACACCCGGAGAGAGATCATAGGAGAAGTAGATCTCGACCTGATCATCGGGCCGTAAACCTTCATTGTCCCCTTCCAGGTGATGGACATCAAGTCTACATTTAATTTATTGTTGGGCCAACCATGGCTGCATGAGATCGAGGCAATACCGTCAACTCTACACCAAAAACTCTGATTCATCTCAGGCAGAAGAATTGTCACCATTGTGGGTGAGATCAGAGAAGACAGGGAGCGGAGCACTCTACATATTGAGAATCCAAAAGTGCTTGACATGCCGCATACAGCAGTGGCCACTAATTTCCATCAGTTTGAGTATGACTTTTCAACCGTTACCCTTGAGTCGCCTGAGAAAACCCCTACCAAAACTAGAGGAGGGACAGAGGCAGCAGTGTTTATGCTCCATAAATGGGGCCACCAGAAAGGGAAAGGGTTGGGCCAGCGCCTTCAAGGAAGAAGAGACCCCGTCAGGGCTAAGGGGCATCAAACCAGATTTGGCCGAAGCTACAAGCCCAATGAAGAAGAAGTGAGAGAGGTCAAAGAAAAGATGAGAGCCGCCGTAGCTGCCAGGGCTAGAGGAATCAACCTGGAAGAAGAAACTCCCGCCCGACCCCACATCCGCCAAACCTTTGTAAGTGTCGGGGTGATAAAGATTGATCTGAATGGGGAGACGAGGATAACCCCACACAAACTTGTTTCCATCCACCCCACCAACCCTTACATCATCCCCCCATACCTTAAGGTAGACTTGGCTGCCCTCTCCTTATTTGAGGAAAAAAACCTCGTGCCTACCCACCACTCTAGCATCAACCACTTTGGGCCCACCCTAACCTTCAAAGACAGGATCCCAGAGGATCCCTCCATAAACATGCTGAGGGGGGGAACTGTAAGAGCCTACTGATGTCGTTTCCAATAGAAAGGGTAAAGGCCAAGCCTCGCAGGTAAGTAACTGGGCATCTTTCCCCCAACTCCTGGGAGCCGCCTAATGCCGTGAATATGGCGTCAGCTCTCCAAAAAAAACAACCTATAAAAAGTGAGGTTAGCCTCTGGGACACTCTGCCCTGTATATATAGAGATCCACCTCGCCAGGGGCTAACCTCCGAAAAATTGCGAAAAACTATAAAAATAGATAAAATACCAATTTCAAAAATATTGTCCATTAAAATTCCTAATAAAATTAAAAATGATGCCATGATACCCGTTCCACGTGAAGCCGACCTCTTTCCTATAGAAATACAAGAAGGGGTAGGAGTCATGACTCTGGATGAGGAAGGTCAAGTCGATGAGCTCCCCAATGAGCTCCTCAAACAATTTTCCAATTTTGAGCATGGCCCGACCGCAATCGTCGAAGAGACAGAGGACGTCAATTTGGGCACTGATGAGGTCCCTAGAATCACTAAAATTGGAACATCGCTATCCCCTGTAGAGAGAAAAGGTATGATAGACTTCCTCCGGTCATACCAAGACGTCTTCGCGTGGTCATATGAAGACATGCCTGGTCTGGATATCGATCTGGTTGAGCATGAGTTGCCACTCTACCCTGATTGCAAGCCAGTTAAGGAGAAGCTAAGACGTCTCCGACCTGAATGGATGTTGAAAGTCAAGGACGAGGTCATTAAGCAGTATGACACGAGTTTTCTCCTGGTATCCAAGTACTCGTAGTGGCTGGCTAATATCGTCCCCGTACCCAAGAAAGATGGAACAGTTCGAATGTGCATTGATTTTTGGAATCTCAATAAGGCGAGCCCTAAGGACGACTTTCCATTACCCCACATCGATATCTTTGTCGATAACACTGCTAAGCACGGGATGCTCTCGTTCATGGATGGGTTCTCGGGCTATAATCAGATTAAGATGGCAGAGGCCGACCGAGAGAAGACTGCATTCATCACTCCCTGGGGAACCTTCTGCTATAAGGTGATGCCATTCGAGCTCAAGAACGCTGGGGCAACCTACCAGAGAGCAATGATGGCCCTATTCTACGACATAATGCACCGAGAGATTGAAGTGTATGTCGATGATATGATCGCCAAATTGCCAGAAAGGGATGACCACTTGGTAAACTTTCAGAAGTTGTTCGAAAGGTTGAGAAAGTACAGGTTGCAGTTGAATCCCTAGAAGTGCGCATTCGGTGCTATGTCAGGAAAGCTATTAGGTTTTATCGTCAATAGAAGAGGCATCGAAGTCGATTCGACCAAGATCAAGGCCATCACTGAAATGCCACCACCGTCTACAGAGAAAGAGGTCAGAGGCTTTTTAGGCATAATCCAGTACATTAGTCGGTTCATTGCACAATTAACTCTGATATGCGCACCAATTTTCAAACGACTGAGAAAGGACTCACCAGTTGAGTGGAATGATGACTGCCAAGCTGCATTTGACAAGATCAAGGGTTACCTCCTAAATCTGCCAGTATTGGTACCACCTGTACCTGGTAGACCCCTGATAATGTACCTATCCACGACAGAGTTTTCCATGGGTTGTGTGTTAGGACAACACGATGAGACAGGAAGAAGAGAGCAGGCCATTTACTACCTGAGCAAGAAGTTCACTGATTACGAGACGCACTACTCTCATCTGGAGAAAGCATGCCTAGCACTCGTGTGGGCTACTTAAAGACTTCGACACTACCTGTTATCCCAAGTCGTCCTACTTCTAACGTGGATGGATCCCTTGAAGTACCTATTTGAGAAACCTGCTCTCACTAGTCGAACAACACGATGGCAGCTTTTATTATCCGAATTCGACATCACGTACGTCACTCAGAAATCTATCAAGGGGCAAGCACTCGCCGATCATCTTGGTGAGAACTCTTTACTTGACTACGAGCCGTTAAGAACCGAATTCCCAGATGAAGATATCTTGTTCATGATGGAAGACGATAAAGAAGAGGCGGAGGAACCATGGGTAATGCACTTTGATGGGGCATCGCATGTCGAAGGCCAAGGAGTTGGCGCCATCCTGATTTCACCTAGAGGATCCCATGTACCAATCTCTATCAAGCTTAACTTCCCCTGCACTAACAATATGGTGAGTATGAAGCTTGCGCCGCCAGTCTACAGGCAGCTCTCGATCTCAATGTAACTCACCTTCGAGTTTTTGGCGATTCACAGCTAATCATATGCCAGACGAATGGTGACTGGAAGATGAAAGACAAGAAACTGATCCCCTATCATGAACACCTTGAGGATCTGATAGCTTGCTTCCAAGATGTGATGTTCTCATACGTCCCCCGAATAAGGAATCGCTTTGTCGATGCATTGGCAACTTTGGCCTCAATGATCGAAATCCCTTATGGTGTTGAGATGAAGCCGATCATGATCGAGCAGAGGAATGAGCTAGCCTTCTGCCTCCCTTGCATGATCGAGCAGAGGAATGAGCCGGCCTTTTGTGCTTGGGGTTGGACAGTTTTAAAAACTACCATTTTTCGTCAGGCGTATATAATATATATGCCCGACCATTTTTCGCTGCATTTCAGTCAGGCGTATATATTATATACGCCCGACCAGAAACGGCAGTTTGGAAAACCGCCCGGCCATTTTTCTACTTTGAGGCCCGACGGCCCCCCTTGCATGCTATGGGCCACGGCCCGGTCTCCCTTAGAAGCTTGCACACCATCAAGTTATGGTGCACCCATCCCCAAGGGGCCGTGCCACAAAGGGGTCGTGCCACAATAAGCAGATCTAGATCTATAAGCGCCCGCTGAGTGCTCCATAAAACCATAAGATCTAAGAAAAAAGAGAAAAAGGAGAATTGCTGAAAATGACACTAGTTCTCAAAAGAGCGTCGCAATGACCATTTATGCCACTCTGAGAACCGTGTTAAATCAATTCGAAATGATCGGGTTCACCCGAAAGTTCTCGAACCCTGTCTTGCACAAGGACTCCCCATACCTGATCCGGCATGCAAATGAACTTCATCCATCACCAGTCACTCCTAGGAACATACACCTAGCCCAAGATCTTCCCCAGCAGAAGTCGAGACCTGATCCGGCAAGCAAACCAAGGACCTATCACCAGAGTGCACATGTCCTTAAGGTATATCAACATGGCAAGTTGATCTGCCTAAGGATACATGCGAAAATAAAAATAGTTTGAGCATGCTCAAAGTCTCGAACCGACATATGCAAAAGAAAAAGAAAAAAGAAGGAGAAGGTTCGGAATGACCACCTTTTGTTATGAAGTAAAAATCATGAGTAGGTTGACCCCACCTTCCAAGCTTTGGCTCTGACCATCCCCCCTCTGATCTATGTTGACCAAGAGTGCCCCTGACTTCAGACCATTCGAAAAGTCTATTGTCAGTTGAAACGACCAGCCAAAAATGAAATTACCACCAACCAAACTATGTGCAAACATACATACCGAAGGGCTCATTCCCTTTTATTTCCTTTTACACAAGCTTAAAACCTGTATAGGCACGGTGTCCCTGTTGAATGTACGCACTTGCATCTGGGTATCCGCAGGATGGTCGTTTGTCCTCATAAATTGTACCTTAGGGTCGAGGCTTTCGTTCGCGCCTATTTGCTGCTTATCGCCCCTGATGGGTGTCTGTCTGTGCATAGTTACTAAGATGTGATTTCATTAGGGACGGAGGCTAGAATTGACCATCTCTTTCGATGGATGTTTGGTTCTAGCCCAATCCTTTTTAGCTTTGTCTCGAGTTAAGGCACTCCAGTTCATGTGAATCAGGAGCACCTCGCCACCAGAACGAGCACATCCCCAAGGTGCACCCATCCCTAGCAGAGCGCACGCATTCTTAGAGCGTATCAACTAACATTTGATCTGCTTAAAGAGTTGTATAAGAATAAAATTGCCAGAGGTCCTTGAGCTTCACTTAGAGGCCTCGAAACAAAAGAAAATTCAAAAAAAAAACACAAAAAATTACTCTAAAAATGGGCATGCATTCCCAAGAAGTGTTGCGACATCAATATTCGCTCCACTCGGGTAAATCATGCTAAAGCAACCTCGAGGTTGATGGGTTCGCCCATAAACTTTCAGCCTTACCTAGGTAAGGGCACCCGTGGCCAAACCAATGGAGCTGTCAATACCCCATAGGATTGGACACATTGTTTAGGCCTTCGCTTTGTGTGCTTCGCATCGACTCTGACGCATAGATCGATCATCCCATTTCATGAAGCTGTTTGGTTCAGTTTAATACTCAACATTACCAATCTATAATTTCCCTCAGGAAGTGGACAATATCCCGGCTAGCGGGCTTACACTTTTTGTGATCATCATAGTTATGCCCAGTAATGTCGCAATGCACTTGGGGACTGTTAGCTTTGAGGTACAGACGATATCCCGAAATGAGAGGGCTTACGTACACTCACCATCACCATGAATGTTTGAGAATTGAGTTGAACCAGGCGGACCCATCAAATGTGCCTTGGACCTCCTCGGATGTCTCTTGTCTTTGGCATCCGATCATTAGTGATCGAATACCAAAGAAGGGCATCTGTAGACACCCAAATTCGGCCTAAGGCCCGATCAATCTGTACTTCGGGAGAGATGTACCCCAGTGCTTCCAATGGCACCCTTGAACCCTTAGGAGAACCATTCCCCCAACCCTTAGAGATCACCCATAAACCCTAGGATCCCTTCCCAAACTCAATTTAACCCCTTCTGAGCATTTGATGGGAAGAGAGCTACAAATTTTTATACTAACCACTTTTGAGGATAAGCCACATACCATTGGAAAGAGAACTTCTCCAGCTTTCCAACGAGCTAAAGATCACCCAATTTAGAGTTGTGGTTCAAATGTTATGACCATTTGAAGTTTCACATAAAATGACAACTTTTGCTCAGGCGTATGTATTACATACGCCCAGCCAATTTGGCCCCAGATTGGTCAAGCGTATATATTATATACGCCTGGCATTTTTGGGCCAAATTTGGTCGGGCATATATAATATATACGCCCAACATTGACGGCCAACAGCGCGGGCACCCATCTTCTCAGTTTCCCCCTGGTTTTCTTGATTTTTACTGTGCATAAGTTGGGCGTATGTAATATATACGCCCAGCTTAGCTATAGTATCTGTCATCAAATGCTCGAAATTCCTTCATCTGGTTTGACCCTTGGACCATCCCCTTGGTTGAGGTGGGTGTCTCAAGGTTTATTACACCCCCTTTGAGCTTATTGGTAACCCTTAAGTCACCCATGGTCTCCCCCCATCATCCGCCATTGAAACCAATTTCCCCAAACCTCTAGGACCCTAAAAACCTAGAAAACCTTAGATGGAGGATTACCTAATTGCTAAACCAATTAGCTCTTAAGTAACCCTCTAACCCACCTCTTCTCTATAAATAGATAGGTCCCCCCTCTTCCTAAAAAGGTTGAAAAAATCAAGGTTGAGAAGATTAGAATGAAAGCTTGAGTTAGGAGAGAGAGAGACCTAGTGAGAGAAAGTTTTTTTTATCTCCTCAACCAGAATTTCGGCATGGATAAATCATCCTTTCCAACCCTTTTCCACCATTAGATCACCCCCTTTTAGTTAAAGCTTAGTTCCTAGCTTCATCCTACACTTCCTATCTACTGAATCCTAGCATTAGAAACCCATTCTTCTACCGTTTACGCCATTCAAAGCCATTGGAAGCACGCCGAAGCGAAGGTCTTCTACGGTGCAACAAGGGCCCGTGAGCTCCGGCTCACCCCTCTCTTCCTCTACCTTCTTAGTGTTCCCTCCGTCCAAGGATTCAAGCCGTTACGCCACCGAAATTTCGGTTTGGCTCAAAGCTTGATAGGACCGTATTGCCTTCGGGCAAGGGGAAACTCCGCCCATTCATTTTTATTGTTGGCCATTGATAGAGACCGCTATATGCGGGTTGATCTGGTGCCTAAACCCTTTCCGATCGATAACTGAAGCCCCTACCCTAGAGCCTTTGGCAAAGACCGCTAAATCAGAGTCATATTTAGCACTTCGGTGCTTAAAATATTGATTTAAAGGTTTCCCGGGTCACAAAAAGCTCCGGGTGGCGACTTTACATTTTTATTCCATCGCGAGTGCTTCGCCGCAATGGGTTCGAGAGGATCCATGCTCGCACATAGTGCCTCAAAACAAAGCTATACGGAGGAGACTACAAGAAGAACTCCTCTGGAGGGGGCTCTGTCTCTTCCTCGGGAACGTACTCAGAGTCCTCAGGATCAGCGTCCTCAAATGGGTAAAAACTGATCTAGCATGCAGATCTTTTAACATCACACATATTTTTCATGACATATCTCAAAGCATATCTCCTTGAATGAAAAGAAAATTTTAAAAGCATTTAAATTGACTAAAAACATAAATCTTATCCAAAGTTTCAAAACTTACATATCTTGATTTGTCAAACTGTTCTCTTAACACACGCACACACTTAAACAAATCACTTAAATAATTCCTCGAGCAATATAGCATCGAGCCCCGATGGAAATACCCACCATCATCTTTTTCACATGAATCCTTTTTTACACACATACACAAGTCCCTTGAATAAAGGTGAGTTGCCGAACGAAATATTATCACTGAATGGTAATCAAAGAACGGATATCCCCCCGTATCAGAGCACAATTTGTACGGATAAACCGCAGTATCGGTCACAGATATCCCGCCGCGTCAGTTGGGTATTCACACGCATGAACCTTAAATCAAATGTGCAACAATAAATATAGTTCATCACCGTGAGTTTGTGATAATTATAATATTTTGAAGTTTTTACAGGTTTCACACACATACTTATTCGCATCTCTTTTATGTCACATACGCACATATCCACCACTCTTTTGTGTCACACACATACTTATTCCAAGGCACGCACACACACAGAGTTTTCCTCTTAGTGATCAAACATACGAACTTCACTTATTCAGAACTTAGAATTTAGCTCATGCTTTTATGAAAACAAAATTGGAAACCACATATATTCTTATCATGTCATTACGCACATGTTTGCTGAAAGCAAATACACATGTTAAAAAGTTTTCCCTACCTCACACGAAGTTGTACACAATTCCTTTAGCTCAATTCAGCGCTTCAATCCCAAGCCTCAAGCTCACACCTAACATACACGAATTCATAAACAAAGCATAAAAAATGACGTAAAATAGGAAGATAAAAGGTCTCCCCAAAGTCTACAAGTGAAACAAAGCAAGACCCCAAAACTACTGTCCAAAATCGACCAGTCGATTCTAAAATTGACTAGTCGGTCTCCAAAATCAACCAATCGACATTCAATTTCGACTTATCGAACTTCAAAATTGACTAATCGAATTCCCTCAAGTGATCAGGCTCCTCAAAACTATAACTCACAAACTCTCTGTTTGTGGGAATCGACCAGTCGATTCACTTTCGACTGGTCAGTTTTCAAAATTGACTGGTCGAATTTAATTCGACTAGTTGGAATAATGCTAGCCACATTACTAGGTAAAATTTGACCAGTAGATTTTGGAATCCGACTGGTGGATTTTGTCTCTTTTTCCCCAGTTCAGGTTTGGACTTCTCAAACCCATTTTCCTTCTAATTTTTCACCTTTCTTCTACTAATCTTCCACTCATATGCTTAACTAACCTTACACATGATTCCTCATAAGAATTACATAAGATCTTACCTCTTAAATCAGTCGATTCCTCGATCCTAGGCTTCACGAATCGGCTTCGTAGCTCGAAGCTTTGTATTCCACACGATTTAAGGTCTTTGAATCACACCTACCTTGCAATTCTTCACGCACACTCATGCATTCAATTCCATTCCCTTCTCTCTCTCTCTTCTCATTTACTCCTCTCAACAACCTAAACAAGAGAAATAAATTCTCTTAGCTACTTACCCCTCTTTATCGATACAAGGCTTAGGTGTTAAGCACATATACCACATCTAGCTGTATCAAAACACACTTAAAGGTCAACACCTAACCTTACTCAACCTTATTTTCTCTTAACACAAAGCCTATCATCACTTACTCATTTGTTTTCATAATGACATGTACGTGACCTATCGGGCACGCACACCGAGATGTACTATTCAAAAGTTGAATTTTTTGGGGACGTTACTATTAAGACCTGAAAAGTACCACTTTTTACCCCTTAACTTAATCTTTGTTGGACCCTTAATCATTTAATAAAAGTATTTTAAGCCTGTTCTGCAGGTAATAAATAGTAGCTGCAATAAGGCCTTAATCCTGCTAAGGAGCCCACTTTTGCCCCAGAAGTCTCCCAGAAGAATGGAAGACAGAGAGCCTGACTGCATGAAGGCAGAGCACAATAGCAGCAAAGAAATAAATGAGCCTCGCGTAGTTGTCGCAAGGTTCACATGACTCAGAAAGCCTGCCTCGTACAATCCTCGCAAGTTTCCCATGGCATCATACCATTTGTCCACGTTGTTCTCGCGCAATTTAGTGACAGAAGAGCTCCTGTAGCATAGTTCGCGCAGCTCTCGTGAAGCTCAAATATAAATGATTGTGCAGTCTCGTGCAGCTCAAGAAAGCAGCTCTCAAACCTAGCACAATTCCCTCAGATCAGCTGAGGAGAGAGGGCTCCAGGTATCTCTGCGCGCAGCTATCGCGCAGTGGCCGCAGGATGCAAAACTTTAGAAAAACCTCTCGCACAGTTCAGAGACCAATGCACATTACGTCCTCGCGAAGATCCATTGAGAAACAAACTGCTCACGCGATTCTCGCGCCATTCAGAAGGAAAGTGCAATCCCGTGAAGACCAGAGTAATCCAGCGAGGATTCAATGCTCTATCGCGCGACTGCTTCAGCTGCAACTAAGACAACCTCGCAACGGCTAGAATTTCAAGCTAATCCAATCTCACGAAGACCGTGCTACCACGCGACAATCTTGGAAACCAGAGCTACCTGGTGAGGCTCTGAACTCTAACTCTCCCTCACTTTTATAGAGGACATTCTGGGAACTTCTAGCATTTAGGGCATGCACTCCAATGCTCCAAGTTCCATGCACGCACCTCGAGGCATCCAAGGAACTGTATTAGGCCATGTGGCATCATTAAAATTAGGGTTTCCTAACCCTAATGCGCCACCAAACTAACTGTTATATAAACCTAAGCCTGGTTTAGGTTTGGGGAGACCTCTCATAGAATATAATTTTGTCTATCTTCTTCTTGCAATAGCTGTAGATCTCTAGTAAGGTTTAGGTAGATTTCTTTTTACTTTTTCTTCTCTCAATAGCCCAGCACTTGTTGGCTATGCCTTTATATGACTATTTGGAATAGATTAATGGAGTTTTATGATAGGATGTTTTACATTTATGTGATTTCTGTTTGTGAGTTGTTCTGTACGAGGCTGCTACCTTGAGATCCTCCATTGCTAGGATGTACTGCAAGCAATGGAGGATTGATTTTATGATTTACTCATATCCAAGTTACCTGTGTGTCTGGGCTAACATGCTCCCATATAGGCCTAGCCCCACCACAGGACCCACTAGATCTGAAGTCCCCATGGGAGCAATGAGCTTTTGTAGCCTTGTGAACATGGTGGTGGCAACAATGTTTCTTGTTCTATCTTGAGCTTTGTGAGGAGGATAGCCTCTGGGATAGTCAGTGACCATTTAAGTGGACAGGTTATAGCCTTAGGGTGAAGCCAACCCACAGACTCAAGACGAATTGTTCTTATCTGCACTTGTGCTTGTAGCCCTGTGAGAGATTTTGCTGTGACAAACTCCCCTATATGTGTATAGACCCGCCATCAGATGGCAGATCTAGTTTGGCTATAGAGATTGTAGGCTTGCGACTAGATCACTGCAGACTCTCTAAAGCAGTGGACAGCTGGATCTAAGGCTGCACTCAAACTCTTGTTGGTTCTATGTGTCTGGGCTAACATGCTCCCATACAGTCCTAGCCCCACACATAGCACTTTAGAGGTTGAGGTTCCCTATGGATTCTTGTGCTTGTAGCCTGGATGAAGTAGTGCTTACAATGATAAACTTGTTCTGACCCATCTCTGGACTGTGGTTTCCCAATTGGATAGTCTGTGACCATTTAAGTGGACAGGTTATAGCCATAAAGGGATTGGATCATGGCACAGAGATGAGTTGGATTCTTTCTCCTTAGTGGTGATAATGTTGCCATTGGACAGGACTTCTATAGCAACAGATCTGAATTTGAGTCATGAAACCCATCAGATCTGAACCTAATAACATACTTCTCACCCTTTTATATTTATTTTCTCACTCCATCTTCTTTCTTAACCCTTTCTATAGTTTAGATACTAGGATACCTTTGAATTTAGATTTTAGTGACCCTAAATCCCCTTCCATTTAGGATTGTCAGATCTGTAGTTAGATCTGGAGGGCCTACTAAAGATGGCTCCCTTGGAGCTTAAGATCAACTTCCCTATGGGACAAACTCTAACTTTTCAAAACTTGCTACAACAGGCCCTCTATCTTGCAAGATTGTGCATATTTTAGGCTTGCTGCTCTGTCATTTTCAATCCACCTTTCATTCATTTTCATTCACCCCATTCTTATCACTGTCTTCAATAAAGTCAGTAGCAAGCACTTAAAAAATAGCCCAATAAGTTTTTGGCACCGTTGCTGGGAATATTGATCTTTTAGTAGACTCTAGATTTTTGATTCTTTATTCTTTGGTAGCTGTACTTGTGAATAATTGATACTGCTGATTTACATTTGAAATTTTTCTTGCAAATTTGGACCGTAGCAGGGAAGGAGAGTAGAATTGCACTGGGAGTCTAGCTACCTCTGTTTGCACTTCTCTAACCCTCAAAACTCAGTCTATTTCTCATTTAAAGATTCCATAGCAGTTGATTAGGATAGTTACAATTTTTATTAAGAGAAATGTGCCTACAAATAGTCTTCCCTACTGTTGGTGTGTGTGCATGTTAGGAAGGAGATCCCTCAATCCTGCATTAGAGCCTGCTAACCCTGAGATAGAAAGGGGTAGAAGACTGAGAAGGCATAGACACACCACAGTTGAGCCCCCTATTGAAATTGAGATAACAGTTATGGGTGAAGAACAACCTAGAATATTGAAGGAATTGAATGCTCCGGATGATTACAATTCTCCATTCAGCATCCAATTCCCTGATGTTCAAGGAAACTACGAAATCAAAACTTCCATCATCCAAATGCTTCCCTCTTTCCATGGGCTTAGCAAGGAAGACCCTTACAAGCACATTAACCAGTTCTTGGCCCTGTGCACGACATTCTCCATTGCTGGTTTGGGACCAGAAGCCACTAGGTTAAGGCTCTTTCCTTTCTCCCTAAAGGACAGGGCCATGACCTGGTTATCTACTCTCCCAAACAACAGCATCACTTTCGGGAAAGACTTCCAGACAAGATTTGTCTAAATTTTTCCCAGAGACCAAGACCAGCCAGTTGAGGAAAGGCATACTTTCTTTTGCCCAGTCCCCAACTGAATATTTTAACCAGTGCTGGGATAGATTTAAAGAGATGCTCAAATAATGCCCCCACCACAAGATCCCTGACTGGCAGCTTGTCCAGAGCTTCTACAATGGGATTGATGAGAAGAGCAGAGACATGGTAGATGCCTCTTGTGGTTGAACGTACATGCATAAAATAGATGATGAGGCATGGGACTTGTTCGAGGTCATAAGTGAAAATGCTTTTCAGAAGATGTCCTCTTCTAGAACTATTCAAGAACCTTCTCCTAAGCTGGGACTTGCTGAGACTTCTAAAGGAAAAATGTATGAAGTTAAGGGAAATGATGATCTGAGAATACAGATGGCCAATCTTACTGAAAGATTTGATAAACTTTTGACTGTGGTGCAGCCCAGAATGGCTGCACAAGTGATGGAGGCATGTCTGATATGCCAATCTCCATAGCACACAGTAGAAGAATGTCCATCTGTGGGGCAATACCCTGAGTTTGTAATGGAACAGGCTGCTGCTGCCTAATCTTTTGGACAGCAATAATCTGGTGGCTACAATAAACAACCATATGGATACCAGCACCAAAATGCTGGTTACCAATGGAGAGACCACCCAAATTTGAGGTGGAGGTAAGACAATTATATGCAGCCACAGTAGATGCTGACCTTACCTCAAAGGCCACAGCAGCAGTTTAACCAGGGTTATGCCCAAAGGTCGAATTTCCAACAACAGCTGCCCCAGCAACAAAATCAATTGGAAGTTCCACCACCCCAGCCTCGGAGTGCTTCCTTCGAGGACCAGGTGTTAGCCCAATTGCAAAGCCTTGGACCCTTGAATCAAAATGTGACTTCTCACAGTCAAAGCATTAAGAAAATAGAAGAGCAGCTTGGCTAAATAGCCAATGCTCTGCCTAAAAGAGAGGAGGGCAGGTTGCCAAGCCAACCAATTGCAAACCCTAAGGGCCAGTATTCCATCAGAGAAGGCTCCACCAATTTTGAGGGGGCTAATGCCATAACCGCCCTAAGGTCTGATAGGATGGTAGACAACCAGGTGGGAAAGGAATAAGGAGAGGTCTATCCTAAGGAAATGTCATGTGAAAGTGATAAGAATTTTGTTAGGGCACAGAGTAAAGAAGCGCACTGCCCTTCAACAAGGAAAAATAAAGAGGTTGTAGTTGAGCCTCGAGGAGATAAAAATAGAAAAAGAAAAATAAAAGTTCACCATGTTGAGGAACCGGTAGTACCTCATGCCATTTCCTCAAGCTTTGAGTGGCCTGCCTTTTGATAAGAGGTCGAGCAGATCGAGGAAATGATGGAGACCTTTAAGCAGGTCAAGATAAATTTACCCCTGCTTGATGCAATCCGACAGGTCCCAGCCTATGTAAAGTTTCTGAAAGACCTCTGTACTCAGAAAAGTAAGGCCAAAGGCCATTTTTCCAAGAAGGTCTTTGCGACTGATACAGTGAATTCTGTATTAACCATGACAATGCCTGAGAAGTTGCAAGACCCAGGGAAACCCACTATTCCCTGTATTATTGGTGACCACATGATTGGAAGGGCCCTTTTTGACCATGGAGCCAGTGTTAACCTGCTGCCATACAGTGTGTATCTGCAGCTAGGTTTGGGGGAGCTAAATCCCACCCCCATTGTTTTATTGATGGCTGATAGGTCTGAGAGGAAACCCATAGGAGTGGTTGAGGATGTCCTAGTGGGGGTAGGCAAGTTCTTCTACCCTGCAGACTTCCTTGTTTTAGACATGGGTTGTAACAAAAGTACATCTCCGATACCTATTATTCTGGGCAGACCATTCTTGGTCACTGCCAATGCATGCATTCAATGCAGGTCTGGAATCATGGAGGTCACTTTCGAGCATATGAAAGTTGAGCTTAATGTGTACAACAGTGCAAAGTACCCTCAGCTGGATAATGAGGAATGCTTTGCAGTGGACGTACTAGAAGAAATTGTTGAAGAAGAACTGCCCACTCTGCTGGAGTGGAGCAACATTGTCACTGATTTAGCTGAAGTTTAGAACTTGGTGGAGGAAGGAAGCCTAGCTTTGATGCCAGAAGACATACTCCTAGTGAAGTCTTCTGTGGGCTTAGTGCAGTATTCCAATTCGAAACCTACATTGCTGCCCCTTCCTCCAACCAACAATACACCAATCCTGGCATCCATACAACAAGCCCCTGATCTGGAGCTCAAGAAGCTACCAGAGACATTAAAATATGCTTTCCTCGAGAAAAAAGAGAAACTTTCTGTGATTATCTCCTCTTCTCTTACCAGTGAGCAAGAGGAGTTGCTAACAGTTTTGAGGAAGCACAAGAAAGCAATTGGCTGGACCATTGCTGATCTAGGAGGATTTATGCATCAATCTGTATGCATAAGATTCATCTAGAGGAGGGTTCATCACCCTCCAAGGAAATGCAGAGGAAACTTAATCCTCACATGCAAGAGGTGGTTCTAAAAGAAATCATTAAGTTGCTGGATGTTGGGGTAATTTACCCCATCTCTGATTCTGAATGGGTGGCACCAATCCAGGTGGTACCCAAGAAATCTGGCATAACAGTGATCACAACCGACTATGGAGAGTTGAGACCAGCCAGGGAGACCACTGGCTGGAGAGTTTGCATCGATTATCGAAAACTCAACTCCAAGACCAGAAAAGACCACTTCCCTCTCCCTTTTATTGATAAAATTTTGGACAAGTTGGCTAGAAAGGCTTTTTACAGTTTTCTTGATGGGTACTCAGGGTATAATCAAATCCCTATGCACCCCCTTGATCAAGAGAGAACTACATTTACTTGTCCTTTTGGCACCTTTTCTTACAGAAGGATGCCTTTTGGATTGTGTACTACCCCTGCCACCTTTCAGAGGTGTATGTATGTCATTTTTTCTGATATGATTGATAAATTCTTGGAAATTTTCATGGATGACTTTTCAATCTATGGGGATAGCTTTGACCAATGTCTCCAATACCTCCATCAAGTCCTACAAAGATGTGAAGAGACCAATTTGGTTTTAAGTTGGGAGAAGAGCCACTTCATGGTAACATAAGGAATTGTGTTAGGCCATGTAGTCTCTAAAGATGGAATTGAGGTAGACAAGGCCAAAGTTGACCTCATTAAAAATCTGCCCCCTCCAAGAACAGTCAAGCAAATCAGATCCTTCCTTGGCCATGCTGGATTCTACAGGAGGTTTATCAAGGACTTCAGCAAAATTGCTAAACCATTGTGCTACCTGCTCTGCCAGGATGTGCCCTTTGACTTCTTTGCTGAATGTCTGAAGGCTTTTGAAACTTTGAAAATTTGTCTCACCTCTGCCCTTGTACTCCAAACACCTGACTATGCCCTGCCCTTTGAGTTAATGTGTGATGCATCTGACTTGGCAATAGGTGCTGTCTTGGGCCAGAGAAAGGATAAGCTGCCTGTGGTCATTACATATCTCAACAAATCACTTGCTGAAGCTCAACTGAACTACACAACCACTGAGAAAGAGCTTCTAGCAGTGGTTTTTGTTGTGGACAAGTTTAGACCTTACCTTCTTGGGTATAAAACTGTCATCTTCACTGACCACTCAGCATTAAAGTACCTACTGTCCAAGAAGGATGCAAAGCCCAGATTGATTAGATGGATACTCCTGTTGCAGGAGTTTGACATCGAAATCAAAGACAAGAAAGGTGTAGAAAATGTGGTGGCTGACCACTTGTCCAGAATTATGTTGGAGAAAGGTGTTGATGACCTCACTACAAATGATGTATTCCCGGATGAGCAATTGTTTGCCATCCAATCTTTAGTTCCTTGGTATGCACATATTGTCAATTATCTAGTTATAGGCAAGATCCCTTCCCATTGGACAAAAATGGATAAAGACCTATTTTTCTCACAGGTCAAATTCTTTTTCTGGGAGGAACCTTGCTTGTACAAGTATTGTGCAGACCAAATTATTCAGAAATGTGTTCCCGAAAGTGATATCCCCAGTATTCTGGCCATGTGCCATGAAAATGCCTGTGGGGGTCACTTTAGTGGGAGAAAAATAGCTGACAAAGTGTTGCAGTGTGGTTTCTATTGGCCTTCTCTTTTCAGAGATGCCCATACACACTGCAAGGCCTGTGAAAGATGTCAGAAACTAGGAGGGCTGTCTAAACGAAATTCAATGCCTTTACAGCCCATCCTTGTTGTAGAACTGTTTGATGTGTGGGGTATTGATTTTATGGGCCCCTTTCCTCCTTCAAATGGTCTTCATTTCATTTTAGTGGCAATGGACTATGTTTCAAAATGGGTAGAAGCCATTGCCACAAGAACTAATGATAATCAGGTTGTCCTCAATTTCATAAAGCAGAATATCTTCTCCAGATTTGGTACCCCTAGAGCCATTATCAATGATGGGGGAAGCCATTTCTATAACAGAAATTTTAAGAGCTTGCTCAAGAAATATTCTGTCACCCATAGGATTGCTACTCCCTACCACCCACAAACCAGTGGGCAAGTTGAAATTTCAAATAGGGAGATCAAGCATATCCTTGACAAGACTGTGAGAACTAATAGGAAGGATTGGGCTGACAAGCTTAATGACGCACTGTGGGCTTACAGGACTGCCTATAAGACTCCCATTGGTATGTCCCCATTCAGAATGGTTTATGGCAAGGCCTGTCATCTCCCAGTGGAGTTAAAACACAAGGCCTATCGGGCCATCAAACATTTAAATTTAGATCTAACTTCTGCTGGTCATCACAGGTTGCTGCAGCTGTTGGAATTGGAAGAACTAAGGATGGATGCATATGTCAATGCAAGGATCTATAAGGGAAGGTCCAAAGCTTTCTTTGACAAAGGGCTGTTGAGAAAGAGTTTCAATGCTGGTGATAAGGTTTGGTTGTTTAACTCCAAACTTAAATTTTTTCCAGGCAAATTGAAATCCAGATGGGAAGGTCCTTACATTGTCATGCATGTTTCCCAATTTGGTGCTGTGGAAATCAAGGATCCTAACTATGGGAGACTCTTGAAGGTGAATGGTCAAAGGCTTAAGCATTGTTTCGAAAAACCTGCCGACCTTTTGGACACCATTCACTGTAGAGGGGATCCTTCTTCAAACTGATTCCACAGGTGTGTCATTACTGTAGCATATGTACTTAGTTTTTGGTTGATTTATCTTGCTCTCTTTAGTTTCTATTCTCTAGGATTTGCTAGTGACCTTATCTGAATTTTTGCCCTATCTATTTTTGAACTTTTAATGCTTCACTTGCCTCTTACTATTTTTACATTGATAGCTTCTATTGAATGCCTAATGTGGGAGGTCATTTTCGTTGTCCTTGAGTGTATGATTGAGTTTACATATGACTAAAGACAGTCATAGGAGAGGGTCATGCCCAGGATTCAACCACAGCAAACATGCAAAAGGGTAGAACAGAGAGCACATGCTCTCTGTTTTATATATCTTGTCATTTGGGTCCAAAATGGAAGCCTGGGATACTATCGCGAGATTCATATGCTCTCGCGAGGTTAAAAGAGGAAGCCTGGAAACCTATCGCGATGTTAAAGGAGGATGTCTGGGAGAAGTTTGCGCAGTTCACCTAGACACATTCTTTTCACTAACGCGAGATTCATGTGTAGCTGAGAGCCTCTCACGCAATTCATATAGAGCCATACATTACCTGTCACGAGATTATCAGGCTGTCGCGAGGTTCATAAGATAAACTCGGAGAATCTCACACAATTCAATAGAAATATTCCATTTACTATCGCGAGATTCTAAGTCTGTCGTGAGATTCAAAATGAACCTCAGAGCTTTTCGCGCAATCCAAATAGAGCCTTAGGAACCGCTCGCGCAAGTCACATGAATTAATCTCACTCTGTCGCGCGCTCCAAGGACGACTTTAGAGATTGTCACACAATCCAGATGTAATTAACACCCTCACTAGGTTTATTTCTAACCCCACGACCAGATGTTCCAAAGCGTGCCGAGCTTCGCGATAAGTATTAAAACCCCTCGCTTTGTCCCTTTTTCATTATCTGCTTCCTTCTTCCTTCTGTGAAACCCTAGCTTCTGCCGCTCTCTCCTCTCCCGTTTAGTCTCACTCCTACAGCTCATCATTCACTTCACAAATCTACAGAGTTGTTCCTATCATCACCCCCATCCATTGCCCTCTGCTCTGAGATCTTGAGGTGCCCTATGCGTCAAATCAAACCAAACCCTAGATCTCAGTCTCCATTGCTCATACTAGAAGACAGAGTTAGAAATGGCTCCCAAAATTGCACAAAAGAGAAAGGGGAAGGACAAGGACCCTGCAGAGACCACCCCTAAAAAGGCCAAGACTTCAAAGTCCCCCAAAAAAGTAAAGGAAGTGGTTGAGGAGGCGGCGGTACCAACCACTAAGTTCTCTACCCCTTCTGAGCTCATGGAGTTAATCCCATTAGAGCCTGAAACAGCCTTTGATGTACCCTTTTTTGAGAAAGAACCTCTCTACCTTTACTGATGCTTCATAAGCAAAGCGGGCCTGATGCCATTGATGAGAGAAATTCCAGCACTAGCCTACCCAAGGCTAGTGCAGCTATTTTACCAGCACATCAAGGTCAAGAAGAACAACGATGGATAAGAGTTCTTGCTGGTGATGATTGACGATTTTGATTTGTTAGTGAGCCCTAAGATGATTGTTGAAGTATGGGGCATCCCCGCAGCATTCAATCCTAGTTGTGGATATGGCCCCCCTCTACGTGCATCAATTAACACAATTGCAAGGACCCTAACAAGAGGATTAAAAGCCATCGGAGACTCAATTAGGAGGGAACTAGAACCTGAACTGCTGTTCATTGACCAAGTCCTGCAGAAGAACATCTATTGCTCAGGACATCAACAGGAGAGGAGAACCCCCATTGAGGATGTTGTCTACTCCTATCACATGGGCCATGGCTTCCGTGCAACCTGGCTAATTTTTGAGGCTATGAAAGACACAGTGGAAAAATTAGGGTCTAACAAGAAGCCTCACACCCTACCCTATGCATGAATCATCACCTTGCTGCTGATCAAGGGGGGCTACAAGATAGGAAGCATCGAGCAAACCACCACCCTTACCCCTACTACCTTTGCTAAGAGGCAATGGGGAATCAGCAGGAGCTTGATGGGGGGCCAGAAAAAGAAGACAGCTGAGGCTCAAGTCCTACCCAAGTAAATAGAAGTGGCAGCCGGATCAGGGTCTACCCTGCTACAAAGGAGATGCCTCTAGAGATTATCACTTCCATCCCTGCAGCAGCAGTCACACCCCCTCCACCTTTTATTCCTGCATCCTCTACCCCTCTTGCATCCATCTCTCACCCCCCTCTGATTCCATTCTCCATGCCCACTCCCCCTTCACCTGTGCTTGGTCTATGGGAGGACTCCCCATCCCCTACCTTACCTCAGTACACTGCCACAATTCCAACTAAGCCTCCCAGCCCCCCCACTCATCTCCTACAAGAAACAAAAACCTACTCAGACCATCCCAACCATCTCCCAGACACCACCCTCAATACCTTCCATCCCCATTAACCCACCCCACCATGAAGAAACCACCACCCCAGCCATATCTACTATATCTCCTCTCCCAGACATTAACTTAACCCTCAACACATCCATAGGCTTCCAAGCCTTCATCTCCACCTTCCTTGAAACCATGCCTACCTACTACACCCCTCTGCCGGACTCCCCAACTACCTCACAGCACCATTCCCCAGAACCCCACTCTTCCCCTCCCTCCAGTTTCCATCATGCTCCCTCCTCCCCTTTCCAACCAGTACCCTCTTCTTCCCAAACCCCACCTCCTAGCCTTGACACACTAACCCTCATTCTACCCCTGATCCAAGACATCCAAGCCCAGTTATCCACCAATAACCACAAACAGGACCAGATGCAGGCTGAACTCACTTCCATCCAATCCACCCTACACACCTTATCCACTCCACCCATCCCTACCCCATCCACTTCAACCCCCCTGGTCCTGTTCACTGACAAGACCACCCAAACAGACTTCCCTCTTGAATCATTACCCCTCCCACCATTACCATTACCTCTTCCCCAGCCATTTCCTTTACCCCCTTTCACCATTCCAATTTTCCAATCCCCCATCACCCCCAACTCCTGTTGAGCCTACACCATTCACCTTCCCCCCTATCCCCTCCATCCCCCCTCTTATCCTAACCCCTCCCGCCTTCTCTGCCAAATCTACCCAAACAGACCCAGAACCTAACCCCATTCCCCCACGACTTTACTTCCCTACTATCATTCCCCCTTCCCCCCCCAGGACCAAGCACACTTTGCTCCTTCCACCTCCTATCTGCCAATTGCACCAAAACATCATTTCTACAGCCCTCCTTACCTCACCATCCTACATCACATGCGGGATAATGCTTACCTGAGGAAGGATGTCCTGAGGGGCATGGCCAAGCTACGCCAATCAATTAAGACTCCCCGGCTGGAGAAGATTGATGAGATGACGGAGGCCCACAGACAGCAAATACTGGGCATCTCCTTGCGGTTGAAAAATATCTTGGAGGAATATCAGAAGACTAAGGCTACAGCTACTTACCATCAGATCAATTGGGAGTATCAGAAATCAAATGCAGCTGCAGCGACTGCCCGAGCAAGAATGCTTGAAAAATGCCTTAACAATGCCCAAGAAATCCAAAAAATTTAAAAGGAGATCCATGAGACTGACGCCCTCAAATTTCAAATCAAGATAGCCTCATTTGAATCCGCCTTCGCTGCTGCCCATAATGAACCTTACCATCTGACTCTCCTCTGCTCATTCCGTGCCTCGGCTGCCTACTACTACTCCAGCTCCACACTTGATCGAGGAGGCACCACCTCAGCCCCAGAAAGACAAAGGAAAAGTTCTTACTTCACCTCCTAAGGAGCAGCCTCCATCTACTGAGTAACCTACCCCTACCACAACCTCTGCTGAACCACCACAGAAGCAAACTTATCCTCAAAGAAGGAAAGTCACTGCCAAGAGGTCTGTTCCCAAAGTTGTCCCCTTAAAAATTGGCAAAGAGCCTACTGCCAAGTCTGAAGAGGCACAGTTCCCTGCCAATCCTGAGTCCACTGGTAAAGGAAAGTCACCAGTGGTCCCCACTACGGAACCCATAGCTAAAGGAAAAGAGACATCCCTAGTGGTCCTCCATGAAGAAGCTGAAGCCAAAAGCAAAGGCAAAGGAAAATCCCATGCCACCCCCCCTACTAAGCGCAAAGGAAAAGCCCCTCAAGAACCCACGGAACCAAAAGCTCCCAAAGCACCAAAAATGAGGGTGAGGGCACCTAAAGCTCCAACTGTGGCAAAAACACCAGCCGAAAAGAAGGAGAGGGAGGAATAGAGGAAACAAGACAGAGCTGCCCTTAAGGCAAAGGCTAAACATATGGGCTGGGATTTCCTTACAGATTATGATTCAGATTAGATCCTAGCTTCTAGATTGTATCTTAGGTTTTTCTTCTTGTAATTCCACTTGTAACTATTTTTATTACACTTTAATAGAAATTCTAGTTTTATCTATTGCTCTGTTCTGTGTTTCTTTCTGATTGTTTAGTACTTTTGATTTTGTTCTTTTCGCCATTCATGGGAGAAGAGTTTTTGGGGGGGATATTTTTCTTGAACCAGTAATCCATGTCGTGGAGATGGTGTTTATATAAATTTGTGCAAATACCTGCTTCAGGGATTGCAATGGCGTCCTCTTCAAATTGATGTGCCCTGTGCAGTGTACCTCTCGAAGATCCCCCACCGCCTAAGGAGCCGGACCCCTTGCAAATTCTCTGGGATGAGTATGACGAGGTCCAGCGGATCCTGGCCAAGGAGGAAAATAAAAAGAAAACAAGAGAGAAGCGAGAGAAAAAGAAGAAGAAAAAAATGGCACCACCTGCTTCTCCCCCTCCACCTTCCTCCAACCCTCCCCCGGCTACACATTAACCCCCCCCCCCCCATTTTCTCTTTTCTATTTTACATCTTTTTGTCATATTTTCTTTTTATTTTAATGAAAGTTTTCTTTTAGTTCCATACTGTTCAGTTTTGCATTTTTATTTCTCTCTTCTTCTGTGTTTGTTTCTGTATGTTTCCTTGGATTCTACCGTTTATTCTCACCTCTGAACCAGTGAGGGCACTGCTCCTCCTAGGTTTGGGGGTGTGGTAGGTAGGTCTGCCAATAACATAGTTAACATAAAGTGCAGCAGAATCATGTGAGTAACATAGAAATGGAGCTGTGTTCACTTAAGAATTATGAAAATTAAGGAATTTAAAACTTTTTGCAGATCTTTAGACATTATAAATTTCTAAATTTTCACATTTCCATGATGAGAACACCAAGAAAACTCACTGGTATCAGCACTTAGTGAATCATTGAAGAGAGAAAAAGGTAAGGACATACTTAAAAGTTCAAAGGAAGATCATCACCAGTGAGAATTAGGCCTACAAAATTATTATTTTTTTATTTGAGGAGTGATTGAGGCAAATTTCTTCTAGCTTTAAGGACTGGCTGAGTCAATGTGTTCACTAAAAGTTAGGTAACTCCAAGTTGAAGCAACTGACAGCACTCATGACACTTAGGAAAGGATCAAGGCCTTCTCTTGGACAGTTTGAGCCTAAACAGACCAAACCCTAAAGCAACTGCCTTTGTTCATACACTCTTTGAGCTTCAAAGTCCAATTTTCTTCAAAACACACCTGAGTACTTGTACCTGAACCTATGGATCTAATTTAACCTTACCCTCACTCTGAGAAGTCAGAAGGTAAAGGAGAAAGAGTTAAAGATGGACTAGCTAGGGTCAACATTGGATGAGTGGAGAAGAATTATCTGAAGTTCTAGCAGTGTAACAACTAAGGAAAAAGGTGGCAATTCATCAAAGCAAAAATAAAAAAATAAAAAGAAGAAAACTGCACGAGAAAGAAAAGAAAACAATAATGAAGAGGAGTAAGAGAGGAATCAAGAGGAAACATTCATTCGAAAAAAATCAAACAAGAGGAGAAACTGATCACTTCAAATCTGAAGATTTCAAAGAAGATGAAAGGAGCTGAATTAAAGAAGGTGAAGTCATGAATCACCTCCTGCACCTACTGATTTCTGAATTTTGAACCCCTTTTTCAACCTTCCAATTCTTTTTATAACCCAATACCATAAGCCACATTACTGTGATCCAAAGTTGAATGAGCTATCATGTGGAGATAATGAGTTGTCCAATCTATGGTAAAAATCTGTCAATGATGCCAGAACTTGAATGCTATGCCTATGCTCATGCTTACAGATCCATTTGGGGGATGTAACTGCTCTTGAGCTTGAGAGACAATGAAACCCTCAAAAGTTCTTTGTGAGAGTACGCCGTGGAGAGTTTTGGGTATGATATTGAATATATTGGGCATGACCTACAACCTAATTTTTAATTTAATGGTGAGCTCAGTGCTAACACACATGTGTAGTTTCCCTGTTGTGAACTGATTGGAAATGCTGTGCTATCATGTGAAGTTTATGTTGCTTAAACATCTGTGCAGACAATGTATTTTAAATTTCCTATATTTTTACCGATTCAAGGGTGAACTGATACTCTGTTTCTTGACTGCTAACTTGACAATCTTGCACTACTGTTAACTATTTTATTGAGAAGTTTGTGGGTATCTTCACTGAAAACCCTCAGGAGACTTCACTCCTCCACTAGGGATGACCTAGGGGTTTAAAAGGCTTGGTACATATGCTAAATGTATCCGTGCTCCCTACGAAAGTGGCATTTAATTTCTGTAGATTTTTAGTGTAGCTTTGCTAAGGGACTAGCAAAGATTAGGTTTGGGGGTGTGTTAAGACCTGAAAAGTACCACTTTTCACCCCTTAACTTAATCTTTGTTGGACCCTTAATCATTTAATAAAAGTATTTTAAGCCTGTTCTACAGGTAATAAACAGCAGCTGCAATAAGGCCTTAATCCTGCTAAGGAGCCCACTTTTGCCTCAGAAGTCTCCCAGAAGAATGGAAGACAAAGAACCTGACTGCATGAAGGCAGAGCAAAATAGCAACAAAGCAAGAAATGAGCCTCGCGTAGCTGTCGCAAGGTTCACATGACTCAGAAAGCCTGCCTCGTGCAATCCTCGCGAGTTTCCCATGACATCATACCAATTGCCCGCGTTATTCTCACGCAGTTTAGTAACAGAAGAGCTCCTGCAACATAGTTCGTGCAGCTCTCGCGAAGCTCAAATATAAATGATTGCACAGTCTCGCACAACTCAAGAAAGCAGCTCTCAAACCTCACACAGTTCCCTCAGATCAGCTGAGGAGAGAGGGCTCCAGGTATCTCTATGCGCAGCTGTCGCGTAGTGGCCGCAGGATGTAAAACTTTAGAAAAACCTCTCACACAGTTTAGAGACCAATGCACATCACGTCCTCGCGAGGATCCTCACAAAGATCCATTGAGAAACAAACTGCTCGCACGATTCCTGTGCCATTCAGAAGGAAAGTGCAATCCCGCGAAGACCAGAGCAATCCAGCGAGGATTCAATGCTCTATCGTGCGACTGCTTCAGCTGCAACTAAGACAACCCCGCGACGGCTAGAATTTCAAGCTAATCCAATCTCACGAAGACCGTGCTACCACGCGACAATCTTGGAAACCAGTGCTACCTGGCGAGGCTCTAAACTCTAACTCTCCCTCACTTTTGCACAAGACATTCTGGGAACTTCTAGCAATTAGGGCACGCACTCCAATGTTCCAAGTTCCATGCACGCACCTCGAGGCATCCAAGGAACAGTATTTGGCCATGTGGCATCATTAAAATTAGGGTTTCCTAACCCTAATGCACCGCCAAACTAACTATTATATAAACCTAAGCCTGGTTTAGGTTTAGGGAGACCTCTCATAGAATAGAATTTTGTCTATCTTCTTCTTGCAGTAGCTGTAGATCTCTAGTAAGGTTTAGGTAGATTTCTTTTTACTTTTTCTTCTCCCCATAGCCCAGCACTTGCTAGCTATGCCTTTGTATGACTATTTGGAATAGATTAATGGAGTTTTATGATAGGGTGTTTTACATTTATGTGATTTCTGTTTGTGAGTTGTTTTGTACAAGGCTACTACCTTGAGATCCTCCATTGCTAGGATGTACTGCAAGCAATGGAGGACTGATTTTATGGTTTACTCAGATCCAAGTGACCTGTGTGTCTGGGCTAACATGCTCCCATATAGGCCTAACCCCACCACAGGACCCACTAGATCTGAAGTCCCCATGGGAGCAATGAGCTTTTGTAGCCTTGTGAACATGGTGGTGGCAACAATGTTTCTTGTTCTATCTTGAGCTTTGTGAGGAGGATAACCTCTGGGATAGTCTGTGACCATTTAAGTGGACAGGTTATAGCCTTAGGGAGAAGCCAACCCACAGACTCAAGATGGATTGTTCTTCTCTGCACTTGTGCTTGTAGCCCTGTGAGAGATTGTGATGTGACAAACTCCTCTGTATGTGTATAGACCCGCCATCAGATGGCAGATCTGGTTTGGTTATAGAGATTGTAGGCTTGCGACTGGATCACTGCAATCTCTCTAAATTAGTGGACTGCTGGATCTAAGGCTGCACTCAAACTCTTACTGGTTCTATGTGTCTGGGCTAACATGCTCCCATACAGGCCTAGCCCCACACATAGCACTTTAGAGGTTGAGGTTCCCTATGGATTCTTGTGCTTATAGCCTGGATGAAGTAGTGCCTACAATGATAAACTTGTTCTGACCCATCTCTAGACTGTGGTTTCCCAATTGGATAGTCTGTGACCATTTAAGTGGACAGGTTATAGCCATAAAGGGATTGGATCATGGCACAGAGATGAGTTGGATTCTTTCTCCTCAGTGGTGATAATGTAGCCATTGGATAGGACTTCTATAGCAGCAGATCTGAATTTGAGTCATGAGACCCATTAGATCTGAACCTAATAACATACTTCTCGCCCTTTTATATTTATTTTCTCACTCCATCTTCTTTCTTAACCCTTTCTATAGTTTAGACATTAGGATACCTTAGAATTTAGATTTTAGTGACCCTAAATCCCCTTCCATTTAGGATTGCCAAATCTGTAGTCAGATCTGGAGGGCCTACTAAAGATGGCTCCCTTGGAGCTTAAGATCAACTTCCCTGTGGGACAAACTCTTACTTATCAAAACTTGCTACAATAGGCCCTGTATCTTGCAGGATTGTGCATATTTTAGTCTTGCTGCTCTGTCATTTTCAATCCACCTTTCATTCATTTTCATTCACCCCATTCTTATCACTGTCTTCAATAAAGTCAATAGCAAGCACTTAAAAAATAGCCCAATACTGAGATGTACTATTCAAAAGTTGAATTTTTTCGGGACGTTACCTTCTCCCCACCTTAGGAATTTTTATCCCCGAAAATTGACTAAGGCTCCTAGTTCGTGATGCGCACCAATTGATCGCACATGAACTTCCCCATGAGAGAATCCAATCTATTAACGAGGATTGATAAGGCCTTAATTTATATAAAAGGTGTTAGCCAAGGGTTAGCCAACCTAATTCACAATGGCACACATCGCACAAGGAAATGCTAGCATTCACCATCACATATATGCCCATGCTGTTCTATTCAAACTGACCGTTGTACCTCCACATAAGCGTATTTGCAATAGTATATCATGTAAAGACACTCGTATGCAGCTCGAATCTTTCGCAAGAAGAAACTTTACTATAGAATCACATCCAAAAAGTTATTTACAAAATTCAGAGGTGGCAATCATGCTCCCAAAGTTTAAACAATTTCATCCCCTCTTGTCTTAATTACAAAAAAATTTCCCAAAAAGTATATCCACAACACCCTCATGCCACATACGGATACTCCCTAAATGTCGGCTCCAGCCATTAGGTTATCCGGTTGCGCCTCATCCTCACTGTCCCTGGCCGCGCCAGAACTAGATGCCTCAGGAATCCAAGCTCGCACCGCTGCCATGCGGTGGAGATAATATGTCAGGTACATGAAACATATGTTCTCGGTGTGCAAGGCCTCATGATAGTCTAGCCGGCGGTTCATCAAACGATTGTTCTCGGTCATTTGACACATGCTTGCTTCCAATAGTGCGTAGACATCATCTATGGTAGGTATGGGAGCACCCTGGGGTGGTGCTGGCCTCACACAGGTCTGAGCATGCTACCGAGGTGGTATTGTAGCAGCAAGCTCATCTTGGACTGGTGCCACAGGGGCTGGTTGTTCGTGTTGTTGTTGGGCTTGTTATGGGGGTTGATCTTGCTAGGCATCAGGTGAAAGAGGAGGTGGTACTGGTCCACTATCAGGAGGTAAAACCTTTTTCAGCAGAGTATACGTTTGGTTCCAATTTACAAAAGTATAGAACAAGACGTCGTCCGTCTTCTTAGGTTCGTCTTCAGAAATTTTATACCTTTTATTTTCAGTGTATTCTTCAAACATAGCAGAGAGAAGAAGGCCATACGGGATTTTATCCTTTGGTTTCACTCCTCCCTACATCAGCTTATCTCTCACATATCTGATTCCCTCAAAAAACCATATGGGTCGCACTAAACCATCGACCCCTAAAAGCTGCATACAAGGCCCGTTGTACTTCCTTTACCCTCTCGGTACTGTGGCTCATCAGATATAGGTTACATTTAATGATCGTATCCAACATCCACAGATAAGGAGGTAAATCAATCATCTTAATTGATGAACCAGACCCACATCGTCCCTGGGTCATCTGCTAGCTAATCTCCAAATAGCCTACCGGTTTGGGAAAAGGAGGTAACAACTTGATTCCATCTCCATATGATTCGTAACACTCTAGTGCTTTGCAAGCATGTTCCAAAGTGAACCTGTACTCACAATCGTCTACCTTCGTCACGATCAGACCGTACTGAGGACCATCTCACATGTTCTGGTAAAACAACCTCACCAGGCGAGGGTAATAGTGATCATGCAATGGGTCTAAAATATTATCCAAACTGGACTTCCTGATAAAATCTTTGGCCCGCATAGTGTTGCCTTGTACATCCGAGTCCTCGAATAGGGCCCGATCAATGCGATATTCTTCCTCAAACTCCTTAATTGCCCACCACTCGTTCGGTTGTTCTTACTGTGGTGGTGGTGGTGGCGAGTGTCGCAAAGATGACTTGGACGAAGAAGCAGATGACTCGGGTGATGATGGCGGTGATGGTGATCGTGGAGGTGATGGAGGTGGTGGTGGTCTAGAAGCGCTAGGGTGTCAGAACGGAAGCTTTGAAGCCGAAGCTTTCAAAGATTGATGAGTTTTGGGCGGCATTTCAAGGGTTCTTCAAGCAAAATAAGAAATAGCTTTCCAAATAAAATGAAAATCCAACTATCTAAAGGTTTAGAACTAGGGTAAGTCTCGAATTTTTTAATTAAATCACGCGAAAAATTCTGAGCTCAAACCTCCAAAAACCCTCCTTCTTTCACAATCACCAAAGAAAACCCTAGGCTCAAAGCTCTAAATTTCAAATTTTAGAACTAAAAACCCAAAAAATGTAACTTATAATCATCTGTCAAAAATCGATCAGTCGAACCTCAAAATCGACTAGTCGGTTTTTCACTTAAAATGCCTACTTCACGATTTCAACTAGTCGATTTCTAAATTAACTAGTTGGTTTATTTTTGACTGGTCTGTTTTCCCATAATATCTTTATTTTTTTATTTATTCTCTATTTTGTGGAAATCGATTGGTCGATTTGTTTCGATTAGTCAAATTTCAAAATCGATTGATCGATTTTGGGTTCAACCAGTCGATTTTGAACAGAATGCTCCAATTTCTTTGTTCTTTATCCTTATTCCCCCCTGGAGCATCAGATTTAAAGGTGGTTGGCTCTTTGAGATTTCTATCAAGTTAAACCTAGACACTTGACCTTCCACATTGCTTCCTAACTCAAAAATTTAGTTCCTTTATGTTCATTTATAAACTTTTTACAACAAAACCTTAGCATTACAAAGACAACATTTGATTACTCTCTTCAAACAATTGGGGGTATTGTTCTTTGACATCCGCTTCGCATTCCCAAGTAGCCTCTTCAGCTGGATGATTTCCCCATTTAACGAGCACTAAATGGATACTCTTAGTACGCAAAACTTGTTCCTTTCTATCAATAATTTGCATTGGCTCTTCTATCATCGTCATATCCTCAAACATCTCGATCAGTTGATCATCCAAGATGTGTGTAGGATCCCTAATATATTTTCAGAGCATGGATACATGAAATACATTTTGTACCCGATTGAACAGAGGAGGTAACCCAATTATGTAGGCCACCTCACCAACTCTACCCAAAACCTCAAAGGGTTGAAAGTAGCGTGGGATTAACTTTCCCCTCTTTTTAAATCTCATGACACCTTTCATCGGTGAGATCTTGATGAACACATGATCGCCAACGTCAAAGTCAACACTGGTTCTCTTGATAGCAGCATAACTTTTCAACTTGCTATGTGCTGCCTTGATTCTTTTCCTAATCACACAAACAATAGTGGCATTGTCCTCATGTACTTCCAGACCTAATATGAACATTTTGCCAATCTCTTCCCAATTGATCGGTGATCTACCTCGTCGTCCATAATGTGCATCATAAGCTGCCATTCCAATGCTTGTTTGAAATCTATTATTGTATACAAACTCGATCAATGGTAGATGTTGATCCCATGATCCTTGAAAATCAAGCATACATGTTCTAAGCATATCTTCTATTATCTGATTCACCCACTCTGTTTGTCCATCTGTTTGTGAGTGGAATGTTGAACTGAATTCTAATCGTGTACCCATACCCTCTTGGAACTTTTGCCAGAACTTCGACGTAGACAACGGGTCATGATCGAAAATAATATTAACTGGAATGCCGTGCAATAAGATAATCATTTTCATGTATAACTCGGCAAGTCTCCTTGCCGTATATGACGACCACCCAAATTACATTATGTCGCTTTGCTATCTGTTGGGGTGTTTGCCTTCCCTCAAATGGGGGTCTAAAATCACTAATAAAACTAGACAGAACACACTCACACAAACTTGTAAGTAATCAGGGTTTGTTGTTGTAAGTTTTAAAAAGATGATAAGGGAATGTCCACAGGGAGGTTGGTTTAAAAATATGATAAATCTCCAGATCTGTATGAGATCTGGCACCCTAACTAATGCTACGTTAGCTAAAAGATAGGGGAGAGGTTTAAAATGAATTGTCACTTAAGCTAAACTAAAATTAAACATAGACTAACTTAGATCTTGCAAGGGGAAAGAGTAAAAAGCAAAAAATGGAGAAGAGTAGCTTGGAGATTGGTCTTCACTTAAATCAGATTCAATTAATCATGCTGCAGAGGTTCAGAGCACACAATTCCGTCAACTGGCTATAAGCACAGCTGTAGGGTAGAAGTCTCCACTCCAAATCGCAGGATCCAACTGGTCTTAAGGCTATGATCTGTCCACTTTAATGGTCACAAACCATCCTATAGACTTTATCTGATCCATGGATTTACAGTGGACGAATCCAATTGGAGCCTGAGCTTGGACTAATCTTAAGGTTATGATCTGTCCACTTTAATGGTCACAGACCATCCTAGGGATTTCCTCCAAAGCGAAAGCATCAATTAGAATAATTAAAACCACTATAGATGCTGCAATTCCCAGGTCACAGACTCAAGGAATCACAGGAATATCAGATCCAGGGAGATTGGGTGGTATCCAAGAGGCTTACCAGTTAAGTGGGTGAGCTGATCTACAGACTCCTCTACACAAATCTGATCGATCACCAAATGAAACCAATGAAACTTTAGATCTAATTAAAACATTAAAAACAACATTTACATTACAATCAAAATTCACTATACAATGGAAATACTCTCATATCTGTAGTCTGTGAAGCTGCGAACCCACAATAGCAATCTTAACCTTACCCAATCCCTCGCTACTCCAAGGGAATTAGCCAACCATTGTTGAGCTAAAGGAGGGAAAATAGAATTTCTTTGCAAGCTCTAATCTCCAAAATTTGGCTCAGATCTCGATCTCCCCCCCAATTGCAATTGGGGGTCTCTATATATAGCTTTCTCCTCTATTTTTCCTGCCAAAAATCCCTTCTAGAAGGTCCTCAGAGTTTGTTAGAGTTCTGTTAGAGCATGTGGTTCAATTAGGATTTTCTAGGGGATCTTCTGGAACTGTCATGTCAGAAACCAAGTGCCTCGAGTTGTGTGCAGCAGGTCACCAAGTCACAGCGTGTGCATAGCTAAATTTCTGAGAAGTTTTACACATGATTTTGACAGGTTCAGGAAGCTTTCGACAGGTTCAAATAGAGCTTTTTGGTCCTTTCACTAGGTTCTCAGATCTCTTCGATAGGTTCCGATAGGATGAGCCTTCTCTTAGAGTTTCAGCATTCTCAGCCCTTGGCCTGGAGTATTCGACAGGTTGAGGCTGCTTTTCGACAGGTTGGAGCACCATTTCAATAGGTTCCGCTCTGCATGCCATTGTTTCAATAGGGTTGCTTTCACTCCTATCGAAAGGCTTAAGCACCCTTCGATAGGTTCTGTTCCAGCGTCTTCATCTCGATAGGTTCAGGAAACCATTCGATACGTGCCCTTTACACCTCAGGCAGGTTTTTGATAGGATGGTTTCTTCCTCCCTTTCAGCTATTCGATAGGTTCTTGGATCCTATCGAACTCCTCAATCCACACGAATCCATCCTTCTTTTGCCTTCAGATCCTATCAAAACCTTTTTAACTGCATGAATTCCTCCTTTCTTTGCTTTCAGCTCCTATTAAAGTCTTCAGGTGACCTCTCGATAGGATGTTTTCAATCTGCTTTCACTTCCTTCGTCTTACCCTGCTGTAGCCACGCGCTCCAAGGGTCCAGTGATGTGCTACCCTTTGGTGTGTTGTTGCTGGGTTTGTCCTGTGTTGAGAGATGGCCCCTTTTTGGGCATTCTTGAGTCATTTTCTGCATTAGTGTCATATTTTATTACTGCCTACAAAATGCACTCGATAGAGGCTTATTAGTGTGCTCACAGGTCTATCAATGGTCAGGTTAAAGAGTGAAAAGTGGCATTTTTCACCACTTAACACACCCCCAAACCTAAGCTTTGCTAGTCCCTGAGCAAAGGAGAATTAAAAGGAAATAAAAATGCCACTTTAGTAGGGAGCACGGATGCATTTAGCTTATGCACCAAGCCTTTTAAACCCCTAGGTGATCCCTAGTGGAGGAGTGAAGTCTCCTGAGGGTTTTCAGTGAAGGTACCCACAAACTTCTCCAATAAGGTTAGTTAATCGTAGTGCAACCTGCTAAATAGAGTTTGAGTAAAATAGAATAAATTCACACTGTGTCTTTTCAATTCATTAGAGGTGTTTCAATCAGAAAGAAAATCAGTTCCAAACTTGAAAGTCTGCTGCAATCCTTCACCACCACTCAACTCATGTCAAGGCATTGCTCCAAAGAATTAAGGCATGGCTCACCTTTCACTTGAGAATTCTATTTTGATACTACCCCCACTAAATTTGGATTTCAGACCCAAGTCTCACTGGGTATGGCCTTCCATCAAATTTTCAGGGGTGTATCTTCACATTCTTCTCTCATTTCAAGTTTACTACACATCAAAATTATTTTTCACAAATTGTTGACATTTGCCTCATGAAGTCTGTTGGACTACAGCTTATTTCGATTTCAAACAGTTTTTTAATTTCCTCTTTTTACAAAAATTCAAGTGAGAATTTACTCTAATTAATTCCAACCACTCCTTTTTAGTCTAGCTGCACTAAAATTAACTAATTTATTGGCATACATGCCATACCCCCAAACCTAAACCAAACAGTGCCCTCACTGTTTACAGCATAGTGGATGTAGTCGTGTGGTAATCCAGGGACAAAAACAAAACAAGTAGACAACTAGGAAAAAAAAAAAGAAAAAGCATTTTATTAAAAAGAGACTAAACAGAGCATTTTATTATAGTCAGTACAATGGTCAAGCACGAGGATGCGAAAAGTATGCACTATTCCCGGCAAACAAAAAAGGATCCCCCTGGCACAGGGATATCCTCAGCCTGCATAAGGTGGAAGAGGAACTAGAAGCTAGGAAGGGAGGAAGAAAAGGAAAAAGAGTAGGACCAGGGGGCAGGGGGAGGGGTGGCGGAGGAGGATGGTGGCGGAGAAGCCGGTGGCTCGGTCTTTAGCCTCTTCTTCTCCCTCTTATCTTTTTTCTTTTCCTCCATGGCGAGGATACGTTGTACCTCCTCATATTCATCCCAAAGGAATTGCAACAGGTATGGTTCCTTGGGCGCTAGTGGCTCCAGCCAGAAGAGGTAGAGTTGAGCATCATCTGCCATAGTTATGAGGAGGAGTGCAGAGGGTAGAAGGAGAGGAACGGGATGAAGTTGAGCCATCTGCATCTATTTAAGGGGGATGTATGAGGGAATATGAAGCGGTGCATTCAATATCGCCGCCTTCGATGAGAAGGAATGAATGGTTAATTCGACCAATCAGCATGAGGAACAAAATCGTGCATTAACTGGAAGCCTATATTTAGCGCGGGGAGTTACAGCATGGGGCAGAAACCTAGGGGGTGCAGAGTTTAAAACCCGTGCTGTGCACAGTTGTACATGGTACACGTGGGGTAAAATTTTCCGCACAGCGCAGGTGCACAAGAAGCATGGAAGGAGTGAGGGGGCGATTTCGATAGGATGAGTGTAAAATGTCGACAGGTTAAGGCTTCCTATCGAAGTTGCACAAGTATTGGGCTGGCAGTTGAATGCTCTCGATAGGTTCAACCCGTCTTGTTGAAAAGAATAAACATTGCATTCGATAGGTTGGGATGTCCACTTGCAATAGGTCGGTGTCCTGTCGAACGGAGGGTAGATAAAACATTCACTTCATTAGGATGCTGATGGGTGAAAACAACCTTTCGATAGGTTGGGTAGTACATTTGTCACTCTTGTCGATAGGTTCCAGGCAAGAGTTCAGAACCTATCGCAAAGTTGTTCTCACCTATCGAGAGGTCTCAGCACTTATCAAAATCCTCATCAATCCTATCAACATCAGCAACTGACCTAGAGAAAGGTCCAAATGACCTATCGAGAGGTTCGATGAGCTTAATAACATGGCCTGTGTGTGCAGGGCATTTAGCCTTAGCACCCAGCAACTCATCTGTTGTGCTACCAGTCAGCTAATTGGCCTCTGACCTTGTGCATTTGATTCCTAGACTGCGAGCGATATTGAAACGAAGCTTGATCTTGGCATGGCCATTTTATTGTAAAAAAATATCATGGGAAAGAATCGAGGTATAAATCAAATATAATACATATGATACAAATCGAAGTCAGGTATTAACCTGGAGGATCCTGACGATCAATGGTCTCTTCAGGCTCACAAATATTATCAACGCAAAGTTTCAGCCTCTGACCATTGACCTTAAGGGTTCTGCCATCTGTAGGATGCATGACTTCGACAGCTCCGAATGGAGAAACATGTACCACTGTGAAAGGTCCATCCCATCTGGACTGCAACTTTCCTGAAAAGAATTTCATTCTAGAATTGAACAACCATACCTTGTCATTTGGCTTGAAATCTTTGCGTAGCAAATGTCTGTCATGGAAGGCTTGGGTCCTCTCCTTGTAACTCCAGGCATTTGCATAAGCTTCTAGTCGTAATTCATCCAGCTCGGATAACTGGAGTTTCCTGTGAATACCAGTTGAGTGCAAGTCAAAATTTACTGCTCTAATGGCCCAATATGCTTTGTGTTGCAATTCAACAGGCAAATGACATGCCTTTCCATATACTAGTCTGAATGAGGACATGCCTATGGGGGTTTTATATGCTGTTCTATAAACCCATAAGGCATCCGTCAATTTGCTAGATCAGTCCCTTCTGTTAGTTCTCACAGTCTTCTCGAGAATATATTTGATTTCCCTATTGGAAATCTCTACTTGCCCACTGGTTTGTGGGTGGTAGGGAGTGGCCACTCTGTGGGTAACAGAGTATCTTTCCATTAGTTTGTCAAAAGGTTTATTACAGAAGTGGCTTCCCCCATCACTAATAATAGCTTTAGGAAAGCCAAATCTTAAGAAGATGTTGTCTTTCAGGAATTGAATGATGACTTTGTGATCATTTGTCCTTGTAGCTATGGCCTCTACCCATTTGGATACGTAATCCACAGCTACAAGGATGAAATTGTATCCAACAGAAGGGGGAAAAGGTCCCATAAAGTCGATTCTCCAAATATCAAACAGTTCAACAACGAGTATAGGTTCCAAGGGCATAGAGTTTCTCTTTGTAATACTACCCATTTGCTGGCATCGATGACAAGCTTTACAATGCTGTCGGGCATCTTTGAACAGGGTAGGCCAGTAGAAACCACTTTGAAGAACCTTGGCATGATCTTGTTACCTTCAAGTGGCCCCATAAGAGCTTCATGGCACATGGTTAGGATGTTTTGAAACTCAGTTTTAGGTACACAATGTCTGATCACCTGGTCTGCACAATGCTTTAAAAGGTAAGGATCCTCCCACATGTAATATCGAATATGTGCAAAGAACAGATTTTTGTCATCCTTGGTCCAATGTGGAGTGATCCTACCCACAGCAAGGTAATTAACAATATTGGCAAATCAGGGCATACTTATCTGGACAGTCAGAAGCTGCTCATCTGGGAAGGAGTCATTGATGGGCAAGCTTTCTGTGTCAGTTGCTGGGATCCTTGATAGATGATCAGTCACCACATTCTCAACTCCCTTCTTGTCCTTAATCTCTAAATTAAATTCCTGGAAGAGAAGAATCCATCTGATTAGTCGTGCTTGAGCTTCCTTTTTGGACAAGAGGTATTTCAAAGTTGAGTGGTCAGTGAACACAATAATATTTTATCCCAGCACATAAGACCTGAATTTTTTTAAGGCAAAGACAATAGCTAATAGCTCTTTCTCAGTTCTAGTGTAATTCAATTGAGCATCAACTATTGATTTACTGGCATATGCTACCACAAAAGGTGCCTTGTCTTTTCTGTGACCCAACACTGCCCCAATGGCAAAATCTGATGCATCACACATCAGCTCAAATGGCAGAGAAAATTTTGGGGATTGCAAGATAGGAGCTGTGGTCAAACAAGTCTTTAACAGTTCAAAAGCAGCTCGACATTCATCATTAAAGTCAAAAGGAACGTCCTGGCACAACAGGTGACAAAGGGGTTTGGAGATTTTACTGAAGTCCTTGATGAACCTCCTGTAGAACCTAGCATGACCCAGAAATGACCTAACTTGTTTAACAGTTTTCGGAGGGGGAAAATGAGCAATTAAATCGATCTTAGCTTGATCAACCTCGATTCCTTTGTGAGAGATAACATGTCCTAGAACAGTGCCTTGAGTCACCATGAAGTGACTTCTCTCCCAACTCAGAACTAGGTTGGTCTCCTCACACCTTTGCAGTACGGAGCTGAGGTGGTGTAGGCATTGGCTAAAATCATCTCCATCAATGGAGAAATCATCCATAAAGATCTTTAAAAACTTATCAATCATGTCAGAGAAGATAGCATACATGCATCTTTGGAACGTGGCAGGTGCATTACACAACCCAAATGACATCCTTCTGTATGCAAAGGTTCCAAATGGGTAAGTGAATGTGGTTTTTTCTTGGTCCTGGGGGTATACAGGGATCTGATTGTACCTTGAATATCTATTAAGAAAACAGTAATAGGCCTTGCCTGCCAGCTTGTCCAAAATTTGGTCTATGAAGGGCAGTGGGAAGTGATCCTTGCTAGTTTTTTCATTGAGTTTTCGATAATCTATGCATACCCTCCAACCAGTGGTCTGTCTGGTTGGGATCAGCACACCTAAATCTGCTTCAATAATTGTAATGCCAGATTTCTTGGGTACTACCTGGGTTGGTGCTACCCATTGTGAATCCGAGATGGGATAAATTATCCCAGCATCTAGGAGTTTGACTACCTCCTTCATCACAACCTCCTGCATGTGTGGGTTGAGTTTTCTCTGCATCTCTCTAGAAGATTTGGAACCTTCCTCGAGATGAATTTTATGCATACACACAACAGGATTGATTCCCCCAAGGTCTGCAATGGTCCATCCTATTGCCTTCTTAAGCCTTTTTAGTACACAAAGTAGTTCTTTTTCCTACTCAAGAGTGAGGGAAGAAGAGATTATCACAGGCAATTTGGTTTTGTCTCCTAAAAAGGTATATTTTAAAGATTTTGGGAGTTGCTTTAACTCCACCTCTGGGAGACTAATGAGGGAGGGCAATAGGGGTGCCTTAGAGGGGGGTGGTAGAGGTAACAAAGTAGGCCTCCATGGATGGTGTTGTACTGGTGCCGCTTCAGAAGAGATAATTTTAACATGTTTAATCTCAGAGGTGGGAACCTTCTCTACCTCTGTTTCCTTCCATACTTCAGCTAGCTCATTAAATCATTCCTTACCATGTAGCAGCATATTCACATTTTCCTGGATAACCTCATCTATCACATCAAGAAAAAAATAGTCCTCATCAGGATGAGGTTGATTTGCTGCGTTGTACACATTCAATTTGACCTTCATATTTCCAAATGATACTTCCATGATTCCAGACCTGCATTGAATACAAGCATTAGCTGTGGCCAAAAAGGGTCTGCCTAGAATCACAGGTATGGAAGTGGCACTCCTACCTGGTTCCATATCTAGCACCAAAAAGTCAACAGGATAAAAGAATTTGTTAACTCCAACCAAAACATCCTCGATTATCTCCACAGGTTTCCTTTCAGATCTGTCAGCCAGCTGGAGGACCACATGTGTGGGCTTTAATTTGTCTAAGCCCAGCTTCTCATATACTGAATATGAAAGAAAATTTACACTAGCTCCCAGATCTAATAAAGCTTTGTCAATGGTATGATCCCCAATGATGCAGGGGATAGTGGGGAGGCCAGGGTCTTGATGTTTGGGAGGAGTTGTAATAGACAGGACTTGCTTAACTTTTTCTGCTGAAAAGACCTTCTTGGATAGATATATCCTAGACTGTCTTTTATGGGTGCACAAGTCTTTTAAAAACTTGGCATAAGCTAGGACATGTTTAATGGCATCAAGTAAAGGCAAATTGATCTTTACTTGCATGAAAGTCTTCATCATTTCCTCTATTTTACCTTGCCCTTCATCAAAAGGGGAAGGTGCTTGCAGTGCTTTAGCAAATGGCAAATGTGGGGTTGCTCCCTCATTTGCAGCCTTGGCCAATTGATCATCTTTCTTTTTAATTTTTTTCTTTTCTTGAGGATCCTCATCATCCTCTTTATTCACAGTCGGTTGCTCCTTCAAGTCCACCACTGGTGGCCTTTGTTGTGTTCTGGTAGAAATCACTTCATTTTCTTCCTCCAAGTTCCTCACAAGCTCACAGTCCACTTGGTTGTCCACTAACCTACCACTTCTCAATGTTGGAATACATTTGGCTTCCTCATAGGTGGAGGAAACTTCACCCACTACAAACTGCCTTCGTAGGTTATCTTGTGGTTGGCTAGGCAACCTTCCTCCCTCTCTCCTAGTCAGACCATCAGACAGCTGACCAAGTTAGTCCTCTATCTTTTGATGCTCTGGTTGTGAGAGTGCACAATTTGGGTTATGGAGTTCAAATTATGCAGTGAAGACAAAACTTGTTCCTCAAAGGAACATGCTCTCGCAGTTGGAGGAGGTACAGCTTGCTACATAGGAGGGGCTACAGGTTGGGTCATGGGTTGCTGATACTGAGGCCTTGGGACATAACCTTCTCGATAGGGCTGAGCATTTCAGCAGGGCATGGGCTACTGGGGCTGCTGCTGCTGACTGGGGTATGCATCTTGTCTCCACCTTACATTGGGGTGGTTCCTCCACTGATACCCAGCAGTAGGCTGCTACCCATAAGACTGAGCTGCAGCCACATGCTCTGTTATAAAATCAGAAAACTGGTCAGCAGATGGGCATTCTTCAGGGGAGTGAGCAAGGGACTGGCATATGACACATGCCTCCTCCACCCTAGTAGCCACAGGTAACTGCATTTCTCCCATCAGCCTATCAAATTTTAAGGCTAAACTGTCCACTTTCCTTTCCAAATAACTTGGCACACTCACTTCATATATCTTCCCTCTTGAAGTATTCTCCTTCAACAACCTAGGAGGCTCTAGATCCTTTGCTAAGGTTTACCTTTGCATAGAGTTCTCACTAATAATATCAAAAAGCTCCCATACCTCCTTAGCAGTTTTATGGAGATAGGTGCCACCACAGGAAGCATCTATCATATCTCTGCTTTTAGAATTAATTCCCTGATAAAAGCTTTGAACCAATTGCCATTCAGGGATTTGATGGTGGGGGCATTTCTTTAGGAGTTCCTTAAATCTCTCCCAGGACTAATGAAAATCTTCAGTTGGATCTTGGGTAAAAGAGATGATACCCTTCCTTAACTGGCTTGTTTTTGACATAGGGAAGAACTTGGCCAGAAATTGATATTGGAGATCACTCCAAGACTGAATGTTGTTAGGTGGAAGTATGGACAAACAGGTCTTGGCTCTGCCCTTTAATGAAAAAGGAAAGAGTCTCATCCTAGTGGCCTCCTCCCCCAAACCTGTGATATTAAATGTAGTGCACAGTCCCAAGAACTCATCAATGTGCTTGTAGGGGTCTTCTTTAGTACGGCCATGAAATGAGGGCAGCATTTGAATTATGGATGATTTTATGTCATAGTTTCCCTGAGCAGCTGGGAATTGAATGCAGAAGGGGGAATTGTAAACCCCTGGTGTATTAAACTCCTTGAGAGTTCTTGGCTGCTGTTGCTCACCCATTTTTACAGAGTCAATTGCAACATATGTGGGTATAGTTGGTCTGGATCTGAGAAGTCTTTCAACCTCTGGATTTAGTGGAATAATCTGAGGTTGGAGAGTTCTCCTACCAAACATACAACACTCAAAATCTGAATGCAGAATAGATCCTCAACACAATAAGTAGAATCAACCAAATTTTCTAACTACTCTAACAAAAATATCAACAAATCTGAAAAATAATAGGGGAGTAGAGCGATGCAAACTACAGAGCAGTCTCCAACACAATTCTCCTCTCACTGGCAGCCTTAGATCTGATGAAATACACACAAAATACTGATAAACAATAAAACTTACAAATGCAATTAGTAAAATCAAACAAAACTACAGATCTATGATTAAAACTTAAATCTATCAATTTCTAAACACACCTCCTCAGCAGCGGTGCCAAAAACTTGTTGGGGTGTTTGCCTTCCCTCAAATGGGGGTCTAAAATCACTAATAAAACTAGGCAGAACACACTCACACAGACCTGCAATTAATCAGGGTCTGTTGTAGTAAGTTTTAAAAAGATGGTAAGGGAATGTCCACAAGGAGGTTGGTTTTAAAATATGATAAATCTCCAGATCTGTATGAGATCTGGCACCCTAACTAATGTTGCGTTAGCTAAAAGACAGGGAAGAGGATTAAAATGGATTGTCATTTAAGCTAAGCTAAAATTAAACATAGACTAACTTGGATCAAGTTTGGGAACTTAGATCTTGCAGGGGGAAAGAGTAAAAAGCAGAAAATGGAGAAGAGTAGCTTGGAGATTGGTCTTCACTGAAATCAGATTCAATTAATCATGCTACAGAGGTTCAGAGCAGACAATTCCCTCAACTGGCTATAAGCACAGCTGCAGGGTTGAAGGCTCCACTCCAAATCACAGGATCCACCTGGTCTTAAGGCTATGATCTGTCCACTTTAATGGTCACAGACCATCTTATAGACTTTATCTGATCCATGGATTTCCAGCAGACGAATCCAATTGGAGCCTAAGCTTGGACTAATCTTAAGGTTATGATCTGTCAACTTTAATGGTCACAGACCATCCTAGGGATCTCCTTCAAAGCTAAAGCATCAATTAGAATAATTAAAACCACTACATATGCTGCAATTCTCAGGACACAGACTCAAGGAATCATAAGAATATCAGATCCAGGGAGATCGGGTGGTATCCAAGAGGCCTACCAGTTAAGTGGGTGAGCTGATCTACAGACTCCTCTACACAAATCCAATCGATCACCAAATGAAACCAAAGGAATTTTAGATCTAATTAAGATATTAAAAACAGCATTTACATTGCAATTAAAATCACTCTACAATGGAAATACTCTCAAATCTGTAGTCTGTGCGGCTAGGAACCCACAATAGCAATCTTAACCTTACCCAATTACAGATCTAACCTCTCTCCTCGCTACTCCAAGGGAATTAGCCAACCATTGTTAGGCGAAAGGAGGGAAAATAGAATTTCTCTGCAAGCTCTAATCTCCGGAATTTGGCTCAGATCTCTATCTCCCCCCAATTGCAATTGGGGGTCTCTATTATAGCTTTCTCCTCTATTTTTCCTACCAAAAATCTCTTCTAGAAGGTCCTCAGAGTTTGTTAGGGTTCTGTTAGAGCACGTGGGTCAGTTAGGATTTCCTAAGACATCTTCTGGAACTGTCATGTCGGTCACCAAGTGCCTCAGGTTGCGTGCAGCAGGTCACCAAGTCACAGCGTGTGCACAGTTAAATTTCTGAGAAGTTTTGCACACGATTTCGATAGGTTCAAATAGAGATTTTTGGTCCTTTCACTAGGTTCTCAGATCTCTTCGATAGGTTTCGATAGGATGAGCCTTCTCTTAGAGTTTCAGCATTCTCAGCCCTTGGCCTTGAGTATTCGACAAATTGAGGCTACTTTTCAACAGGTTGGAGCACCATTTCGATAGGTTCCGCTCTGCATGACATTGTTTTGATAGGGTTGCTTTCACTCCTATCGAAAGGCTCAAGCACCCTTCGATAGGTTCTGTTCCAGAGTCTTCATCTCGATAGGTTCAAAAAATCATTCGATAGGTGCCCTTTACACCTTAGGCAGGTTTTCGATAGGATAGTTTCTTCCTTCCTCTTAGTTGTTTAATTGGTTCTTGGATCCTATCGAACTCCTCAATCCACACGAATCCATCCTTCTTCTGCCTTCAGATCCTATCAAAACCTTTTCAACTGCATGAATTCCTCCTTTCTTTGCTTTCAGCTCCTATCAAAGTCTTCAGGTGACCTCTCGATAGGATGTTTTCAATCTGCTTTCACTTCCTTCGTCTTACCCTGTTGTAGCCACGCGCTTTAAGGGTCCAGTGATGTGCTACCCTCTAGTGTGTTGTTGATGGGTTTGTCCTGTGCTGAGAGAAGACCCCTTTTTGGGCATTCTTGAGTGGTTTTCTGCATTTGTGTCATCTTTTATTGCTGTCTACAAAATGCACTCAACAAAGGCTTATTAATGTGCTCACAGGTCTATCAATGGCTAGGTTAAAGGGTGAAAAGTGGCATTTTTCACCACTTAACACTATACGCAGTAATCCCATAATGAAGTCCATTGAAATTTACTCCTATTTCCACTCTGGTATTGGTAGAGGTTGTAATAACCTCGCAGGATCTTTGTGATCTACCTTCACCTACTGACATTCTAAACACTTGAACACATACTCAGCTAGATCCTATTTTAAACCTCTCCACCAGTAACTCTTCTTCATGTCTTGATACATCTCAGTGCTACCAGGGTGAATGGCATACTTAGACTTGTGACCTTCGTCTAAGATGGTTTGCCGCAAATCGGTGTTAATAGGTATGCATAGACATCGCCGAAATAACAATGATCCAGCATCTTTAACTGAGAAATTGATCTAATACCTTCAATCACACCTATCTAATCTTGACTAGCTCTAGTTTTTTAATCTATAATTTCTGAATGTGCTCAAAGTTCATCGGCCTAACAGTGATGTTAGCCAACAAGGCCCCTGAAGCTTGCACTTCGATCTTTGCATCATACAAAGATAGATCCTCTAGTAATTTCCATCTACTAAGTCCTGTAACAAGGCTAGATAATAAAGCCGAACTCTTCCTGCTCAAGGCCTCCGCTACCACGTTAGCCTTGCCTGGGTGATATTGAATTGTGCAGTCATAGTCCTTGAGAAATTCCATCCATCTGCGTTGCCTCACGTTAAGTTTCTTCTGCGTAAATAAATATCAAAGGCTTTTGTGATCCGTGAATATCTCAAAGGTCTCGCCATATCAATAATGCCTCCATATTTTTAGTGCGAATATAACTACTGCCAATTCTAAGTCATGGGTTGGATAGTTCTTTTCATGGTCCTTCAATTGTCTTGACTCATAAGCAATTACTTTCTTATTCTGGTTGAGCACACAACCTAGCCCACTGTGTGAAGCGTCACTATAAACAGCAAACCCTCCGCTGCCTGAAGGAATAGCTAATACTGGAGTTGAAGCCAGTCACTTCTTGACTTCTTGAAAACTCTTCTTACACTCTTCAGTCCATTCAAATCTCAAATCCTTCCTAGTAAGTTTAGTAAGTAGTCCAGAGAACTTTGAAAATTCTTCTACAAACCATCTGTAATATCCAACCAGACCAAGGAAACTTATAATTTATGTTACTATTTTTGGTTGTTCTCATTATACCACTGCTTTGATCTTTACTGGATCCACTGTAACTCCATCCTTCAAGACAACATAACCTAAGAAGGTGACCTTCTCTAACTAAAACTCACATTTGCCAAGCTTTGCATATAATTGATGCTCACGCAAGATTTGTTGGGCAATCCTTAAATTTTCTTCATGCTCCTTCTTTGTCTTAGACTAGATAAGGATGTCATCTATGAACACTACTACACAAGTATCTAGGTGTCATTTAAACACTCGATTCATTAAGTCCATGAATGACGTCGGTACATTTGTTAACCCAAATGGCATCACTAAGTATTCATAGTGTCCATATCTTGTTTTGAATGTCGTCTTCGATATATCCTCTACCTTGACTCACAATTGATGATATTCTGATCGCAGATCGATCTTGGAAAAGAATCTTACGCCTTGTAACTGATCAAACAGATCATCAATCCTCGACAAAGGGTATCGATTCTTCAAGGTTAACTTATTCAGCTGACGGTAGTCGATGCACAATCTCATCGACCCATCCTTTTTTCTCACAAATAAGACCGGTGCTCCCTAAGGTGACACAATAGGTCTTACGAATCCCTTATCTAATAGTTCTTGTAACTGATATTTCAACTCCTTTAACTCAGCTGGAGTCATTCGATATGGTGCTTTGGATACTGGCTCCGTTCCTGGTGCTAAGTCAATGGCAAACTCTAGTTCTCTTTCTGGTGGTAATCCCGACAACTCATCTGGAAAGACGTCCTCGAACTCGCATGTAATTGAAATTTTGGCGATGATGTTCTTCCCTTCCTTGTCTTCATTTAGAAAAGCCAGGTAGCCACTGTAACCATTCTTCATCAATCGTTCTGCTTTTACTGCGGAGATAATCGACACAAACGTTGATCGCATTCGTAAGAACTTGAACGACCTTCTTGTGTTCAATCGAAACGTAACCATCTTTCTTCGACAATCGATACTTATACGATGCTTGGATAATCAATCTATGCCAAGGATCACATCAAATCCTTGCATATCTAACGGGATCAAATCCACCATTAATTCATGTTCATCAGAATCTTTGATGGCAACAATCACTGACCTACAGACCAAATCAGTGGTGACTGAATTCCCCGTTGGGATTGACACAGCCAAAAAAAAATCTAAGGTCTCAGGAACGACATTCATTCTCATTGCAAAATGTGGTGTACTAAACGAGTGGGTAGACCCTGGGTCTATCAACACTCTCGCTTCATAACAAACGAAATCTTCTTTACCATAAATTTGCAAGGTACCTATAGCATACACATTTGTAAATAACTTACTGATGCATCAACAATCAAACATGTAAGAATTTATAAAACTACTTCCTAGTATTAATACACCTTTTCTATCTATAATTCCAATAATTCAAATGATCTTCACTCAAAGAAAATTTTCACCTTGAATTATGTCATTATTGTTTTCAGCGTCCTGGGCCGTAACAACACATGTCCTTCCTTACACAATCGGCTTCTTTGCTTGCATCTGTCTTGTCATAGGAGTTGAAGCCGCTCATTCTTTCCTCATTTCTGGGTAGTCTCTAATTACATGCCCCATCTTCCCACACTTGAAACATCCTCCGGTACCCCATCTACAATTTGACATTTTGTGAGACTTGCCACACCTGGCACACATCTCAACCGGGGTAGATGATGCTACTCTCGATAAACCCTGTGTAACTTACATTCTAGTGGTAGTAGTAGGTTCTTATAGCGGATTGGCTTCACTGAAGTAGACACAGGTGGTCAAGGATAACTGATATGAGGCGATCTAGAGTACTGCGTCGGTATAAATTGCCTCTGAGTGGGTGTTACAAAATGCGGTTTTTTGTTCACCGGTTCATAGTTACCAACCCTACTATGTTCTGCTCTTCCCTTTCCTTGTTGATCTCTTCTCTGATATCAGCTCTTGCGCTTTCTCGACCACTAATGCCTTGCCCATCACTTCAGCATAAGTTTGTAGCTCAAACGCAATGATCCTATCCCACAGATTCGCCCTCAAACCATTTTCCAACTTATTGGCCTTCATAATTTCTGTGGCCACATAATCTGGAGCAAATCTTGATAATCGTATAAATTTCGTGCTATATTCTCTCTTGGTCATTGCTCCCTGCTCCAATGTCATAAACTTTGCAGCCATCTAATTTCGTAACTACTTTGGGAAGTACTCCTCGTTCAAATCTTCCACAAATTCATTCCATTTCCACACTCCATTCGGGTTCTTGTGCTCTCTCCTTAGTAATACCGATTTCCACCAAGAGTCGGCATCTCCCTCCTGTTGGCATGAAGCCCAACTCACTTTCTCTACTTCTGTACACGACATTCTCTCTAACAGTTTTTCTGCCTGATTTACCCACTTCTCTGCCTCCAATGGATCACTCTGTCCATAAAAACTTGGAGGTCTCAAATTCCTAAATTCAACAACCCGAAGTGGTATTATATCGCAGGTACAACAAGGGGGTGTAGTTGGTGTCTGCTGAAGACTGGACTGTCAACAATGTTGCTTGTTGAGCCATTGTGCTTGCTATGCCGTTCATGGTTTCTATCATTCTTTATCTTTCTTCTCTATCCTCATTTCCTTCCTGCTCTCTTTCTCTTTCTTGATTCCAATTTTTCGGGTTACTCGTCTCCAGAACAACCCTCTCCCTCAATGGTACCCTATTGGAACAGGTGGGAATCTCATCCCCACTCCTTAAGTTCCTTCTATGGCCGCCCCTCGGTGGGCCCCTTCCTCTAGTAGACATGTCACTCTGCAATATGAAACCAAAGTCTCATTAGCAGAAGGTCCCTATACTCTAATAAAATCAAAAGACTTGTCAAATTTTCCAAAGAAAATGCTTTGATACCAATTGTGACAGCCTAAATTTCTACACTCCGAAACCCGCGCCGTCGGTCCGACCCTAGAGGCCTTATATCTCGCGAAATACTTAGTACAATCCATCCAAAAATCAAAACAAAGCACAATCTACATAAGCAAACAAGATCATCATTAGAAATAAATAACCATTTATATATATAATGACCCATTCAAAATATAACCAAAAGATGATTCTAACCCCATACGAATCGCATGAGTAGAAAAATAGAACTGAACCATCTATGATAAAACCAAGGTCACCCAAAGATGGTTCGCCCAAAAGAATATACTATCTGACATATACATAACTGTTGGTCTATTTTATGTGCTTTCTACTGACTTTATTGAAGACAGTGATAAGAATGGGGTAAATGAAAAATGAGTGAGAAGTAGAGTGATGAATATGGAGCAGCAAGCCTAAAATATGCACAGTCCTGCAAGATACAGGGTCTGTTGTAGCAAGTTTTGATAAGTAAGAGTTTGTCCCACAGGGAAGTTGATCTAAAGCTCCAAGGGAGCTATCCTTAGTAGGCTCTCCAGATCTGGCTACAGATCTGGCAATCCTAAGTGGAAGGGGATTTAAAGTCACTATAATCTTAATCCTAAGGCAACTGACTGTTTAGATTACAAAAAGGGTTAAGAAGAATGGTGGAGTGAGAAAATAAATGAAAAAGGGTGAGAAGTATGTTATTAGATACAGATCTGATGGGGTCTTGTAACTCAGACTCAGATCTGTTGCTATAGAAATCCTGTCCAATGGCTACATTATCACCAAAGAGGAGAAAGAATTTAACTCACTCCTGTGCCATGATCTAATCTCTTAAGGCTATAACCTGTCCACTCAAATGGTCACAGACTATCCAATAGGGGAATCACAATCCAGAGGTGAGTCAGAACAAGTTTACCATTGTAGGCACTACTTCATCCAGGCTACAAGCTCAAGAATCCATAGGAACCTCATCCTCTAAAGTTCTGTGTGTGGGGCTAGGCCTACACACAGGACCAGCAAGAGTTTGAGTACTAGCTTTTAAGCATGGTTGTTCACTGCTTTAGAAAGACTACAGTGATCCAGTCACAAGCCTACAATCTCTACAGCCAACTCAGATCTGTAATCTGATGGTGGATCTATTCAACTATAGGGGAGTCTGTCACTGCACAATCTCCCACAAGGCTACAAGCACAAGTGCAGAGAAGAAGAATCTGTCTTAGTTCCATGAATTGACCTCACCCTAGGGCTATAATCTGTCCACTTGAATGGTCGCAGACTATCCACAGAGGCTATCCTCCTCACAATGGTCTAAGACAGAACAAGAACATTGTTGCCACCACCATGTTCACAAGGCTACAAGCACAAATTCCCATGGGGATTCAGATTTAGTGGGTCTTGAGGTGGGGGAAGGCCTACAAAGTGCCTAACCTAGACACACAGGTCACTTTGATCTTAATAGTACCTTAGAAGCAATCCTCCATTGCTTACAAAACAACTTAGCAATGGAGGATCTCAAGGCAGCAGCCTTGTACAGCACAACTCACAACAAAAATAACATCCCATACATGTGACAGATCCTATTACAAAAAAAACCCATTAAAATCTATACCAAATAATCATACAAAAGGCATAGCCAGCAAATGTTGGACTATGGAGAGAAAGAAAAAGGAAAAAGAAGAAAACTTCTAAACCCTAACCTTAACCTACTGTAATTCTACAGTTGGTTTTTGGAGAAGAAGCACAGAAGTTAAGTCCCAAAGAGATGTCCCCCCTAAACCTAAGCTAGGCTTAGGCTTATATATCAGTCGGTTCTCTCCCAATTAGGGTTAGGAAAAACCCTACTTTCTTAATGTAATTGCAGCCCATTCCTATCCCTTGGATGCCTCGGGGCGTGTGCACAGAGATTAGAGCATTGGAGTGCATGCCCTAATTACTGGAGATTCCCAGATTGCCCTTGCAAAAGTGGAGAGAAGTTTAGAACTCGATCCTCACTGGATAGAAAGGATTTCTAGATCTTGCCGCGTGATAGAATTGGCATCGCTAGGTTGAATTGACCTGAAGTTCATGCAGTCGCGGGGTTTACATCTTGGTCATCGCGGGGTACTAATGGTTCTCGCGAGATTGAGTTTTAAGCTTTGAATGGCGCGACGATTGCTAGCACGGTTCGTCCCTTAGTGAATCTCGCGACAGATCTTTGGGAAGAAGCAGTGTTCAAGAGTTTCTGGGTTGCGTGAGATTCACTGAAGGTCTATATCTCACGGCCACTGCGCGACAATTGTGCGTAGGAATGCCTGAAGCCCTCTCTTCTGAGTGAGTCGCATGAAGCTTAACGATTCACCTTTTGAGCTATGTGAGACTGCGCAAATGCTTTAGACTGAGCCTCGCGAGGACCTCACGAGGCCTACTTTTAAATTTATTCTAGCACCAAACCGTGCAAGAACGGCGTGAAGACTGCACGAATGCTTCACTCACTTATGGTTGAGCTTCGCGAGAGCCGCACGAAGACTGATTTGCATATCAAATCGCGCTGGAGCAGCTCGAGAACTGTGCGACCAGTTATTGTGCTTCCTCCAAGGGCTCGCGACAACTGCGCGAAGAAATTCTTCTTGATTTATTTCTGTTTGGATGTGCCTATGCTTCAGCCAACTCTCTGTCTGGGTTTATCCTTCGTTCTGCTGAGGTAGTTATGGGGCAACAATGAGCTTCTTGGCCTGGTTAGGGGTTTATTGGCAGCTGCTGCTTATTACCTACAGAGCATGCTTAAAACACTTTTATTAAATGATTAAGGGTCTAACAGAGATTAAGTTAAGGGGTGGAAAGTGGTACTCTTCAGGTCTTAACACACCCCCAAACCTAATCTTTGCTAGTCCCTTAGCAAAGCTATAATTAAATGCCACTTTCATAGGGATCATGGATGCATTTAGCATATGTACCAAGCCTTTTAAACCCCTACGTGATCCCTAGTAGAGGAGTGAAGTCTCCTGAGGGTTTTCAGGTCTTAACACACCCCCAAACCTAATCTTTGCTAATCCCTTAGCAAAGTTGTAAATGCCACTTTCGTAGGGATCACGGATATATTTAGCATATGTACCAAGCTTTTTAAACCCCTAGGTGATCCCTAGTGGAGGAGTGAAGTCTCCTGAGGGTTTTCAGTGAAGACACCCACAAACTTTACCATTAAAATCAGTTAAATATAGTGCAGATAATGACAACACAGATTCAAATGTTTAAAGTTTCATTCCACACCCATTTAACACTTAGAGGAAACTGCAGCAATATTTGTCGGCCATTTGAAACTTAAAAGTTAACATATGTTTGACTGACCACCATTCATTTAACATTAGAATTTCAATGTATAAAAATCAGTACCCTGCTTGCCTTCAATTCAAAATCCAGGTTGGATACCACCCTAATGAGGTTAAAATTCAGACCCAATTCTCACTTGGGCTATCTCTCAACATTAACAACCTGAGGGTGTTCTTGTTCTCAACAGCTCAAGAGCAGTTGCAGACCCCAAATGGGCTTGCAAGCATGAGCATAGGCCAAGCTTCTAATTTCTGACATCTTCAAGGATTTTCACCATAGATTGGGCAACTCTTCATCGCCATATGACAGCTCATTTGACTTTGGCTCCACAAGGGCTTTTAGAATGGGTTGTAATGTGGCTTATAGCTGAGGGGAGTATAGAATAAAGGGGTAAAAAGGGAGTCCAAATTAAGAAATCAGCAAGGTAAGGAGTGGTTCATGACTTCACAACCTTCATTCTAGTAAAAACTTCATCTTCCTCTTATATTTCAGAGACAAGGTGGCCAGCTTCTCCTCTTCTTTTCAATTTTCAGATGATGATGTTCTCTAGACTTCTCTTTCTTTTTCTCTTTTTATTTTCTTTATTCATTCTTTGGATGAGATGCCACACAACTGTCATTGATACACAGCTGTTCACAAGTTGCTTTTCTTCACCTTCCACAGAATATTGGACCATTCTCAGTATCTTTTCCTCCTTCTCCTTTACCTTATGAATTCTCAGAGTGAGGGTAAGGTTGACTCAAGTAATGAGGTTAAGGTGCAACTTGTTTGGTGTTTGTGAAAGAAAAAATATGATTTTAAGGCTCAACTAGTGTAGGCAAAAAGGGCAAATTTTAAAAGGTTGGATTTTTAGGCTCAAACTGTCCAAATGAGGGCTTTGAATCATTTCCTTAGTCTCATGAGTGCTGTCAATTAGTTTCGATTAGGAGTGCCACAACTTCTAGTGAAAAAGTCTTGATTCAATTAGTCCTTAGAGCAAAAATAATGCCACAAACACTCTTCAAATGAAAATTTTGGGCCCAAATCTCACTAGGTATGGCCATCAAATTTAACCCATGAGGTGTATTTTCGTCTGTTTCTCTCCTCTTAGGCTCGCTGAGTACTTAGCTCAAAAAATTTCTAATATTGGCTTCATGGTGGTGTCAAGGTCACTTTATCTATTTCCAAAAGTCTGCAAAAATATTTAAATCTTTACATGTTTCCTCATTGTATCAAGTTAAGTGGAGATTGACTTTATTCATCTTATTTTTACTACCATTACTGCACTAAAATTAACTATTCTATTGGCAGACTGCCACACCCCCAAACCTTTTGGAGCAGTGTCCTCACTGGTTCAGAGGTGATAAAAAGTAGTAGAATCTAAGCAGACAGACAGGAATAAATACAGAAGAAGAGATAGAAACAGAAAGTGCAAACTGAATAGTATGGAACTAAAAGAAACTTTCATTAAAATAAAAAAAGAAAATATGATAAAAAGATGGAAAAGGAAAAGACAAAATGGGGGGGGATCAATGTGTTGTCAGGGGAGGTTTGAGGAAGATGGGGGGGGAGATGCAGGTGGTGCCATTTTTTTCTTCTTCTTTTCTCTCTTCTCTCTTTTTCTCTTTTCTTTTCCTCCTTGGCGAGGATCCGCTGGACCTTGTCAAATTCATCCCAGAGAAATTGCAAGGGGTCCGGCTCCTTTGGCGGTGGGTGATCTTCCCAGATGGGGTAGAATTTGATTGGGAACCCAAAGGGGTTGTCATCCGCCATTTGTGTGAGTAGGTAGGGACTTCTAGGGTTAGAATTGGAGGGATGAGTTGAAAAGGGACTGATGGCCGGTTTAAAAGAGGGGGACAAGGGAACATGAATCGGCGGAATGGAAATTGTACCCCTTTTCAAACTTGGCAATAAATGAGCATTGTGTGGGGAAAGAAGAAACACACAACTGGCTCTTTGGAAAAGAGAATGAGCATTAATTGACTGTGTAAAGATAGGCATGGTATTTAAAGGGGTCAATGTATCGCGCGGGGATCCTCGCGAAGAACAATCAGTGATGAGTGGAGTATATTTCTCGCGCAGCTAAGCTGGGGATCTCCGTGAGGTAGCCTGACATGGCTCATCAATTTGAAAAGGAAGCCATTGAAATCCCTGAGGTAGGTATTTGCACAGATTTATATAGCCACCATCTACATCTGTCCACCACATGGAGTACTATTTCAAAGAAACATAGCCTCCCTAAACTCTTCTCCCATGAATGGCAAAAAAGAACAAAATGAAAACTAGCAAGCAAACAGAAAGAAACACACAGAGCAGACCAATAGACAAAAACTAGAAATTCTATTAAAGTGGAAAAAAAAATATTTACAAATGTAGTTATAAGAAGAAAAACCTAATCTAGAATCTAAAAACTGGGATCTAATCTGATTTCGAATCTGTAAGGAAATCCCAGCCCATCCTTTTAGCTTCTGCCTTAAGGCCAGCTCTATCCTATTTCTTCATTTCCTCCCTCTCCTTTTTCTTTTCGACTGGTGTTTTCTTTGTAGTTGGAGCTTTAGGAGCCCTCACCCTTACTGTTGGTGGCTTAGGAGCTTTTGGTTCCTTGGGTTCTTGAGGGGCTTTTCCTTTGCGCTTAGCAGGGGGGTGGTAGGGGATTTTCCTTTCCCTTTGCCTTTGGCTTCTGCTTCCTCAGTGGGGACCACTGGGGACTTCCCTTTTCCAGTGGACTCAGGTTGGGCAAGGGATTGTGCCTCTTCAGACTGCGTAGCAGGCTCTTTGCCAATTTTTAAAGGGACAACTTTGGGAGTAGACCTCGTAGCAGTGACTTTCCTCCGCTGAGGATAAGTTTGCTTCTGTGGTGGTTCAGCAGAGGCCGTGGTAGGGGTAGGTTGTTCTGTAGTTGGAGGTTGCTCCGTAGGAGGTGAAGCAGGAGCTTTTCCTTTGTCTTGCTGGGGCTTAGGTTTTACCTCCTCAGACTGGGCAGGTGGAGCTGGAGTAGTAGTTGGCTCAGGCTCAGGCATGTGAATAGAGATGGGGGTCGGCTGTAGAGGGACATTTATGGCAGTAGCCAATGCGGTTTCCAATGAGGCTATTTGGATTTGATGTTTGAGGATGTCAGTCTCATGGATCTCCTGTTGGATTTTTTGGATCTCCTATACATTGTTAAGCCATTTTTCAAGCATTCTTACCCTGGCATTTGCTGCAGCAGCACTGGATTTCTCATACTCCCAATTTATCTGATGATAAGTAGTTGTAGCCTTGGCCTTTTGGTAGGCATCCAAAATGTTAGTCCACCCCAATGAGATGCCCAGAAGTAGTTGTCGGTGTTCCTCCATCATTTTATCAATCTGCTCCAACAGGGGGGTCTCAATTGATTGGCGAAGCTTGGCCATGTCTCTCAGGACATCCTTCCTCAGGTAAGCATTATCCCTCATGTGATGGAGGATGGTGAGGTAGGGAGGGCTGTAAAAATGATGTTTTGGTGCTATGGGCAGATAGGAGGTGGAAGGAGGAAAGTGTGCTTGGTCCTGGGGGGAGAAGGGGGGATGATAGTAGGGAAGTCAAGTTGTGGGGGAATGGGGTCAGGTTCTGGGTCTGTTTGTGTGGATTTGGTAGAGAAGGTGGGAGGGTAGGATAAGAGGGGGTGGAGGGTATAGGGGAAAGGAAAAGGTGTAGGCTCAATAGGAGTTGGGGTGATGGGGGATGGAAAATGGGAATTGTGAAAGGGATTAAACGAAATGGGTGGATAACAGTTAATGGTGATGGTGCGGGGGGTAATGAGTCAGGAGGGAAGTCTGTTTATGTCTGTCTGTCAGTGGATAGGACCAGGGGGGGTGAAGTGGGTGGTGGAGGGATGGGTGGGTTAGTTAAGGTGTGTAGGGTGGATTGGATGGAGGTTAGTTCAGTTTGCATCTGATCCTATTTTTAGGTATTGGTGGATAGCTGGGCTTGAATGTCTTGGATAAGGGAAAGGATAAGGGGTAGTGGGTCAGGGATAGGAGGTTGGGCATGTGAAGAAGAGGGTACGGGTTGGAAAGGTGAGGAAGGTGCATGATGGAAGGTGGAGGGAGGGGAAGAGTGGGGTTCTGGGGAGTGGTACCGTGAGGTAGTTGGGGAGTCTGGGAGGGGGGTGTAGTGGGTAGGCATTGTGTCCAGGAAACTAGTCATAAAGGCTTGAAATCCTATGGTGGTGTTTAGGGTTAAGTCAATGTCTGTGAGGGGAGATGTAGTAGGTATGGCTGGGGTGGTGTCTTGGTCAAGGTGTGGTGTGTCAATGGGGATAGAAGGGATTGAGGGTGGTGTCTAAGAGATGGTTGGGATGGTCTCAGTGGTCTTTCGTTTTTTGTAGGAGATGAGTGGGGGGCTGGTAGGCTTAGGTGGAGATAAGGGAGGAATTATGGCTGTGTACTGAGGTAAGGTAGGGGATGGTGAGTCCTCCCATGGACCGAGCACAGGTGAAGGGGGAGTGGGAATGGAGGATGGAAATAGAGGGGGTGAGAGATGGATGCCAGAGGGGTGGTGGATGCAGGGGTAACAGGTGATGCTGCAGCTATGGAAGTGGTAACCTCTAGGGGCACCTCCTTTGTAGTAGGGGTAGACCCTGATCCGGCTACCTCTTCTGCTTGCTTGGGCAGGGCCTGAGCCTCAGGTTTCTTCTTTTTCTAGCCCCCCATCAAGCTCCTGCTGAATCCCCATTGCCTTTTGGCAAAGGTAGTAGGGGAAAGGGTGGTGGTCTGCTCATTCCTTCCTATCTTGTAGCCCCCCTTGATCAATAGCAGGGTAATGATTCTTGCATAGGGTAGAGTGTGAGGCTTCTTGTTTGACCCTAACTTCTCAACTATATCTTTCATAGCCTCAAAAATTAGCCAGGCTGCATGGAAGCCATGGCCCATGTGGTAGGAGTAGACAGCATCCGCAATGGGGGTTCTCCTCTCTTGCTAATGTCTTGAGCAATATATGTTCTTCCGCAGGACTTGGTCAATGAATAGAAATTCAGGTTCTAGTTCCCTCCTTCTGATTGAGTCCTCGGTGGCTTTTAATCCTCTAGTTAGGGCCCGTGTAATTATATCAATCGATGCACTCAGAGGGGGGCCATATCCACTGCTAGGATTGAATGCTGCTGGGATGCCCAACACTTTAGCGATCATCTTGGGGCCTATTAACATATCAAAGTTGTCAATCAACACCAGTAAGCACCCTTGTCCATCATTCTCCTTCTTGACCTTGATGTGCTGATAAAACAGCTGCACTAGCCTGGGGTAGGCTAGTGCTGGAATTCCTCTCATCAATGGCATCAGGCCCGCTTTGCTTATAAACTATACTGCAGGGGTAGAGAGAGGTTCTTTCTCAAAAAATGGTACATCAAAGGCTGTTTCAGGCTCCAATGGAATTGACTCCATGAGCTCATAATGGGTAGAGAACTTAGTGGTTGGTACCGCCGCCTCCTCAACCACTTCCTTTCCTTTTTTGGGAGACTTTGAAGTCTTGGCCTTTTTAGGGGTGGTCTCTATAGGGTCCTTGTCCTTCCCTTTTCTCTTATGTGCAGTTTTTGGAGCCATGTCTAACTCTGTCCTATAGTGTGAGAAACGGAGGTTGAAATATTGATTTGACGCACAGGGCACCTCAAGATATCTGAGCAGAGGGCAATGGATGGAGGTGGTATTAGGAACAACTCTGTAGATTTATGTAGTGAATGATGAGCTGTAGAAGTGATGCTGGAGGGGAAAACACAAGAAGCTAGGGTTTCGCAAATGGAAGAAGGAAGAAAATAATGAAAAAGGGACAAAGCGTGAGGTTGAAATACTTATCGCGAGGCTCGGCACGCTTTGGGACATCTAGTCGTGAGTTTGGAAATGAACCTAGTGAAGGTGTTGATTAAATCTAGATTGCACGACAATCTCACAAGTTGTCCTTGGAGCCCGCGACAGAGTGAGTAATTCATGTGAATTGTGCGAGCGGCTCCTAGGTGTCTTTTGGATTGCACGAAAAGCTCTGAGGTTCATGTTGAATCTCGCGACAGACTTAAAAACTCAGGACAGTAAATGAAGTATTTCTATTAAATTATGCGAGAGTCTCCCAGTCTACCTTGTGAACCTCGCGACAGCCTGATAATCTCGCGATAACTACTGAATAGCTTGATGTGGACCGCGCGAGAGGTTGTCAGGTACACATGAGTCTCGCGATAGTCATTGAATGTTTCTATGCGAACTGTGTGACATGCTCCCAGGCTTCTTTTTTAACCTCGTGATAGCTTTTGAATCTCACGATAGTCTCCCAGACTTTCATTTTGGACCCAGCGACAGTAAGGTATAAAATAGAGAGCATGTGCTCTCTGTTCTACCCCTTTGCCTGTTTGCTTGTGGTTGGATCCTGGGCATCACTCTCTCCTATGGATACCTCTAGACACATGTAAACTCAACCATCCAATCAAAAACAACCTCCCACATTAGGCATGCAACGAAGCTATCAATTGAAAAACAGTAAGAATGAAACCATGTATCAAAAGTTTAAAATATATTAGTCCAGATTTAGATAAGACCATGAACAAATCCTAAAGAATAGAAACAAAAGAAAGCAAGATAAATCAACCAAAAACAATATACATATGATACAGTAATGACACACCTGTGGATCAATTTGAAGAAGGATCTTCTTGAAGGTGAATGGTGTCCATGGGTTCAACAGGTTTTTCAAAACAAGGCTTCAGCCTCTGACCATTCACTTTCAAGGTTCTCCCAGACTTGGGGTCCTTAATTTCCACAGCACCAGATGGGGAAACATGCATGACAATGTAAGGACCTTCCCATCTGGATTTCAATTTGCCCAGAAAAAATTTAAGTTTGGAGTTAAACAACCAAAGCTTATCACCAGCACTGAAACTCTTTCTTAACAGCCCTTTATCACAGAAAGTTTTAGACCTTTCCTTGTAGATCCTGGCATTGGCCTATGCATCCATCCTCAGTTCTTCTAATTCGGACAGCTGCAGCAACCTGTGAAGACCAACAGAAGTTAGGTCTAGATTTAAATGTTTGATGGCCCAATAGGCCCTATGTTCTAACTCCACTGGGAGATGACAAGCCTTGCCATAGACCAGTCTGAATGGGGACATACTAATGGGAGTCTTATAGGCAGTCCTATAAGCCCACAGTGCATCATTAATCTTGTCAGCCCAATCCTTCCTATCAGTCCTCACAGTCTTCTCAAGGATATGCTTGATCTCCTTATTTGAAATTTCAACTTGCCCACTGGTTTTTGGATGGTAGGGAGTAGCAATCCTATGGGTGACAAAATATTTCTTGAGCAAGCTCTCAAAATTTCTGTTACAGAAATGGCTCCCCCCATCACTGATAATGGCTCTAGGGGTACTAAATCTAGAGAAGATATTCTGCTTGATGAAATTGAGGACAACCTGATTATCATTAGTTCTTGTGGCCATGGCTTCTACTCATTTGGAAACGTAGTCCACTGCCACTAAGATGAAATGAAAACCATTTGAAGGAGGAAAGGGGCCCATAAAGTCAATACCCCACACATCAAACAATTCTATAACAAGGATGGGTTGTAAAGGCATTGAATTTTGTTTAGACAGCCCTCCTTGTTTCTGACATCTTTCACAGGCCTTGCAGTGTGTATGGGCATCTCTGAAAAGAGAAGTCCAATAGAACCCACACTGCAACACTTTGTCAGCTATTTTGCTCCCACTAAAGTGACCCCTACAGGCATTTTCATGGCACATGGCCAGAATACTGGGGATATCACTTTCGGGAACACATTTCCGAATCATTTGGTCTGCACAATACTTGTACAAGCAAGGTTCCTCCCAGAAAAAGAATTTGACCTGTGAGAAAAATAGGTCTTTATCCATTTTTGTCCAATGGGATGGGATCTTGCCTATAACTAGATAATTGACAATATGTGCATACCAGAGAACTAAAGACTGGATGGAAAACAGTTGCTCATCCGGGAAGACATCATTTATAGCAAGGTCATCAACACCTTTTTCCAACATAATTCTGGACAAGTGGTCAGCCACCACATTTTCTACACCCTTCTTGTCCTTGATTTCGATGTCAAACTCTTGCAACAGGAGTATCCATCTAATCAATCTTGGCTTTGCATCCTTCTTTGACAGTAGGTACTTTAATGCTGAGTGGTCAGTGAAGATGACAGTTTTAGACCCAAGTAGGTAAAGTCTAAACTTGTCCACAGCAAAAACCACTGCCAGAAGCTCTTTCTCAGTGGTTGTGTAGTTCAGTTAAGCTTCAGCAAGTGATTTGCTGAGATATGTAATTACCACAAGCAGCTTATCCTTTCTCTGGCCCAGGACAGCACCTATTGCCAAGTCAAATGCATCACACATCAACTCAAAGGGTAGGGTATAGTCAGGTGTCTGAAGTACAGGGGCAGAGGTGAGGCAGATTTTTAGAGTTTCAAATGCCGTCAAACATTCAGCAGAGAAGTCAAAGGGCACATCCTGACAGAGCAGGTGGCACAATGGTTTAACAATTTTGTGGAAGTCTTTTGATAAACCTCCTATAGAATCCAACATGTCCAAGGAAGGATCTGATTTGCTTGACTGTTCTCGGAGGGGGCAAATTTTTAATGAGGTCAACTTTGGCCTTGTCTACCTCAATTCCATCTTTAGAGACTATATGGCCCAACACAATTCCCTGTGTTACCATGAAGTGGCTCTTCTCCCAACTTAAGACCAAATTGGTCTCTTCACATCTTTGTAAGACCTGATGGATGTATTGTAGGCATTGGTCAAAGCTATCCCCATAAACCGAAAAATCATCCATGAAAATTTCCAAGAATTTATCAATCATATCAGAAAAAATTGCATACATGCACCTCTGAAAGGTGGCTGGGGCATTACACAGTCCAAAAGGCATCCTTCTGTAAGCAAAGGTGCCAAAAGGACAAGTAAAAGTAGTTTTCTCTTGATCCAAAGGGTGCACAGGGATCTGGTTGTACCCTGAGTACCCATCAAGAAAATAGTAAAAAGCCTTCCCAGCCAACTTATCCAAAATTTAATCAATAAAGGGGAGAGGGAAGTGGTTTTTTCTGGTCTTGGAGTTTAGTTTTCGATAATCGATTCAAACACTCCAGCCAGTGGTTTCTATGGCTGGTCTCAACTCTCTAGACTCAGTTGTGATCACTGTTATGCCAGATTTCTTGGGTACCACTTGGATTGGTGCCACCCATTCAGAATCAGAGATGGGGTAAATTACCCCAGCATCCAGCAACTTAATGATTTCTTTCAGAACCACTTCTTGCATGTGAGGATTTAATTTCCTCTGCATTTCCCTGGAGGGTGTTGAGCTCTCCTGTAGATGAATCCTATGCATACAGATTGATGCATCAATCCCTCCTAGATCAACAATAGTCCAGCCAATTGCTTTCTTGTGCTTCCTCAAAACTGTTAGCAATTCCTCCTCTTGCTCACTGGTAAGAGAAGAGGAGATAATCACAGGAAGTTTCTTGTCATTCTCGAGGAAAGCATACTTCAATGTCTCTGGAAGCTTCCTGAGTTCTAGATCAGGGGCTTGTTGGATGGATGGCAGGATTGGTGTATTATTGGTAGGGGGAAGGGACAGCAATGTAGGTTTCCAATTGGAATGCTGCACTAAGCCCACAGAAGACCTTACTAGGGATATGTCTTCTGGCATTAAAGCTAGGCTTCCTTCCTTCACCATATTCCAAACTTTAGTTAAATCAGTGACAATGTTGCTCTACTCCAGCAGAGTGGGCAGTTCTTCTTCAATAATTTCTTCTAGTACATCCACTGCAAAGCATTCCTCATTGTCCAGCTGAGGGTACTTTGCACTGTTGTACACATTAAGCTCAACTTTCATATGTCCAAAGGTGACCTCCATGATCCCGGACCTACATTGAATGCATGCATTGGCAGTGGCCAAGAATGGTCTACTCAGAATAACAGGTATTGGGGATGTACTCTTGCTGCACCCCATGTCCAAAATAAGGAAATCTGTAGGATAGAAGAACTTGTCTACCCCCACTAGGACATCCTCAACCACTCCCATGGGTTTCCTCTCAGACCTATCAGCCATCAATAGAACAATGGGGGTGGGCTTGAGCTCCCCCAAACCTAGCTGCTGATACACACTGTATGGCAGCAGGTTAACACTGGCTCAAAGGTCCAAAAGGGCCCTCCCGATCGTGTGGTCTCCAATAATACAAGGAATAGTGGGTATCCCTAGGTCTTACAACTTCTCAGGCATTGTCATGGTTAATACAAAATTAACTATATCAGTCACAAAGACCTTTTTGGACAAATGGCCTCTGGCCTTCCTTTTCTAAGTACAAAGGTCCTTCAGAAACTTTGCATAGGCTGGGACCTATCGAATTGCATCAAGCAGGGGTAAATTTATTTTGACCTATTTAAAGGTCTCCATCATTTCCTCGATCTGTGCCTGACCCTTATCAAAAGGGGCAGGGCCACTCAAAGCTTGAGGAAATGGCAGCTCTTCTTGGTTCCTCATTCCTCAAGCCTATGGCAGAACTTTTGTTTTTTTCTTTTATCTATTTTTATCTCCTGCTGAGGCTCAACTACAACCTCTTTATTTTTCCCTTATTGAAGAGCAGCAGGCAATTCTTGACTCTGTGCTCTAACAAAGTCTTTATCACTTCCACTTGATATTTCCTTGGGAAAGACATCTCCTTGTTCCTTTCCTACCTGGTTGTCTACCAGCCTGCCAGATCTTAGGGCAGTGATGGCATTGGCCTCCTCAAAATTTGAGAAGCTTCTCCAATGGAATACTAGCCCTTAGGGTTGGCTAATGGCTGGCTTGGCAACCTGCCCTCCTCTCTTTTAGCCAGAGCATTGACTATTTGGCCAAGCTGCTCTTCTATTTTCTTAATGCTTTGACTGTGAGAAGTCACAGTCTGATTCAAGGGTCCAAGGCTTTATAATTGGGCTAAAATCTAGTCCTCGAAAGAAGCACTTTGGGGTTGAGGTGGGGGAACTATCAATTTATTTTATTGCTGGGGCTACTGGTGTTGGAAATTCGACCTTAGGGCATAACCCTGGTTAAACTGCTGTTGTGGCCTTTGAGGTAAGGCCAACATCTGTTGTGGCTGCATATAATTATTTTGCCTCCACCTCAAATTTGGGTGGTCTCTCCATTGGTAACCAGCATTTTGGTGCTGGTATCCTTATGGTTGTTTATTGTAGCCACCAGATTGTTACTGTCCAAAAGATTGGGCAACAGCAGCCTGTTCCATTACAAACTCAGGGTATTGCCCCACAGATGGGCATTCTTCTACAGTGTGTTGTGGAGATTGGTATATCAGACATGCCTCCATCACTTGTGCAGCCATTCTGGGCTGCACCACAATCAGAAGTTTATCAAATCTTTCAGTCAAATTGGCCATCTGCATTCTCAGGTCATCATTTCCCCTAACTTCATACATTTTTCCTTTAGAAGTCTTTGCAATCCCCAGCTTAGGAGAAGACTCTTGAACAGTTCTAGATGAGGACATCTTCTGGAAAGCATTTTCACTTATGACCTCGAACAAGTCACATGCCTCATCAACTGTTTTATGCATGTACGTTCCACCACAAGAGGCATCTACCATGTCTCTGCTCTTCTCATCAATCCCATTGTAGAAGCTCTGGACAAGCTGCCTGTCAGAGATCTTGTGGTGGGGACTTTGTTTGAGCATCTCCTTAAATCTATCCCAGCATTGGTTAAAATCTTCAGTTGGAGACTGGGCAAAAGAAAGTATGCCCTTCCTCAATTGACTGGTCTTGGTCTCTGGGAAAAATTTAGACAGAAATCTTGTCTTGAGGTCTTTCCAGGAAGTGATGCTGTTGTTTGGGAGAGTAGATAACCAGGTCATGGCTCTATCCTTTAAGGAGAAAGGAAAGAGCCTTAACCTAGTGGCTTCTGGTCCCAAACCAGCAATGAAGAATGTCGTGCACAGGGCCAAGAACTAGTCAATGTACTTGTAAAGGTCTTCCTTGCTAAGCCCATGGAAAGAGGGAAGCATTTGGATGATGGATGTTTTGATTTTGTAGTTTCCTTGAACATCTGGGAATTGAATACTAAAAGGAGAATTATAATCATTTGGTGCATTCAATTCCTTCAAGGTTCTAGGTTGTTCTTCACCCATAACTGCTATCTCAATTTCAATAGGGGGCTCAACTGTGGTGTGTCTATGCCTTCTCAGTCTTCTATCCCTTTCTATCTCAGGATTAGCAGGCTCTAATGTAGGACTGAGGGATCTCCTTCCTAACATTCACACACACCAATAGCAGGGAAGACTATTCACAGGCACATTGCACCTAATAAAAATTGCAACTATCTTAATCAACTGCTATGGAATCTTCAAAGGAGAAATAGACTGAGTTTTGAGGGTTAGAGAAGTGCAAACAGAGGTAGCTAGACTCCCAGTGCAATTCTACTCTCCTTCTCTGCTACGGTCCAGATCTGCAAGAAAAATTCTAAATGTAATTCAGCAATATCAATTATTCATAAGTACAGCTACCAAAGAATAAAGGATAAAAAATCTAGAGTCTACTAAAAGATCAATATTCCCCGACAATGGCGCTAAAAACTTGTTGGTCTATTTTATGTGTTTGCTACTGACTTTATTGAAGACAGTGATAAGAATGGGGTAAATGAAAAATGAGTGAGAAGTAGAGTGATGAATACGGAGCAGCAAGCCTAAAATATGCACAGTCCTGCAAGATACAGGGCCTGTTGTAGTAAGTTTTGATAAGTAAGAGTTTGTCCCACAGGGAAGTTGATCTAAAGCTCCAAGGGAGCTATCCTTAGTAGGCTCTCCAGATCAAGCTATAGATCTGGCTATCCTAAGTGGAAGGGGATTTAAAGTCACTATAATCTTAATCCTAAGGCAACTGACTGTTTAGATTACAAAAATGGTTAAGAAGAGCAGTGGAGTGAGAAAATAAATGAAAAAGGGTGAGAAGTATGTTATTAGATACAGATCTGATGGGGTCTTGTAACTCAAACTTAGATCTGTTGCTATAGAAATCCTGTCCAATGGCTACATTATCACCAAAGAGGAGAAAGAATCTAACTCACTCCCATGCCATGATCCAATCCCTTAAGGCTATAACCTATCCACTCAAATGGTCACAGACTATCCAATAGGGGAACCACAATCCAGAGGTGAGTCAGAACAAGTTTACCATTGTAGGCACTACTTCATCCAGGCTACAAGCTCAAGAATCCATAGGAACCTCATCCTCTAAAGTTATGTGTGTGGGGCTAGGCCTACACACAGGACCAACAAGAGTTTGAGTACTAGCTTTTAAGCATGGTTGTTCACTACTTTAGAAAAACTGCAGTGATCCAGTCATAAGCCTACAATCTCTACAGCCAACTCAGATCTGCAATCTAATGGTGGATCTATTCAACTATAGGGGAGTCTGTCACTGCACAATCTCCCACAAGGCTACAAGCACAAGTGCAGAGAAGAAGAATCTGTCTTAGTTCCATGAATTGGCCTCACCCTAGGGCTATAATCTATCCACTTGAATGGTCACAGACTATCCACAGAGGCTATCCTCCTCACAAAGGTCTAAGACAGAATAAGAACATTGCTGCCGCCACCATGTTCACAAGGCTATAAGCACAAATTCTCATGGGGATTCAGATTTAGTGGGTCCTGAGGTGGGGGAAGGCCTGCAAAGTGCCTAACTTGGACACACATGTCACTTAGATCTAAATAGTACCTTAGAAGCAATCCTCCATTGCTTACAAAATAACTTAGCAATGGAGGATCTCAAGGCAGCAGCCTTGTACAATATAACTCACAATAAAAACAACATCCCATACATGTAACAAATCCTATTACAAAAAAAAGCTCCATTAAAATCTATACCAGATAATCATACAAAAAGAAGAAAACTTCTAAACCCTAACCTTAACCTACTATAATTCTACAGTTGGTTTTTGGAGAAGAAGCACAGAAGTTAAGTCCCAAGGAGATGTCCCCCCTAAACCTAAGCTAGGCTTAGGCTTATATATCAGTCGATTCTCTCCCAATTAGGGTTAGGAAAAGCCCTACTTTCTCAATATAATTGTGACCCATTCCTATCCCTTGGATGCCTCGGGGCGTGTGCACAGAGATTGGAGCATTGGAGTGCATGCCCTAATTGCTGGAGATTCCCAGATTGCCCTTACAGAAGTGGAGAGAAGTTTAGAACCCGATCCTCACTGGATAGAAAGGATTTCTAGATCTTGCCGCGTGGTAGAATTGGCATCGCTGGGTTGAATTGACCTGAAGTTCATGCAGTCGCAGGGTTTACATCTTGGTCATCGCGGGGTACTAATGGTTCTCGCGACATTGAATTTTCAGCTTTGAACGGCGCGGTGATTGCTCGCGCGGTTTGTCCCGTAGTGAATCTCGCGACAGATCTTCACGAAGAAGCAGTGTTCAAGAGTTTCTGGGTCACGTGAGATTCACTGAAGGTCTGTATCTCACGGCCACTGCGCGACAACTGTGCGCAGGAATGCCTGAAGCCCTCTCTTCTGAGTGAGTCGCATGAAGCTTAACGATTCACCTTTTGAGCTATGTGAGACTGCGCAAATGCTTTAGACTGAGCCTCGCGAGGACATCGCAAGGCCTACTTTTCAATTCTTTCTGGCACCAAACCGCGTGAGAACGGTGCGAAGACTGCACGAATGCTTCACTCACTTATGGCTGAGCTTCACGAGAGCCGCGTGAAGACTGATTTACATATCAAATCGCACAGGAGTAGCGCGAGAACTGCGCGGCCAGTTATTGTGCTTCCTCCAGGGGCTCGCGAAAACTGCGCAAAGGCATTCTTCTTTATTTATTTCTGCTTGGATGTGCCTATGCTTCAGCCAACTCTCTGTCTGGGTTCATCCTTCGTTCTGCTGAGGTAGTTCTGAGGCAACAGTGAGCTTCTTGGCATGGTTAGGATTTATTGGCAGCTACTGCTTATTACCTACAGAACATACTTAAAATACTTTTATTAAATGATTAAGAGTCTAATAGAGATTAAGTTAAGGGGTGGAAAGTGGTACTTTTCAGGTCTTAACAATAACGTCTCACAAAAACTGCACTGGCTGGATGTACCAAGCCTTACCATAGTGCCTCAAAACAAAGTTACACGGCAGAGACTACTAGAAGAACTCCTCTGAAGGGGGCTTTGTCTCTTTCTTGGGAACGTACTCAAAGTCTTCAGGATCAGCGTCCTCAAAACCTACAGCAACCTCTGTACCTATTACGTATAGTCGAATGGTGAGCTACATCATAGCTCAATAGGGAAAAACTGATATAGCATGCATATCTTTTAACATCACACATATCTTTCATGACATATCTCAAAGCATATCTCCTTGAATGAAAAGCACAATTTAAAAGCATTTAAATTGACTAAAAACACATATCTGATGCAAAGCTTCAAAACTTACATATCTTGATTTGTCAAACTGTTCTCTTAACACACACACACACTTAAACAAATTACTTAAATAATTTCTCGAGCAATATAGTATCGAGCCCTGATGGAAATACCCATTATTGTCGTTCACATGAACCCTTTTTCACACACATACACAAGTCCCTTGAATAAATGTGACTTGTCAAACGAAATATTACCACTAAATGGTAATCAAAGAACGAATATCCCGCCGTACTGGTCACGGATATCCCGCCGTGTCGGTTGGGTATTCACACACATGAACTTTAAATAAAATGTGCAACATTACATATAGTTCATCACCATGAGCTTGTGATAATTATAATATTTCAAAGTTTTCAAAGGTTTCACACACATACTTATTCACATCTCTTTGATGTCACATACACACATATCCACCACTCTTTGGTGTCACACACATACTTATTCAAAGGCACACGCACACACATAGATATTTCCTCTTTGTGATCACACATACGAACTTCACTTATTCAGAACATAGAATTTAACTCATGCTTTTACGAAAATGAAATCGGAAAACACATATATTCTTATCATGTCATTACGCACATGTTTACTGAAATCAAATACACATGTTAAAGAGTTTTCCCTATCTCACATGAAGTCGTACATAATTCCTTTAGCTCAATTTAGCGCTTCAAGCCCAAGGCTCAAGCTCACACCTAACATACACGAATTTATAAACAAAGCGTCAAAAATGATGTAAAACAAGAAGATACAAGGTCTCCCCAAAGTCTACAAGTGAAACAAAGCAAAAACCCAAAACTGTCCAAAATCGACCAATCGATTCTAAAATCGACTGGTCGGTCTCCAAAATCGACCAGTCGACTTTCAATTTTGATTGATCGAACTTCAAAATCGACTAATCGATTTCCCTCGACTGATTGGGCTCCTCAAAACTGTAACTCACAAACTCTCTGTTTTGTGGGAATCGACCAGTCGATTCACTTTTGACTGGTCAGTTCTCAAAATCGACTGGTAGAATTTAATTTGACCAATCGGAATCGTGCCAGCCACATTACTAGGTCAAAATCGACCAATTGATTTTGGAATCCGACTGGTCGGTTTTGTCTATTTTTCCCTAGTTCGGGTTTGGACTTCTCAAACCCATTTTCCTTCGAATTTTTCATCTTTCTTCTACTAATCTTTCACTCATATGCTCAAGAAACCTTACACATGATTCCTCACAAGAATTACATAAGATCTTACCTCTTAAATCGGTCGATTCCTTGATCCTAGGCTTCCCGAATCGGCTTCGTAGCTCGAAGCTTTGTATTTCACACGATTCAAAGTCTTTGAATCACACCCACCTTGCGATTCTTCATGCACACTCACACATTCAATTCCATTCCCTTCTCTCTCTCTTCTCATTTACTCAACAACCTAAACAAGAGAAATAAATTCTCTTTGCTACTTACCCCTCTTTATCTATACAAGGCATAGGTGTTAAGCACATATACCACATTAGGTGTATCAAAACACACTTAAAGGTCCTCACCTAACCTTATTCAACCTTACTTTCTCTTAACACAAAGCCTATCATGACTTATTTGTTTTCACAAGGACGGGTATGTGACCTGTTGGACACGCACACCGAGACGAACTGTTCAAAAGTTAAATTTTTTCAAGATGTTACACTTGCTCTTGAAAATGATACGAAAATCGATGCAGAAGCTGCAACGATCAACTTTGTTTGAAGAAGAAGAAAAAATGCTTTAGATCCGCTTTAAATCAGGTGGTCGTCTCTTATATAGCTTGAATCTCCATAGAGAAAATAGAAGATCAATAACTTGATAAATTAGCAAAATCCCCAAACCCCAACCCAAGGATACCTGATTTCATCCATGCGAGTTGCTTTCTCCTAAAGAGAGGTCTTTTCGTTATGAAATGGGAAATAAAACAGAGAATGTAAGAAGGGAGGGCGATTTGAGTTAAAAAAACACCACGACAGGCTAGTATAAAAACTCAACCTATGCAGACGGCTTGCTATATTAGTCATTGGCGTAGGATTATATACGCCGACAGCTTCCAATAAGAGCCGCCGATGAAACCCCATTTTTTTGTAGTATGAGTAAACTCACCCCCCCCTCATAAAATCTAACAGTTTCAAGTGAGGACTCCGATCATCCGGCCTATAATGGCGTGGAAGCAGCTGTACCGGAGGCGGCTTATGTAGATGAGAACGTTGACTACCACCCGGATAAGAACATAGATCCAGCTGATTTTTACTAGCCTTGAGAGCCCCTTTAGCTCTAGTTTTCTTTTATTTGCTTTGGGAGTCATACTTTTAGTCTTTTTTACACTTTTTGTGAGTTACGTTTGGGACTATTTTACCCTACGTAAAACTTGATTTGTTTTATGCCTTAGATACATGGTAAGGATTTTACATTATGAATTCTTGTTTACACTTTCCGTTGTTATTATTGAACCATTTATCATTAAATGCATTATTAAAATGTCTCGATCCATATGCTAAGTCGATTTATGAATTATGTGTATATCCACTTATCGCCTACGTGCGGTGTCATAACATAGAATTCTAGGCCTTCGAGGTCAGGTAGGAATTGTAAGTCGTGACAAAAACGATCTCCACCTTCTAATTGAAAGCAATCAACCGATTTTTATGGTGAGAAAACGTGTATTCTTCACAGGTTTGTTCTTCACAGGTTTAAAGGGTTCAACATCGGCCACCCCTTCCATAATGGATCCCTACCCTTTCCATAATGGATCCCTAATATATGCCATTACAAACGTTTTACGTCCTTTAGCCAGCCTTTTCAAATGTTTTCCTGGTCAAAATTCTTTCTGATCCAAGCGTTTTAGTTGAACTCATGTTCACCCGGTGGGACCTGAACACAGGTCTTAAGGTAGAAAGAAGCAACATAAGAAAGTGAGACCTGACAGGCGTAAATAGCACTTTTCTAATCACTAACAGCCTTGACCTTGAAGATAAAATAAAGGAGGCAGCAAGTTGCTTAGCCATTCAGTACGAGCAGTTGCATCAGCTACTGATCCTTCTCGAAAAGCGTTCCTCGGGCAGAGATAGGAGCAGCAGCATCTACTAGCCAATCTAACCAGAGAATAATTTAGTTTTACTACTACCTTTTCTTCTACAGGCTAGGTGTAACTTTCCCGTCCGGCGGATTTGCCGGAATTTGCTGCCACGATACCTCATTTAATTTCATCTTTGTGATGTTTGCTGACTTTTGGGTTATCCTTCTGACTCATGTCATGTGAGTGTGGGGTTTCTCGAACTAAAAGGTTGAAAATTTAAAAGGGTCTGATTCTTGGAATATTGAATGTATCTAAGAAAATATATATACATATATAAATTAAAAGCCTTTAGCTTTATAATAATATATAAAATATGTAAATAGAAAATAAAACAAAAGTTGGTCAATTTTAAATGGTTTTTATCTTGAATGGTTGAATTTCACTACATCATCTTAGTGAAAAAACAATATTTTTAAAAGCTTATTTACTTTATAGAAATATTAAAAGCCTGTACAAAAATAATAAACAATAAAAGGTGGTCAATTTAAAGGTCCAAATGACTTTGCTGTCCTGCGGCACCCAATTAATTTGTGCCATATAAAGAAACCACTCAATGATCATAGTTATTATAAAAAATCAAAATCAAAATAAGTAATATGGTCAAAAGAGTCATGCAGTATATGCTTTGAGTTGCAGCCCATTATGTGATTGGGTGCCACATGGTAACAAACTAATGTGGCACCATATAAGTTACATCGTCTTTTTACCGGGCCACCTTTATCCTAACACTAAAAAAATTAGTCACAGGACTACTAGATTTTGTAGTGTAATTTAAAATGGTTTTCATCTTGGACTTGTTGAATTTCTCTGCATTAGTTTACCTTAAGCCCTTTCTCTCACTTTCACCTGGAACAATACAATAAAAATATTAAAATGAAAGTAAAAATGACCAACAACTTTATGGTTATTAAAGATATAAAATGAAAAAAATAATAAAATTTTGAATCCTCGTGTTATATATAGTCTTCCCATTGGATTGAAAGTCGGTTCCTGATAATTCCCAGCTTGTTGTATTATATTCCTTTCTTTTTCTTCCTTCACCCCCTTTATCTCTTCTGCCAAATTCTGATAAAACGCCGAGTAGGCTTCCTCTTCTCTTTACCTTCCCCATCCCTCTGTCGCTCATTTTCTCAGTTCATCAGCTTTACAGCCCTGCTCTTTATCTCTTTCTTTTCTTTCTAATAATTTGGTTTTTTTCTTTATTTTTCTATTTTTGGGTTCCTTTTTCTGGAGATAGTGAGAGCCATGGATATGGAACTAATAAAGCCTGCAACAGAAGATCAGATGGAAATGATGATGATGTTGGAGATGGACAAGCTACCCGAATTCTATAACTCATTACCTGATGTGCCTGAATTGCACTCAATTGATTTCTCCGGTGGATCCACCGGACCCGTCTTCGATGCACCCACAACAGTGACTACACCTTCATTAGTGCCACTTTCCAGCACCCCAATTCATGAGCCGGCTATGCCGCCCACTATTTACGTGGGTGCAACTGGGGGAAGATTAGGCAACCCCGGAGAATTATTGGGTGCAAGTATATTTTCTTCTCCAGTGCATAAACGGAATTCAATGGCCGCGATGAGGGAGATGATCTTCCGGATCGCGGCGATGCAGCCCATACACATCGATCCGGAATCAGTGAAGCCGCAGAAGCGACGGAACGTGAAGATATCAAAGGACCCACAGAGCGTGGCAGCGAGGCACAGAAGAGAGAGAATAAGTGAAAGAATAAGGATTCTGCAGAGACTTGTGCCAGGAGGTACAAAGATGGATACAGCTTCCATGTTAGATGAAGCAATTCAGTACGTTAAGTTTTTAAAGAATCAGGTGCAATCGCTTGAACGGGCGGCTGTAAATAGACACGGCCACGGCACAGCAGGCCTTGGAATTCCAGCAGCAAGCTCCAGCAGGAATTACGCCTTTCATTCCAAAGCCTACCAACCTGCGGGTCAAATGTTTAGCCCTGCTCAGCTGCTTAGTTAACTTGTAATTGCACTTGTCATTTTTAATTCTAGTGAGAGATTATGGTAATCTGAGAGCATGTTTATTGTACTTGTATATAGAGTCAATAATCTGTGTTTTCTTAAATATCTATCTCTTATCCTCTGAGTTTTAGGTTTGAAATCTCTGTTGTGATAATATATCTAAAAGAAGTATTGCTTGCTCACAAAGACCATTCTCTCTCTCTCTCTCTCTCTCTCTCTCTCTCTCTCTCTCTCTCTCTCATGACATTTCTTCTACTTCTGAATCTGATATTACAGAGAATCGTTTCTTTGATGGATTTAAAGATCAATATATAATCAGCATATCAGCTGGGTCCCCAGCTGATATGTATAGGATATATCGGACACTTATTGGCCAGATATTTGAGTACCTAATTTTTTATTTTGAAAATGTTTCATATATAATACATATCGGCCTGTTTGACCCCATATCCAATCGGATGGGGCCTAACCCCATACATATACATATGTGCCGATATATATATCGTATTTCGTCCATATTTAAAACCATGGTTTCGGTAACATCAGATGCAACTTTGTAACGGATTTAAACTTCCGATACATAGTGATAAAGATTGTTTCGGGGCACGATATTGTCAGACATTTAATTCTGGATGCGTTTTTAATTCGGTTGAGTGGGAGGTGGGTTCCTGGGCTTCTTTGCAAATTCCATATTATTAAAAAAAATCGAAGGTGGTCACAGAATGCATGGGAATTCCTCGTGATGCTCTGACTTGCGGTGGTTTTACATTTAGGGCATGACGGTGACGGTGTTGGTAAGTGTTGCCACGTGAAGACAATCCAGTGAGTCAAAAGAAAATTTTAAATAATGAGTTTCTGTACAATGCAGGCCTGTACACCGAGATCGGTGCACATGGAGGTGATATAAAGTAGGGATGCAAGTTTTGAACACATTTGAAATCAACTGAAAAACTCGTCTACCGAACCAGACTGAAACTGACCAAAGACCGAACCAATTTATTTTGATTTCGGTTCGATTAAGCGAATCTGCACTCCCAATATGAGGGAAGTGCTTCTAATCTATTGCTCCTGTCATACAATTCAGATTTTCGGACACAGTTACATAGAATCGGTAATATGCTCAATCTCGGCGTTTGCACCATTATCTAAAATTCTGGTGTGAAAATCAGCTCAAGAAAATGATTTCCATCATACGATTGCATGTACAAATTAACAGCTTGTAACAACCCGGTTTTGTTTACTTTATTTTCATGGTGTTAGATGATGTACCATATCGTGCACAGTGCTAACACTCCACACCGGAGGCTACCGTCTTTTAGAAAAATTATGCTTTTTCCTATATCAATATTGGACTCATTACTAAATACTCGTCGATATGATTCCAACAATATATAATTTGACGAACTCCAACAAGAATATAAAAAGTTATACCCGTTTTAAGAAATGAAATAGATTAAAGTGTATAACTGTAATTTCAGGAGAAACACCATTTGCAACTTGCGTGAACCAACACCTTTGCACTACAAAAGTAAGGTGTTTTAACAGCACGTGCTGTTAATGGTCGTAACAGCAGTTTTTTCACTACAAAAAATAAGACTACTAATGGCAGTTTTTTAAACAAAAAACTGTCGCTATCAGTCCTGTCGCTACCAATAACTGCCATTGTTAGTCCTGCCGCTACCAAACACTACCTTAACAGCAAGTGCCACTAAAACTCCTTATTTTTTTAGTGTTTATAGCGACAGGACTAGTAGCGATAGTTCTTGGCTACCGCTAATAGTCTTACTTTTTATAGTGTGAGCATCAACCTTTTCAACCCGAACTATTGTAAATCTACTATTCACGCTTGATGAGGTGGGTACTCATCAATCCCCTTTATACTTCTCAGATCCCGTCGCGTAGGCTGCGTTCGATCATATATCGACGGGTTTAAAAATTTATTTAAATAAATCTTAATTCTAATAAACTTGCATGCCTCACCACAAAAAATAGGACATTTGGAGACTGTTATTGGAGGCGGCTTTTCGAAGTCGTCTCCAATAACCATTTATTAGAGATACCCATTCCAAACTCGTCTCGAATGCTTTTATTGGAGACAGCTAAAGTCGTCTCCCTATATAAAATAACATATAGAGACGGTCACGACGGTCTCCATAAGGTTCAAATCATGTACAGGCTGTAGAATGTTTAGAGACTACACTACAAAAAATATGTTTATTGGAGACGACTTTTGACCGTCTCCAAAGATGTCTAAGCCATCTCCAATAATATTGGAGACGGCTTCCATGTAGTTCCGATAGCCCTGTCTCCAATGTCTTTGGAGATCAAACATTGGAGACGGCTTGTGGCTGTCCCCAATACTTGAGTTTATTGGAGACCACTATAAGCCGTCTCCATTACCATGTCAACGCATGTTGGAGACAGCTTTCAGCCATCCCCAATAACAATCTTCTATTATTGGAGACACATTGAAGTCGTCTCCAATAAGTTTTACTCTATTATTAGAGACGGCTATTGGCCATCTCTAATGGAATTTTTTATTTTCTTAATGCTATTTATTTTCCCAGGCATTATATTGCCCAACAGTACACATCCATAACCTGTAAATAATATAAAACAAATAATTTTTCTATTTTATATTTAGCACAAGATGAAGATACGGTGATTTTCGTATCGGGAGGAATATTCTTGTAAATAATATAAAAAACTAATTATTTATGCACGGATATCCATGCTCTTTAAAGTACAAACAAATTATGTAATACTTGACAACAACAAAAGAAAGAACTGAAATTCTAACAAAAAATAATTTATGAATATACTACGAAATTGTTGAGGCCAATTTGACCAATCTCTATCTATAGGTTCGGTAGGTAGGACTGTACATGCAGCTCTTCGCGTATTTCACAAGATCTTCCGGCTAAGAAAAATGCGTCACTAGACCTATATGAAGCAAATAAGATCATATAGCTATTAGAATTTAAGGATTCACTAATTAACAATGAGTAAATGAAGATCTAGAAATAAATAAATAATTCACCAAACTCATATGCTTTAGCGGCAACATCAGCAGCTATATCGGCATATATTTTTCTTATATTTGTGAAAGGCGGATAGATCAACCCCTTATCAAATTTTTCCTTGCTAACCTGTCGAGCCAAAGCTTCCGCTATTTCGAGAAAGAAAAAGGGATCATTATGGCATGAGAATTGCGCATATATAATAAATTACTAGATGAAAAAGTTGACTACTTATTTCATAATCAAAGCGAAAAAATTAGAACTACCTGTTCTCAAAGCCTAGTTCAGTGCAAAAGAACAAAAATATGAAAATTAGAATTCCCTGTATTTTTAATACATACACTTACAGGCTACCAAAAGCATGTCATTGTGGACGCGGATTGCTCTCGAGATCACTAAACCCAAACCAAGTCTCGGGAAAATATAAGCATTATTTGCCTACACGATTAACAAAAGATAAAAAAAAATAAAAGACCAACCAAGGAGATGTCATACATCTCATCTAAATTTACAAATTTATCTATCCAAAACAATCCATTAAAAAGGAAAGAAACAAATAAAGTTTTACTTGGCCAGGAATATGAAGTTTTCCATTGTATTCAACATGATCAAATGGGTTGTGCCACTTTGAATTAAACGATCATGTGGACCGAGGTTTTTCTCTTCTTCTGGGATCTGAGGCAATTAACAAGGCTCAGAACTATTTCAAACAGTCAGCTAGCTATAATTCCCCTTGACTACTTTATCTCTTTCTTGAAGGTATTCTTTTATAAAATTGAAAAAGGAAAACAGAGTGCAACAAAAATCCAGACATGAATAAATGGCACAAAACTATAAGGTGGTGTTTGGAGAAGTAAAAAATACTGGAAATGAAAACGAAGTCCTAGCTTTTCTGCCATTTTAGCTTTTTTGCCATTTGGATAGAAAAAGGGCAGTAGAAATTGGCGCAGGAAATTAAATCAATTTCCATAAAATGGTGGATATCGATTTCTTCCCAAGAAAAGGAAATCAGGTTTCCACAGTTTTTGCCACACAGAAGCTTGGAATAAAGAGCATCTTGTCCTAGCTCTAACGAATTAGCTCAACATAAAAAATCAACAGACTTGCCTCTTCTGCTCTCAATGTCCAGTATTGAACATTTATGTCTTCAATCTTTTCACTGGATGGAAAAATCTGCAATAACACAACCAAAGAATACCACCTAAATGAACATTAAAGAAAATATAATGGGTCTAAATCAATCTCTTAAAAGTTTCAACTATGGCTTGCATCTCAGTCAAAGGGATGATTAACAAAAAAAGTTAAGATATTTTAATTGATCATAGAAGCTATAGGACTAACTATTTTTATTATGCGATTATGGTTTTTTGATAGCTAAAAACTGTATAAAGTGAAAGGCAAGAAAAGAAGTTCAAGAGCTTGAAGTTACTATGATCCTTTACCATTTGAAGAGAAATCCTTGAGAACAATCATTACATAGAAAGAGAAAAATACAGAGCATGTACAAGAAATCCTTGAGAACAATTCAAACACTTGAACTTAAATTGAAAATTGGCAAGCTAGCTTTTTTAATTGACTTGGTCCAATATTAAAAAACTCGATTATTTTGGTCATGCAATTGAAAAATTGCATATAAGAAAATTGATGGAACTATTTCAAGTCTCCCGAGTATAATAAGAAGGTGCTTATGTACAAACATCACTTCTTAAAAAATTCAGGTTTACCTTGATCCAAAGATCGAGTGAGAGTCTATTGCATCCCTAGAACAACTAAAAGAACTTTTTTAATAGGTAAAAGCTTCTTCTTTTCTCTTTTTTTCTACAACAACCAAGCTTCAACTGACTCTCACTTCAAAAGATGCATGGCTTGAGGCTGTATCTTTTTCAGACTTCCCTCTAATTTGTATGGAATTTGAACCTTCTCCTAGAACAAAACCCAATTAAGCTAAGTTAGTGCCATCCTGAATCTAAGATAAATAAGTATCAAGATTGAAAATTATTTGGTAAGGGCATGAGGCTTACATCACTCCATGTGTTATACAATCTACAATATACAGTTCTTGAAGGACCTAAAATAACTATTCTTTAAATAAGAAAAAATTACTGACAATCGTTAACTTGCATAGTAGTATGCTTGTTGAACCCCATGTGAGTTTATGATATATACAATATAGTTCAACTATCACAATATTAGACAATAAGAACCAACATAAGCAAAGTAAGTAATACAGTAAACAAACCTCAACGTGAGCAACAAATGATGCAGCTGTCATAGCGAAGCTTCACCAGCAAATGATGCAGCTGTCATATCGCCCTGACCAGGCCCGGCCTTAAAAGGGCTTAAATTCCAAACACAAATCCATCCATCCATCCTGTTTATTATTTATTCAAGTTTAGAGAGCATGCCCAAAAGAACAAACTGAGAATATTTGATTACTTGTAGAGGTTAAGAGCCTTACTTGAGCAAAAGCATAAGGCAATGCTGGGTACATCCCTGCCGCTCTTTCACGGTAGAAGACATTCCTCTCAGTTGCCACAACAGACTGCACTGTGGAAGCATTGGAGGATCTAAGAAAGAGAACAGCAACATGCATGGCTCCGAGAAGATTCACTAGGTCTTGTTATCTGTTTCTGTTAATGTAACAAGAATCCATGAACATTTGATTTCTAGCTATGCAATAAAGCTTAGAGAGGGCACAGTAAGGAAAACTGAATGACGAGATGAAATTGATGGAAATACTAGTGATTTCTCATGATCTCAGTATCTTTGGTTTGTATGAAGACCAAACCTGGGCCGCAAATGGGTCGGGTTGTTTACTAACCAGCCCGCCACGGATCGGGTTTGGATCCAAAATTCTGACTCAACCCAATCCAATCCGACTCCCTACATTATATTTTGACCTAAGCAGGCCCAACTTGATCCAACCTGATTTTTTTCCAATCAAGTCGAGTCAGGCTCTGGTTGAGGGTTTAAATAGGGGCTTGAACAGGTCGGATCGGGTTTACATAATCAGGGTGACCCCAACTAGACCTGAACCAACCCATTTGCAGCCCTAGCCAACTGGCCCATTCAGTATAACAGGATGTATTTCTACTTTATTGAAGAAGAAAAATTCAGGCTATTGCTGCAGCAAAACTAGTGGTTGATTAGGATTTTTTCACAAATACAAATAGGTAGGTCACTGACTTGTTAAAGAAAACTGTTAGGATCATCATGGGTATTTTATCCTCTTTCTTTTGATTGTTCATCATAGGTATTTTGGCACAAACTAGAGTGGCTTGTGTTATTTTTCTTCTTCTCGCTGATGTCATTTATGGTGTAGATAATGAGGTTTATGGTATTAATTTTTATTTTTTTTGAGGTATTTACTTGAGAGGGTGCCATTTCAAAAAATAATACCTTGCAGTTTTATAAATATTTACCTCAGAGGGCATGGCATTGCCATATGGTAGTTACTTAAAAGGGCATGTTAGATGCCCTCTGGGATAAATATTTTTAAAAATAATTATCTGAGCATGTATGCTAGGTGCTCTCACATACCCTTTAAATAAATATTTTAATAGCCTCCCCTTTAAGATGAAAATGGTGCAAAAGATACTCTCTTTGGTCGACAGTCTTTAATCTTAATTATTAGAAATAACCTGTGTTACCTAGACACATGGCATATGTGCCAAGTGTCAAGGTGTCGTGGATGTTTGGCACGTCCATTTATGAAGAATCCAATACACTAGCACGGCAAAAAAAAAAGTACTAAAAAATTAATAAAAATAAAGTTGAAGGGAAATCTTAGAGAGCTACTTGAAATGCTTACTTGATGAAAAGATGAAAAGAACGTATAGTATATATCATAAATCTAACTTAATGTATTCCATATTATATCAATGGTTTTCAAGGGTGGATAATTAGCTAGAGCAGTATGTTGTAACTAAACTTTACAGAAGTTTTTTGTAAAATGACAATTTCTTTAAGCTTGTCGAAACCAGGAGCACTCTGATGTTTTCATGGCTACAAGTGCCATTTTGTGTTAGTGTCCAAGTGCCACCAAGTTTCGGCATGGAAAAAATGCCAGCACTAGAAATGCCTAGGTAACACTGGAAATAACAATGCAACAATGAAGTGTCAAAAACTTACCTTTTCTCTCCTTTGTTCCAAAAGATTCTACCAAATATGATGCCGATAACAAGTGTCATAAAGAATCGGATGGCATTATATTGTGGATTTCTCCAATAGGACCAGTGTTGTTTCCAGAAGCAAGCTTTGTATTGAGTAGCAAAGTTCTGACAGTATTTGGTGGGGAAGCAAAGATCCTCGGAACCCCGTTGTTGGAGTGCTCAGCTCCTTGATAAGTTCCTGATTCCTCCTGAAAACATCAAGAGGAAGAAGATGAGCAGACCAAGATAAATAATAATAATAATAAAAGTATAAGCAAAATGGAATGTGCAACATTATGATATTGGCTTTACTTACTGATAAAAGGTGGAATTGGAATACACTTGTGCAAAATCTTGATCAAGTTGAGCTTCAACTAAAGCGGAAGTAACCTCCAGCAACCATGTAGCAGGATTGTAACCATCTCTGATCTTGGGAACACCTCGAATTTCCTGCAACGATTCCTATATAAATTGCAAGTATTACGATTAATACATCCTATAAACAGCCCAATTTGGACTCCTGAAAATTGGCATTTATGATACTATTGTTTTATTATATACATGTCCGAACCACTGATGTTTAGAACAACAATCACAATTCTCATTTCCCATGCCAACACTTTACACTCTTTGGGGTCTCAAGCTGTAGGCTGGAACAAAATATTGCAATTACTCATATTCTTGATGGGTCACTGGGCCATTGTAGTTGGTGCTATATGGGTTGAATCTGAACACTCTAGAGGTCATAGATCCAGTGATATGTCAGGTGTTGTTAGAGCTCCTCTCTCTCATCAGTTTTGACTATGTGTGTGTGTGTGTTGGGGGGGGGGGGATTGTTCTCTGTTCTTTTTACTTAGGCTGGGTGTCCTCCATCTTGCTAGGCTGTTATATATTCTTGGTGCCCTCTTTTTATAAATCATAATCTTCCTCCCAAAAAAAAGTCCTACTCTTTTGAGAAAGGTGGAAGCAATAGAGGAAACACTAGCATGTGTACAAAATTCAATTGTGTATGCATAGGTACACCTGTGCATTTGTGTGTACTTACTAGACGTAGAATTTTTTAAAGCGGAGAGGTATTTCACTAAACAAACAAAATAGCTAAAACTACTATCACAAGTTTTAGTTCATGAATTTTGGAATTTCTAAGTCAGATTCCTCTACATGATCAAATGAATCAACCCTTGAAACGCATTGAGCAATTAGCTCACCCATTAAACCATGTATATTTTCTGTTGTTAGTTGTTTTTGCACGTGGGAACAACAGATTCATCCAAAAGAATGTTATTCAAAAAGAGGAGCTTTTTATCTCTTCTTTTTCAATATTCTGAATGCCCTCCCAGTAACTGATTTATTGTCTAAAAACTAAGATCATAGAGACAGTGAGGAACTTAGAATGTAACAGCTCAATCCTGTAAGAACGATATCTAAGACATTGCCATACCACATTTATACACTGATTATTAACATTTAATTTCCACTAAAAACATCACCTCTGGGACCAACTGTTTGAATAATAGGAAAAAAGTAGACACACCTGAAAATATTATAGAAGCTTGTGAGAATGGCGACCAAGAGGTCCTGCGTAAATGACTTGTCCTCCTCTCTTCATCAAGAGTAGCTATAAACAAGACCAAGGTATCAAACTCGGTATCGGTATCATGTACCGATTTATCTTAGACCGATACAAATACGTTGTCGTTAGATTCACGAATTGGTAGAAGAAGAATCCCAATTGGCTTACAATGTTGTGGTTGCCTAAAAAATAAAGAAGCATTGTTCATTTATTCCTAGATGTTGGCATATCTTAGCTTTTTTGGGGCTATTTTGCATCAATGTTAGTGGTCAGTTATAAAATATACCCTTGCAAGTGCACAGATTCGGTTGTAGCATGGTGAAATCAAGGGTGTCGTACCCACAAGGAAACGTAAAATTTAATTAATTCTTAAAGAGACAAAGACACCTAAGGAAGTACCAAGGGAGAAAGTTCGATTTGCTAAACAATTACCACACTATTCTAAATGCAACAAGGGAAAAGTAATCTATGCAAGAACAAATTCTGATAAATAAAAGGACAACTTGAAAAATGATCAAGGAATTTGCTACCCCAGATTTATAACCTTTCTACCATTAAACCCACAATTTCCTAACACATCAATCACACCATTTATCTAAATGAAAAAATGAATCGTAAGAAAACGTGATTATCGATCTAGCATACCCTATCTAAAAATAATGACTCAGCCTATCATTACGGTATGAATCATGTAAAAAGCATAGCATATTTCAAAATTCTTAAATCATGATAATTAGAAAATAATCACTTTGCAGCCTAGATCAACCTGCAGGTACAGATCTAGAGATTATGGTCATTAAGAACTGCGGTCAATGGCCATAATAACACATTCAAAAGATATCCAATTAAACACACTTTTTAAGCAGAATGATTCCATGATGAAACTAAGAAGTTGTGGAGTTAATCATAAAAATGTTACTTATCTGGGGTCGCATCCTCCTTGAACAAATTCTCTAGTCGCTCATCCTTGGTGTGCAATCTCGTTGTAAACTCGAAGCCATTCTCTTCAACATATACTTTTTATTTACCACAAATATCTCTTTATAATGATTTGGTTCTTAGGTACAAGCTAAGCTCTAAAAATTATAAAAGAAAATAATTATAAAACCTAAATACAATCTACTGAAAGAAGAAGAAAACTAAAGGAAAAGAGGGAACAGAACAAGAGCCAAAAAGCCAACCCCTAAAACAAAGCCGTAGCTTTGTTTTTATAGGAGCTGACAAGACAATTTTCATAATAGTCTCAATCGTTTGAGTCTAAGTTGACTAAAGTCGAATTTGAAGTGGAGGGAAAAAGTTGTCCTTCTTGTCAATCGATTGAGAGTGTTCTCAATCGATTAACACATAGGTGCAAGGTCTTCTTTCTTCTGATGGATGCAAGGTCAATCACTTGTTTACACGAATTTTGATGCTTCTGTTGACATCTTGGTCCATGGTTCTTGTGCAACCTTTAATTATCCTCTTTTATGCTCTTTGAAGATTTAATGGTCAAAAATACTTGTAATTACTAAAATTATATAACAACCATCATATGCTTTCATCGGATAGCTAAATATAGGAATTAAGGTGTGAAATATAGACATATTTCGGTACCGATCACAGCCCCAAACCTACAATTGTCTAAATATAACAAAAATAACTAACAGTTTAACAACTAAATTGAATGCCACTTTCGTAAGGAGCATGATTGCATTTAGCCTATGCAACAAGCCTTTAAACCCCTAGGTGATCCCTAGTGGAGGAGTGGTGTCTCCTGAAGGTTTTCAGTGAAGATACCTACAAACTTTATAAACTAATAAATTTCATAATTTTAGTCATATGCCCTTAAATAGTCAAATGTCTGTGAATACTTTTAAGATGCTTCTGGCCATGCTCATTTTATTAATGCTCACTCAATTCAATTCATTGTTTTTCCAATAATTCATGATTCGTGCCGAGAGTGTCATGTTGTTATCACTGCTAAAATCTTTCATCTGATAATAAGCTTAAACTAGAAACCTTTAGATCTCATGTCTAGACTCAATCCTCACCATAGGTATGCACTCAAAATGAGATCACTCCGATGAGTGGTCTATATTTTCATCCATACGTGAGATGGAATTATACACAAAGTAGATAAATCTCATTTGTTATAAGAAGAATGGTGCATCAAAGAATTAAAAGAAATCTTAAAAGGAAAGATATTTGTATCCTAAACATGCATATACCAAGCACCATTGACATTGTGCTATCACTCTCCACAAGGCATTTATCATTCATGATTAGATCATAAAGGACTTTTTTTTTTTTCAAGGTTGTAATGGGGCTCGGGTAAAGGTCAAGAAAGAAAGGGAAAATTGGATTCAAATTTTTCTGAGAAATTGAAAGAAGAAACACAATTGATTTTCTGATTTTTCATACCTTCTTTTCCGAATTTTTCAAAACATTTTCCTTTTTATCACTTTTCTCCTTCATTTCTTTTTCTTTTTAACACTACCTTTACATATTTCTCTACCTCTTGCACTAAGATGTATTTTATTTTTTCTCTCTTTTTATATTTTTCTACCATATACTCATTGCAGTACTATTGTCATAACTCTTTATTTCCTTTCTTGCTCTCATCCCTAATTTCTTAGAGATTGAAGGGTAAGGCTTTCTTTTTCAAACTGGTTTGGGGTATGGTTGATATAGCTTGGCAAGGAATATTTTAGGGTAAAAATCTTTCAATTAAAGCTCATAGGGGGTCCAACAAGATAAATCAATATATGATGAGATATTTTGAGCACAAACGAACCAACGATGACCTTTGATCATCTCCTCTCACGATGATAATGATGCCTATTTGCCTTGAGTTTTCACACAATGTGTTCTAGTGTAATGATATAAAATATGCAAAATTAATAAATCAAGATAAAGTATATGAGATTTCAACAATTAAGTATGAAGTTCAAAAGATACTCTAAAATTTTTCAGCACTCATCAAAAACGAGGAAGAAGTTCCAAAGCTAACTGGATTTTAGTCTCTCTTTGGGATTTTAGGATTTCCAAGTTTTAGACTTAATTCTCAGATTTTGGAATCAAAGCATGTGATGGTACAAGATTTCTGGTCATGCATCATAAACATCATTATTCAACTGTAAAATTTATGAGCATTTGTAAAACAACCATGGTGTGAAGGCAATTTCTTTACAAGTTTTTGGTCATTAATAATTTAAGGGCATGAGACCATAATTCAAAATTTTTGAGTTTATCAGTCAATCGATTGACGATTCTACTGTCAATCAATTGATAGTCTTTCACCTGCTGGAAGATACTGGGCGGATGGCTATTGGTCGATCGATTGAGACAAAGGCCTCAATTGATTGACCGCTACTCTTTTTAACTTCCGAAAATAACCCTTAATATATATATATATATAAATATATATTTTTCTCAATGGTCTTCTTCTTTTTTTTTTTTTTTTCAAACTAAACATGACTCTAATACAAATACAACACCCCCAAACCTGAGTTTTGCAATGTCCTCATTGGATGATTATTGGAAAGTGTATGAGACCCCCCCAAACCTGTTAAATGTAATTAAGGACCAAAAGGCTGACTAGGTGATAGGTATTGTGAATTAAACAATAAAATTCAAAAGAGACACATTTAACTAAATTACTTTTATTGAAATGGCAATTGACTACATTTAATGGCAAGAGAATAAAAACTTGATTAAAATAACCTAATCTAAAAATACTTAAAAAGAAATAAACTTGAAAAGACTAAAAATCTAAATCCTAAACTAGTCCTATCCCTTAGTCATCCATGGTAGACCTCCCTTGCTTCGGCTTTGGGAATGCATAATGCCACATCTCTTCAGTGATTCTGACCTCACCGGGTGGTGGTATGGGAGCTTGTGGTGGTAATGTTGGTGGTGTAGGAGGCGGCAGTACGAGTGGCAGTTGTAGGTTCAATTCCACCCAAAGGTAAGTCGGAATCCAATTCGCAGCCGGGTCCCTTTCGGATTCGTTGGAACGAGCAAAAGTCAATCTGACTTCTTGATTTGATTCTAAGTCAAGATCAATGACTTCTCAATTTGATAAATCAAAAAGTTACTGTGGCGACTCATGTCGCAATCTTTTTCTTGTCGGTTCCGCCAATTTCTTGACTGCCGATCGGGTACGGTATCGGATTGAAGACATGGCATGAAGGTAGAGAAGATGGTTGATCTTCTTGACTGACGGGATGCTTTTAAAAGAACTAACCTACAAGGGCTTAAATAAAAGTCTTTCCTAAATTACGGACTCTAAGACGACTCAAATCTGGGTTTCCGGAATGAAAGAGGCAGTTTTTCGGAAACAAATATCAGTCAATCGATTGACTCATGAGTGTCAATCGATTGACACGTGATGTCAAATTCGAAATCTTTCTGTTTCTGACAGAAGGTATTTTATGTTCACCAAATTGTCAATCGATTGAGATTGCTTTCTCAATCAATTGACCCTACCCAATGCATACTGACAGAATTAGAAAAAAAATCTTTGATTTGAAAAGATCCTCAAATGATGAATCTTAATTGAATGTCATAGTTGATCGATTGAAAAAGGCTTTACAATCAATCAATAGTTTTGAATTTCTTTTCGAGAATTAGGAATTAAAGTTCTCAATTGATTGAGATTTTTATCTCAATTGATTGACTGATGAACGTTTGCACCAATCCAAGAATACTCAGCAAAATAACACACAAGAACACTCCAATCTCCATTCATTCAATCCTGATTTGATTACAAAAACGTGAACCCATCAACAAAACTAGATTTTAAAACTAATCCTACATCTAACCAAACTACAAGTCATCAAACACACAAAAGTAAAATAGACATGAAAACAATAACAAACCAAACTATAAACAAACACTAAAAACAAACACATTAAACACTAAAACAATGAACTACATATCATCATCATCATCATCTTCAGGATCTCCCTCTCCATCCATCGCCACTCTCACTCCTGCGATGAAGTCGTCAGCTTGCCCCAGGAATGATTCTCAGGCAATCTGCGTGAGAAGGGAACTCTAAAACCGCGACTGCCGATTCATACCTCCCACCATTGTACCCAACCCATCCATCCGTGCCTCGAGGCGAGCTACTACTGCCTCGATGTTAAAATCAGGGACCTCTTCAGGACGAGGTCGTCGAATGCTGCGGTGTTGGCGTTGTATGGGATTTGGTCGGGGAGGAGGAGGAGGTATTTCATTGACCTCAACTGCTGGTGGCGTAACACGTAGAGTAGCCTTGATACTTTTATCCCAAATGTTCATACCATAGTGATAGAATTGCATATCACCCATTTCTTTATCGTTAAAAATCGGGCACCCAACTTGGTCCAACAAATGCATGGCATAATGTAGGAAGTTCAGAAGGATGGCTTCTCACTTTTTCTGTGTAGTGGTGATCATGATATCACTGTGACACCTCTTCATTTCCTCAAGCATCAATCCCGATGCATCGAACCAAGTATTTGCATGTGCCGTATAGAGTGCTAACACCAGATTCTTTATCCTTTCACTCTTAGTGCCATGGGGTAACAAATTGTTGGACATAATAATATAATATCCCAAAAAATCACGTTAAGCAATGACCTCGAGATCCGTGCCCGACTAGTCATAGGTTGACTATGTAGGAGTTCACTAGCTGACGTAAGATAGGATGAACGGATGAGATGTAAGAATTTAAGTGAGTGTGTGGAGAGTGAGGTGAATCGGGAGTCACATACACCTATTCGGGTGTATGTGCTCAACGCACAAGCTAGAGGAGAGATAAAGGGGTCTAATAACCCTAAAATCAATGTTGAGTTGTTGGAGAGAGTTAAGAAGAGAGAGAGAGAGAGAGAGAGAGAGAGAGGAGTAAAGGAGGGTAGTGATCAAGGAGTTATTGCAACTTATTAGAAGGGGGGGGATTGAGCATTTAACGCTGGATTCGACGCAAGGGATTCGCTAGAAGCAAAGCTGGAACCATAGCCTTTCCAACCACTTGATTTAATCAATTTGAGATTGATTGAAGGTAAAATTCTTGTAGATTAAATGCATAGATTAAACGGTTTAATTGTAGTTAGAAATAACTAAAATCATAGGATAAAGGCTTAGAAAAGAAAGAAAAATTAGTTGAAAGAAGATTGGGAAGAACAGTCCAAAAGGGGGCTGAATCTGACCAATTCGATTAATTGAAATTGAGGTTCGATTGATCGATTTTCGCTAAGAAGTTGAAAAGTCAATATGGCCCGAATTCGATTAATCGAACTGAGTTTCGATTAATCGACTTGAGATTTTGATTAATCGAGATTGGTGTCGATCAATCGACTGAGAACCTCCAGTGGGCTCCAGTGGCTGGAGGAAAGTGACCTGGGGAAATCGACTAGTCAAAATGGGTTTTCGATTAATCGATTTCAAATTTTGATTAATCGATTTGAATATCGATTTTGGGGATTCGACTACTCGAATTGAGAATCGAATTGATAGAGCAAGAATTTCGATTAATCGATGTGGGATTCGATTAATCGAATGGGGACCTCGATTAATTGATTTTGGGAATCTCTTAATCGATTAATAGAATCAGATTCGATTAATCGACTTCAGAGTTCGATTAATCGACTGTGCCAATTTTTATTGACTTTTGAGTTTGACTTTAAGATTCTTGGAGGGCCTTGGACCTTCTTTGTTACATCTTTAATGATGTATTACATGTTTTATGTTGTACCATAGGTGGTACGTGTGATCAAGGACACAAGGAGCCACGTGGGACCTTGATGCATGATTTAGCAGAGACTTGAGGTAGGGAACACCTTGAACATGTACTTTAATTTGCAAGATCATGTATGTAGTGATATAAAATCAAGTTGAGATCTATTTTATTGCTAAAGTGTTTGCAAAAAGTGTGTGTGAGTGACATCAATAAGAGCACCTAATAATGAGCCATCCCTAGGGGATGAGGAAGTAAAGTAATAAGAGCATCAGGTGTGATGCAACTGAATGGATACATCCCAGGGATGTATCCAAGATTGAATTATGTCTGATAGGGCCTAACTGATATAAGATACCATACTTACAAGGTGAATAACTATATGTAAAGCACCTGATATTTTTATTATTTGAGATTTGATAGGATACCCCACTGACGTGGCGGGATACCCACGACTGACGCGGCAGGATATCCGTGACCGATACGCTGGCGAAACCGTAAGCCAGTGCGGAGGCTTATTCGTACACAGTAAGCACACCCCAGGGGTGTTGAATTGAGATAAGTTGAAACCCCGCCATCGATCCCCAGGGGAAAAGGGCTTGGGTACTTTTGGTATTCCCAAGGAATACGTTTGAAACTGTCTATATCGATGACGATGATGGGTATCTCATCGGGGCTCGATGCTATATTGCTCGGGGATTACTTAAGTTGAAAGGTTAAGTTTTGCTTTAGGCCTACTCAGTGTCATTCATGATTAATTAAAAGGCATGTGTAAACTACCAGGAAAATGTGATTCCTTTTCAACTGTTTTCTCAGTAACTGCATAGACACATCATGCATAAGCATATCATGAAATATATGTGAGTTTTAATTTATATGTTCACTGTGTTTTGTTCCCTATTGAGCTATGATGTAGCTCATCCTTTAGACTATACGTCGCAGGTCCACTATTAGCAACTGCTGAGGCTTCAGGGGACGTTGACCCTGGTGAGTCGGACCTTGCGCCTGGTGACGAGTTGGAGCCACCTCCTGAGGACTTCTTCTAGAGGACTCCGTTGTGCAACTTTCAAAGTTTTATGAGCTTATTGTTACGGCTTGGTATCTCAAGCCTAGTTTTGTAAACAATGTGATTAAATGTTAGGATTATTCTTTTGGGCGAACCATCCTTGATGAGCAGCTATCATCGATGGTTCGGATCGGTTCTCCATTCATGCAGAGGCATGAAGGTAGAACCGTCTTTTGAGCAATATTTAAATAGTGAATCATTTCCGCAGTTATTGTTATTATTTTTAGTTTATTTCTATTGCTTGATATACCAGTGTTCTGTGTTTAGCCAAGGGGAATGGTCAAGTTGATCGTGCTGATGGCACCAGTTTCGGGGTGCCAAAATCTGGGCTGTCACAGTTGGTATCAAAGCAATTTCTTTTAGCAATTCTGATAATCATTCTTTTGTCAGAACATAGGGACTTCTGCTAATGAAACTTTAGTTTCAAATGCAGCCGTCAATGTCATCTAGGGGAAGAGGCCGACCGAGAGGAGGCCAACAAAGAAGTTTACGTAGTGGAGATGGTTACATCTCTCTTACCAATCGAGTACCCTTCGGGGGTAGTGAGGCCCCAGGGGGCGGCAGTAGTAGACAACAAGAGGAAGAGGATCGAGATCGTCAGGATCAAGATCTGAGAGAACAGGAAAGAGTGAGAGAAAGACAGGAAGATAGAGAGGAGCGCCAAAGGATGATGCACACCATGGAGACCATGGCAGCTGCCATGGCACAACAAGCCGCATCCTTTGCAGCTCATGCAGCGAGAGAGCAGCAACCACCTACACCGCCTGTAGGACCTACATTGCCTGTGCCTTCATCTTTTTCTGAGTTTCGGAGGATGAGACCTCCTTCATTTTCTGGGCAGGCAGACACGATGGCAGCAGAGAATTGGTTAATGGAAATGGAGAAGTTGTTCAGCGTGCTGACATGCCCAGAGGATGAGAGTGTTAGATGGGCAGCCTACATGCTAGATAGGGAGGCTGGGCCTTGGTGGAAGTCCGTGATATGGAATAGGGCCCAGGAGACCCCAGAGCTGCCGTGGACTTGGGAGGAGTTTGTTGAGGAGTTCAACAAACAGTATTTTCAAGAGGTGGTGAGGAACCAAATGGAGGTTCAGTTTCTACAGTTAGTGCAAGGGAGGATGAGTGTGAGAGAGTACAAAGTGGAGTTTCTACGACTCACCCATTTTGCTCCTGATTACGTCACCACCGACGTGATGAAGTCAAAGAGGTTTCAGCAAGGTTTGAAGCCTGAGGTTAGGGGAGGAGTAGCTCCATTTCAGTTGAAGACCTATGAAGAGGTCATAAGTAAAGCACTTGTGGTAGAAGAGGAGAATAACAACAGATACAGGCAGAGAGAGCAACAAAGAGGAAGCAATGATCAAGGAAGAACAGGGAACTACGAACCGGTGAATAAAAAGCCGAGGTTCGTGGCCCAAAATCAGAGACCACAATTCCAAGGGGGTTTCGGAAGACCGGCGCAGCACCACCACCAACAGAGATTTCCACTACTTACGTCGGGGAGACCTTCACGCTATGAGAGCCCTGCCATGTCTACTGGCGCTACCGTCAGACAGGGTTCTCGTACAGTTTCTTCCGCGCCTCGAGAGACTTGTGCAAAGTGTGGCAAGCCTCACAGGACCGTGGATTACAGAGCAGGGACCAGGGATTGTGTTCGATGTGGCAAGGTGGGCCACTTGATCAAGGATTGTCCCGAGGTTGATAAGGGGAAGACGGCTTCAGTTGCAGCGCCACGACCCATTCAAGCACGGAAGCCGGTCGTTCATGGAAGAGCCTATGCAGTCACTGCTCAGGAAGCAGGGAATGTGCATGACATCATCCAAGGTGAGATCTCTTTTAAATAAAGGAATTCAACTTTCATGGAAATTTTAGATAGAGAAGGTGCATTCATTAGGAATAGTGTAGTTCTTCTTCTAAACACTGTATTTGTATGTGAATTAGGAGTGTAAATTGATATGTAAATCATTGTATGTATGTATGTATACTATAGGTATGCTAACTGTATATGAGAAAGGATGCTTCGTTGGATATGACGCTAGAGTGTTGATAGACCCAGGGTCTACCCACTCATTCGTCACTCCACGATTTGCCAAGAGGATGAAGGTTATTCCAGAGGCGTTGGATTTTGTCCTATCTGTGTCTATTCCGACTGGAGAGTTAGTGGACATGGAGCTAGCTTGTAAATCCGTCATTGTAGCAATTCGAGACATGGATGTGCATGAATTAGAGGCAAAGTTGATACTACTGGACATGCAAGGGTTTGATGTGATCCTTGGAATGGGATGGTTGGCGCAGCATTGTGTAACGGTCGATTGCAAGAACAAGGTTGTCATTTTCAGACCCAACACAAAAAGATCATTTCGATTTCAAGGAGTGAGGTCATCACAAATGCCACTGATCTCAGCAGTAAGGGCTGAGCGAATGATCAGGAAGGGTTGTAGTAGATACTTGGCTTTCTTAAAGGAGGACAAGGAAGAAAAGAACGTCATCTCTGAGATAGCAGTTGTGCGAGACTTCGCCGACATTTTTCTAGAAGAGTTGCCTGGATTACCTCCAGAGAGAGAAGTAGAATTCTCCATTGACTTAGCACCGGGAACGGAGCCTATTTCAAAAGCACCATATAGAATGGCTCCTACTGAGTTGAAAGAGTTGAAAGAGCAACTACAAGAGCTCATGAATATGGGATTTGTCAGACCGAGCGTGTCTCCGTGGGGAGCACCAGTCTTATTTGTTAAGAAGAAAGATGGGTCAATGCGTCTATGCATTGACTATCGAGAACTGAACAAACTCACTGTCAAGAACCGTTACCCTTTGCCTAGAATCGACGATCTGTTTGATCAACTGCAAGGAGCGAGATATTTTTCCAAGATCGACCTAAGATCTGGATACCATCAGTTGAGAGTCAAGGCAGAGGACATCCAGAAGAGAGCTTTCAGGACACGGTATGGACACTATGAATTCCTTGTAATGTCGTTCGGGTTGACGAATGCTCCAGCGTCGTTTATGGATTTGATGAATCGAGTGTTTAAACCACACTTGGACTCCTGCGTAGTAGTATTCGTTGATGATATTTTGATATACTCCAAATCCAAGATGGAACACGAAGAACATTTGAGGATTGCTCTACAGAAACATCAATTGTATGCCAAACTCAGCAAATGTGAGTTTTGGTTGAAAGAGGTTAGCTTTTTAGGACATGTCTCAAAGCACAGTGTCACTGTAGATCCAGCAAAGATAGAAGCAGTGGTTAAATGGGAGCAACCAAAGACAGTGACCGATGTCCAAAGTTTTCTTGGGTTAGCAGGCTACTATCGACATTTCGTCGAGGGGTTTTCAAAGATTTCAGGACCTCTCACGAAGCTGACACGAAAGGATTCAAGATTCGAGTGGAGTGAGGCATGCGAGAAGAGTTTTCAAGAACTCAAGGCGAGACTAACTTTAGCTCCAGTGCTAGCGATTCCTTCAGGTAGTGGAGGATATGCAGTGTACAACGATGCGTCATACAATGGTTTGGTTTGCGTGCTCAACCAACACAAGAAAGTGATAGCTTACGGGTCAAGATAGCTGAAAGAGCACGAGAAAAATTACCTGACTCATGACTTGGAGCTAGCAGCAGTCATTTTTGCGCTGAAGATTTGGAGACATTACTTGTACGGTGAGACATTTGAAATTTTCATCGACCACAAGAGCCTCAGATACCTGTTTACACAGAAAGAGCTCAATATGAGACAACGCAGATGGATGGAGTTCCTTAAGGACTATGATTGTTCTATACAATACCATCCAGGCAAGGCTAACGTAGTGGCCGATGCCTTGAGTCGGAAGAGTTCAGCTCAGTTAGCTTGTTTGATTTTGGGTATGCAACGGTGGAAATTATTGGAAGACCTGGCACTCTATGATGCAAACATTGAGTCGAAAGCTACAGGATCCTTTTTGGCTAACATATCAGTGAGACCAGTAATATTTGAGCATATCCACGACCTACAAATGAAAGATTCGATGTTAACAAAGATTCATCAAGACGTGATGGAGGGCATCAGGTCGAACTTCTCAGTGAAAGAAGATGGTTATTTATTATTTAAGGGCCGTCTCTGCATTCCGGACAATGCTGATCTAAGATGAACGATTCTTGATGAAGCCCACAAGTCAAATTATGCTATCCACCCCTGGTAGCACCAAAATGTACCAAGACTTGAAAAAGAACTATTGGTGGAGAGGTTTGAAGCAGGCGCGAATCGTATCACGATGTTTGACACATCGACAAGTGAAGATTGACCATAGGCATCCTGCTGGACTATTACAGCCCTTACCAATGCCAGAATGGAAGTAGGAATCGATCTCTATGGATTTCATTGTTGGATTACCGCGTACTGCCAAGAGACACAATGCCATTTGGGTAGTCGTTGATTGATTGACAAAATTAGCTCACTTCTTACCTTACAATACGATGTATACAGCAGGAAGACTAGCAGACTTATACATGATGGAGATTGTAAGATTACACGGGATTCCGAGTAGCATAGTTTCAGATCGTGACCCACTGTATACGTCCAAGTTTTGGAAGAAATTTCAAGAAGGAATGGGAACGCGACTAGATTTTAGTTCAGCTTTCCATCCTCAAACTAATGGGCAGACAAAGCGAGTAAACCAAGTGATAGAAGACATGCTCAGAGCGTGCATGCTAGATATGTAAGGGTATTGGGATCAATATCTACCATTGATCGAATTCGCATACAACAACAGTTTCCAAATGAGCATTGGCATGGCACCGTATGAAGCTCTGTATGGACGACGATGTAAATCACCCATCAACTGGGAAGAAATAGGTGAGAAGTTTATTTTGGGGCCAGAACTATTTGAAGACAACGCCACTGTCGTACGCATAATCAGAGAAAGACTGAAGTCAGCACAGAGCAGACAGAAAAGTTACGCTGACATCAAGCGGACTAGTGTCGACTATAAAGTGGGTGAACACGTGTTTGTTAGAGTGTCACCTATGAAGGGCATGATGAGGTTTGGCAAGCGGGGGAAGTTAAGTCCCCGTTATCTTGGACCATTTGAAATTTTAGGTCGTGTAGGCGAAGTAGCTTACCGCATTGGGTTGCCACCGTTATACGATCGGGTACATGATGTTTTCCGCGTATCGATGCTCAGAAAGTACGTGAATGATCCATCTCATGTGTTAGGAAGTCAACCTTTGAAGATGTGTGAGGACATGAGCATGATAGAAGAACCGACAGAGATCTTGGATCGAAAGGAACAAGTACTACGTACTAAAGTGATCCCCTTAGTGCTTGTTCAATGGAAAAATCACCCGACCGAAGAGGCTATGTGGGAACGAGAAGCCGATGTGAAGGAACAGTATCCGAGCTTGTTTGCGACGACTTGAGAGTCAACATTGTAACACCACAAGCTTGTTCGTGGATTCTCATCGTCCATGTAATTCAATGATGACCAGTTGGTCAATATATTCAATGAAAATCCGAAACAAGTTTGAGATAAATATCACCATAGAAAGTAAGGACAAAAAGGAGACAACAAAATTCGAGAAGTCAGGTAAAACCGATTAATCGATTTTCACATCGATTAATCGATTTGAAGATTCGATTAATCGTGTTTTGGTCAACTAATCGACTGGCATCAACCAGTGAGGAAGAACTTAGGCAAATGAAAAATTTAGGAAATTTTGATTAATTGAGGGGATTCGATTAATCGATTTGGTAACTCGATTAATCGAAAGTGGAATTCGATTAATCGACTGACAGAGGCCAATGGGCCCAATAATTGAAGAAAATAAGTTGTTTAAATTTGACTAATCGATCTAGCTTTTGATTAATCGAATTCCATTGAAGAAAATAAGTTATGTTTAAATTTGACTAATCGATCTAGCTTTTGATTAATCGAATTTGGAATTTGATTAATCGATCTTGAGATTCGATTAATCGAATAACTTAAGAGATTTTAGATGAAAATTTGAATTATAAGCAATTTTGACTAATCGATGATGAATTCGATTAATCGAACTGGGAAATTTGACTAATCGAGTCATTTAAGAAATTGGGAAAATTTTGAAGGACCATGCGATTTCGACTAATCAAAGTAAAATTCGATTAATCAATTTTAATATCTCGATTAATCGAAAACGGATTTCGATTAATCAACTGGCTAACACCAGTGAGCTAAAATTTTGAAATTTTAAACGGCTACGATTTCGATTAATCGAACCAGTGCCTATATATATATGAGTTGGGGTTTTTGGTGTCATTCAAAAAATTTGCAAGTGGGCGCCATTTTCTTCTTCCTCTTCTCTAACCAACTGTGAACCCTAGGGTTTTGTTTTCCGTCGATTTCGCATCCGCAATCGCACACATTAGCATCCAAAACCTAAGGTAAACCCTAGGATCGCGTATTTCTTCAATTTCAAGTTTAAAAAAAAAAAAAAAAAAAACCTAGCTTTTATCAAAATTTTCACCATGATGCCGCCCAAGACACGTTTGTCTTCGAAGAAGGCAACCTCCAAGCTACTGGTCCGGCGTAAGAACGCAGCACTGCCACCACCTACCCCTTCACCCATGAGGACCACATCGCCATCGGCGTCGGACACCACGTCCGGGTCGACAGGCGCATCTTCACGTGAATCCACACCTATGCCACCACCACCCACTAATGTGGTTCAACCCAATGAGTGGTGGGCGGCTAAGACCATTGGGATCGATTTCATTATCGACCCCACTCTATTCACAGACCCTAATGTCCAGGGCGAGACCAATTGGGCTCGCAAGTACCTTAAAAATGCCAGACTCGGCAATCTTTTGAAACCGACCCGTGGGTCCTATTACCCTCGATTGGTTCGACTGTTTTACCAGGGCCTTACCCATGGCCCTACTGATGACGTGGTCTTGACCAAGATAGAGGGTCGAGACTACACCATTACACGTCGCCACATCCATGAAACACTTGAGTGCTATTTGGATTTCATACCTGAGACCACCCTATTTCCACCGTTCCCAGAGGAGGTGGATGTCGAGGAGATCATCCGCGACATGACCAAGGGGAAGAGGGGTTCGGGCACCTGAATCCAAAGGGTAGACTTGCCTCCGTATATGTGGATGGTCGACTCCATCATCAAATGCAATCTGTACCCAATGCGCCATGACACCGAGCGCGTGGAGTTCGTGCAACAGGCACTATTCGCGGCTTACAAGGGTCGTTGGTTCGATGCCACCATGATCATCCTCGAGGGGATGAGGTACATGAAGGGCAAGTTGATGAAAGGCAACCTAAGGCCCAAAGAAAAAATGCCCTATGCTCGGCTCATCTCGAGCATATTGGAGAGCTATTCCGTCGCCCCGACGTACTTGATATCGCCCCACGAGGTGCGGGCGACGGACAAGATTAAACGGTTTTCACACTCCTCGTGGAACCGGAGTTACAACCTTTTGAAGAAGGCATTACCAGCAGCGGGCGCAGCGGAAGGCGTAGCTGTAGCACCACCACCACCCCCACCACCACAGCTAGACCTACCCCCCGGCGGAGCACCACTAGAGGAGGCTCCACCTGTTATCCCACCTCCTACCACAGCAGCTACACCACCACCTCGATTCACCCTGGCGATGCCGATGTCATCTCGTTGTTGACCCGCCGCTCCTTTCGGCCCTACTATAGAGGATGTGTTGGCACGTATGGACACCAACAACGAGAGGATGAACTGGAGAATGGACTTCCTAATGTTCCATACCCTCCACTACATCTACCCGTTGGACTACCAGCGGCACCTTGCCCAAGAGGAGGAGTGGACCACGGGACGCACTCCCTTTCATCGGGGTCCAGTCTTCCATCCCACCACTATGGCTACCGGCGCAGCGAGCTCCGCACCACAGCCACCAGAGGAGCCAGCACAGCCACAGCAGTCGTCGCTACCTTAGACCAGCCACCCAGCTTCAGCAGACCAGCCAACCCCCATGGATCCGCCAGCTCAGATGGAGCAGCCTGCTCCAGCACCGGACCAGCCTGGCGAGGGGACGGCATGAGCTTTGGACTACCATGCTTGGCATTGTATTTTTGGTTATATGACAAATTTCGGTTGTACTGTGGATTATAGTGATACACAAAAATTTTCGTTAATGAATACGATGTTTTTTGTAAAATTCTAGTACAATTATTTTCTGTTATGTCTTTGTCCGTGATATGTGAGTTCCTCGACTGGGCCACCTCACCCCAGAGTGTGGGGGGGGGAGACCGATGCACCTTTGCATTATTTTCGAGGATGAAAATTCCCAAGGTGGGGAGGATGTAATATCCCGAAAAATCACGTTAAGCAGTGACATCAAGATCCGTGCCCGACTAATCATAGGTTGACTATGTAGGAGTTCACTAGCTGACGTAAGATAGGATGAACGGATGAGATGTAAGAATTTAAGTGAGTGTGTGGAGAGTGAGGTGAATCTGGAGTCACATACACCTATTCGGGTGTATGTGCTCAACGCACAAGCTAGAGGAGAGATAAAGGGGTCTAATAACCCTAAAATCAATGTTGAGTTGTTGGAGAGAGTTAAGAAGAGAGAGAGAGAGAGAGGAGTAAAGGAGGGTAGTGATCAAGGAGTTATTGCAACTGATTAGAAGGGGGGGGGATTGAGCATTTAATGCCGGATTCGACGCAAGGGATCCGGTAGAAGCAAAGATGGAACCATAGCCTTTCCAACCACTTGATTTAATCAATTTGAGATTGATTGAAGGCAAAATTCTTGTAGATTAAATGCATAGATTAAACGGTTTAATTGTAGTTAGAAATAACTAAAATCATAGGATAATGGCTTAGAAAAGAAAGAAAAATTAGTTGAAAGAAGATTGGGAAGAACAGCCTAAAAGGGGTTGAATCTGACCAATTTGATTAATCGAAATTGAGGTTCGATTGATCGATTTTAGCCAAGAAGTTGAAAAGTCAATATGGTCAGAATTCGATTAATCAAACTGAGTTTCGATTAATCGACTTGAGATTTCGATTAATCGAGATTGGTGTTGATCAATCGACTGAGAACCTCCAGTGGGCTCCAGTGGCTGGAGGAAAGTGACCTGGGGAAATCGACTAGTCGAAATGGGTTTTCGATTAGTCGATTTGGAATTTCGATTAATCGATTTGAATATCGATTTTGGGGATTCGACTACTCGAATTGAGAATCGAATTGATAGAGCAAGAATTTCGATTAATCGATGTGGGATTCGATTAATCGAATGGGGACCTCGATTAATCGATTTTGGGAATCTCTTAATCGATTTTGGGAATCGATTAATTGAATCAGAATCGATTAATCGACTTCAGAGTTTGATTAATCGACTGTGCCAGTTTTTGTTGACTTTTGAGTTTGACTTTAAGATTCTTGGAGGGCCTTGGACCTTCTTTGTTACATCTTTAGTGATGTATTACATGTGTTATGTTATACCATAGGTGGTACGTGTGATCAAGGACACAAGGAGCCATGTGGGACCTTGATGCATGATTTAGCAGAGACTTGAGGTAGGGAACACCTTGAACATGTACTTTAATTTGCAAGAGCATGTATGTAGTGATATAAAATCAAGTTGAGATCTGTTTTATTGCTAAAGTGTTTGCGAAAAGTGTGTGTGAGTAACATCAATAAGAGCACCTAATAATGAGCCATCCCCAGGGGATGAGAAAGTAAAGTAATAAGGGCATCAGGTGTGATGCAACTGAATGGATACATCCCAGGGATGTATCCAAGATCGAATAATGTCTGATAGGGCCTAACTGATATAAGATACCACACTTACACGGTGAATAACTATATGTAAAGCACCTGATATTTTTGTTATTTGAGGTTTGACAGGATACCCCACCGACGTGGCGGGATATCCACGACTGACGCGGTAGGATATCCGTGACCGATACTGTGGCAAAACCGTAAGCCAGTGCGGAGGCTTATCCGTACACAGTAAGCACACCCCAGGGGTGTTGAATTGAGATAAGTTGAAACCCCGCCATCGATCCCCAGGGGAAAAGGGCTTGGGTACTTTTGGTATTCCCAGGGAATACGTTTGAAACTGTCTATATAGATGACGATGATGGGTATCTCATCGGGGCTCGATGCTATATTGCTCGGGGATTACTTAAGTTGAAAGGTTAAGTTTTGCTTTAGGCCTACTCAGTGTCATTCATGATTAATTAAAAGACATGTGTAAACTACCAGAAAAATGTGATTCCTTTTCAACTGTTTTCTCCGTAACTGCATAGACACATCATGCATAAGCATATCATGGAATATATGTGAGTTTTAATTTATATGTTCACTTTGTTTTGTTCCCTATTGAGCTATGATGTAGCTCATCCTTTAGACTATACGTTGCAAGTCCACTATTAGCAGCTGCTGAGGCTTCAGGGGACGTTGACCCTGGTGAGTCGGACCTTGCGCCTGGTGACGAGTTGGAGCCACCACCTGAGGACTTCTTCTAGAGGACTCCATTGTGCAGCTTTGAAAGTTTTGTGAGCTTATTGTTACAGCTTGGTATCTCAAGCCTAGTTTTGTAAACAATGTGATTAAATGTTAGGATTATTCTTTTGGGTGAACCATCCTTGATGAGCAGCTATCATCAATGGTTCGGATCGGTTCTCCATTCATGCAGGGGCATGAAGGTAGAACCCTCTTTTGAGCAATATTTAAATAGTGAATCATTTCCACAGTTATTGTTATTAGTTTCAGTTTATTTCTATTACTTGATATACCAGTGTTCCGTGTTTAGCCAAGGGGCATGGTCAAGATGATAGTGCCGATGGCACGAGTTTCGAGGTGCCAAAATCTGGGCTGTCACAAATAATGTCTCAAAACAGAATATCCATAGGTAAGACAGCTCGCTTGGTGGATAAACCTGACCCGTGCCTTCCCCCACACATATTATTGATCATAATCTCCTGGCTGAGATCAACGGCTGGATCAATATGGTAGTTCATTGGGCAAACCACGAAGAAGTTGAATGCACAGGACAAATCAACGACGTGCAGATTGTACGACCAGTTGTCAATCTCTAGGCGGATGAATGGAAATCCCGTCGACGATAGCAGTGCCGATACCCACTCCATATTTTTATAGAACAAGCGTAGGATGCGCAGTGATATATCAATAGGCGGAGGAGCGTGCGGCATCTCCAAATGCAGGGCCTCGATGAATTTGATCGAACGTGCGACTTCAACAATGCGCCAATACTTTGCGAGATCGAAGAAGTTTTCCATTTGAAATTGGCGGTTCACGTACTCTTCGTTTGGGATGCGCATAGGATTGTTGGCAGGACGAGGTGGTCAATACATCGCTGGTCTAGGCGCCGCCATTTTGATCGTACGTGGAGAATGAAAGGATAGATGCAAAGCTCGGGTTGGAGGAGATGTTAAGACCTGAAAAGTACCACTTTTCACCCCTTAACTTAATTCTGTTAGACCCTTAATCATTTAATAAATGTTTTTTAAGTCTATCCTGTAGGTAATAAGCAGCAGCTACAGATAAGGCCCTAACCATGCCAAGATGCTTACTTTTGCCCCAGAAGTGTCTCAGGAGAAAGGAAGTAAAGATAGACAAAGACAAAGACAACAAGTCAAGAAGAATGCCTCACACAGATGTCACGAGATTGATTGAACGGAGAGAATGCTTCGCTAGCTTGTCGCGAAGCTTCAAGGCAAGACACACCAATTGCTCACGCCGTTCTCGCACGATTTGATCACAGAAGGGATTGAAAAGCAGACTTCGCACGGTTCTCTCGAGAATCAGTCATAAGCACTCGCACAGCTCAAAAGAGGAGCCCTTAATCTTCACGCGATTCACTAAGGAGAGAGAGCTCCATGCATTCCTGCGCACAGCTATCGCACAGTGGTCGTGGGTTACCGACCTTTAGGGAACTGATCGCGCGATCCATAGGCCTATGCACGTTGCTTCTTCATGAGGATCTCCGCGAGATTCACCAAGGAACAAACCGTGCGCGCAATTCTCGGGCCATTCAAAAGGAAAGAGCAATCTCGCGACAACTAGAGCAATCCCGTGATGACCAAATTATCAATCCCGCGACTGCAAGAGCTTCAAGTCAATTCAATCCCGTGACGCCAACTCTATCACGCGCCAAGACCTAGAAAGCCTTGCTACCTAGCGAGGCTTGGGATCTTAACTTCTTCCCCCTTTTGCAGTGGCAATCTGGGAACTTTCAGAACTAGGGCATGCACTCCAATGCTCCAATCTCCATACACACGCCCCGAGGCATCTTGGGACAGAAATGGGCCACGATTGTATTGATAAAATTAGGGTTTTCCTAACCCTAATTCTCACAGAGCTAACTGCTATATAAGCCTAAGCCTAGTTTAGGTTTAAAGGATTTCTGTACTCCTTCTTGAACCAACTGTAGAATTGCAGTAGGCTAAGGTTAGGGTTTAGGCAGTTTTCTTTTTTCCCTTTTTCTTCTCTCCATAGTCCAGCACTTGCTGGCTATGTCTTTGTAAGTCTATTTGGAATAGATTTAATAGAGTTTTATAATATGATTTTATGCATGTATGGGATTGGTGTTTTGTGAGTTGTTCTGTACGAGGTTGCTGCTTTGAGATTCTCCATTGCTAAGTTATATTGTAAGCAATGGAGGATTGTTTTTAAGGTTTTATTTAGATCCAAGTGACCTGTGTGTCCAGGTTAGGCACATTGCAAGTCTATGCCCCACCACAGGATCCACTAAATCTGAATCCCCATGGGAGCTTGAGCTGGTAGCCTTGTGAACATGGTGGTGGTAGCAATTTTCTTGTTCTGTCTTAGACCTCTGTGAGGAGGATAGCCTATGTGGATAGTCTGTGACCATTTAAGTGGACAAATTATAGCCCTAGGGTGAGGCCAATCAACAGATCTAAGATAGATCCTTCTTCTCTGCACCTATGCTTGTAGCCTTGTGAGAGATTGTACAGAGATAGACTCCCCTGTATTTGTATAGACCCAATATCAGATGGCAGATCTGATCTGGCTGTAGAGATTATAGGCTTGTGACTGGATGACTGTTGTCTTTCTAAAGCAGTGAATAGCTAGGCTTAAAAGCTAGTACTCAAACTTTTATTGGTTCTGTGTGTCCAGGCTAGTGCACATTGCAGGCCTAGCCCCACACACAGAACTTTAAAGGTTGAGATTCCTATGGATTCTTGAGCTGGTAGCCTGGATGAAGTAGTGCCTACAATGATAAACTTGTTCTGACCCATCTCTGAACTATGGTTCCCCTATTAGATAGTCTGTGACCATTCAAGTGGACAGATTATAGCCATAAGGGATTGGATCATGGCACAGGGGTGAGTTGGATCTTTTCTCCTCTTTGGTGATAATGTAGCCATTGGACAGGATTTCTATAGCAGCAGATCTGAGTATGAGTTATAAGACCCATCAGATCTATACCTAATAGCTCACTTCTCACCCTTTTATATTTGTTTTCTCACACTCCATCATTCTTCTCAATCATTTCTGTAGTTTAGGCATTAGGTTACCTTAGGATTTAGACTATAGTGACCTTAAATCCCCTTCCATTTAGGATTGCCAGATCTGTAGCCAGATCTAGAGGGCCTACTAAAGATAGCTCCCTTGGTGCTTTAGATCAACTTTCCCTGTGGGACAAATTCTTACTTATTAAAACTTGCTACAACAGGTCCTGTATCTTGCAGGTCTGTGTATTTTTAGGCTTGCTGCTCTGTAATCCACCTTTGATTTTCACTAACCCCATTCTTATCACCATTTCCAATAAAGTTAGCAGCAAGTACTTAAAATAATCTAACAGGAGACTTGTGAAGAAGGGGCCACAGGTGTCCCCATTATATAGTCATTGTGTCAATCGATTGAGAGGGTATTCTTAATCGATTGACAACGATTGAGCTTCTCCATGTTGCAAGAATTTCAAGTGATAGTGTAGACGTGGAAGCAATGTGGGGCAAGTGCACATACATTCATTCATGTCAATCGATTGACTCATGCCTCTTTGTGAGAAGTCGCACCGTTTAGATGCCTTGGGAACTGACGGAGTTAATAGGCATTCAAGTCAATCGATTGAGAGGTTAGTCTCAATCGATTGACATTGAATTGCCCCTTGAATTTAGCTGCCATCGAAAGGATGTGTCGATTGACGCTTTGATTTTTGAAAATCTTCATTAATACGAAGTGATATCAATCGATTGAAATCTAAGTCTCAATCGATTGACATCAAAGCTGTGCCGATTGGTTTGGCACACCATTGATTGATGAGATGGTGATGATTGACACATCAATTGATTGAGAAGGGTACTTCTCAATCGATTGAGCATTACACAAGGTCAATCGCTTGACTTTTCTAAAGTCAATCGATTGAGAAAGGCTATTTTTTTTTTTAACAAAAATAAAGACAAACAAAAATAAAACACACAGGGTTCTCTCCCAGGAAGCACTGAGTTCATGCGTCGACAGCTCGACCGTTTGGTTATCACTTTTTCGGGTCACTGAGGTACATCGCTTCAATCCTCATCTGGGTCATTGGCTCAAACATTGGTTTAAGTCGCTGCCCATTTACTTTGAAAATTTGATTGTCTTTAAGACTTCTAACCTCAATGCACCATGCATGGTAGTGGATACAACCTGAAATGGTCCTTCCCACGTTGATTTCAATTTTCCTGGATGGAGCTTAAGTTTGGAGTTGAACAACCAAACTTTTTGTCCAATGTGGAACTCCTTTCGAGAAATTGATTGATCGTGCAACTTTTTGTACCATTCCTTGTACATCTTTGAATTTTCATATACATCACAGCGTAGCTCTTCTAATCCGTTCAGTTGTAGCCTTCGATTGGACCCTACCTCTTGCATGTCGAAATTAAATCTTTTTATAGCCCAGAATGTTTTATGTTCCAGTTCGACTGGGATATGGCATGCTTTCCCATATACAATCCTGAATGGCGACATTCCAATCGGTGTCTTGAATGCAGTACGATATACCCAAAGAGCATCAGATAATAGATTTGACCAATCTCTCCTATCTGGTCGTACAGTCTTTTCTAAAACTCGTTTGATCTCTCGATTGGATACTTCTCCTTGACCACTAGTCTGCAGGTGGTACGGCGTTGCCACCTTGTGGGTGACGTCGTATTTCCTCATTAAAGTAGCAAAGTGGCTATTACAGAAGTGCGAACCGCCATCACTAATGATTGCTCTTGGTATCTCAAATTTATTGAACACATTTTCTTTCAAGAATTTGACTACTACTTTATGATCATTTGATCGGGTTGTCATAGCTTCTATCCATTTGAAAATATAGTTGACGACCACTAGAATGTATAAATAATCGAACAATGGGGAAAAGGACCCATGAAGTTGATCCCTCATACATAAAAAATTTCAACAACCAAAATTGGGTTCAGTGGCATCATATTTCACCTTGAAATGTTTTCGAGTTGTTGACATCATTGACATTCTTTGCAAAATTTTACAATGTCCCGAAAGATAGAGGGCTAATAAAATCTGCTTTGAAGAATTTTCTGTGCGAACTTTTGTCCTCCAAAATGGCCTCCACAGGCCCCTGCATGGCAGAAATTTATGATACTCAGTTGCTCTTCTTCAGGTACACATTTTCGGATGACTTGATCTGAACAAACTTTGAATAACTGTGGTTCATCCCAAAAGTAGTATTTTATCTGGGAGAAGAAGAGATTCCTATCATTTTTACCCCATTGTGTAGGAATTCTGCCAATGACCAAATAATTCACGATACTAGCAAACCAAGGAACTTTTGTAGTTGTAGCATTTATTGTCATTAACTGCTCATCCGAAAAGGTGTCACGGATGGTCTCAGACACAGATGATTCTTCAGGTAAAATTTATTTATCCTTTGCCCTAAGACAGCTCCAATAGCATAGTCCGATCCATCGCACATGAGTTCAAAAGGAAGCGAATAATCTAATGGTTGGATTATTGGTGCATTTGATAACAACTCACACAATTTTAGGAAGGCTTTCATGCATTCCTCATCAAATTCAAACAGAACATCTTTTCCAAGCAAGTTGCACAGTGGCTTGGCGACCTTGCTAAAATCCTTGATAAATCTTTTATAAAATCTCACATGCCCCAGAAATGATCAAATTTGTCGAACACTCTTTGGTGGTGGAAAATTAGCAATTAAGTCGACTTTCGCCTTGTTAACTTCAATTCCTTTCTTGGATACGATATGCCCCAACATAATTCCTTGTTGAACCATAAAATGGCTCTTTTCCCAGCTTAAGACAAGATTAGATTTTATGCAACGTTGTAATGCCTGTGTCAAATGGTTAAGACACATTTCAGAGGTCCTCCCAAAAACTGAGAAGTCATCCATAAATACTTTGATGAATTTGTCAACCATATCCGAGGATATTGCTAACATACAACGCTGAAAAGTGGCCGGCGCATTGCAAAGTCCGAAAGGCATCCTTCGATATGCAAAGGTACCATAAGGGCAAGTAAATGTTATCTTTTCTTAGTTTGATGAAAATACAGGTACTTAATTATATCCTGACTAACCATTAAGAAAACAATAATATTCTTGTCCTGCCAACTTTTATAGAATCTGATCAATGAATGGCAAGGAAAAATGGTCCTTTCTCATGGCGGTGTTCAATTTTTGATAATCGATACATACACGCCATCCAGTGGTCTCATGTGTAGGCACCAATTCCCCTTCAGAAGTTTCTTTCACTATAATTCCTGACTTTTTGAGAACAATTTGAACTGGGCTTACCCGTTCATTATCAGAGATCGCATAGATGATTCCAACATCGAGCAACTTGATAATCTCTTTTAAAACGACTTCTTTCATGTTTGGATTAAGTCGCCTTTGTGGTTCCCTCGATGGGGTACTATCATCTTTCAAATGTATTTTGTGCATACATACTGATGGATCAATTCCTTTAAGATCGGCTAAGATCCATCCTATAGCTTCTTTGCGGTCCTTAAGCACTTTTAATAATTCATGCTCTTGTTTTTTCGATAATGTTGATGAAATTATTATCGAAAATGTTTCTTGAGGTCCCAAGAAAGCATATTTGAGTGACTCAGGCAGCTGCTTCAATTCAACAGTTGGTGGCTTCCTGATTGATAATGCCAACTCACCCTTTGCCTCAATTGGTAACGGTTCCATCTTATTCTCAGTCTTGCATAACTTATCATCTTGACTTGATGAATTCATCCTCTTCTCTTCTGGTTGCTTCTTTTTAGTTTATTTTTTCTCATAGATGGCCAATAAAGCAGTTTCGAATTCTTCTTTGGTCAGCATTGATGGCAAAGCTTCGCCCACTACTTCGTCCACCTGATCGATATAGAAGCAATCAACCTCATTCTCATTGGGGAAATGATTCATCACATGAAATATATTGAGTATGACTTTAATGTTTCCTAAAGAAACATCCATGACTCCAGTTCGACAATTGATACAGGCATTAGCGGTTGCAAAAAACGGATGTCCAAGAATGATTGGGACTTGATCTGTTGATTTAACAAGCGCTTCCATATCCAAAACAAATAAAGTCCACTGGAAAGACAAATTTATCTATTCCAACCAAAATATTTTCAATGATACCCCTAGGTCGTCTTTCTTACCTATCAGCCAGTTGTAGTGTAACTGTCGTGGGTTTCAATTCGCCCAGTCCTAATTTTTCATACACTGAGTATGGGATCAGGTTGACACTTGCTCCTAAATCAAGTAATGCCTTACCAATTGGTTGCCCACCAATGACACATAAAATAGTTAGAATTCTAGGGTCCTTCAGTCTCTGTCGTGCATCCAATCGCAATATTGAACTGACCTAATCAGTCAAGAACACCTTCTTAGATACTTGAGTACATGCCTTTCTCTTACGGGTGCAGAGATCCTTGAAAAATTTAACATACTCGGGAACTTGTTTGATTGTTTCAAGCAATGGAAGATTTATCTTTACTTGCTTGAACGTTTCAAAGATTTTCTCTATTTTTTATGGTCCTTTCCCCATTTTAGAAGGAGGTATCAGGCACTCAGGAAATGGTGCCTTTGGGATATAGGGATTGGATTCAAGTTTTGGTTCCTCTTCAGGTTCTTGTTGGACAATTTGAGGTGACTCTTTCTCTTTTCTCTTCTCTAACTCTGTCTTTTGCTGTTTCTTTTTCTTCTTTTTCTACTTCTATTAGCATTGCCACTTGATTATCAATCGCTCGCCCACTTCTCAACACAGTAATAGCTTTCAACTGTTGACTATTCGATGGTCCCTCATCAGGTGATGCTTGACCTCGAGGATTGTTGACTCAGGAGCCTACCTTCCTCTCATTGACTCAATTGATTTGTCAATTGACTAACTTGATCCATTATCATCTACTGGAAAGCTTGCATGCTTCGCATAATCTTCTCTTCCAAATCAGAATCTTTCGAAGCGGTGGTATGCGATTGATTGAAATTTTGATTGAAATTCTCATTTTTTTGGTACTCAGAATTTGAATGATAATAAGGAGAATTCTGTTAAAATTTAGAATTCTATTGTGGACGAAAGTTCTATTGTCCCATCATTGAGTTAGGTCTGTACTACTAGTTCACCTGTCCAGTTTGGTTTGATCCTCCCCATCCTAAGTTGGAGTGATTTTTTCATTCCAGATTATGTGTTGGAGTACATGTTTCTATCCTGCCGCTGATAAGATTGAGTCACATTCACCTGCTTTTGAGGAGTAGGTACATCAGGAAAGAATGACAGGGTAGTTGGACATTCATTTGCCATGTGACCTGGGTGTTCACAAATGGAAGAAGCAGTGGGGGTGATAGGAGTTTTAGCTTGCTTGGTTGCAGCTAACAACATATTCATTTGTTTGGACAACATATCAACTTTTATTAATACATCTGAAGAATTATTGTTGACATCGTATAGTTCATCTCTTGTCAACACATGATATTTGGTTGCCACATCCAGGTTGGTTCGCCCCAATGTCTCATTTTGTATTGAGGTTTGGTATAACTTCTCAAACAATGTGTATAATTCATTAACCTCTTTTGTGGCACACGATCCTTCACAAGAAGCATCAACCATGCGTCTCTCTTCTAGAATCAGTCAATTGTAAAAACTTTGAACTTGTTGTCACCTTAGAAGTTGATGGTTAGTGCAACTTTTGATCAATTCCTTAAAGCGCTCCCAACATTCATGAAATGTTTCTGTAGGTTGTTGGGAGAAGAACTGAATCTTCTAACGCAACTTAATGGTTTTGGTCATGAGAAAATATTTTTTTAGGAATTGACGGTGTAGCTCTCCCCAACTTTGAATAGATTGTGGTTATAAGGAATAGAACCAAGTTTTTGCCTTATCCCTTAAAGAAAAGGGAAAAAGTCTTAACTTAGCTATCTCGTCGGCGACATTATGAACTCTGAACATTTTACACACCTCAGTAAACTCATTTAAGTGAACATGTGGATTTTCATTGGACAATCCATGGAAAATCGATAACATTTGAATCATCGCTGATTGGAATTCATAATGGTTTCCTGGAATGGAGGCATGTAAGATACTATCCTGATCTTCCTAAAAACTAGGATCATTATAATACTCCATTGTTCTTGGGCCCTCATCATAATTATTATTTCTATTTTTTCAGTATTAATATTTTGATTGTCTCCATTCCTCTCTTACCTTTGATCTGCCATGGTTTCAGTATGATGATACTAAATCCTTCGAATTCTACAATTCTTTCTGCAAGACCTTTCGATTTCACGATTCAACAGTTGTAGATGTGGGCGATGAGATCGAGTAAGGCTCATGTACCAACAACCAAGGCAAGGGTTAATGAATCCACAATAAATCCACAAACTTCAGATTCAATCGATTGAGGTAGTGGTCTCAATCGATTGACACAAAATACACAGAAATTAAAGCTAAAATAGCACACAACATAGGTCTAGTCAATCGATTAATAGAGAAATGTCAATTGATTGATAGAGTCCTACAAATTTTACTGTGCACAGTAGCAAATGGTATCCCAGACTCAATCGATTGATACATACTTGTCAATCGATTGATTTCTATAGTGAACAGTAGCTAGAATCAGAAGAAAAGAAAATTAAATTTTGACTATTTTTTTTTTTTCGAATTCCAAAATTCAAAATTCAAATATTAAAACTTAAAATTTGAAAATCAAAATTTAAATTTCAAATTTTTAATCCAAATTTCAAAATCAAAAATCAAAATTCAAATTTGAAATTCAAATTTAGAATTTAAAAATTCAAATTTTAAAATTAAAATTCAAAATTAAAAATTCAAATTTCAAAAGTTCAAAATCAAAATTTGAAATTCAAAATTTAAAATCAAAAGTTGAAAATCAAACTCAAGATTTGAACTTTAAAATTCAAATTTTAAAAATCTAAAAATAATCTCACAAAATCCTATGAAATCTTACCTAAAAGAATGAGGGAAAGAAAAGAGAATCTTATAAATCCTAAACAACAAATTCTAAAAATCCTCTACTTCCTAAAAGAACTCCACAAAAATCCTACCAAAGAAAAGAAGATAAAAAATCAAAATGCCGATTTCCAGATTTCAAAGTCAAAACTCTAAGATTAAAAATTAAATTTCAAAATTCAAATTTCAAATTTAAAATTTTAAAATTTAGCAAAATCGAAATTCCAAATTTGACACTTTCAAAAATTTTATCATTCAAATTTTAAAGATCCACAATTCAAATTTTCAAAATTCAAAATTCAAATTTTACTTTGTTATAATTTTAGAAATTAAAATCCAGAACAGTAGATCGATTGATACTTTTGAATCAATCGATTGACAAATCAGCAATCAATAATCTTGCACTCAGTCAATCGATTGACCAAGATGTCTCAATCGATTGACTGTCAAATAATTTCACACAAATCTCTTTCTGAATAAAAATTTCACCTTTTCTCTGGCAGCGGCGCCAAAAACGTGGTCAATTTAAAAATGTACCCTTGCAAGTGCACATGTTTGATTATAGCATGGTGAAATCAAGGATGTCGTACCCACAGGGAAACGTAAAATTAAATTAATTCTTAAAGAGACAAAGACACCCAATGAAGTACCAAGGGAGAAAGTTTGATTTTCAAACAATTATCATACTATTCTAAATGCAACAAGGGAAAAGTAATCTATGCAAGAACAAATTTTGATAAATAAAAGGACAACTTGAGAAATGATCAAGGAATTTATAACCTTTCTACCATTAAACTTACAATTTATAACCTTTCTACCATTAAACTCAGATTTATAACCTTTCTACCATTAAACCCATAATTTCCTAACACATTAATCACACCATCATTTATCTAAAAGAAAAAATGAATCGTAAGAAAACGTGATTATTGATCCAGCATATCCTATCTAAAAACTATGACTAAGCCTATCATTGCGGTATGAATCATGTAAAAAGTACAGCGTATCTCAAAATTCTTAAATCACGACAATTAGAAAATTATCACTCTGCAGCCTAGATCGGCCTGCAAGTACATATCTAAAGATTATGGTCGTTGATAATCACGGTCAATAGTCATAATAACACATTCAAAAGATATCCAATTAAACACACTTTTTAAGCAGAATGATTCCATGATGAAACTAAGAAGTTGTGGAGTTAATCATAAAAATATTACTTATCTGGGGATCGCATCCTCCTTGAATAAATGATTTAGCCACTTATCCTTGGTGTGCAATCTTATTGTAAACTCGAAGTCATTCTCTTCAACATATACTTTTTATTTACCATAAATATCTCTTTACAATGCTTTGGTTCCTAGGTACAAGCTAAGCTCCAAAAATTGTAAAAGAAAATGATTATAAAACCTAAATACAATCTACTGAGAGGATAAAAAAACTAAAGGAAAAGAGGGAACAGAACAAGAGCCAAAAAGCCAAACCCTAAAACAAAGCCGTAGCTTTATTTTTATAGGAGCTGACAAGACAATTTCCATAATAGTCTCAATCGATTGAGAATCCATTCTCAATCGATTGAGTCTAAGTTGACTAAATTCGAATTTGAATTCGAATTTGAAGTGGAGGGAAAAAGCTATCTTTCTTGTCAATCGATTGAGAGTTTGTTCTCAATCGATTGACACATAGGTGCAAGGTCTTCTTTCTTCTGATGGATGCAAGGTCAATCACTTGTTTACACAGATTTTGATGCTTCTGTTGACCTATTGGTCTATGGTTCTTGTGTAACCTTTAATTATCCTCTTTTATGCTCTTTGAAGATCCAATGGTTAGAAACACCTGCAATCACTAAAACTATATAACAACCATCAGATGCTTTCATCGGATAGCTAAATGTAGGAATTAAAGCGCGAAATATAGTCACATTTCGACACCGATCAGTTAGGCATTCCAACAACTTTAGATTGCTTCAAAGTAGAGTCCATAAAAGGAGCTCACTTGGGAATGAATCATAATTTGGTACCTTATGGTCTTCTATTTGTTTGGTAGTTTTTTAGAGATTTGCAACAAGGGAACTAGATTCATCATGGTGATTACAGTTTAAGGATGGGTAATGATATAATTGATATAGTAGAAAAATGATTGAGAGAGATTAATTAATTGATATAGTCATTTCTGCACTTTGCTGCTAACCAAACGAATTGAGAAACAATAGACTGAATTCGTGAGGATTTGCTTTTGGAATTTTTTAGATTAATTTGGAGCTCCTAAGGAATTGGTGTGAATTTGGTGACTATCTTTTGAAATCTCACATGTAAGGGAGCTTTGTCAATTCAAAAGATAATAAGATACCAATAAAGACTTGGAGGGAAGTATTGAGAATCAACCTGAAGGATTTTAGAGTACAGAGAAATAGTATTGGGGAAAATTCGGAGTATCGATAAATATGTTAGACATTGAATTTTTTAAATTTGAGCTTCATTTTTCTTAAACTGCTAGTATGATATATATTTAAAAGTTTATTGTGAATTGAATTTTGAAATTTGATATTTTAATATCACTGGAATTCATTCTATTGAATTCTATCAAACGATATGCATTAGCCAATTAGAGTAAATATTTGGGCCCCGTAAATCATGGAACCATATTGGAAAATGGAAAACCTGAAATACAAATTGGTAAGTTGGATCTGAAGGTTGGTTTATGAAAAATCTGAGATCTGACGGTAGAAATTTTGCAAATCATTATAAGGCAATCCTAGGAAAGTGTAATGGACTAAAAGATGTGATAGCTAATAAAGCATGTTGGACTGTAAAATCCATTAAAATTACGAAGGAGACAAGGAAATTGAAAGTGATATGAAAATGTAAACATCAATTTTTTAAAGCCAAAGATCTATTGAAGTTGAGATGACTAAAATAGATTTAGATGATCAAATGGTAGCCGCTCCATTTGACACGTTCACTCTCTTAATCAATTGATCTCGAGAATTTTCTAATTTAAGCTTCAATCTAATTTAGGCAAAGCCAAAGAATTTGTCTATGATGGGTGGTGCAAACATCATTGGAATTGCTTGCTTCCCGTTCCGGTTGATTCCACTCTGGTTTAGCAGTCAGTTAAGGTCCAGATTAGTGCTAAATGTTTTTGGAGAAAAGACCAAATCTTCCTAATCCATACTCAATTTACCAACAAAAAAAAAACATATTTTAGGTGACCATGAAAGCTACAATGAATCATTCCCCTAAAATTACCTTTTGGAGTTGATCTCCAATATGGATCCCAAAGAGTTGTCCAAGCAAAACATTGGGCTCTTGGGGCTAGACCAAGCTCCCCTATTTTCTATGCCATGTATGACAGGACTTAAATAATGAACTAACAGTGAAAAGCTTGAAGGTTGCAAAGTTCAAATGGTCTTATGGGAACAAGGTGCAGACTGATTAAGAGATTATTCAACTCGATCAATATTTGCCAACAAAACCTCAAAACATCTAATGGCGCCACCTTCCCTACGTATGGTGCAAACGAGGGACTTAGATTTCTTCCAAATTTATACATATCACAAGACATCACATTTTCGGAAGAAACCCAAAAAGAAAAAACATAAAATTTAAAAAAAAAAGAAAAAGAATAGAAAAAATAGAGAGAGATGATTTCAAATCTATAAATTTTTCAGAAAAAGAAATGAAAAATAGGGCATAACGTTTTCACATGATTTCAGATCTATAAAAAATAGAGAGAGATGATTTCATATCTCTTTTCAACAACACAATCCCATCAAGAGTATTTCAGATCTATAAACTATTTTTAGAAAAAAAAAAAATAACAAGAAAAATATTACCTTCCAAAGATCTATTTCAAATCTATAAACTGCTTTTAGAACAAAAATAAACTAACAAAAAAAATATTACCTTTCAAAGATCGGCAACAGTGGTGGACGAAGCCTGCAACAGTGGTGGTCGAAGCTTGCAACAATGGAAGTCAAAGCTGACAAAAATGGAAGTCGAAGCCCACAACAATGGTGGTCGAAGGCGACAACATTGATAGTCGAAGCCGGCAGCAATGGGAGTCGAAGGAAAGTCGACGGGATGGGGTTTTAGAAAGATGAGAGAGACAAAGAGGGAGAGGGAGAGGAAGAGACGGGATGAGAAAGATGGAGAGGAAGCTATATAGTTAGAGACGGTTTAATTTGGGCTTTAGTTTATAACCAGTGTGATACTAATTGGGTGTTTATTTTCGATGGGTACAACTATAATGATAATAAGATGACTTATAAGGTCTTATTAACCGTCCTTAATTTTCACAAGGTGCAGACTGAAAATTTGACGATGTAACGGCACAAATGGGAGGATAGAGGAGAAACCGAGAAGGTAGAGGAATAGAGGGGAGAGTCGGAGCTTTCAGGCCCTTATTGCACCGTTGTGGAGCCTTGCGTTGGCTTGCTTCGGTGAGCGTTGGCACACACCTAAACAAGGGGATCTAAGGTGGAAAATATGGCTCAAAGGAGGTTTTGGAATTCTGGATTTTGTATGGGAATGGTGCACCAAAGGGAGAAAGATCTTTTCACTTATGCTCTTTTTCTCTAAGGCAAATTTTCTCAACCTCTAGCCTAAGGGGAGGGGGGTTCTATTTATAGGAAAATGGTTGGTTAGGAGGCTACTTAGAGGCTAAGCAAGACTAGAAATTAGGTAATCTAGCATCTAAGGTTTCCTATGACTTTTGGAGCATTAAAACATGTGAAGAGGTGCTCCAATAGTGGATGATAGGGTGGGGCCTTAGGGTGCAAAAGGGTACAACAGAACTATCAAAATACACCCCAAAGGTCAAGATGGTTAATAAGTCAAACCCCACTCCAAAAATTTGAGGCAAAATAACACAGTCATTGTTCATATGTTTGGCATAACTAATAGTTGCGCCAAGCATATGTACAGTAAAATAGTGCAGCTGAGAGGGTTTTCGAGAAGTTACAAGCCCGCAGGGGACCCACTTACGTGTGGCGCAACAATGGCTTGGCGCAACTATTAGCTGAGCCAAGCCAAAAAATCCTGCAAAATTGCTCAGTTTTCAAATCGCCATAACTTTTACTATATAACTCCAATTGAGGTGATTTTTATTGGAAAGCTGGGAAGTCCTCTTTCCAATGGTATATAACACAGCTCCAAAAGAGGTCTGTGTAAATTTTTGCACTCCTCTTTCCAACCACTACTCGGGAGGGTTCGACAATGTCCGGAAAAGGGTTTTAATGGGTTTGAAAAACTTAGGGTTGATTCCTAAGATTTCTCAACGGTTCCTAAGGGTTTGAAAAGGTTCCTAAGGGTTTTATACATATCATCAAAATCTAGGAAGTGCACCTCTCTCGAAATATATTTTGATCGGGCCTTGGTCAAAATTTGAGTGTCTACAGATGCCCCTCTTTGGTATCCGATCACTAATGATCGAATACCAAAGAAAAGAGACATCCGAAGAGGCCCAAGGCATTACTGATGGGTCCGCTACATTCAGACTTACGATATGCCACGTAAATTAAGTTGAGAAGTCGAGTAGGAAAAATGATAAGCATTAAAAGCATTATCTGCACTAAAAATTATTACATTCTTTCAGCTTATTGGATATGAATTGTTTATGATATCTTTCATTATATTATTTATATGTATACTTGTGAAAATATAAAAGATTTACTTCCACTCACGAGATGCACCCACAATGCATGTGAGTGGTGTAGGGTGGATTGATGGTATATCTACTGAGTTTACGTGACTGAGTAAACTCATCCCATAAAAAACTAACAACTGCAAGTGATTTTATCGACAGAGTGAACATTGGCTATTCTGATCCTATTGGTGTTGACTTCGCTGATCCCGTGGACCCTAAGGAACATGAGCCATGGGAGGGCGACATAGGTTACCAGGAGGACCTTGGTGCTGATTTTGAACTGAGTGCCAATTACTGATAACGTAGCTTTGGTACTGAGATTATGATCCTTAGTTTAGTAGATTATTTTGTTGTCTCGTACATTTTTTATGGTTTACCTGTATTTTTATTGTATTTATTCATATTTATGACTGCCTTTATATTCTACTTTATTTATTGGATTCACGAATTTCTTAGAGCTATTTTTATGCGAGAAATCTGATTATGTGTACGTCCGCTTAGCTTATCTGGGATGCATGCGGGTAATAACTCGGAATTCTAGGCTCTCGGGACAGGGTAGAATTTTGGGTCATGACAAAATGGTATCAGAGCAGGCTCTACTTCCTTGAAGACTAAGGGACTATGAAGGGTATGATCTTTGAAGATTGAAGATTTTAGATTTCGAATAACGATCTTAGGTGTTGATTTAAATAAGTTTATCCAAGCTGAGATGCAAGGAGATATACAGAAATGATCTACAAGTATTGAAAAATAATAGATAAAACTTTTCAAAAATTGGGGGGCAATTAGATAAATAAATCCTTTAGGATTTGACTTTTATGTTTCTAGGTGATCTGAGATCCCAACTATAAGAATAATTGATTCTAGGATATTTTAGCTTGAAAATCAATTTTGCTTGAGAAATTATAATTTCTTTATGAGTGATCATTAACCTTTTAGTAGATTAAGATTATTCTGTAGATTGATGAATTGGAGTCGATCACCATTATTAAGAGAGGAGGACCCTCACTTGATGATATCAATTATTAGGTGTCACAGATATTGAAGCTCTGCGAGTCATTTAAGATTAACAATGAACCAATGACTTAAATGTTTTTATCAATGCTTAATTTTCAAGGATGAAAATTTTTAAGGAGGGGAGAATGCAATGACCTTGATTTTTATTAATGTTGAATCGACAACGTTTGACGAGAACCTGAGATTAGGGAGAAGTACCCAGAGCTCATCGCCTCATTTACGTAAATTTCAAGGATGAAAATATTATAGGTGGGAGAAAATGTACTAACCCAAAATTTTTTACTATATTTTAATGGTGTTAAATGTTGTACCAAACCGTGCACGGCGCTAATACTCCACACCGGAACCCACACTCTTGTAGAAAAATTCTTGTTTCTCCTATATCAATATTGGACTCATTGCGAAGTGCTCGTCGATACAATTCCAACATTATATAATTTGACAAATTTTAACAATAATATAAAAAGTTGTGTCCGTTTTAAGAGATGAAACAAATTAAAGGGTATAACTATAATTTCGGGAGAGGAACACCATTTGCTTCGGTAGCTACACAAAGCACTGGAAAGAAAAATTTTCACAACCTATTCAAGTCATGCATGAATTCCTTTTGACTGAAAAAAGCTCCTACTTCGTTAATTCTTTTACGAAAAGTCTTAATTAGAGTTAACTTAAAACTTCTTACCCTTATAAATAAAACCTTAAGAACTCTCTATTCTAAAAAGGAGAAAGGTAAACAAAAGACTTAGACGAACAGACACCTTGGGCATCAACCTTTTCAACCTGAACCGACATAGATCTATCGTTCACGCTTCAAGAGGTAGGTACCCATCAATCCCTTTATACTTCTCAGATCCTGTCTCATAGGGTATGTTCGATCGTGCATTGATGAGTTTAAAAATTTATTTATACCTTAATAAATCTTAATTCTGATAAACTTGCATATCTAGTATTTTATTTTTCTATTAAAGTTTTATAATTTGTGGGTCGTTTTATATTTTTTTTCTTTTTTCAAACAATCCCTTTGTTTGACTATTATATTTTACTTTTCTATTAGGCCATAAAATATAAAATATATTCTTATTTATTTAAAACTAATTAAGCCTTAAAATCTAAACTATATTCTTGACTTAGTTACAACTAATCATGCCCTTAAACTAAACTATGTTCTTATTTTATATAAAAGAAGAATAGATTAATAAATATAGTCTAAATTTGAGGGTCCCTTGAAAGATTTTTCTTATTTCTGATAATTTATTATGCCGACCATTTTTAAGCCATGGATATAAAAGAATAATAGATTAGTAAATAAATTTTAAATTTTAGAATCCCCTGAAAGATTATTTTTATTTAGAATAATTAAGCCCTAAAATCTAAACTTTGTTCTAGTTTTATTTCTAACTAATTAAGCTCTAAAATCTAAATATTGCATACTTGCTTTCAATTCGTTGATCTTAGTAATCTGATTTGCTATAGAAATCTGCCCCTTATGGTCATCCCTTATATTTCTTTCTTAAATTACATACAAAAATTGCTTTAGAAAAGAAGTATTTGTCTAACCCTAATTATAATTTTAATCTATTTATTTTTTTATTATTTTTTGGTCTTATTTTGAATTCATGAGATTAAAGCGATAATAAACCCATAAGACTTAGTATGGAGGACACTGATTGATATATGATCCGATATCACATTTTAGAAGATTTAGTGAATAAAAATTTTTGCTAAAATATATTTGATTTGTACCATAATGAATTTTCAGGTGCGAACTAGCAGCCACGAACCCAAACAAGAGGCCACAAGCTTGAGCTCGCGACCATTGATGTACTGGACTCAGTATTTTGGCAATAACGTTTTACTCTGACCTCAAATTGACTCGATTCTTACATCATTGGAAAGAAAGCATCGAACTTTACAACATTAATTGAAATAGACATTTCATGAATCCAATGTTTTAAAGGTCAAAATAGAGCGATAAGTCTGGATCAGTTCTGAATGACCCAAGGCTGCACAGATTTAATGTTATTTTCTAATTTTTATGACCAAAATTTATGTATATCTTATATCTTACTTAAGATCTTTCTATCAATGGTCGTAATAAATCTCAACTTAAAAATTATAAATACCCTTTAATTTAATCATCCAATTATAATATATATATATATTTATGTAGAAACTAATTTGATATCAGTATTTCTAACATCTCTTTTTGATTGATTTGCTTGTTTGAATTATCATTCGAAATTTTACGACTAATATTAGCTCTCTTATGATTAGTTGTTTTCTTATTATATATTTATCTGCATTGTATGACATTCATCACTTAGATGATACGTTAGAGCATATATATGGTAGGTTACAAAAAAGAATAAGATATGACACATGATTTATAAGTTTTTCTCATGGTGGGATTCTATTTACGGTCACGTGAAACTGAGAATGTAAGCATTCATGTACGGATGCAACAACTCTATGAGACTATGGGCTGTAACACGTTGTACATCCAGATTACTACGAAACTTGTCCCTTGAAAAGCGTGAATTAGTGAAGCTTATCGCACTATGACTCACTGTTACTTAAGTTCTATACAAATGATAAGAAAATGAAAATATAATAAGATATAGATACGATAAGATAGGTGTGAACGCCAGCTGAATATGAATTAAGTTCTACACGTGTCATACCTTACATGCCATCGAAATGGTATAATGTCTATAACCAAGATGGTTCTTAAGGGCATTTTGATACATCAATGTTTCAACGTAAGAGGACATTAATTTTGATGTGCGCAACCTCATCGGGTTGGATGGTGCTTTACGATACGATATGATATGGAAGTTAGGTGATTATCTACACATGGACCTCACGTGATAGGCTCGAGTAGCGGCCTTAAAACATGTTGTATACGTAAAATATGTATGATATAAAATACGTTGTGTAGGTGTATGGACCTACGAAAAGACTTAAAATATGCTATGTAAGTTAAGTTGACAAAACAAATAGGAAAAAAGATAAGCATTATATGCACTAAAAATTATTATGTTCTTTCGGCTTATTTGATATGAATTGTTTATGAGATCTTTCATTATGTTGTTTATATGTATAATTGTGAAAATATAGAAGATTCACTTCCAATCACGAGATGCACCCACAATGCATCTGAGTGGTGTAGGGTGAGTTGATGGTGTATCTACTGATTTTACATGACTGAGTAAACTCATCCCATAAAAAACTAACAATTGCAGGTGATTTTATCGATGGAGTAAACATTGGCTATTATGATCCTATTGGTATTGACTTCATTGATCCCGTGGACCATGACGAATAGGAGCCATGGGAGGGCGACCTAGCAGGTTACCAGGAGGACCTTAGTGTTGATTTTGATCTGAGTGCCGATTACTAATAGTGTAGCTTCAATACTGAGATTATGATCTTTAGTTTAGTAGATTAATTTATTGCCTCGTACATTTTTTGTGGTTTACCTGAATTTTATCGTATTTATTCATATTTATGACTTTTTTTATATTTCATCGTCATTTATTGGATTCATGAATTCCGTGGAGCCATTTTTGCGCGAAAACTTTGATCACCTTTTCAAAAAGTGAATGTGAATCATGTTTGATGGTACACCATGATGACATTCACTCTTTTTATGTGTATGCCCGTTTAGTGTATTTGGGATACGAGCGGGTCATAACTCAAAATTCTACCCCTATCAAAAATTCTAGCCCTTGGGATAGGGGTAGAATTTTGAGTCGTGAACTATTATGTAAATCAAACATGCTTTAAATGCTTTGTTAAAGCGCATTATTTAAATCTAAGGCCGTATTTGACATTGCTCTTTGGAAGAGTAAAAAAGTGCTGCTAGCTATTACTGCTATTTATTTATACAAATGAATTTGGGGACACTACAAAAAACAAGACTATTAATGGCAGCTAAAAACTGCCGCTATTAACAAAAAATTGCTCCTAATACCCTTGTCACTAACAATCTTATTTTTTTGTAGTTGGAGAGAGAGAAGGGTTGGAGGAAGAAAAAAGGAAAGGCTGGTCTTTGGAACATGAAAAACAACTCTCCCTAAAAGAACATTAAAATCATATTTTTTTTAAATTGGGTTGTTTTTCTTATTTCTTCTTCCAATCCTTTTCTCTCCACATTTCTTTACAATAACAAAGAGCATAAATTTTTTTTTTTTTTATTATTTTTTTTTATATTGCGGAAGAACAATGCTAAACAATGCTTAAGATACTATTAAATTGATTGCATTTGATTGCTCTGAATAATGTGACGGAGATTCCTAATTTTTTTTTTTTTTTTTCGTTTTATAAGTAAATAGAGTTCCTCAATAACGGCTCTTGCTGGCCCTTTAATTGTAGATCTAATATCAGGGCACACCCTCATGCACCAAACAAGATATGCCACGCGTCCAGATTGCCGAGAGACCCCGTACTTGGGGCGGTTACGGAATACCAACTCGTGCACATGGTGTGCGCGAGTGGTGGCGCACCAAATATAATTTCAACAGTCTCTTGCACGATAGATGCGTCCTTGTCAGACAATTACCTTTCCTCTACGTTAAAAATATCAAAAAACGTTCAATAAAATCCTTTATCGTCCCGCCCAAAGTGAACGGCCTTCGATCTGAAAACACCCATCATCTATATTCTCCAGCGCACCGCATCTCATCCGCTTCAATCTTCTCTCACCAACCAGGAAAACAAAAAGTTGACTTGCTAGGGTCGTTTTCGTTGCAGAGTACACTGGCGCTGATTACCAGGCAGCACAACTCGAAAAGATGGGACTGTGCCGCATGGCCCCCCATCCATATTGTAGGGGAGCGCTACTTCCGCGCGCGATTTGTGCCGTTGGACATACATTAAAAAGAAGTGTACCTTTGGATTATTGACGGTGCCTCCCTCTTAAACCCATTGACGACACATCGTTTTCCACCCCTCTTCCGCGTAAAAGATCTTCAGACCATAAATAAGAACGCATCATGAGGTCAGTTTTTGATTTACATGTCACAAATTTCAAAAAAATAGTTATAAAATTACATGGCATATATCATGCTCAAACCTTATTTTAGGACCATTATTTTAGATACCTGCTATATGGAATAAAAAATGAACGCCGTGTTGTCTCAAGATCCATGATTGGGTATGTAACGATCTCCATTGTCTGCTTCTGAAGTAGGCACCTTAAAGGTACCTTCAAAAGAATGACTTGATTTATATTTCTAAGACTTGGGCCACTTGGAACTTCAGCTGGTCTTTGATTTGCACGCTGTGATGTAAAATCGTGGGTGCAAAATATTGCGAGGAAATTATGATCTTTATCATCTTATATAACGATCTCCATTGTCTGCTTCTAAGCAATCAATGGGTTTTCATGGGTTTCAGAAGTAGGCACCTTAAAGGTAACTTTAAAAGAATTACTTGATTTATATTTCTAAGACTTGGACCACTTGAAACTTCAGCTAGTCTTTGATTTGCAGGCTGTGATGTAAAATCATGGGTGCAAAATATTGTGAGGAAATTATGATCTTTATCGTCTGATTCAACACAGCCATTGAACCAGTTGATGGGACTATGTATATCATATGATAGAGATCGTGGTTGGTAAAAAATATGGGCACCCATGACTTTTGTTCAAGGTCTTTGAATCAAAACGTCTTAGATGTTGTTCCACATGGCATATGTTGCAAAAAAATTAATTCTTTCTTGTAGAATACGTGCAACCAAACAAATGGCAAGCAAATCTTGCGTGCTAGTAGATGTTCCCAATTTGTAGAGGGTAGCTCCATTGGAGCCTACCTAATTATTGAGGGCGCCTATACTGAAAACTTGTATAACAATTTGGATTTTTGACTTTATTTTAACGGTGTTAAATGATGTATCACACTGTGCACGGTGCTAATGTTCCACACTGGAACCCACCCTTTTTTAGAAATTTCTTTATTTTCTTTATATCAATATTACTCATTGCGAAGTGCTCGTTGATATGATTCCAACGATATATAATTTAGCGATTTCTGACCAGAATATAAAAAGTTATGCCCGTTTTAAAAGATGAAACAAGTTAAAAGGTGTAACTGTAATTTCCGGAAAGAAACATCATTTACTTTCGTACTTACACAAAGAGCTGGAAAGAAACCTTTTCCAAAACCTATTCAAGTCATCATTTATTAAAAGTCTTAATTAGAATTAATCTAAAACTTCCTACCATTATAAATAAAACATTAAGAGCACTTTATTCTCTAAAAGAGAAAGAAAGAGAAAATGACTTAGACGAACCGACACCTTGAGCATCGATATTTTCAACCAAACTGTCGTAAATTTATTGCGGATACCCATCAATCCACTCTGTACTTCTCAGATTCAATCGCATAGGGTGCATTCGATCGCGCATCGACGGGTTTAAAATTTTATTTAAACCTTAGTATCCTTTAATTCTGATAAACCTGCATATTTAAAATTATGGTTTCCCTTAAAGTTGATTATTTTGTAAGTCGATTTATATTTTATTTCTTTTTTTAAATAATTCCTTTATTTGACTATTTAACATTTCATTTTTCTATTAGGGCTGCGGATTAAATATTTTTTTATTTTTTTGTTAGGACTTTATATTTACTATTTTATTTTATTTTAGATATACATATTTAATATTTTACTTTTTATTAGGTTTGTATATTTAATATTTTATCTTCTCCTTAAATCTACATATTAATTAAACATTAATATCTTTAAGTATGATAAATCTGCATATTTTGTATTTTATTTTTTTATTAAAGTTGTATAATTTATAAGTCGGTTTATATTTTGTTTATCTTTTCAAATAATTCCTTTGTTTAATTATTAATATTTTACTTATCTATTAGGCCCTAAAATCTAAATTATGTCCTTATTTTATTTAAAAGAAGAACATGACTAGCCCTAACTATAATTTTGTTTTATTTATTTTCTTATTATTTTTGAGTCTTATTTCGAATACGTGAGATTGATGCGATAATAAAACTATAAGACCTTATATGAAAGACATTTATTGATATATATAATGACCCTGATTGTTATATATCTTTGATTATTTGACCTTTACGACCTCGATGTTATTATTTGCTATGGACCTATTAGATTTCACGTAAGAGAAATTTTATTATTTCTTTTATACAGCAAATAAAATATAATATTATTAATACATATCCTAAATTGTAATAAATTATTCAAAAATACATGTTTTGCTGTAATGGTAGGTGCTCTTGATATTGTTGGAAAGGTCTAGAGATCAAACCTTCACAAATGCAAAATATTTTAATTTTTTATTAACTCTTCTACAACCTATATAACATACTTAAATGTATGTGCTTAACACCCTATCTTAACTCAAAAGGAAGAAAAGAATTGAGAAAATTTGTTTGTGCAGACAAAGATGAGGTGGTCCCTATATTTTCTCTCCAAATCTCATCTCTCTCATTAGAATCTTCATTTTCTCATTAGAAATTAGGATAAATATAAAAATAACAAGAGAAGTTTACCAAATATTTTAAATTTTCATAATCCACATTTCATGCAAGCTACACCCTTAAATTACATGGAACTCATGCTCGGCTTCTCACGCTACCTGTCACACATGCTTCATTCATCTCGTCACATGACACAATCTTTCCTTCGAGCCTAAGGATCTCACAACTACAATCGCCACCCACCTCAAAGTTATTCCACCTTTTTTCCCTCTAAGACAACCGTAAATCTCTTAGCTCATATTCTTCCTCTTATTTCGTCTCTAAGACAACCATAAATATCTTAGCTCTCCACTCTTAGCAGATTTCTAAAATTATGTAAACCTCCACCGAAATACGTAAGCCATCATATTCTTTTTCTCCATATCTTCTCTATAATTTATTTCACGCACCCCCAATTTATCTTCTTATCTTAAAATACTTCAATATCTCAACCATCTTGCACATTATTTAATATTTATATATTTTATTGACGAGATTAATCACAGATTCGGTATGGATTATTGTAACGACCCAATTTTTAGTGCACTTAATTTTGTGATATTAGATGTGCTTCGCACCATCCTTGGTGGTAGCGCACCACACAGAAACCTACCATAGTTGAGAAAGTATATGTTTTGATTTTTCAAAAGCTTTTATATTTAAAGTTGTTCTTATTTGACAGAAGTTATATGATAGCTTAGTGGTAAAAGGTTTGAGTTAAAGATAAAAGGTCTAACATTAAAAAAAATAAGACTATTAGCGGCAGCCAAAAACTGTCACTAATACCCTTGCCGCTAATAGTCTTAATAAGTTTTTTTACTAATAGCGGCAGTTTTTTGCTCCAAAAAACTGTCGCTAATAGTCTTATTATTTGTAGTGCAAGGGTCGAAACTTGGTATGAAAGTTTTAAACGTTTATTTTTGACCTTGAAGTAAAAGCCTATACACCCTTAGTTGGTGTGACAGTTTAACATCGAATTTCTTGCCATAGATTATAAATAAGATGATACGAAGAACCCTAAAATCACAACTTCAAAAAATTTTCTTCCGTCAAAGATCTTCTTCTCTAGCCACATTTCTCTAAAAACACCTTATATCCTTGCGTGTTCTTCCCTAAAGAACACCGTGTTTGACCGTCGTCAAGATCGTGGTGAAAGAAAGAGAAACCGTGGAAGAGCCGTTGCGATTGGACGTACCGTCCATCTCGTTCTTCTCAAATCTAATCGTCGTTGATTTTCCGTCATGCTTCAAGAGATTGGTACCCATCCATCTCGTTCTTCTCAAATCCCGTTGCGTAGGATACATTCGATCGCGTATCGACGTGTTAATAAAATGAACCCATGTATATTTTGTTATATTAATATAAAAATAATGAAATGGCTAACCCTAGACATAGATTATATTTGTTTTCCTCTTCTCTGTGGTAGACTTTATTTTAATTATTTTCTTTTCTTGTGGATCTATTTCAGAACCCTATTTTGTGAATCAATCGATTTTCATTCCGATCGATCGATTAATTAACCGAACATCATAATCCTAGCCATACAAACCAACTCTATGTATCTCTCTCGTCTCCTACTAGAAACACCTCTACCTCACAAAAAAATCCAAATTTCTTTATATCCATAAAATTAAATTATAATCTAATTTAAATCCTCCAAAAACACAAACAAGCCGACTCTACTATAATTATTTACTCTAATTTCACTTCACGGTCTCCACCTATTAATTTACTCCTATTTATTTATATATACTTATAATATTACTTAACAAGTCTACTCTGGGCTCTTTGTCCCTCTTTATTCTGACTTACAAACATGGAAAAACCACGCCTGCAATTCTTTTGAAATGGTTAGCTAGAGTTTGCGGACCAAGTTTTAAGTAGGGTGACTTTATTTGCAGCCGACACAAGTTTCCACCCAACACATATGTAGGCTATGGCCGACGTTTTGTATGTTGCAAATAAAATAAATCTTCTAACTCATTAATATCGACCGATCGACTCATCTAATATTGGAACGTTACCCATCTTGTAACATCCCCAAAATTTTCAAAATACTAATACACTAATTAAGTATATGTGCTTAGTAAAATATACAACGTATGCTATGAAATTTCCTTAAATATTTTTTGAAACTAAATTCCTTAGTTTAAATAACTCATATATATAATTGTGTAAATAAATACATAAGCTCTGTGAGAGCATTAGTGGTAGGAGGTTTGAATTCTAAGCAAGAGGTCTAGGGAGCAAACCTTGCTAGAGACTTAAAAACCTTATTTTGGACTTTAACTAAAAGCCTATACATCCACACTTGTTGTTTTGGCTCCACATGGGATAAACTCCAACAAGTTCGAAAGAGGTTGGATACGGGGAGACTAATTAAAATCTCCTTAAAATTCTAAATTTGTAACATATTAGGTTTCCTTCTAAGAAAAGAACCAGGAGGAGAAAACCTTCTTAGTTTCTTCTTTAAAAGGAACCCTAACCCTTTAGTTCCTTGTTTTTATTTTTTCCGTAAGAAAACATAGCTTTCTTCGTCAACCGTTCTTCTTCAACCTTCTTCAAACCATTAAGGTGTTTCTCCATAGAGCACCTTGATCACCGCCATCCATACGAAGGAGAAGAAGAATTGTGTAGCATGGAACTTCGGGATTCTAACAAATCACGGTAGGATCATCGGCCATGCCACGAAAGGTAACTCTAATCATTAATGATGATCTATTGGTTTGAAATCACAGTACATAATCAATTTTACGTTTTCCAAATAATAAGCAAGTCATGAACTTCAGATCTCGAATACATAGAAACACGAATCTTGAAGACGACCCTGACGGCTCGCCATCACTAGAAGAAAAATTAGCACTGCTATCTTTCGAAGGCCATAACTTTTGATAGAAAAGTCTGATTTATCATTATAATATATTGTTTTTGGATAGCTCAAGACGATACATCAAATGGACTTGAAAGTATTAACAGTGCACTATCATATAGATAACAACACGCTTATGGACTAAATCAGAAAACCAATTTGATTCGCTGGAGTAGACTAATCTTAAGGCTATAACTTGTCCACTTAAATGGTCACAGACTATTTGTTATTCACTGAAAAGTGCCACTTTTCACCTCTTAACCTGACCTTTGCTAAACCTTGAAGCTGACTAATAACTTTTGTTTAAGTGTGGTTTGTAGTTAGTAAGAAACTATGCAACTTAACACAAAGTCCATACTTTTGGTGATAAAAAGAGAGAATTCAAGCCAAGGATTATAGTTGAACCAAAGATTGATGGAGCACCATGGTGATACACACAATGGTGACTGTTAGGATATTTTAGATGCTTGCTGCTAACTTTATTGAAAACAATGATAAGAATGGGGTTAGTGAAAATAAATCAAAGGTGGATTGAACACTACAGAGCAGCAAGCCTAAAAATGCACAGACCTGCAAGATACAGGGCCTGTTGTAGCAAGTTTTAATAAGTAAGAGTTTGTCCCACAGGAAAAATTGATCTAAAGCTCCAAGGGAGCTTTCTTTAGTAGGCCCTCCATATCTGACTACAGATCTGGCAATCCTAAATGGAAGGGATTTAAAGTCACTATTGTCTATATCCTAAGGTAACCTAATGCCTAAACTATAGAAATGGTTGAGAAAAATGGAGTGTGAGATAATAAATATAAAAGGGTGAGAAGTAAACTATTAGGTATAGATCTGATGGGTTTTATAACTCAGACTCAGATCTGCTGCAATAGAAATCCTGTCCAATGGCTACATTATCACCAAAGAGGAGAAAGGATCCATCTCACCCCTGTGCCATGATTCAATCTCTTATGGCTATAACCTGTCCAGTTAAATGGTCACAGACTATCCAATAGGGGAACCACAGTCCAGAGATGGGTCAGAACAAGTTTATCATTGTAGGCACTACTTTTTCCAGGCTATCAGCTCAAGAATGCATAGGAACCTCAACCTCTAAAGTTCTGTGTGTGGGGCTAAGCCTGTAATGTGTACTAGCCTGAACACACAGGACCAATAAGAGTTTGAGTACTAGATTTTAGGCCTAGCTGTTCACTGCTTAAGAAAGACAGCAGTGATCTAGTCAGAAGCCTACAATCTCTACAGCCAGATCAAATCTGCCATCTGATGGCGGGTCTATACAAATACAGGGGAGTCCGTCTCTGCACAATCTCTCACAAGGCTATAAGCACAAGTGCAGAGAAGAAGAATCTGTCTTAGATCTGTGGATTGGCATCACCCTAGGGCTATAACCTGTCTGCTTAAATGGTCATAGACTATCCACATAGGCTATCCTCCTCACAGAGGTCTGAGGCAGAACAAGAAGATTACTGCCACCACCATATTCACAAGGCTACCAGCTCGGTGTGACGGGGTCAATACTCGAGCTTGCAGTATGGTGCTTGGGGCACGACATGTGGTGCCAGGAGGGCACGCGACATGGGGCCAAGTGGGCCTGACAACATGGTCACGCTGCGAGGACGCGACACGGTGGCATGTGGGTAGGACGCGGGAGCAACACGGTCGCGACACAGATGCGACACAGCCAAGGTGGGCTAGCGATGCAGGAGGCGTTGCGGTATGTCAAACCAAGGGGTTTGAGTTTCTCCTGCCATTTGGGTCGAATGACTATTTTACCCTTCTATGTGAGAGAGGAGCTGGAGAGTTGCCTTCCACCCACACAGGGCCTTGCGTTGCCAGAGGGGGCGCAAGTGTCACCTAAGCTTAAAAGGGTGGGCCTAGGACATCGACGCAGTGATACTGTGTGGCACCCAATGCGAGGTTAAAGTTTGGCCCCAGACTACGCGTCGCGGTGCATACAGTTGGGTAACCTTGTGAGAACACAAGCGCTGTGTGGGACTCAGTAGAGCATTCTAGCACGAGGGCTGCGTGGGACTCCGTTGAGCACGGCAGCACGATGAGGCACAAGACTATGGGCTTGATTCGGTATGTGGGCAAAACATGATGGCATGGGGAGCTGCATGCTAAGACAGTTGCGAAGCGAGGTACTAGTGCAGTGCACAGGGTGAAGCTAGAGTAGACCAAGTTTAGCACAGTAGTGAAATTGAGCTTGTCGTAAAGGGACAAGATAAGCTGGGTGGTAGGCTGTGAAACAGAGGTAACCATGTTGGGGGAGTTCCCGTCCTCTAGGCGGGTGGTATCAGAGCTGATGTGTAGATGGGTTGGCTTCGTTGCATGCGATAGCGAAACACCGCACGAGTTGAAAGCACATCGAAGGATGCCTCGCGACTGTTGGTATCAGAAGTAGGCTGACCTAGCGCAGCGTGCGTTAGGTGCCACACGGGACTAAGGTTACAGAAGTGCGACCCCATGACATCAGGCTCCCATGGGGATTCAGATTTAGTGGATCCTGTGGTGGGGCATAGGCCAGCAATGTGCCTAGCCTGGACACACAGGTCACTTGGATCTAAATAAATCCTTAAAAACAATCCTCCATTGCTTACAATGCAACATAGCAATGGAGGATCTCAAGGCAGCAACCTTGTATAGAACAACTCTCAAAATACCAATCCCATATAAGTATAACATCCTATTATAAAACACCATTAAAACTATTCCAAATAAATATACAAAGGCATAGCCAGCAAGTGCTAGACTATGGAGAGAAAAAAAAGGGGAAAAGAAGCTGCTTAAACCCTAACCTTAGCCTACTGGAACTCTACAGCTGATTCAAGAAGATAGAGGTACAGAAGTCCCCTAAACCTAAACTAGGCTTAGGCTTAGGCATATATAGCACTCAGCTATGGGAGCATATGGGTTAGGAAAACCCTAATTTTATCAATGCAATCATAGCTCATTTATGTTCCTTAGATGCCTCAGGGTGTGTGCACAGAGATTGGAGCATTGGAGTGCGTGCCCTAGTTGCTAGAAGTTCCTAGATTGCCCCTGCAGAAGTGGGGAGAAGTTAAGATCTCGAGCCTCATTAGGTAGCAAGGATTACCAGGTCTTGTCGCGTGATGGAATTAGCATCGTGGGATTGATTTGACTTGAAGCTCTTGCAGTTGCGGGATTGATAATTTGGTCATCGCGAGATTGCTCTGGTTGTCGCGGGACTGCGCTTTCCATTTGAGTGGCGCAGGAATCGCGCTCGTAGTTCATTCCTTGGTGAATCTCGCGGGGATCCTCGCGAAGAAGCAAGGTGCATAGGCCTCTGGATCGCGAGCGATTCCTCGAAGGTCTCAGATCCGCGCCATCAAGCGAGGAATGCCTGGAGCTCTCTCTCCTCAGTGAATTGCTCGAAGATTAAAGCCTCATTTCTTAAGCTGCGCGAGACTACGCGAGAGCTTCCAATTGAGCCTCGTGAGAACTGCGCGAAGTATGCTTTTTACTCCCTTCTATCATCAATCTGCACGAGAACAACGTGATCAGTTGGTGTGCTGCCTTCAGAAACCTGCGACAACTATGCGAAGCATTCTTTCTGATTCAATTGAACCCTGCGACATCTGTGTGAGGCTCACTTCTTAGCTTGTTGCTACTTTGCTGTGCCAATGCTGCAACCAGTTCTCTGTCTGGGTCTAACTTCCTTTCTCCTAAGGCACTTCTGGGATAAAAGTAAGCTTCTTGGCATGGTTAGGGCCTTATCTGCAGCTGCTACTTATTACCTACAAAATGGGCTTAACACACATTTATTACATGACTACGGGGCTAACAGAGATTAAGTTAAGGGGTGAAAAGTGATACTTTTCAGGTCTTAACACACCCCCAAACCTAATCTTTTCTAGTCCCTTAGCAAAGCTTTAACTAATTAAATGCCACCTTCATAGGAATCACGGGTACATTTAGCATATATACCAAGCCTTTTAAACCCCTAGGTGATCCCTAGTGGAGGAGTGAAGTCTCCTGAGGGTTTTCAGTGAAGATACCCACAAACTTCACCATTAGAACAGTTAAGTATAGTGCAGTTAATGATAACACATATTTCAATGTATAAAGCTTCATTCCACACTAATTCTTTAACATTTAGAGAAAATTGCAGTAGTAATGCAGGTCATTTAAAACTCAAAATTAGCAGGTGTTTGCATCACCACCATTCATTTTATATTAGAAATTCAATGTGTAAAAATCAGTACCAAGCTTGCCTTAAATTCAAAAATCAGGTTGGATACACCCCAATGAGGTTAAAATTCAGACCCAATTCTCGCTAGGGCTATCTCTCAACATTGACAATCTGAGGGTGTTCACATTCAAAACAGCTTAAGAGCAGTTACAAACCCCAAATGGGCCTGCAAGCATGAGCATAGGCAAGGCTTCTAATTTCTGACATCCTTATCACTTTTCACCATAGATTGGACAACTCCTCATCTCCACATGACAACTCATTTCACTTTGGATCTACAAGGTCTTTTTGAATGGGTTGTAACGTGGCTTATGGTGAGGGATATAGAGAATGAAGGGGAAAAAGGGAATCAAAATTAAGAAATCAGCAAGGTAAGGAGTGATTCATGACTTCACAACCTTCATTTCAGCAAAACTTCATCTTACTTGATATATTCCAGAATCAAAGTGGCCGGCTTCTCCTCTTCTTTTCAATTTTCAGATGATGTTCTTCTCTAGACTTCTCTTTATTTTTCTCTTTTTATTTTTATTCAATATTTTTATGATTTTTATGATGAACTGCCACACAAATACCATTGATATACTGTTGTTCATAAGTTGCTTTTCTTCACCTTCCACCAAATGTTGGACCATTCTCACTATCTTTAACTCCTCCTTTACCTTCTGAATTCTCAGAGTGAGGGTGAGGTTGAATTAGGTCATGAGGTTAAGGTGAAGTACTCTGGTGTTTGTCAAAGAAAAGTAGAATTTTTAAGGCTCAACTAGTGTATGCGAAAGGGCAGTTTTAAAAGGTTGGATTTTCAGGCTCAAACTGTCCAAATGAAAGCCTTGGATCATTTCCTTAGTGTCATGAGTGCTGTCAATCAGTTTTGATTTGGAGGTGCCTAACTTTTAGTGAAAAGGTCTTGACTTAATCAGTCCTTAGAGCATAAATAATGCCAAAAATACTCTTCAAAAGAAAATGATGGGCCCAAATCTCACTAGGTATGGTCTTCAAATTAACCCATGGGGTGTATTTTCACCTGTTTCTCTCCTCTTAGGTTCACTAAGTACTAACTGAAAATTTTTTTGATGTTAGCTTCATGGTGGTGCTAAGATTTTAAAATTTTAAGTTTCAAAATGTCTGCAAAAATATTTTAATATTTTCACAAATTTCCTCATTGTAGCAAGTTAAGTGCAAATTAACTTTATTCATCCCAATTATAGCCCCACTACTGCACTAAAGTTAACTATTCTGTTGGTAGATCTACCCTGCCACACCCCCAAACCATGAGGAGCAGTGTCCTCAATGGTTCAAAGGTCAGAAAATGCAGGGTAATAGTCATGAATAAAAAGTAAATACACACAGACAATATACACAAAGCAATATACAAAAAGAAATTCTATTAGCTAAGAAAAAAGTGTACAACTGGAATTACAATATCAAGAAAAGAAGTGGAAAGGAAAGAAAAGCCTAAGTACAATCTAGTTTAAGAGGATGAGGAATCAGAATCAGAATCTGTGAATCAGTCCCAGCCCATTTGTTGTGCATGTTTCCTCATTTCAGCTTTGTTCTCAGAACTGGGCTTTGACTTGGTTCTGTCTGTGGGAGCATTTGTCTTTTTCTTCTTTGCTTTGCTCTCAGCTGGACTCTTTTTCTTTGGCTGCCTTGGTTTCTATGGTTGTGGTGGTTTCTTCATGGTTGGAGCTTTTAGTGCCCTCACCCTCATTTTTTTGGTTTTGGGTTCAGGATGGATCATAAGGGATTTTTCTTTGTCTTGCTCAGTGGAGGTTACTGGGGACTTCCCTTTATCTGGCTGGCCAGGGGGTATTGCCTCCTCAGACTGGGCAGCTGGCTCTTTGCCAATTTTGATCGAGGCTGCTGTGGAAGCAGTCCTCTTAGTAGTGACTTTCCTCTGTTTAGGATATGTTTGCTCAGTAGGAGGTGTAAAAGGGGTTTGGGTAGGGTGAGGCTGCTCAGTAGGGGGTGCAGCAGGAGGGGCAGCAGGGGACTTTCCTTTATCTGCCTGGCCAAGTAGTTGTGCCTCCTCAGACTGGGCAGCTGGGGCTTGAGAAGGTTTAGGCTCAGGTTCTGGCATGAGTACAGAGAGTGGGGTGGGCAGCTGAGCTGCAGTTCTGGCAGCAGCCAATGCGGCTTCCAAAGTGGCTATCTGGATTTTGGCTTTGAGGAGGTCAGTTTCATGGATTTCCTTTTAGAGTCAGAAGATTTCCTGGGCATTGCTGAGTCTCTTTTCAAACATCCTGGCTTTCATCCTCTCCACATTAGTATTTGCCTTCTCAAGCTCCAAATTCATCTGATGATAAGCAGCCATGGTTTTTGCCTTCTCATAGGCCTCCAAGATGTTGGTCCACCCAAGGGAAATACCCAGTAATTGCTTTCTATGGGCTTCCTCAATTTCACTAAGCTGCTGCAGCAGGGGGGTCTCTATGGATTGCCTAAGTTTGGCCATGTCCCTCAGGACATCCCTCCTAAGGTAGGGATTGTCTCTCATGGCATGGAGGATGGTGAGGTAGGGAGGGATGTAAAAGGAGTGTTTGGGTGAAATGGGAAGAGAAGAAGTGGAAGGAGCCGAATGTGATTGGTCTTGGGTGGGGGAAGTGGTGTTATCAGTGGGTAAGTCGAGTTGTTGGGGGAGGGTAACTGGTTCTGGGTCTGTTTGGGTGGATTTATCAATATAAGTTGGAGGGGGTAGTATAAGAGGTGGAATTGGAGGCATGGGGGGGGGGGAAAGAAAATGAAGTAGACTCACTAGGAGTAGGGGGTGATGGGGGAGGGAAAAAAGGAATTGTGAAAGGTATGAAAGAGAATGGTTGGGTTGTGGGGTCAGGGCTGGGAGGGGAAAGGACTGTTGAGAACTAGAAAATACCATTTTCCACCCTTTAACCTAGGCCTTGATAGACCCTTGAGAGAACTAAATAAGTGTTTTAAGTGCTTGTGTTACAGCTAACAATAAAGACAGGTTTAACCATGAAAGCAGCCTAAAAGTACCAAAAAGATGATAATCCATGTCTATCCAAAGGAAGAAAGAGAAGGAACAACCTCACTAGCTGTCAAAATGCCTGAACTGAAGAGGCAAAGACCTGGTCTCAACCCAGAAAAGAAATGTTGAGCAATTCGAACAGAAAAATGCACTACAGAGTGCTTTTCGAAAAGAATCTGAACATTTCGAAAAGAACCTGAACTCTGCGAAAAGAACTAAAAGCTCCAGGCTTAGTTTTCGAAGAGCACCTGAACTCTTCGAAAGGATGATTAACCTATTCGAAAAGAAGAGAACTCCTTGCGAACAGAACCTGAACTTTGCGAAAAGAGCTTCAGGAGTCATAGTACCTTGCGAAAAGTTCCCTAAACTATGCGAAATGGTATTCTGGAGATTCCTAGCTTTTACAAGGGTAATTCAGTAATCTTTTTCATGCATCCCAATGCATTTAAAAACCTAGGGACATTCCAGAAGATTCTAAGCACGAAGCGAAGGCATATTCCACCCCATGTGAGCACCAGAAGATGAAATCACTTGGCGGGAAATTCTAGAAGCTCTAACAGATTTTCAAATTGCATAACAGAATTGATGCTTATGTCCCCTAATTGGCTGAACCAGATCAAGCAATTCTGATTGGCTAGAACAGATCTGAATCCTTGTGCTTGACTACCATTGGTTGATACAGATCTGAGCACTCCTGATTGGTCGATACGCATCTGAGCTAGACCTAGGGAAAACTATAAATAGATGAACCATTTGCCCAATTTGGGCATCCAGATTTTGAGTTTCATTCCTATTCCCCCATTTCCAAATCAGCTAGTTTGTCTGGAACCCCTGTAATAGCCTAACTTTTACTTGCAATTGAGAGCTGTGAGATACCTCTGTAATTCAAAAGAGAATTGTATTCAAGACTACAAATCTGAGAGCTGTTTAAGCTATGCTCTGTAATTATAATGGTGAATTTGAAAAGGTTGCTGTAAACCGTACATTCTCAATTGGATTCGTGTTAAGGGTTCCCTTTGATCTCCTTATTGCACTAGACTCCTTTAGATTTACTATTTTTCATGCAATTTCCCTTGATTCATTAACCCTGTGGGAATTAGCGTTTGTAACCTAATCTCTCACAGCATTTGTAGTGATATTTCTTGTTCTAAATTAAGGGTTTAGATTAAAGACTATTGGATGGTCTGTGGCCATTGAAGTGGACAGACCATAGCCATAAGCCTAAATCTAATCCTTGAGTTAGATTTATTTCTCTTACATCTGTGCTTGTAGCCAGATGAAGATTGGATCCTCTTTCATTTGATCTGCAGTCATTCTCATTGTGTTTCAAGGACCAAATCAAAGTTAGATATTATTTCTCCATTTTTCTAAGTTTATATCAAAATTCCCCCAACTCAGATCTGGATAATTTAGTTTAACTTTTACTTTTATCATTTAGTTAATGTGACAATTTCAACCTCCCATCTTATGTGCTTTGTAGATAGGATAAGAGGCCAGATCTGGTAGCTAAGATCTTGAGGTTTATCTTACATTTTAAACAAATTCTCTGTGGACGATCTTTTACTCACTTACATTTAAAACTTGCTACAATTTGCCCTGATCTTGCAGGCTAATTCACTTCTCTCTGTGTTGATATTTCTTTACTCTTTTTAATGTTCCAGATTCATTATAACGTAGCAGTTGCAAATCTGTTTTCAAAACACAAATAAATCATGCACACTTAGAATCACCAACAAGGACCGGGGGGTTTGAGTGGATTTGTTGAGGGATGGGTGGGTTTGCCAATGTTTAAAGTGTGGATTTGATGGAAGTGATTTCAGTCAGCATTTGGTCTTGTGTGTGTGTTGTGGTAGATAGTTGGGATTGGATGTCTTGGATGAGGGAGAGGATGAGTGTCAGGGTATCTGGGTTGGGAGGTTGAGATTGTGTAGAAGATGGCACAGGTTGAAAAGGTGAGGAAGGGGCATGATGGAAAGTGGAAGGAGGAGGAGATTGGGGTTCTAGTGAGTGATGTGGTGATGTAATTGGGGAGTCCGGGAGGGGGGTGTAGTGGGTGGGCATGGTGTGAAGGAAACTAGCCATAAAGGCTTGGAAGGGGATGTAGTAGGTATAGCCGAGCGGTGTCTTGGTCAATGGGAGGTGTGGCAGTGGGGATAAAAGGGATTGTGGGTGGTGTCAGGGAGATGGTGGGTGTTGTGTCAATAGTTTTACTTTTCTTGTAGGAGATTGGTGGAGGGCTGTCAGGTTTTTGGGATGATGATGGGGGTATTGGGGTTGTGCATTGAGGTAGGGTAGGGGATGGTGAGGGGCTGACATGGGGAGTGGTATCCTCCCAGGTACCAATCACAGGAAAAAGGGGTGTAGGGGAGGAAGGGAGAGATGTTGATGGTTGAATGGGAGGGGATCCTGGAGTAAAAGGTGGGGGGGATGTGTTGGGAACTAGAAAATACCATGTTCCACCCTTTAACCTGGGCCTTGATAGACCCTTGAGAGAACTAAATAAGTGTTTTAAGTGCTTGTGTTATAGCTAACAATAAAGACAGGCTTAACCATGAAAGAAGCCTAAGAGTGCCAAAAAGATGATAATCCATGTTGATCCAAAGGAAGAAAGAGAAGGGACAACCTCACGAGCTGTTAAAATGCCTAAACTGAAGAAGATAAAGGCCTGGTTGTAACCTGGAAAGTGTGGAGTTACTCGAACAGAAGAATGCATTACAGAGTGCTTTCGAAAAGAATCTGAACATTTCGAAAAGAACTTGAACTTTGCGAAAAGAACTAAAAGCTTCCGGTTTAGTTTTCGAAGAGCATCTGAACTCTTCGACAGGATGTCTGACCTATTCGAAAAGAAGAGAATTCTTGCGAACAGAACCTGAACTTTACGAAAAGAGCTTCAGAAGTCTCAGTACCTTGCGAAAAGCTCCCCAAACTATGTGAAATGGTATTCTGGAGATTCCTAGCATCTGCAAGGGTAATTCAATAATCTTTTACACGTGCCCCAATGCATTTAAAAACCCAGGGACATTCCAAAAGATTCTGAGCATGAACTAAAGGCATAGTCCACCCCATGTGAGCACCCGAAGATGAAATCAATTGGCGGGAACTTCTAGAAGTTCTAACAGATTTTTGAATTACATAACAAAATTGATGCCTCTGTCATCTGATTGGCTGAAATAAATCAAGCAATTCTAATTGGCCAAAACAGATCTGGATCCTCGTGCTCGACTACCATTGGTTGATACATATCTAAGCACTGTTGATTGGTCGATACACATCTGAGCTAGACCCGGGGGAAACTATAAATAGATGAACCATTTGCCCAATTTGGGTATCCAGATTTTGAGTTTCATTTCTGTTGCTCCATTTCCAAATCAGATAGCTTATCTGAAACTCTTGTAATAGCCTAACTTTTACTTGCAATCGAGAGCTGTGAGATACTTTTGTAATTCAAAAGAGAATTGTATCCAAGACTACAACCGAGAGTCTTTTAAGTCGCTCAGAATTGTAATGGTGAATTTGAAAAGGTTGTCGTGGAACCGTGACGCTTCTCAATTGGATTCGTGTTGAGGGTTCTGTGTTCTCCTTATTGCACGGACTCCTTTAGATTTCATCGCTTTTCAAGTAATTTCCCTTGATTCATTATCCCTGTGGGAATTAGTGTTTGTAACCTAATCTTTCACAGCATTTGTAGTGGTGTTTCTTGTTCTGAATTGAGGGTTTAGATTAAAGACTATTGGATGGTCTGTGGCCATTGAAGTGGACATACCATAGCCATAAGTTTAACTCTAATCCTTGAGTTAGATTACTTCCTCTTGCATCTGTGCTTGTAGCCAGATGAAGATTGGAGCATCTCTCATTTGATCTACTTTTATTCTCATTTTGTTTCAAGAACCAAATCAAAGTTAGATATTATTTCTCCATTCTTATTAATTTACATCAAAATCCCCCCAACTCAAATCTGGATCATTTAGTTTAATCTTTACTTTTACCATTTAGTTAATGTGACAAATTCAACCTCCCATCTTATGTGCTTTGTAGATAGGATCAGAGGCCAGATCTGGTAGCTCAGATCTGGAGGTTTATCTTACATTTTAAATAAATTCTCTGTGGACGATCTTTTAGTCACTTACATTTAAAACATGCTACAATTGGCCCTGATCTTGCAGGCTAATTTACTTCTATCTGTGCTGATATTTCTTTATTCTTTTTAGTTTTCCAAATTAATTACAATTCATTATTTGTAAGTCTATTTTCAAAACACAAATAAATCATGCACACTTAGAATCAAACATCAAGTTTTTGGCGTCGTTGCCGGGGAATTTGTTTTAAAATAGGTAGACCTAAGTTTTCATTTTGTTTTTATCTTTACATCAGTGCTAAACTATTCTATTATTTAAATCTGTGTAGTTATTCATATACATTTTGAAGCGTGGAATCTACTTTATGCATAAGATTCTCGTTACGTGTTGTATGTTTGGTAGGAGGACTCTCAGCCCTGAGATTGTCCCTCTAAATTTAGAAGTTGAAAGGCTACTACGAACCAGACAATCATCATAAATTTCTGCTGAAACAACTACTATGGGTGAAGAACCTCGACTTTTGAGGGATTACTTTGCACCTGGTGCCTATAATTCTCCATTTTGCATTCAATTTCCTATTGTTGAAGGAAATTATGAGATCAAATCATCAACTATCCAAATGCTTCCTTCCTTCCATGGGTTGAGTAAGGAAGATCCATACAAACATGTGGATGAATTCTTGTCTCTTTGCACCACATTCAACATAGCTGGACTTGGTCCAGAAGCAACCAAGCTTAGGCTCTTTCCTTTTTCATTAAAGGACAAAGCTAGAGCATGGTTGTCTATGTTAGCACCAAATAGTATCACTTCTTGGAATGATTTGCAGTATCAATTTTTAGTCAAATATTTCCCTATGTCTAAAACAAGTCAGTTGAGACAAAGTATTATTTCCTTCTCACAACATTCAACTGAAACTTTCCATGAAGCATGGGAAAGATTTAAAGAATTTTTAAGGCAATGTCCTCATCATCAAATCCCCCGATGGCAGCTTGGTCAAAGTTTCTATCAAGGAATTGATCAAAAGGGCAAGAATATGGTAGATGCTTCCTGTGGAGGCACTTACTTGCAAAAAACAGTTGAGGAGGTCTGGGATTTATTTGAAGTAATTGGTGAAAATTCAACTCAACAGGAATCTTTGTCAAGAGATATTGAGAATCCTGCTAGGTTGAACACTCAGCAAACCACCAAAGGAAAGATTTATGAGGTGAATGAGTTAGAAAGGAAGATGGATAATTTAACCACAAAGTTTGATAGATTGATGGACTCACTTAAAAATCCAATGGTTGCAAGAGTAGAGGAGGCATGTCTGATATGCGGTCCCTACTCATTCATATGATCAATGTCCTGCTGCACCACAGTTCCCAGATCTAGTGGTGGAACAAGCTCATGCTGCCCAATCATTTGGACAAATGCAGTCAAATGAATATGCATGGAGAGGGCACCCCAATTTAAGGTGGAGCCAGGGAAATTATCAATCGCAATAGCAGCAGCAATCAAAGAACCAAGTACCTATCAAAACTACTCAGCCTTATCAGCAGAATTTTTACACCAAGCCAACTTTTCAGCAACCCATTCCACAACAACCTGTACAGCAATCTGCACCAGTTTAAGCCCCTTCTAGATCCCCTTCTTTTGAAGATCAAGTTCTAAATTCACTCCAGAATTTAGGGTCTTTAACTCAGACTGTGAACTTTCATAGTCAGAGTATAAAGAAGATTGAAGAAACATTGGGTCAACTTTCAAATACTTTTGCTAAAAGAAAGGAAGGAAGGTTACCCAGCCAACCTTTGAACAATCCCAAAGGACAGTTCATGGTTGGAGAGGCTTCTGTTTCTCATGAAGAAGTAAAAACTGTCACTACTTTGAGAAGTGGAAGAATTGTAAATAACAAAGTGGGTACTGACAAGGAAGAAGAAAAAATTGAGGAAAATCATAGAGATGATGTTAGAATTGGGGGTGCTGATGTACCTCAGAAAAATCAAAAAAATGAAAAACAAAAAAATCAAAAAGATTCTGATAATGCTTCTAGAGCTGTAGATAAAGGACTAGTTCCTCATTTACCATTTCCTCATGCCATGAAATCTGTATCCCCTTTTGATAAAGGGAACACAAAAATAGATGAAATGATGGAGACTTTCAAGCAAGTCAAGATAAATCTACCTTTGCTTGATGCAATCAAACAAATTCCAGCATATGTAAAATTTCTGAAAGATATTTGCACTCACAAAAGACAGTCTAGGATACAGTTATCCAAGAAGGTCTTTGTTGTGGAAAGAGCTAATCAGATGTTGTCCATTACCACACCTCCTAAACTTCAAGATCCTGGAATCCCCACAATCCCTTGCATTATTGGGGAACATATACCATTGAAAAGGCTTTATTAGATCTGGGTGCTAGTGTCAACCTGCTTCCATATTCTGTATATGAGAAACTAGGTTTGGGAGAATTAAAACCCACTCATGTGGTGTTATAACTAGCAGACAGATCTGAAAGAAAGCCAGTTGGGATGATTGAGCATGTATTGGTAGGAGTAGATAAGTTTTTCTACCCTGCTGATTTTCTGGTATTGGGCATGGAACATACAAAAAGTAAAACTTCCATCCCTGTCATTTTGGGGAGACCATTCTTGGCTACAACAAATGCTTGCATTCAATGCAGGTCTGGTATTATGGAAGTCTCTTTTGGAAATATGAAGGTGAAATTAAATGTTTATAATGCAGTCACACAACCTCAATTCAGTTCTAAGGAATGTTTTCCTGTTGATCTATTGGATGAACTGGTGGAAGAGACTCTACCACAGTTTTTGTAGTGTAAAGATTTAACCACAGATTTTAAAGATGCTTGGGGAAAGTCTGAGGAAGTAAATGTTGTGCCATTACAGCCTATTTTGGTAGTTGAATTGTTTGATATTTGGGGGATAGACTTCATGGGTCCCTTTCCTCCTTCCAATGGGTGTAATTTCATCTTAGTAGCTGTGGATTATGTATCCAAATGGGTTGAAGCCATAGCCACTAAAACCAATGATCACAGAGTGGTTCTGAAAATTTTAAAGGATAACATTTTTTCTAGGTTTGGTTTTCCCAGAGCTATTATCAGTGATGGGGGAAGCCATTTTTGTAATAAACATTTTGAAGCTTTATTGAAAAAATACTCTGTGACTCATAGAGTAGCTACTCCATATCATCCACAAACTAGTGGACAAGTGGAGATTTCTAATAGAGAAATCAAACATATACTGGAAAAGACTGTGAAGAAGGACAGAAAGGATTGGTCCTTTAAGCTGAATGATGCATTGTGGGCATATAGGACAGCCTATAAAACCCCAATTGGCATGTCCCCATTCAGATTGGTCTTTGGCAAAGCATGCCATTTACCAGTAGAGTTAGAATATAAGGCCTTTTGGGCTATTAAAACCTTGAACATGGATCTTACTACTACTGGTAATCATAGGAAATTACAGCTTGAGGAGTTAGAAGAGCTGAGGATGGATGCATACACCACTGCAAGATCTTACAAAGAGAAAGTCAAGGCCTTCCATGATAAAAATTTGTTGAGAAAAGAGTTCATAGTTGGCTCTAAGGTATGGCTATTTAACTCAAAACTTAAGTTTTTTCCTGGAAAGCTGAGATCCAGATGGGAAGGGCCATATACAGTCATTCATGCAGCTCCTTAAATGTTGAAATTTTGGACCCAAGTGATGGAAGAATCTTGAAAGTAAATGGTCGAGGCTCAAACCATGCATTGAAAATACCGAGCCACTGTATCACTAACCATCTATCATCAAGATCAAATCCCATATCCGAGGATAACCAATGTATAATATTTATTTTATCGCTTGTTTTATAATTTTGCATAATTGTTTGCTCTTTGTTTTAGTCATTTTACTTTCAATTCGAGAGTTTAAATATGTAAAAATTAACTATAAAGAAAAATATCCTTCTCAAAAAGTTTAATTAACCTTTCGAAAAGGAGCTGAACCTGTAACTAACTGCTCGAAAAGAATGATTTGCTTTTCGAATAGTTAGTTCAGAATGATTTGCTTTTCAAAAAGTTAGTTCTGAAGCTATTCGCTGTTCGAATAGTTGGTTCTGAAGCCATATGCTTTTCGAATGGTACTGATGCCATTCTCACTTGTAAAAAAGGACTATTTTGAACTTTTCAAAAACTTCAAAGATATTTGCGAAAATCATTTTGAGCATATTTAAACCCTTTCGAAGTAAGGGTTTCATATTCGAAAGCCTTCTGAGAACGTCCTGTTTCACAGAAACCCTTTTTCTTTCTTTCCTTGCGTGATTTTAGAATTCAGCCACACTTTTCTTCACATTTGTTCAATCATTTAAGGTTGAAGAGAGGGATTTTAGCTTCTGGTTCTGGTGGATTTCAGCGAGGAAGCAACAAGTTCAACCAAAACCCTAGATTTCGGTATTTTTCTGTGCATATCCTCTGTTTATCATTTGCAAAATTTGATTTGGTATCAGCATTTATTGTGGGAGTTTTTATACAAAGCTTTAGAATGGGGAAAGCTGAAAAATCATTGGCTGAAATGTTCCAAAAATCTTCTGCTAAGAAAATTAGCAAACCGTCAAAAAGGAAAACCAAAGCTTGACTAAAAGGAAACTTTCAATGGAGAAAGTGATATGATTGAGAAGGGAAAAGGTGAGATATGAGGAACCCACCCAACAAACACTATACAGTCTGAGCTTCCTCCTTTGCCTATTCATTTGGTACTGCCGAACCCATTTATCAAAGCTCAGAAGCTAATTCCAGAATTTATTGTTGATGAGACCTTTTTCTACAACAAACCTGAATGTCAGTTGTCTTTGAAATACATTAGGGATGCCTCATTGAGCAATATCTTAATCCCTCTTCCAGAGAAAATTTATCCACGAATGGTGAAATTATGGTAGCAAAACTTGGTAAAAGTGACAGAGAAGGATGCTAATGTCCCTACTCTTGTTATTTTTATTGATGATTGCGATTTAACTGTCACTTATGAAGACATTGGGAATGCTTTGGGGATACCTTTTCAACATGATCCTGCTGGTCCATTGGCCGCACCAGAAACTGCCTCTTTCAGAGAAATGGCTGCACATTTAACGCAAGGCATCGTTGGAACTGGACAATCCATAATGAGGAGAGACCTAGCACCTCAATTTTTACTGATGGATTCTATTTTGAGGGGATGTTTTTATGTCACTGGGCACAGCCAAGAAAGAAGGACACCAATTTTAGAGGCTCTCTTCCATTTTTCTAAGGGACAATTTTTCAGTGCCCCTATGTTGATTTTTGATGCCATGGCTGATATTAGTACCAAGCTGAAAAAGGAGCAGAAATTAGCTAGAATACCATTTGGTAGGCTGATCACAGCCCTACTAAGAGCCAAGTTTGATATTGATGAGCAAGAGCCATTTGAAGTTATATCTCCTCATGCGTTTGGGAAAAAGGCTTGGACTACAAGTCAAGCAATGTTGAAAAGAATGAGGGATGAAATGGAACCCCCTAGCTATTGAACTGCCATACTTGAACCTCGCAGCCTACTATTGAACTGCTTTGCAGGACCACGAGATGAGCCTTTATTGCACCTATTTCAACTACAGCTGACATTGAACAAGCTGTCTTTCCTGTGGTGACTAGCTCTTTAGCTGCACCCATTCTTGAAGAAGTGGTCATCTTACCCACCTCACCTAGCCCAACTCTTATTCATGCACCCCTTCAAGCAATCCCATCTCCCATAATGAACATAATCCCAGTTGCAGACTCCTCCTCTACACCAACCACTCCAGCCATACTCACACCACCAATCTCTCTCAACAATATCCTAGATTTAGCCCCTGACTTTGTTGAATAAGCTCCTTGTACTCCTCTGCTCCAAAGCTTCTCAGGTTCACCTGCCAATTCAACTAATGCACCTGAAGTAACTCATACCCGAACTGAACCTGAGATATTCACTACAGAGGCTTATTCGTCACTAATAAGATCTATTTTAGAGAATATTGGGCTTGAATTTGTACCTATACCTGACCCTCCTCATTTCACTCATTTGGCTACTTCACCCTTTACAACCATTTCACCCATTACACCTCAACCATCTACTTCAGTTCTACCAGCCCCTACTATGCATACCACACCCACACCTGAATCAATTCGCCAAATATTTACCTTTCTCCAATCCATCCAAGCCCAACTACAGATCAACACAGACAATCAGTCTGCGACCAATGCCCTTCTCCAAACCTTAGCCTCCACATCCCACACAAATACCTTAGCCACTGTACCTGTTGTTGATGATCACGCTACCCAAACAGAACTAGAGGTAGTATTTGTTGACCCACCCACCCTCACCACTACTGCCCATGCTACCAAAACAGAACCTGAAGTAGTTCTTATTGAGCCCCTTTCACCTCTCCTCACTTTTTCTGATCAAGCCACTCAGACCAACCCTGAGGTCATTCTTTTGGATTCCTCTTCTCCCACTCCCACTGCTAGGATACCTTTGGTCCCCTACCACTCCATTCCCATCCCCAGATTTGCCACTCTTAAAAGGGCTATGGAAGAGAATCCATATATCTGTCGAGATGTCCTCAAGGGGTTAGCTGATTTGCAAGCTTACATTAGAACCCCTTTTGAAAACCAGATTTGGAAATTAGAGTTATTCATGAAATTTGAGAGAGAGAAGATGCAGGACCTGCTGGGTCAAACTTTTCAGATGGCTAGGAGTGAGCAGCACAAGGGTCAAGCACAAGGTGACCCTATTGCAAGCACAGCTTGAACAGGAAAAATTGAGGACTACTAGACTTGAAAAGTATATTGGCCTCACCAAAAAGATCAAAACTGAGGAATACACCGAGCTGAAAAACACAATCCAGGAGAAGGCTAAATCAAGTTCAAACTCCAACACTGGTTCTAGTTCTGACTCTGACAGTGACTCCAGTTCTGATCCCATTGAACCAACTTATGATATAGACTTTGACCCCAGCTATTAGAATACATTGTACATATCTATTTTATGGGTCTATAATATAAAATTTTGGTTTTGGGTTAATACCTTGTACATACATTGTGCATTTCTTTTCTTTTTTCTTTTCATTATAATTTCTGGTTGCTTGTTTCTTTTCTTTGCTAATACACTTTGGACCAGTGCGGACCCTCCTCACCATAGGTTTGGGGGTGTGGCAGAAATGCCAATCATTAAGTTAACATTAATGCAGCTGATCATCAGTAGAATTTTTGAAAATAAAGTGATTTCACACCTAAAAAATGAGAAGTTAAAACTTTTAAAACTGATTTTCAGTGTAATTCCAATACTTTCATGAAGGGAATGTCAGAAAATTTTCAAAATAAAAAAATTGATGTTTTAGTAAACCTAAAAGGAGAGAAAACAGTGATGATATACCTCAGGAAGTTGATAGATAACTACACCCAGTGAGACTTGGGCTTGAAATGAATTTTTGGGAGATATGAATTGGCAATTTTTCTGCTCTAGGGACTGTTTGAACCTGCTTAATTTCACTAGAAGTTACACATATTCAAATTGAAATAACTTGACAGCAATCATGATATTAAAGACATGATGTAAGGTCTCCTTTTGGACAGTTTGAACTTCAAAAAAAAGCCCCACCTTTTGAAACTGCCTTTGATACACACCAGTTGAGCCTTATAAACCCAAGGTTTCTTTGTAACCTCATCAACCAACCTAATCAACCTCATTGAGCCTAACCCTCACTCTGAAAATTCAGAAGGTAAAGGAAAGGAAGCTGAAGAAAGGAGAGTTGGGTAACAGATTGGTAAAGGAAGAAGAAAAATAATTGAAGGCAATGATGTATCAACAAAAAAAATGTTGCACTCCAGTCAATGTTGCTTCGAAAAGAAAAAAAAAAAAAAGTCAGAAAAAGTCATTTCATTGGGAATTTGAAAAAGAAAGAGAAAAAGATGGCCACTTTGGCTCTGAAAATTCAAAGAAGAAGATGAAATTGTGCTGAAATAAAGAAGATGTGTCTACCACTTCCTTACCTTGACTGACTTCTCAATTCTGAATTCCATTCCACCTCTTTATTCTTGATAAAGTTCACTCATAAGCCACAGTACCACCCAAGTCAAAGTCCTTACTGATCAATGATGGATTGAGTTGTCACATGGAGATAAGGATTTGTTTAATCTATGGTGAAAAGAGCAGTGAATTCAGAACTAAAAAGCAAAGCCTATGCTCCTGCTTACAATCCTATTTGAGGATTGTAATTGCTCTTGAGCTGTTTGAAATAGTGCAACCCTCATATTTGCATGGTGAGTGAAAACCCTGGTGAGAGTTGAGTTTGAAATCAAATTATTTGGGGTAACATCATAAACTGAATTTTCAAATAGAAGGCAAGCTTTTCATTAATTTTTCTTATAAAAACTTTTTGACACCAACTGAGTGAATGATAAAGGAATCACAACTGAATTTTAGCTTTAAACCAATGTTTTCCTGGAGATCTTTTTACAGCTTGGCTAATGCAGGTGTGAATAACCTGACTGGATAAATGTTTGCTTTAAACAAAACTGCATTGATATTAACTGATTTATTGGAGAAGTTTGTGGGTACCTTCACTGAAAACCTTCAGGAGACTTCACTCCTCCAGTGGGGATCACCTAGGGGTTTAAAAGGCTTGTTGCATATGCTAAATGCAACTGTGTTCCCTACAAAAGTGGCTTTTTATTCTATTTTTTTCTGTCTTTGCTCAGGGACTAGCAAAGCTTAGGTTTGGGGGTGTGTTGAGAAGTAGAAAATACTATGTTCCACCCTTTAACCTGGGCCTTGATAGACCCTTGAGAGAACTAAATAAGTGTTTTAAGTGCTTGTGTTACAGCTAACAATAAAGACAGGCTTAACCATGAAAGCAGCCTAAAAGTGCCAAAAAGATGATAATCCATGTTGATCCAAAGGAAGAAAGAGAAGGGACAACCTCACGAGCTGTTAAAATGCCAAAACTGAAGAAGATAAAGGCCTGGTTGTAACCTGGAAAGTGTGGAGCTACTCGAACAGAAGAATGCATTCCAGAGTGCTTTTCGAAAAGAATCTGAACATTTCGAAAAGAGCCTGAACTTTGTGAAAAGAACTAAAAGCTCCAGGTTTAGTTTTCGAAGAGCACCTGAACTCTTCGACAGGATGTCTGACCTATTCGAAAAGAAAAGAATTCCTTGCGAACAGAACCTGAACTTTGCAAAAAGAGCTTCAGAAGTCTCAGTACCTTGCAAAAAGTTCTCCAAACTATGCGAAATGGTATTCTGAAGATTCCTAGCATCTGCAAGGGTAATTCTGTAATCTTCTGCACGTGCCCCAATGCATTTAAAAACCCAGGGACATTTCGGAAGATTTTGAGCATGAACCAAAGGCATATTCCACCCCATGTGAGCACTCGAACATGAAATCAATTGGCGGGAACTTCTAGAAGTTCTAACAGATTTTCGAATTACATAACAGAATTGATGCCTCTGTCATCTGATTGGCTGAAACAAATCAAGCAATTCTGATTGGTCAAAACAGATCTGGATCCTCGTGCTCGACTACCATTGGTTGATACAGATCTAAGCCGATTGGTCGATACATCCGAGCTACACAGGGAAACTATAAATAGATGAACCATTTGCCCAATTTGGATATCCAGATTTTGAGTTTCATTTCTGTTGCTCCATTTCCAAATCAGATAGCTTATCTGAAACTCTTGTAATAGCCTAACTTTTACTTGCAATCGAGAGCTGTGAGATACTTTTGTAATTCAAAAGATAATTGTATCCAAGACTACAAATCCGAGAGCTGTTTAAGCTGTGCTCTGTAATTGTAATGGTGAATTTGAAAAGGTTACTGTGAACCGTACATTCTCAATTGGATTCGTGTTGACTGTGATCTCCTTATTGCACTAGACTCCTTTAGATTTACTGTTTTTCAAGCAATTTCCCTTGATTCATTATCCCTGTGGGAATTAGTGTTTGTAACCTAATCTTTCATAGCATTTGTAGTGGTGTTTCTTGTTCTGAATTGAGGGTTCAGATTAAAGACTATTGGATGGTCATTGGCCATTGAAGTGGACATACCATAGCCATAAGTTTAACTCTAATCCTTGAGTTAGATTACTTCCTCTTGCATCTGTGCTTGTAGCCAGATGAATATTGGATCATCTCTCATTTGATCTACTTTTATTCTCATTTTGTTTAAAGAACAAAATCAAAGTTAGATATTATTTCTCCATTCTTATTAATTTACATCAAAATCCCCCCAACTCAGATCTGGATCATTTAGTTTAATCTTTACTTTTACCATTTAGTTAATGTGACAAATTCAACCTCCCATCTTATGTGCTTTGTAGATAGGATCAGAGGCCAGATCTGGTAGCTCAGATCTGGAGGTTTATCTTACATTTTAAATAAATCCTCTGTGGACGATCTTTTAGTCACTTACATTTAAAACTTGCTACAATTGGCCCTGATCTTGTAGGCTAATTTACTTCTATCTGTGCTGATATTTCTTTATTCTTTTTAGTTTTCCAAATTAATTATAATTCATTATTTGTAAGTCTATTTTCAAAACACAAATAAATCATGCACACTTAGAATCAAACATCAGGATGTAGGGGCTGCTGCAACAGTGGTGGTGACAGGCTCTGGAATCTCCTCAGTAGTAACAGGGGTGGGCCTTGTAACAACTGCCTCTTATGTTTGCTTGGGAGGGGCCTGAGCCTCAGCTTTCTTCTTCTTCTGGGTCTCCATCAGGCTCCTGCTGATTCCCCATTGCCTCTTGGCAAACGTTGTAGGGGTAAGGGTGGTAGTTTCCTCTCCTTTTGCTATCTTGTACCCCCCTTTAGAAGCAGCTTGGTGATGACTCTGGCATAGGGGAGTGTGTGTGGCTTTTTGTTCTATCCTAATTTCTCTACTAGATCCTTCATTGCTTCAAAAATTAACCAGACTCTATGGAAGCCATGGCCCAGAGAGAAAGAGTACACAACATCAGCAATAGGAGCCCTCCTCTCTTATTGATGGCCTGAGCAGTAGATGTTCTTTCTCAGGACCTGGTCAATGAAAAGGAGGCTTGGCTCCAACTCTCTTCTTCTAATGGAATCCCCTAAGGCCTTTAATCCTCTACTCAGAGCCCTTGCAATTGTATCAATTGAGCCACTCAGGGGAGGGCTATATCCACAGCTAGTGTCAAATGCGGCTAGGATGCCCAATGCCTCAGCAATCAGCTTGGGGCTAACTAACATCTCAAAATTATTAATCAACACAAGGAAACCTGCTTGTCCATCTTTGTCCTTCGTGATCCTGATGTGCTGATAAAAGAGTTGCACTAGCCTAGGGTAGGCTAGTGCTGGAATTCCTCTCATCAAGGGAGTTAGGCCAGCCTTGCTCATAAATTGAATGGCAGGGGCAGAGAGAGGCTCCTTCCCAAAGAAGGGCAGGACGAAAGCTGTTTTAGGCTCTAATGGGATTGAAGCCATGAGCTTGGAGGGTGTAGAAAACTTAGGGGTTGGCTCCTCCACCTCCTCAACTACTTCCTTCCCTTTTTTCGGTGCCTTAGAAGTCTTGACCTTCTTAGGAGTGGACTCAACAGGGACCTTATCCTTGCCCCTTTTCTTTGGTGCACTCTTAGGGGCCATTACAAACTCTACTTTTAAAGATGAAAATGGGGGACTGAGATCTGAGTGCTTACCCTAAAATCGTAGGGTTTGGTTCAATCTGACGCACAGTGTACCACAAAATCTCTGAGCAGAGGGCAACTGATGGGATGATGTTAGGAACAAATCTATAGGATCCCGGTGTGAATGATGGGTTGTAGAATGGACGCTAGAGGAGAGAGGTAGAAGAGCGCCAGAAGCTAAGGTTTCGCTGGATGGAGAAGGAAGAGAGTACTAAGAAGGGAGACAAGCGCGAGGTTAAAATATTTGTCGCTGTTAAGACCTGAAAAGTACCACTTTTCACCCCTTAACTTAACCTTTGATTATACCCTTAGCCACCTAATAAGTTCTTGTTAAGTGTTTTGTGTAGGTAATAATCAATAGTGAAATGAGGCCAAGAATCCTGTTAAGGAGCCTACTTTGGCACCAGATATCCCTCAGAAGAATGAACTCTGAATCCAGACCTGACATGAGCCTCACGTAGCTGACCCAAGCTTTAGACGATTCAGGAGAAATATGCCTTGCACAGTTCAACTGAGCTCCCCAAGGCTTTACAGCAACCTCTCGCGCAGATGAATGATTGAAGAGCTTCAGAAACTCAAACTTGTGCAGCTCTCGCGAAGCTCAAGAGTAGAACACATCACACAGTGTCGCACAGTTCAAAGCAGACCTCTCTCAATCTCACGCAGTTCGCTTAGAACGGCTGAGGAGAGAGAGCTTCAGAAGATTCCTCGCACAGCTATCGCACAGTCGCCGCGGGATGCAATTATCAGAAGAAGAACACCTCGCGCAGTTCTCGCACCATTCAAGAAAGAAAACATCCTGGTGAAGGCAAAGCCAATCTCGCGAAGACCAAGTGAGGCATAGAACCTCGTGCAATTTAGAACTCAGTAGATCCTCGCGAGGTAACTCGCAAAGTCCAAGTAAAGAGAAGTGCTCACAAAGTTCTCGCGCTGCTGCCCAGCGAAGATCGATCGACCGTGCGACTGCTTGAATTGCAACCCTGCGACACTTGAGACTATGTTTTTTATTCAACCTCGCGAAGCCCAATCTAGTGAGAGTGCAAATCTCTACCGCACGACTGCCTGAAGAGCAAACCAAGGCAACCTCGCGACGGCTAAAGCTTCAGTGTCAAATCATCCTAGCGAAGAGCAAAGAGCTACCACGCGATAAGTCTGGGAAACTATAGCTACCTAACGAAGCTCTGACTCTAAACTTCCATCTCTTCAGCAGAGGACCTTCTGGGTATTTCCAGTGATTAGGGCACACACTCCCACGCTCAAATCTCTGTGCACACGCCCCGAGGCATCCAAGGATCATTATCAGGCCATGTGGCATCATTAAAATTAGGGTTTCCTAACCCTAATGTGCCGTCACCCCACTGCTATATAAACCCATACCTGAGCTTAGGTTTAGGTATCTGGGAACCCATCTCAGATCGTTTTTCTTTTCTCTTTCTTTTTAGCAGTAAGTAGTTTTCTTTTTCTTTCCTTCTCTCCATAGTCCAACACTTGCTGGCTATGCCTTTGTATGTGTTTTTGAATTAGATCAATGGAAGTTCTGTAATAGGATCTGTACTTCGTGGGATTGTTGTTTATGTGTGAGATGCTCTGTGCAAGGCTGCTGCCTTGTGATCCGCCATTACTTTGGCTGTGTTTCAAAGCAATGGAGGACTGATTCTAAGGGCCACTCAGATCCAAGTGACCTGTGTGTCTGGGCTATCATGGTCCTACAGCCTTAGCCCCACCACAGGACCCACTAGATCTGAAATCCCCATGGGAGCTTGAGCTGGTAGCCTTGTGAGCATGGTGGTAGCAGCGATAATCTTGTTTTGATTTGGGCTCCGTGAGGAGGATAACCTCTGGGATAGTCTGTGACCATTTAAGTGGACAGATTATAGCCTTAGGGTGATTCTGATCCTCCGATCCAAGATGGATCCTTCTTCTTTACACCTGAGCTTGTAGAAGCCTGGTGAGAGATTGTACAGAGGCAGACTCCCCCATATTTGTATAGATCCGCCATCAGATGTTGGATCTGATCTAGTTATAGAGATTGTAGGCTGGAGACTGGACCATTGTAGCCTCGCTCAAGCAATGGACAGCTAGATCGAAGGTTGTACTCAATCTCTTGCTGGTTCTATGTGTCTGGGCTATCATGGTCCTACAGCCTTAGCCCCACATATAGAACTTTAGAGGTTGAGGTTCCCTATGGATTCTTGAGCTGGTAGCTTGGATGAAATAGTGCCTGCAATGATTTACTTGTTATGTTCTGACCCATCCCTGGATAGTGGCTCCCTTATGGGATAATTTGTGACCATTCAATGAACAGGTTATAGCCTTAAGGGTGGAATCATGGCAGAGTGATGGGTTGGATCCTTTCTCCTTAGAGGTGATAATGTAGCCTCTGGACAGGATTTCTATAACATCAGATCTAAATCTGAGTTACAAAACTTCTCTGACCTTGGCTCAATAACATACTTCTCACCCCTTTTATACTCATTTTCCACACTCCATCCATCCTCTCAACACTTTTTGTAGTTTAGATATTAGAATACTTAGAATAAGTGACCTTAAACTCCCCTCCTTCTAGGACTGCCAGATTTGTAGACAGATCTGGAGGGACTACTAGAGATGGCTTCCTTGGAGCTTTAGATCACCTTTTCCTGTGGGACAAACTCTTACTTTTCAAAACTTGCTACAAAGGATCCTGTATCTTGCAGGTCTAGGACTTCTGAGTTGTGCTGGATTCACCCCTGTTTTACTCTGTCTTTGATTTTTAAATAACTTTCATCACCAACCAATAATGAAAGCACACCGAAAGTAGTCAACAGTCGCTAAGCTTGTCGCACTTTTGAACATATCCTATCGCGGGATGGGAAATGAAACCTAGCGATGGTATAATCACCACCTGGATTGCGCGAGAGGATCCTAGGGTTCACTTTAGATCACGCGAGAAGCTCCCAGGCCTCCTTGGATCGTGTGAGAGCTATTGAAGTGTTCCATTTGAATTGCGCGAGAAGTTCCCAGGTTTACTTTGAATCTCGCGACAGCTATTGAAGTGTTCCATTTGAATTGCGCGAGAGGCTCTCAGGTTTACCTTGAAGCTCGCGACAGCTAGTGAAGGATTCTATTTGAATTGCTTGAGAGTCTCCCAGGCATCATTTTGGACCCCGCGACAGCAAAGTATTAAATAGAGAGCATGCGCTCTTCATTCTGCCATTTCCATTTGTGCTGTGGCTGGATCGTAGGCATGACTCACCACCAGGGGTACCCCCATACACTTTAAAATCAAACATTCCAGCATATGCAGCAAAAATCATTCTCTAGACATCAATCATTCAATCAAAAACCACCAATTCAAGAGCATTAATCATCAAACCAAGCATAAAAAGAAATCAGACCAGACAGATTCAGACTTAAGTGAGGCCACTAAAATTTCCTCTAAAATTTGAACAAAAGAAAGCAATACAAATCTAACAAAACCAAAGTACATATGATACAATATTGACACACCTGTGGATCAGTTTAATGAAGGGTCCCTTTGAAAGTGAATGGTGTCCATAGGTTCAGCAGGCTTTTCTAAACAAGGCTTAAGCCTCTGACCATTCACCTTCAAGGTTTTCCCAAACTTGGGATCCTTGATTTCCATAGCACCATATGGGGAAACATTCATGACAATATAGGGACCTTCCCATCTGGATTTCAGTTTGCCAGAAAAAAATTTAAGTTTGGAGTTAAACAACCAAACCTTATCACCAGCCATGAAGCTCTTTCTTAACAAACCCTTGTCAAAGAAAGCCTTGAACCTTTCCTTGTAGATCCAGGCATTGGCATATGCATCCATCCTCAGCTCTTCGATTCGGCAATTTGCGAACCTGTGATGACCACCAGAAGTTAGGTCTAGATTTAAATTTTTTATAGCCCAATAGGCCTTGTGTTCTAACTCTACTGGGAGATGGAAAGACTTGCCATAAACCAGTCTGAATGGGGACATCCCAATGGGAGTCTTATAGGCAGTCCTAGAAGCCCATAATGCATCATTTAGCTTGTCAGCCCAGTCCTTTCTGTCAGTCTTCACTGTCTTCTCAAGGATGTGCTTGATTTCCCTATTTGAAATTTCAACTTGCCCACTGGTTTGTGGGTGGTAGGGAGTAGCAATCCTATGGGTGACAGAATATTTTTTGAGCAAGCTCTCGAAATTTCTGTTGCAGAAATGGCTACCCCCATCACTAATAATGGCTCTAGGGGTGCCAAATCTTGAGAAGATATTCTGCTTTACAAACTTGAGGACAACCTGATTATCATTAGTTCTTGTGGCAATAGCTTCTACCCATTTTAAAACATAATCCACTGCCACTAAGCTGAAATGATAACCATTAGAAGGAGGAAAGGGGCCCATAAAGTCAATATCCCAGACATCAAACAATTCCACAACAAGGATGGGCTGCAAAGGCATTGAGTTTCTTTTGGAGTACAGGGGCAGTGGTGAGGCATATCTTCAAAATTTCAAAAGCCTCAAGACATTCAGCAGAAAAATCAAAGGGCACATCTTGGCAGAGCAGGTGGCACAATGGTTTAGCTATTTTGCTAAAGTCTTTAATGAACCTCCTGTAAAATCCTGCATGTCCAAGGAAAGATCTGATTTATTTGACTGTTCTTGGAGGGGGTAAATTTGTAATGAGGTTAACTTTGGCCTTATCTACCTCAATCCCTTCTCTAGAGACTACATGGCCCAACAAAATATCTTGTGTTACCATGAAGTGACTCTTTTACCAACTTAAGACTAGATTGGTCTCCTCACATCTTTGCAAAACCAGGTGGAGGTGCTGCAGACATTGGCCAAAACTGTCGCCATATACAGAGAAATCATCCATAAAAATTTCCAAGAACTTGTCAATCATATAAGAGAATATGACATATATACACCTTTGAAAGGTGGCTGAGGCATTACACAGCCCAAAAGGCATCCTTCGGTAAGCAAATGTGCCAAAAGGGCAAGTAAATGTAGTTTTCTCTTGGTCATGATGGTGCACAGGAATCTGGTTGTACCCTGAGTACCCATCAAGAAAACAATAAAAAGCTTTTCCAGCCAACTTATCCAAAATTTGATCTATTAAGGGGAGAGGGAAGTGGTCTTTTCTGATTTTAGAGTTGAGCTTCTGATAATCTATGCAAACCCTCCAGCCAGTGGTCTCCCTGGCTGGTCTCAACTCTCCAGACTCAGTTGTAACCACTGTTATGCCAGATTTCTTGGGCACCACTTGGATAGGTGCCACCCATTCAGAATCAGAAATGGGGTAAATTATCCCAGCATCTAGCAATTTAATGATCTCTTTGAGGACCACTTCCTGCATGTGAGGATTCAATTTCCTTTATATTTTTTTGAAGGGTGCTGAGCCCTCCTCTAAATGGATCCTGTGCATACAGATGGATGCATCTATCCCTCCTAGATCTGCAATGGTCCAGCCAATTACCTTTTTATGCTTCCTCAAGACTGTTAGTAATTCTTCCTCTTGTTCATTGGTAAGAGAGGAGGAGATAATTACAGGAAGTTTTTCACCTTTCTCAAGGAAAGTATATTTCAATGTTTCTGGAAGCTTCTTGTGATCCAGATCAGGGGCTTGTTGGGTGGATGGCAAGATTGGTGCTTTGTTGGGTTGAGGAAGAAGTAGCAATGTAGGTTTCCAAAAGGAATGCTGCACTGAGCCCATAGAAGACTTTAATGTGATCATGTCTTCTATCATAACAGTTGGGCTTCCTTCCTCTACCATGTCCCAAACTTTAATTAAAGTTGTGACAATATTACCCCAATCCAGCAGAGTGGGCAATTCTTCTTCAATAACTTCCTCTACTACATCCACTGCAAAGCTTTCCTCATTGTCCAGCTGAGGGTACTTTGCACTGTTGTACACATTAAGTTCAACCTTCATATGTCCGAAAGTTACCTCTATGGTCTCTGACCTACCCAAAATAACAGGTATAGGGGTTGTACTCTTGTTACAGCCCATGTCCAAAACTAGGAAGTCTGCAGGGTAGAAGAACTTGTCCACCCCTACTAAGACATCCTCAACCACTCCCATAGGTCTCCTTTCAGACCTATTAGCCATTAACAACACAATGGGGGTGGGTTTTAGCTCCCCCAAACCTAGCTGCTGATACACACTGTATGGCAACAGGTTTACGCTGGCTCCAAGTTCTAGAAGGGCCCTTCCAATTGTGTGGTCTCCAATTATGGAAGGGATAGTGGGTATCCCTGGGTCTTGCAACTTCTTGGCATTGTTGTGTTTAATACAGAATTAACTGTATCAGTTGCAAAGACCTTTTTGGACAAATGGCCTCTAGCTTTTCTTTTCTGGGTACAAAGGTCTTTCAAAAATTTGGCATAAGCTGGGACCTGTCTAATTGCATCAAATAGGGGCAAATTTATTTTTACCTACTTAAAGGTCTCCATCATTTCCTCTATGTGCATTCCCCTTATTAAAAGGGCAGGGCTACTCAAAGCTTGAGGAAATGACAACTGATGTACTGCTGGTTCCTCAGTTGCAAGCCTATGACTAAACTTTTATTTTTTTCCTTTTTCATCTTTTATTTCCTACTGAGGCTCAACTACAGCCTCTTTATTCCCTTGTTGCAGGGTAGCAGGCAACTCTTGGCTCTGTGCTCTAACAAATTCTTTTTCACTTTCATTCGAAAATTCTTTAGAAATGACCTCTCCTTATTCCTTTCCAACCTGGTTATCGACTAGCCTACCAGACCTTAGGGTTGTAATGGCATTAGCTCCCTCAAAACTTGAGAAACCTTCTCCAATCGAATATTGGCCCTTAGGGTTGGCCACTGGCTGGCTTGGCAACCTGCCCTTTTCTCTTTTGCACTGGAGCAAGGCCATCTCACTGTGAGCGTGTGGGGGGCATTAGACACCCTCCATAGGGTGATGGAGCAGATGGGGTGTGCTCCTCGTCCGGATGAGGAGATGTTGCATTCCTTAGCCCTCTCAATTGCTCAAGCTAGGGTGGTGGAGGATGAGTTGGGGACTCGGCTAGCGAAGACCCGACGACTCCTGGTGAGTTGATTTATTGGTTTAATTGTTTACGTATTATGTTGACTTAGTCTTTCCGTTGTTCTGACATAGTTGTGGTGTCTTATTTTATTTTAGACAGTTTGAGAGGGAGGCTGAGGTTGCTAGTCATGTGATGATGATCGAGTTGTTACGCAGTAAGCAGCAGGCCGGCCAAGAGGTGGAGGTCAATTTGCGATCTGAGATTGATCGATTGGTAAGTGTCTTTCGAGGTTTTATTAATGGTTAGCATTGTGGGCTTGCCAATTGATGTGTTTTTCTTGTTATTCTTAGAGAGCCGAGCTCACTGCTGGAGGTCCCATTCCGGCATTTGATCCATCTTTAGTTGCTTCCTCCAGTCGGGAAGTTCCAGCAATGGCTTAGCTTCGGGCCAAGCTAGAGCACTGGGTAAGTCTCCTCAATCTTTCGACTCATTTGTCTAATTATAGCAGTTCGTTGGGTGTTATTGTTTTACTTTCTTAATAGTTTACTAATTTCATGTGGTATTTCAGCATCAGGTTGCCGAGGATCTTCAGACGAGGGAGGCGACTGCTGCCTCTCTACTTCCCGAGAGTCAGGTATAGTTTTTTTTAGTGTGACGTAATTCTATTTAGGATATTTCATTTTATTTTGTTCTGATATATTTTGTGTCGGTTTGTTCGGTTCTTTGTGCAGGCTGTTCTGGACTCCGCTCCTGAGGGTCCCCCTCAGGGGTCTGTTCCTATCCCTACTCAGGTATGTTTTAGTTATTATGTTTATGGTTTGTTTGTCATTATAGCATTTTTCTGATGTATTTATTTGTTCTTGTTATAGCCGCCTACATTTATTGTCCCTTCTGTGCCTCCTACTGATCCAGTGACTGCTGAGATAGTTGGGCGACTTCTGGAGGAGAGGGTGGATCTGGTATAATTTTTTTTCTTTTTTTTTTCAAAGTTTCTTTTTGTTGTTCATGTATATATTAGTTTTTCTTTGACTTAGTGTGGTTATGCAGGTCCGTCAGCTCAAGGAGGCGTATCTAGAGGCAGCGCGAGCGCACACCACTCCCGAGGCGAGGCTGATCCTTAGGGAGACGCAGAGTCACGACAACTTATTTATTGAGATGATGGCTGCACAGAGGACTCAGGCTGAGGCATTGGAAGCGATGCATCAGACGATACGGGTAGAGTCACAGGTGGCCGTAGGTCGACTGTAGTATCGTCTGGCAAGGAGTGAGCGGGAAATACACAGGTTGGCTCGTCAGCTTGGTGGGTCTGAGTCGAGGGCTATGGGTTCCTTGGCTGGGTAGTCTCGTCACACATCTCGTGATCATGTCAGGGGTGATGCTCGTGAGGATTTTATTGTTTGTGAGGTTCTTGCAAGGTATCCTCCTCATTCACGATCGAGGCGATCTGTTAGTCAGGCAAGTGAGGGGGGCTCTATGGCGGGGTCTTGTCGTCTAGAGATTTTGAGGACTCCAGGTGCTGGAATTGTATTTTCAAAGGACTAGTTTGGGGACCTCCGAGATGATGATATCGGGGACAGTGGTGATCGGACATCCCAGCGGCAGCATAGGGAGTAGGGGTGCATGTGTATTTTTCGTTCTGTCCATTGTGTGTGCATTGTACATATAGGGGGGATGCCCTTGGTGACAAGTGTAAAAGGAAATGAAAAAAATTATGACATATATAGAGAGATTTTTGGTGTAGATGTACCTGATTGGCTCCTTTTCTTTTAGTTACCTCTTGCATCTACTTTTACTTTTTGTAGTTTCTTTAGTGCCATCGACCATCATTGGGACTTGGATGCTTCCTAAGCTGGCCCGATGATGGTTGAAGGTTGCTTTATATCTATACATGTGAAGGTAACACTATCAGTAATTTTTGTTCTCTCCCTTGCCAGTTGTCAAGGGAGTGAGTGTCTCAGACTGGGGCCTAGTAGTAAAAGATGGATATGTGGTCTCTCTTTTTTCTTCTTTTTTTTTTTTCTATTTTTTTTCTTTTTCTTCTTTTTTTTGAAATGAAAACAATGCAACAGGGAAAGCAAATAGCTAAGATAAAAAAAATAAAAAAAATAAAAAAATAAAAATGCCCTAGTGTAGGAGCATGGTAGGATTGGCAGTATAGTATCTTTGGTTGCACTTTTTCAGAGGGAAACTTCGTCCTTCCTCATCCTTTTTTGTAGACAAGCTGGCACTTCTGATATGATTCTTCTTCTGATCCAAAAAAATGCCTTAGTGTCAAGATGCAATGAAGCTTTTCTGGGTTTTGAGATGAGCACTTTGGGTCTATAAGCAGTCATGGGTATTTGGTGAGCTAGTCTTAAATAAAAAGGTTAATCAGTACTGTCATCGAACTAGGGAGGTCTCCTTGGTTAGGCAAGTTGTATACATCTTAGGGTGGTGGTCATCCTATCCTGCGATTATTATGGAGAAGTATGGTAGGTATAGTAGGTAATTGCATTAGTCATCATTCATCAATTTTCAGTTTTATTTCTAGGAGCATCTTGTAAGGCTTTTGATTTATTGTCCAAAATAAAAATAGAAAAGGGAGGTAAGGCTCAATGATCCGGGGAATAGTTTGTATCTACTGCTTCCCAAAAGTGATAAGTAACAATCTTTTTTTCAGTGGGATATGGGATGCCATGATTGAGCTATTCTCCATGTTTCGATACCATCAAAATCTCACATTCTATGGTTACCAGGGGTTTGCCTTCCTCCCACCACCTTACGACAATATCCAGTAGTATAGGAACATTAGGGATGCCCTCGCAGCTTGCTTATACACTTCTAGTAAAGTAACCAGGAATGTCCTCACGGTCTGCTTATGCTTCCCTGAGCTCATTGACTTGTTCATTCGTCATAATGCTCTCACTTAAAATTATATATATATATATATATATATATATATATATATATATATATTCTTAAAAGCATCCTGCTAGTGTAAGAATAATGAGTTTTAATTGAATCTAACATCTATATTTTTTTTCTCTAACGTCTCCTCCAATGGCGGGAGAAGAGAAATGAGGATTGAGTGTTACTTATACTTTTGAAAGAGATTAGGTAGGTCACTAGTCCTTTAATCAGATTGCTCGAGTGAGAAAAGGTGGGCAACAAATCAGTGATCTTAAAAATATTCTGAGAATTGAAGGAGTACAACCAATGAATGGGTCATAACGACTATGAGGGTGATAAGTATAAGTATTTAACCATGGGATATGATGATCACAGGGCTAAGGATAGTATTTTCTAAGGTACATAGCGTTCCAAGGGCTAGGGAGTTCTTTCCCATCTCGGTTCGCCAGTTTGTAGGCATTTCTAGGGTGTGTGGCTGTTATGACATAAGGGCCTTCCCAGTTCAGTTTCAGTTTTCCTTTCGGATGGGTGTGCTTGGAAGGCATGAGTTTTTTTAAGACTAATTCTCCAATATTAAAGGTTTGTTCGAGGACTTTCTTATCATAAGCCTTGGCCACTCTCCTCTGATATACCTAAGCATGATTAGTTGCCCTTAGACGTGTTTCACCAATCTTCTCTAACTGCGTGAGTAGGGCAATTCTCCTCTCGTCTAAAGATAGCTCATCATCGAGTTGAGTCTGTAAGGATGGCACTTGTATCTCATATGGTAGGACTTCCTCCATCCCGTAAGTAAGGAGGTAAAGAGTTTGGCCAGTGGCCATACGAATAGAGGTCCTATAGGCCTAGAGTGCTTCTGATAGTCGTTTAGGCCTGTTGGCTCCATTGCTTATTTCTACTGTGTTTTAGAATTTGAATCAGCATTTTATTCGTAGCTTCTGCCTGTCTATTGCCTTGAGGGTAGAATGGTGATGAGTGGCGTAGATCGATGTCATACTTCTTGCATAACTTCTTCGTCTTCTCTGCTATGAACTGTGGTCCGTTGTCAGTGACAAACATCCTAAGTACTCCAAACATGGTGATGATAATTCGAACGATAAACCTTATGAGTGTTGAAGCGGTGATTCTGACATAGGATTCAACTTCTGCCCATTTGGTGTAGTATTTGATCGTTGTAAGTATGAACGCGTGCTTGTGAGTGTTTCCAACTGTGTCTGTGAAAGGTCCAATGACATCGAAGGCCCACATCAAAAATGGCCATGGTGAGGTTATAGTATTCAATGAAACTGATGGAGTTTTGACGAGTGCGGCATGTTCTTGGCATTGTTTGCAGGATTGAACGTAGAGGTGGCAATCTCAAATCATTGTCGGCCAGAAGTAGCCTTGTCGTGCAACTTGATCGGTGAGCCTCTGTCAATCAGAGTGGGCGCCGCAAGTACTGGCGTGTGCTTCTCGAATGATGTATTATCCTTCAACAGTCATGACGCATCTTAGTAGTACTCCTTTGGTGAAGGCTTCTTTGTATAATATTTCACCGAGTATGTATAATCGGGCGCATCGACTCCTTATAGTCTTCATTTTGATCTTCATGGCATATGGAAGGACATGTTGATGCTTTAGGAAGTTCCAGATGTCGAAATACCATGATTGTCCATCGTCGATTGGTGATTTTTCAAATCTGAACATAGCGACTTTGGTTTCTGTCTTGACATGCCTTTTCAGGGTGATTGCTTCTTTCGGTCCTATTCTTGTGGGGAGGATGGGTAATTCTCTCTTAATGGTCCATCCTACCTCGTGGGTGGGTACTGTCAGCTTTTTGATGAAGAAGGTCTTGGTATTTTACCCGACGGATATTTAGATGATCGAGGCTAGCGTGGCTAAGGAATTTGCAAGCTTGTTTTCTAATCAAGGGATGTGTGTGAAAGAGATTCTTTCAAATTTCTTTACTAAATATTGAGCGGTTTCTAAGTATGCCATTACTCTCCTTTCCTTAGTTTTTCATTGTCCTATGACTTGTGAAATTACTAGTTTGGAATCAGTGATGGCTTTTAACTGTTTAACACCTAATTATAATGCTGCTCATAGTCCAGTTATCAAAGCTTCGTATTTTGTGACATTGTTAGTGATAGGGAAATCTAGTTGAAAAGCCTTAGGTATAACTACTCCTTCTGGGCTTAGGAGGACTATCCCGATGCCTTTTCATTTGTGATTTAGAGTGTCGTCAAAATAAAGGGTCTATGAGGTCTTATCGGGCTATTCGTTATGAATCGTGAGTAGGTCCTCATCAGGGAAATCTACATGCATGGGCTCATCACTCGGTAGTGGGAGATCTGTGAGGTAATCGGTGACTGCTTGCCCTTTTATCGATTTTTGCGTGACATAAGTAATATCGAATTCTTGCAGGAGCATATGCCAGCGAGCAATCTTTCTTGAGGTTGCGGGCTTTCAAATACATACTTCAAAGGGTCCATTCGGGCTAGTACTATTATTTTATGTGCTCCAAAGTAGTGTCATAATTTGGTAGAGGCCCACACCAGTGTGAGGCAAGTCTTCTCCATTGAAGTGCATTTTATTCGTATTCGACCATCGTCCTACTAAGATAGTAGATTGCCTTCTCTCTCTTTCTATCTTCTTCATATTGTCCCAGAATCACTCCCATTGCTTTGTCGTTCGCTGAGGGGTACAGAATTTGTGGTCTTCCGAGAACTGGTGGTGGCGATAGTATTGGTAGGTTAGGGAGGTATTTCTTGATATTGTCAGAGGCTTGCTGGCATTGGTCATCTCATTTGTATTAAGTTCCTCCTTTAAGTAGTTGGTAGAAAGGATCGCATCTGTCCGAATGCTAGGAAATAAATCTCCTGATGAATTACAATCTTCCTATCAGGCCTCGTAATTCCTTGATATTACTGGGAGGCGACATCTCGAGGATGGCTCTGACTTTTGCAGGGTCAACTTCGATCCCTCGCTTGCTAACTATGAAACCGAGTAGTTTTTCAGAAGTGACCCCGAAGATACATTTCTTTGGGTTCATTTTTAGCTGATATTTCTTAGCTCTTTATAGCACCAGTCGGAGAGCTTCAACATGTCCTACTTGCATTTGGGACTTCACTAATATGTCATCGACGTAGACTTCTACATACTTATGCATCCTGTCATGAATGATAGCCATCATGGCACGTCGATACGTGGCTCCTGCGTTCTTGAGCCCAAAAGGCATAACGACATAACAGTATGTTCCCCATAGTGTGGTGAAAGAAGTCTTCTCTTGGTCAGACTCTACTAATTTGATCTGATTATATCAAGAGAAATCGTCCATAAAGGATAGCATCTCATGTCCAGCGGTGTTGTCGACTAGAGTGTCAATGTGTGGAAGTGGGAAGTCATCTTTTGGGCACGCATGGTGGAGGTTTCAGAAGTCAATGCAAACTCATACTCTGTCGACTTTCTTGGTGACAGGTACTATGTTGGTGACCCACTTGGGGTAGAGAACGACTTAGATAAATTTGGCTTTGTGTAACTTGTCGACTTCCTCTTTAACTAGAGGGCAGTTTGTCGGTGCATCCTGCGAAGTTTCTGCTTAACAGGCTTTGCATCAGGTTCTAAGACGAGGCAATGTTCTACTAAACTTGAGTCTAAACCGGGCATGTCCTCGTAGGACCATGTGAAGGAATCGAGGTGTTCTGATAAGACTTGTGTAATTTGTAGGCATTCCTTGGAGTTGAGCATTGCACTAATCAGTAGCTTCTTGAGTTTCTCTTCAGTGCCAAAGTTAAGTTCTCCTGTGGGTTCCGCGGTATCTTAAGTTTGCTCATCAAAATGCTTGATAACCTGTTGGAAGTCTGGTGCCTCCTCGACAACTGGTGTTCCTTCTTTGTCTTCGATAAGTTTGTATACTGCGAAATTACATTGGGGATCTGAGTTTGTGAAAGGTAACCCTTCACTGGCGTAATCTATGACTGAGAGATCTTTGGTAAGGTGAAGGTTAAGACTACTAATTATTCTCTCAAAGTCATGAAATATCTCATCCAGTATGATCATTGGCTTGTTGTTTAGCAGGGATGCTTTGTGTCCCCATGCGGGAGATGGGATAAAAACCTTAGGAGAAAAGTCTCCTTGTTGGTCACAAATTTGATTCGGGATGAAGAGTTCCCTTTCTTTTTTGGGGTTTTATGATTTTTTTAAATTTTAAATTTCTAAATTTTTAAGGTTATTTTTATTTTTTTTATTTTTTTGAATTTTGATAATAAATATGGTACAGGGCCGGTCACCTCAAGGGGCGCTGGGAGAATTGCTTCCTCTAGTTGAGGGAGCAAGATGGCAGCTGGAGCCGTTCGGGTGATTCTTTGGAAAACGTGGACTTATTGTGAATTTGACATTTTTTTTTAGAGTTCCCATCTGATGAGATCTTTTAAATGAGCGATGCTAGTGACAGCAGTACTAACGTTTAGATTTCTTCTGCCACATTGATCGCCTCGTCTTTGAAAAAGCTCTAGAGATCATAATCGGTCGAACTATCATCCTCTTGGTTGTAATAAGGTTGTTCTTCCCACCGAGGGAGATCTCCTAAAGGATCCTCAGGGGTAGCGAGTTCCTTTCCTTGATCTTCATAATATGTTAGGCTGAGTGCGCATGCTCAGCAGCGAGGTTGGTAATGGTGAGGAATGCAGGGGGATTCCCAAGGACATTCCCATCCTTCTAGGTTAGAGTCGAAGGCGGTATCTAATTCATCTTCTTGATCTAATAGTGCTTGAAATCCTTGATTGGCTCACTCCGCTAACTCGAGTGCCAGGAGGTCTATCCAGTAGTCCTCGTCATCACTCGGGGGAGGTTGCCACTCTTCCTCTAGAGATTTCTAAAATATTTAAAGTTGCGATGAATCTGGGGATGTAGAAGTGTCTAGTTCAAGTTCCTCTTCAAACTCTATGAGGGTGATGTGAGTGTTTCCCCCTAGGTCAACTGGATGACCGTTGGGATTTTCTGCTTCTTGTGCCGATAGCTGAGCTGGTAGGTTATTACTTATTTCGATGGTCACAGGGTTGGAGTGCTTCGATTCTTCTATCGTAGAATGTTGGGCCCAACTAGTAAAGTGCTCTAATATGCTGGTGCATGCCCTACAGCGGGGTTGGTATGAGTAAGCGATACAAGGGGAGTCCCTAGGGCATTCCCATCCCCTAAGGCCAAGGCCGAGGCAAATGCTATATGAGTTAAAATCCTCTTGTGGGGCATCATCTTCCTCCCATGTTGAGTGTAAGCACACTTCATCACCTTGCAAGGATGCTATGTGAAAATCTTCATCGTCAGTGGATTCCCAATCTTCTACTCGTGGGTCGAGTTCTGGAGGTTCTTCCCTCCTCTCTTCTGTAAATTCCTTAGTGTCAAACAAGGGCTTGACTCCTTCAAACAGTTTATCAATATCATCGTTCAAATTGGTTAAATCATTGAATGCTTTAGTCATTCACTCAATTTCTACTTCTTGAGATCTAGTGAAGGACACTTCCTTATGCTTTGGCTCATCTGTTTTCTTAGTGGTCCCGTAGGTGAAGTGGTCATATAGAGACCATTTTGGTGAGGTAGGGGACAAGTCGGCTTGCGAGCCGTCTGATTGGTTACTTAACCCTATGTGCTTGGGTATTTGCATTGGGACAACGGGTCTGACGCAACCTTACTTATTCTTACTGAGTCCGGTGTGGGAGACGTATCTAAGTTGGTACATAAGGTCTCACCCTTTTGTCACGGTAGAGTTTGGCGAGGTTTGTGCCTACCTCTCTTCTCATTAATTTTTGTCGACGCGTTGGGGGAAAATTAGGAGGGGTAGGGGGACGGACTTTCATAATGGTTGTCTCATTGAGGATTCGAGTCTTTTGAATATTACTCATGTTCAACACAAAATCATGAGCGGTTGGTATGCTCGTCGCATAATCAGTATCCATCTCCTGGAGGGGTGCATTAGCATATATACGGACGATGGAGCCCTCTATGGGAATTTGACTCATTGATGGTATATGGATGCAATGGCCTTCATTGACTCTAGCCATTTTCTTTCTAAAATTAGATTGTACGTACTAGCAGAATCAGAAACATGAAAGGTAATGTCTTTCATTACAGGTTTGAGGTGAACCTGTAGCTTGATAGTTCCTTTGACAAAGCGACGCGATCCAGCATAAGCTATGAGTGACTGTGCTGAGGGTTTGACATCCTGCTCCGTATATTCAAGAGTCTTTAATGTTGTGAGAAGGCAGATGTTATGTCCTGCTCCTGTGTCAACTAGTGCGTATGGTACAGACAATCCTCTAATTATAATCGTAAGATATATAGGGGCCGCACTCCAGCGGAGCGACTCTTTAGGCATGTCTGCGTCTGTAAAAGTGAGTGCTGGAGATTACGCCATGACCGAGGTGATTTATTAAAACTCATCTAGGGTCGTGTCCTCATCCACTTGCGTATCTTCTAGTGTCCTTACCAACAATTGGTGATGGTCAGGCGATTGTTTGATAAGTTCTAGTATGGATATTTGGGTCATGATCTTCTGGAGATGTCACAGAAGGTCGTATTCTTGCCCTGGCTCGAGCACAGTTTCTTTGCCTAGCCGATGGGCCTTAAGTGCAGGTGGTTGGAATGGTTGAGGTGCAGGAATCAGTGGAGGGATGATGTGAGGTGGGGGAGGCAAGTTAACTTCTCTTTCTCTCACATTCCCCTCTGGTGGTTGTGCATTCGTAAAATCCTTATTTCGAGGGGAAGGCGGAGGTGGGTAATTGGTTCCTAATTTGAGAATCGCGCAAGTCGATTGTTGGCCAAACCCGGTGTGGCTCAATGTTGAGGTGCTTGTGAAGTGAGTGAAATTTGAGGCTGGGGCGCGTCTTTGCATTGTGTCGTTCCAAGGGGGGAGATAATGTGTGTAATCCTCCTCTTCTAGGAAAGCAGAGACTAGCGTCTCCCACGGGTTAGGATGTTCTTCTGGCTCACTTTCTTCTTAGTTCAGCGAATGCTTAGTTATTATTTTGTTTTCTTGGCTTAGAGTCTTTTGGGTGAAACTATCTACCCATGCAATAATTTGGATTGCAGTTTGAAGAACGTGATCTCCATACTCGAGTTTAGAATCGAACGATGGGAGCGGTAATGGAATTGGTTCAGGATTTGGAAGAGTTGGAGGTTCTGGTGGGTGACTATGGAGGAGTGGTCTCCTAGCCAGAAAGGAATGGACTCGTATCTAAGTGAACTTTGGATAAGAAGGTCGATTCGGCGGGGCAATGCGAGTGATCAGGGCCGAGGGATGCGGTGGTGAAGGAGCTCTTGCTGGTGTGGCAAAAGTATTAGAGGGTTGAATGCGAGTGATTATGGTGGAAGGTTGGAAGGAGGATCGATCGGAGAGATCTACGGTGGTGACCTGAGCCGGTGTTGTTTGGTTGTGGTTGGGCATGAGGTTATTAACGATCCCTAAAATTTTTTGAGGTTGGCTATTAATATGGTTAGGATTCCTAAGCACTTCCCAATCGATCTGATTTTGGTCATTCATGTCATAGATTACGTCCCTGAGGACCAAATAGTCTTCTAGGTTATGTCTCGCATATGATGGAAGGCACAATATTTACTATAGTCTAGATTTGTCAGCCACGGGCAAGGTCTCTCTTGTGGTAATCAGAAGAGGTTCTGAGTGCTGAGGAGATGAAAGATGTTGGAAATCATATTCGGTAAAGGGGGATAATGTTCCCTCCTCGGCTGGTAGGGGCCTCTAGCTGGGTTAAAGTTTTGTGGTGGGAGAACACTATTGTAATTCGGCACGTGGGCCAATCAATTCTGCATTATTTTTTGGTTCTGGTAGGTGTTGGGATATTAATTTCTATTCTGATATTAGCCCTGATTCTGGTTTTGGCCTTGGTTTTGGTTTGCATACCTTTGTTGATTAGTGCCTTGGTTTTGGTTCGTGTATCGTTGCTGATTTTTATTTTGCCCGAAGTTTTGTGGTTGGAAATTTTCGTTCTCAGAATTTTGTCCTTGATTAACAATAGTGTTGACCTGTTTGGTTCCTAAGGGTTTCTTATTATTTTTCAATTTTGACACACTGGAAGAGCCCACTTTCGATATGACTATAGAGAGAGCAAGGTATCCGCTTTTAATGTGTCGCGCCAATCGAGATGCCCGAGAGTGGAGTGCAATGAAGTCAGGGCAATCACTTATGAAAAGCACACTCTTTAATGGTTCTCTGGTGTTATCGATGATATTGTTCACCAAGTCCTTCTCTTTTATTAAAGTGCTGGTCCTAGCAGCGAGTTTTCTTCATCTGACGGCGAAGTCAGTAAATTCTTCATTAGGTCCTTACGTGGCTACCATTAGATCGTTGAGACTGACTATCTCTTGGATCAAGTATTTATATTGGTCTAGGAATTGATCGACTAATTCATCGAAAGTTTCTATCTTATAAAGCGAGAGTCCCACAAATCAATCTAAAGCTTCTCCTTCTAATGAGCATTGGAAATAGTGAATGAGAAGTCCTTGATTATCACGTATGGGCTGACAATCATTACAAAAGAGGGCGAAGTGATGATTCAAATTTCCCGTGCCATTATATTTGGTAAATTTCGGTGGCTTGAATCCTATTAGTAAATTGAACTCGATGTCTTGGCAAAATTTATCAAATCTGAATGAGTGACCGGAGCACACTCTCTTGGCCATGTACTCATCAAGTATTTTAGGGAGATCTTCAATTTTAATGGTACTGTCTTTTAGAGTGACTCGTGAGCAAACCTTGTCGAAAGAGTCATCGTTGAAGAATGTGTGGGCAGGTTGTCTCAATGGTGTGGCGCGGGCTGACACCGTGCTTAGGGTAAGGGGTGGCCTCTCTTATCGCTCTTGTTCTTCTAAAAATTATCGTGACCTAATGGTTTCGTATGCGGCGGCCAACCCTCGAAGCAATTCCTCGGAGTCGTCATCTCCTCTTTGTATTCTTTGAATACTGAGTTCTACGATCTATTAAGCGGTGAAGTTTGGTGCAGTGCTACCACCTCTCCCATTATGATTATTACCGGTGTGTGGGGTAGAGAAGGGATTTTCTTGCTCGCCAACCATATTAATCTCAGGTTGTCGTGGGCTGGAATTGTGAAGTGGTTCTTCTTCGTACATAGGGTTGTTATGATATCCCTACAATGATGGGTCTCCTAGACTCACTCTTCGTATATCAGACATCTCGAGTCTTTGATGAAGACTCATATATATAAGAGGGAATCTAAATGACACGATGAAAAGAAAAATAGGGAAATAAGATAAAAACTAACTATCTATAAAAAAAGAGTTTGCAAAAGTATCCCATCGTGATCGCCAGTCTGTTGGTGCGCGCTTTTTCTGGGTTCCTCTCGGTTCTCGTTGAATAAGTGGCTCCAATTTTGTCTCAGTGGACTCTAGTGATGCGGCAATTGGAATGTTAGAAATAAAGAGTTTTCTAGGAAGGTTCTGTTAAGTAGTGAAAAATACCATTTTTCACCCCTAAACATGAGCCTTGAAAGACCCTTGAGAGGACTAAATAAGTGCTTTAGTGTTCATATTGCAGCTAACCAAAAAGACAGGTCCAAATCCGAAAACCATCCTAAAATGATCAAAAAGCTGACAACGCATGTCAAGCTCAAAGAGGGAGTGAAGAAATAGCCTCAGCAATGGCTAAAAAGGTCCTAAAAGAGCAAGAAAAGACCTGAAGAAGAAGAATGGAAGCTAAAGCTCAATTCGCAAAGAACTTCTACTATTCGCAAAGGAAAAATCAAGTTAAAAGTCAATTCGCAAAGAAGAATGGGAGCCTAGAGTTCAATTCGCAAAGAACTTCTACTATTCGCAAAGAACCTTGAACTTTGCGAAAAGAAGAAAACACTCCTCGAATAGAAGAATGACCTTTGCGAAAAGAAGAAAACACTCTGCGAAAAGAAGAGAAGTCCTTTGCGAAAAGATCTCCTGAAGCCAAAATGCTTTGCGAAAAGATCTTCTGGAGCCAAACTACTTTGCGAAAAAGCCTTAAACTATGCGAAATGGCATTCTGGGGATTTGCAGCTCGTCCGAAGGGTATTTCAGGAAACTTTGCACGCGCCCCAATGCGTTTAAAACCCAAGGACATTCCGGAAGATTCTGAGCACGAACCAAAGGCATATTCCACCCCATGTGAACACCCAAAGATGAAATTACTTGGCGGGAACTTCTAGAAGCTCAAACAGACTTTTGAATTCCCATAACAGAATTGATGCTTCTAACGCCTGATTGGCTGAACCAGATCAGAGCATTTTCATTGGCCAGAACAGATCTGGATCCCCGTGCTCAACAGCCATTGGGCAATCCAGATCTGAGCACTTCTGATTGGTCAACTCAGCCTTGTGCAGGATAGAGGGAAAGCTATAAATTGAGAAGACATTTGCCCAATTTGGGTATCCAGATTTTAGAGTTTTCATCTCTGTTTCCCTCATTCCGGTCAGATAGCTTATCTGAACCCCCTGTAATCCCTTCTTGTAGTTTACCTTTGAGAGCCATTGTGAGTGATTTGTACTTCCAAGTTCGGATGCAAGATCAGAATCGAGGGCTTTCTAAGAAGCTCGATCGTAAGTCCGAGGGCTCTCTAAGAAGCCGTGTTCAGAATTGTAACGTTGGATTTTAAAAGGTTGTCGTAATTTGTGTCTTCTCCATTGGAGTCATGTCGAGGGTTCCAATGATCACCTTAGTGCATTAGACTTCTTTAGATTCACTTATCCGCATCCAACTTCCCTTGATTCATCATCCCTGTATGCGAATTAGCGTTGGTAACCTAATTCAAGCGGATTCTGATGATGTTCATGTTGAACTAAAGAATAGGCCACAACTATTGGATGATCGTGACCATTGGATGGATCATAGCCATAAGTCTAAACCTATTCCTTAATTCGGATTTATTTCTCTTACATCTGTGGTAGCCGATGAAGATTGAATCCTTTCTGTTGAACTCTGATTCTCCATTAAAATTAGGCTAAAGTACATGAAGCTATTATTTCTGCATTTGTCTTATTTTAAACATCTCCCCAACTCGGATCTGGATCATGTAGTTAATTCTTTTCTTTATTTGCTTATAGTTAAATGTGACACAATCCAACACTCTCTTTTATCTATTCTTTTTTTATAGATAATTATAGAGCCAGATCTGGTATAGCAAGATCCGGAGGTTTATCTCGATTTAGACAAACTTCTCTGGGACGATCTTGAAATACTTACTTTTAAAACTTGCTACAATTGGCCTCGATCTTGCGGGCCGATGTTAGCTAATGTGTCTTGATATCCCTTTCATAAGTTAACATCCATATAACCTAGCATTCTTTAATTCTTTAATTTTTGATTCATAATGCACACATTTATGGCACACTTGGAGCGACAACAAGTTTTTGGCGCCGCTGCCGGGGAAGTTTGTTCTAAAATAGATAAACCTATGTTTATTTTCATTTATTTTAATTTTGCTTTAAACACACTTTGCATTCCAAGTGCTTGATTAAATGTCTCTGACGAGCTTTGTATAGAAAACCTGTTTCTTTATGCAGTAATTTTTTTTTTATTTTTATTTTTATTTTTAGTTTTATTCTTTGCCTTCTAGTTATTTGAATAAATGCTGCTTGCCACTCTTTTGTCTTTTTGTCAAATTTGGGCGTGCTTTGAGTTTTTCTTTTATTTTGTCAATATACTTGAATAAGGTACTTCTTGCAATTTTTGATTTTTTGCGGATCTGAACGGTAGTCAACAAGGAGCATCTGGACTAAAGTCGAGCAGATCTTGAGTTTTCATCCCTTCTCCTGTATTCATTTTCTATTTTAAATTCTTGAGAACCAAAGCAATCATGTGTTTAATGTCCTGCTTTGATTTACATCGTAAAATTCAAAAAATGAAAACAAAAATAACAAAATTGTTGAAAAGAGGAGGAGAAATTTGTTCCTCACCTCCCATTTCCCCATGCAATGAAGTTTCTCCTTTTGACAAAGGAAACACAAAATTGAGGAAATGATGGAGACATTCAAGCAAGTTAAAATTAATCTACCGCTTGATGCAATCAAACAGTCCCTCGCTTATGCAAAATTTCTCAAAGAGGTGTGCACCCACAAAAGGCAATCTAGGATACATTTATCCAAGAAGGCCTTTTCTTTGTGGAGAAAATCAACCAAGTGCTATCAATTGCAACACCACCTAAGATGCAAGACCACCGAATCCCCACAATCCCTCGCATCATTGGGGAGCACACCATTGAGAAAGCCTTGCTAGATCCGGGTGCCAGTGTCAACGCTTCCCTATTCGCCTATGAGAAGCTAGGTTTGGGAGAATTGAAACCCACTCAAGTGGTGTTACAAATAGGTCGATGAGATCCTGAAAGGAAACCTATGGGGTTGATTGAAGATGTTTTGGTAGGAGTAGACAAGTTTTTCTACCTGACTTTTTGGTGTTGGACATGGAACCAACCAAAAGTACCACGCCATCCCTGTCATTCGGGAAGACCATTCTGCCATTACTAATGCATGAATTCAATGCAGTGCAGCATCATGGAGGTGTCTTTTGGAAATATGAAAGTTAAATTGAATGTGTATAATGTCATACTCAACCTCAATTCTCTCACGAGAATGTTTCCATGTTGACATCATTGATGAGTGGTGGAGGAGTCTTTACAAACATTTCTGCAAGGTAAAGACTCCACCACAGAATTTAGAAATAATTGGGGATCCACTGAGAATGAAGGAAAAGGAGATCAAATTCAACGGGAGTCTGCTTTGTGCAAGGCACTCACCAACATCAAGTTCTCTCTCTTGGAGACCTGCTCCTCCCCTCTTCCACAAGTTACCAAGGAAGCTTCAACTCATCGAATCGAAGAACTGAGATGGATGCCTACACTAGCTCCAGTTGTACAAAGAAAAGGTTAAATCATTCCATGATAGGAGCCTCATGAGAAAAGAATTCATACCGGGTCCAAGGTATGGTTATAATTCTCTTGTCTTTTAGGCATCTTTGTTTTCTCCATTGCATCCACTTTTCCCATCCGGACTCTTGAGATCATTTTTCTTTTTAGGAATCATGTAGGATAATGAGTAGTGAATCATAGGCTGTTTTGAATATTCAATGGACCCACTAATTTTATTTTCCTTGAGATTTCTTCATCATAAAGGGTCTCATGTGTGTGAACCCTGCTTTTAATATGTGCTCCCATGCTTCATTATTTTTTCATACACATCATCAACAAAGGGGTCAATCTTATGAATCTTGTTTTTCACCGTATTCTGCTAATCATTTTATAATCACTTAGATTCATAAGTATCTCAGCTTTTGGGTTTGTTTCTTTGGGCTTAGGATATATCATTTGGCATTAGATTTTTCTTTAGGAATTTTAGTTTCAAATTCTGTTTTTAGATCGCTGATTTTGTTTTCTTTCTTAGGTTAATGTGTCCTCGCTTTACTGATTTTCGTCATTTTTTTGTGAGTACAGTTAGTTTCTAACTTTGTTTTCCTATTTTGCATTAACAAATTCTGTTTTGTATCAACACTTTTCTATTTTTTCAACTTTGTATTCATTCCCTTACCTTGTTTTTCTTTGTTTCTCTGTTATTAGCATTAGTTTCCTTCCATTTGCATAGTAATCCTTCTATTTGTTAGATTTTATTTAGCGTTCTAGCGTTGTTTTGTTGATTTTCTTGCATTTGTATATCATGTTTTTTCCTTGCTCATATCTTCGCTTTACATTTTATTTTCACTGCATATAGTTTAGATTTTTCTTGTTCTTAGTTTTTCTTTCTTCTTTTACCCTCTGCCCCTAGTCTTTCATTGTCTAGAACATTGAGGACAATGTTCATCTTAGGTTTGGGGGGTGTGGCATAAGTCCGCTTAGGAATAGTTAACATAAGGGCGCAGAATCACCTAAGTAATTAGGAAATGTATTAATTTACTTAAGAATCATGACAACTAGAAAATTTAAAATTCCTTTGCCAAATTTAGACATTCTAAACCTTGCGATATTCTACATTTCCATGATGATTACACCATAAAAACATCGGTATCAAGACGTAGTAAGTCAAAAGGAAGAGAAAAGGTAAAGATATACTTAAAAGCTCAAGGAAAAACCATAACCAGTGAGAATTGAGCCCATATATTTTCCATCTCTGTTGAAGAGTGGATCGAGGCAATTTTTTCTCGATTCAAAGGATTGGTGAGGCATTAGATCCACTAGAAGTTAGGAAACTCCAAATTAAAACAAAGTAACACTCATGAAACCGAGGAAAGATCAAGGCCTTCTTTGACTTGAACCTTGAACCCAATGAACCAACCAAGAAAAATCTGCCTTGTTTGTACCCCATTTGAGTCAGAATCCTACAATTCTTCATCAAAATACTCAAAAGTACTTTTTGAACCTATGGAACCAATTCAGCCTTCCTCACTCGAGAATTCAGGAGGTAAAGGAGAAAGAACTAAAGATGGACCATTTCGGGCAACATCAAGAAAATGAAGAGAAAATACCTCAAAACAGTCAATATGGTGACCGAGAAAGAAGAGACAAACAACGTAAAAAGTTGCAAGCAAAAAGGCAAAAAGGGACCTTATGTTGAAAAATGCAAGATCAAAGAAAGAACGATCATCGTGAATGTGAGAATCTCGAAAAGAAGAAGAAAGAAGCTAAACTCAAAAGGTGGAGTCATGAACCATCTCCGCACTTCCCGAAGTTCTCAAATTCAAACCTCTGTTCAAACTGCTTTTCCTTGAAACTTCACTCCATAAGCCATACAAACAAACCTAGATTAAAAGCCCTTGTGATCCAAAGTTGAGTGAGCTGTCATGTGGAGATAAGAAGTGACCCAATCTATGGTGAGGAGATGTCAATGATGCCATTGCCTAAGAATCATGCCTATGCTCATGCTTACAGATCCATTTGGGAGATGTAACTGCTCTTGAGCTTGAGTGAAAATGAACCCCTCAACAAAAACACCGATGAGAGTATACCTGGTGAGTGTTTGGGTTGGAACTTGAGCACCTTAAGTATGACTTATAACCTAATTTTTATCCATAGGATGAGCTTCTATCTGCACATTTGTATGATTTTCTATGACTTCACAGATTGGAAATATTGAAACATTCATGAGGTTTATAAATGTTTAAATTCTTGTGCAAACAATAATCAAATTTTCTGTTTCATCATTGATTCAAGAGTAACTAACCCTGCTCCTTGATTGCTCATTTGATAATATTGCACTGATGTTAACTGTTTCATGGAGAAGTTTGTGGGTACCTTCACCTAAAACCCTCGAGACTTCACTCCTCCTCTAGGGATCACCTAGGGGTTGAAAAGGCTTGTTGCATATGCTAAATGCACTGCTTCCTACAAAAGTGGCTCTTTACTTTGTTTTTATGTTTCTTTGCTCGTGACTAGCAAAGCTTAGGTTTGGGTGTGTGATAAGTACAGAAAAATACCATGTTATACCCCTAAACATGAGCCTTGAAAGACCCTTGAGAGGACTAAATAAGTGCTTAAGTGTTCATATTGCGCTAACCAAAAGACAGTCCAAATCAAAACCATCCTAAATGATCAAAAGTCGACAACATGTCAAGCTCAAAGAGGAGTGAAGAAATAGCCTCGGAATGGCTAAAAGGTCCTAAAAGAGCAAGAAAAGACTCAAGAAGAAGAATGGAAGCTAAAGCTCAATTCGCAAAGAACTTCTACTATTCGCAAAGGAAAAATCAAGTTAAAAGTCAATTCGCAAAGAAGAATGGGAGCCTAGAGTTCAATTCGCAAAGAACTTCTACTATTCGCAAAGAACCTTGAACTTTGCGAAAAGAAGAAAACACTCCTCGAATAGAAGAATGACCTTTGCGAAAAGAAGAAAACACTCAGCGAAAAGAAGAGAAGTCCTTTGCGAAAAGATCTCCTGAAGCCAAAATGCTTTGCGAAAAGATTTTCTGGAGCCAAACTACTTTGCGAAAAAGCCTTAAACTATGCGAAATGGCATTCTGGGGATTTGCAGCTCGTCCGAAGGGTATTTCAGGAAACTTTGCACGCGCCCCAATGCGTTTTAAAACCTAAGGACATTCCGGAAGATTCTGAGCACGAACCAAAGGCATATTCCACCCCATGTGAACACCCAAAGATGAAATTACTTGGCGGGAACTTCTAGAAGCTCAAACAGACTTTTGAATTCTATAATGAGAATTGATGCTTCTAACGCTTTGATTGGTGAACCGGATCGAGCATTTTCATTGGCGAACAGTCCGGATCCCGTGCTCAACAGCCATTGGGCAATCCAGATCTGAGCACTTCTGATTGGTCAACTCAGCCTTGTGCAGGATAGAGGGAAAGCTATAAATTGAGAAGACATTTGCCCAATTTGGGTATCAAGATTTTAGAGTTTTCATCTCTGTTTCCCTCATTCCGGTCAGATAGCTTATCTGAACCCCCTGTAATCCCTTCTTGTAGTTTACCTTTGAGAGCCATTGTGAGTGATTTGTACTTCCAAGTTCGGATTCAAGATCAGAATCTGAGGGCTCTCTAAGAAGCTCAGATCAGAAGTCTCGAGGGCTCTCTAAGAAGCCGTGCTCGTAATTATGGATTTTAAAAGGTTGTCAATTTGTGTCTTCTCCATTGGAGTCATGTCGAGGGTTACGAATGATCACCTTAGTGCATTAGACTTCTTTAGATTCACTTATCCGCATCCAACTTCCCTTAATTCATCATCCCTGCGAATTAGCGTTGGTAACCTAATTCAAGCAAAGATTTACATTGATGTTTATGTTCAACTAAAGAATAGGCCACAACTATTGGATGATCCGTGACCATTGGATGATCATAGCCATAAGTCTAAACCTATTCCTTAATTCAGATTTATTTCTCTTACATCTGTCTTTGGTAGCGGATGAAGATTGAATCTGCTGAACTTGATTCTCCATTAAAATTCAGAGGCTAAAGTACATGAAGCTATTATTTCTGCATTTGTCTTATTTTAAACATCTCCCCAACTCGGATCTGGATCATGTAGTTAATTCTTTTCTTTATTTGCTTATAGTTAAATGTGACACAATCCAACACTCTCTTTTATCTATTCTTTTTTATAGATAATTATAGAGCCAGATCTGGAGGTTTATCTCTCAGTTTAGACAAACTTCTCTGTGGACGATCTTGAAATACTTACTTTTAAAACTTGCTACAATTGGCCCTGATCTTGCAGGCCAGTGTTAGCCCCAATGTGCTGATATCCCTTTCATAAGTTAACATCCATATAACCTAGCATTCTTTAATTCTTTAATTTTTGATTCATAATGCACACATTTATGGCACACTTGGAGCGACAACAGGTTCCTAGTTTATTGCAATCACCAGCTGTAGATATTTAACGACGCTACAACATGTCAATGATCACGCTTTCAAGCGGGTGTGGGCTACATCTTTACTGAATTGTCCGCTTGCAAACGTTAGCAGCTATGTCTTTTCTTATAATTTAGATAGTTTAATTTTTCTTCCCTTCCCCTATTATCATTGTAGTTCTAATCAGTTTAAACTTTCCAATTCTGTTGTGAGTTTAGTTATGTGGGAATTTATTATAGTTTATTTAATTTAGTATTCTAATTCTATCAGGAGTCTAATTAATTTTAGGAGTTACAATCCTATTAAGAGTCTAATTGATATTAGTTTCCTAGCACTACTAGAATTTTAATCAATATAGTGTCCTAATACTACTAAAACTCCAATTAATATCAGTCTCCTAATTGTACTAGGAATGCAGATGTATTAATTTTAATGAAACTTTAATTAAACCAAGCACGCTAGTTATACTGAAATTCTAAGGAAAGAAAGTATGCTAGTTGTTTTGAAATTCTAATTAAATCATATATAACAGCCCTACCAAAATTCTAATTGAAAAAGAGAACTAATTTTACTAAAACTCTAATTTAAGCAATGAATTAATTATATATATAAAAAATATATATATATATATATATATATATATATATATATATATATATATAATTGAGGCAAACAAACTACTTTGATTAAAATTCTTATTAAAGCAATAAATTAACTATACATGGAATCGAATTAAAGCAATGAATTAATCATACTAAATTCTAATTAAAAAAAAGGAATTGATTTGACTAGAATTATGATCAGAGCAATAAATTAATTATACTAACATTCTAATTAAAATAAAGGGACTGATTAATGATACTGTGGTCTAATAAAGCGAGGAATTAACTATGTTATAATTATCTAATTAAAATAAAGGAATTAATTTTATTGGAGTTCTAATCGAAGCAATTATTCTAAAGATCTAATTAAAATAAAGCATGTAAATTAACTATATTAAAAATTCTAAAAAGAAATTATGGAACTGATATTATAATCCTAATTAAAGTAACTAAATAATTAAAAAAAAAAGGGTTTTGGGCTCGCTATGCTAAGGAGGATTGGCCTCGTTCCCGGGTACCCTCCGTAAGCTCCCTTGGGCAAATCGGGTGGCTGAGATTAAAATAAGTTGAATTTAGAATTATAAAATGGTATTTTGGATTTTCATAGTCGATTTCGGAGTAATAATTATGAATTAAATTGAGAAACTAGAATTATATAAAATAAATTAATATTTGGGATTTTTACAAATATTAAACTAAGAAATTAAAACTAAAATTTAAATTTCTAGGACTGAATTCGGGTCCAAAATCAGAAAATCTGATCGTATGATTAAGGACTGGTTCTAGATCCTAAGGACTAGAATCAAAGATTAATGATAGGACTGGAAATTAAGATTTTAGAATGGAATTAAAGCCTAGGGTCGGTAAATTATGCTGTTAGATGAAGGACTAGTTCTAGAAATAGAGAACTAGAACTAGATATAAAGATTACAGTCTAAAAAAGGTACTACGGGCTAAAGACTGAATTAATATTAATGATTTAAACTAATAAAAGTCTTACGTCTAAAAATTAAGAACTACGGTCGGGAATTAAAAATTCTTACCTAAGGTCGAGGTTGCGGAGATAAATCCCAATGATTCAAAGCGTGAATCTCGAAATCATGGCTAGGTTGCTCTATACGTTCATTCATGGAGTTCTCTGGTTTCGGAACCCAAAAAAAAATCTGTTCTCTCTCAAAAATTGTCTTATTTCAGGCATTTAATCGAATTACGTGCCGATCTCCCGGTGCTTAATCACTTTGAGTCGGTCACCGACTCAGTGAGCGATCGGCTGACTTGCTTAGCGAGTTTCCTAATCCTAATAGTGTTAGAACTAATTGTGCGCCCATTGTGAGGTGTGTCATCCAATTAAACGTTCCTTCTGAAGCGCATAATCGAGAAAACTTAGGGGTCAAGGACAGTGAGACTAGGTCGGGCATAGGCCAATTGCACGTTGGTGGTCAAGCGCTCAATCCGATTACGCGTGCCATGTGAAGCATGTGATCGAGTCTCAGAGTTGTCTAGGAGAGGAAGTCTATTTTGGAAGAGGGAATGATTGCGGGTGAGTGATTTGGCATGCAATCGAATTACGTGCTTGGTTTTAGGCACTTAATTTGGGGATGTCCATGTCTGGGTCGGGTCTAAAATGTCTGACTATTATTTCAGCATGCATTTCGACTATATATTATTGTTTTAGTATGTAGTCTCCCTATGTTGGGATCTGAGCCATAGAACTATTGTTTTAGCCTGTGTTCAGCTATGTACTATTATTTCAGTGCATGGTCCCCCTATTAGGATCATGGGGCCTGAGCCACTGAGCTATTATTTCAGCCTGTGTCCAGTCATATATTATTGTTTCAATATATGGGTCCCAATTAGGGATATGAGGTCAAAGGTTGTCCGAACAAATTTATATATTCTAAAAGGGAAAAATGGGGGTGTCTACACACATGCTTGATTTCATTCTTCGTGCAACTCCATGTTGCTGCCAAGGTAGAGCCTCGCGAAGTCATTATCAGGCTTTAGTAGGTGCCTTTTTACTCGCGAAGATCTCGTGAGGTACAAATGGACTAAGAATTTGCTCGCGAAGCTCTCGCGAGGTATAACATTACTATCAGAACTCCGTGAGAAAACCTTCAAGTGGCTCGCGAGCATGACATTGAGGCCATAGAGCTTAGCGAGAAAGCACAATTTAACTTTTTTCTCAGTGCTGCACATAGGTCAGTGCATCAATGCTGACATGCACCTATCCATTGTGCATCTGCACTAACCCCTTCACATGTAATCCATTTCATCATGATATTCTCAGTGCCCATTATCAACATATGTGCATCAAAAATTCAGAATGCTAAAAATTTTCAATTATATAAGATTCATGACATTTATAATGACAACATCTCAGCCATACAGTAGCAACAAACATGCACACCAACATCAGGTCTATGCACATTCAATTCAGATGACAAACATGCATATGAAATTCTCAATACACAACTCAAAATAGAACAACACAAAACAAACAAATCATCATTACAATAAAAGCACTACATGATAGATTTTAAGCAAAATAAGACACACATTCAACAGATATGGTACACATTTTACAAGGCTGTGGATCACTAAGCAGTGGGAGGGTTATGTAGGTGAATGGCCTGAGGAGGCTCCACAGAATTTTCTACAAAAGTTTTTAACCTGTGACCATTCACTTTCGTGATCTTCCCAGACATGAGATACAAGATCTCCACAACACCAGATGGTGAGGCATGGATGACAGTGTAAGGTCCATCCCATCTGGATTTTAACTTCCCTGAAAAGAACATTAACTTGGAGTTGAAAAGCCAAACCTTAGTACCAACATTGAAGTCCTTCCTCATGAGCTTCTTGTCAAAAAATGCCTTGAATCTCTCCTTGTAACTTATGGCATTTGTATAGGCTTTTAGTCTCAGCTCATCCAGCTCTGACAGTTGCAGTTTCCTGTGAGAACTAGTAGTAGTTAGCTCAACATTTAGTGTTTTAATAGCCCAATTGGCTCTATGCACTAACTCCATTGACAAGTGACAGGCCTTGCCATAGACCAGCCTAAATGAAGACATGCCAATAGGGGTCTTATAGGCAGTTTTATAAGCCCACAAAGCATCATTCAGCTTTTGTGTCCAATCCTTTCTATCTGTCCTCACAGTCTTCTCTAAGATATGCTTGATCACCATATTGGAAATTTTAACTTGCCCACTGGTCTGTGGGTGGTAGGGAGTTGTAATTCTGTGTGTAACAAAATAACTTTTGAGCAGGTTCTCAAAAGGTCTATTACAGAAATGACTCCCCACTCACTAATAATAGTTCTGGGGGTGCCAAATCTAGCGAAGATATTATCCTTTAAAAATTTTCGGACAACTGTGTGATCATTTGTCCTTGTGGCAATGGCTTCCACCCATTTGGACACAGTCCACTGCCACAAGTATGAAATTGAAACCCATAGAAGGAGGAAAGGGCCCTATAAAATCAATGCCCCAGATGTAAAAAAGTTTTACCACAAGGATGGGCTGAAATGGCATTAAATCATTCATGGAAATGCCTCCCAACCTTTAACATCTTTCACAGGCTTTGCAATATATATATGTATCTTTGAACAAAGAGGACCAATAAAACCCACATTGCAAAACTTTTGCAACTGTCTTTTTACCACTAAAGTGACCTCCATAGGCTTACTCATGACACATAGAAAGAATATTGTGGAACTCACTTTCAGGCACACATCTCCTAACAACCTGCTCTGCACAATATAGGTATGGATCCTCCCACAGAAAATATTTGACCTGAGAGAAAAATAGGTCCTTGTCCATCTTGGACCAATGAGGGGGGATCCTACCAACAGTAAGAAAATTCAAAATGTGTGCAAACCAGGGCACACTAGACTGTATAACAAATAATTGCATATCAGGGAGCACCTCATTAACAGGTGCTGCTGCACATTCTTCCAAAATAATTCTAGAGAGGTGGTCAGCTCCCACATTCTCAACTCCTTTTTTATCTTTGATCTCAAGATCAAATTCCTGCAATAGGAGGATCCATCTGATCAGCCTTAGTTTGGCATCCTTCTCAGCTAGGAGGTATTTTAGGGCTGAGTGATCAATAGAAACAATAATTTTAGACCCAAGCAAGTAGGGTCTAAACTTGTCCACAATAAACACAACAACTAGCAGCTCCTTCTCAGTAGTGGTGCAGTTGAGCTGAGCTTCAGCTAGTGTTTTGTTGACATAATAGATCACTGTAGGCAGCTTATCTTTTCTCTGTCCTAAGATAACACCTATGGCCAAGTCTGAGGTATCACACATCAGCTCGAAGGAGAGTGAGTAATCTGGGGCCTGAATTATAGGAGCAGTGGTAAGGCACTTTTTTAAGACCTCAAAGGCCTCAAGGTACTCAGTAAAAAATTCAAATGGCACATCCTGACAAAGCAGGTGGCACAATGGCTTTGCAATTTTGCTGAAGTCCTTAATGAACATCTTGTAAAATCTAGCATGTCCTAATAAGGATCTAATTTCCTTGACAATCCTAGGTGGGGGCAGGTGTGAAATCAAGTCCACTTTATCCTTGTCAACCTCTATTCTTCTTTGGGAGACCACATGATCTAACACAATTCCTTGTGTTACCATAAAGTGGCTCTTCTCCCAGCTCAAGACCAAATTGGTCTCTTCACATCTTTGTAAAATCAAGTCAAGGTGACTCAAGCACTGGCTAAAGCTGTCCCCATAAACTGAGAAATCATCCATGAAGATTTCTAGGAACTTGTCAATTACATCAGAAAAAATTGCATACATGCACCTCTGAAATGTGGCTGGGGCGTTGCACAGTCCAAAAGGCATCCTCCTGTAAGTAAAGGTGCCAAAGGGATATGTGAAAGTAATTTTTTCCTGATCTTGAGGATACTCAGGAATTTGGTTATACCTTGAGTATCCATTAAGAAAGCAGTAAAATGCCTTTTCAGCCAATTTATCTAGAATTTGGTTAATAAAAGGGAGAGGGAAGTGGTCTTTCCTGGTCTTGGAGTTGAGTTTCCTATAATCAATGCAAAATCCCCAGCCAGTGGTCTCTCTAGCTGGCATAAACTCCCCAGAATCAGTAGTAATAACTATGATACCTGACTTTTTGGGTACCACCTGGATGGGTGACACCAATTCTGAATCTAAAATGGGTTAAAGCACCCCTGCATCTAACAGCATTACTATCTCCTTCAAGACCACTTCTTGCATGTGAGGATTAAGCTTCCTTCGCATCTCCCTAGAGGAGTCTAAGTGAATTTTGTTCATGCAAACTGAGGCATCAATGCCCCCTAGATCAGCAATTGTCCACCCCGTTGCCTTGGCATACTTCTTGATAACACTCAATAATTCCTCCGCCTGCTCACTAGTGACAGAGGAGGAGATAATCACTGGAAGCTTGTAGTTTTGCCCAAGAAGGCATATTTTAATGTATCTGAGAGCTGTTTATGCTCCAGATCAGGGGGGCTTCAATGGAAGGCAGCAAAGGTGCCTTTGTAATTTGAGGAAGGGGCAGCAATGTAGGTTTTCAGCTAGAATGCTGCACTAGGCCCATAGAAGACTCTATTTTGGTGTTGTCTTTTGTCATGAGAACTTGAGCCTCCTTCTCAACCATACTCCAAGTATTTTTCAGGTCTTCAGGAATATTATCCCAATCCAGTAGATTGGATAATTCTTCTTCTACAAGGCCATCTAGTACATCTACTGCAAAGCAAGCCTCAATGTCCATCTGAGGTTGCCTTGCAGCATTGTACATATTTAATTGGTCCTTCATGTTCCCAAAGGTCACCTCCATCACCCCTGACTTGCATTATATACAAGCATTTATAGTGGCCAAGAATGGCTTTCCAAGGATGACAGGAATTGGGGTTTTACTTTTGCAAGGGTCCATGTCCAAAACTAGGAAATTAGTAGGATAGTAGAATTTGTTCACCCTCACCAACACATCCTCCACCACACTCACAGGTCTCCTCTCAGACCTATCAGCCAGCTGGAGCTCAACTGATGTGAATTTTAGCTTCCCCAAACCTAGCTCCTCATATACAAAATATGGGAGCAGGTTCACACTGGCCCCTAAGTCCAAGAGGGCTCTACCAATGGTATGGTTTCCAATTATGCAGGGGATAGTAGGTACTCCTGGGTTTTGTAATTTCTCAGGTGTGGCAATGGACAGAACTGACTTAACATGCTCAATAGTAAAAACCTTTTTGGACAACTACATCGTTGCCTTTCTTTTATGTGTGCAGAGGTCCTTCAAGGATTTAGCATAGGTAGGGACCTGTTGTTATTCATTGAAAAGTACCACTTTTCACCTCTTAACCTAGCCTTTGCTAGGCCTTAAAGCTCACTAATAGTCATGTGTTAAGTGTATTTTGTAATTAGCAATAATCTATGTAGCTTAATACAAAATCCCTACTTTTTGGTCTAAAGAAGAGAGAGAATACATGCAAAGATGACAGCTGAGCCAAAACCTAATGGAATACCTTGGTAGTGCTCACCATGGTGACTCATTTGCTGGTCATCATTGACCAAAGTCTAGCAGATAGATGAAGTTAGTTGAGAATGGAGGAAACTGCAACAGCAGCAAGTGCAATGCATCAGAGTATCAAAAGAGAGATCTCATAGAGTTGAAGAGCTTCTTCATGAAGCTAAGGATGCAGTGGAAGATGCCCTCGCACAAATGGGGCATGCAGTCAAGAGGAGATCTGTAAAGACATTGTGAAGATCTCGTAGTTTAAGAACCTCAAAATTTGTGATCCCGAAGTTCTCACGGGGATCAAGCCTTAAAGCAGACGCCCGCAGAACATAGCAAGTTCATATGTATACTGAACAAAATGTTACCTCATGGAGTTCTTGCGTAGCCCTGGAAGAGAGAGACGCCCAGGATTCTCCTCACGCAGATCTCGCGTACTCTAAAGCCTTACTAGTTACTACGTGAGCATAGGAGCATACCTGCATGAGTACTCAGCAAGAGAGAGCTTCTAAAGCTCTACTGCGCAAGAAATTCAAGTGCTCAAAATCATCTCCATGATAGTATTACAGTGCAAAGGAACTGCGCGATTAACTAAAGATTTATTACGCGAGTGAGCACTTCCTACCAGCCAAAGGCTACTTCGCGAAGGCTCTGCAACTGCGTAAATAAATTAATGCATATGCCAGCCTAACAAAGCATGGGCTCCCCACTTCTTAGTTTTAACATAAGGACCTTTTGAGAATTTCCTAAGGCTAGGGCACACTTCCTGAGGTGCGAATCTCGAGGCACACATCTCAAGGCATTTAAGAGTCATAATAGTACCATGTCTGCTAAAAAAATTAGTGTTAATCTCTTGAGAGCCAAGGCCTTATGGACAGAGTATATAAACTACACTTAGAGTTTAGTTTTAATCATCAATCCTTCCTTCATCCTCTGTCGGCTGAGAGCTCCAGCAGGCTAGGGCTAGGGTTAGGGTTTGATTATCTCTTTTTCTCATTTTTCTTCTCTCTTAGCCCAACATTTGCTGGCTAATCCTCTTGTAAGTAGCTAGGTTTAGTTTTATTTCAATTTTATAATAGGTTTTGTATACATTGGGATTTTTTATGAGCAGTTGTGTACACGTTGCAGCCTGAAGGCAGTTCATTGTAAGTTTTACTTTCATTAATGGATTACTGTTTTAATGACTAATTGAATCTAAATATCTTATGGTTTCCTTAGATTTTTATAGGATCCATGTATTTGGGATGAGCCCATTCAATTTCTAGTAGATCTATTATTTACCATCTGATTTCCCTTGGTTTGATAGTCCCATGAAAAGCAATGATGGATTTGTAGTGAGATCTGGGGACCTCGGAGACCTGTGGACCATGGTGGTTACAATAGTTTACATGTTCTTTCTTAGATCTTTGTGATATGGACAGACCAATGGGATACCCTGTGACCATTTGAGTGGATAGAGTATAGCCCTAAGGTGGTGTCCAGTCACATGTTTAAGAAGGATTCTTCTCCCCTGCACATGAGCTTTTAGAGCCTTGTGAGGAGGTTTGTACAGGAACTGGCTCCCCACTGTTTTACCTAACCAATATCAGATGTAAGATCTGATTTCTCTGTAGTAATTGTAGCTTGAGGCTGAGTCATTGCAGACCTTTTGTAGCAATGACCAGCTAAATCTAGAGCCTTATTCAACCTATTACATTGTCCTTTTTGTGGGCACAGTGAGCTGTTGGCCTTAGCAAAGCACTTAGGATTTTATGGGTTGGAATACCTATGGATGTTAGTCAGATCTGTGTGCAGATTTGGGGAGCTTATAGCACTGACATTACATAGTGATGTAATAGTATTCATGGCCTGATCTGGTCCAGTGGTTGGGGAAATGATCAGTCAACTCCTCTGGATTAGATTAGCAATTTCTGGCTTGATCAATGGGATTTGACAGACTCTATAGGATAGGCTATGGTCATTTGAGTGGATAGCCTATAGCCTTAAGAGCACCCCAAATGGCATGGGTTAAGTTGGATACTTCTACCTTGTTGAGGCATTTGATAGCATCTCAACAAGGTACACTGTAGAGATTGACTAAATCTGAGTTACATTACTGCTTTAACTCTAAACTTAACCTACTTACTTCTCACCACACACCATCACCATCTTCTTCTTAACCCTTTCTTTAGGATAGGGCTAAATTTTATTTCTCTTTTGTTAGGATTAATTTAGTATAGTTGTGACACCCAACTCCCTTTCTTTAGGATTATCAGATTTGTAGCCAGATCTAGAGGCCTACTATTATAGCCCATTTTGGGTTCTAGATCAATTTCTCTCTGGGATAAACTCTTACTTATCAAAACTTATTACAATGGGCCCTGTATCTTGAAAGTCTAAGATTATTTTAGTTGTGCTGAATCCATTCTTTTATTTTACTTTGATTTTAATTTATTTTCACCACACAATAATTAGCACACTAGAGGAATCAACCAACAAGTTTTTGGCGCCGTTGCTGAGGATCGAACCATCAAGCAAGGGCAAATTGATCTTGACCTACTTGAAGGTCTCTGTCATTTCCTCCATCTGAGCATTCCCCTTATTAAAAGGAGATGGGCCAACAAGTGCATGTGGAAATGGAAGCTGTGGGACTACTGGTGCCACAGCTGCATGCCTAACCACATCATGGTCAAAAATTTGTTTTTTTCTTTTTTCTTCATTTATTGTTTGCTGTTGGGGCTCAGCATTAGCCCCTTTATTTTGCCCTTGCTGCTCCACAACAGGGGATGAATTTCTTGGTTCTTTAACATTCACATTTCTTTCATTTTCATTCTCTATGGTTTCCTCAGCTGCCCTGCCTACTAAGTTGTCAACCACTCTGTCACTCCTTAAGGTAGTGATTGCATTATCCTCCTCATGGGTAGAGGAGCCTTCTCCAATCATATACTGCCCTTTAGGGTTGGCCAAGAGCTAACTAGGCAATTTGCCCTCCTCTCTCCTATTCAAAGTATTAAAGATTTTACCTAGCTGGTCCACTATTTTTTAAATGTTTTGCCCATGAGAGTTCACAGTTTGGACTAGGCTTCCCAAATTTTGCATTGATGCTAGCATTTACTCTTCAAAGGAAGAGAGTTTGGGCTGCTATGGGGGCAAGATCAATTGATTGGGCTGTGGGGCAGGCAATTGAAAATTCTGCCATGGTGGGTATCCTTGGTTGAACTGGTGCTGAGGTCTGTATGGAGCGGCCAACTGTTGCTGCTGGGGCTGAGGGTATTGTTGGTGCACGCTTTTTTTGGGTTCCTCGCGGTCCCCGTTGAATTAGAAGCTTTAATTCTGTCCAAGTGGACTCTAGCGACGCGACATTTGGAATGGTGAGGGTAAAATAAAAGGGTTTCTAGGAAGATTCATAGTTTGTTGTGATCGCTAGCTGTAGATATTTAACAATACTGCAACACGTCAATGATCATGCTTTAGAGCCGGTATGAGTTACTTCTTTACTGAATCGTCCGCCTGCGAACGTCAACAACTATGTCTTTTCTTATAATTTAGATAGTTTAATTTTCCTTTTATTTCTTGTTATTGTTATAGTTCTGATCAGATTAGATTTCATAATTCGGGTGTGAGTTTAGTTATGTGGGAATTTATTATAGTTGATTTAATCTAGTATTCTAGTTCTGTAAGGAGTCTAATTAATTTTAGGTGTTGCAATCCTATTAGGAGTCTAAATAATATTAGTTTCCTAGAACTACTAGATTTCTAATTAATATAGTGTCCTAATACTACTAAAAGTTCAATTAATATCGGTTTCCTAATTGTACTAGGAATGCATATGTAGTAGTCCTAGTGAAACTCTAATTAAATCAAGCATGCTAATTGTACTGAAATTCTAAGTAAAGCAAGTATGCTAGTTGTATTGAAATTCTAATTAAATCAAGTATAAAAATCCTACTAGAATTTTAATTGAAATAGAGAACTAATTTTATTAAGATTTTACTAAGACTCTAATTGAGGCAATGAATTAATCAGACTGAAATTCTAATTAAAGCAATGAATTAACCAATTAAAATCTGATTTAAAGAAATTAATAAATCATACTAAAATCTAATTAACTCAATTAATTAATTATGCTGAAATAAAATAAATTAACTATTTAATTATACTAAAAGGAAAAGAAGAGCAATTAATTATTCTAAAATTCTTAGAAAAAAAAAAAAAGGGTTTTGGGCCCGCTATGCTAAGGAGGATTGGCCTCATTCCCGAGTACCCTCCGTAAGCTCCCTTGGGCAAATCAGGTGGCTGAGATTAAAATAAGTCAAATTTTAGATTATAAAAATGGTATTTTTAGATTTTCAGAGTTGATTTCAGAGTGATAATTATGAATTAAATTGAGAAACTAGAATTATAGAAACTGAAATAATATTGGGATTTTTAGAAATATTAAACTTAGAAATTTAAATTAAAAATTTTAATTTCTAGGATTGAGTTAGGGTCCGAAATAAAAAAATTAGGCCGTATGATTAAGGACTGATTCTAGATCCTAAGGACCAGAATCAGAGATTAATGATAGGATTGGAAATTAAGATTTTAGGACGAAATTAAAGCCTAGGGTCGGTAAATTAGGCCGTCACATGAAGGACTGGTTCTAGAAATAGAGAACTACGGTCGGGACTTAAGGATTAAATTCTTACCTAAGGTCGAGGCTATGGAGAGAAATCTCGAAGATTCAAAGCTTGAATCTCGAAATCATGGCTAGGTTGCTCTATAGGTTCATTCACGGAGTTCTCTGGTTTCGGAACCCAAAAAAATTCTGTTCTCTCGAAAATTGTCCAGCCTCCTCGGGAAAATTAAGAAAAAAATATTTTATAGGTTTTTTTCTAATTAAATGCCCTGTTTCAAACATTTAATCAAATTATGCGCTGATCTCCCGGTGCTTAATCGCTTTCAGTCGGTCACCGATGCAGTGAGCGACCGAGTGACTTGCTCAGCAAGTTTCCTAGTCCTAATCGTGTTAGAACTAATTGCGCACCCATTTTGGGGTGCGTAATCCAATTAAACATTCCTTTCGAAGCGCATAATCGAGGAAACTCAGGGGTCAAGGATAGTGAGACTAGGTTGGGCATAGGCTAATTGCGCGCTGGTGGTGGGGCGCTCAATCCGATCGCACGTCTCATGATAGGCAGGTGTTCGAGTCTTGAGATGGTCTGGGGAAAGGGAGTCTGGTTTGAGAAGGGAATGATTGGGCGCGAGTGATTTGGCATGCAATCGAATCACGCGCATGGTTCTAGGCACTTAATTTGTGGTTGTCTAGGTCCGGATCGAGTCTAAAATGCTAGGCTATTGTTTCAGCCTGCATTTTGACTATATACTATTATTTCAACATATAGTCTCCCTACATTAGGATCTGAGCCACAAAGCTATTATTTTAGCCTGTGTTCAGCCATGTACTATTATTTCAGTGCATGGTTCCCACATCAGGATTATGGGGCCTGAGCCACAAAGCTATTGTTTTAGCTTGCGTCCAGCCATATACTTCTTTTTCAGCATTTGGTCTCAATTATGGTTAAAAAGGTCCAAGGTTAACCGAACAGATTTATATATTCCAAGAGGGCAAAATGGGGGTGTCTACAGATACCCCTCTTCGGCGTGCTCTTGCGAAGTAAGAACAGGTCGAAGAAGTAGACATCCCTCATGCGAGGTGTCTTCTCATTTTCCTTGGAAAGTCACAAATGTGAACTAGGGATGCTGACATGTCATGCTTGGGTTTCTTATCTATTAGCGCATGCTAAAATAGAGCACGTGAAGGGCAAATGGTAGCTGTCAAAGGGCACATTTCGAATTTATGGGTGCATGCCGCATCCCACCGCATGGCGCGGTCTAACAGAGAGATTTTACGCAATCGAGGTACCGAGGCATCAATCAATTGTCTAAAACAAGGTCCAGGGACCAATAATAATAAGATGAAGTATCATGTAATATCGAAGGCTTTTGCAAGTCATGTTAGACCAAGCGCGTCATTGCTGACACCAATGCGCATCAGGCATTCCTTTTCTAATAGACATTTGTAAGTTCTTAGATTAAATATACTCAATGTTCAGTTTCTCAGGGGAATGGCCTGTTTGGGCTGGTAATTGAGGTTGGGGTCTTGTGAGGTATGCTCAATTGAATTCAGCGCAGTGGTGCATGTGCTTGATTCGTCTGGAGTTGGCCTCTAAGTTGGGAATTCTAGTCCTAATGCATCTGAACAAACGAATTTGTACAGTGGCATGTGTGCTTGATCCAATTCTGTGTAGTGGGATATGCGCTTGATTGCGAGTTCAGGGGTCTTAGGAGTTAAAGGTCAAGTTTAAGTGTAATTTATGGTGTGCGGGTAATGGGGCGCTTAATCAGTTTTTATGGTATTTAAAAAAAGGTGAGTTGTGTCTATTTATCTTATTGCTTTGTTCTTCTTTTCTTCTCTCGATTTTTTTTTGTTTCTCTTTGTTTTGAAGGGGATTTTGAAAATTCAAGGGTTTTGAAGTTTTAAAATTTTAGGGATTTTAAATTAAGATCAATTCGATGGTAAAATGGCAGAAAATGTGGCTTTCAAAGACATCTATAAGTAGATCCATCGGTACGGGATTTGTGGACCCAACCATTATTGTGGTTGTCAAGACGACACTTGTCATGCCGGATACTCCATCTAACCTTCTCGGCAAGTACTGATGATTGTCTCTTATGAGAGGACTATAGTGATTCGCGAGTCGAGAGAGATGGGTTTTGAAAATATTTGACTTAATCATAGCTAACTATATATTTATGAGGAATATTGAGTAAAATAAAAAGTGTGGGTAGTACTTACCTGGGGTTGATACTTACTTGAATTGTGTGTAGCTTGTATGGTCTGGTGGAGCTGTAGTGTCGTGATGGGACTTTGGAGGTTCTTCTCTTCAGGTTTGGTGTGGCAGGGCTTGGCAGTTGTGATGTGATGCCTTGGGAGAAGTGATGCCGCGATGGGATCTGGGGATTCTCCCTTTTTTTGGCTGCATGCTGAGTGAGTCCTGGTGGGACGTGGGGACCAATTCGAGAGAGAGCTCTTTGCCTTAGCGATAGGACATGATCAAGCTTTCCCTCTTTCGTCATATGGCATGACATGCGTTGTCTGAGATTTTTTTATTTTGTTTTTAGGTAGTGATGTTCGTGATGGGATGTCGGCTGAGCATAGTTAGCGAAAGGACGCTGATAGGATATTTGGGCGATAGGTGTGTCTTGTTTCTTTCTTTGGCAAATCTTGGGTTATAAAAAAAATCACGCTGTGGTTACATCGTGATTGGCTTAGTTTTTTTTTTGGTGGTGTGCCTTTGGCTTTTCCCTATGGGACGTGAGGGCATGGCTAATTTATTGCAATGGGACTAGGTATGGTGATATCGCGTGTGCACACGTTATCGCAATGGGGATGGATGTCGTCAATGCTTCCTTTTCGTGTAAGGGTACGTGATGGAAAAGGTGAGTAGGTCTTTCTTTTATGTCGAAACAACCTGTGAGGCTATGCGATGGGACAGGAGAGTTTTGATCAAGGTGGGATAGAAAGGTTTGAGGGTGTAGATTTCATCTAAAGTCAGGTATTGCATGCCTGATTTAAGTCGCTCAATATGATTGCGTGCCTATTTTTTGGCATGCGATCTTAGGCTTGAGGGGCAGTTTATGCGTGTGTGAGTGTGAGTGTGATCGTATTATGCGCAATATTCGTAGCGCGTGATCGAGGCATCACCATGTCAGTGTACGGGCGACCTTTCGTATCGTGCAGCTATGGTGTGTCGTTTGATAGGTTTACTCGGTTCATGGACTACGCGTGATCGGAGTGTCGCGTCGTTGGCACGAGTGATGGTTCATTATGCACTCGTATCGGAGTGCGTGTTTTGGATCATTCGTAGTGTGCGTAGCGCGTGATTTAGTTAAGCCATGTTCTTGTGCGTGATTAAGTCCGTACTGTATATAAGCGAGGGGCCCTTCATTTGTTTTTCATTCTCTGGTTTAGTCTCGAGTGTTATCCTTTGTTAGATGTTTTGTGTTCCAAAATTCATGTTTTAGCGATATCGAGCAATCTAATCGTCCGATTGGGATGTCATTTTTTCCTATGTTCATTATTTCGCCTGATCTTTGTCCTGAGGAGATGCTCATGGATAGTGTTATTCTAGGTATGGGCGATATTGGGAATGAGGGCACTAGTCTTCACATTGGTCCTTTTTAGGGAGTAGTGAAGGTAGTGTTGAGCAGGCGGTAGCGGAGGAGGTAAAGATAGCAGAAGAGGAGTAAAAAGTGGAGGGATGTGTTTCCTAACCAATCCTTCCTGAAGCCTCCGATTGGACGCTCCGAGTGGAATTTGCTCCTCGCTTCATCTCAGTTTTGAACCCAATCTTCGTTTTGGGTTGTAGGTTAATGTTTTTGGTTTTCGTTTTGGGTTGTAAATTCAGGAGGTATGCCTCCGGTGATACTTGTAAAACTTTTTGAGTTACAAACAAAGAGATATTTTTTTTATTTTGTCGTGCTTGTTTATTCATTTAAACTTATTAGTAGATTAGTTGGATTTATTAGATTTGTTTGACTTCTTTTGGGATTTAGTTTAGCTTGGAGTTCAGTTTGTTTTTGTGGGGTTTGTTTAGAGGGTTTACTTGGTTCCGATGGGTTTGGTTGGGGCATTTCTTTCGGGTCCCTCGCATGTCAGGGTCTCATTTTAGAGTGTTTTTTTTTTTTTAATTTAAAGTTTAAGGTATTTTGTTTTAGTCTTTTGTTTGACTTCAGGTGACACTTGTTAAAAAGTGTGAGTTTTCAAAAGTTCTAGATGGGTGTTAAAGTCTTATTGGCTTGTTTACTTTGCTTTGGATTTGTGTTTCCTTGAAAGGGTAAGTGTTGTGTGATTATTGGTTCATCTGGGTTGTCATGGATTGTGGTCTTTCAAAGGGGGTATGTGTTTGGTTTGGATTTAATTAGATTGGAAGGGTTTAAAGGTGTGACACTTGTCATTTGGTAATTCATGAGGCATAGCTTATAAATGTGTGAGCTAAAAGCTTTTAGTTCTTGTTGTTTTGAATTTTGTTCCAAATTTAGAATTAAAAGTTTTGGGGCATTTTTTATAATTTTGGGCATTTTCTTGGTCATTAATATCTTTTCTTCCTTTCTTTATTGTATCCTGAGTGTTGGACCCAAAGAGTTGTGTTTATTGAGTGGATTATTAAGAATGGACGGGATTGGGAATGCAAGGTAGTAGTTGAATTATTGCCATGCTAAGGGAAGAGGTGGAGGAGAAAAAGGTTATAGAAAGGAAACCCAAGGATAAAGCAGGGTCAGAATTCTTGTGATCGATGCCTACTTTTCCTCAGTAGGCTCTACGGATTTCGTGTTAGTTGCTCCTCCTTGTTATAGTTTCCAAGGTGAGCTTCTAAGGGTGGATCCCTGTTGCTACCCAGCTGTGCTTTCTTTATTTGTTTGTGGTAAAAGAAATTTAAAATCAAAATAAAACAGGGGATGAAATCAGCACAACTGAGAAGTCCTAGACCTGCAAGATACAGGGTCCATTGTGGCAAGTTTTGATAAGTAAGAGTTTGTCCCATAGGGAAAGATGATCTATAGCTCCAAGGGAGCCATCTCTAGTAGTCCCTCCAGATCTGACTACAGATCTAGCAGTCCTTAAGGGAAGGGAGTTTAAGGTCACTTAGTTTACAGATCCTAAGGTAGCCTAATGTCTAAAGTACAGAAAGGGTTGAGAGGATGGATGGAGTGTGGAAAATAAATATAAAAGGGTGAGAAGTATGTTATTAAGCCTAGATCAGAGGAGTTTTGTAACTCAAATTCAGATCTGATGTTATAGAAATCTTGTCCAATGGCTATGTTATCACCACTAAGGAGAAAGAATCCAACCCATCTCTCTGCCATGATTCAATCCCTTAAGGGTACAACCTGTTGCTGCTTAGTAAAAATCCTGAGTAGGTTGACCCCACCTTCCAAGCATTCGCTCTGGTCATCCCCCTTTGGATCTATGCTGACCAAGAGTGCCCCCGATTTCAGACCATTCGAAAAGTCTATTGTCAGTTGAAACTGACCCGTCAAAAATGAAATTACCACCAACCAAACTAAGTGCAAACATACAGACCGAAGGGCTCATTCCCTTTTATTTCCTTTTACACAGGCTTAAAACCTGTATAGGCATGGTGTCCCTATTGAATGTATGCACTTGCGTCTGGGTATCCGCAGGATGGTTGTTTGTCCTCGTAAATTGTACCTTAGGGTCGACGCTTCTGTTCGTGCCTATTTTGCTGCTTATCACCCCTGATGGGTGTATGCCTGTACATAGTTAGTAAGATGTGATTTCATTAGGGATGGAGGTTAGAATTGGCCATCTCTTTCAAGGGATGACTAGTCCTAGCCCGATCTTTTCAGCTTTGTCTCAAGTTAAGGCACTCCGGTTCATGTGAATCAGGAGCACGTCACCACTGGAACGAGCACATCCCCAAGGTGTACCTATCCCCAGCATGGCACACGCACTCTTAAAAGCGTATCAACTAGCATTTGATCCACTTAAAGAGTTGTGCAAGAATAAAGTTGCCAGAGGTCCTTGAGCTTTGCTTAGAGGCCTCGAAGCAAAAGAAAATTCAAAAAATAACACAAAATTTTTTACTCGGAAAATGGGCATGCATTCCCAAGAGGTGTTGCGACACCAATATTCGCTCCACTCAGGTAAATCATGCTAAAATAACCTCGAGGTTGATGGGTTTTCCCAGAGACTTCGAGCCTTACCTAGGTAAGGGCACCCGTGACCAATCCAATGGAGCTGTCAATATCCCATAGGATTGGACACAGTTTGAAGGCCTTTGCTTTGTGTGCTTCGCATCAGTTCCGAAGCATAGATCGATCATCCCGTTTCATGGAGCTGTCTGGTTCAGATTAATACTTAACATCACAAATCTATAATTTCCCTCAGAAAGTGGACGATATCCCGGCTAGCGGGCTTACACTTTTTATGATCATCGCAGTTATGCCCAGTAATGTCGTAATGTGCTTGGGGACTGTTAGCTTTGAGGTACAGACGATATCCAGAAATGAGAGGGCTTACGTACACTCACCATCACCATGGATGTTTGAGAATTGAGTTGAACCAGGTGGACCCATCAAACGTGCCTTGGACCTCTTCAGATGTCTCTTTTCTTTGGCATCCGATCATTAGTGATCAAATACCAAAGAGGGGCATCTGTAGACACCCAAATTCGGCCCAAGGCCTGATCAATCATGCCGGGAGAGATGTACTCGACGATGGCACCTCGAACCTTTAGGAACCTTCCTAGACCATTAGGAATCACCCTAAAACCTTTAGAGCCATTTCCACAATCCTTAGATGTCACCCCTAAACCCTAGAATCCCTTCCCAGACCTAACTTAAACCCTTCTGAGTGGGTTATGGGATGAGAGCTATAGAATTTCACACAGACCATTACTAAGGATAAGCCATATACCATTAGAAAGAGGACTTCTCCAGCTTTCCAACAAGCTAAAGATCACCCAATTTGGAGCTACGATTCAAAAGTTAAGGCTGTTCAAGTTTCACATAAAATCATAGGACTTTTACTCAGGCGTGGATATTACATACGCCGAGCCATTTTTGCCCCAGATTAGTCAGGCGTATATATTATATACGCCTACTTATTTTTGGGGCAATTTGGCCGAGCGTATATAATATATACACCCAGTATATATGGGACCCACCACGGGCTTCATCTTCCCAAAGCTCCCCTATTTTTGGTGAAATTCACTGTTCCTAGATTGGGCGTATATAATATATACGCCCAGCTTAGCTACAGTAACTGTCATCAGTTGCTCAAATTTCCTTCATCTAGTTTGACCCTTTGACTATCCCCTTTGTTGGGGTGGTGTCTTGAGCTTGGTTGCACCCCCTTTGAGCTTATTTGTAACCCTTAAGTCACCTTTGGTATCACCCCATCATCTACCATTAAAACCAATTTTCCAAAACCCTAGGACCTTGAAAACCTAGAAAACCTTAGATGGGGGATTACCTAATTGCTAAACCACTTAGCTCTTAAGTAAGCCCCTAACCCATCCCTTCTTTATAAATAGAGAGGCCCCCCTCTTCCCAAAGGGTTGAAAAATTTGGTTGATTAGAGAGCTTAAGATAGAGAGAGAGTCCTAGTGAGAGAAAATGCCATTTATTTTCCAGAATTCCAGCAAGCTTAGATCACCTATTCCAATCCATTTCAACCTTTATATCACCTTCTTTTAGTCAAAATCTATTCCCTAGCTTCACTCTACACTCCCTAGCTATCAAATCTTTGCATTATAGTCCATTTCAATACCATTTGAGCCATCGGAAGCACTCTAAAGCAATGGTCTTCCACGGTGCAACAAGGGCCCGTGAGCTCCGACTCACCCCTCTCTTCCTCTACCTTGTTGGTGCTTCCTCAATCCAAGGATTCAAGCCGTTACGCCGCCGAAATTTCAGTTTGGCTCAAAGCTTGATAGGACCGTATTGCCTTCGGGCAAGGGGAAACTCCGCCCTTTTATTTTTCTTTTTGGCCATAGATAGAGACAGCTACATGAGGGTTGATCGAGTGGCTAAACCCTTCCCGATCGATAATCGAAGCCCCTACCCTAGAGCCTTTGGCAAAGACCGATAAATCAGAGTCATATTTAGCACTTCAGTGCTCAAAATATTGATTTGAAGGTTTCCCGGGTCACCAAAAGCTCCGGGTGGCGACTCTACATTTTTATCAATAGCGAGCACATCGCCGCGACGGGTTCGAGGGGATCCATGGTCACACAAGGTCTTTTCAGCAGAAAAGGTAAAGCAAATATTGACTATAGCCACCCCAACCAAACTCCAAGACCCTGGAGTCCCCACTATCCCCTGCATCATTGGGGATCATACCATTAAAAAGGCCTTTTTAGATCTCGGAGCTACTATGAACTTGCTTCCATATTCAGTATATGAGAAGCTGAGATTAGGAGAGTTGAAGCCCACACCGGTTGTTAAGACCTGAAAAGTACCACTTTTCACCCCTTAACTTAACCTCTGTTAGACCCTTAGTCATTTAATAAATGTGTGTTAAGACCATTTTGTAGGTAATAAGCAGCAGCTGCAGACCCTGCTAAGAGGCCTACTTTTACACCAGAACTCCAAGCAACTAGTAACCCATTCACAGAGGAAAGAAACACCAAGGTAGAACACACCTGGATGTACACATTGAATGCCCAAGTGGGCCCCAGAAGTTCCTTAGAAGAAAGGAAGTTGGACCCAGATAGAGAACTTGGCTGCAGCATAGACAAAGCACAGCAGCAACAAGTCAAGAAATGAGCCTCGCATAGATGCCGCAAGGTTCAAGTGATTCAGATAAAAATGCTTCACGCAGTTGTCGCAAGTTTCTCAAGGCAGCACACCAATTGCTCACATTGTTTTTGCACAGATTAATGAAAGAAGGGAAGCAGACTTCACGCAGTTCTCACGAGGCTCAGTTGTAAGCGCTCGCGCAGTCTCGCACAACTCAAGAGAGGAGCATTTAATCCTCGCGCGATTCTCTCAGACAAGCTGAGGAGAGAGAGCTCCAGGCACTTCTGCTCGCAGCTGTCACACAGTGGCCATGAGATGCAGATCTTCAGGGGACTGCTCGCACAATCCAGAGGCTAATGTAATTGCTTCTTCATGGGGATCCCTGTGAGATCCACTAAAGAATGAACTGCGAGTGCGATTCTTGCTCCACTCAAATGGAAAGCGCAATCCCGCGATGACCAGAGCATTCCTGCGATGACCAAACTATCTATCCCACAACTGCAGGAGCTTCAAGTCAATTCAATCCCGCGACAACCACTCTATCATGCGACAAGACTTGGAAACCGTTGCTACCTAACAAGGCTTGGGATCTTAACTTTCCCCCACTTTTGTAGGGGCAGTCTGGGAACTTCCAGCAACTAGGGCAAGCACTCCAATGCTCTAATCTCTATGCACACGCCCCAAGGCATCTAAGGAACATAAATGGGCCACATTTGCATCGTTAAAATTAGAGTCTTCCTAACCCTAATGCTCCCACAACCGATTGCTATATAAGCTTAAGCCTAGTTTAGGTTTGAAGGGGGGGGGCTGAATTCCTCTGATCTTCTTGAATCGGCTGTAGAGTTCCAGTAGGCTAAGGTTAGGGTTTAGGCAGCATCTTTTTCCTTTTTCTTCTCTCCATAGCCTAGCACTTGCTGGCTATGTCTTTGTATGTCTATTTGGAACAATTTGAATGAAGTTTTATAATAGGATATTATGCATGTATGGGATTGGTGTTTGAGGGTTGTTCTGTACAAGGCTGCTGCCTTGAGATCATCCATTGCAAAGTTATATTGTAAGCAATGGAGGATTATTTTTAAGGGTTTACTCAGATCCAAGTGACCTGTGTGGCCAGGCTAGTGCACATATGCAGGCCTATGCCCCACCATAGGATCCACTAAATATGAATCCCCATGGGAGCCTGAGCTGATAGCCTTGTGAACATGGTGGTGGCAATAATCTACTTGTTCTATCTCAGACCTTTGTGAGGAGGATAGCCTCTGTGGATAGTCTGTGGCCATTTAAGTGGACAGGTTATAGCCCGAGGGTGAGGCCAATCCACAGATCTAAGATAGATTCTTCTTCTCTACACTTGTGCTTGTAGCCCTGTGAGAGATTGTGCAGAGACAGACTCCCCTGTATTTGTATAGACCCACCATCAGATGGTAGATCTGATCTGGCTGTAGAGATTGTAGGCTTATGACTGGATCACTGCTGTCTCTCTAAAGCAGTGAATAACTAGATCTAAAGCTAGTACTCAAACTCTTGCTGGTCCTGTGTGTCCAGGCTAGTGCACATATGCAGGCCTATGCCCCCCACACAGAACTTTAGAGGTTGAGGTTCCTATGGATTCTTGAGCTGGTAGCCTGGATGAAGTAGTGCCTACAATGATAAACATTTTCTGACCCGTCTATGGATTGTGGTTCCCCTATTGGATAGTCTGTGACCATTTGAGTGGACAGGTTATAGCCATAAGGGATTGGATCATGGCACAGTGGTGAGTTGGATCCTTTCTTCTCTGTGGTGATAATGTAGCCATTAGACAGGACTCCTATAGCAGCAGATATGAGTCTGAGTTATAAAACCCATCAGATCTGTACCTAATAGCTTACTTCTCACTCATTTTATATTTATTTTCTCACACTCCATCATTCTTCTCAACCATTTCTGTAGTTTAGGCATTAGGTTACCATAGGATTTAAACAATAGTGACTTTAAATCTCCTTCTATTTAGGATTGCCAGATCTGTAGTCAGATCTGGAGGGCCTACTAAAGATGCCTCCCTTGGAGCTTTAGACCATTTCCCCTGTGGGACAAACTCTTACTTAGTAAAACTTGCTACAACAGGCCCTGCATCTTGTAGGTCTTGATTTCTTTCAGATGTGCTGAATCCATCTTTGTTTCTTTTCACACTGGAGAAATAACAAACAAGTTTTTGGCATCGTTGTCGGGGATTTTTGATCTATTAGTAGACCCTAGATTTTTGTATTTTTTTATTCTTTGGTAGCTGTGCTTGTGAATAACTGATACTGCTAATTTATATTTGGATTTTTTTTATCTTGCAGATCTGGGCAGTAGCAGAGAAGGAAAGTTGAACTGCACTAGGAATCTAGCTACCTCCATTTGCATTTCTCTAGCCCTCAAAACTCAGTCTATTTTCCGTTGCAAATTCCATAGCAGTTGATTAGGATAGTCATTTTGTTTACATAATTCTTTGAGTTAATTGCAATGTGTCTGTAAGTAGCCTTCCCTGCTGTTGGTGTGTGTGCATGTTAGGAAGGAGATCCCTCAGTCCCACATTAGAGCCTCCTAACCGTGAGATAGAAAAGGTCAGAAGACCAAGAAGGCCCAGACACACCACAGTTGAGCCCCTTACTGAAACTGAGACAACATTCATGGGTGAAGAGCAACCCAAAACATTGAAGGAATTGGATGCTCCTGATGATTATAATTCTCCATTCAACATTCAATTCCTAGATGTTTAGGGAAATTATGAGATTAAAACCTCAATCATCCAAATGCTTCCCTCTTTCCATGGGCTCAGCAAGGAAGACCCCTATAAGCACATTGACCAATTCTTGGCCCTGTGCACATAATTTTCTATTACAGGTTTGGGACTTCCTCAAGACCAAATTTTGTCAAAATTCTTCCCAGAGATAAAAACCAACCAGTTGAGGAAAGCAATACTTGCTTTCCTCAACTGGTCTTGAGGACTAGAGGACTTTCCTCAAGACCAAATTTTTGACAAAATTCTTCCCAGAGACAAAAACCAACCAGTTGAGGAAAGCAATACTTGCTTTTGCCCAATCCCCAACTAAAGATTTTAATCAAGCATGGGACAGATTCAAGGAGATGCTTAAACAATGTCCCCACCACAAGATCCCTAACTGGCAGCTTGTCCAGAGCTTCTATAATGGGATTGATGAGAAAAGCAGAGACATGGTAGATGCCTCTTGTGGTGGAACTTACATGCACAAAACAGCTGAGAAGGCATGGGAGTTGTTCGAGGTCATCAGTAAAAATGCTTTCCAAATGATATCCTTGTCAAGAACTGTTCATGAGCCTTTTTCTAAAATGGGACTAGCTGCAATTTCCAAAGGAAGGATGTATGAAGTAACTGGGAATAATGACCTGCAAATACAGATGGCCAATCTTTCAGATAAGTTTAATAAACTATTGACTGTGGTGCAACCCAGATGGGTTGCACAGGTGATGGAGGCATGTCTGATATGCCAATCTCCACAACACTCGGTGGAAGAGTGCCCATATTCAGGGCAATATCCTGAGTATGCGATGGAACAAGCTGCGGCTGCCCAATCATTTGGCCAGTAACAATCTGTTGGCTACAACAAGTAGCCATTTGGATACCAGCACGAAAATACTGGTTGCCAGTAGAGGGAACACCCAAATTTGAGGTGGAGACAAGATAATTAGATGCAGCCACAACAGATGTTGGCCTTACCTCAAAGGCCACAACAACAATTTAACCAGGGATATGCCCCAAGGTCAAATTTCCAGCATCAGCAGTTGCCCCAGCAGTAAAATCAGTTGGTAGTTCCCCCACCTCAGCCACGAAATGCTTCCTTTGAGGATCAGGTTTTGACCTCATTGCAAAACCTTGGAACCTTGACTCAGACTGTGAATTCTCACAATCAAAGCATAAAGAAAATGGAAGAGCATCTAGGCCAAATATCCAATGCCTTGGCCAAAAGAGAGGAGGGCAAGTTGCCAAGCCAGCCAGTGGCCAACCCTAAGGGCCAATATTTGATTGGAGAAGGTTCCTCAAGTTTTGAGGGAGCTAATGCCATCACAACCCTAAGGTCTGGCAGGCTGATGGACAACCAGGTTGGAAAGGAACAAGGAGAGGTTATTTCGAAAGAATTTTCGAATGAAGGTGAAAAAGAATATGTTAGAGCACAGAGCCAAGAGTTGCCTGCTACCTTGCAACAAGAGAAAAATAATGAGGCTGTAGTTGAGCCTCAGCAGGAAATAAAAGATGAAAAAAGAAAAAAACAAAAGTTTAGTCATAGGCTTGCAGCTGAAGAACCAGTAGTACCTCAGTTGCCATTTACTCAAGCTTTCAGTGGCCTTGCCCCTTTTGATAAGGGGAATGCACAGATGGAGGAAATGATGGAGGCCGTTAAGCAGGTAAAAATCAATTTGCCCCTGCTTGATGCAATTAGACAGGTCCTAGCCTATGCCAAATTTCGGAAAGACCTTTGTACCAAGAAAAGAAAAGCTAGAGGCCATTTGTCAAGAAAGGTCTTTGCAACTGATACAGTTAATTATGTATTAAACATAACAATACCAGAGAAGTTGCAAGACCCAGGGATACCCACTATTCCTTGCATAATTGGAGACCACACAATTGGAAGGGCCCTTCTAGACCTTGGAGCCAGTGTAAACCTGCTGCCATACAGTGTGTATCAGCAGCTAGGTTTGGGGGAGCTACAACCCACCCCCATTGTGCTGTTAATGGCTAATAGGTCTGAAAGGAGACCTATGGGAATGGTTGAGGATGTCTTAGTAGGGGCGGACAAGTTCTTTTACCCTGCAGACTTCCTGGTTTTGGACATGGGCTGCAACAAGAGTACAACTCCTATACCTGTTATTTTGGGCAGGCCATTCTTGGCCACTGCCAATGCCTGCATTCAATGCGGGTCAGGGATTATGGAGGTAACTTTCGGACACATGAAGGTTGAACTAAATGTGTACAATAGTGTAAAGTACCCTCAGCTGGACAATGAGGAAAGCTTTGCAGTGAATGTACTAGAGGAAGTTGTTGAAGAAGAATTGCCCACTCTGTTGGATTGGGGCAACATTGTCAAAAGTTTAGCTGAAGTTTGGAACATGGTAGAGAAAGAAAGCCCAGCTGTTATGATAGAAGACATGACCACATTAAAATATTATGTGGGCTTATTACAACATTCCATTTGGAAACCTACATTGCTGCCTCTTCCTCAAACCAACAAAGAACCAATCTTGCCATCCACCCAACAAGCCCCTGATCTAGATCTCAAGAAGCTTCCAAAAACATTGAAATATGCCTTCCTTGAGAAAGGTAAAAAACTTCCTGTAATTATATCCTCCTCTCTTACCAATGAGCAGGAGGAAGAATTACTAACAGTCTTGAGGAAGCATAAAAAGGCAATTGGCTGGACCATTACGGATCTCGAAGGGATAGATGCATCAATATGTATGTGCAGGATCCATTTAGAGGAGGGCTCAGTACCCTCCAGGGAAATGCAGAGGAAATTGAATCCTCACATGCAGGATGTGGTCCTCAAAGAAATTATTAAATTGCTAGATGCTAGAGTAATTTACCCCATTTCTGATTCTGAATGGGTGGCACCTATCGAAGTGGTGCCCAAGAAATCTGGCATAATAGTCATTACAACTGAGTCGGGAGAGCTGAGACCAGCCAGGGAGACCAATGGCTAGAGGGTTTGCATAGATTATCGGAAGCTCAACTCTAAAACTAGAAAAGACTACTTCCCTCTCCCCTTCATAGATCAAATTCTGGATAAGTTGGCTGGAAAAGCTTTTTATTGCTTTCTTGATGGGTACTCAGGGTACAACCAGATCCCAGTGCACCCTCACGACCAAGAGAAAACTATATTTACTTGCCCTTTTGGCACCTTTGCTTACCGAAGGATGCCTTTTGGGCAGTGTAATGCTCCAGCCACCTTTCAGAGGTGAATGTATGCCATATTCTCTGATATGATTGACAAGTTCTTGAAAATCTTTATGGATGATTTCTCTATATATGGGGACAGTTTTGGCCAATGTCTGCAACACCTCCACCTGGTCTTGCAAAGATGTGAGGAGACCAATCTGGTCTTAAGTTGGGAAAAGAGTCACTTCATGGTAACATAAGGTATTGTGTTGGGCCATGTAGTCTCTAGAAAAGGGATTGAGGTAGATAAGGCCAAAGTTGACCTCATTACAAATTTGCCCCCTCTAAGAACAGCCAAACAAATCAGATTTTTCCTTGAACATGCAGGATTCTACAGGAGGTTCATTAAAGACTTCAACAAAATTGCTAAACCATTGTGCCACCTGCTTTGTCAGGATGTGCCCTTTGATTTTTCTGTTGAATGTCTTGAGGCTTTTGAAACATTGAAGATATGCCTCACCTCTGCCCCTGTACTCCAAATACCTGACTATGCACTACCCTTTGAGCTGATGTGTGATGCATCCGACTTGCCAATAAGTGCTATTTTAGGCCAAAGGAAAGATAAGCTGCTAGTGGTCATTGCCTATGTCAGCAAATCACTTATTGAAGCTCAGCTGAATTACACCACAATTGAGAAGCACCACAACTGAGAAAAAGCTTCTGGCAGTGGTATTTTCTGTTGACAAATTTAGACCTTACCTACTTGGGTCTAAAATTGTAATCTTCATAGACCACTCAGCATTGAAATACCTATTGTCCAAGAAAGATGCTAAGCCTAGGCTGATTAGATGGATACCCCTGTTGCAGGATTTTGACATTGAAATCACGGACAAAAAGGGTGTGGAAAATATGGTGGCTGACCACTTGTCCAGAATTGTATTGGAACAATGTGTTGATGACCCTACAAATGATGTTTTCTCGGATGAGCAATTGTTTGCCATCCAATCCTTGGTTCCTTGGTATGCACACATTATAAATTAGTTAATTGTAGGTAAGATTCCTGCCCATTAGACCAAAATAGACAAAGACCTGTTTTTCTCACAGGTTAAATTCTTTTTTTGGGAGGAACCTTGCTTATACAAATACTGTGCAGACTAAATCATCCGAAAATGTGTTCCAGAAAGTATTGTCCCCAGTATTCTGGCCATGTGCCATGAAAATGCCTGTGGGGGCCACTTTAGTAGAAGAAAAATAGCTGACAAGATCTTGCAGTGTGGGTTCTATTGGCCTTCTTTATTCAGAGATGCCAATACACACTGCAGGACATGTGAGAGATGTCAGAAATTAGGAGGGCTGTCCAAAAGAAACTGAATGCTTTTGCAGCCCATCCTTGTTGTGGAACTGTTTGATGTCTGGGGTATTGACTTTATGAGCCCCTTTCCTCCTTCAAATGGTTATCATTTCATCTTAGTGGTAGTGAATTATATTTCAAAATGGGTAGAGGCTATTGCCAAAAGAACCAATGATCATCAGGTAGTCCTAAAATTTGTAAAGCAGAATATCTTTTCAAGATTTGGCACCCCTAGAGCCATTATCAGTGATGGGGGTAGCCATTTCTGCAATAAAAATTTTGAGAGCTTGCTCAAGAAATATTCTGTCACCCATAGGATTGCTACTCCCTACCACCCGCAAACCAGTGGGCAAGTTGAAATTTCTAATAGGGAGATCAAGTATATCCTTGAGAAGACAGTGAGGACTGACAGAAAGGACTGGACTGATAAGCTAAATGATGGATTATGGGCTTATAGGACTGCTTATAAGACTCCCATTGGGATGTCCCCATTCAAGCTAGTTTATGGCAAGGCTTACCATCTCCCAGTAGAGTTAGAACACATGGCCTATTGGGCCATAAAAAATTTAAATCTAAACCTAACTTCTGTTGGTCATCACAGGTCGCTGCAGCTATCAGAACTGGATGAGCTGAGGATGGATGCATATGCCAATGCCCAGAAATACAAGGAAAGGTCCAAGGCTTTCTTTGACATGGGTTTGTGGAGAAAGAGCTTCATGGCTGGTGGTAAGGTTTGGTTGTTTAACTCCAAAGTTAAATTTTTTCCTGGCAAACTGAAATCCAAATGGGAAGGCCCCTATATTGTCATGAATGTATCCCCATCTGGTGCTGTGGAAATCAAGAATCCCAAGTCTGGGAAAACCTTGAAGGTGAATGGTCAGAGGCTTAAGCGTTGTTTAGAAAAACTTGCTGAACTTATGGATACCATTCACTTTCAAGGGGACCCTTCATTAAAGTGATCCACAGATGTGTCAATGTTGTATTATATGTACTTTGGTTTTGTTAGGTTTATACTGCCTTCTTTTGTTCAAATTTTATAGGAAATTTTAGTGGCCTCACTTGAGTCTGAATATATCTGGTCTAATTTTTTTTTATGCTTGGTTTGATAATTACTCCTCTTGAGTTGGTGGTTTTTGATTGAATGCACGCTGTTTGGATAATAATTTTTTATGACTATGCTTGAATGTTTGATGATATAAGTGGGAGGTTATTTTAAAGTGTCTGGGGGTGTCCCTGGTGGTGAGTTATACCTAGGATCTAGTCACAGCACAAATGTAAATGGCAGAATGAAGAGCGCATGCTCTCTGTTTAATGCATTGCTGTCACGGGGTCCAAAATGAGGCCTGGAAGGTTCTCGCACAATTCAAATGGAATACTTCACTAGCTGTCACGAGCTCCAAGGTAAACCCTGAGAGCCTCTCGCGCAATCCAACTTGCAATTTACACCGTCGCTAGATTCCATTTCCCATCCCGCGACCATATATCTCCAAAGCGCGCCAAGCCCAGAGATAAGCATTCCAAACCCGCAATTGTCTCCTTTTTCAGTATTCTCTCTTCTCCAGCCAGTGAAACCCTAGCTTTCGGCTCTCTTCTCCCTCTCTCCTCCAGTGTCCATTCTATAACCCATTATTCACACAAGGATCTTAGGGATTTGTTACTAACGTCATCCCAATCAGTTGCCCTCTACTCGGAGATCTCGTCTTTCACTTTACGTCAGATCGAACAGAACCCTACAATTTTAGGGTAAGCAATCAAATCTCAGTCTCGCTTTTTCATCTTCAAAAGTACTATCTCAGAAAGGAGACTTTATAATGGCCCCTAAGAGTGCAAAGAAAAGGGCCAGGGATAAGGCCCCTGTTGAGCCCACTCCTAAGAAGGTCAAGGCTTCTAAGGCACCGAAGAAGGGGAAGGAAGTGGTTGAGGAGGTGGAGGAGCCAACCCCTGCTTTTTCTACACCCTCTGAGCTCATGGCTTCAATCCCCTTGGAGCTTGAAACAACTTTCGACCTGCCCTTCTTCGAGGCGAAGCCTCTCTCTGCCTCTGCAATTGAATTTATGAGCAAGGCTGATCTGACACCCTTGATGAAAGGAATTCCAGCACTAGCCTACCCTAGGCTAGTGCAACTCTTTTGTCAGCACATCAGGGTCACCAAGGACCAAGATGGACAACCAAGCTTCCTCGTGTTGATTGATGATTTCGAGATGTTAATTAACCCCAAGCTGATTGTGGAAGTATTGGGCATCCCAGCTACATTTGACACTAGCTGTGGATATGGCCCTCCCCTGAGTGCCTCAATTGATACCATTGCGAGGGCTCTTACTAGAGGATTAAAGGCCTCAGGGGATTCCATAAGAAGAAGAGAGTTGGAGCCTAGACTCCTTTTCATTGACTAGGTCCTGAGAAAGAACATCTACTACTCAAGCCATCAACAGGAGAGGAGGACTCTTATTGTTGATGCTGTTTACTCTTTCTCTCTGGGCCATGGCTTCCATGCAGCCCGATTCATTTTTGAAGCAATGAAGGACTTAGTGGAGAAACAAGGGCCGAAAAAGAAGCCACACACACTCCCCTATGCCAGAGTCATCACCAAATTACTTTTGAGGGGGGGGGGGTACAAGATACCAATAGGAGAGGAGACTACCACCCTCACCCATACAACTTTTGCCAAGTGTCAATGGGGAATCAGGTCGCTCCCAAGCAAACAGATGAGGCAGCTGTTACAAGGCCCACCCCTGCTACCAAACAAGTGGTTCAAGATCCTGTTACTACCACTATTACAGCAGCCCCCACATCCACTCCACCTTTTACTGCAGGATCCCCTATCCTGACAACATTCCATCCCATTACACCATCAGCATCTCTCCCTTCCTCCACTACATCCCATTTCCCTTTCCCTACTCCATCTCACTCTCCTCCGTCTTCATTGTCCATACCCACACTCCCTTTTCCTGTGATTGGTACTTGGGAGGACATCACCCCCCATGTCAGCCCCACACCTTCCCCTACCCTACCTCCATACACAGCCCCAATACCCCCATCATCTTCACAAAACCCTGACAACCCTCCACTGATCTCATACAAGAAAAAGAAAACCACTGACACACCTCACATTGACCAAGACACCACTCAAGCCATTCCTACTACATCCCCAATCACAGATATAGACCTCCATATTAACCCAACCACCGGATTCCAAGCCTTTATGGCTACTTTCCTTAATACCATGCCCACCCACTACACCCCCCTCCCAGATTCCCGAAATATGTCATCGCATCACTCATCAGAACCCCAATCTCCTCGTCCTTCCACTTTCCATCATGCCCCTTCCTCCCTTTTTCAACCTGTTCCATCTTCTACACAATCTCCACCACCCAACCCAGACACACTAACACATATCCTCTCCCTCATCCAAGACATTCAATCACAACTGTCCACAACAACACAAACATCAGACCAGATGCAAACAGAAATCACAACCATCAAATCCACACTTCAGACATTGACAAACCAACCCATCCCTCAACAATCTCATCCCCAGCACCACTGATCCTTTCCCCTTCCAGCCCTGACTCCACAACCCAACCATTCCCTTTCATTCCTTTCACCATTCCCTTTTTCCCTTCCCCAACACCACCTACTCCTAGTGAGCCTACCTCATTTTCTTTCCCCCCCTTGCCTTCAATCCCACCTCTTATACTACCCCCTCCAACATTCACTAACAAATCCACCCAAACAGACCCAAAACTTTTTGCCCTCCCCCAACAACTAGACTTAACCAATGAAAACACCACTTCACCCCCCCAGGACCAATCAAATTTTGCACCTTCAGCTTCTTCTTTTCCTATAGCACCCACCCACTCCTATTACATCCCTCCCTACCTCACCCTCCTCCATGCAATGAGAGACAATCCCTACCTTAGGAGGGATGTCCTGAGAGGCATGGCCCAACTTAGGCACTCCACAGAGACCCGTCTGTTGCAACAGATTAGTGAGTTAGAGATTGCCCATAGAGCTAAATTATTGGGTATTTCCCTTGAGTGGGCAAACATTTTGGATGCCTTTGAGAAGGATAAAAAGAAGGCAGCTTGGCAACAAATGAATATGGAGCTGAAAAAGACAAATATAAATATGGAGAGGATGACAGTCAGAATGTTCGAAAAAAGACTCCACAATGCCCAGGAAATCCTCCAAATCCACAAGGAAATCCACCAAAATGACCTCCAGTAAGCCCAAATCAAGATAGCCTCTTTGGAAGCGGAATTGGCTGCTGCTAGAAGTCCAGGTCAGCCTCTCGCTCCACTCTCTCCCCTCATTCCCAACCCTGAGCCTAAACTTACCCATACCCCTGCTGCCCCTCCTTCATCACCTCCTACTGAGCAAACTTATCCTAAACAGAGGAAAGTCACTGCTAAGAGGACTGCTTCCATAGCATCCTCTATCAAAATGGGCACAGAGACAGCTGCCCAGTCTGAGGAGGCACAACCACATGACCCGCCAGAAAAAGGGAAGTGCCTTGTAGTCCCCCCTGAGCAAGAAAAAGGAAAATCCCCTATGATCCCTCCTGAACCCAAGACCAAAAAAATGAGGGTGAGGGTACCAAAAGCTCCAACCATGAAGCAACCACCAGCCCAACCAAAGAAACCAAGGCAGCCAAAGAAAAAGGGTCCAACTGGGAAGCAAACCAAGCAGAAAGAGAACAAAGCTCCCATAGACAGAACCAAGTCCAAGCTCAGTTCTGAGAACAAAGCTGAACTTAGGAAACATGCACAACAAATGGGCTAGGACTGGTTCACAGATTCAGATTCCAACTCCTCCTCTTAAACTAGATTGTAGTTAGGCTTTTCTTTTCTTTGCACTTCTTTTCTTGTACTTGTAATTCTAATTGTACATTTCTTTCTAAGATAATAGAATATATTTTTTTGATATTGCTTTGTGTATATTGTCTGTGTATATTTAATCCTTTTTCATGACTATTACCCTGCACTTTCTGACCTTTGAACCAATGAGGACACTACTCCTTATGGTTTGGGGGTATGGCAAGGTAGGTATACCAATAGAATAGTTAACTTTAGTGCAGTAGTGGTGGTGTAATTGGGATGAATAAAGTCAACTTCCACCTAACTTGCTGCAATGAGAAAATCTATGGGAAATTAAAAATTTGTGCAGACATTTCGAAAATGAAAATTTTAAAATCTTAGCACCATCATGAAGATAACATCAGAAATTTTAAATTAGTACCTAGTAAACCTAAGAGGAGTGAAAAAGGTGAAAATACACTCCATGAGTTAAAAAAGAGGACCATATCTAGTGAGATTTGGGCCCATCAATTTCTGTTGAAGAGTGTTTTTGGTATTTTTTCTACTCTAAGGTTTGATTGACTCAGCACTTTTTACTAGAAGTTAGGCACCTCCAAATCAAAGCGGATGACAAAGACTCATGACACTAAGGAAATGATTCAAGGCCCTCATTTGGGTAGTTTGAGCCTGAAAACCCAACCTTTTAAAACTGCCCTTTTGCATACACTCTTTGAGCCTCAAAAAGTCCTATTTTTCTTTAACAAACAATGGAGTACTTGCACCTTAACCTCATGACCTGATTCAACCTTACCCTCACTCTGAGAATTTAGAAGGTAAAGGAGGAGTTGAAGGTAGTGAGAGTGGTCCAACAGTTGGTGGAAGGAGAAGAAAAGTAACCTATGAACAACAGTGTGTTGGTGGTATTTGAGTGGCAGTTCATAATAATATAAAAAATATATATATATATTGAAAAGAAGAAAAGAAGTTGGCCACTTTGAATTCGAAAAATGTCAAGGAAGATGAAGTAGTGATGAAATGAAGGTTGTGAAGTCATGAGTCACCTCCTATCCTGCTGATTTATCAATATTGATCCATTATATCCTTTTATTCTTTACAAATCTCACCCACAAAGCCACATTACAGCCCATCAAAAGACCTTGTTGATCCTAAGAGAAATGAGGTGTCAGGTGGAGATGAGGGAGTGCTTAATCTATGGTGAAAAGTTATGAGGATGTCAGAAATTAGAAGCTTTACCTATGCTCATGCTTGCAGGCCCATTTGGGGTCTGTAACTGCACTTGAGCTGCTTTAAATGTGAACACCCCTAGAAATTCATTGTTGAGAGATAGCCCTGGTAAGAATTGGGTTTGACTTGTAACTTCATTGGGGTTGTATCCAACCTGATTTTCAAATTTAAGACAAGCTTGGTACTGATATGTGCACATTGAATTTCTAATGTAAAATGATTAGTGGAAATGCAAACGCATGCTAAAAATTTTGAGTTTTAAATGGCCTGCATTACTGCTGCAATTTCCTCTGAATTCTAAAGAGATGTGGATTGATGCTTTAGGTTTAGGGGTGTGTTAAGACCTGAAAAGTACCACTTTTCACCCCTTAACTTAACCTCTGTTAGACCCTTAGTCATTTAATAAATGTGTGTTAAGACCATTTTGTAGGTAATAAGCAGCAGCTGCAGATAAGGCCCTAACCCTTCTAAGAAGCCTACTTTTGCACCAGAACTCCAAGCAACTGGTAACCCATTCACAGAGGAAAGAAACACCAAGGTAGAACACACCTGGATGTACACATTGAATGCCCAAGTGGGCCCCAAAAGTTCCCCAGAAGAAAGGAAGTTAGACCCAGACAGAGAACTTGGCTGCAGCATAGGCAAAGCACAGTAGCAACAAGTCAAGAAATGAGCCTCGCGCAGATGTCGCAAGGTTCAAGTGATTCAAAGAAAAATGCCTTACGCAGTTGTCGTGAGTTTCTCAAGGCAGCACACCAATTGCTCCCGTTGTTCTCGTGTAGATTAATGACAGAAGGGCTCGAGAAGCAGACTTCGCACAATGCTCACGAGGCTCAGTTGTAAGCTCTCGCATAGTCTCGCGCAGCTCAAGAGAGGAGCATTTATTCCTCGCGCGATTCGCTCAGACAAGCTGAGGAGAGAGAGCTCCAGGCACTTCTGCACGCCGCTGTCGCGTAGTGGCCGCGAGATGCAGATCTTTAGGGGACTGCTAGTGTAATCTAGAGGCCGATGCAATTGCTTTTTCGTGAGGATCCCCATGAGATTCACTAAGGAATGAACTGCACGCGCGATTCCTGCACCACTCAAATGGAAAGCGCAATCCCGCGACGACCAGAGCATTCCCGCGATGACCAAACTATCTATCCTGCGACTGCAGGAGCTTTAAGTTAATTCAATCCCGCGACGACCACTCTATCATGCGACAAGACCTGGAAACTATTGCTACCTAGCGAGGCTTGGGATCTTAACTTTCCCCCACTTCTGCAGGGGTAGTCTGGGAACTTCTAGCAACTAAGGCATGCACTCAATGCTCCAATCTCCGTGCGTATGCCCCGAGGCATCCATGGAACAGAAATGGACCATGTTTGCATCGTTAAAATTAGGGTTTTCCTAACCCTAATGCTCCCACAGCCGACTTCTATATAAGTCTAAGCCTAGTTTAGGTTTTGAGGGGGGGGGCTGAATTCCTTCGATCTTCTTGAATCGGCTGTAGAGTTCTAGTAGGCTAAGGTTAGGGTTTAGGCAACATCTTTTTCCGTTTTCTTCTCTCCATAGCCCAGCACTTGCTGGGTATGCCTTTGTATGTCTATTTAGAATAATTTTAATGAAGTTTTATAATAGGATGTTATACATGTATGGGATAGGTGTTTAAGGGTTGTTCTGTACAAGGCTGCTACCTTGAGATCCTCCATTGCTAAGTTGTATTGCAGGTAATGGAGGATTATTTTTAAGGGTTTACTCAGATCCAAGTGACCTGTGTGTTCAGGCTAGTGCATGTATGCAGGCCTATGCCTCACCACAGGATCCACTAAATCTAAATCCCCATGGGAGCCTGAGCCGGTAGCCTTGTGAACATGGTGGTGGCAGTAATCTACTTGTTCTGTCTCAGACTTCTGTGAGGAGGATAGCTCTATGGATAGTCTGTGGCTATTTAAGTGGATAAGTTATAGCCCTAGGGTGAGGCCAATCCATAGATCTAAGACAGATTCTTCTTCTCTGTACTTGTGCTTGTAGCCCTGTGAGAGATTGTGCAGAGACAGACTCCCCTGTATTTGTATAGACCCACCATCAGATGGTAGATCTGATCTGGCTGTAGAGATTGTAGGCTTGTGACTGGATCACTGCTGTCTCTCTAAAGCAGTGAACAACTAGATCTAAAGCTAGTACTCGAACTCTTGCTAGTCCTGTGTGTCCAGGCTAGTGCACATATGCAGGCCTATGCCCCACACACAGAACTTTAGAGGTTGAGGTTCCTATGGATTCTTGAGCTGGTAGCCTGGATGAAGTAGTGCCTATAGTGATAAACATGTTTTGATCCCTCTATGGATTGTGGTTCTCCTATTGGATAGTCTGTGACCATTTGAGTGGACAGGTTATAGCCATAAGGGATTGGATCATGGCACAGGGGTGAGTTGGATCCTTTCTCCTCTGTGGTGATAATGTAGCCATTGGACAGGACTCCTATAGCAGCATATCTGAGTCTGAGTTATAAAACCCATCAGATATGTACCTAATAGCTTACTTCTCACCCTTTTTATATTTATTTTCTCACACTCCATCATTCTTGTCAACCATTTCTGTAGTTTAGGCATTAGGTTACCATAGGATTTAAACAATAGTGACCTTAAATCCCCTTCCATTTAAGATTGGCAGATCTGTCGTCAGATCTGGAGGGCCTACTAAAGATGGCTCCCTTGGAGCTTTAGACCATTTTCCCTGTGGGACAAACTCTTATTAAAACTTGCTACAACAGGCCCTGTATCTTGTAGGTCTTTATTTCTTTCAGATGTGCTGAATCCATCTTTGTTTCTTTTCACACTGGAGAAATAACAAACAACACCTGTAGTCTTACAACTAGCTGATAGATCTGAAAGGAAGCCTGTGGGGATCATTGAAGATATTTTGGTTGCGGTTGATAAATTATTTTATCCTACTGATTTTCTGGTGTTAGACATGGAACCAAGCAAGTGTGTTACTTCCATACCTGTAATATTAGGAAGGTTCTTTTTGGCCACAGCTAATGCTTGTATACAATGCAGGTCAGGAGTCATGAAAGTATCCTTTGGTAACATGTAGGTCAAATTGAATGTGTACAACATAGCTAATGAACCCCATCTCGATGAGGACTATTTTTCTATCGATGTGATAGATGAGGTTGTGCAAGAAAATTTGAATATGCTGCTGCATGGTAATGAGTGTGTAGACACCCAAATTCGGCCCAAGGCCCGATCAATCTGTACTTCGGGAGAGATGTACCCCTGTGCTTCCGATGGCACTCCTTGAACCCTTAGGAACCTACCTAGACCAGTAGGAATAACCCTAAGACCTTTAGAGCCATTCCCCCAATCCTTAGAAGTTACCCCTACACCCTAGAATCCCTTCCCATACCTAACTTGAACCCTTCTTAGCAGTTGATAGGATGAGAGACACAAAATTTCACACACACCATTACCATGGATGACCCATATACCATTGGAAAGAGGACTTCTCCCGCTTTCCAACAAGCCAAAGATCACCCAATTTGGAGCTACGGTTCAAAAGTTTTGGCCGTTTTAAGTTTCACATAAAATCATGGATTTTAGGCAGGCGTATATATTACATACGCCCAACCAATTTGGCCCCAGATTGGTCAGGCTTATATAGTATATACGCCTGCCTTTTTTGGGGGAAATTTGGCCGGGCGTATATAATATATATGCCCAGTATAGGTGGGACCCACCACGGGCTTCATCTTCCCAAGGCTCCCCTGTTTTTGATGAAATTCTATCGTTAAACGGGCATATATAATATATCGCCACTTAGCTCGATGCATCATCAGTTGCTCGAATTTCCTTCTTCTGGTTTGACCCGTTGACCATCCCCGTGGTTGAGGTGGGTGTCTTGAGATTGGTTTCGGTCATCATATTTCACCTTTGAATGCCGGCCCGTTGAGGCGGCACGGGTTTGTCATCCCCGACCCGATTTTGGACTTAATCTCACTCCCCTATAAAAGTTTGTAATTAAAAGTGAACCAACAGTATGGGGAGATAATGTAATTTATTTTTGCATTTTTGGGTAGTTTTCGGGGGGTTTAGGCACAGATACAATATACCCGATTTCTAGTAAGGCGGCAGCCCTAGTGGTGATGATCCTTAAAAGAACTACCCCTTCCAGTACCTGAGAAGGCGCTTGCGCCGGAGGTATATCGGTTGGGTTGCCAATTCCGATCAAGCTGTAAAACCCGCATTGGTGAGAGCATAGAAAACCCAAAATTCAGCTGTGTATCCCTAGGAAACGGAAAGGAGGGACCCGATAACATACACAGCTATCCCCGGGAGCATTTCTCTCAAGAAACCAGTTCAAAGATCCACATTCGGGCTTGCTGTCCATTGTTAAAATATAATTGACAGAACCATTTGCCAGGCGTATATAATATATCGCCAAAAAACCCGATTTACGAGCGTATATAATATATACCATTAAAATCCTCAGATTTAAGCGTATATAATATATCGCCAGACCAAATCTGTATACTTTTTGGTCAAGGCGTGCATATATACTCCAGATATATCTTGGCTGCAAAGAACCCGACCTGAGGCCTAATCCACCACCCCAATTCCCCGATTAGCGGTATTAGTGTCCGCGGTAGCCTCCCACATTCTCTAACCCCCAATATGCCCCCGCCCAGTCAAAAGAAGGCCACTTCTTATTGATTTGCTCCGGGGGATCGGGTCATTTGCGTGGATTCCCTCGCCTTCAATAGAATGAAAGGGTTCCCATTTGCTTCTTCCGAAGTGTGTCGGATCCCGCCGTGGGACCTACTAAAGGTACATATATCGCCCGAAACGGGAGTTGACCCTGGGCACCAGGTCATCATTCATCTAAGTAGAGGGAAGTTAGTTGCAATTTGAAGAAAAAAGGGAGAAAGAAAATCCTCATCTTCAAAAAAATCCACCTTTAAAAAAAAAAAAATCAATCAAAATCAAAAATAAAAAATAACAACAAAAAATTCACTTTTCAAAAATAATAAAAATAATAATAAAATCATCATCATTTTCCAAAATCCAAAAAAAACACACAAATAAAAACAATCGAAATTTTACCTTGGTGTGACAGTCACTACGGCGACCTCAAACCTGGCCCGTAGGAGAAGAACCAGGAAGGTATTCGGCCCTTATCCACGACATCAATACAACACTCGTCAGTGAATCATGTTAAGAGCCGATACATCCCCACCGTCATCCCCTTCCCATTCCCGTATAGGAGAAGACCCGATCTCCGACACCTTCACCCAAACCAGGTTCGATATCACGGGCCCATTTGGGGCGCCCGTGTTCACCTCCACCTCATCCCCTTCCCTTACATTCTCCCAACATACCCCTTTTTCATCCCTTACTGAAACCCCTCATTTCCCAACCGATCCCTACATCCCCATTTCCCATCCAAACACCCTTACCACATCCCCATACTTCCAAAGACCCCGTAGGGAGTCCCATCCCCCGCCTACTTCCCACGTTCCATCCCTCTCATCACCCATGCCCCCAACATCCTACATCCCATCCAACCCATCTCACATACCATTCCCACCACATGGCCCATCCACATCCCAACATACCCCCCCATTTACTCGGGTCATGCCCAATTTCTCCCACCCACCTCCATCCTTAAGTGATCCATCACCCCCCAATCTCACACTTGAATCCATGCCCTCGATGGAGGACATGATCTTCTGCCGCAACCCTACCTCTCAAACCCCGCATCCAAATTTCCAAAACCTCCATACCCCATTCCCTCCTAACCATGCCCAACCACCCATCGTCCATACCTCCCAAAATCCCCCACCTCAATTCCAGACCCAAACCCACACAAATCCATGGGCCCCAGCCTAAACACCTCTAGAGCCATGGGCCCAGGCCCAAAACCCTCAAAACCTATGGGCCCAAGCCCAAGCCCATCAGGCCCAAGTCCAGGCCCAAAACCCTCAAAACCCAGGGGCCCAAGCCAAAGCCCACCAGACCCAGGCCCAAGTCCAAGCCCCCCAGGGCCCATGGACCCAAACCTACCAAACTCAAACCCAGGGCCCATGGACCCAAACCCAGCCCCCTCATGCCCCAGTAGCCCAAACTCAACAAAGCCCATTGGCCCAAGGTCATATTAATCCCCACACCCAGGCCCAGGGCCCGTCAATTCGAGCCTTCCAAAACCATCAAACCCAAATCCCTCAAACCCAAGGCCCATCCGCCCACGCTCATCAAAGCCCATTCACTAACCCCATACCCCCCCACCAATACCCTTCATTCACCTATACCCCTTTTGCCCCCATCCCACCTCCAACGGGAAATCCAATCCATCCCATTCCTTAAAACCACAACATCCCACCACCTCAATCACACCCCCAGCACCCCCAGAACGTGCACCCAACTAAGCACATCACTTACCCACAAAACGCTCACCCATTTATCCCTTCTCATCCCCTACAAACCATATGGCCCCACCAGGTCATCCAACCCCTCACCCCCCAAATCCAAATAGCAGAACTCGCCCCTCACCAATATCATGACCAACAGTACGAGGAGGATGAGATTCACAATAGTGGAGGAGCTGCCAGTTTTAACCCTCCCGGGCCCACCATCATCGCACCTAAGGTCGAACCAAATCAGGGGGAAGCGGTCCCCGCCACAACCTCAAAGGAACCAGAGTAGCTGAAAGAACAGATAAACAGGATACAGAAGTAGCTGATGAAGATGGGAGGAATGGAACTACACTCAACGGACTTTTCAGACTTATGTCTGTTCTCTGATGTCCCCCTGCCACAGAAATTCAAGATGCCATCATTTGATAAGTATAATGGCACTTGGCAACCCCATCGCCCACCTAAAATCTTACTGTGGGGATATGTGCCAGTATGGCAGAGATGAACGACTCCTCATCAAAGTGTTCCAGAAGAGTTTGACGGGCCCAACACTGAGATGGTTCACATCCCTGGAACCATCCATGATAAAAAATTGGAAGGACCTGACACGATTATTTCAAGAACAATATGTCTATAACATGGACATAGAACCAAGGAAGTCAGACTTGGCCCGATTAAAGCAAAGACATGATGAAACATTCAGTGCTTACTTTGGGAGGTGGAGGGCCTTAGCCGCTCAGGTAACTCATCGGATCCCCGATGATGAGCAGATTGAATTGATAACCAAGGGAGCCCTCCCAGTCATCGCAGATTTTTTAGTATATCGGCTGATCAAGTTTCTTGATCTGGTCCGAAATGCCAATCATTGCGAAGACGCCATTTGAGAGGGTAGGTTAGGAAGGAATGTGGCCAATGGGGCCACCGGGGTTCGAAAAGCAGCCGAACTAAGAATCGAAAGAAGACCAGGGACAGAGGTACAGAACATTGTTTACCCCCAGGTCAATACCAACGCCCCCCCTATACAACTCCAGATTACACAACCACCCCCGACCCGTTTCGAGCAAGTATCAAGACCAAGCAACGGACCAAGAGCCCCGTTTACCCCGGAATAGATGAAAGCACATTTCAAACGAGTATTCACCCCATTGGGGTAATCCTTGAGTGTCTTACTGCCGGTATTACTACAGAAAGGCCTGGTCAATTTACTCCAACCTCGCCCGCCACCCCACCCAATACCAAGAAATTATGATCCGAATCTGCATTGCAATTTCCACTAGGGATCGGGTCACCCTATGGACCGGTGCTTCCCATTAAAACACGCGGTCCAAGATCTGATAGAGGCGAGAAAGATCATACCCCCATCACTTCCCCAAGGGCAGACCCAGAATATCCATCAAGCCCCTCTACCACCGCACCCAGGATGCCCCAGGCCTAACATACATTGGATAGAGGAGGAAGAAAAAGAGTTTGACCCTTCAGATTATATTAGCAATCAGGAGGAATTTTCACTCCCCAGGTCAAACGAAGATGAAATATTTCTTGGGGTGATCGAGCCACTGTATCTTGCCGATTATTTTCCCACACCGGCTTGCCAAGAGGAGCCCTTAGATTTAGGGCAGTATTTTTCCACCCCCGCTCCCGCCTATCAAATCCAAATGGGTACAGCCCCGCCGCAATCATACGCGTATCCACGCCACGCCCAATTTACCCCGTACACCCCTCCATCACATACAAATCATCCTGTTCCCTATGCAATTCTGCCATCCCCATATTATCCTACCCCATACACACCCTCAAGTCCCTCCACCCAATACATTACTCCACCATCCTCAAGTTACCCCATTCCATACACACCTTCAAATCCCACCACCCAATTTACCCCATACACCCCTCCATCGCCCCCGAATTACCCCACTCCATGCAAAACTCCATCATCCCCAATCTATCCCATTTCATCTACTAACCCCTCATCATCCCACCATCCCACAAACCCTTTATACCCCCCCATTCCACCCACTACCCCGCCATATCCAAACCATCCCGCTCAATGCACAACTCCATCGTCCTCAATTTACCCCACTTCATCCACAAATCCATCACCATCCCATCATACCTCCCCATATACAAACCCTTCATATCCCTATCACCCCACCACACCTCAAACGTCTCCCCATCCCTCCAGTCCAGTCACACTCCCGCCATCCCTTCGCTATTTTGGCCCCAACCCAACTCCACCACCACCCGGACAAGCAACCCCTCACCCAATCCCCTCATCACCCAATCCCCACTGGTCCTACCATCCCAGGTAACACCAGTACAAGCCCCCTCCGTGCCCATAACTCCAATTCTGTTAATTCCCCCCACTACCATTCCACCCCCATTGGAGTTAACCTGGTCGGACTCGAGAAACTAATATATCTGGCCTAATCCTCCCCGAAATCCTCATGCACTCCATTTCTCATCCCAAAACTTGCTTATGGCCCTCATCAGGTACCGTTGAGCTATGAACAGACGGACATGAATGCCGGGTGCAACCAAGAAGAGGTTGTTGAATTCGTTACCCGATCGGGCCGGATTTCTGCCCAGCCGAAAGCATCAAGGGCAGTCAGAGGAGAAGAAAAGAAGAAAGAATAGGCCACAAGAAATCCCTTTGAAAAATGGCTGTGGAGCACATACCGAGAGACACTCCAAGAGAACACCGCATATTACATCGTGGGATTTGTTAATCACGTCTCCACTCCACTTTCAAGCCCTAATGGGAGCACTCAAGGACGTGCATGTCTCCACCCATGTAACTCCAGATGAAGTAGGGGAAATAATAGGGCAAGTGTTGGCCTTAAACGCCATCTCTTTCACCGATGCAGACCTACCGATCGAGGGGAATGACCATTCAAAACCCCTGAATATAACAGTGGAAGTAGGGAACTTGGTGGTACTGCTATCCCGATCGACAACGGGTCACACGAACATATGCCCTCTAAGGACGGCAATCAAAATTGGGGCGAACCCCGACACCTTCCGGCCATCCATATCAAGCGCACGGGGATTCGACAACACTAGAAGGGAAATCATAGGAGAAGTAGACCTTGACCTGATCCTTGGACCGCAAACCTTCACCACCCCCTTTCAAGTGATGGATATCAAGTCTACCTTCAATCTTCTGTTGGGCCGGCCGTGGATACATAAGCTCGGAGCAATACCATCTACCCTACACCAAAAGCTTCGATTCATCTCAGAAGGAAAAATTATCACCATCATAGGTGAGAGCAGAGAGGACATGGGGAAGAGCACTCTGCACATTGAGAATCCGAAAGTACTAAACATACCACACACAGCCGAGGACGCCGATCTCCACCGATTTGAGTATGATTTCTCAAGTGTTACCCTCGAACCAACTGAAAAGACCCCGGATAAAACTGGAGGAGGAATGGACGCAGCTGTATTCATGCTCCCTAGATGGGGCCATCAAAAAGGGAAAGGACTGGGCCCACGCCTTCAAGGAAGAAGAGACCCGTCAAGGCCAAGGGGCAACAAACTAAATTTGGCTTAGGCTACAGGCCCAGAGAAGAGGAAGTCAGAGAAGCCAAGGAAAAGATGAGAGCCGCAGCAGCCACCAAGGCCAAAGGAATCATCTTGGAAGAGGAACCTCACGCTCGTCCCCACATCCGTGAAACCTTTGTGAGCGCCGGGGTAGTAAAAATCGATCTGAATGGGGAGACAAGGGTAACCCCACATAAGCCTACTTCAATCCACCCCACCAATCCCTACATCATCCCCCCAGACTTCGAAATGGACTTCGCTGCCCTTTCCTTGTTTGAGGAAGAAGTTCCCAGATCCACCCCTCACTCCCGCACCAACCACTCTGGGTCCCTCCTAACCGTAGAGGACAAGGTCCCGGAGGATCCCTCTGTAAATATGTTGAGGGAAGAAATGCAAGAGCCTACCGATGCCGCTACCGACCAAAGAGGTAAAGGCCAGGCCTCGCAGGTGAGTAACTGGGCATCCTTGCCCCAACTCTTGAGAGCCGCCAAATGCCATGAAAATGGCACCGACTCTCAGAAAAAACAAAACCTGTAAAAAGTGATGTTAGCCTCTGGACCACTCTACCTTGTATATATAGAGATCCACCTCGCCAGGTGCTGACCTCCGAAAAAATACAAAAGATCATTAAAATAGAAAAAATACTAATTCTAAAAATATTGTCCTTTAAAATTCCCAATAAAATTAAAATCAATGTAGTGATACCCGCCCCATGTGAAGCCAACCCCTTCCCTGTAGAAATACAAGAAGAGGTAGGAGTCATGAGTCTGGACGAGGGAGGCCAAACTGACGAGCTCCCCAATGAGTTCCTCAAACAATTTGTCGATTTTGAGCATGGCCCTACCTCTATCGTCGAAGAGATGGAGGATGTCAATTTGGGCTCCACAGAGGCCCCCAAAATCACCAAAATCGGAACTTCGCTGTCCCCTGTGGAGAGGAAAGGTATGATAGACTTCCTTCGGTCATACCAAGACATCTTCGCATGGTCGTATGAGGACATGCCTGGTTTGGATACCGATCTGGTTGAGCATGAGTTGCCACTCTACCCCGATGTTAAGCCTGTGAAATAGAAGCTGAGACGACTCCGACCGGAATGGATGTTGAAGGTGAAGGATGAGGTCATTAAACAGTATGACGCAGGTTTCCTCATGGTATCCAAGTACCCGCAGTGGCTAGCCAATATCGTCCCCGCACCAAAGAAGGATGGAAAGGTTCGAATGTGTATCGACTTTCGAAATCTCAACAAGGCGAGCCCTAAGGACAATTTCCCACTGCCACACATCGATATCTTGGTTGATAACATCGCAAAGCATGGAATGCTCTCATTTATGGATGGATTCTCAGGATACAATCAGATAAAGATGGCAGAGATTGATCGCGAGAAGACAATGTTCATTACCCCCTGGGGAACCTTCTGCTATAAACTAATGCCATTCGGGTTGAAGAATGCTGGGGCAACCTGTCAAAGAGCAATGACGGCCCTGTTCCATGACATGATGCACCGAGAGATCGAAGTATACGTCAACGACATGATTGCCAAATCACCAGAAAGGGAGGACCACTTGATAAACCTTCAGAAGTTATTCGAGAGGTTGAGAAAATACAGATTGCGGTTGAATCCCCAGAAGTGCGCCTTCGGCGCTATGTCCGGAAAGTTGTTGGGCTTTATTGTCAGTAGGAGAGGGATCGAGGTCGATCCGACCAAGATCAAGGCCATCATTGAAATGCCACCACCATCTACAGAGAAGGAAGTCAGAGTCTTTTTAGGCAGGATCCAGTACATCAATCGATTCATCGCACAGTTAACTCCGATATGCGCACCAATCTTCAAGCTGCTAAGAAAGGACTCACCAGTTGAGTGGATGATGACTGCCAGGCTGCATTCGACAAGATTAAAGGTTATCTCCTGAAACCTCCAGTATTGGTACCGCCCGTACCTGATAGACCCCTGATAATGTACTTGTCCATGACTGAGTTTTCCATGGGCTGTGTGTTAGGACAGCATGATGAGACGGGAAGAAGAGAGCAGACCATCTATTACCTAAGCAAGAAATTCATTGATTACGAGACGCGCTATTCTCATCTGGAGAAAGCATGCCTGGCGCTCGTTTGGGCTACTCAGAGACTTCGACACTACCTGTTATCCCAGGCCATTCTACTTCTAGCACGGATGGATCCGTTGAAGTACCTATTCAAGAAACCTGGTCTCACTGGCCGAACCGCACGTTGGCAACTACTCCTATCCGAGTTTGACATTACTTATGTCACCCAGAAGTCGATTAAGGGGTAATCACTCCCCGATCATCTTGCTGAGAACCCTCTGTCGAACTATGAGCCTCTAAGGACCGAATTCCTCGATGAAGACATTTTGTTCATGATCGACGAGGATACAGAGGAAATGGAGGAGCCCTGGGTAATGCACTTCGATGGGGCATCGCATGTTGAGGGCCAAGGAGTTGGCGCCATTCTTATCTCACCAAAAGGATCCCATATACCCATCTCAATCAAATTGAACTTCCTGCACACCATAAAAAAAGCCGGTATGAGGCACATGTATTGGTTTACAAAGTGCTCTTGATCTAAATATAACTCACCTTAGGGTCTTTGGAGATTCACAGTTAATTATATGCCAGACCAACAGGGATTGGAAGACCAAGGATGAGAAACTGATCCCATACCATGAACATCTGGAGGATATGATAACCTGCTTTGAGGAGTTCACCTTCTCCTATGTGCCGCGAGTAAGAAATCGGTTTGCTGACGCCCTGGCTACCCTGGCCTCTATGGTTGAGATTCCATATGGAGTGGTGATGAAGCCGATCATGATAGAGGAGAGGAATGAACCGGCTTTCTGTCACCTGATCGAAGGACCTACGGAGATAGAGGACCAACCACCCTGGTTCTCAGACATCAAGAATATCCTCGAGACCCGAACTGTCCTGGAAGGAACATCAAAGGTAGATAAACGCACCATCCAGCGATTGGCAACAAACTACGTCATCTGCGGCGATCTCCTGTATAGACGGTCTCACAATAATATTTTGCTCCGATGCCTAACCCAGAAAGAAGCAATTGAGATCATGAAGGAGATTCATGAAGGGGTCAGTGGACACATGCTTGCTAAGAAAATTCTAAGGCAAGGATACTTTTGGACTACTTTGGAGACTGATTGCTGCAAGCACGTACAGAAGTGTTACAAATGCCAAGAACACTCCAGCTTAATACACACTCCGGCCATTGACTTGCACAGCATGGCCACTCCTTGGCCGTTCGCCACTTGGGGTCTCGACGTCATCGGCAAGATCAATCCTAAGGCTTTCAATGGACATCAATTCATCCTCGTCGTTGTGGAATACTTTACAAAATGGGTAGAGGCGGCCTCCTATACGAGCATTAAGGCTAGCCATGTTGAGAAGTTCATCAAGAACAACATCATTTGCAGATTCGGCGTACCCAAAGATATCATCACTGATAATGGCACTAATTTCGCTAATAGGCACATCCGGGCCTTGTGTGAGCAGTTCAAGATCAAGCATCATCGTTCATCCCCGTACAGGCCTCAGACGAATGGAGCTGTGGAGGCAGCCAACAAAACTCTGATCCACATCCTGGAGAAGATGGTAGTTACTTACAGAGATTGGAGTGAGCAGTTACCCTTCACACTTTGGGCCTATAGAACGTCTATCCGCACCGCAACAGGGGCAACACCATTCTCCCTTGTGTATGGGACCGAGGCCATGCTACCCGTTGAGGTTGAGGTACCGTCGCTCCGTATCCTTTTAGAAATCCATCTACCTGAAGCTGAGAGGGAAAGAGCCCGTTTTGAACAGCTAGACCTAATTGACGAGAAAAGACTCCTAGCCTTGTGCCACACTCAGGTCTATCAGGGGAGAATTGCACGTGCTTACAATAAACGCGTCCACAGTCGAGATCTGAAGGTAGGAGACACTGTACTAAAGAAAATTTTTCCGTCTCTCCACGCCGATCCGAGAGGAAAGTTTAGGCCAAACTGGGAAGGACCCTACGTCGTCCGAGAGGTTTTGCCAGGATACGCCGTTCGCCTCGCCACCATGGACGGAGACCACTTTCTTGAGCCCATCAATGCTGGATACCTCCGTAAGTTCTACTCATAGGTCTTGGGATAAGGTAAGTTTCGATAAAAGTAGATGCGTGACCGCTTAAGGGCTCCATAAAAGAGGCCATCATTTCAAAGTCAAGTAGCCCAAAAGAATATTCCCTGAAAACCTTCACCATTTTTTGCTACACACTTCGGGCCAACAACCATTTCTTTCATATACCCCACCCAAAATTCCCAAAAAAAAGAAGGAAGAAGAAAAGGGAGGAAAAATTCAAACCAAAAGAAGAAGAAGAAGGCGCCCCAAAAAAAAAAAAAACAACAAAGAAATGGAGGGGCACCCAAAAAAAAAAACAACAAAAAAAATGAATGATGACTGGGGCATAAAAAACCTTTTGAAAGAAAAGGAGTCCCCGAATCTAGAAATCACCCCAAACTTAGATCCAAATCCCCAGAAAAACCCAACCTGTTTGAACCCCAACCACATTAAAACCCAGAAGAAAGCCCTCTTTAAGGTCCACAAGCGGTTATAACATCTACTGCATCAGAACACGCCGAGTTAACAAACCACACAGAACTTCATTCAGTCGGCTATGACGGAATCGACGCCCATGTCGTGGCTTTCTGGTTCTTGAAAAAAAAAAGAAATAAAAGAAATAAAGAAAAAAAAAAAGAAGAAAAAGATTAATTTGAGTTCAAAGCAAGACGGACGTGGTGAAAACTCGAAAGGGCGCCACGGGTAAAAACAGCGAACTCACGCGGACCAGGTGAAAACCTGAAAGGGCACCTGGGGTAAGAGAGCGAACCCATGGGCGTGGTGAAAACCCGAAAGGGCACTACGGGTAAAAACAGGGATGACAGGCATGGCGAAAACCCGTCTTGGGCGCTATGAGCAAAAAATGTCAAGAAAAGAGAGATTAGGAGAAGATCTGTCCTAGCCTGCTTGCTTTTGTTTGGATCCCTTGAGCCTCTCCTCCTCTTTGCTGGCCACCCATGTGAACATTGGATCAGATCTCGATCAAGTATGTCATCTCTTCCACAGCGTCTGATGCATGCCCAAAGGAATAGACAAAAGGCTAGACCAATCCCGGGGAAGCTGACCTTCCCACGTTTAAAGAAAAAATCTGCATCTCACGAACAGGGTTCAGCCATGCTCAAAAGAGGGACCCACTGGTTTGGCCCTGTGGTTACCGGCATCACAAAAGGTCCAACAAAAAAACAGAGAAAAATTCCAAAAAAAAAAAAAAAAAAAAAAGATAATAGATTTTCCTTTCCCATAAAAAGCCTCACACTGTGGAGGAGAAAATTTCCAAAAAAGATAATAGATTTTCCTTTCCCATAAAAAGCCTCACACTGTGGAGGAGAAAAATTCCAAAAAAGATAATAGATTTCCCTTTCTCATAAAAAGCCTGACACTGTGGAGGAGAAAAATTCCAAAAAAGATAATAGATTTCCCTTTCCCATAAAAAGCCTCACACTGTTGAGGAAGAAAATTTTCAAAAAAGATAATAGATTTCCCTTTTCCATAAAAAAGCCTCACACTGTGGGGAAGAAAAATTCAAAAAAAAGAAAATAGATTTCCCCTTTCCATAAAAAGCCTCACACTGTGGGGAAGAAAAATTCAAAAAAAAGAAAATAGATTTCCCCTTTCCATAAAAAAGCCTCACATTGTGGAGAAGAAAATTTCAAAAAAGATAATAGATTTCCCTTTCCCATAAAAACCTCACACTGTGGGGGAGAAAATTTCAAAAAGATGATAAATTTTCCTTTTCCATGAAAAGCCTTACGTTGCGAGACGTATGAAAGAGAAAGCCGAAACAAAAAAAATATATACATGTATGTATAGATTTCGTTTCATTTCTTATAGTATTACGTGTGGAGTGTCACGTCCCAAAAAGATAACGACATAACACACTTTTCTGCTTTCTTTACAAGTAAAAGCCAAAATATATATATATATAACAAAAATAACAAAAAAGAGAAAACAAAAGAAAAAAAAAAAAAAAATAAATAAATAAAAATAAAAAAACCAAAAAGACATCTCTGTTATGGGGCCTCAGCCCCCCATCTGTGAATGTGACCTATGGTATGTGCAGGAACAGGTCAAGGGCAAGAACCACGTTTCAAAGCACTGATCTCTGCAAGAAGAGATTCCTCACGGGCATCCTGATCAGGCAACCACCTTCCATGAAGGCTCTTCTGCCGCCTTCGCGAGGCATCAGCTGTGCTGCGAGATTCAGTCAAAAGTCCAATCAATCGAAGAACCTCACTCTTGGCCATAGCAGCTCTCACCTCTGCAATATCAAGGCTCGGACCATCTATTGAGCCAACGCTTCATCAGGCGGCTGTGCACACATCCCCAAATGACCCTTTGAGTTCCCTTCGATTGGCCCAAAGGGACCATGCTACAGTAAACGGATCCAGATCTGTAGGCGCCCCCCCTAATGCGCCCATAAAATCAAAAAAGAGGAAGAAAAAATAAAAAATACAACGTTGGTTCTCAAATGAGCGTCGCAACGCCTATTTGCCCCACTCCGAGAGCCGTGTTAAATAAATTCGGAATGATCGGGTTCACCCGAAAGCTCTCGAACCCCATTTCAGGCAGGGACATTTTGTACCTGACTCGGCAGGCAGGTAATTTTGGTCATCTCCGGTCACTGTTCCCTACAGAGTCCCCCAGCAAGAGTCAAGGCCTGATCCGGCAGGCAAACCAAGAACCCATCACCGGAATGCACACGTCCCTAAGGTATATCAACATGGCAAGTTGATTCGCCTAAGGATATGTGCAAAAATAAAGGCAGTTTGAGCATGCCCAGGGTCTCCATCTGACATGAAAAAAAGAAAGAGAAAAGAGAAAAAGAAAAGAAAAAAAAAGAAGAAGAAAGAAAAGGAGAAGAAATAACAACCTGTTGCTGCTTAGTGAAAACCCCGAGTGGGTTGACCCCACCTTCCGGCATTCACTTTGGTCATCCACCTTCAGATCTCTGTTGACCAGGAGTGCCCCCGACTTCAGACCATTCGAAAAGTCTATTGTCAGTCAAAACTGACCCGTCAAAAATGAAATTACAACCAACCAAACTATGTGCGAACATACAGACTAAAGGGCTCTTTTCCCTTTTTATTTCCTTTTACACAAGCTTAAAACCTGTATAGGCATGGTGTCCCAATTGAATGTACGCACTTACGTCTGGGTATCCGCAGGATGGTCGTTGTCCTCGTAAATTGTACCTTAGTATTTGAGGCTTGCTGCTTATCGCCCCTGATGGGTGTCTGTCTGTGCATAGTTAGTAAGATGTGATTTCATTAGGGACGGAGGCTAGAATTGGCCATCTCTTTCAAGGGATGTTTGGTTCTGGCCCGATCTTTAGCTTTGTCTCGAGTTAAGGCACTCTGATTCATATGAATCAGGAGCTCCTCACCACTAGAACGCGCACATCCCCTAAGGTATACCTATCCCCAGCATGGCGCACACACTCTTAAAAGTGTATCAACTAGCATTTGATCCACTTAAAGAGTTGTGAGTGAATAAAATTGCCAGAGGTCCTTGAGCTTAGCTTAGAAGCCTCGAAGCAAAAGAAAATTCAGAAAATGACACAAAAAAAAATTACTCAGAAAATGGGCATGCATTCCCAAGAGGTGTTGCGACATTAATATTCACTCCACTCGGGTAAATCATGCTAAAGCAACCTCGAGGTTGAAGGGTTCGCCCAGAAACTCCGAGCCTTACCTAGGTAAGGGCACCTGTGGCAAACCCAATGGAGCTGTCAATATCCCATAGGATTGGACACAGTTTGAAGGCCTTCGCTTTGTGTGCTTCGCATCAATTCCAAAGCATAGATCGATCATCCCGTTTCATGGAGCTGTCTGGTTCAGGTTAATACTCAACATCACAAATCTATAATTTCCCTCAGGAAGTGGACGATATCCCGGCTAGCGGGCTTACACTTTTTGTGATCATCGATTATGCCAGAATGTCGCAATGCGCTTGGGGACTGTTAGCTCTGAGGTACGGACGATATCCCGAAATGAGAGGGCTTACGTACACTCACCATCACCATGAATGTTTGAGAATTGAGTTGAACCAGGCGGACCCATCAAATTTGCCTTAGACCTCTTCGGATGTCTCTTGTCTTTGGCATCCGATCATTAGTGATCGAATACCAAAGAGGGCCATCTGTAGACACCCAAATTCGGCCTAAGGCCCGATCAATCTGTACTTCGGGAGAGATGTACCCCTGTGCTTCTGATGGCACCCCCTGAACCCTTAGAAACCTACCTAGACCAGTAGGAATCACCCTAAGACCTTTAATGCCATTCCCCCAATCCTTAGAAGTCACCCCTACACCCTAGAATCCCTTCCCAGACCTAACTTGAACCCTTCTGAGCAGTTGATGGGATGAGAGCCACAAAATTTCACACAGACCATTACCATGGATGAGCCATATACCATTAGAAAGAGGACTTCTCCAGATTTCAAACAGGCCAAAGATCACCCAATTTGGAGCTACGGTTCAAAAGTTATGGCAGTTTTAAGTTTCACATAAAATCATGGATTTTAGGCAGGCGTATATATTACATACGCCCAACCAATTTGGCCCCAGATTAGTCAGGTGTATATAGTATATACGCCTGCCTTTTTTGGGGGAAATTTGGACGGGCGTATATAATTTATACGCCCAGTATAGGTGGGACCCGCCACGGGCTTCATCTGCCCAAGGCTCCCCTGTTTTTGATGAAATTTACTGTTCCTAAACTGGGCGTATATAATATATACGCCCAACTTAGCTACAGTAACTGTCATCAGTTGCTCGAATTTCCTTCTTCTGGTTTGACCCGTTGACCATCCCCTTGGTTGAGGTGGGTGTCTTGAGATTGGTTGCACCCTCTTGGAGCTTATTGGCAACCCTTAAGTCACCCATGGTCTCACCCCATTAAAATCAATCTCCCAAAACCCTAGGACCTTGAAAGCCTAGAAAACCTTAGATGGGGGATTACCTAATGGCTAAACCAATTAGCTCTTAAGTAAGCCCCTAACCCTCTCCTTTTCTATAAATAGAGAGGCCCCCCTCTTCCTTAAGGGTTAGAAAAAAATTGGAGGTTAAGGATTTGGAGCTTAAGAGAGAATCCTAGTGAGAGAAAATGCACACAATTTTCTAGAATTCCAGCATGCTTAGTTCATCCCTTTCAACCCATTTCCACCATTAGATCACTCCCTTTTGCTAAAGTCTAGCCTTTAACCTCACCCTACACTTCCTATTTTACCGAATCCTAGTGTTAGAATCCATTTCTATATCGTTTAAGCCATCGGAAGCACGCCAAAGCAAAGATCTTCCACGGTGCAACAAGGGCTCGTGAGCTCCGGCTCACCCCTCTCTTCCTCTACCTTCTTGGTGTCTCCTCCGTCCAAGGATTCAAGCCGTTACGTCGCCGAAATTTTGGTTTGGCTCAAAGCTTGATAGGACCGTATTGCCTTTGGGCAAGGGGAAACTCCACCCTTTTTTCTTTAATTTTGGCCATAGATAGAGACCGCCACGTGCGGGTTGATCGGGTGCCTAAACCCTTCCCGATCGATAACCGAAGCCCCTACCCTAGAGCCTTTGGCAAAGACTGGTAAATCAGAGTCATATTTAGCACTTCGGTGCTCAAAATATCGATTTGAAGGTTTTCCGGGTTACCAAAAGCTCCGGGTGGCGACTCTACATTTTCATCAAAAGCGAGCGCATCGCCGCGACGGGTTCGAGAGGACCCACGATCCACGGTCGCACAGAGTGGTTTAATGTTTTTGACGAAGTATGAAAGGAAATAGAGGAAGAGAAGGCCTCCACCTTTGAGATTGAGCATGTGAAAATTGTATCTTCTGAAGCAGAGCTAGCAAAGCATTACCCATAGAGGCCTGCTTTGTTGCCTCTTCCACCACTCTCTAAGGCACCCCTATTGCCTTCCCTCATCAGTCCCCCAGATGTGGAATTAAAACAGCTCTCAAAATCTTTGAAATATGCCTTTTCAAGAGATAGTAACAAATTGCCTGTGATAATTTCTTCTTCCCTCACCTTTGAGTAGGAAAAAGAACTACTTTGTGTGCTGAAAAGGCATAAGAGGGAAATAGGATGGGCCATTGCAAACTTAGGGGGGATCAATCCTGCTGTGTGCATGCATAAAATTCATCTTGAGGAAGGCTCTAAACCTTCTAGAGAGATGCAAAGGAAACTCAACCCACACATGTAGGAAGTTGTGATGAAGGAGGTAGTCAAACTCCTCGATGTTGGGATAATTTATCCTATCTCGGATTCTCAATGGGTGGCACCTACCCAGGTAGTACCTAAGAAATTCGAGATCACAATAATGGAAGCAGACTCAGGTGCGCTGATTTCAACCAGACAGACCACTGGTTGGAGGGTATGCATAGATTATCGAAAGCTCAATGAGAAAACCAGCAAGGATCACTTCCCATTGCCCTTCATAGATCAAATCTTGGATAAGTTGGCAGGCAATGCCTATTACTATTTTCTTGATGGATATTCAGGGTACAATCAGATCCCTGTCTACCCTCAAGACCAAGAAAAAACCACATTCACTTGCCCATTTGGAACCTTTGCATACAGAAGGATGCCATTTAGGTTGTGTAATGCACCTGCCACTTTTCTAAGATGTATGTATATCATTTTCTTTGACATGATCGACAAGTTTTTGGAGATCTTCATGGATGATTTCTCCATTTATGGACATAATTTTAGTCATTGCCTACACCATCTCAGCTCTATGCTGCAAAGGTGTGAGGAGACCAACCTAGTTCTGAGTTGGGAAAAGAGTAACTTCATGGTGACTCAAGGCGCTGTCCTAGGACATGTTGTCTCCCACAGAGGAATAGAGGTTGATCAGGCTAAGATTAACTCAATTGCATATTTGTCCCCTCCCAAAACTGTCAAACAAGTCAGGTAATTATTGGGCCATGCTGGGTTCTATAGGAGGTTCATCAAGAACTTCAGCAAAATTTCCAAGCCTCTTTACCACCTATTGTGCCAGGAGTTTCCCTTTGAGTTCAATGATGAATGCCTAGCTGCTTTTAAACTGTTAAAGACTTGTTTGATTACAGCTCCTATCTTGCAAGCCCCTAATTTTTCTCTGCCATTTGAGCTGATGTGTGATGCATCAGACTTCGCCATTGGTGCAGTTTTGGGCCAAAGCAGAGACAAGGCACCATGGTAGCGTATGCTAGTAAATCAATGGTTGATGCTCAATTGAATTACACCATGACTGAGAAGGAGCTATTAGCCATTGTATTTGCTTTGGAAAAATTCAGGTCTTATGTGCTGGGATAAAAAATCACTGTGTTTACTAACCACTCAGCCTTGAAATTCCTCTTGTCCAAGAAGGAAGCCAAAGCAAGACTAATCAGATGGATTCTTCTTTTGTAGGAATTAAACTTGGAGATTAAAGACAAGAAGGGAGTTGAGAATGTGGTTGCTGACCATCTGTCAAGGATCCCAGAGGCTGAAACAGAGAGCTTGTCCATCAATAACTCTTTCCCAGATGAGCAGCTTTTTACTGTACAGATAAGTATGCCCTGGTTTGCCAATATAGTAAACTACCTTGCTGTGGGAAGGATCCCTCCACATTGGAATAAGGATGATAGAAGTTTGTTCTTCTCATTGATTCGATATTATATGTGGGAGGATCCTTACCTTTTTAAGCATTGCGCAGATCAGGTGATAAGACGTTGTGTACCTGAAACCGAGTTCAAAAACATTCTAACCATGTGTCATGAACAGGCCTGTGGGGGCCACTACAGTGGTAACAAGACTACGATGAAGGTGCTTCAAAGTAGTTTCTATTGGCCTACTCTATTCAAAGATGCCCAGTAGCATTGTAAAGCTTGTCCTCGATGCAAGCAAATGGGAAGGATTACAAAGAGAAATTCCATGCCTTTGCAACCTATACTTGTTGTCGAATTGTATGACATTTGGGGAATCGATTTTATGGAACCTTTCCCCCCCTCCTATGGATATAATTTTATCCTTGTAGCTGTGGCCAACCTGTCCAAATGGGTAGTGGCCATAGCTACACGAACAAATGACCACAAGGTTGTCATTAAATTTCTAAAAGACAACATCTTCTCGAGGTTTGGCATCCCCAAAGCTATTATTAGTTATGGGGGAAGTCACTTCTGTAATAATCCTTTTGATAAGCTATTGAAAAAATACTCTGTGACCCACAGAGTAGCCACTCCCTACCACCCATAAACTAGTGGGCAAGTAGAGGTTTCCAACAGAGAAATCAAACATATTCTAGAGAAGACTGTGAGAATTGACAGGAGGGACTGGTCTATAAAATTGATAGATGCCTTATGGGCTTATAGGACTGCCTATAAAACCCCCATAGGTATGTCCCCATTCAGACTAGTTTATGGCAAGGCATGTCACTTGCCTGTTGAGTTGGAACACAAAGCATACTGGGCTATTAGAGTACTAAATTCTGACTTAAACTCTGTTGGTAAACACAAGAAACTCCCGTTATCTGAGCTGGATGAGTTACGATTAGAAGCATGTGCAAATGCCTGGATTTACAAGGAGAAGACCAAAGCCTTCCATGACAGACACTTGCTACGGAAAGAATTCAAGACAAATGGCAAGGTATGGATGTTCAACTCTAGATTGAAATTCTTTCCAAGAAAATTGCAGTCCGGGTGGGATGGGCCTTTCACAGTTGTAAATGTTTCTCCATCTGGGGCTATAGAAATCATGGACCCTAGAGATGGTAGGACCATGAAAGTCAATGGTCAAAGGCTAAAAATTTGTGTTGAAAAAATTCGTGTGCTTGAGGAGACCATTGATCTTCAGGACCCTCCAGTTTAATGCCTGATTTCATTGTGTATCATATGCATCATATTTCTTCCGGTCTTGATAGTTTGTTCATGTACAATAAAGTTGCCATGCTAGAGGTAGGTTGTCATCTTGATATTGCTTGCAGTCCAGGGATCATGGGAGCATGTTTATAAGGTCAATAAATCAAATGATAGCATAGCAGTAGGAGTTTGCTGGTTGCTGAGATTGAGCACTACACTAAAATGCAAAGTTATTAGGCTTTTGGGACCTTTCGATAGGTTACTTGCACCTTTCGTGAGGTCAGTCGATGATTTCGATAGGTTATTTGAGGTTTTCGATAGACACTTAGACTGGTTGATAGATGAAATCAACTCTTCGATAGGATCAACAGGGACAGAAAGAAGGTTTCGATATGTTCTGGATACCTATCTAGAACCTATCGATATGATGGATCACCCACCATAAACCTATCGAAAGGATGATTCCACCTATCGGAATCCCATCTAATCATTCCATTTGAAATGTCTTTTTGATGTCATCTGTGCTTGTATGCTTTCAATTTCTGTTTCTCTTTCATTTCTAATATTATGTCTTACCTGTTTCCTTACTACCATGCTCCCAATAGTGAGGACACTGTTTAGTTTAGATTTGGGGGTGTGGCAAGTGTGCCAATGAAATGAGTTAATGCTAGTGCAGCTATGTTGAAAAAGTTTTTGAAAATAAAATGATTTCCCACCTGATTTTTGGCGAGAGGAAATAAAAAAAAAAAAACTTTTTAAAACTAAAATGAGTTGTAGTTTTAACATTTTTCATGAAGCAAATGTCAAGAATTTTCAAAAATTAATATTTAGTGAACCTGAAATGAGAGAAAACTGTAAGGATACACCCCAGAAAATTTGATGGAAGGCCATACCCAGTGAAATTTGGGCCTGAAAATTTTTTCTTTGAAGAGTGTCTTGGCAATTTTTTCTGCTCTAAAGACTGATTGGATCTAGTTTCGATCACTAGAAGTTAGGCAAATCCAAGTTGAAACAGTTTGATAGCATTCATGACATTGAAGAGATGAAGTAAGACCATTCCTTGGACAGTTTGAACTTAAAATGTCCCACCTTTGAACTGCCCTTGATACACACCATTTGAGGCATAAAAACCCCAATTTTCTTTGATGAAAACTAGAAAATTTGAACCCAAAACCTTTTGACCTGTTTCAGTTCACCCTCAATTTGAGAAATCAGGAAAAATGAGAAGTGAGGTTAGAGGAGCAAGGTTCGATGATTGGTTGAAAAAGACAGAAGCACATTTGGTGGTACTGTGGCATTCCTGCCCATAAAAAGAGAAATGGAGAAAAATACAAAAAAAAAGATCAAACAAAAAGAATGAGAAAGAGAAGTCATCTCATTTGATATTTTGAAAAAGAAGATTAGAAATTGATCACTTCAAATATGAAAATTTAAGAAGCAGATGAAATTGTGCTGAGATGGAGAAGGCTGAGTGGCAAATCAGCTCCTTACCTTTACTGATTTCTCAATTTGAATCCTTTTTACCACCTTTATTCTTTTGTAAATTTCACCCATAAGCCACATTACAACCCAATAAAAAGACCTTATTGATCTGAAATGGATTGAGCTGTCATGTGGAGATAAGGATTTGTTTAATCTATAGTGTAAAGAATTAGAAAACTTCATAAATTAAAGCAATGCCTATGCTCATGCTTGCAGTCCTATTTGAGGGCTGTAATTGCTCTTGTGCTATGTGAAATGATGCACCCTTCTATTTTTATTATGAGTGAACAACCCTGGTGAGACTTGGGTCTGAAATCCAATTTGATGGGGGTAGTATCAAAGCAGAATTCTTAAGTGAATGGTGAGCTCTGCATAAATTTTTAGGAGAAAGGCCTTGACATGAATTGATTGATGATGAAGGAATTAATGCAGAATTTCATGTTTTGAATTGGTGATTTTTATGATGAAAATCTTTTTAAATTGAAGGTACATAGTGTGGAACTTATTTTATTTACTTAAACTCTATTTCAGCATGCTGCATAAGTATTAACTGATTTTTTGGAGAAGTTTATGGGTACCTTCACTGAAAACCCTCAGGAGACTTCACTCCTCCACTAGGGATCACCTAGGGGTTTAAAAGGCTTGATGTATATGCTAAATGCATCCGTAATCCCTATGAAAGTGACATTTTAATTTTCTTTGTTTTTCCTTTGCTCAGGGACTAGCAAAGCGTAGGTTTGTGGGTGTGTTAAGTAGTGAAAAATGCCAGCTTTCACCCCTTAACCTGACCTTTGATGGACCTGTGAGCACACTAATAAACACCTGTTGAGTCTATTTTATAGATAGCAATAAAAGACGGGAATAGTGCAGAAAAACACTCAAAAATGCTGCACAAAGAAGTCCATCTCTCAGCACAGTGCGGACCCAGCAATGGCACATAAGAGGGCTGCACACCATTGGCCACTTGGGGCGTGTGGCAACAACAGGGCAGAGTCAAGGAAGTGAAAGCAGGCAGAAAACATCCTATCGAGAGGTCATTTGAAGGCTTCGATAGGAGCTGAGGGCTAAAAATGGAGGAATTCGTACAGATGGAAGGGTTTCGATAGGATATGAAGACAGAGAAAGGAAGAATTCGTGATGATTGAGAAGTTCGATAGGATCCAAGAACCTATCGAGCAACTGAAAGAAAGAAAGAAATCATCCTATTGAAAGCCTGCCTGAGGTGTAAAGGGAACCTATCGGTTGGTTGCCTGAACCTATCGAGATGGAGAAGCTGGAGCTCAAACCTATCGGAAGGTACTTGAACATTTTGACAGGAGTGAGAGAAATCCTATCGAAATGCTAGCATGCAGAACTGAACCTGTCGAAAAGCTTTCCCAACCTGTCGAATGCTCTAGACAAAGGGGTAGAGAACACTGAAGCTTCAAGAGAAGGCTCATCCTATCGAAACCTATCGAAGAGATTTGAAAACCTAGAGAAAGGACCAAGAAGCTCCATTTGAACCTGTCGGAAACTTCCTCAACCTGTCGAAATCATGTGAAGAACCTCTCAGAAAATAGGCTGTTCACATGCTGCAATTTGGTGACCTGCTGCATGCAACCCGAGGCACTTTGGTGATCGGCACGATGATCTTGAAGATACCCTAGGAAACTGAAACCAACCCCACTTGCGCTGACAAAACTCTAACGAACTTTGATGACCTTCTAGAAGGGAATATTGGCGGGAGAAATAAGAGGGAAAAGCTATATAATGAGATCCCCAATTGTAATTGGGGGCGATCAAAATCTGGAGATTAGGGCTTGAAACAAAATTCTATTTTCCCTCCTTTAGCTCAACGAGGGTTGGCTAACTCCCTCAGAGCAGCAAGGGGTGAGGTCTGATCTGTAATTGGGTAAGGTTGAGAGTGTTATTTGTGGGTCAATTGCTGCACAGACTACAGATTTGAGAGCATTTCATTGTAGAGTGAGTTTTATGCAATGTAAATGTTAATTTTATTATTTTGTTTAGATCTATAGTTCCCTTGGTTTCATTTAGTGCTCAATCAGATTTGTGTAGAGGAGTTGGCTTATCAACTCACCCACTTAACTGGTGGACCTCTTGGATACCATTTGATCTCCCTAGATCTGATATCCTTGTAAATTGCCTGTGTCTGTGACCTGGTAATTGTAGCATCTGTAGTGGTTTTTATACTCTGATTGAAACCTTTGAGTTGGAGGAAATCTGTAGGATGGTCTGTGACCATTGAAGTGGACAGACCATAGCCTTAAGATCAATTCAATCTCTGGTTTCACTTGGATTCTTCAACCTTAAACCTTTGGGTCGGATGAAGTTTATAGGATGGTCTATGACCATTTAAGTGGACAAATCATAACCTTAAGATCAGCCAAATCCCTTGGTTTATAGTAGATTCTTCTACTCTGCAGCTGTGCTTGTAGCCAGCTGAGAGATTGGTGTGCTTTAAATCCTGTGTAACACGATCAGCTCAACCCAATTGCAGTAAGTCCAAACTCCAAGCTGTTCTTCTCCACTTTCTGTTTTTAATCCCTTCCAATTGTAAGATTTGAACTCTGGACTCGATCCCAGTTAATTCAGCATTTTATTTGTTGTTTAGTTTAACTGACAACCCTGTAATACCTCTCCCCTTTCTTTTACAAACCTAGTATTAGGTAGGGTGCCAGATCTCTTTTCAGATCTGGAGATTTACCATATTTTGAACTCACCTCCCTGTGGACATTCCCTTACTTACTCTTTTAAAACTGGCTACAACAGGCCCTGAATACTTGTAGGTCTGTGTGTGTGATCTGCCTTGAATTGAGTGAATTTAAACCCCTTATTGAATGCAAGGTAGTTCACCAACAGTATTTCAACCCATAAGATCCTAAATGCTTCGCTAAGGCCAACAGCTCACTAGTAACCAAAAAAGGACCATGCAACAGGTTGAATAAGGCTTTAGTTTCAGCTGGTCATTGCTACAAATGGCCTGCAATGACTCAGCCTAAAGCTATAATTACTACAAAGAGATCAGATCTAACATCTCAAACAGTGCAAAGGGTACCAAGCAATCTCGCAAGCTTCAGTTTTCCAGTTCAGAATCCGATGTGAGGAAAAGAATCCTAGGTCAAGGCAGTAGCACGGTACGGGATCAGTCCCTTGTTCTCAGTGCTTAGTGTTAAATTACTTAGTCAAGAGATCGTAGGATACCGGCAAAGGAAGAAGGTGGTACTCATTTTATTTTGATTCGGAAAAGAAGATGGATAATCTCAATAGTCAAGGTTGGTTTGAAAGAAAAAAAGAAAGGTGCGAAGCGAAAGCGCTTGCTAACATGGTTGTTAGAAAGTAGCCTCTCTCTTCCTTAGTAGCCCGTCTGTGGTACTAATTCCTCTCTCTGTCTCTGCTTTATGGTTGTTAGTTCAAGAATCAGCTGTGAATGATACCGATACCGATACCGGAGCTGCTAAACTAAAGGAAGTGACATGACATAGTTAATGAGGAAGGGGTATGCATCGTCCAAATTCAACTGACTTCCTTTGTATTCATCCCATCTGAGATCGAATGAGGGTCATTCTTTATAGATCAGATCTGATGTTGGCTAGGTAAAATAGAGGGGAGCCAGTTCCTGTACAAACCTCCTCACAAAGCTCTAGAAGCTCATGTGCAGGGGAGAAGAATCCTTCTCAAACATGTGAATGGACATAACCTTAGGGCTATACTTTGTCCACTTGAATGGTCATAGGGTATCCCAATGGTCTATCCATACAACGGAGGCCTGAGAAATAATATGAAAACTGCTGTAATCACCATGGTCCACAGGCCTCCAAGCTCCCTGGATCTCACTACAGATCCAGCATTACTTTCCATAGGGCTACCAAACTAAGGGAAATCAGATGGTAAACAATAGATCTACTAGAAACTGAATGGGGTAGTCCCAAATATATGGATCCTATAGACATCTAAAGAATCCATAAGATATTTAGATTCAATTAGACATTAAAATGGCAATTCATTGATGAACACAAAATTTACAATGAACTGTCTCCAGGTTGTAGCGTGTACACAACTGCTCATCCACAATCCCAATGTATACCAAAAAACCTATTACAAACTAAACTAAAACTAAACCTAGTCTCTTATAGGAGGGTTAGCCAGCAAGTGCTAGACTAAGAGAGAAGAAAAATAAGAAAAAGAGATGATCAAACCCTAACCTTAGCTTACTGGAGTTTTTAGCCGACAGAGGATGAAGGAAAGATCAAAATAATAAACTCTAAGTACAACTTATATACTTTCTCCATAAGGCTTTGGCTTTGAAGAGATTAACCCTAATTTTTCTAGCAGACATGGTACTGTTTTAACCCTTGGATGCCTAGAGATATGCACCTTGAAATCCGTACCACGAGAAATGTGCCCTAGCCTTGGGAAATTCCCAAAACACCCTTCAGTTAAATATGAGAAGTGGAGAGGCCAAGCTTCGCGGGGCTGGCATCTGCATTAGTTCATTCACGCAGTTGTAGAGCCATCGCAGAGTAGCCTTAGGTGGTGAGAAGTGCTTACTCACGCAATCAATCTTCAGTTCATCACGCTGTTCCTTTACGCTGCCTTGCTGTCACGGAGATGATCTGGAGCGCCAGGACTCTTCGCACAGATAGAGCTTCAGAAGCTCTCTCTGCTAAGTGCTCATGCAATAAGGTGCCTGCACTCGCGTAGTAACTAATTAGGCTCAAGGGTGTCCAAGAGAAATTCTAGGCATCTCTCTCTTCTTTGGCTACGCGAGAACTCTGCGAGGTAACAAATTGTTCTTTGTGCATATGAACTTGGTATGTTCTGCGCGCAGCTGCTTTGGGGCTTGATCTTTGCGAGAGCTTTGTAAGGACAATTTCTGAGAGTTTTAAACCGTGAGATCTTCGCAATGTCTTTTCTATTCTCCTCTTGACTGCGCGGCTGATTTGTGCGAGGGCAACTTTCACTGCATCATTAGCTTCGCGAGGGAGATCCTGAACTCTACGAGATGATTCTTTTGACACTCTGATGCATTGCATTTGCTGTTGTTGCAGCTTCCTCCATTCTCACCTAACATCTTCCATCTGCTAGGCTTTTAGTCAATGATGACAAACAATTGAATCACCATGGTGAGCACTACCAAGGTGTTCCATTAGACTTTGGCTCGGCTATCATCTTTACATGTATTCCCTCTCTTCTTTGAACCAATATGCATGGATTTTATATTAAGCTACACAGATTATTACTAATTATAAAACAAACTTAAAACATGATTATTAGTGAACTTCAAGGTCCAGCAAAGACTAGGTTAAGAGGTGAAAAGTGATACTTTTTAGTGAATAACACACCCCCAAACCCAATCTTTGCTAGTTCCTGAGCAAAGAAAACTTTAAAATAATTACTCTAAAAATTTAAATGCGACTTTCATAGGGAGCACGGATACATTTAGCATATGTACCAAGCCTTTTGAACCCCTAGGTGATCCCTAGTGGAGGAGTGAAGTCTCCTGAGGGTTTTCAGTGAAGATACCCATGAACTTCTCAATGAAATAGTTAACAAAAGTTCAAGATCATAAAGTTAGCTGTCAAGAAACAGAGCATCTGTTCACCTTTGAATCAATACAAATGTGAGAAATTTAAATACATGGTATGCACAAACATTTAATCATCACAAACTTCTCATGAATGCATAATATTTCCAATTAGTTCACAATAAGGGAGACAACACCTGTATGTCAGCACTGAGCTCATCATTAATTCAAAAATTAGGTTAGGTCATGCCCAATACATTAAATGTCAGACCTAATGCTCTCCAGGGCTTACTCTCACAATAAACCTTGAGGGTTTTCATTTTCTCTCAAGCTCAAGAGCAGTTATAGCCCCCAAATGGGTGTGTAAGCATGAGCATCGGCAAAGCATCTAGGTGCTGATATCATTGGCTAGTCCTCACCATAGATTGGGCAACTCCTCGTCACTGCACGACATCTCATTCAACTGTGAATCACAAGGTCTTTTGACTGGGTTGTGATGTGGCTTATGGTATGGGTTATAAAGAATGGAAGGTTAAGAAGGGATTCAAAATTGAGAAGGTAGTTGGTGAAGGAGGTGATTCATGACTTCACCTTCTTTAATTCAGCACATTTCATTTTCTTTAAAATTCTCCAGACTTGAAGTGGCCAACTTCTCCTCCTATTTTTGATTTTTCAAATGAAATTTTCCTCTTTGACCCCCCTCTCTTATTCCTCTTCATTTGTTTATTTATTTTAGATTCAATTAGACCATCAGATCTTTATTTCTCTGACCAGCCACTTCCTTCCTCAGTTGCTACACTGCTAAGCTCTTAGGTTTCTCCTCCATTCACCCAATGTTGACCTTATCTTATCAATCTTCATCACCTTTTCCTTTACCTTCTGATTCCTCAGAGTGAGGGTAAGTTTGAATCAGGTCCATAGGTTCAGGTACAAGTACTCAGGTGTATTTTAAAAGAAAATTGGAATTTAAGGCTCGAAAGGTGTATGCATAAGGGCAGTTGATTAGGATTTGGTTTATTTAGGCTCAAACTGTCCAAGAGAAGGCCTTGATCCTTTCCTAAGTATCATGAGTGTTGTCAATTATTTCAACTTGAAGATGCCTAACTTCTAATGAGGGCATGCCTCAGCCAGTCCTTAGGGCTAGAAGAATTGCCTCAGTCACTCCTCAAAGAAAGGAAGAAAATTTTGTGTAGGCCCAAAACTCACTAGTTATGGTCTTCTATTGTGTTCTTAGGCATGTCCTTACCTTTTTTTCTCTTTAGTGATTTACTAAGTGCTGATGCAAGTAAGTTTTCCTAGTGTTCACCTCATGGAAAGGTTGAAATTTAATCAGTTTGTAATGCCTAAAGGTCTGCAAAAAATTTAAATTTCTTAATTTTTATGATTCTTAGGTGAACATGGCTCCATTTCTATCTTTACTTACTTGACTCTACTTCACTTGGGTTAACTACTTCATTTGCAGAACCTGCCACAGCCCCAAACCTATGAGGAGCAATGTCCTCACTAATTCAAAGGTGAGACGTGCAGTAAGTATAAAACATAGAAATTAACTACCAAAAGCTACAAGAGAGAAAAATAGAACACACAAAAAATAACATAAAAATAAATAAACAGAAATAAAGAAAGACAGATTGGAAACAAAACAAAACAAAATAAAGAGTAGTGTTATTATACAGCTAAAGTATGTACTAAGTAGGTGGAAGTAAACTATACAAAAAATAACACACTACTTCCTAAAGAAATACAAGTGCAAAATTTAATCATTGGAGTCCTTGGTCTCAGTCGGTGGTTCCTGGATTCCCTTCCCCTTTACTTGCTTCAAAGTGGCAGCCTTAGACAGTGGTCTTTTGGAAGTAGCTTTCCTAGGCTTGACTGAGCCTTTTCTTGTTGGAGTGGGGGAAGGTTTTTGTGTAGGTTCCTTTATTTTGAGTCCAGGTTTGACGGGGCTAGGACTCGTGGCATCCGGACCTGATTGTTGAAGAGGTACATTAGGGTTGAGTTCTTTAAAAAGAGCCTCTGCCATCTCCCGGTCAGTTTGTGCATTTGCCCTCTTCTCCAAGGATACAATAGCCACTCCATAATCATAAGCACACTCCTCAGTCAATCGCAGTTTCTCTTTCAGTTCCTTGATGACATCTTCCCAACTCTCTACTCGGTTCTTTGCTTCATTGTATTGGACCATAATCTCCCCCCATCCTTTCTTGATTTCCTTTTTCTCAACCTTATGAGCAAGCATCAGAAGTTTAATTTTATCAAGGAGGCTGCCTCACTGTAGCTTTCAAATCAGCCATGTTCTAAACTATATCTCTTTTTATGTAGGCATTGGCTTTCATGGCTCTGAGGGTGGAGTAAGGGGGCATGGGGGTAGCAAAGATAAGATAGATGGGCATATCAGCACTGAAAAAAGGGCTAGCCTCGAATGGAAGGGGACTGGATGAGGACAGAGGTGCGGTGGAGGACAGAGGGTGAGGGACATGGAGGGTATGCTCCGGTGGAGGTAGTTGAGGGTCAGGTTCAGTTTGAGTGGAGGCCTCTCTAAAGGTGCTGAGAGAAGTATCAAGGATAGGTTCAATGGGAGTAAGAGCTGGTGGGGGGTTAGGGATTGATGTAGGAATAGTTGACTGTTGGGGTTGTTGGGTGAGAGTGGTTAAATTGCCTAGATGGATTGTAAAATGTTTTGGATGGAGGCAGGGTTTGGTAAGGTGGAGTGGAGCGAATGAAGATTGGCCTCAATTGTGGCTTGGGTTTGGGTATTGGCTAACATTTGGGAGTGTAGGGAAAGTAAGAGGTGTAGGATTTGGGGTAAGAGGTCTGGTATAGTATTGGGTGTGGGTTGGATAGGTGAAACTGGTTGGAAGGGAGATGTGGGTCGATGAGTGAAGGTAGTGGCCTGTGGTGGTTCATGTGGTGGGGTAAAGTGTGGGGGGGGGGAGGTGAGTCTGGGAGAGGGGTATACTCTAGGTTAATGTCTCCTAGGATAGTAGACATTATAATGGAAAATTCCTCTCCTGAAAATAGCTCACTATCATGGGATAAGAGAATGGATTGGTCTACAGGCTCACTAGGGATAGGTACAAAAGGTGGGGAAATCTCACTAGATTGCTGGGGGGTGTCAAAGGTATGGGGTTCTGGTGCATAGGTTGTGGGTATTGGGTCTGGAATGAAGGTGGTAGCAGGGATTGGATTGGTTTGGGGAATGTAGGTGGGATGGGGTTCTTTGGGGGCTTTGCCTTTTATGAGTTTTCTTTTCTTAGTGTAGGCAATTTTTATAGGGGGGCTGGTATGGGCTGAAAAAGGGGGTAAGGGTGCAGTAGTAGGTAGGGTGGCAGTGGTTATCATGGTTGGTGGTAAGATTGGGGTGGTTAATGCTGTGCTGATAGGGGAGATAGGTTCAGGTGAGGAGACTGTGCTTATGAGGGGTTGTGATGTCTGGATGAAGGGTGGAGGTGGTGGGGCAATGGGTGTAGATAAAGCTGAGGGAGAGGGGGTATGTGTTGGCAATGAGGTTGGGGGCCTGACTGCCAGAGGTCACGCCACGAGCAAAGAAGAACAACAATATGACCACTTCCTGAATGGTGGGGGCTGCTTCTCCAAATAATTCATTCCTCTTCTTCCTCTTTCCCATTATTGTGTCATTGATATCCAATTGTTTCTTTCTACTATTTTTTGGGTTCAGGGCCACTGTCTCCTCCTCCCTTTTGAAGGGATACTTTCCAAACTGCAGTAAGACAGTGATCAGCCTGTAATAGGAGAGGGCTTGAGGTTTTTTCTTTACCTTCACCTTCTCACACAGATCTTTAATTACCTCAAAAATCAACTTGGCTACATCCAAGTAGTGGTTTCTGTGAAATGAGAGGAGGGCATCAGCTATGGGGTACCTCCTCTCCTGCTCATTACCAGAGCAATACACATTTTCCTCAACACTACATCCATGAGCCTAAGTTTGGGATTCAGGTCTCTCTTTCTGATTGAGTCTCCGAAGGCAGTGATTCCTCCAGTTAAGTCTCTTTCAATTTTAGTAATGGAGGCTGTCAAAGGGGGCCCTAAACTCCACTCAGGGTTATACCCAGCTGGTAACCCTAGTATTGTTGCAATGCCTGCCTAGTTAAATAGCATCTTGAAGTCATCAATTAAGACCAGCAGTGTTGGGTTCCCATCATCACCCGTTTTTAACTTCATATTATGATAGAATAATCTCACTATCCTTGGGTCAACCAGCTGCATTAGGGCCCTCAACGGGGGTAGCAGAGATGCATTGGAGGTAGAGGTCTCTGGTAGCTCCTCAAAGTAGGCTTTATCAAAAATGGTTTCAGCCTCTAGCAGAATTGCCGACACAAACTTAAAAGGGACCCTGAGGTATTCGGTATTCTCATCCTTCGCAACCTCAGGGGCCACAGTCTTTCCCTTTATCTATTTCTTCTTTGAAATTTTAGGGCTCTCAGCGGGTGGGTGCTCTCTGGCCCTCTTCTTTGGGATAGATTTCTTCTTTTCCTTTAAAATTATGGGGTCAGCACCAGGTTAGGGCACCGCAGAGGTCTCCAATGTGGAGGTCTTTGCAATCCTCTGCAATCCTTGAGTAGGGTCTAGCATAGTGTTAAGTGGTGAAAAATGCCACTTTTCACCCTATAACCTGACCATTGATAGACCTGTGAGCACACTAATAAGCTTTTATCAAGTGCATTTTATAGACAGCAACAAAAGAAGATACTAATACTGAAAAGCACTCAAGAATGCCCAAAAAGGAGATATCTCTCAGTACAGGACAAACCCAGCAATAACACACCAGAGGGTAGCACATCAATAGACCCTTAGAGCACGTGACTACAGCAGGGCAAGGCGAAGGAAGTGGAAATAGGCTGAGAACGTCCTATCGATTGGTCACCTGAAGACTTCGATAGGAGCTGAAAACAAAGAAACGAAGAATTCGTGTAGTTGAAGAGGTCTTTAATAGGATCTGCAGGCAGAAGAAGGATGAATTTGTGTGGATTTAGGAGTTCGATAGGATCTCAGAACCTGTCGAGAAGCTGAAAGGAAAGAAGAACTCATCCTATCGAAAACCTACCTGAAGTGTCAAAGGAACCTATCGAATGGTTTCTTAAACCTATCGAGATGAGAATGCTGGAATATAACCTATCGAAGGCTGATTGAGCCTTTCGATAAGACTGAAAGCAAACCTGTCAAAATGGCAGAATGCAGAGCGAAACCTGTCGAAATGGTTTTCCAACCTATCGAATACTCCAAACCAAGGACTGAGAAGGTTGGAACTCTAAGCGAAGATTAATCCTATCGGAACCTACCGAACGGGTCTAAGAACCTAGCGAAGGGACCAAAATGCTCGATTCCAACCTGTCGAAAGCTTCCTGAACCTGTCAAAATCATGTGTAAAACTTCTCAGAAATTCAGCTGTGCCCACATTGAGAGTCAGTGACCTATTGCACGCAATCCGAGGCACTTGGTGACCGACACGTTGGTTCCAGAAGATGCCCGAGAAAGCCCTAATTGACCCACGCACTTTAACAGAACTCTAACAAACTCTAACGACCTTCTAGAAGGGATTTTTGGCATGAAAAATAGAGGAGAAAGTGATATATAGAGACCCCCAATTACAATTGGGGGGGGTCAAGATCTGAGCCAAATTCTGGAGATTTGAGCTTACAGAGAAATTCCATTTCCCTCCTTTAGCCCAACCATGGTTGGCTAAGTCCCTTGGAGTAGCGAGGAGCGAAGTTAGATCTGAAATTGGGTAAGGTTAAGAGTGCTATTGTAGGTTTCTAGCTGCCCAGACTACAGATCTGAGAGTATTTTCATTGTAGAGTGACCTTATTTGCAATGATAATGCTATTTTTAATGCTTTAATTAGATTTAAATTTGCTTTGGTTCCATTTGGTGATTGATCGGATATGTGTAGAGCAGTGTGTATATCAGCTCACCCACTTAACTGGTAGACCTCTTGGATACCATCTGATCTCCCTGGATTTGATGCTCCTGGGATTCCTTGAGTCTATGACCTGGGAATTGCAACATCTGTAGTGGTTTTAATTATTCTAATTGATGCTCTGGCTTTGAAGGAGATCCCTAGGATGGTCTGTGACCATTAAAGTGGACAAATCAGAACCTTAAGAAGAATCTAAGCTTAGCCTCCAATTGGATTCATCTGCTACAATCCATGGATTCGATAAAGTCTATAGGATGGTCTGTGACCATTAAAGTGGAAAGATCATTGCCTTAAGACCAGGTGGATCCTGTGATTTGGAGTGGAATTTATACCCTGCAGCTGTGCTTATAGCCAGTTGAGGGAATTGTGTGCTCTAAACCTCTATAACATAATTAATCGAATCTGATTTCAGTGAAAACTAACCTCTAAGCTACTCTTCTCCATTTTCTGCTTTTTATTCTCTTCCCCTGCATGATCTAAGCTCCTAAACTCGATCCAATTTAGTTTATGTTTAATTTCAGCTTAGTTTAAGTGACAATCCAGTTTAAACCTCTCCCCTGTCTTTTAGCTAATTTAGCAATAGTTTGGGTGCCAGATCTGACAAAGGTCTAGAGATTTATCATATTTCTAACCAACCTCCCTGTGGACATTCCCTTACTCACCATTCTTTGAAGCTTGCTACAACATATCCTGACTAGTTGCAGGTCTGTGCGAGTGTGTCTGCCTAGGTTTATTGATGATTTTAGACCCTCATTTGAGGGAAGGCAAACACGCCAACATGTTTTTGGCGCCGCTGCCGGGGAGGCATGTTTAGAAATTGATAGATTTAAGTTTTGATCATAGATCTGTAGTTTTTATTTGATTTTACTAACTGCATTTGCAAGTTGTGTTGTTTTTCAGTGTTATATGTGCATTTCATCAGATCTAAGGCTACTAGTGAGAGGAGAATCGTGCTGGAGACTGCTCTGTAGTTTGCATCCCTCTACTCCCCTGTTATTTTTCAGATCTGTTGATAATTTCATTAGATTAGTTAGAAAATTTGGTTGATTCAGCTTGTGGTATTGAAGATCTGTTTTGCATTCAGAATCTGAGTGCTGTATGTTTGGTAGGAGAACTTTACAACCTCAGATTATTCCACTAAATCCAGAGGTTGAAAGACTTCTCAGATCCAGACCAACTACACCCACATCTGTTGCATTTGATTCTATAGAAATGGGTGAGCAACAGTAGCCGAGAACCCTTAAGGAGTTTAATGCACTAAGGGTCTATAATTTCCCCTTCTACATTCAATTCCTAGCTGCTCAGGGGAACTATGAGATAAAATCATCAATCATTTAAATGCTACCCTCATTTCATGGCCTGACCAAAGAAGACCCCAATAAACACATTGATGAGCTCTTAGGACTGTGCACTACATTTATTATCACAGGTTTGTGGGAGGAGGCCACCAGGATGAGACTCTTTCCTTTTTCATTAAAAGACAGAGCCAGGACCTTGTTGTCCTTGCTTCCACCCAACAACATTTAGTCTTGGAGTGATCTCTAATGTCAGTTTCTGGCCAAATTCTTTCCTATGTCAAAGACCAGCCAGTTGAGGAAGGGTATCATCTCTTTTACCCAAGATCCAACTGAAGACTTTCATCAATCCTGGGAGAGATTTAAGGAACTCCTCATGAAATGCCCCCACCATTAAATCCCTGAATGGCAATTGGTTCAAACCTTTTATCAGGGAATTGATGCTCAAGCAGATATATGATAGATGCCTCCTGTGGTGGCTCCTATCTCCATAAAACTATTGAGGAGGCATGGGAGCTCTTTGACATCATTAGTGAGAACTCTATGCAAAGGAAAACCTTAGCAAGAGATTTAGAGCCTCCTAGATTGATGAAGGAGAACACCTCAAGGGAAAAGATATATGAAGCGAGTGTGCCAAGTGAGTTGGAAAGGAAAGTGGACAGCTTAACTCTGACTTGATAGGCTGATGGGAGCAATGTAGTCACTTGTGGCTGCTAGGGTGGAGGATGCATGTGCCATATGCCAGTCCCCTGCTCATCCCTTGGAAGAATGCCCATCTGCTGACAAATTTCCTAATTTTATAACAGAGCATGTGGATGCAGCTCAGTCTCATGGGCAGCAGCTTGCTGCTGGGTATCAATGGAGGAACCACACCAATCTGAGGTGGAGACAAGATGCATACCCCAGCCAGCAGCAGTAGCAGCCCCAGCAGCCCATGCCTTACAGAAATGCTCAGCCCTATCAAGAAGGTTATGCCCCAAGGCCTTAGTATCAGCAACCCATGGCCCAACTTGTAGCTCCTCTTGTGCAGCAAGCTGCACATCCTCCAGTTGTGAGAGCACCATCCTTTGAGGAACAAGTTATATCTTCACTTCAGAACTTGAACACCTTAACCCAAACTGTGCACTCTCACAACCAGAGCATCAAAAAGATAGAGGACCAACTTGGTCAGCAGTCTGATGCTTTGACTAAGAGAGAGGGAGGAAGGTTGCCTAGCCAACCACAGGACAATCCACGAAAGAAGTTTGTAGTGGTGAAGTTTCCTCCACTTATGAGGAAGCTAAATCTGTTACAACTTTGAGAAGTGGTAAGTTAGTGGACAACCAAGTAGGCTGTGAGCCTGTGAGGACCTTGGAGGAAGAAAATGAAGTGATTTCTACCGGCACACACTAACAGGCTCTTGAAAATAAAGAGGATAATGAGGATCCTCAAGAAAAGAAAACACTCAAAAAAAGAGGCCCCATTGGCTAAGGCTGCAAGTGAGGGAGCAATCCCACACTTGCCATTTCCTAAGGCACTACAAGCACCTTCCCCTTTTGTAGGGCAAGGAAAAATTGAGAAAATGATGGAGACTTTCAAGCATGTAAAGATCAATTTGCCTTTACTTGATGCCATTAAACAAGTCCCAGCCTATGCCAAGTTTTTAAAAGACCTGTGCACCCATAAAATTTAGTCTAGGATACACCTATCTAAGAAAGTCTTTTCAGCAGAAAAAGTTAAGCATGTCCTGTCCATCGAAACTCCCCCCAAACTTCAAGACCCTGGACTCCCCACCATCCCTTGCATCATTGGGGATCATACCATTGACAAAGCTCTATTAGATCTGGGAGCCAGTGTAAATTTGCTTCCATATTTAGTATATGAGAAGCTAGGCTTGGGCAAATTAAAGCTCACACATGTGGTTCTCCAGCTGGTTGACAGATCTGAAAGGAAACCTGTGGGGATAATCGAGGATGTTTTGGTTGGAGTTAACAAATTCTTTTATCCTGCTGGCTTTTTGGTGCTAGATATGGAACCAACTAGGAATGCCACTTCCATACCTGTGATTCCAGGTAGACCCTTTTTGGCCACAGCTAATGCTTGTATTCAATGCAGGTCTGGAATCATGGCAGTGCCATTTAGAAATATGAAGGTCAAATTGAATGTGTACAACGCAACAAATCAACCTCATCTTGATGAGGATTGTCTTTCTCTTGATGTAATAGATGAGGTTGTCCAGAAAAATGTGAATATGCTGCTACATGGTAAGGAATCGTGTAATAAATTAGTCGAAGTATGGAAGGAAATAGAGGTAGAGCAGGGTCTCACCTCTAAGATTGAGCATGTGAAACTTGTCTCTTCTGAAGCTCCACCAGCACAGCACCATCCATGGAGGCCTACTTTGTTACCCCTACCACCCCCCTCCCAGACACCCCTATTGCCTTCCCTCATCAGTCCCCCAGAGGTGGAGTTAAAGCAACTCCCAAAATCTTTGAAATATGCCTTTTTAGGAGACAACACCAAACTGCCTGTGATAATCTCTTCTTCCCTCACTCTCGAGCAGGAAAAAGAACTACTGTGTGTACTAAAAAGGCATAAGAAGGCAATAGGATGGACCATTGCAGACCTTGGGAGAATAAATCCTGCTGTGTGCATGCATAAAATTCATCTCGAGGAAGGATCCAAACCTTCCAGAGAGATGCAGCAAAAACTCAACCCACACATGCAGGAGGTTGTGATGAAGGAGGTGGTCAAACTCCTAGATGCTGGGATAATTTATCCCATCTCGGATTCACAATGGGTAGCACCTACTCAGGTAGTACCCAAGAAATTTGGCATTACAGTTGTTGAAGTAGATTCAGGAGAGCTGATCCCAACCAGACAAACCACTGGTTGGAGGGTATGCATAGACTACCGAAAACTCAATGAAAAGACCAGCAAGGATCACTTCCTACTGCCCTTCATAGACCAAATCTTGGACAAGCTGGCAGGCAAGGCCTATTATAATTTTCTTGATGGATTTTAGGGTACAATCAGATCCCTGTATACCCCTAGGACCAAGAAGAAACCACATTCACTTGTCCATTTGGAACCTTTGCATACAGAAGGATGCCATTTGGGTTGTGCAATGCACCTGTCACGTTCCAAAGATGCATGCATGCTATCTTCTTTGACAAGATTGATAAGTTTTTTGAGATCTTTATGGATGATTTCTCCATTTATGGAGATGATTTTAGCCAATGCCTACACCACCTCAGCTCCGTACTGCAAAGGTGTGAGGAGACCAATCTAGTTCTGAGTTAGGAGAAAAGTCACTTTATGGTGACTCAAGGCACTGTTCTAGGACATGTTGTCTCTCATAAAGGAATCGAGGTTGATCAAGCAAAGATCGATTTAATTGCCCACTTGCCCCCCTCCGAAAATTGTCAAACAAGTTAGGTCATTTCTGGGTCATGCTGGCTTCTACAGAAGGTTCATCAAGAATTTTAGCAAAATCTCTAAACCCCTCTGCCACCTGTTGTGCCAGGATGTCCCTTTTGACTTTAATGCTGAATGTCAAGTTTCTTTTGAACTGTTAAAAACTTGTCTAACCACAGCTCCCATCCTGCAATCCCCTGATTTTTTCTTGCCACTTGAGCTGATGTGTGATGCATCAGATGTTGCCATTGGAGCAGTGTTGGGGCAAAGAAAAGACAAGACACCTCCTGTGGTAGCATATGCCAGTAAATCAGTGGTGGATGCTCAATCGAATTACACTACAACTGAGAAAGAGATATTAGCCATTATTTTTGTCTTAGAAAAATTTAGGTCTTATGTGCTGGGATAAAAAATTATTGTGTTCATTGACCACTCAGCCTTGAAATACCTCTTGTCCAAAAAAGAAGCTAAAGCATGACTAATCAGATGGATTCTTCTCTTGCAGGAATTCGATTTAGAGATTAAGGACAAGAAGGGAGTTGAGAATGTGGTGGCTGACCATCTGTCAAGGATCCAAACAACTAACACAACAAGCTTGCCCATCAATGACTCCTTCCCAGATGAGCAACTTTTGACTATCCAGATAAGTATGCCCTGGTTTGCAATATTGTCAACTATCTTACTGTAGGTAGGATCCCCCCACATTGGAGCAAGGATGACAAAAATCTATTCTTTGCACAGATTCGACATTACATGTTGAGGATCCTTACCTTTTTAAGCATTGTGCAGACCAGGTGATCAGACGTTGTGTACCTAAAACTGAGTTTCACAACATCCTAACCATGTGTCATGAACAGGCTTACGGGGGCCACTTCAGTGGTAACAAGACTGCTGCCAAGGTCCTTCAAAGTGGTTTCTACTAGCCTACCCTATTCAAGGATGCCCGACAACACTGTAAAGCTTGTCATCGATGCCAGCAAATGGGCAGTATTACAAGGAGAAACTCTATGCCCTTACAACCTATACTAGTTCTTGAACTATTTGATGTCTGAGGAATCGACTTCATGAAACCTTTTCCCCCTTCTACTGGATACAATTTCATCCTTGTCGCTGTGGATTACGTCTCCAAATGGGTAGAAGCCATAGCTACAAGAACAAATGATCACAAAGTTGTCATTCAATTCCTGAAAGACAACATCTTCTCTAGATTTGGCTTTCCTAAAGCTATTATTAGTGATGGGGGAAGCCACTTTTGTAATAAAACTTTTGACAAACTGATGGAACGATACTCTGTTACCCACAGAGTAGCCACTCCCTACCACCCACAAACCAGTGGGCAGGTAGAGATTTCCAACAGGGAAATCAAACATATTCTCGAGAAGACTGTGAGATTCGACAGAAGAGATTGGTCCAACAAGTTGACTGATGCCTTATGGGCAAACATAACAGCCTATAAAACCCCCATAGGCATGTCCCCATTTAGACTAGTCTATGGTAAGGCGTGTCATTTGCCTGTTGAATTGCAACACAAGGCATATTGGGCCATTAAAGTAGTGAACTCTGACTTACACTCTGCTGGAATTCACTGGAAACTCTAGTTATCCGAGCTGGATAAACTATGAATAGAGGCTTATGTAAATGCCCAGAGTTATAAGGAAAGAATCAAAGCTTTCCACGACAGACATCTGCTCGGCAAAGAGTTCAAGCCCAATGACAAGGTATGGTTGTTCAACTCCAGAATGAAATTCTTTCCAGGGAAGTTGCAGTCCATATGGGATGGACCTTTCACAGTGGTACACGTTTCCCCATCTAGAGCTGTCGAAGTCATGCATCCTACAGATGGCAGAACCCTTAAGGTCAATGGCCAGAGGCTGAAACTTTGCGTTGACAATATTTGTGAGCCTGAAGAGACCGTTGATCTTCAGGATCCTCCAGGTTAATACCTGACTTCGATTTGTATAATATGTATTTTATTTAATTTATACCTCAATTCATCCCAACAATATTCTTTGAAATAAAATGACCAAGGGCATAAGGTCAGAGGCCAATTTACAAACTGGTAGCGCAGCAGATGAGTCGCTGGGGGCTTAGGCTAAATCCCTTGCACACATAGGCCATGTTTTTAAGCTCATTGAACCTCTCAATAGGTCATTTGGACCTTTTGCTAGGTCAGCCGCTGATGTCGATTGGATTGGTGAGGATTTCGATAGGTGTTGTGGCCTCTCGATAGGTGAGAACAACTTTACGATAGGTTCTGGACTCTTGCCTGGAACCTATCGACAAAAAGTGCAAATGTAATACCACACCTATAGAAAGGTTGCTTGCACCCATCAGCATCCTAACGAAGTGAATGTTCTATCCACCCTCCGTTCGACAGGACACCGACCTATCGCAAGCAGCCAACCAAGCCTTTAGAATGCATATTTATTCTATTCAATAAGACGGGTTAAACCTATCGAGAGCTTTTAACTGCCTGTCCCATACCTGTTCGACTTTGATAGGAAGCCTTAACCTGTCGACACTCTACACTCATCCTATAGAAATCGACTTTCCTCCCCTCACTCCTTCCATGCTTACTTTGCAGTTGCGCTGCGCGAAAATTTTACCATGTGTACCATGTACATTTGTGCACAGCACGAGCCTTAAACTTCCCGCACTAAATATAGGCTGCCAATTAATGCACGTTTTCGTTCCCCATACTGATTGTTCGAATTCACCATTCATTCCTCTCCAATGACGGCAGTGATATTGACTGCATCGCTTCATATTCTCTCCCACATCCACCTTAAATAGATGCAGCTGGCTCAACTTCGGCCCATTCCTTTCCTTCTACCCTCTGCACTCCTCATAACTATGGCAGATGACAAGCCCACGCTCACCCCTGCACAACTCTACCTCTTCTGGCTGGAGCCATTACCGCCCAAGGAACCAGACTCGTTGCAATTCCTCTAGGATGAATATGAGGAGGTCCAGTGGATCCTTGCTAAGGTGGAAAAGAACAAAGTTAGGAAGGAGAAGAAGAGGCTGAAGCCTGCTCCACCGGTGTCTCCACCACCATCCTCCTCCACCAACCATCCCCCTATCCCCTAACCTTTTTTTTTTTTCCTTTTCTTCCTCCCCTCCTGGCTTACAGTTCCTCTTCCACCCAATGCAGGCTGAGGATTTCCCTGAGCCAGGGGCGATTTCTTGAACTGTCCGGGATATTTTGTCCATCGGCCTACTTTTCACATCCTTTCTGCTTGCACATTATAATCATGTCATTTACCTCTGTTAATAATAATTTTTTTTCTCTTACTAGCTTCTGTTTTTGCTTTATAAAAAAAAAACTGCTCCATCCCCTATGATGAAAATAGTGAGGACACTGTTTAGTTTAGGTTTGGGGGCATGTATGTATGCCAATAAATTAGTTACTTTTAGTACAGCTAGGCTAAAATGAAGTGTTTGGAATTAATTAGAGTAAATTCTCACTAAATTTTTTGTAAAAAGAAGATATTAAGAAAACAATTTTTTAAAACTGAAATGAGCTGTAGTTTTAACATTTTTCATGAAGTAAATGTCAAGAATTTTAGAAAAATTAATGTTTAATGAACCTGAAAGGAGAGAAAACTGTGAGGATACCCCCCAGAAATTTTGATGGAAGACCATACCCAGTAAGATTTGGGCCTGAGAAAATTTTTCTTTGAAGAGTGCCTAGCCAATTCTTCTGCGCTATGGACTGATTGGATCTAATTTTAATCACTAGAAGTTAGGCAATTCCAAGTTGAAATAGCTTGATAGCATTCATGACATTTAAGACATGAAGTAAGGCCATCCCTTGGACAGTTTGAGCTTAAAATGTCCCACCTTTGAACTGCCCTCGATGTACACCACTTGAGCCTTAAAAGTCCCAACTTTCTTTGAGGAAAACCAGAAATGTTAAACCCAAAAACTTTTGACCTATTTCAGTTCACCCCCAATCTAAGAAATCAGGAAGAGGAAGGAGAAGTGAGATTAGAGGAAGATGATAAATATGTTGAAAGAAAGGAGAACACATTCTGTGGTGTTGTGGTATTCCATATTAAAAAAAAATTAATAATAATAATTTAAAAAAAAAAAAAATGAGAAAGAGAAATCACCTCACTTGAAAATCTACAAGAAGATAAGAAGCTGATCACTTCAAGTCTGAAAATTCAAAAAGAAAAGAAAGTGAAAAGGTGCTGAAATGAAGAAGGTGTTGTCTAGACCACCTCCTTACCTATACTGATTTCTCAATTTGAACCCCTTTTACGTTTTCATTTTGTTATAAACCTCATCCCTAAGCCACATCACAACCCAATAAAAAGACCTTACTGATCTGAAATAGATTGAGCTGTCATGTGGAGATAAGGATCTGTCTAATCTATGGTGAAAAGAGTCAGACAATTTCAGAAATTAGAACAATGCCTATGCTCATGCTTACAAACCTATTTGAGGACTATAACTGCTCTTGAGCTGTGTGAAATTCTACACCCGTCATTGTTGTTGTGAATTAACAGCCCTGGTGAGACTTGGGCCTGAAATCCAATTTGATTGGGATAGTATCAAAACGGAATTCTCAAATGAAAGGTAAGCCATGCATCAATCTTTAGACACAATGCCTTGACATGAATCGATTGATGATGAAGGAATTACTACAAAAATGTCATGTTTTAAGTTGGTGATTTTTCTGTTGAAAACCCTCCAGAACTGAAAAGACATGAGAATTTATCCTAATTTACTGAAACTCTGTTTAGCAAGATGCACTATGATTAACTAACTTTATTGGGGAAGTTTGTGGGTGCCATCATTGAAAACCCTCAGGAGACTTCACTCCTCCACTAGGGATCACCTAGGGGTTTAAAAGGCTTGGTGCATATGCTAAATGCATTCGAGCTCCCTACGGAAGTGGCATTTTTTTTTTTTTTGAATTCTCCTTTGCTCAGGGACTAGCAAAGCTTAGGTTTGGGGGTGTGTTAAGTGGTGAAAAATGCCACTTTTCACCCTATAACCTGACCATTGATAGACCTGTGAGCACACTAATAAGCTTCTGTCAAGTGCATTTTGTAGACAACAACAAAAGAAGATACTAATGTAGAAGAGCACTCAAGAATGCCCAAAAAGGAGATATCTCTCAGCACAGGACAAACCAACACACGGGTAGCATCTTTGGACCCTTAGAGCGTGGCTCTGACGGCAAGGCGAAGGAAGTGGAAACAGGCTGAGAACATCCTATTGATTGGTCACCTAAAGACTTCGATAGGAGCTGAAAGCAAAGAAAGGAGGAATTCGTGTAGTTGAAGAGGTCTTCAATAGGATTTGAAGGCAGAAGAAGGATGAATTCATGTGGATTAAGGAGTTTGATAGGATCTCAGAACCTGTCGAGCAGCTAAAAGGAAAGAAGAACTCATCCTATCGAAAACCTACCTGAAGTGTCAAAGGAACCTATCGAATGGTTTCTTGAACCTATCGAGATGAGAATGCTGAAACTGAACCTATCGAAGGGTGATTGAGCCTTTCGATAAGACTGAAAGAAAACCAGTCGAAATGACAGAATGCATAGTGGAACCTGTCGAAATGGTTTTCCAACCTGTCGAAGAGCTTCTCTAACCTGTCGAATACTCCAAACCAAGGACTGAGAAGGCTGAAACTCTAAGCGAAGATTCATCCTATCGGAACCTACTGAACGGGTCTGAGCACCTAGTGAAGGGACCAAAATGCTCGATTCCAACCTATCGAAAGCTTCCTGAACCAGTCGAAATTGCGTGCAGAACTTCTCAGAAATTCAGCTGTGCACACGTTGAGAGTCCGTGACCTGCTGCACGCAATCCGAGGCACTTGGTGATCGACACAATGATTCCAAAAGATGCCTGAGAAAACCCTAACTGTCCCACATGCTTTTATAGAACTCCAACAAACTCTGACGACCTTCTAGAAGGGATTTCTGGCAGGAAAAATAGAGGAGAAAGCGATATATAGAGACCTCCAATTGTAATTGGGGGGGATCGAGATCTGAGCCAAATTCTGGAGATTAGAGCTTGCAAAGAAATTCCATTTCCCTCCTTTAGCCCAACCATGGTTGGCTAAGTCCCTTGGAGTAGCGAGGAGCAAAGTTAGATATGAAATTAGGTATGGTTAAGAGTGCTATTGTAGGTTCCTAGCTGCACAGACTATAGATCTGAGAGTGTTTCCATTATAGAGTGACCTTGTTTGCAATGATAGTGATATTTTTAATACTTTAATTAGATTTAAATTTCCTTTGGTTCCATTTGGTGATCGATCAGATCTGTGTAGAGGAGTGTGTATATCAGCTCACCCACTTAACTGGTAGACCTCTTGGATACCATCTGATCTCCCTAGATCTGATGCTTCTGTGATTCCTTGAGTCTGTGACCTAGGAATTGTAGCATCTGTATTGGTTTTAATTATTGTAATTGATTCTCTAGATTTGAAGGAGATCCCTAGGATGGTCTATGACCATTAAAGTGGACAGATCATAACCATAAGATGAATCTAAGCTCAAGCTCCAATTGGATTTATCTGCTGTAATCCATGGATTCGATAAAGTCTATAGGATGGTCTGTGACCATTAAAGTGGATAGATCATAGCCTTAAGACCAGGTGGATCCTGTGATTTGGAGTGGAATTTATACCCTACAGCAGTGCTTATAGCCAGTTGAGGGAATTGTGTGCTCTAAACCTCTGTAGCATAATTAATCAAATCCGATTTTAGTGAAAACCAACCTCCAAGCTACTCTTCTCCATTTTCTGCCTTTTACTGTCTTCCCTTGCAAGATCTAAGCTCCTAAACTCGATCCAATTTAGTTTATGTTTAATTTCAGCTTAGTTTAAGTGACAATCCAGTTTAAACCTCTCCCTTGTCTTTTAGCTAATTTAGCAATAGTTAGGGTGCCAGATCTGGCAAAGGTCTAGAGATTTATCATATTTCTAACCAACCTCCCTATGGACATTCCCTTACTCACCATTCTTTAAAACTTGCTACAACAGATCCTGACTACTTGCAGGTCTGTGTGAGTGTGTCTGCCTAGGTTTATTGATGATTTTAGGCCCTCATTTGAGGGAAGGCAAACACACCAACAAGTTTTTGGTACCGCAGAGGTCTCTAATGTGGAGGTCTCTGCAATCCTCTACAATCCTTGAGTAGGGTCTAGCATAGCCGCCAATGTATCAATGAATTTTGAACTCTTGGCCATGGGTGCTCCAAAACTTTTTAAAATAAGGGTTCACAAATCTTGAAAAATGCAGAAGGTAATGAGTAAACACAGAAGCACTAAATTTTGGCCTTACTTTTCTCTGAAAATCAAATCAATCACAACATAGAGAGAATCACAACATAGAGAGGAAATGGAGATCGTACCATTTGAGAGCTAGGGTTCCACCTCAACGTGTTCACAACGGCTTAAATCCCCTCAAACCTTGTTTAAAGAGATCAGAAGGTGTCGGGGAACAAAATGGTAAGAGGAAAATGCTTAAGGTGGAGTAGCTTAAGGGGTAAAGAAGAAAGAAAGAATTGGGAGCTCTGGTTGAGTGTGCCAGAAACTAGGGCAGATAGATGAAATGAAGAAAATGAGGGGTTTCGCTGAGTTTATAGAGCAAATCCTGCAGTTCGCACAGTTGGCAATAGGTGCTCGCGGAGTAAAATTTTCATGCAGTTGGCTTTTAAGTCCGTGAGACATTCTGTGAACTGAAGGGAAAACTGCCTCACATTGAGAATCATGGAGCTGACTCAGTGGTGCTAATGCGCGAGGCTCTGTGCTGCTTCAGAAAGTTACCTCATGCAACTCTCATGCAGAACAACACTAAAGCCATGCTTCACATACATATTTGGTTCGCAGAGCAGAAGTAGCTCTACGAGGTATTTTTTTACAGCCTTTGCTCTTGCTTTTAGCATGCGAGGAAGCCCAGTGGTGGCTCATGCTACAAATTTAAGCTTTCTTTAGCTCAGCGAGACAACATTTCTTCTTAATCTTTACTCTGTTAGTTCAATGCAGCACATTGGTTAGTGCATCCATGATGTAGTACACCCAACCACTGTGCATGAGCAATAACTCTTACATGTACTTCATTTGAATCATAAAAAATATATGCCCATTTTCAATCATTAGTTCATCAATATTACAGAATCCTAAAAATAGTTTTTCAGCTCAACTTCATACAAATTATGATAAGGGCACCTCAACCATTCTTCTTTAAAGACTCAGCAAACTCAGATGATACACATGCACAAGTATTCATTCACAAAATGTAAACACGGACACAACAAAACAAGTAATTCAACAACTTACTAAAAACACCACTGACAGAATTCCAAAGAACACAAATCAAAACAGCATTTTCATACATATGATACACTTATTGCCAATATTTGGATCACTGGGCACTTGCCTCCTCTTGAGTAGAGGATGCATCATGAATCATAAATTGACCTTTCAGGTTTGTTAAGGGCTGACTAGGCAATTTTCCTTCCTCCTTTTCATAGCATTACAAATCTGACCCAGCTGGTCCTCAATTTTCTTGTTGCTCTGTCCATGAGAATTGACAGTTTGCACTAAGCTCTCCAAATTCTGCATTGAAGCCAACATCTGCTCTTCAAATGAAGATGATTTGGACTATTGAGGGGGCAGGACCAATTGGTTAGACTGTGCGGCAGGTAAAAGGAAATTTTACCTTGGTGGGTATCATTGATTAACCTAGTGTTGGGGTCTATAGGGAGCTACCATTTGCTTCTGCTGGGGTTGAGGATATGAGTCTTGTCTCCACAACATATTTGGGTGGTTCCTCCAAGAATACCCAGTAGGCTGCTACCCAAAATTTTGAGCAGCATTGGTTCTAAAATAAAATTCAGAAACTGGTTGGCAGATGGACAATCATGAATAGAATGTGTGGGGGATTGGCATAACAGACATGCTTCCTCCACCTATGCAACCATCCGAGGCTACATCACATTCATCAATTTATCAAACTTCAAGCTCAGGTTGTCCACCTTCCTCTCCAGGTCACCTTGCACCTTCACTTCATATATTCTACCTCTAGGGGTGGCCTCTTTCACTATTTTAGCTGGAATCTAACTGTCATTGCATGATAGAGACACCTGCTGCATGGAATTTGTGCCTATTATGTCAAACAGCTCCCATGCTTCCTCAGCTATCTTGTGGAGGTAGCTACCACCACAGGAAGCATCCACCATATCCCTACTCTTGGCATTAATTCATTGGTAAAACACTTGAACAAGCTACCACATTGGGATTTGGTGGTGGGGGCATTGTTTTAACATCTCCTGGAATCTTTCCCAAGCTTCATTAAAATTCTCAGTTGAGGGCTGAGTGAATGACAAAATTATTTTCCTCATCTGGCTTGTTTTGTTCATGAGAAAATTTTTTGCTAGGAATTTGGTTTGAAGGTCACTCCAGGATTGTATGTTGTTGGCAAGGAGCTTTGATAGCCCTGTGTTGGCTTTTTCCTTTAGCGAAAAAGGAAAAAGTCTCAATTTAGTGACCTCAAGCCCCAAGCCAGCAATGTTGAAGGTAGTGCAAAGTGCTAAAAATTGGTCGATATGCTTGTAGGGATCTTCTTTACTCAGCCCATGAAATGAAGGCAGTATACTGATGGTGGAGGATTTAATTTCATAGTTCCCTTCAATAGAGGGAAACTGGATGCAAAAGGGAGAGGTGTACTCCCTAGGTGCATTGATTCCTTTAATGTCCTCTGCCTCTCAGCCATAGTAGCTGGTTCAGTCTTAATAGTAGGGCCCTGTGTGGTGTGCCTAGGTCTAAGGATCCCTTCAACCTCTAGATTTGGAGGTTCCAATTCAGGGTTTAAGGACCTTCGACCATGCATAAACTCACACCCACAGTAACTACAAAAAATACTCACAAGGACAAACAAAGAATCTCAAGTAAAAATTAACAACTACACAGTTTTACACTAAACAAATAACAGGGAATTAAACATAAATGGAATGAGATTTAGGGAGAAAGAAGTGCAAACAGAGCTAGCTACACTCCAGCTGCAACTTTAGCTTTTCCCTTCTTCTGCTATCCATTTTTGTAAAATTCCATAAAGAATCAGTAGTACTTTTTGTTCTAAATTAGGTACAGCTACAAAGAATTGGTTAGTCTAAATTATAATACAACTCAGGTCTACTAAAAAGATCAATATCCCCGTCAGCGGCGCAAAAACTTGTTGGTCCGTTATTTTGAATTTTTACTACTATTTTATTAAGAACAGTGGAGAGAATAAATCAAGAGTGGGGATATGGAGATGGGACTGTACAGCAAGTCTGAAATACACACAGTCCTGCAAGATACAGGGTCCATTGTAGTAAGTTTTGATAAGTAAGAGTTTATCCCATAGAGAAATTGATCTAGAACCCAAAATGGGGTATAATAGTAGGCCTCCAGATCTGGCTGTAGATCGGACAATCCTAAAGAAAGGGAGTTGAATGTCACGACTACACTAAATTAATCTTAAAAATAGAGAAATAAAATGTAGTTGTTATTCATTAAAAAATACCACTTTTCACCTCTTAACCTAGCCTTTGATGGACCTTGAAGACCACTAATAAACATGTGTTAAGTATGTTTTGTAGTTGGTAATAAAATGTGCAGCTTAATATAAAATCCTTGCTTTTGGCCCAAAAGAGAGAGGGAGAATACAAGTAAAGATGACAGCTGAGCTAAAGCCTGACGGAACGCCTTGGTAGTGCTCACCATAGTGACTCACTGCTACTGATCATTATTGATCAATCTAGCAGATGAATGAAGATTAGTTGAGAAGGGAGGAGACTGTGATAGCAACAAGTGCAATACACTAGAGTAGCAAAAGATGGACAGAGTTGAGGAGCTTTCTCGCGAAGCTAAAGATGTAGTGGAAGAGGCCCTCACAGAGATAAGGCGCGCAAGCAAGAGGTGAGTTATAAAGCTATCACGAAGATCTCACGGCTTAAAACTCTCAGAATCTACCCTCGCGAAGCTCTCATGAAGATCGAGCCCTAAAGCAGTTGCGCGCAAAACACTACGAGCTCATATGCACAAAGAACCAAAAGTCACCTCATGGAGTTCTCACATGGCCTTGGATGAGAGAGATGCTCGAAATTCCTCTTGCACAGATCTCGCGCACCCTAGAGCCTTACAAGTTACTACGCAAGCGCAGGAGCTCACCTGTATGAGTAATTAGCAAGAAAGAGCTTTTGAAGCTCTACTGTGCGAGAAATCCTGGTGCTCCAGATGATCTCCGTGACAACATTGTGATGCAAAGCAACTGTGTGATTCACTAAAAGTTCTTCTACGCGAATGAGCCCTTCCCATCAGCCAAAGCCAACTCCACGAAGGCAAAGCAACTGCGTGAATGAGCTAAAAGCAAATCCCAGCCCTGCGAAGCACGATCTCTCAACTTCTCAGTTTTATTCAAGGACCTTTTGGGAATTTCCCAAGGCTAGGGCACACTTCCCGAGGCATAGATTTTGAGGCACACATCTTGAGAAATTCAAGGGTTATGATAGTGCCATGTCTGTTGAAAAAATTAGGGTTAACCTCTTAAGAGCCAAGGCCATTTTCAGAGAGTATATAAGCTATACTTAGAGTTTATTATTTTCATCTTTCCTTCATCCTTTGCCGGCTAAGAGCTCTAACAGGCTAGGGTTAGGGTTTGATCACCTCTCTTTTCCTATTTCTTTTCTTCTCTCTTAGCTCAACACTTACTGGCTAATCCCCCTGTAAGCAGCTAGGTTTAGTTTTGTTTCAGTTTTGTAATAGATTTTTGTATACATTGGGATCTTGGATGAGTAGTTGAGTATGGGCTGCAGCCAAGTGTTAAGCATTGATTTTTGCCACTTTCTACACCTTTAAACCTGACTTTTCCTAAGACTTAGAGTATTTAATAATTGTTTTTAGTGATGTTTTACAGCAAGGGGTAAATTAAATCCCTAGTGTAGGTTTCCATTAAAAAGTGCCATTTTAGAGGAGTTTTGAACCAATCAACAGCTGAAAGACAGAGAATTGGAAAGAGCGGGCCATGGCTTGTTGATAAGGAAGTGCATTTGGCCTTAACTTTTGCAGCACCTCTTTAGTCGACCGCTTAATCCACTTTGCACCCATGCATCAACTGTGCGGCCATATAGTTTAGCTCTCCATGTTACACCTTATCGAGCATAGATTTGGGTTTCTCCAGCAAATGAGTCTTCAAATTCTCGAGGAAAGCAGCAGCTTCACTTAACTTGATGGACCTGTAGCCATCATGGTGTGCTCACTTGGAACTCCCACGACCAGATGTTCAACCTTCCATTACAGCCTATTGCATTGATAGTTGGAGCATGCAAGCAACCTCTAAAGCAGTTGCCATTCTATCGAGATGCAGCAGCCCATCTTCAAACTATCGAGGTGCCTAACATGTCGAGTGCACCAGCAGTAACCTCTCAACAAGCATGAGCTACAGCCATTAAACCAGCAGCTAAACCTGTCAACTACCTACCAAGCAGATCAGCTGCCTTCCATGCAAGAAACTCACGAGCAGTGCAGCAAGGTTACTCGTTCAGCTGCAGAATGAACCTATCGAAATGCACTTCAAGCCCATTTTAAACCTATCGAGTTCAGCTATTTTCAAACAACTAACGTATCGAGTGGTTGCTCAGCCCCAACATTGCACCTATCTAATACTCCAACCCACCTGCAGCTAGCCCATCCTCACGATAGCTTCACCATGCAGCCAGCCAACCTCACGACTTGTATTCCTCATCAAACCTGTCAAAGAGTAGCTGCTCCAACCATCCCTTGAACCTTTCGACAGGTACACCTATAGATCCTATCGAATGGTGGCAGATTTGTAGAATTTCAAAGCTGCCATACAGCTTATCCTATCGAAGTGCAGTAGCCCACCTATCCATCCTATCGAATTCTTCAAGTGTAGCAACCTGTCGAACTCTTCATTGCAGCCGCCTTCAACCTGTCGAGCTCTACAAATCCTAGCAACATATCGAAGTGCTGTAGCCCACCTTCAAACCTATCGAATACTACAACAACTGTTGGATTACACCAACTAGGATTGGAAGAAGATGACACTCTAAAGAGAAGAAAGTTGTTCTCTTGTGTAGAAAAAATACCAAAAATGAAGACTAAAATGATATACTACTTAGAACCTCTCAAATTTCATTCGTATGACTTTATAACATGAAGATACATGAGTGATATATAGAGCCCAAAATACAAAACCGGGAATAAATAAAATACATTTCCAAAGCAACTACCTAGCCTAGAAAAAGATAGAAAATTATATTCTCAAAGTTTTTCAATATTCTCAAGACACTACATTAATTACACCAATTTTCTATGACAAAAAAGAATTCCAAGATTGACCAATATAATTGCAAATGGGCCAATGACCCAAAAAAGACAAAATGGGCCGGATGGGCCGGTCTAGCTTATAATTCTAACAGCGCCCCTTGAGCTAGACCGATCGAACGCCGAGCTTTTCTTTGATCTTGATAAATGTTTCTTTCTTCAATGCCTTGGTAAAAATATCCGCTATTTGATCTTGTGATTTGCAAGGTTTCACATCAATTTCACCATCATTGATCAAGTCACGGATGAAATGATACTTAACTCGAATGTGTTTGCTTTTGTAGTGAAAAACGAGATTCTTGGTTAGTGCAATGGCGGATCGATTATCACAAAATAAATTTGTAGCTTCAATTGATGGATGCTTAAGTTCTTCTAATATCCATCGTAACCAAAGTGCTTGACAACCCGCCAATGCTAAAGAAATGTACTCCGCTTCGGTTGTAGAGAGAGCAACAACTTGTTGTTTCGTTGAAGTCCAAGAAATTGAACCCGAACCAATATTAAAATTGTAACCGGAAGTGCTTTTTCCATCATCTACACTTCCACCCCAATCACTATCACAATATCCAACCAAACATGAATTTTGAACCCTTTTGTAATGTATACCATCATTAATGGTACCACATACATATCGCAAAATTCTCTTTCCGGCATTCCAATGACTTCTTTTAGGTGATTCCATGAAACGGCTAATCATGCTAATCGCAAACATAATATCAGGTCTTGTGGCGGTTAAGTACATGAGGCTACCAACAAGACTCCGATAAAGAGTTTCATTAACTCTTTTTTCATTATCATTTTTGCTAAGTTTCAAACCAACCTCCATTGGAGTGCAAATTGGATTGGCACATTCCATTCTAAACTTTTTCAACAAATCTTTTGCATACTTCTTTTGAGATATAAAAATCTCATTTTCATTTTGCTTTACTTCAATGCCAAGAAAGAAGTGTAGGAGACCCATATCATCTCAAATTCAAGCATCATGGATTTTTTAAATTCATCACATATGCATGAATTATTGCCGGTGAAGATTAAATCATCAACATATAAACAAACAACTAAGAACTCACCTTGGGTGTTTTCTTTGATGTAGAGAGAGTGTTCAAAAGGATACCTTTTGAAACCATTCTTCATGAAGTACCCATCAATACGGCTATACCACGCCCTTGGTGCTTGCTTTAAACCATAAAGTGCTTTCTTCAATCTACAAACTTTGTGCTCTTTACCCTTTTCCACATAACCGGGAGGTTGATCAACATAAACTTCTTCTTTAAGAATACCATTTAAGAATGCCGATTTGACATCCATTTGATAAACCTTCCAATTTCATTGAGCCGCCAATGCTAAGACCATTCTAATAGTCTCAAGCCGAGCAACGGGAGCAAAAACTTCATTGAAGTCTATGCCATGTCTTTGCTTGTAGCCTTTCACCACTAACCGAGCTTTGTGCCTTTCGACTTCACCATTTGCATGTAACTTGGTTTTATATATCCATTTTACACCAATGGATTTATGCCCATTTGGAAGTTCCGTTAACTCCCAAGTCTCATTTCTTTTGATGGAATCAATTTCTTGATTCATTGCATGGTTCCACTTTTCTTCTTGAGATGCTTCTTCAAAAGAAATTGGATCGGCATCGGCATATAGTGCAAAGTTAATCTCATCTTCATCAAAAAGTCTTCTTGATGTTTCATAAATTTCATTGATGCTTTTGGTCTTCTTTGGAGGAGAATTAGAACTCGTTGATGATGATGATGATGATGAAGATGATGAAGATGAAGAAGATGAAGAGGAGGGTAGAGACCTATCCTCTTCATGCTCACAATTTTGAACATCTTTCAATTCTTCTTCATTGACACAAATAGACTTTTGTGTCTTTTCTTGAAAATCCCAATCCCAAGCTTCTTCTTCATTAAATTTTACATCTCTACTTATGATAGTTTTCATGGTGATGGGATTAAACAATTTGTATGCCTTTGAAGTTTCACTATAACCAATAAGAATGCATTTTTCGGATTTATCATCCAATTTTTTTCTTCTTTCATCCGGCACATGAGAATATACAATCCTACCAAATATCCTCAAATGAGCAACACATGGTTTGTGTCCATTCCATGCTTCTTGTGGTGTTATGCCTTCAACACTTTTGGATAAGGCACGATTCAAAAGATAGTTGGCACATGCAACGGCTTCGGCCCAAAATATATTTGGCATCCCTTTGGCTTTTAACATACTTCTAGCCAATTCCATAAGTGTTCTATTTTTCCTTTCGGCAACACCATTTTGTTGAGGTGTGTACCGAGTGGTTAATTGATGCCGAATACCTCTGATTTTTCAACATGAAACCACTTTGCTTTTCAACCAAGGCCTTAAATATTTTAAAGTGACCGAATACCTCCGATTTTTCTTTGAGAAAATAAACCCATGATTTTCGACTATAATCGTCAATAAAAGTGAGGAAATAACGATTACCGCCAATAGAAGTTGTGTGCATAGGCCCGCATAGGTCCGAATGAACAAGCTCAAGAGGGTTTGATGCCCTCCAAGCTTTCCCAACCGGAAATGAATTTCTTTGATGTTTTCCAAGTGCGCATCCTTCACAAACTTGATTCTTGCGATCAATATTTGCCATGCCTCTCACCATGTGATTTTTACACATGAGAGTCAAAGAGCTAAAACTCAAGTGGCCATACCGAAGATGCCATAGCCATGATTTGTCTTGGATGATGGAGTTGAAGCAAGGAAGAACTTCATTTTGAAATTTAAGCGGAAACATCTTGTTTGAAGTCATCTTTACTTTGGCAATGAGGGCATTGTTCATATCCTTGATTTCACATGCATCTCCTTTGAAATAAACATTGTGTCCTTTCAAAAGGAGTTGACCAATGCTTAAAAGATTGTGCTTGAGGCCGGGTACATAGAAAACATTTGAGATGCGTTTGACGCCTTTCTTTGATTGAACAAGAATATCACCTTTTCCTTTTACGGAAAGTCGTTTATCATCGCCGGTCCTTACTTCACTTTGAATAGATTCATCCAAAGTGACAAATACGCCTTTGTTTCCCGTCATGTGGTTACTACAACCACTATCAAGATACAAATCTTCATTGAATGCAACTTCTTGAACATTGCAAGCAAGAAAGAGTGTCATCTTCCTTACTTTGAATGTTCTCTTGAACAAAATTTGATTCCTTTTTTTCTTCTTCCGCCAATCTTTTTCTACAAAATTTTATGGTGTGACCATATTTTTGACAATGATAACATTGAACATTAGAAAGAGAAGATCGGCCTCTTCCTCTTCCTCTTCCTCTTGATGAAGTAGATGACTCATCTTCATCTTTTTCTTTTGTTTGATATCTTCCTCCATTATGCTTTCCTCATCCACGATTAGAATGCTTTCCTCTTCCACCTCTAGAGCTTTCTTTAAAAGAAATTTGAGTTTGAAAAACTTGCTCTAGAGGAGAAGAATCAAATTGTTTCATGCGAAGTTCATGGGATAGAAGTAATCCCAACAAACATTCCAAAGACAAAATAGATAAATCCTTAGATTCTTCAATTGCAACGACAATATATTCAAACTTACGAGTCAAGCTTCTAAGAATTTTTTCTACAACTCTTTGATCTTGAAGATTTTCACCATTAATCCTTAATTGATTAACGAGAGAAATTACCTGATTGAAATAATCTTCAACCGCTTCCGAATCTTTCATTCTTATAGAATCAAACTCACTTCGAAGAGTTTGGAGCCGCACCAATTTGACTTTATCTTCGCCTTTGTATGAAGCATAGAGAGTATCCCATGCATGCTTTGCCGATGACACCGATGAAATTCTTTCAAAAATAACTTCATCCACAGCTTGATAGATGAAGAACAAAGCCTTCTTGTCCTTCTTGCGATTTTCTTTGAACTCATTGAGTTGAGCTTGTGTGAGAGCCGCTTGATCTTCCGGTTCTACATATCCGGTCTCAACAATATCCCACAAATCTTGAGACCCATATAGAACCTTCATTTGAATACTCCATTGATTGTAGTTTTTACCGGTGAAACGAGGAAGTTGAGGTTGCAACATATTGGAAGCCATGAATCTCGAGCTCTGATACCACTTTGTTGGATTACACCAACTAGGATTGGAAGAAGATGGCACTCTAAAGAGAAGAAAGTTGTTCTCTTGTGTAGAAAAAATACCAAAAATGAAGACTAAAATGTTATACTACTTAGAACCTCTCAAATTTCATTCATATGACTTGATAACATGAAGATACATGAGTGATATATATAGCCCAAAATACAAAATCGGGAATAAATAAAATACATTTCCAAAGTAACTACCTAGCCTAGAAAAAGATAGAAAATTACATTCTCAATGTTTTTCAATATTCTCAAGACACTACATTAATTACACCAATTTTCTATGACAAAAAAGAATTCCAAGATTGACCAATATAATTGCAAATGGGCCAATGACCCAAAAAAGACAAAATGGGCCGGATGGGCCGGTCTAGCTTATAATTCTAACAACAACAACAGTCTCCTAGCGAACCTGCATGCAAGTTTCAGCTGCAATCCAGCCCACAGCACCCGTTGACCGCCTAGATATCTCAATTCGTTGAGATGCCCAACCTCTGAATTTCTCCAATCGGCCGATGTGTAGTCAAGATCCTTTCCAATCGTCGATTTCTAAGAAAACCCCTCAAATCTGGCGCCTTATGTGCAGCTGCATACAGGTTCATATATATATACTCCTTGCTTGCTTCAGCTAGAAAATTAGGCCACAAAGCCTGTTGACCGCTTTAATATCTCAACCTATCAGGAAGCCCAACCTCTAGCCTGCTCCAAACCTGTCGAGATGCAGTCAAGATCCTATCCAACCATCGATTTCTCGGAAAACCCCTCAAACCTGACGTCTTGAGTGCAACTGCACATACATTTATATATATATATATATATATACATATATATATATATATATATATATATATATATATATATATATGTACTTCTTGCTTCAACCTCCCATTGCAACCTGTCGAAGGGTTCTTTGAACTGCAAATCAGAACCCATCGAATGGTTCATGTGGCTGTAGCTCATCCTATCGAAATGCTTCAAGCTTATTCCTTCAACCTGTCGAGCTGCAGCCATGAGATCTAACATCAGTAGTTTAGTAAAACAGAGCCCATTTGGGGCTGTTTTGGTGACAAACAGCAGAAGTATATTGGAGATATTTTGGGGGCAACCAAGAATAATTTGTGGGCAATCACTTGAGGTGTGCAACTGGAAAAAGGGGTAGCTTGGGTCCATTTTGCAGACAACAAGCTGAGTAGCAGGTATTTTTGGTAGACAAGGGCAAATTGGGAACTCCAATGCACAGGAAACCTTACACATGGGTGTGAGCTAATTTTTGGCGGGAATGCAACTGAAGCACAACAGAAGGAGATCCATCTATGCTCTCTAATTGGCTGAAACCCAAGGCACAAGGATCAATGCACACTTATAAATACCCATCTATTTTGCTATTTTTCTTCAGCAAGGAAAGTAGGAACAAAGGAACAGCATGAGCTCCCCTTAGCTCATTTAGGTTTAGCTTTGGTTTTTATTTTCCTTTTTCTCTTCCCCCTTCTCTCTCTAATCCAGCCTGTTGGATTAGATCTAGATAGCAGCTCAGATCTATTTTGTAATTATAATTTTGGCATAAAGAAATGTGGATCGATGCACAAACTACAGATCTGGGAACAATGTTATTGTAAGTTGTTTTGATTGAAGCAATAAATTATTGTTCTTAATGCTTTAATTAGATCTAAAGATCTTGTGGTCCCATTAGATTCTCAATCGGATTTGTGTAGAGGGGTCTGTAAATCAGCTTACCCACTTAACTGGTAGATCTCTTGATGACCATCTGATTTCCCTGGATCTGATACTCCTGTAATTCTCTGAATTTGTGACCTTGGAATTGCAGCATCTGTAGTGGTTTTAATTGTTTTGATTGATGCTTAAGCTTTGGAGGAGATCCCTAGGATGTCCAGTGACCATTAAAGTGGACAAATCATAACCTTAAGATTAGTCCAAGCTCAGGCTCCAATTGGATTCGTCTGCTACAAATCTATGGATCAGATAAAGTCTATAGGATGGTCTGTGACCATTCGAGTGGACAGATCATAGCCTTAAGACTAAGTGGATCCTGTGATTTGGAGTGGAGTCTTCTACCTTGCATTTGTGCTTGTAGCCAAATGAAGGATGATTGCATATCCTCAGATCTTGATCTGTTTTGCAATAAGAACCAGGTCCTGGCTGCCTATTTCTCACCATTTGATCTTTATTTATCCATCCATCTTCCTCCATCTTTTAGTTTAGTTTTAATTCAATTTTGTAGAGTTAGATCTAGTGACACCCGAAAAGCTCTCTTTCTTCTTAGAATTGCCAGATCTGTAATCAGATCTCGAGGTCTACTATACTCCTTCTAGGTTTAAATCACTACTCCCTGTGGGACAAACTCTTACTTATTAAAACTTGCTACAAAGGACCTTGTATCTTGCAGGTCTAGGATATTTTAGTTGTGCTGAATCCACCCTCTATTTTACTGTAATTTTATTTCCTTTATTTTCATTACACAATAAATCAGCACACTAAAATTCCCCAACACCAGGAGACAGTTCATTGTAAGTTTTACTGTTATCAATGAATTGCTGTTTTAATGCTTAATCAAATCAATAGATCTTATGGTTTCTTTAGATGTATATAGGATCCATGTATTTAGGACTAGCCCATTTAGTTTCTAGTAGGTCTTTTATTTACCATCTGATTTCCCTTGGTTTGATAGACACATGGAAAGCAATGCTGGATCTATAGTGAGATCCAGGGAGCTCGGAGGCCTGCAGACCATGGTTGTTGTAGTTATTTTCATGTTCTTTCTCATTCCTATGTGGGATGGATAGACCAATGGGATACCCTATGACCACTCAAGTGGACAGAGTATAGCCCTAAGGTTGTGTCTATCCACATGTTTGAGAAGGATTCTTCTCCCCTGCACATGAGCTTCTAGAGCCTTGTGAGGAGGTTTGTACAGTAGCTGGCTCCCCTCTGTTCTACCTAATCGATATCAGATGTTAGATATGATCTCTTATAGTAATTAGAGTTTGAGGCTGAGTCATTACAGGCTGTTTGTAGCAATGACCAGCTAAGCTAAAGGCCTTATTGAACCTATTGTATGGTCCTTTTTGCGGGCACTATTGAGCAGTATGTCTTAGCAAAGCACTTAGGATATTATGGGTTGGAATACCTATGGATGTCAACCAGGTCAGTATGCAGATCTGGGGAGCTTGTAGCATTGGCATTATATAGTGTTGCAATAGTGTTCATGGCTAGAGCTAGTTTAGTGGCTGTGGAAATGATTAGTCAACTATTCTGGATTAGACTAGCAAATTTCTGGGTTAACTAATGAGATTTGACATACTTTATCGTATACCCTGTGACCATTATAGTGGACAGAGTATAGCCCTAAGAGCGCCCCAAATGACATGGGTTAAATTGGGAGCTTATACCTTGTTGAGGCTTTTAATAGCGTCTCAGCAAGGAGCACTGCAGAGATCGACTAAATCTAAGTTACATTACTATATCATTAACTCTAGCTTAACCTGCTTACTTCTCATAATTTTTATTTTTTATTTTGACACACACTACCACCAACTTCTTCTCAACCCTTTCTTTAGGATAGGCCTGCACTTTATTTTTCCTTTTTGTGTAAATTTATTATAGTCGTGACACCCAACTCCATTCTCTTAGGATTGTCAGATCTGTAGTTAGATATGAAGGCCTACTATCAGTGCCCAATTTGGGCTCTTGATAATTTTCTCTGTGGAACAAACTCTTACTTATCAAAACTTGTTACAATAGACCCTGAATCTTACGGGTGTAGGATTACTTTGGTTGTGCTGAATTCATTCTTTTATATTACTTTATTTTCAATTGATCTCCACCACACAATAACATAAGCACACTTTAACACCAAGTAGATAAAGCAACAAGTTTTTGGCGCCGCTGTCGAGGAATTTTGATCTTTTTTGTAGACCTAAGTTGTACTATAATTTAGACTAACAAATTCTTTGTAACTGTATTTAATCTCGAATAAAAGTACTACTGATTCTTTATGAAATTTTGCAGAAATGGATAGCAGAAGCAGGGAAAAGCTAGAGCTGCAAGTGGAGAGTAGCTAGCTCTGTTTGTACTTTCTTTTCCCCTAAATCTCATGCCATTTATGTTGAATCCGCTATTATCTTATTTAGTGTAAATTTGTGTAGCTATTATTTTTATTCTGTGAAATTATTTTTGTGTGCTTGTAAGCATTTTCATTACTATTGGTGAGTGTATGCTTGGTAGAAGGTCCTTAAACCCTGACTTGGAACCCTCAAATCCGGAGGTGGAAAGGATTCTTAGACCTAGACACACCACACTGAGCCCTATTGTTGAGACTGAAGTAGACACCATGGCTGAGAGGCAAAGGACATTAAAAGAATATAATGCACCAGGGGAGTACACCTCTCCCTTCTACATTCAGTTTCCCTCTGTTGAGGGGAACTATGAAATTAAATCCTCCCCCATCAGTATGCTACCTTCATTTCATGGGCTGAGTAAAGAAGATCCCTACAAGCATATTGACCAGTTTTTAGCACTTTGCACTACCTTCAACATTGCTGGCTTGGGGCCTGAGGCCACTAAATTGAGGCTTTTTCCTTTTCACTAAAGGACAAAGCTAGCACATGGCTATCAAAGCTCCCTGCCAACAGCATACAGTCATGGAGTGACCTTCAAACCAAGTTCCTGGCAAAAATTTTCCCTATGAACAAAACAAGCCAGATGAGGACGAAAATTTTGCCATTCACTCAGTCCTCAACTGAGAATGCCCCCACCACCGAATCCCAATGTGGCAACTTGTCCAAGTATTTTATCAAGAAATTAATGCCAAGAGCAGGGATATGGTGGATGCTTCCTGTGATGGTAGCTACCTCCACAAGACAGCTGAGGAAGCTTGGGAGCTGTTTGACATAATAGGGAAAAATTCCATGCAGTAGGAATCTCTGTCACGCAATGATAGTCAGATTCTAGCTAAAATGGTAAAAGAGGTCACCCCTAGAGGTGGAATATATGAAGTAAAGGTGCAAGGTGATTTGGAGAGAAAGGTGGACAACCTGAGCTTGAAGTTTGACAAATTGGTGAATGTGATGCAGCCTCGGATGGTTGCACAGGTGGAGGAGGCATGTCTGATATTCCAATCTCTCACACATTCTATTCATGATTGTCCATCTACCAATCAATTTCCAGATTTTGTTATGAAGAAAGCCAATGTTGTGCAAACCTTTGGGCAACAGCCTGCTGGGTATTCTTGAAGGAACCACCCAAATCTGAGGTGGAGAAAAGACTCATATCGTCAACCCCAGTAGAAGCAAATTGTAGCTCCTTACAGACCCCAGCACCAGTTTAATCAAGGTTACCCACCAAGGCAAAATTTCCTATTACCTGCCCCATAGTCTAACCAGTTAGCTCTGCCCCCACAATAGCCCAGATCCTCTTCATTTGAAGAGCAGATGATGGTTTCAATGCAAAATCTGGGGAGCCTGGTTCAGACTATCAATTTTCATGGACAAAGCATAAAAATGATTGAGGACCAGCTTGGTCAGATCTGTAATATTTTGAACAAGAGGGAGGAAGGAAAATTTCCTAGTCAACCCTTGACAAATTCGAAAGGTCAGTTTATGCTTGGTGATACATCCTCTACTCGAGAGGAAGCTAGTGCCCAGTGAGCTAAGTATTGGTAATAATTATATCATATGTATGGAAAATTCTGTTTTCAGTTATGTTCTTTAGAATTTTGTTGGTTGTGTTTTGTGTGTTATGTTGGTTTGATTATTTTACTTTGTTTGTGTTTTAATTGTTTGTCAATGAAAACACGTGCCGTTGTATCATCTGAATCGGCTGTGTGTTTGCTGGTGAATGGCTGAATTACCCTGATCATGACTTGCATGCAGATTGAGCTGAATTGTTGATTGAAAATGGCCATAAATTTTGAATGAGAAAAATGTAGTACCTGTTAGTAGGTTGGTGCTCATGAACAGTGGAAGGTGCACAACAATAGGTGGCACCAACCAATGTGCTGCACTGAGTTAAAAGAGTACAGGCTGTGCAAGAAATACTCTCTCGCTGAGTTGGAAGGCTTGATTTTGGTACGCGAGCCATCTTTTGGCTCCCTCGTGTGCTAGAACAGCTAAGCACTGTCTGAAAAGCTACCTCATGGAGTTGCTTTCTACTCCGGGAGCTGAATTTGTGTATAAAGAATGCCTTGTGTATTGTTCGGCGCGAGCACTGCGTAAAGTACATTTCTAAAGCAAAAGGATGTCTTGGGCACCTACGCCACTGTCGCCAACTCCACGAAATTCACTGAGTGTCAAATGCCTTGCTGAGCGATAGAGCCTTTCATGGACTTAAAAGCCATCTGCTCGACAATCCTACTCTACGAAAGCCATAAGCTAACTCTGCGAACCACCAGATTTTCCCTTCAAACTCAGCAAAAACCCTCATTTGCTTCATTTTCTTCCTCTGCCCTAACTTGCTCGCCCAAAAGTGCTCCCATCTTCCTCTGTTTTCCTCTCCACAACTTAAGAAGGCTTTTCCTCTTACCATTTTGCTTCCTGGCAGTTCCTGGTTACTTCGGGCATGGCTTGGGGGATTTGAGCCACTGTGCACACCTCTAAGTGGAACCCTAGCTCGCATTGGGTAAGCCCTGCAACTTTCCCTCTGTGCTTTGATTGCTTTAGTAAATTAGAGAGAGAGAAGACAAATTGTGTTATTTTGGTGCCTATTTAGAATAATCTGCATTCTTTGAGGTCTGTGAACCCTGATTTAGAGATATGGAGCACCTATGGCCAAGAGTTCAAAATTCATTGATACATTGGCGGCTATGTTGAACCCTACTCCTAGTGGCAGCCCTATGGCCACTAGGAAATCCACAAGGATTGCTAAGGCCTCCACATTGGAGACCTCTGAGGTGCCCGCACCTGGTGTTGCCCCCTCAATCTTAAAAGAAAAAAAGAAATATGCTCCAAAGAAGAGGGCCAGAGAGCACCCACCTGCTATGAGCCTTGAAAATCAAAGAAGTAGAAAAAGGGCAAGGCTGCGTTCCCTGTGGCCCCTAAGGTTGAGGAGGAAGTAAGTAACAAATACCACAAGCCCCCCAATGACTTTGTAGAAGCAATCCCGCTAGAGGCTGAGACTATTTTTGACAAAGCCTATTTTGAGGACCTACCAATGACCTCTACCTCCATTGAATATTTGACTAAGGCAACTCTGCTGCCACTGTTGAGACCCTCAATGTAGCTGGTGTTCCCAAGATTAGTTAGATTATTTTATCAGAATATGAGATTGAAGACTGGTGATGATGGGAACCCAACACTGCTGGTACTGATCGATAATTTCAAAATATTGTTTAATCAGTCTGACATTACAAGGGTACTAGGGATACCAGCTGGGTATGACCCTAAGTTTGGCTTGGGACCTCCCTTGACTGCCACCATTACAGAAATAGCTAGGGAACTTACTGGAGGGATCATGGTTTCAGGGGATTCGATCAAGAAGAGAGATCTGCACCCCAATATGAGGCTCATGGATGCAATATTGAGGAAGAATGTTTATTGCTCGGGTCACGAGCAAGAGAGGAGGCCCCCCATAGCTGATACCCTCCTTTCATTTCATAGAAACCACTATTTGGATGCAGCCAAGTTAGTATTTGAAGGGATTAGTGACCTGTGTGAGAAGGTGAAAGTATAGAAGAAACCATATGCCCTTCCCTATTGCAGGTTGATTACTGCCCTGTTGAAGGATGGGAAATAGCCCTTCAAAAGGGAGGAGGAGATAGTGCCACTGAACCCTAAATAAAGTGGAAAGAAGCAGTGGGGTATCAGTGGTACAATGATGGAAAAGAGGAAGAAGAAGGAATTATTAAGAGAAGCGGCCCCCACCATTACTGAAGTAGCAGCAGCAGCTGCTGCTGCTGCTGCACCCTCTCCATCACTTGTGCTAGCCAGCACCACACTTACCACCCTTTCCATACCCCCTATCCCCACCCCAGTTCCAACCCCCTTAACACCACCTCCCTCCTCATCCCAACCATCCCAGCCCCACACAAGCCCAATACCCTTGCCTGAGCCACTACAACCCACATTCACCATGGCCACCCTACCCATTACCACACCCTTACCTATTTTTTCAGCCCATACCAGCCCTCCTGTGAAAATTGCCTACACCAAAAAGAGAAAATTATCCGAAGGCAAGACTTACACACAACCCCAGCCTACTTATCTTTCCCAACCTATTCCTATCCCTGACACCACAGCCATACCAGATCCAATATCCACACCTTCTGAACCTGAAACCTACACCTTTGAAACCCACCATCAGCCTTTTGACATCTCCCCCACATTTGTCCTTGACCCATCCCAACCCATAGACCAGCCTATTCCATTTCCCACTTCCCATGAGTCACTAACAGGGGGAGACTTTTTCACTATGTTGTCTACTATTCTAGAGGGCATCAACCATGAGTATACCCCTCTCCCAGACTCCCCACACCCCCCTCACATTGACCCTCCACATCATACACCACCATGGGCCACTACCTTCACCCATAGGCCCACATCTCCATTCTAACCAGTTTCACCTATCCAACCCACACCCACAGCCATACCTGATTTACTACCACAAATTCTACACCTCCTATTGTCCCTCCAGTCCCAAATGTTGTCCAATACCCAAACCCAATCATCCATAGAAATATATATTAACTCCATAACCCCCACACTCCAGCACCAGGCCAACTTAGAATCCAGCCTCCAAGCAATCCAATCCACCTTGTCCAATTTACCCCAACCATCACAGTCGCCAACTATCCATACCTCCCAACCTTTACCTACTCCACTCCTTTCCACTTTCATAGATGCTATTACCCAAACTGAGGATGAACCTATTCCAGAGGGCCCACCTGCTGTAGCTACCTCTGATGCTATGACTGATGTGGATGATCTAATACCCATCTCCTCCAAATCCATCCAAACAGACTCTGATCTGGAGCTCCACCCTGAGCCTCCACACACCATTTCCAAGCACCCCCCTTATCATTCTCGGTTGGTCCTTCTTCAAGTGAGGACCTCCCCTTGGTTCTTGCCTCTTCTTTTCCCAGCCCTCTATACTCCACCCTCCTTCTTGCAATGCAGTCCCATCCCTACATCAAGCGGGATGTAATTAAAGGAATGGCTACTCTTAAGAAGCACAAATTCAACGCCTGAAATGGGATACCGAGCAGCTGCTAAGCGACATTGGGAAGGGCTGGAAGAATATGTTGCGTCTTTACAAAGCCCAAGAAAGTTCAACTGCAAAAGAAAAGCTCATTGTTGAACAAGAAAAAATGGCTGCTGCAGCAGAAAAATTCAGAGCTGATGCCTTAGAGAAAAGGTTGAATCCCTCCTAGGAGATCAGGGCACTCCTTATTGGCCGAGCTGCATTGGCTGAACAGAAAGCTAAAATCCTTGAGAGGTAACTAGGTGCCTCAAGGGGGTTAAAATTAAGAAAGAACCAGCTGATCCTTAGATGATTGATGTTTGCACATGTTTTGAGTTAGGAGTAGTGTGTTGTACATGCATTTTCTAATATAATGCAACATCTTTTTGTTACTTTTGTGTACTTGTTCTATGTTTCATTTTTCTTTGTTTGTTTGTGTGTCTGTTAATGTATTGTGTGTTTTTTTTTTCTCTTTTGTAGTTTCTATTTTGTTAATTTTTACGTTTTATGCTTGTTGCACATCTCACCTTCGAATCAGTGAGGACACTGCTTCTCATAGGTTTGGGGGTGTAGCAAGCTCTGCCAATGAAATAGTTAACCTAAGTGCAGTAGATGCAAGTGAGCAAGACAAAAGTAGAACTATGTTCACCTAAGAATCATTAGAAAAATGAGAAATTTAAAACTTTTGCAGACTTTTAGGCATTACAATCTTTTAAGTTTTAACTTTTCCTTGATATGAACACTAAGTAAACTCACCTATACCAGTACTGAGTGAATCATTAAAGGGAGAAAAGGGCAAGGACATACTTAAAAGTTCAATAGAAAACCATAACCAGTGAGAGTTGGGCCTATAAAATTATTATTTTTTCCTTCCTTCGAGGAGTGACTGAGATAATTTTTCTAGCTCTAAGGACTGGCTGAGGCAATGCCCTCACTAGAAGTTAGGCACCTCCAAGTTGGAGCAACTGATAGCACTCATGAAACCTCAAAAAGGATCAAGGCCTTCTCTTGGACAGTTTGAGCTTAAACAGGCCAAATCCTTCAACTGTCCTTGAGCACACACCTGTTGAGCCTTAACTCCTAATTTTTTGCAAAATACACCCGAGTACTTGCACTTGAACCTATGGACCTGATTCAAACCTACCCTCACTCAGAGAATTCAGAAGGTAAAGGAGAAGGAGCTAAAGATGGATAAGATAGGGTTAACATTGGGTGAATGGAGAAGAGATACCTAAAGTAGAGCAGTGTAGCAGCTGAAGGAAGAGGTGGCAAGTCATAAAAATAAAAACAAAAATAGAAAGAAAAATATAAGAAAAGAAAGAAAAACAATAATGAAGAGGAGTGAGAGAGGAATCAAGAGGATAAGTTCATTGGAAAAATCAGAATGAAGAGGAGAAATTGGCCACTTCAAGGCTGAAAATTTTGAAAGAAAATGAAAGGTACTGAACTACAAAGGGGTGAAATCATGAATCACCTCCTTCACCTACTAATTTCTCAAATTTTGAACCCCTTTTCAACCTTACATTCTTTATAACCCACTTCATAAGCCACATCACAACCCAGTTAAAAGACCCTGTGATCTAAAGTGAATGAGCTATCATGTTGAGATAAGGAGTTGTCCAATCTATGGTGAGGATATGTCAATGATGTCAGGACTTAAGTGCTTTACCTATGCACATGCTTACAGACCCATTTGAGGGTTGTAACTGCGCTTGAGCTTGAGAGAAAATGAAACCCTCAAGGTCCCTTGTGAGAGTATGCCCTGGTGAGCAGTGGGTCTGATATTGAATGTATTGGGCATTGCCTACAACCTAATTTTTTAATTAATGATGAGCTTAGTGCTGACATTCATGTGTTGTCCCTCTTGTTGTGAGCTAATTGGAAATGTTGTGCACTTAGGTAGATTTTGTGATGATTAAATGTCTGTGATTTTCATATCCAAATTCCTCATATTTTTATTTGAATCAATGGTGAACTGATGCTCTATTTCTTGACAGCTGACCTGATAATATTACACCTTTGTCAATTGTTTCATTAAGAAGTTTGTGGGTATCTTCACTGAAAACTCTCAGGAGACTTCACTCGCCCACTAGGGATCACCAAAGGGTTTAAAAGGCTTGGTACATATGCTAAATGTATCTGTGCTCCCTACGAAAGTGACTCTTCAATTTCTTAGATTAGTTATTTTAATTTTCCCTTTGCTCATGGACTAGCAAAGATTAGGTTTGGGGCTGTGTTATTCACTGAAAAGTACCTCTTTTCACCTCTTAACCCAACCTTTGATGGACCTTGAAGCCCACTAATAAATATGTGTTAAGTATGTTTTACAGTTGGTAATAAAATGTGCAGCTTAATGCAAAATCCTTGCTTTTTGGCCTAAAAGAGAGGGAGAATACAAGCAAAGATGACAGCTGAGCCAAAGCCTGATGGAACACCTTGGTAGTGCTCACCATGGTGAGTCATTGTTGCTGATCATCATTAACCAATCTAGCAGATGAATGAAGATTAGTTGAGAAGGGAGGAGACTGTGATAGCAACAAGGGCAATGCACTAGAGCAACAAACGATGGACTTTGCAGAGTTGAGGAGCTTCCTCGTGAAGCTAAAGATGCAGTGGAAGAGGCCCTCACGGAGATAAGGCATGCAATCAATAGGTGAGTTGTAAAGCCATCCCGAAGATCTCGTGCCTTAAAACTCTCAGAATGTGCCCTCATGAAGCTCTCGCGAAGATCGAGCCCCAATGTAGCTGCGGACAGAACACTACGAACTCATATGTACAATAAACTAAAAGTCGCCACATGGAGTTCTTGCATGGCCCTGGATGAGAGAGACGCCCAGAATTCTTCTTATATAAATCTCATGCACCCTGGAGCCTTATAAGTTACTACGCGAGCGCAGGAGCTCACCTCCGTGAGTACTTAGCAAGAAAGAGCTTCTGAAGGTCTACTGCATGAGAAATCCTGGCGCTCCAGATTATCTCCGTGACAACACTGTGATGTGAAGTAATTGTGCGATTCACTAAAAGTTCTACTGCAAGAATGAGCCCTTCCCATCAGCCAAAGCCAACTCTGTGAGGGAAAGCAACTACGCGAATGAGCTAAAAGCAAATCTCAGCCCCGCGAAGCATAAGCTCTCAACTTCTCAGTTTTATTCAAGGACCTTTTAAGAATTTCCCAAGGCTAGGGCACACTTTTTGAGGTTCGGATTTTGAGGCACACATCTCGAGGCATTCAAGGGTTGTAACAGTGCCATGTTTGCAGAAAAAATTAGGGTTAACCTCTTAAGAACCAAGGCCATTTTCAGAGAGTATATAAATTGTCCTTAGAGTTTATTATTTTAATCTTTCCTTCATCCTCTATTGGCTGAGAGCTCTAAAAGGCTAGGGCTAGGGTTTGATCACCTCTGTTTTCCTATTTTTTTTCTTCTCTCTTAGCTCTGTACTTGCTGGCTAATCCCCCTATAAGCAGCTAGGTTTAGTTTTGTTTCAATTTTGTAATAGATTTTTATATACATTGGGATATTGGACGAGCAGTTGTGTATGGGTTGTAGCCAGGAGACAGTTCATTATAAGTTTTACTGTTATCAATGAACTGCTATTTTAATGCTTAATAAAATCTATATATCTTATTGTTTCATTAGATGTCTATAGGATCCATGTATTTGGGACTAGCCCATTTAGTTTCTAGTAGGTCTTTTGTTTACCATCTGATTTCCCTTGGTTTGATAGACACATGGAAAGCAATGCTGGATCTGTAGTGAGATCTAGGGAGCTCAGAGGCTTGCAGACCATGGTGGTTGCAACTACTTTCATGTTCTTTCTCAGTCCTTTATGGGATAGACAGACCAATAGGATACCCTATGACCATTCAAGTGGACAGAGTATAGCCCTAAGGTTGTGTCCATCCACATGTTTGAGAAGGATTCTTCTCCCCTGCACATGAGCTTCTAGAGCCTTGTGAGGAGGTTTGTACAGTAGCTGGCTCTCCTCTATTCTACCTAATCGATATCAGATATTAGATATGATCTCTTATAGTAATTGCAGCTTGAGGCTGAGTCATTGTAGGCTATTTGTAGTAATGACTAGCTGAGCTAAAGGCCTTATTCAACCTGTTGCTTAGTTCTTTTTGTGGGCACTAGTGAGCAGTGTGCCTTAGCAAAGCACTTAGAATCTTATGGGTTGGAATACCTATGGATGTCAGCTAGGTCTGTGTGCAGATCTGGGGAGCTTGTAGCACTAGCATTACATAGTACTGCAATAGTATTCATGGCTAGAGCTGGTCTAGTGGTTGTGGAAATGATCTGTCCACTCTTCTTGATTGGACTAGCGAATTTCTGGTTTAACTAATGGGATTTGACAAACTCTATCGGATACCCTGTGACCATTATAGTGGACAAAGTATGTCCCTAAGAGCGCCCCAAATGGCATAGGTTAAACTTAGAGCTTATACCTTGTTGAGGCTTTTAATAGCGTCTCAGCAAGAAGCACTGCAGAGACAGACTAAATCTGAGTTACATTACTGTATCATTAACTCTAGCTTAATCTGCTTACTTCTCATAATTTTTGTATTTTATTTTCACACACACTACCACCATCTTCTTCTCAACCCTTTCTTTAGAATAGGCCTGTACTTTATTTTCTCTTTTCGTATAAATTTAGTATAGTCGTGACACCCAACTCCCTTCTCTTAGGATTGTCAAATCTGTAGTCAGATCTGGAGGCCTACTATCAGTGCCCAATTTGGGCTCTTGATCATTTTCTCTGTGGGCTAAACTCTTACTTATTAAAACTTGCTACAATAGACCCTGAATCTTGCAGTTCTAGGATTACTTTGGTTGTGTTGAATTCATTTTTATATATTACTTTGTTTTCAATTGATTTCCACCACACAATAACATAAGCACACTTTCACACCAAGTAGACAAAGCAACAGTAGCCCTATCCTAAAGAAAGGGTTAAGAGGAAGATGGTGGCAGTGTGTGCCAAAATAAAATACAACAAATTATGAGAAGTAGGTTAAGCTAGAGTTAAAGCAGTGATGTAACTCAGATTTAGTCTGTCTCTATAGTGTTCCTTGTTGAGATGCTATTAAAAGCCTCAACAAGGTAGAGATATCCGGTTTAACCCATGCCATTTGGGGCACTCTTAGGGCTATACTCTATCCACTCTAATGGTCACAGGGTATCCGATAGAGTCTGTCAAATCCCATTGGTTAAAACAGACATTGCCAATCTAACCTAGAGGAGTGGACTGATCAGTACCCCAACCATTGGACTAGATCAAGCCATGAATACTATTACAGCCCTATGTAATGCCAGTGCTACAAGCTCCCCACATCTGTGCACAGACCTGGCTGACATCCATAGGTATTCCAGCCCATAAGATTCTAAATGCTTTGCTAAGGCCAACAGCTCACTAGTGCCCACAAAAAGGACCATGTAACAGGTTGAATAGGGCTTTAGATTCAGCTGGTCATTGCTACAAATGGTCTGTAATGACTCAGCCTCAAGCTGCAATTACTACAAAGAGATCAAATCTAACATCTAATTTCGGCTAAGTAAAATAGAGGGGAGCTAGTTCCAGTACAAACCTCCTCATAAGGCTCTAGAAGCTCATGTGCAGGGGAGAAGAATCCTTCTCAAACATATGAATGGACACAACCTTAGGGCTATACTCTGTCCACTTGAATGGTCACAGGGTATCCCATTGGTCTGTCCATACCACAGAGGCTTGAGAAAGAACATGAAAACTGCTGCAACCACTATGCTCCACAGGCCTCCGAGCTCCCTAGATATCACTACAGATCCAGCATTGCTTTCCATGGGGCTATCAAACCAAGGGAAATCAGATGGTAAATAATAGATCTACTAGAAACTGAATGGGCTAGTCCTAAATACATGGATCCTATAGACATTTAAAAAAACCATAAGATCTTTAGATTCAATTAGGCATTAAAACAGTAATTCGTTGATGAACACAAAACTTACAATGAACTGTTCCTAGGCTGCAGCTTGTACACAACTGCTCATCCACAATCCCAATATATATAAAAAAACCTATTACGAACATAAATAAAACTAAACCTAGCTACTTATAGGGGGTTTAGCCAGCAAGTGCTGGGCCAAGAGAGAATAAAAATAAGAAAAAGAGATGAACAAACCCTAACCCTAGCCTGCTAGGGTTCTCAGCCGACAGAGGATAAAGGAAAGATGAAAATAATAAACTCTAAGTTCAACTTATATACTTTGTCCATAAGGCTTTTGCTTTCAAGAGATTAACCCTAATTTTTCTAGTAACCGTGGCACTGTTTCAACCCTTGGATACCTAGAGATATGCACCTTAAAATTTACACCTCGAGAAGTGTGCCCAAGACTTGGGAAATTCCCAAAAAAACCTTTAGTTAAAACTAAGAAGTGGAGAGCCCGAGCTTCACGGGGCTGACATCTGCATTAGTTCATTCGCACAGTTGCAGAGCCATCGCGGAGCAGCCTTTAGCTGGTGAGAAGTGCTTACTCCCTCAGTGAATCTTTAGTTCATCACGCAATTCTTTTCCGCTACCTTGCTATCACAGAGATGATCTGGAGCACCAGGACTCTTCGCGTAGATAGAGCTTCAGAAGCTCTCTCTCTCGCTGAGTGCTTGTGCAGTAAGGCACCTGTGCTCGCATAGTAACTGATAAGGCTCCAGGGTGCGCAAGAGAAACTCTGGGCGTCTCTCTCTTCTTTGGCTACGCGAGAACTCTAGGAGGTGACAGATTCTTCTATGTGCATATGAACTCGCTATGTTTTGTGCGCAGCTGCTTTGGGGCTCGATCTTTGTGAGGACAAATTCTGAGAATTTTAAACTGTGAGATCTTCACGATGTCTTTTCTATTCTCCTCTTGACTACATGGCCGATCTGTCCGAGGGCAACATTCACTGCATCATTAGGTTCGCGAGGGGGATCCTCAACTTTGTGAGATGATTCTTTTGACACTCTGATGCATTACATTTGCTGCTGTTGCAGCTTCCTCCATTCTCTGCTAACTTCTTCCATCTGTTAGGCTTTTAGTTAATGATGACCAGCAATTGAATCGCCATGGTCTACACTTCCAGGGTGTTCCGTTAGACTTTAGCTCAGCTGTCATCTTTACATGTATTCCCTCTCTTCTTTGGACCAATAAGCATGGATTTTATACTAAGCTGGACAGATTATTGCTAACTACAAAAAAAACTTAAAATATGATTATTAATGACCTTCAAGGTCCAGCAAAGGTTAGGTTAAGAGGTTAAAAGTGATACTTTTCAGTGAATAACACAGTGTCATCTCTTTCCCATGTTAAGCGTAAGTGCTCTTCACTATCTTGCAAGGCTGCTACGTGAAAATCTTCGTCGTCGGTGGGTTCCCAATCTTCTACTCGGGGGTCAGTTTCTAGAGGTTCTTCCCTCCTCTCTTCTGTAAATTGTCAAATAAGGGCTTGACTCCCTCGAGTGGTTTATCAATATCGTGGTTCAAATTCGTTAAATCATTGAATGCTTTAGTCATTCGCTCAATTTCCACTTCTTGGGTTCTAGTGAAGGACACTTCCTCATGCTTTGGCACATCTACTTTCTCAGTGGTCCCATAGGCGAAGTTGTCATATAGAGACCATTTTGGTAAGGTAGGGGACAAGTCGGCTTGCGGGCCGTCCGATTGGTAACCTAACCCTGTGCGCTTGTGTATTTGCGTCGGGACAACGGGTCCTACACGACCTTGCTTATTTTTACCGAGTCCAGTGTGGGCAACGTATTTGAGTTGGTACATAAGGTCCAACCCTTTTGTTGTGGTAGGGTTAATGGCATAGAGTTTGGCGAGGTTTGGGTCAACCTCTCTTCTCATTAATTTTTGTCGACGCGTTGGGGGAAAACTAGGAGGGGTTGGGGAGCGAACTTCCATAACGGTTGTGTCATCGAGGATCTGAGTCTTTTGAATATGACCTATGTTCAACATAGAATTGTGAGAGATTGGTATGCTCACTGCATAATCAGTATCCATCTCTTGGAGGCGTACATCAACATATATACGGATAATGGAGTCCTTGTATCAGAATTTGACGCATTGATGGTATCTGGATGCGATGGCCTTCATTGACTCGAACCATTTTCTTCCTAAAATGATATTGTACGTACGAGCAGAATCAGAAACATGGAAGGTAACATCTTTTGTTATAGGTCTGAGGCAAACCTATAGCTTGATAGCTCCTTTGACAAAGCGATGCGATCCATCATAAGCTATGAGTGACAGTGCCGAGGGCCTAACATTCTACTCTGTGTACTCGAGCGTCTTTAACGTGTTGAGAGGGTAGATGTTAAGTCCTGATCCTGTGTCAACTAGTGCATGTGGTACGGAGAATCCTCTACTTATGACCGTAAGATATATGGGGTCGCACTCCCGTGCCTTATCAGCAGAATTTTTATGCCAAGCTAAATTTTCAGCAGCCCATTCCACAACAACCTGTACAGCAATCTGCCCCAGTTCAAATCCCTTCCAGGTCCCCTTCTTTTGAAGATCAAGTCCTAAATTCACTCAAGCATTTAGGATCTTTAACTCAGACTGTAAATTTTCACAGTCAGAGCATAAAGAAGATTGAAGAAACATTGGGATAACTTTCAAATACTTTGGCCAAAAGAGAGGAAGGAAAGTTACCCAGCCAACCTTTGAACAATCCCAAAGGACAGTTCATGGTTGGAGAAGCTTCTATTTCACATGAAGAAGTAAAAACTGTCACAACTTTGAGAAGTGGAAGAATTATAAATAACAAAGTGGGTACTGAAGAAGAAAAAAATGAGGAAAATGATAAAAATATGCAGCAAGAGCAGCATAATGATAGCAGTGGAGGTGCTGATATACCTCAGAAAAATCAAACAAATGAAAAACAAAAAATTTAAAAAAATTCTGAAAATGCTTCCAAAGCTGTAGATGAAGGACTAGTTCCTCATTTGCCATTTCCTCATGCAATGAAATCTGTATCCCCTTTTGATAAAGGGAACAGAAAAATAGATGAAATGATGGAAACTTTTAAGCCAGTCAAGATAAATCTACCTTTGCTTGAGGCAATCAAACAAATTCCAGCATATGCAAAATTTTTGAAAGATGGTTGCACTCACAAAAGACAGTCTAGGATACAGTTATCCAAGAAGGTCTTTACTGTGGAAAGAGTTAATCAGGTGTTGTCCATTGCCACACCTCCTAAACTTTAAGATCCTGGAATCCCCACAATCCCTTGCATTATTGGGGAACATACCATTGAAAAGGCTTTATTAGATCTGGGTGCTAGTGTCAACCTACTTCCATATTCTGTATATGAGAAACTAGGTTTGGGAGAATTAAAACCCACTCATGTGGTGTTACAACTAGCAGACAGATCTGAAAGGAAACTAGTTGGAATGATTGAAGATGTATTGGTGGGAGTAGATAAATTTTTCTATCCTGCTGATTTTCTAGTTTTGGACATGGAACCTACCAAAAGCAAAACTTCCATACCTGTCATTTTGGGAAGACCATTCCTGGCTACAGCAAATGCTTGCATTCAATGTAGGTCTGGTATTATGGAAGTCTCTTTTGGAAACATGAAGGTAAAATTAAATGTTTATAATGCAGTCACACAACGTCAATTCAGCTCTGAGGAATGTTTTCATGTTGAACTATTGGATGAACTGGTAGAAGGGACTTTACAATAGTTTCTGTAGTGTGAAGATTTCACCACAGATGTTAAAGATGCTTGGGGAAATTCTAAGGAAGAAACAATTTGTATCTCAAATTCTGAGGAAGTAAATGTTGTGCAAGGAATTCATAATCAATCAGCAAGTTTCTCTTCTTGGAAACCTGCTACTCTTCCCCTTCCACAAATAGCTAAGGTACCTTTGTTACCTTCTTTTCTCAGCCCACCTGATTTAGAACTGAAGCAGCTGCCAGAAAATTTGAAATATGTGTTTTTAGGAGATCATAAATCATTGCCTGCGATTATTTCTTCCTCCCTCACTAAGGAGCAGGAGGAAGAGCTGTTGATTGTTTTGAAAGAACATAGAAGGGCAATTGGCTGGACTATTGCTGATTTGGGAGGAATCAGTCCAGCTGTTTGCATGCACAAAATCCATTTGGAAGAAGATGCAAAGCCATCTAGGGAAATGCAAAGGAGGCTGAACCCTCATATGCAAGAAGTAGTCATGAAAGAGGTTGTTAAGTTGTTGGATGTAGGGGTCATTTACCCCATTTCAGATTCATCTTGGGTGGCACCTACACAGGTGGTACCTAAGAAATCTGGGATCACTGTTGTAACCTCAGATACTGGTGAGCTTATGTCAACCAGACAAACAACTGGGTGGAGGGTCTGTATTGATTACAAAAAATTAAAACTGGGTGGAGGATCTGTATTGATTACATAAAATTAAATTCAATGACGAGAAAAGACCATTTCCCTCTCCCATTCATTGATCAGATTTTAGATAAGCTAGCAGGAAAAGCTTATTCCTGTTTTCTTGATGGTTACTCTGGTTACAACCAGATTCCTGTGTACCCACAAGATCAGGAGAAGACCACATTCACTTGCCCTTTTGGCACTTTTGCTTATAAGAGAATGCCTTTTGATCTTTGTAATGCCCCTGCTACCTTTCAAAGATGAATGTATTCCATTTTCTCTTATATGATTGACTAATTTATGGAGATTTTTATCGATGATTTTTCAATCTACGGAGACAGTTTTTCCCAGTGTTTATATCAACTCAAATTGGTGTTACAGAGATGTGAAGAAACCAATCTAGTTTTGAGCTGGGAAAAGAGCCATTTCATGGTCACCAAGGCATTGTCCTTGGCCATGTTGTTTCCCACAAGGGCATTGAGGTGGACAGAGCAAAAATTGATTTAATTGCACATTTACCACCTCCCAAAACTGTTAAACAAATCAGAAGTTTTCTGGGACATGCTAGATTTTACAGAAGGTTCATTAAGGATTTCAGTAAATTAACCAAGCCTCTTTGTCATTTGTTGTGCCAAGATGTCCCTTTTGTTTTTAATAATAAATGCATGAAGGCATTTGAATTCTTAAAAAACTGTTTGATTTCAGCTCTAATATTGCAGTCTCCAGATTATTCACTACCTTTTGAACTGATGTGTGATGCATCAGATTATGCTTTGGGAACTGTCCTTGGACAGAGAAAGGAAAAGTTGCCTCATGTCATAGCTTATGCCAGTAGATCAATGACTGATGCACAGCTCAATTACACAACAACTGAGAAGGAGCTGCTGTCACAAATAGTGGTGTTCACTGACCACTCTGCCTTGAAATACCTGCTGTCTAAGAAGGACACAAAACCAAGATTAATCAGGTGGATTCTCCTATTATAGGAATTTGATTTACAGATCAAAGATAAAAAGGGGGTGGAGAATGTGGTGGCTGATCACTTGTCTAGAATTTTAACTGCTAAGATTGATAGGTTGCCTATCAATGAATCTTTCCCTAATGAGCAACTTTTTGCTATTAGTGTACACACTCCTTGGTTTGCAAACATAGTAAACTTTTTGGCTACTGGAAGAATTCCTCAACATTGGAATAAAATGGATAAAGATCTTTTCTTCTCAAAGGTTAAACATTTCATCTGGGAAGATCCTTATCTGTTTAAGAGTTGTGCAGACCAAATAATAAGATGTGTCCCTGACCAAGAATTTCATAGAATACTTTCTATGTGTCATGAACAGGCCTGTGGAGGTCATTTTAGTGGAAACAAAACTATTGCAAAGGTTTTGCAGTGTGGATTTTATTGGCCTACACTTTTCAAAGATGCTTTACAACACTGTAAGTCTTGCCAGAACTGTCAAAAATTGGGCAGCATTTCCAAGAGAAGCTCAATGCCTTTACAGCCTATTTTGGTAGTTGAGTTGTTTGATGTTTGGGGGATAGACTTCATGGGTCCCTTTCCTCCTTCCAATGGGTATAATTTCATTTTAGTAGCTGTGGATTATGTATCCAAATGGATTGAAGCCACGACCACTAAAACCAATGACCACAAAGTGGTTCTTAAATTTCTAAAGGATCACATTTTTTCCAGGTTTGGTTTTCCCAGAGCTATTATCAGTGATGGGGGAAGCCATTTTTGTAATAAACATTTTGAAACTTTATTGAAAAAATACTCTGTGACTCATGGAGTAGCCACTCCATATCATCCACAAACCAGTGGACAAGTAGAGATTTTCAATAGAGAAATCAAACATATACTGGAAAAGACTGTGAAGAAGGACAGAAAGGATTGGTCCTTTAAGCTGAATGATGCATTGTGGGCATATAGGATAACCTATAAAACCCCAATTGGCATGTCCCCATTCAGGTTGGTCTATGGCAAAGCATGCCATTTACCAGTGGAGTTAGAATATAAAGCCTTTTGGGTCATTAAAACATTGAACATGGATCTAACTACTGCTGGTAATCACAGGAAACTGCAACTTGCTGAGTTGGAGGAGCTGAGAATGGATGCATACACAAACTCAAGAGTTTACAAAGAGAAAATCAAAGCTTTCCATGATAAAAATTTGTTGAGAAAAGAGTTCACAGCTGGCTCTAAGGTATGGTTATTTAACTCAAAACATAAGTTTTTTCCTGGAAAGCTGAGATCCAGATGGGAAGGGCCATATACTGTCATTCAGGCAGATCCTTCTGGAGCTGTTGACATCCTAGATCCAAGTAATGGAAGAATCTTGAAAGTAAATGGTCAGAGGCTCAAACCATGCATTGAAAATACCCAAGAGCCTGTGCTGCCCATCAACCATCAAGAGCCTCCCCAAATCTGATGGTATACAACTATACAATATGCTTTTATTTCATAGTTTTTGCTTAGTTTCTTTTTCTCTATTTTTGTTCATGATTTGTCTCTTTTCTCATGGTTTAAATAGGTGAAAAGTGATGTCGCAAAGTAAAGATTGTCTTTTCGCAAAGTTCAAATTACTTTTCGAAAAGAATGCAGATTTAACGTTTCGAAAGCAAGGATTTGCTATTCGAATAGTTGTTTCTGAAGCTATTTTCTTTTTGAAATGATGTTTCTGAAGCCTTTTTATTTTCGAAAAGATGTTTATGAAACTATTAACTTTTCAAATGGTACTGATGCCATTCTCAGTTGTAAAAAGGTCTATTTTGGAACTTTTCGAAAACTTAAAAAGGACTTTGCGAAATTAACTCTGAGCATATTTAAACCCTTTCGAAGTAAGGGTTTCATATTCGAAAGCTTTCTGAGAATGACCTGTTCCACAGAAACCCTATTTCTTTCTTTCCTTGCGTGATTTGAGAATCTAGCCACACTTTTCTTCACTTTGGTTCGATCATTTGAGCTTTCAGAGAAGGATTTTAGCTTCTAGTCTGGGGGATTTCAACAAGCAAGCAACACGTTCAATCAAAAAACCCTAGATCTCGGTATTTCTCTACGCATTCTCTCTGTTTATCATTTGAAAATTTTGATTTTGTGTCAGCATTTGTTGTGGGCATTTTCATACATAAATTTAGAATGGGAAAAGTGGAGAAATCATTGGCTGCCATGTTCCCAAAATCCTCTGCTAAGAAAGTTAGCAAACCTACCCCAAAAGGAAAAACCAAAACTTCAGCCAAAAGAAAACTATCAATGGATAAAGCGGATAGGGTGGAGAAAGGGAAGAAAGTGAGACATGAGGAACCCATCCCTGCAGCTGCTAGTCCTGAGCCTGAGCTTCCTCCTCTGCCTATACATTTGGTACTGCCAAATCCATTCATTGAAGCTCAGAAGCTAATTCCTGAGCTGATTGTGGACGAAACTTTTTTCGTCAACAAACCAGATTGTCTGCTATCTTTAAGATACATGAGAGATGCCTCACTAAGCAATATCCTTACCCCTCTACCAGAGAAAATTTACCCGCGAATGGTGAAGTTATGGTACCAAAACCTGGTAAAAGTCACTGAAAAAGATGCTGATGTCCCTACCCTGGTTATCTTTATTGATGATTGCGATCTAACTGTCACATTTGAAGACAATGGACCAGAAGCAGCCTCCTTTAGAGAAATGGCTGCACATTTAACCCAAGGAATTGTTGGCACTAGACAGTCCATAATGAGGAGAGACCTAGCACCCCAATTTTTATTGATGGATTCCATTTTGAGGGGAAGTTTTTATGTCACCGGGCACAGCCAAGAGAGGAGAACACCAATTCTAGAGGCTCTCTTTCATTTTTCTAAGGGTCATTTTTTCAATGCCCCTATATTAATTTTTGAAGCCATGGCTGATATTAGTGCCAAGTTGAAAAAGGAGCAGAAACTAGCTGGACTCCCATTTGGTAGATTGATCACAGCCCTCCTCAGAACTAAATTTGATATTGATGGCCAAGAACCATTTGAAGTCATAACCCCTCACAATTTTGGGAAAAAAGGCTTGGACTACTAGCCAAGCCATGCTGAAAAGACTGAGAGAGGAAGGTGAACCTGCACCTGCACCTGCAGCTGTTAATGAACCTCCCCCTGCAGATCCCTTAGGACCAGTTTTGCCAGATCCTGAGGTGACCAGCTCTTTAGCTGCACCAATTCTTGAAGGCACAGGACCTGTGGTGATCAGCTCTTTAGCTGCACCCATTCTTGAAGAAACTATCCTCCCCATGGTGACCAGCTCTTCAGCTGCACCAATTCTTGAGGAAGTTGGCCTTTTACCCTCCTCCCCTAGTCCAGCCCCTGCCACTTCACCTATCCCAGCTGTCCCATCTCCCATACCCACCATTATCCCAATTGCAGATTCCCCCTCTACACCAACCACTCCAACCATACTCACACCACCAATTTCTCCCACCAATGCCCAAGTTTTGGCTGTAGACTTTATTGCCCAATCTCCCTGCACTCCTCTGCTCCAAAGCCCCTCAAATTCACCTGCTCATTCAACCCACACACCTGAGGTATCCCATACACCTGAACCTGAGCCTTTCACTACAGAGGCTTATTCCTCATTAATGGGATCTATTTTTGAAACCGTGGGGCTTGAACCTGTCCCTATACCTGACCCTCATCATTTCACTCACTTACCTACTTCTCCCTTTACAGCCATTTCACCCATTGCACCTCCACCATCCATTTCAGTTGTACCAGTCCCTGCTATGCACACCTTCCCCACACCTGAATCTATTATCCAAATACTTGCCTACCTCCAATCCATCCAAGCCCAACTACAAATCAACAAAGAAAACCAGTCTGTGACCAATGACCTTCTCCAAACCTTAGCCTCCACATCCCTCACAACTACCATTACCGCTATACCTACTGTTGATGCCCATGCTACCCAAACTGAACCAGAGGTAGTATTGGTTGATCTGCCCACCCCCACCACTACTGCCCATGCTACCCAAACTGAACCTGAAGTACCTCTGGTTGAGTCCCCTTCACCACTCCTCACTTTCTCTAAGCAAGCCACTCAGACCGACCCTGAAGTCCTCCTTCTGGACACTTCTCCCACTCCCACAGCTGGGATACCTTTGGTCCCCTACCATTCCATTCCCCTTCCCAGATTTTCCACCCTCCGAAGAGCCATGGAAGAAAATCCATATATCTGTAGAGATGTTCTAAAGGGGTTAGCTGATTTACAAGCCTACATTAGAACCCCTTATGAAAACCAGATTCGGAAATTGGAGTTATTTATGAAATTTGAGAGAGAGAAAATGAAGGACTTGCTGGGTCAAACCTTTCAGATGGTTCGAAGTGAGCAGCACAAGGTGACCATGTTGGCACGCTTGACCAGAAAAAGCGAAGACCACTAGACTTGGCAAGTACATTGGCCTCACCAAAATGATCAAATCAGAGGAATACACTGAGCTGCAAAACACAATCCAGGAGAAAGCCAAATCAAGTTCAGACTCCAATACTGATTCTAGTTCGACTGCGGTGACTCGATTCGAGCCCATTGAACCAACTTATGATACTGATTTTGACCCAGTTATTAAAGCACTTTGTACTTATCGTATGTTATGAGATTGTAATATAAATTCTGGTTTTCTTGTGAAATTATGTGCATTGTCATGCATCCTCTTATCATCATGATTTTTTTTTCTTGCTTATTTCCCTTCTTTGCTTTGGACCAGTGTGAACCCTGCTCCCCTTTGGTTTGGGGGTGTGACAGAAATGTCAATAATCAATAATTGAGTTAACAGCAGTACAACTTATGATCAGTAGAATTTTTGAAAATGAAGTAATTTCACACCTGCTGTTTTGAAAAAAATTGAAGAAGTTAAAAACTTTTTGAAATTAATTTCTAGTGTAATTCTAATACTTTCATGAAGTGAATGTCAGGAAATTTCCAAAAGAAAATTGATGTTTTAGTAAACCTAAAAAGAGGGAAAACAGTGATGATACACCTCAGGAATTTGATAAAAAAAAACCACACCCAGTGAGGTTTGGGCCTGAAATGTATTCTTTGGAGGTATGAATTGGCAATTTTTTCTGCTTTTGGGACTGATTGAACCTGCTTACTTGCACTAGAAGTTACACATATCCAAATTGAAATAATTTGATAGCACTCGTGATATTAAAGACATGATGTAAGGCCTCCTTTTGGACAGTTTGAACCTTCCAAAGCCCCACCTTTTGAAACTGCCCTTGATACACACCGTTTGAGCTTTACAAATCTAAGATTTCTTTGAAACCTCATCTAATAACCTCATCAACTTCATTTAGCCTAACCCTCACTCTGAGAAGTCAGAAGATAAAGGGAAGGAAGCTGAAGAAAGGAGAATTGAGTAACAGTTTGACAACAAGAGAAGAATAAAAATTGAAGACAATGATGTATCAGCAGAAGAAATGTGGCATTCCAGTCAAAGCTAATTTGAAAAAAAAAATAAATAAATAAATAAAATTGAGAAAAATAAAAAGAGAGAAGGCATTTCATTGGAAGTTTGAAAAAGAAAGAGAAAAAGATGGCCACTTTGGCTCTGGAAATTCAAAGAAGAAGATGAAAATATGTTGAAGTAAAGAAGGTTTGTGTATCACCTCCTTACCTTGACTGACTTCTCAATTTTGAACACCATTCCACCCGTTTATTCTTGAGAAATTTCACCCATAAGCCACATTACAACCCCAGTAAAGCCCTTACTGATCAATGATGGATTGAGCTGTGTGAAATAGTACAACCCTCTTACTTGCATGTTGAGTGAAAATCCTGGTGAGAGTTGGGTTTGAAATCAACTCATTGGGGTAACATCAAAGCTGGATTCCTAAATAGAAGGCAAGCTGTTCATTAATTTTTCTTATAAATAACCTTTGACATAAATTGACTAAGTAGTAATAAGAATTACAGCAGAATTTTAGTTTTGAACTGATATTTTTCTTGAAAATCTTCTTACAACATGACTGATGCAGGTGTGAATAAACAGATTGGATGAAAGTTCGTTGTAACAGAACTGCAGTGATCTTAACTGATTCATTGAAGAAGTTTGTGGGTACCTTCACTGAAAACCCTCAGGAGACTTCACTCCTCCACTAGGGATCACCTAGGGGTTTAAAAGGCTTGTTACATATGCTAAATGCAACTGTGCTCCCTACAAAAGTGGCTGTTTACTTTGTTTTTATTTTGTCATTGCTCAGGGACTAGCAAAGCTTAGGTTTGGGGGTGTGTTGAGAACTGGAAAATACCATTTTTCACCCCTTAACCTGAGTCTTGATAGACCTTTGAGAGAACTAAATAAGTGTTCTAAGTGCTTGTGTTTTAGCTAACAATAAAGACAGGCTTAACCATAAAAGCAGCTTAAAAGTGCCAAAAAGATGATAATCCATGTTGATCCAAAGGAAGAAAGAGAAGGGACAACCTCACTAGCTGTTAAAAGGTCTGAACTGAAGAGGCAAAGACCTAGTCTCAACCCAGAAAAGAAGTATGGAGCAATTCGAACAGAAAAATGCACTACAGAGTACTTTTCGCAAAGAACCTGAACTGTTCGCAAAGAACCTGAACTCTGCGAAAAGAACTAAAAACTCCAGGCTTAGCTTTCGAAGAGCACCTGAACTCTTCGAAGAGATGATTGACCTTTTCGAAAAGAAGAAAACTCCATTCGAACAGAACCAGAACATTGCGAAAAGAGCTTCAGGAGTTACAACACCTTGCGAAAAGTCCCCTAAACTATGCGAAAAGGTATTCTGGAGATTCCCAGCTTTTACAAGGGCAATTCAGTAATCTTTTTCATGCGTCCCAATGCATTTAAAAACCTAGGGACATTTCAGAGGATTCTAAGGATGAAGCGAAGGCATATTCCACCCCATGTGAGCACCCAGAGATGAAATAACTTGGCGGGAACTTCTAGAAACTCTAATAAACTTTCAAAATACATAACAGAATTGATGCTTTTGTCACCTGATTGGCTAAACCAGATCGAGCAATTTTGATTGGCCAGAACAGATCTGGATCCTTGTGTTCGACTACCATTGGTCGATACAGATCTGAGCACTTCTGATTGGTTGATACACATCTGAGTTGGACTTAGGGAAAACTATAAATAGACGAACCATTTACCCAATTTGGGCATCCAGATTTTGAGTTTCATTCCTATTCCCCCATTTCCAAACCAGATAGTTTGTCTGAAATCCCTGTAATAGCCTCACTTTTACTTGTAATTGAGAGCTGTGAGATACTTCTGTAATTCAAAAGAGAGTTGTATTCAAGACTACAAATCTGAGAGCTGTTTAAGTTGTGCTCTGTAATTGTAATGGTGAATTTGAAAAGGTTGCTGTAAACCGTACATTCTCAATTGGACTCATGTTAAGGGTTCCCTCTGATCTCCTTATTGCATTAGACTCCTTTAGATTTACTGTTGTTCATGCAATTTCCCTTGATTCATTAATCCTGTGAGAATTAGTGTTTGTAACCTAATCTCTCACGGCATTTGTAGTGATGCTTTCTATTCTAAATTAAGGCTTTAGATTTAAGACTATTGGATGGTCTGTGGCCATTGAAGTGGACAGACCATAGCCATAAGCCTAAACCTAATTCTTAATTAGATTTATTTCTCTTACATCTGTGCTTGTAGCCAGATGAAGATTGAATCATCTCTCAGTTGATTTGCAGTCTTTCTCATTGTATTTCAAGGACCAAATCAAAGTTAGTTATTACTTCTCCATTTTTCATAAGTTTACCTCAAAATTCCCCCAACTCGGATCTGGATCATTTAGTTTAACTTTTACTTTTATCATTTAGTTAATGTGGCAAATTCAACCTCCCATCTTATGTGCTTTCTAGATAAGATAAGAGGCCAGATCTGGTAGCTCAGATCTGGAGGTTTATCTTGCATTTTAGACAAATTCTCTGTGGACGATCTTTTACTCACTTACATTTAAAACTTGCTACAATTGGCCCTGATCTTGCAGGCTAATTCACTTCTCTCTGTGCTGATATTTCTTTACTCTTTTTAATGTTCTAGATTCATTATAACTTAGCAGTTGCAAACCTGTTTTCAAAACACAAATAAATCAAGCACACTTAGAACAACAACTTTTTAATACAACTCTCTTTTGAATTACAGAAGTATCTCACAGCTCTCAATTGCAAGTAAAAGTGAGGCTATTACAGGGATTTCAGACAAACTATCTGGTTTGGAAATGGGGGAATAGGAATGAAACTCAAAATCTGGATACCCAAATTGGGCAAATAGTTCATCTATTTATAATTTTCCCCAAGTCCATCTCAGATGTGCATCAACCAATCAGAATTGGTTAAATCCATATCATAATAGAATGAGCACGGGGATCCGGATGCAATCGAGCGCTTGATCTGGTTCAGCCAATCAGGAAACAGAGGTATCAATTCTGTTAGGAAATTCAAAAATCTGTTGGAACTTCTAGAAGTTTCTGCCAAGTAATTTCATCTTTGGGTGTTCACATGGGGTGGAATATGCCTCTGGTTCGTGCTTCGAATCTTCTAGAATGCCCTTGGGTTTTTAAATGCATTGGGGCGCGTGCATAGATAACCAAATTGCCCTTACAGATGCTAGGAATCTTCAGGATACCATTTCGCAAAGTTTGGAGACCTTTTCGAAAGGTATTGTAACTTCTAAAACTCTATTCGCACAGATTGGAGACCTTTTTGAAAAGAACTGTAACTTCTGGAGATCTATTCGCAAAGATTGGGGACCTTTTCGCAAAGATTGGGGACCTTTTCGCAAAGATTGGGGGCCTTTTCGAATAGCATTCTGTAGTGCATTCCTCTTTTCGAATAGCTCCAAACCTCTTTCCAGGTTGAAACCAAGCCTTTGCCCTCTTTATTTTAGGCATTTTGATAGCCAGTGAGGTTGTCCTTTCTCCTTCTTCCTCCAGATCAAGATGGGTCATCATCTTTTTGGGACTTTTAAGCTACTTTCAAGGTTAAGCCTGCCTTTATTGTTAGCTGTAAAATAAACACTTAAAACACCTATTTAGCTCTCTCAAGGGTCTATCAAGGCCCAGATTAAGGGGTGGAAAATGGTATTTTCCAGTTCTCAACAGTATCCTCATCCACTTGTGTGTCTTCAAGTGCCCTTATCAACAACCGGTGACGGTCAGGCAATTTCTTAATGAGTTCCAGTATGGATATCTAGGCTGAGATCTTCTGGAGGTGCCACAAAAGGTCGTATTCTTGCCTTGCATCTAGCGTAATTTCTTTGCCTGGTCGATAGGCCTTAGGTGCGGGTGGTTGGAATGGTTGAGGTGCAAAAATCGGTGGAGGGATGATGTGATGTGGGGAGGCAAGTTAACCTCTCATTCTCTCATATTCCCCTCTGGTGGTTGTGCGTTCGTGAAATCCTTATTTGAAGGGAAAGGCGGAGGTGGGTAATTGGTTCCAGATTTGAGAATCGGGCAGGCCGATTATTGGCCGAACCCGACGTGGCTTGACCCGGATGTATTTGTAAAGTGGGTGAAATTCGAGATTGGAACGCATACTTGAATGGTGCCGCTCCAAGGTGGGAGGTACTATGTGTAATCCTCCTCCTCCAGGAAGGCAAGGACCAGTGTCTCGCATGGGTCAAGATGTTTTTCTGGCTCACTTTCTTCTAGGTTCAATGAACACTGGGTTGTTATTTCATTTTCTTGGCTAAGAGTCTTTTGGGTGATACTTTCTACCCATGCAGCAATTTAGGCTGTAGTTTGAAGAATGTGATCTCCATACTAAGGTTAAAAATTGAACAAAGAGAGTGATAATGGCATTGGTTAAGGATTTGGAGGAGTTGGAGGTTCTAGTGGGTAACTATGGAGGAGTGGTGTCCTAGCCCTAAAGGAATGGACTCGTATCTGAGTGAATTTTAGATAAGGAGGTGGATTCAATAGGGCAAAGTGAGTGATCAGGCCCTAGGGATGCGGAGGTGAAGGAGCTCTCGCTGGTGTGGCAAAAGTATTAGAGGGTTGAATGCAAGTGATTAAGGTGGAAGGTTGGAAGGAGGATCGATTGGAGAGATCTACGGTGGTGATTTGAGCCGGCGTTGCTTGGTTGTGGTTGGGCATGGGGTTATTAACGATCCCTAAATTTTTTTGGGGTTGGTTATTATTAGGGTTAGGATTCCTAAGCGCTTCCTAATCGATCTAATTTCGGTCATTCATGTCATAGATTACGTCCCTGAGGACCCAACAGTCTTCTAGGTTGTGTCCCGCGTATCGATGGAAGGCACAATATTTACTATAGTCTGGATTTTTCAACCATGGTCAGGGTTTTTCTTGTGGGAATCAGAGGAGGTTCTAAGTGTTGAGGAGACGAAAGATGTTGGGAATCATATCAGGTAAAAGGGGATAGTGTTCCACAGAGTCCTTCTCTTTCATCAAAGTGTCGATCTTGGCAACGAGTTTTCTTTATCTGGCGATGAAGTCAGTAAATTCTTCATCAGGTCCTTGCTTGGTTGCCATTAGATCGTTGGCACTGACTGTCTCTTGGATCAAGTATTGGTATTGGTCTAGGAATTGACCAACTAATTCATCGAAAGTTTCTATCTTATAAAGCGAGAGTCCTACAAACCAATCTAAAGCTTCTCCTTTTAATGAGCATTGGAAATAGTGAATGAGAAGTCCTTGACTATCATGTATGGGCTAGTAATCATTACAAAAGAGGGCCAAGTGATGATTTGGATTTCCCGTGCCATTATATTTGATAAATTTATGTGGCTTGAATCCTATTAGTAAATTAAACTCGACGCCCCGACAAAATTTGTCGAATCCGAATGAGTGACCGGGGCGCTCTCTCTTGGCAATGTACTCATCGAGTATTTTAGGGAGATCTTCAATTTTAATGGTGTTGTCTTTTGGAGTGACCCATGAGCAGACCATGTCTAAAGAGTCATCATTAAAGAATGTGTGGGAGATTGTCTCAGTGGTATAGCGCGAGCTGACACCGTGCTCGGGGTAGGAGGTGGCCTCTCTTGTCGCTCTTGTTCTTCTAAAAATTATCGTGACCTAATGATTTTGTATGCGACGGCCAACCCTCGATGCAATTCCTCAGAGTCGTCATCTCCTCTTTGTATTATTTGAATCCTGAGTTCTACGATCTATTGAGTTGTGAGATTTTTTCCAGTGTTACCATCTCTCCTATTATGATTATTACCGGTGTGTTGGGTAGAGAAGGGCTTTTCTTGCTCGCCAGCCATGTTAATCTCAGATTTTCATGGGCTGGAATTGTGAAGTCGTTCTTCTTCATATATGGGGTTGTCATGATGTCCACACAATGGTGGGTCTCCTAAACTCATTCTTCATATACCAGACATCTCGAGTCTTTGACGAAGACACATATTTATATAAATGGGAATCTAAATGGCACGAAGGAAAGAAAAAAAATAGAGAAATAAGATGAAAACTAACTATCTAGAAAAAGAGTTTGCAAAAGTGTCCTATCACGATTGCCAGGCTGTTGGTGTGCGCTTTTTCTTTTTCTGGCTTTCTCTCAGTCCCCGTTGAATCAGTGGCTCCAATTCTATCCAAGTGGACTCTAGCGATGCATCGTTTGGAATGGTGAGGGTAAAATAAAAGGGGTTTCCAGGAACATTCCTAGTTTCTTATGATCGCCAACTACAAATATTTAATGACACTGTAACACGCATTTGATCACGCTTTCGAGCGGGTATGGGTTTCTTCTTTACAGAATCGTCCGCCTGCGAACACCAACATCTGTCTTTTCTTATAATTTAGATAGTTTAATTTTCGATTTATTTCCCATTACTGATATAGTTTTGATCAGTTTAGATTTCTCAATTCAGGAGTGAGTTTAGTTATGTGGGAATTTATTATAGTTGATTTAATCTAGTATTCTAGTTATGTTAGGAGTCTAATTAATTTTAGGTGTTGCAATCCTATTAGGAGTTTAATTAATATTAGTTTCCTAGCACTACTAGAATTCTAATTAATATAGTGTCCTAATACTACTAAAAGTTCAATTAATATCGATCTCCTAATTGTACTAGGAATGCAAATGTAGTAGTTCTGGTGAAACTCTAATTAAATCGAGCATGCTAATTGTACTGAATTCTAAGTAAAGCAAGTATGCTAGTTGTATTGAAATTCTAATTAAATCAAGTATAACAGTCCTACTAGAATTCTAATTGAAATAGAGAACTAATTTTACTAAGACTCTAATTGAGGCAATGAATTAATCATATTGAAATTCTAATTAAAGCAAGGAATTAACCAATTAAAATCTGATTTAAAGAAATTAATAAATCATACTAAAATCTAATTAACTCAATTAATTAATTATGCTGAAATAAAATACATTTACTAGTTAACTATACTAAAAGGATAAGAAGAGCAATTAATTAATTCTAAAATTCTTAGAAAGAAAAAAAAAAAAGGTTTTGGGCCTGCTATGCTAAAGAGGATTGGCCACGTTCCTGAGTACCCTCCGTAAGCTCCCTTGGGCTAATCGGGTGGCTGAGATCAAAATAAGTCGAATTTTGGATTATAAAAATGGTATTTTTAGATTTTCAGAGTCGATTTCGGAGTGATAATTATGAATTAAATTGAGCAACTAGAATTATAGAAACTGAAATAATATTTGAGATTTTTAGAAATATTAAACTAAGAAATTAAAATTAAAATTTTAAATTTATAGGACTGAGTTCGGGTCCAAAATCAGAAAATTAGGCCATATGATTAAGGACTGGTTCTAGATCCTAAGGACTAGAACCAGAGATTAATGATAGGACTGAAAATTAAGATTTTAGAACGAAATTAAAGCCTAGGGGGGTCGGTAAATTAGGCCGTCAGATGAAGGACTGGTTCTAAAAACAGAGAACTAGAACCAGATATAAAAGATTACGATCTAAAAAAGGTACTACGGGCTAAGACTGAATTAATATTAATGATTTAAACTAATAAAAGTCTTACATCTAAAAAAAATGATTTAAGAACTATGATCGGGAATTAAGGATTAAATTCTTACCTTAGGTCGAGGTTGCGGAGAGATATCTCGAAGATTCAAAGCTTGAATCTCGAAATCATGGCTGCGTTGTTGTATAGGTTCATTCACGGAGTTCTCTGGTTTTGGAACAAAAAAAAATTCCGTTCTCTCTCGAAAATTGTCTAGCCTCCCCGGGCGAATTAAGAAAAAAATCTTTTATAGGATTTTTTCTAATTAAATGCCCTGTTTCAGGCATTTAATCAAATTATGCACAGGTCTCTAGGTGCTTAATCGCTTTGAGTCGGTCAGCAACTCAGTGAGCAACCGGCTGATTTGCTCAGCGAGTTTTCTAGTCCTAACTACGTTAAAGCTAATTACACGCCCATTTTGGGATGCGTAATCCAATTAAACGTTCCTTTCAAAGTGCATAATTGAGGAAACTTAGGGGTCAGGGATAGTGAGACTAGGTCGGGAATAGGCCAATTGCGCTCCGTTGGTGGGGTGCTCAACAAAATTGGATACTACAAGAGCTTCTACACATGAAACTCTGATTGCGCATCTCATTACAGGCATATGATCGAGTCTCGAGATGGTCTGGTGAAAGGGAGTCTTGTCTGAGAAGGGACTGATTGCGCGTGAGTGATTTGATGTGCAATTGAATCACGTGCGTGATTTTAGGCGCTTAATTCGGAGTTATCCGAGTCTGAGTCGAGTATGAAATGCCAGGATATTATTTCAGCCTATATTTTGACTCTATACTACTATTTCAGCATATAGTCTCCCTACGTTGGGATCTGAGCCACAGAGCTATTGCTTCAGCATATGGTCCCATTTAGGGTAAAAAAGGTCAAAGGTCGACCGAACATATTTGTATATTCTGAGTGGGAAAAATGGGGGTGTCTATAGGTATGTGCCTTGTCTCCTCCTCCTATTTGGGTGGTTTCTCCATGTGTACCTATCAGGTTGCTACCCATATGATTGGGCAGTATTGGCATGTTATAAAACTAACTCAAGGAACTGATTAGCTGATGGAAAATCTTGAAGTGCATGTGTGGGAGATTGGCATATCAGACATGCCTCTTCCACTTGTGCACCCATTGTAGGCTGCATCACATTCATCAATTTGTCAAACTTTAAAAACAGATTGTCCACCTTCCTTTCCAATTCACTTTGCACCTTTACCTCATACATTCCACCTCTAAGAGTGGACTCTTCAACCAAATTAGCTGGGGTCTGACTGTCATTGCGAGACAGTGACTCTTGCTGTATGGAATTCTCTCCTATAATGTCAAACAATTCCCAAGCCTCATCAGCTATCTTGTGGAGGTAACTACCCCCACATGAGGCATCCACCATGTCCCTACTTTTGGAATTAATTCCTTTGTAAAAAACTTGAACAAGTTGCCTCTGTGGAATTTGGTGGTGGGGACATTGTTTTAACATTTCTTGAAACCTTTCCCTTGCCTCATAAAAATCTTCAGCTGAGGATTGAGTAAATGATAGTATGTTTGTCCTCATTTGACTGGTTTTATTCATGGGAAAGAATTTAGCCATAAATTGGCTTTGGAGGTCACTCCATGTCTGGATGTATTGGCTGGGAGCTTAGAGAGCCAGGTGCTGGATTTGTCCTTTAGGGAAAAAGGAAAAAGTCTAAGTTTGGTGGCTTGAGGTCCTAGGCCAGGAATGTTAAATGTGGTGTAAAGTGCCAAGAATTTATCAATGTGCTTATAAGGATCTTCCTTATTGAGCCCATGACAAGATGGAAGCATGTTAAGGGTGGAAGACTTGATTTCATAACTTCCCTCAACTGAAGGAAATTGTATGTAAAAGGGAGATGTGTAATCCTCAGGTGTATTGTATTCCTTCAGAGTTCTTTGCCTCTCAGCCATGACAGCTGGCTCAGTTTCAATAGTACGGGCTGGTGTGTTGTTTCTCAGTCTAAGGACCCTTTCAATCTCAGGGTTTGGAGGTTCCAACTCACGGTTAAGGACCTTCTACCAAGCCTATACAAATAGAATCAGGAGGTAAAGAAGATGCTCACAGCACACAAAATTTTTTTCAAACAAAAATCCCAACTAAATAGATTTACAACTAAACTATTAACAGGGAATTCAACACAAATGGACTAAGTTTTAGGGTAAAAGAAGTGCAAATAGAGCTAGCTAAACTCCAGCTATAGCTCTAGCTTTTTCCTGCTGCTGTTGTCCAAGTCTGTAAGAATCCCAACAAAAATCAGTAGTACTTTTTATTCTACTTAAGGTATAGTTATAAAGAATTTTTTATTCTAAATTATATTACAACTCAGGTCTACTAAAAAGATCAATATCCCCGACAACGGCACCAAAAACTTGTTGATATGGTTTCTGTTGCTTCTTTTTATTATAAAAAATGCTAAAGATAAAATAAAGGAAGCAAAACAAAACAAAACAAAATAGGGGATGAATACAGAACAAAACCAAATCACACAGACCTATAAGAATCCAAGGTCTGTTGTAGCAAGTTTTAAGTAAGAGTTTGTCCCACAGAGAAATTGATATAGAACCCAAAATGGGTTATGTTAGTAGGCCTCTAGATTTGGCTATAGATTTGACAATCCTAGAGAAAGGGAGTTGGGTGTCACAACTACACTAAATTAACACTAAAAGAAGAGAAATAAAGTACAATCCTATCCTAAAGAAAGGGTTATAAAGAAGGTAGTGATGGTGTGTGTGAAAATAAAGATAAAATTGATAGAAAGTAGGCAATTAAGCTAAAGTTAATTAAGTTACGTAACTCAGATTTAGGGCTGTCTCTGCAGCAAATCCCTCAGATGGCTACAAGCACATCTGCAAAGAAGAAGTATCCAATTCAACCCTTATGGTTTGACCTGATCTCTTAAGGCTATAACCCACTTAAATGGTCATAGACTATCTAATAGAGAGGATCAAACCATGTGGATTAAATCAGAAAATCAATCTGATTCACAGGAGTAGACTGATCTTAAGGCTATAACCTGTCCACTTAAATGGTCATAGACTATCCAATAGATGTCCTCCACCCAATGGCTCAAATCAGAACATGAAAACCATTACAGACACCATGTATGCCAGGCTACAAGCTCAGTCATCCATGCGAGTAAATAGTTCTTGAAAAACCAATGGAGACCATAATAATTCAAAAGCTATTTGGGGACTTTAAATGTAGCTGGTCATTACTACAAAAGTCTTGCAATGACTCAGTTCACAAGCCTGTAATCACTACAGAGAAATCAAATCTAACATTTGATATTGGTCAAGTATAACAGAGGGGCGCTTACTCCTGCAACAACCTCTCACAAGGCTACAAGCTCAAGTGTAGAGGAGAAGAATCCTTCTCAGATTTGTGGCTTGGAATCACCCTAGGGCTATAGTCTGTCCACTTGAATGGTCACAGGCTATCCACAGAAGTTATTCTCACCACAGAAGACTGAGATGGAACAAGTAAATTGCTGTTGCCACCATGGTCCCAGGGCTACAAGCTCAAGCTTCCATGGGCTTTTAAAATCACCTCAACTCTGAAATGTATGCATAGATTGAGAAAAAATATGGACAAATAGGAAAATAACAGATTGAATAAACCTTTAAAATACAAATTTCATTGATCAAATCATTCCTTACAATGAGATTTTTAAAGGCAGCAACCTTGTGCATAACAGCTCACCAATGATTCCCAATGTTCACAAGACCCATTTCAAAACTAATGAAACTAAGCCTAATTGCTTATAGGGGATAAAGATATGGTGAAAATATCAATCCTAAAATATCCTAGACCTACAAGATACAGCGCCTATAAGAGTTTGTCCCACAGAAAAATTGATCTAGAACCCAAAATGGGCTACAATAGTAGGCCTCCAGATTTGGCTACAGATCTGACAATCTTAAAGAAAGGGAGTTGGGTATCACGACTACACTAAATATTAACCCTAACAAAAGAGAAATAAAGTGCAACCCTATCCTAAAGAAAGGGTTAAAAAGAAGATGGTGATGGTGAGTGTCAAAATAAAATATACAAATGATGGGAAGAGAGCAGGTTAAGCTAGAGTTAACGCAGTAATGTAACTCAGATTTAGACTGTCTCTGTAGTGGCCCTTGCTGAGATGCTATTTCTAATATCCATAAGGTAGAAGTTGCTCTTAAGGCTATAGGTTGTTCACTCAAATGGCCGCAGCCTATCCTATAAAGTCAGTCAAATACCATTGATCAAGCCAGAAGTTGCTAATCTAATCCAGAGGAGTGGACTGATCATTTCCCCAACCACTGGACCAGATCAGGCCATGAATATTATTATAGACACTATGTAATGCCAGTGCTACAAGCTCCCTAGATCTGTGCACAGATCTGGCTGACATCCATAGGTATTTTAACTCATAAAGTCCTAAGTACTTTGCCAAGGCCAACGGCTCACAGTACCCACAAAAAGGACTAGCAATAGGTTGAATAAAGATTTAGATTCAGCTAGTCATTGCTACAAAAAGCCTACAATGACTCAGCCTCAATCTACAATTACTACAGAGAAATCAGATTTAACATCTGATATCGGTCAAGTAAAATAGAGGGGAGCCAGTTCCTGCAGAAACCTCCTCACAAGGCCTTAGAAGCTCATGTGTAGAGGAGAAGAATCCTTCTCAGACATGTGGCTGGACACCACCTTAGGGTTATAATCAATCCACTCATATGGTCACAGGGTATCTGATAGGTCTGTCCATACCATAGAGATCTGAGAAAGAACATGTGAACTGTTGCTGCTACCATTGAGTCTCAGGGCTACGAGCTCTCCAGATTTGGCTATAGATCCTGCTTGCTATCCATGGGGCTATTGAACTAAGGGTAATCAGATGGTAAATAATAGATCTACTAGAAATTGAATAGGCTAGTCCCAAAGCATGGATCCTATAGACATCTAAGGAAACCACAAGATCTATAGATTCAATTAGTTATTAAAGCAACAATCCATTGATAAAAGCAAAACTTACAATGAATTGTCTCAAGGCTACAGGCTGTACAAAATTGCTCAGCCAAAATATCCCAATGTATATAAGGCCTATTATAAAACTGAAATAAAACTAAACCTAGCTACTTACAAAAGGATTAGCCAGCTAATGCTGGGCTAAGAGAGAAGAAAAATAAGAAAACGAGATGATCAAACTCTAACCTAGGCTGCTAGAACTCTCAATTGATAAACGATGAAGGAAAGATGATAATACTAAACATTAAGTACAACTTATATACTCTGTCCATAAGGCCTTGGCTCAAAAGAGATTGACCATAATTTTTCCATTAGACGTGGCACTGTTATAACCCTTGAATGCTTTAAGATGTGTGCCTCAAAATCTATGCCTCAGGAAGTGTGCCCTAGCTTTGAGAAATTCCCAAAAGGTCCTTGAGTTAGGGTTGAGAAGTGGAGAGCCCGAGCTTTGCAGGGTTGGCATTTGCGTTAATTCACTCGCGCAGTTGCTTTGCCTTTGCGGAGGAGCATTTGGCTTAGGAGGTTTATTCACTCGCGCAGTAGGTTCTCAGTTGATCGCGCAATTACTTTGCGCTGTAATGTTGTCACAGAGGTGATTTGAAGTGCCTGGAATTTCTCACATAGTAGAGCTTTAAAAATTCTCTCTCACTGGATACTCGCGCAGGTAGGATCCTACGCTCGCGTAGTAACTGGTTAGGCTCTAGAGTGCATGAGAGCTGCGCATGGAAAATTTTGGGCGTCTCTCTCTTTCAGGGCTTCGCAAGAAATCTGCGAGGTGACAAATTATTCTTCATGCATATGGACTCGCTAGGTTCTGTGCGCGACTGCTTTAAGGCTCGATCTCTGTGAGAGCTTCGCGAGCACAAATTCTGAGGGTTTTAAGATGCGAGATCTTCGTAATGTCTTTACTGCTCTCCTCTTGACTGCGCATCCTATCTGTGCGAGGATAGCTTCCACTGCATCCTTAGGTCCGCGAGGGAACTCTTCAACTCTGCTAGATGATTCTTTTGATCCTCTAATGCCTTGCACTTGCTGCTGTTGCAGCTTCCTCCATTCTCAGCTAACTTTATTCATATGATAGACTTTTGGTCAATGATGACCAACAATGAGTCACTATGGTGAGCACTGCCAAGGTGTTCCATTAGGTTTTTACTTAGCTATCATCTTTGTATATTTTCTTTCTCTTCTTTGGACCAAAAGGTTGGGATTTTGTATTAAGCTGCACAGTTTATTGCTAACTATAAAACACACTTAACAAATGATTATTATTGAGCTTCAAGGTCTAGCAAAGGCTTGGTTAAGAGGTGAAAAGTGGTACTTTTCAGTGAATAACACACCCCCAAACCTAATCTTTGCTTGTCCCTGAGCAAAGGAAAAATTAAAACAACTATTCTAAGAATTTAAATGCCACTTTTGTAGGGAACACAGATGCATTTAGCTTATGCATCAAGCCTTTTAAACCCCTAGGTGATCCGTAGTGGAGGAGGGAAGTCTCCTGAGGCTTTCAATGAAGATACCCACAAACTTCTCAATAAAACAGTTAGCAAAAGTACAAAATTATCAAGTCAGCTGTCAAGAAACAGAGCATCAGTTCACCTTTAATTCAACAAAAAAAATGTGAGGAGTTTGAACATATGATATGCACAGACGTTTAATCACTACAACTTTTACATAGATGCAGATAATTTCCAATTAGCTCACAACAAGGGAAAACACCACATGTAAGTCAGTACTGAGCTCATCATTAATTTAAAAATTAGGTTATAGGTCATGCCCAATACATTCAACATCAAACCCAATGCTCACCAGGGCAGACTCTCATAGGGAACTTTGAGGGTTTCCATTTTCTCTTAAGCTCAAGAGCAGTTATAGGCCCCAAATGGGTTTGTAAGCATGAGCATAGGCAAAGCATCTAAGTTCTGGCATTATTGGTTAATCCTCACCATAGATTGGACAACTCTTTGTCTCTGCATGATAGCTCATTCAACTTTGGATCATAGGGTCTTTTGACTAGGTTGTAATGTGGCTTATGGGATAGGTTATAAAGAATAAAAGGTTGAAAAGGGATTCAAAATTGAGAAATCAATAGGTGAAGGAGGTGATTCATGACTTCACATTCTTTAGTTCTGCACCTTTCATTTTCTTTAAAATTCTTCAGGCTTGAAGTGGCCAGATTTTTCTCTTGTTTTCAATTTTTCCAATGAACTTTTCCTCTTGACTCCTCTCTTATTTCTCTTCGTTATTGTTTTTCCTTCTTTTGGATGCATTTTTCTTTCTTTTTCTTTTGTTTTTTTTTTATTTTTACTTTTCTTAATTGTCACCTCTCTCCTCAGCTGCTACACTGCTAAGCTTTAGGTATCTCTTCTCCATTCACCCAATGTTGTCCCTATCTTGTCCATCTTCAGCTCCCTCTCCTTTACCTTCTGAATTCTCAGAGTGAGGGTAGGTTTGAATCAAGTCTATAGGTTCAGGTACAAGTACTCAGGTATATTTTGAAGAAAATTAGAAATTAAGGCAATAAAGGTGTGTGCACAAGGGCAGTTGATTAGAGTTTGGTCTATTTAAGCTGAAACTGTCCAAGAGAAGGCCTTGTCCTTTCTTAGGTGTCATGAGCGCTGTCAGTTGTTTCAACTTGGAGGTGCCTAACTTTTAGTGAGGACATTGACTCAGCCAGTCCTTAGAGCTAAAAGAATTGCCTCAGTCACTCCTCAAAGGAAGGAAAAAAAATTTGTTGGCTCAAATCTCACTAGTTATGGTCTTCTATTGAACTCTTAGGTACGTCCTTACCTTTTTCTCTCTTTAAGGATTCACTAAGTACTGATATAAGTAAGTTTTCTTGGTGTTCACATCATATAAATGCTAAAATTTAAAAGCTTGTAATGCCTAAAGGTCTGTAAAATTTTTAAAATTTAAAATTTCTCATTTTTTATGATTCTTAAGTGAACAAGGCTCCATTTCTATCTTACTTACTTGACTCTGCTGCACTTATGCTAACTATTTCATTGGTAGGTCCTGCCACACCCCCAAACCTATGAGGAACAGTGTCCTCACTGATTGAAAGGTAGATGTTGATGTGCAGCAGGCCTAAGACTGAGATGGGGGTGGGGTGGAGGGTAGAGGGTGAGGGACATTGAGGGCAGATGCAGGTATGGGTTGTAGTTGAGGTTCAGAGTCTATTTGGGTAGATGCATCTTTGGAGGTGATGGGAGAAGTTTCTGGGAGAGGTATAATGGGTGTAGGAGCATGTGGGGGATAATTGATTGATGTAGGGTGTGGTGACTATTGGGAAGGTTGGGTTAGATTAGTTAAAGTTGCTTGGATGGATTGTAAAATGGTTGGGATGGATGTAGGGTTTGGTAGGGTGGAGTGAATTGAATGAAGATTGGCATCAATGGTAGCTTGGGTTTGGGTATTGGCCAATATTTGGGTATGAAGGGAGAGTAGGAGGTGCAGGATTTGGGGTAATAGGTCAGGTATGATAGTGATTGCGGATTAGATAGGGGAAACTAGTTGAAAGGTGGAAGTGGGTTTATGAGTGAAGGTAGTGGCCTGTGGTGATGTTTGATGTGGAGGGGTGAAGTGTGATGGATGAGGTGAGTCTGGGAGAGGGTTATACTCCAGGTTAATGTCTCCTAGGATAGTGGACATCATAGTGCAAAATTTCTCTCCTATAAATGGGGCATGGATATGGGATAATGGAATTGATTGGTCTAGGGGTTCACATGTGATAGGTACAAAGGGTGGGGTTTTAATGGTATGGGTTTCGGGTTCATAGGGTGTGGGTATGTAGTCTGGAATGGTTGTGGTTTCAGGGATTGGAATTATTTGGGAGATACAGGTCGGCTGGGGTCTAGTGGGGGTTTTGGCAACTTTTCTTCTCTTCTAGTATGGGGTCTTGACTGGTGGGCTAGTGTGGGCTGGAAAAATAGGTAAGGGAACAGAAATGGGTAGGGTGTAAGTGGGTATGGTGGTTGGTGGTGAGATTAAGGCGGCCATGGCTATGGTGATTGGTGATGTAGGCTCAGGTAGGGGTATTGAACCTGTGTGGGGCTATGAGGTGTGGGTTGAGGGTGGAGTTGGTGGTATGAGAGTTGGGGCCGACATGGAGGTAAAGGGAATGGCTGGGGAGGTGATGGTTGTACTGGCTAGAATATGTGAGATGGAGGATGCAGCAACATCAGTAGTAGCAGTAGCAACAGCTACTGCTTCATGAATGGTGGGGGCTGCTTCTCTCAGTAACTCCTCCCTATGCTTTTTCTTCTTCCCCATCATTGTGCCATTATTTCTCCACTGTTTCTTTCCACTCTTTTTGGGGTTTAGAGTCACTGTCTCCTCCTCCCTCTGAAAGGGGTATTTCCCAAACTTTAGCAATGAAGAAATAAACTTGCAGTATGGAAGGGCATTAGGTTTCTTCTTTATTTTCACCTTCTCACATAGGTCCTTAATCCCCTTAAAAATCAACTTGGCTGCATCCAAGTAATGATTCCTGTGAAATGAGAAGTGGGCATCAGCTATGGGGTACCTCCTCTCCTACTCATGACTAGAGCAATAAACATTTTTCCTCAACACTACATCCATGAGCCTAAGGTTAGGGTGCAGATCCCTCTTCCTAGTTGAGTCATCTGAGGTAGTGATTCCTCCAGTTAACTCCCTTTCAATCTCAGTAATGGTGGCAATCAAAGGAGGACCCAAGCCACACTCAGGGCTATACTTGGTTAGTATCCCTAATATTTGTTCAATGTCTGCCTGATTGAACAGCATCTCGAAGTCATCAATCAATATCGGCAGTGGTGGGTTCCCATCATCACCAGTTTTCAACCTCATACTCTGATAAAATAGTCTCACTAGTTTTTGGAAAGTCAGCTGCATTGGGGGCCGTAAAAGGGGCAGTAGAGATGGCTTGGTCTAATATTCAATGGAGGCAGAGGTCTCTGATAGCTCCTCAAAGTAGGCTTTGTCAATAATAGTTTCAGCCTCCAGCTAGATTGCTTGCATAAATTCAGAAGGGACCCTAAGGTATTCACTAGTCTCTTCCTCCTTAGCCTCAGGGACCACAACTTTCTCCTTCTTCTATTTCTTCTTTGATTTTTCAGGGCTCTTAGTAGGGGGGTGCTCAACAACAGGTGGAGACACTTCAGAGGTCTCCAATGTGGAGGCCTCTACAATCCTTATAGATTTTCTTGTGGCCACAAGGCTGCCACTGACAGACGGTTCAGCATTGCTGCTAAGGTATCTATGAATTTCGAACCCGTGGCCATGGGTGCTCAACTTATCAAAATTAGGGCTCACTACTCTTAAAAAAAATGCAGAACACACTGAGTAAACATAGAGGCACCAATTTTTTTTTTTTGCCCTTCTTCTCTCTAATTAATAAATCAATCACAATATAGAGAGAGAAATGGAGATCGTACCAATTGAGAGCTAGGGTTCCACCTAAAAATATGCACAGCAGTTCAAATCCCCACAAACCTTGCTCAAAGTGACCATGAGTAACTGGGGAATAAAATGGTGGGAGGAAAATGCCTAAGGTGGAGTGGCATGAAAAGTAGAGAAGAAAGAAGAGAAAGGGGATTTCGATTTTGGTGAGGGGAAGCTAGGGCAGAGAGATGAAATGAAGAAAATGAGGGGTTTCACAGAGTTTAAGAGCAAATCCTGCAGTTCGCGCACTTGGAAATAGGTGCTCGCCGGGTATATTTCTCGCACAGTTGGCTTATAATCCAGCGAGAAGGTCTGTCGTGCAGAAGAAGAAACTACCTCACAATGTATTTCACGGAGCTGAGACTTTGGCTATGGTGGGCGAGATCTTGTGCTGTTTCAGAAATTTACCTCGTGCAGAACAACACAAAAGACACCCTTTACGCGCCGATGGGGCTCGCAGAGTAGAAAGGTAACTTCGCGAGGCATTTTGACAGTCATTGCTCAAGCATTTTAGCGCGCGAGAAAGCCAAGAGATGGCTCGTGTAGTAGGTTTAAGCCTTCTAGCTCTGCAAGACAACATTTCTTCTCAACCTTTACTTCGTTAGTTCAGTGTAGCACATTGGTTAGTGCATCCATGCTATTATGCACCCAACCACTGTGCATGAGCACCAACCCTCAGACAGGTACTTCATTTCAATCATGAGAAATATAAGCCCATTTTCAGCATTAGTTCATCAATATTGTAGAATTCTAAATATAGTTTTTCAGCTCAACTGCATGCAAACTAGGATAAAGGGCACCTCAAGCATTCATCAACAAACACACACAGTAAACTCAGATGACAAATATACACATGTATTCAATCACAAAATTCAAACACAGACAAGCAACATAAGCAACTCAACATCACACTAAAAATACAACTGACAGATTTTTAAAGAACACAAATAAAAATAGAATTTTTCATAAATATGGTACACTAATTACCAATCTTGGATCACTGAGCACTAGCTTTCTCTTGAATAGAGGATGCATCACTAATCATATACTAACCTTTTGGGTCGGTCAGGGGTTTACTAGGCAATTTTCCTTCCTCCCTTTTGTTTAAAGCATTGCAAATTTGACCCAACTGGTCCTCAATCTTCTTGATGCTCTGTCCATAAGAGTTGACAGTCTACACAAAGTTTCCCAAATTTTACATTGAAGCCAGCATTTGCTCTTCAAATGAAGAGGATCTGGGCTGTTGTGGGGGCAGGGCCAACTAGTTAGACTGGGGGGCAGGTAGAAAAAATTTAACCTTGGTGGGTAACCTTGATTAAACTGGTGCTGAGGTTTGTAAGGAGCTACAACTTGTTGCTGCTAGAGTTGAGGATATGAATCTTGTCTCCACCTCCGGTTTGGGTGGTTCCTCCAAGAATACACAGCAGGTTGCTACCCAAAAGTTTGAGTGGTATTGGCATGCCCATTAACAAAATCAGGAAACTGGTTGGCAGATGGATAATCATGAAAAGAATGTGTGGGAGATTAGCATATTAGACATGCTTCCTCCACCTGTGCAACCATCCAGGGCTGCATCACATTCATTAATTTGTCAAATTTTAAGGACAAATTGTCCACCTTCCTCTTGAAATCACCTTGCACTTTTACTTCATAACCTCTACCTCTAGGGGGGGCCTTTTTCAGCATCTTAGCTAGGGTCTGGCTGTCATTGCATGACAGAAACTCCTATTGCATGAAAATTTCCCCTATTATATCAAACAGCTCCCAAGCTTCCTCACCTCTCTTGTGGAGGTAGCTACCACCATATCCCTGCTCTTGGAATTAATTTCTTGGTTGAATAATTGCACTAGTTGCCACATTGAAATTTTGTGGTGGGAGCATTGTTTTAACATCTCCGGGAATCTTTCCTAAGCTTCATAAAAATCATCAGTTGAGGATTGAGTAAATGACAGAGCACTTGTCCTCATCTGGCTGGTTTTGTTCATGGGAAAGAGTTTGGCCAGGAATTTGGTTTGAAGGTCACTCCATGACTATATGTTGTTGGTTGGGAGCTGTGATAGCCATGTGCTGACATTGTCCTTTAGTGAAAAAGGAAAAAGCCTTAGTTTAGTGGCCTCAGGTCCCAAGCCAGCAATATTGAAAGCAGTGCAAAGTACTAAAAATTTGTCTATATGTTTGTAGGGATCTTCTTTACTAAGCCCATGAAACAAAGGCAACATATTAATGGCGGAGAATTTAATTTCATAACTCCCCTCAACATAGTGGAATTGAATGCAGAAGGGAGAGGTGTACTCCCACGGTGCATTGTACTCCTTTAATGTTCTCTGCCTCTCAGCCATGATAGCTGGTTCAGTTTCAACAACCAGGCCCTGTATGTCTAGGTCTAAGGATCCTTTCAACCTCTAGATTTGGAGGTTCTAACTCAGGGTTTAAGGACCTTCTTCCATCCATATACTCACACCCATAGTAAGTACATAGAATGCTCACAAGCACAAAAATTAAAATTTCAAACAAAAATTAACAACTATATAGATTTACACTAAACAAATAAAAGGGAATTAAACATAAATGGACTAAGATTTAAGGGAAAGGAAGTGCAAATAGAGCTAGCTAGACTACAACTATAATCTAGCTCTCCCTTCTTTTGTTGCCCATTTATGCAAAATTCTGAAAAATATTAGTAGTACTTTATTTAGATTAGGCACAACTACAAAGAATTTGGAAGTCCAAATTATAGTACAACTCAGGTCTACTAAAAAGATTAATATCCCTGGCAATGGCGCCAAAAACTTGTTGTCATTTCAGATTGTGCTGATTTATTATGTGGTGTTGGAAGAAAATTAACATTAAAGTATAACAGAGGATAAAGATATGGTGAAAACAACAGTCCTAAAACATCCTAGACCTGTAAGATACAAGGCCTATTGTTGTATGTTTTGATAAGTAAGAGTTTGTCCCACAGAGAAATTGATCTAGAACCTAAAATGGGCTATAATAGTAGGCTTCCAGATCTGACAATTCTAAAGACAGGGAGTTCGGTGTCATGACTACACTAAATATTAACCCTAACAAAAGAGAAATAAAGTGCAGCCCTATCCTAAAGAAACAGTTAAGAAGAATATGGTGATGGTGTGTGCCAAAATAAAATACACAAATGATGGGAAGTAAGCAGGTTAAGCTAGAGTTAATGCAGTAATGCAACTCAGATTTAGACTATATCTGTTATGGTCCTTGCTGAGATGCTATTACTAATCTCAATAAGGTAGAAATATTCAACTTAACCCATGCCATTTGAGGTGCTCTTAAGGCTATAGGCTATCCACTCAAATGACCACAACCTATCCTATAGAGTCTGACAAATCCCATTGATCAAGTAAGAAGTTGCTAAACTAATCTAGAGGAGTGGACATATCATTTCCCCAACTACTGGACCAGATCAGGCCATGAATATTATTACAGACACTATATAATGCCAATGCTACAAGCTCTTTAGATCTGCACATAAATCTGGCTGACATCCATAGGTATTCCAACTCATAAAGTCCTAAGTGCTTTGTTAAGGCCAACGGCTCATTGTGCCCACAAAAAGGACCAGCAATAGGTTAAATAAAGATTTAGATTCAGCTGGTCATTGCTACAAAAGGCCTGCAATGACTCAGCCTCAAGCTATAATTACTACAGAGAAATCAAATCTAACATCTGATATCAGTCAAGTAAAAAAGAGGAGAGCCAATTCCTGCACAAACCACCTCACAAGGCTTTAGAAGCTCATGTGCAGAGGAGAAGAATCCTTCTCAGACATGTGGCTGGACACCACCTTAGGGTTATACTCTGTCCACTCAAATGGTCACAGGGTATCTGATAGGTCAGTCCATACCACAGAGATCTGAGAAAAAACATGTAAACTACTGCTGCCACCATGGAGTACTAGGACTATGAGCTCTCCAGATCTGGCTACAGATCCGGCTTGCTACCCATGGGGCTATTGAACTAAGGGAAATCAGATGGTAAACAATAGATCTACTAGAAACTGAATGGGCTAGTCCCAAAGCATGGATCCTATAAACATCTAAGGAAACCACAAGATCTATATATTCATTTAGTCATTAAAACAACAATCCATTAATAAAAGTAAAACCTATAATGAACTATCTCAAGGTTGTAGCCTGTACACAACTGCCCATCCAAAAGATCCCAATGTATACAAGGCCTATTATAAAACTGTAGTAAAACTAAACCTGGCTACTTATAAAAGGATTAGTCAGCCCATGCTGGGCTAAGAGAGAAGAAAAATAAGAAAAAGAGATGATCAAACCCTAACCCTAGCCTGTAGGAACTCTCAGTCGACAGAGGATGAAGGAAAAATGATAATATTAAACTCTAAGTATAGCTTATATACTCTGTCCATAAGGCCTTGGTTGAAAAGAGATTAATCCTAATTTTTCTAGAAGACGTGGCACTCTTACAGATATGTTCACCTTGAAATCTGTACCTCGGGAAGTGTGCCATAGCTTTAGGAAATTCCTAAAAGGTCCTTGAGTTAGGGTTGAGGAGTGGTGAGCCGGAGCTTCACGGGGCTAACATCTGCATTAATTCACTCGCACAGTTGCTTTGCCTTCGCAGACGAGCATTTGGCTTAGGATGTTTATTCACTAGCGTAGTAGGTTCTCTGTTGATCGTACAGTTGCTTTACATTGCAATGCTGTCGCGGAGGTGATTTGGAATGCCTAGAATTTCTCATGCAGTAAAGCTTCAGAAGTTCGCTCTCACTAGATAATCACGCAGGTAGGCTCCTATAATCGCATAGTAACTGGTTAGGCTCTAGAGTGAGCGAGAGCTATGTGTGGAAAATTCTAGGCATCTCTCTCTTTCAGTGGTTCGTGAGAACTCCGTGAGGTGACAAATTGTTCTTCATGCATATGGACTTTCTATATTTTGCGTGCAACTGCTTTAAGGGTCGATCTCCATGAGAGCTTCACGAGCATAAATTTTGAGGGTTTTAAGATGTAAGATATTTGTGATGTCTTTACTGCTCTCCTCTTGACTATGTATCCTATCTGCGGGAGGGCAGCTTCCACTGCATCCTTAGCTCTGCGAGATGATTCTTTTGATCCTCTGATGCCTTACACTTGTTGCCTGTGCAACTTACTCCATTATCAGCTAACTTCATTCATCTGGTAGACTTTTGGTCAATGATGACCAGCAAATGAGTCACCATGGTGAGCACTACTAGGGCGTTCCATTAGGCTTTGGCTTAACTGTCATCTTTAAATGTTTTCTTTCTCTTCTTTGGACCAAAAGGCAGGGATTTTGTATTAAGCTGCACAATTTATTGATAACTACAAAACACACTTAACAAATGATTAGTAGTGAGCTTCAAGGTCCAGCAAAGGCTTGGTTCAGAGGTGAAAAGTGGTACTTTTTAGTGAATAACAGAAGTGCTGGACTAAGAGAGAAGAAAAAAATAGAGAAAGAGGTGATGAAACCCTAACCTTATCTTGCTCAAGCTCAAAGCCGACAAAGGTTGAAGGAGGGATGATAAAAATTCTAAGTTACATTGATAGCTTAAATACTCAGTCCTAATGCCTTAGCACATAGAAGAGTAAACCCTAATTTTTGTAGCAGATGTGGCACTGTTACAACCATTGGATGCCTTGGGATGTGTGCCTCGAGATCAAGGCCTCGAGATGTGTGCCCTAGACCTAAGAAAATCCCTAAAAGGTCCCTGAGTAAGAACTAAGAAGTGGAGAGCCTGAGCTTCGCTGGGTTGGCCTTGGCACTTTAATCCATCCATGTGGTTTGCAAAGTGCCCGTGAGGAAGCATTTGGCTTGGAAAGCTCCTTGATTGCGCAATAGACCTTAGCTTGTCGCGCAGTTGGTTTGGCCTGAAATGCACTCGCGAGGAGGAATTTGCAATGATCTATCTCATTCGTGCAATGGAGCTTCAGATATCTTTTGTCACGAGGTTGTCACATAGAAGACCTTCCATCTCGCTTGGCTTCACTCGTGCAGTAGAGGGTATAACTTTTAACCGCGTGAGAGTTGTGCGAGAGAACATCTAGAGCTTCCTCTTCTAGAGCCACATGAGAACTTTGAGAGTTTGTTTGCGCACTTCATGCTAAGTGACCTCGCAAGATTGTGCGTGTAGTTAATATAAGCCTTGATCCTCGCGAGAGATTCGTGAGCTAAAATTCTAAAAGTTTAGTGCATGAGAGCTTCATGAGGTCTTATGTAACTAAAGTGTGTATGGCCCTTGTGAGTTCCTTTATGTTGGTGTATCATGTGAGGAGGCTTTCTTTGCAAACTTAGCCACACGAGGCAGCACCTCTACTGTGCTAGATAACACATTTTCTCCTCTTATGCAATGTAGCTGCTGCTATTGTAGCTGTCTCCACTTAATTCACGATTTCACTCATTTGATAGACTTCCTTGGTCTACTTTGACATGTAAAAATAGTCACCATAGTGTTCCATTGATCTTTAGCTTAAATTCTCTCTTTTTTGGCGCTAAAAGCATGAACTTTGTACTAAGCTGCATAATTATTACTAACTACAAAACAAGCTAAACAAGGGGTTATTAGTCAGTTTCAAGGTCCAACAAAATCTAGGTTAAGAGGTGAAAAGTGGTACTTTTCAGTGAATAACACCGGCCCGTAGAGGCGGCATGGGATCCTCACCCCCGGCCTTTGAACTTAAGAAAACATCCTTAAAAGTGAAAAATAAAATTAAACAAACAAAGGGGATTTAAATTAATTTTTGTAGGGTAGATTTTAAAGGGTTGGATTATTTAAGCACACATACAAACTCCCAGGTCTTAGTACGGCAGTGACCCCAAGTGGTGATGATCCGAAAAAGTCCCAACCCACCTAGTACCTGAGAAAAGTGCTTGCACTTGAGGTATATCGGGTGGGTAAACTTCTCGTTACCAAGCTTAAAACCCAAGAAAAAAGAGAGCGTTAGTGAACCCAAATTGGCCTTTAAACCCTTAGGATCGGTGAGGAAAGAGACGGATCATATAAACAGTCAATCCCCGGATGCATAGCTTCCACAAAAAACCAGTTTGGAGACTCATTTTCGGCCAGAACTACTACTGACAAAAAATCTGGAGACCCATCTTTCTCTAGCGCCACTATTAGTTGCGCCAATGCAAAATTTCCCAGAAATATTCTGGCGCATCTATTATTTATGCCAGCTTTATTTTGGGAAATTTTATATTGGCGCACCTAATAGTTGTGCCGGGTTAGTTTCAGGTAAGAACAACCCAAATCTAAGGCCTGTTTCACATCCCATACTCCCCGATTAGTGTCTTTAGTGCTTCTGTTTAGGCCCTGCAATCTCTGACACCCAATACGCCCTTGTCGGTCAAGAGAAGGTGACTTATTTTTGACTCATTACGGGGGATCAGGTCATTTGCATCGGTCTCTGTGCCTTCAATAGATCAAGGGGTTTCCCTTTGATTCTTCAGAAGTGCTTCGGAACCTTTGCCACAGGACATATTAAGGGTACGAGAGCCACCCGAGAAGGGAATTCAAAAGGCCTCGAAATCCTTATTTCTTTTCACTTATAAAAATTCAAAAATAAAATAAAATTAAAGACCCAAAATGGAGTCTTGATTGGTACTAGCACAATGGCATCATCGTACCCTCAGTCATCCCTTAGGGGAAGCAGGAAGCTTTACGGGCCCCATCCGAGGCATCGTATCCGACCCTATACCGAGCTATGTCATGGGCTGTGGACCCTGCTTATGCTGATCCTGACTCATCCCCGCCACATTCTCCAACCCATTCACATACCATAGAAGATTTTACTTCCACCCCCTCACCTAATCAACCATCACCATAATCGGCCTGCTTGGTGCCCCTATTTTTCCTTCCACCACTTCCCAAAATATCCAAAATCTAACTCCCAATTTCCCATCATTTTTCCAAGCCATGCCTTCATCTATGGCCATCTCCAACCCATCTCACCTTCCTTCCACACTCGTTCAAAACCCGGCCCCATCCTCCACTTTAACCAACATACCCTATTTTTCATCCACCCAATGCATACCCAATCCACCCACATCTATCCATGTCGCATCCGATCCCCCACACATCCCTCCATTTACCCAAGTCATGCCCATTTTTTTTAGAACCATGACTAGTTTTCCTTTCGCATCCTCCACATCTATGCCCTATACATCTTCCCCATACATGCCTAATCTATCCACCAATGCCTCACCTCATTTCTCCAATCCACTTCATATCCTGCCACTCACCCAGGTCATGCCCAAATTTATAGGGGCCATGCCTAATTTTCCCTCTTCACACACTCCATCCAGGCCCCTCTAACCCTCAAATAACCCATCTCCATCCGATTCCCCTTCCATGGCCATGATGGGGGAGATATTCCAAACTTACAATAGGTGGAAGGCCTCCCAACACATCCCCTCTCATCCACACCACACATCTATGGATCCTTCCTATACCCTATCAGGCCTCCATGCCTCATTCTCCCATGACCCCCATCAACCCCCCATCATCCACACCATCCAATCCACCACTACCCACATACCCCAAAGCCCAATGGCCCAAACCCTCATTACCCACATACCCTAAGGCCCAATGGCCCAAACCCCCATTACCCACATACCCTAAGGCCCAATGGCCCAAACCCCCATTACCCCCATACCCCAAGGACCCATGGCCCAAACCCATCAAGGGCCCATGACCTAGACCCACCAAGGACCCATGGCCCAAACCCATAAAGGGCCCATGGGCTAGACCCCTAAAGGGCCCATGGCCTAGACCCATTAGACCAAAGTCCAGACCCAATAAGGGCCCATGGCCCAAACCCATTAATGGCCCATAACTCAAACCCACCAAGGCCCACTAGGCCACACTTATCAGGACCAAGGCTTTATGGCCCAAACTTCCTAAGGACCCCTGGGTCAGACCTTTATAGCCCAACCCTCCTAAGGCTTCATGGCCTAAGCCCAGCAAGGCCCTAACCTTGGAGCCTCACACCCATACCCTTCCCCATTCCTTCAAAATTTCACCCAGCCACTACCCTCATACCCAGCTCAAACCCATGCCTTACATCAATCCCAATTCTCCCATATCCCAACATCCCAAAGTCAGTTCTAAACCTATCCGTATGCCTAATGGCCTCATCAATCCCCACCCCAAAATCTGACTTCTACCCATCCCATCACCCAACAAACCTTCCCTCACCTCCAATGGACTCACCCAACTCCCATTCAGGCCATTCCCGTCCAGTCCATGCAGTACTAGCAAGAGAATCCTACCCTCACTGTACCTTATGTAGACTAGCAATATGAAGAGGACGAGATTAGGAATAGTGGAGCCTATGCTGGGGCATTGACCAGCCTTAACCATCCTATAATTTCCCACCCCCTGGTAGTCCAGAGTGAAGCCCAACCAACTGTTGAGAAAGTGGCCCCCATGTCTAAGGAATTAGAGCAGTTGAAAGAGTAGTTAGACAAAATTCAGAAGCAGTTGTTGAAGATGGGTGGTGCTAAAATCCATGCAATAAACTTTTTAGATTTATGTTTATTTGTTGAGGTACCCTTGCCTTCGAAATATAAAATGCCGACTTTTGACAAATATAATGGCACCGGCAATCCCATAGCACACCTTAAGTCTTATTGTGGGGACATGTGCCAGTATGGAGGGGATGAAAGATTATTGATAAAGGTCTTTCAAAAAAGTTTGACTGGTTCGGCCTTGAGGTGGTTCACATCCTTGAAACCATCTATGATAAAGACCTGGAATGACCTGATGCACTTTTTTCAAGAATAATATGTATACAACAAGACATTGAATCAAGTATGTCAGACTTGACCTGTTTAAAGCAGAACCTGAATGAGACCTTTAGCAATTATTTGGGGCATTGGAGAGCACTGACAGCTCAAGTAAGAAATAAGATACCTGGTGATGAGCAAATAGAAATGATTTCAAAAAATACTTTGCTAGTGATCTCAGACTTTCTTGCGTACCAGCAGCAGTTCATCTTTACTGATCTGGTAAGGAATGCAAATCGCTATGAAGATGCTATCAGAGAAGGTCACCTGAGTGAAAATGTACCTAGTGGAGCCAGTGGAGTTAGAAGGTTCTCAGAGCAGAGGAACGAGAAGAGAGCATGGGCCGATGTCCAGAACATTGCCAACACCAGGCCTAATAATAATATAACCTCGTTCCAATTTTAGGTAGCCCAGCCAGCACCAATTAGAATTGAGCTAAGCAGATCTAGAGAACAGGGAACTGACAAGGAATGCAAATGACTCCGAAGTAGAGGAGAGCCCGCTACGATCAAGTTTTTACACCCCTAAGGAAATCATTAAGTGTACTTTTACCTTTGCTAATAGAATAGGGACTAGTTACCGCCCTCCAATCTCAACCTCCTTCCAATCCAATCCCGAATAATTATGACCCTAACACACTGTAATTTTTATCAGGGTCCGGGTCACTCGACTGATCGCTGCTTCCCAGTGAAGCATGTGATACAAGATCTAATTGATGCCAGGAAAATCATTTCACCTGCACCATCTCAAGTGAACCAGCACGCAAATATTCACCAGGTCCTGTTATCTCCACACACTACCAGAGGAGTATGTCTCAGACCCACCATTGAGAGGAAAAATTTAAATTTGATCCGTCGGATTACATCAGTGACCGGGAGAGTTATGTGGCACCGTTGCAAAGAAATTATGAAGAAAGAAGTATAGGGGTGAATGAACCCTTGAATTTGTCAGATTATTTCCCCAACCCAGCACCACGAGTTGAACCCTTAAATCTTAGGGCTTATTTCCCATCACCCACACCTATCAATTATATGCACATAAATGCATATCAATCATATACAGCCACCCCCATCAATTACCCGATAGCCCATCTGGTCCTCCATTCCCCACCATCACCTATCAACTAGCAATGGCCCACACCTACCCCATTACCCCCGGTGTAAACACCCGCAAACCTCATCACCCCAACCTGGCCCAATTTTACCACTCAACCATCTATCACTGAGGTGAACCAAGAATTACCCACCCTTCCGGAGCCGTCAGTACAAGTGCGTCAGTTACCGACAGCCACTCCATTTCAGATTTCGGGACCAACCTACAATCATCATCATATCCCACTGAGTTATGAGCAGATGGATGTCAACACTAGTGTTGAGAACTGGAAAATACCATTTTTCACCCCTTAATCTGGGCCTTGATAGACCCTTGAGAGAACTAAATAAGTATTTTAACTGCCTATTTTGCAGCTAACAATAAAGACAGGCTTAACCATAAAAGCAGCTTAAAAGTGCCAAAAAGATGAAAATCCATGTCAGTCCAAAGAAAAGAAGTGAAGAAACAACCTCATCAGCTGTTGAAAGGTCTAAAGTAAAGAGGCAAAGACCTGTAGGCAAAGCAGGGAACAATTCGAACAGAGAAATGCACTACAGAGTTCTTTTCGCAAAGAACCTGCACTTTTCGTAAAGAACCTTGAACTCTGCAAAAAGGACTAAAACTCCAGGCGTAGCTTTTGAAGAGCATCTGAACTCCTCGAAGAGAAGATTGAACTTTGCGAAAAGGTCCCCAAGCTTTGCGAATAGATCTCCAGAAGTTACAGTTCTTTTCGAAAAGGTCTCCAATCTGTGCGAAAAGAGCTTCAGAAGTCACAGCACTTTGCGAAAAGACCCTTAAGCTTTGCGAAAAGGTATTCTGGAGATTCGCAGCTTTAACAAGGGTAATTCAGTAATCTGTTGCACGTGTCCCAATGCGTTTTAAAACCCAAGGACATTCCGGAAGATTCTGAGCACGAACCAAAGGCATATTCCACCCCATGTGAACACCCAAAGATGAAATTACTTGGCGGGAACTTCTAGAAGCTCAAACAGATTTTTGAATTACATAACAGAATTGATGCCTCTGTTTCCTGATTGGCTGAACCAGATCAAGCATTTCTGATTGGCCAGAATAGATCTGGATCCTAGTGCTCGACTCCTATTGGTTGTTACAGATCTATCCAATTCTGATTGGTTGATACACATCTGAGCTGGCTTAGGGAAAACTATAAATAGACGAACCATTTGCCCAATTTGGGTGTCCAGATTTTGAGTTTCATTTCTAATCCCCCATTTCCCAGCAAGACAGCTTGTCTGTAATCCTTGTAATAGCCTACTTTGTACTTGCATTTGAGAGCTGTGAGACATTTCTGTAATTCAAAAGAGAGTTGTATTCAAGACTACAAATCTGAGAGCTGTTTAAGCTGCGCTCTGTAATTGTAACGGTGGATTTGGAAAGGTTGCTGTAAACTATGCATTCTCCATTGGACTCATGTCAAGGGTTCCCTCTGATCTCCTCAGTACATTAGACTCCTTTAGATTCATTGTTTTGCATGCAATTTCCCTTGATTCATTAATCCTGTGAAAATTAGTGTTGGTAACCTAATCTCTCACGGCATTTGTAGTGATGCTTCTTGTTCTAAACTAAGGCTTTGGATTAAAGACTGTTGGAGGGTTTGTGGCCATTAAAGTGGACAGACCATAGCCATAAGCTTAAACCTAATCCTTAAATTAGATTTATCTCTCTTACATCTGTGCTTGTAGCCAGATGAAGATTGGATCACCTTTGTTGAGCTGCAGTTATTTTCATTAGATTTCAAGGGCCAAATCAAAGTTAGAGATTACTTCTCCATTTTTTGTATAAGTTTACCTCAAACGTTTCCCCAACTCAGATCTGGATCATTTAGTTTAATCTTTACTTTTATCATTTAGTTAACGTGACAAATTCAACCTCCCATCTTATGTGCTTTGTAGATAGGATCAGAGGCCAGATCTGGTAGCTCAGATCTGGAGGTTTATCTTAAATTTTAAATCAATTCCCTATGGACGATCTTTTACTCACTTACATTTAAAACTTGCTACAATTGGCCCTGATCTTGCAGGCTAATTCACTTCTATCTGTGCTGATATTTCTTTACTCTTTTTACTATTCTAGATTCATTATAACTTAGCAGCTATAAATCTGTTTTCAAAACTCACATAAATCAAGCACACTAAGAAGATAACAACAAGATTTTGGCGCCATTGCCGGGGAATAGATTTTAAAATTGGTAGACCTAAGTTTTTCAATTTTGTAGATTTGATTTTCATTTTAATTTTTGCTTTAAAACTGCCCTTTGCATTCCAAGTGCTTGATTAAATGTCTACTGCAGTTTTGTATAGAAAACCTGTTTTACTGCAGCAGGATTTTTTTATTTTTCTGAGTTTTTATTCTTTGCCTTCTAGTTATTTGAATAAATCCTATTGCCACTCTTTTGTCTTTTTGTCAAATTTGGGCAGGAGCCTGAGTTTTTCTTTTTATTTTTGTTAATATACTTGAATAAGGTACTGCTGCAGTTTTTGGATTTTTGCAGATCTGGAGCAGCTGTCCAACAAGGAGCATCTGGACTAAAGCTGGAGCAGATCTACTTGAGTTTGCATCCCCTTCTCCTTTGCATTCATTTTCTATTTTTAAATTCTTGAGAACCAGCAGTTCTGCTGTGTTTAATGTTTGTTTTGATTATAATTTCTGCTGTCTTTTAGGCATGCTGATTTTATTTTTATTTTTTTACGAAAAAAAAGAAAATGAAAACACAAATAGAAAATCTCTGAGTTGTTTCTCATTATTTTCAGCAGTAGTAAATACGGGCTCCTGTTGAGCCCGGGCTGATCCAAAACAAGTAAAAAAATAAATAAATAGAAAATTATAAAAACAAATATATATATATATAGATATCTTCCGGATGGGCTGTTTTTCTCCATTTGCATCCACTTTTCCCATCTGGACCTGCTGAGATCATTTTTTCTTTTTTAGGAATCATGTAGGATAATGAGTAGTGAATCATAGGCTGTTTTGAATATTCAATGGACCCACTGATTTTATTTTCCTTCAAGATTTCTTCATCATAAATGGGTCTCAGCTGTGTGTGAACCCTGTTTTTAATATGTGCTCCCATGCTTCATTATTCTTTTTTTATTCATACACATCATCAACAAAGGGGTTAGTCTTATGAATCTTGCTTTTCACTGTATTCCTGCTAATCATTTTTATAATCACTTAGATTCATAAGTATCTCAGGCTTTTGGGTTTGTTTCTTTGGGCTTAGGATATATCATTTGGCATTAGATTTTTTGTTTTAGGAATTTTAGTTTCAAATTCTGTTTTTAGATCGCTGATTTTTTTTTCTTTCTTAGGTTAATGTGTCCTCGTTTCTTGATTTTCATCATTTTTTACGTGAGTATGCTTAGTTTCTAACTTTGTTTTCCTATTTTGCATTAACAAATTCTGTTTTTATATCAACACTTTTCTATTTTTTTCAACTTTGTATTCAGTCCCTTACCTTGATTTTACTGTTTCTCTGTTATTAGCATTAGTTTCCTTTCATTTGCATAGTAATCCTTCTATTTGTTAGATTTTATTTAGCAGTTCTAGCGTTGTTTTGTTGATTTTTCTTGCATTTGTATATCATGTTTTCCATTTCCTTGCTCATATCTTCAGTTTTACATTTTTATTTTCTGCTGCATATAGTTTAGATTTTTTCTGTTCTTAGTTTTTCTTTCTTCTTTTACCCTGCTACCCCTAGTCTCTCATTGTCTAGAATATTGAGGACAATGTTCATCTTAGGTTTGGGGGTATGGCAGGTATGCCAATAAAATAAGTTAATGCTTGATGCAGCTTATGACTAGCAGAATTTTTGAAAATGAAGTAATTTCACACCTGTTGTTTTGAAAAATGAGGAAGTTAAAACTTTTTAAAATTGATTTCTAGTGTAATTCTAATACTTTCATGAAGTGAAGGTCAGAAAATTTCTAAAAAAAAAATAAAAAATTGATGTTTTAGTAAACCTAAAATGAGAGAAAACAGTGATGATATACCTCAAGAATTTGATAGAAAACCACACCCAGTGAGATTTGGGCCTGCTGAAATGTATTCTTTGGAGGTATGAATTGGCAATTTTTTCTGCTCTAGGGACTGTTTGAACCGGCTTGTTATCACTAGAAGTTACATATATCCAAGTTAAAATAGCTTGACAGCAATCATGATATTAAAGACATGATGTAGGGCCTTCTTTTGAACAGTTTGAACTTCAAAAAGCCCCACCTTTTAAAACTGCCCTTGATACACACCAATTGAGCTTTATAAATCCAAGATTTCTTTGAAACCTCATCAACCTCATTTAGCCTAACCCTCACTCTGAGAATTCAGAAGGTAAAGGAAAGAAAGCTGAAGAAAGGTGAGTTGGGTAACAGTTTGGTAAAAGAAAAAGAAAATTAATTGAAGGCAATGATGTATCAGTAATAGAAATGTGGCATTCCAGTCAATGTTGCTTTGAAAAAAGAAAAAGAGAAGGCATTTCATTGGAAGTTTGAAAAAGAAAGAGAAGAAGATGGCCACTTTGGCTCTGAAAATTCAAAGAAGAAGATGAAATTGTGCTGAATTGAAGAAGGTGTGTCTATCACCTCCTTACCTTGACTGACTTCTCAATTTTGAACTCCATTCCACCCCTTTATTCTTGATAAATTTCACCCATAAGCCACATTACAACCCAAGTTAAAGTCCTTACTGATCAATGATGGATTGAGCTGTCACATGGAGATAAGGATTTGTGTAATCTATAGTGAAAAAAGTAGTAAATTCAGAACTGAAAAGCAATGCCCATGCACCTGCTTACAGTCCTATTTGAGGACTGTAACTGCTCTTGAGCTGTGTGAAATAGTGCAACCCTCATATTTGCATGGTGAGTGAAAACCCTGGTGAGAGTTGAGTTTGAAATCAAATTATTTGGGGTAACATCAAAACTGAATTCTCAAATAGAAGGCGAGCTTTTCATTAATTTTTCTTGTAAAAACTTTTTGACACCAACTGAGTGAATGATAAAGGAATTACAGCAGAATTTTAGTTTTGAACTGATGTTTGCTTGAAAATCTTCTTACAACCTGACGGATGCAGGTGTGAATAATCTGATTGGATGAAAGTTTGCTTTAACAAAACTGCATTGATCTTAACTGATTTATTGGAGAAGTTTGTGGGTACCTTCACTGAAAAACCTCAGGAGACTTCACTCCTCCACTAGGGATCACCTAGGGGTTTAAAAGGCTTGTTGCATATGCTAAATGTAACTGTGCTCCCTACAAAAATGGCTCTTCATTCTCTTTTTAAATTTTGTCTTTGCTCAGGGACTAGCAAAGCTTAGATTTGGGAGTGTGTTGAGAACCGGAAAATACCATTTTTCACCCCTTAATCTGGGCCTTGATAGACCCTTGAGAGAACTAAATAAGAATTTTAAGTGCGTATTTTGCAGCTAACAATAAAGACAGGCTTAACCATAAAAGCAGCTTAAAAGTGTCAAAAAGATGACAATCCAAGTCAGTCTAAAGAAAAGAAGTGAAGAAACAACCTCATCAGCTGTTGAAAGGTCTAAAGTAAAAAGGCAAAGACCTGTAGGCGAAGCAGGGAACAATTCGAACAGAGAAATGCACTACAGAGTTCTTTTCGCAAAGAACCTGCACTTTTCGTAAAGAACCTTGAACTCTGCGAAAAGGACTAAAACTCTAGGCGTAGCTTTCGAAGAGCATCTGAACTCCTCGAAGAGAAGATTGAACTTTGCGAAAAGGTCCCCAAGCTTTGCAAATAGATCTCCAGAAGTTACAGTTCTTTTCGAAAAGGTCTCCAATCTGTGCGAAAAGAGCTTCAGAAGTCACAGCACTTTGCGAAAGGACCCTTAACCTTTGCGAAAAGGTATTCTGGAGATTCGCAGCTTTAACAAGGGTAATTCAGTAATCTGTTGCATGCGTCCGAATGCATTTTAAAACCCAAGGACATTTCGGAAGATTCTGAGCACGAACCAAAGGCATATTCCACCCCATGTGAACACCCAAAGATGAAATTACTTGGCGGGAACTTCTAGAAGCTCAAACAGATTTTTGAATTACATAACAGAATTGATGCCTCTGTTTCCTGATTGGTTGATCCAGATCAAGCATTTCTGATTGGCCAGAACAGATCTGGATCCTGGTGCTCGACTCCTATTGGTTGATACAGATCTATCCAATTCTGATTGGTTGATACACATCTGAGCTGGCTTAGGGAAAACTATAAATAGACGAACCATTTGCCCAATTTGGGTGTCCAGATTTTGAGTTTCATTTCTAATCCCCCATTTCCCAGCAAGACAGCTTGTCTGTAATCCATGTAATAGCCTACTTTGTACTTGCATTTGAGAGCTGTGAGACATTTCTGTAATTCAAAAGAGAGTTGTATTCAAGACTACAAATCTTAGAGCTGTTTAAGCTGCGCTCTGTAATTATAACGGTGGATTTGAAAAGGTTGCTGTAAACTATGCATTCTCCATTGGACTCATGTAAAGGGTTCCCTATGATCTCCTCACTACATTAGACTCCTTTAGATTCATTGTTTTGCATGCAATTTCCCTTGATTCATTAATCTTGTGAGAATTAGTGTTGGTAACCTAATCTCTCACGGCATTTGTAGTGATGCTTCATGTTCTAAACTAAGGCTTTGGATTAAAGACTGTTGGAGGGTTTGTGGCCATTAAAGTGGACAGACCATAGCCATAAGCTTAAACCTAATCCTTAAATTAGATTTATCTCTCTTACATCTGTGCTTGTAGCCAGATGAAGATTGGATCACATCTGTTGAGCTGCAGTTATTTTCATTAGATTTCAAGGGCCAAATCAAAGTTAGAGATTACTTCTCCATTTTTTGTATAAGTTTACCTCAAACGTTTCCCCAACTCAGATCTGGATCATTTAGTTTAATCTTTACTTTTATCATTTAGTTAACGTGACAAATTCAACCTCCCATCTTATGTGCTTTGTAGATAGGATCAGAGGCCAGATCTGGTAGCTCAGATCTGGAGGTTTATCTTAAATTTTAAATCAATTCCCTGTGGACGATCTTTTACTCACTTACATTTAAAACTTGCTACAATTGGCCCTGATCTTGCAGGCTAATTCACTTCTATCTATGCTGATATTTCTTTACTCTTTTTACTATTCTAGATTCATTATAACTTAGCAGCTATAAATTTGTTTTCAAAACTCACATAAATCAAGCACACAATTTTACCACTCAACCATCTATCACTGAGGTGAACCAAGAATTACCCACCCTTCCGGAGCCGTCAGTACAAGTGCGTCAGTTACCGACAGCCACTCCATTTCAGATTTCGGGACCAACCTACAATCATCATCATATCCCACTGAGTTATGAGCAGATGGATGTCAACACTGGCAGTAGCAGAGAAGGGGCAGTGGACTTTATCACCAGATCCAGGAGGATTTCTAAGTAGCCAGAAGTGCCAACAGCTATACAAGCTCAACCAGAGGGAAAGAAAGATAGTGCCATTATTCCTTTTAAGAAAATGAGTCGAGAACATATACTACAGACTCAATTGAGAAGGATGCTAGCTCACATCACTATATGGGATCTATTAATGACATCCCCACTCCATTTTAAGCTTTAATCAGGGCATTAAAGAATGCACATGTTTCACTTCAGGCGAGCCCTGATGAGGTTGGATATATAATTGGTCAAGTTATGGCTCCAACTGCAATTTCATTTTCAGATGCCGATTTACCGGATGAGGGAAGTAGTCACTCCAAATCCTTCAATATCACTATGGAATTTGGAAATATGATAATCCCTCTAGTTTTGATTGATAATGGGTCTGCTCTAAATATATGCCCACTGAGAACCGTTGTTAAGCAATGAAAAATACCATTTTTCACCTTCTAACCTGACCTTTGGTGGACCCTTGAGCTAACTAATATGGAGTTTTAAGTGTGTTTTATAGATAAATAATAAATTGCAGCTTAGTACATATATTTAGTTAAAAGAATCAAAGAAGCAATGTGCTGCCCAATTGGAAAGGTCTGAGACCAAGTCCAGCTACAAGGAATAAAGGTTGAACCTGCTAAGAGGTTGTTGAGAGTTGAACAAATGAGGAACAACACACTAAAGATGTGTGCCAGTGGTGGAAGCACAAAGCAGAGTTGTCGAGAGGTTCTGAGAGCAAGGAATGAAGAAGTCGAGAAGTTGAACATGTGTATAAGAAGTCGTCGATAGGTACTGAGTTGAAAAGAAGAAGATCTCGAGAGGTTTTAGCACATCTCGAGAGGTTGGAAGTATAGATGCAGATCCTATTGAGAGGATACTTCAAGGTATCGGAGAAGTCGAGAGGTTCTAGTACATCTCGAGAGGTTGAAGTTGAACCTGTCGAGCAGTCCAAACAACCTCTTGATAACTCATCTGAATTAAAGCAATGCTCATCCTTGCGAGGTTCAGGCAACCTATCGGAAGCTCAAACAGGAACTTCATAAGATGTCGACAGGATGTTCTATAACCTATCGAGTGGATAAATGAGAACATTCCCCAATCCTGTCGATGAGTCAAGTAGATCTTATCGAGAGCTACTCCCAGTCCTGTCGAGATGCTGCCAAACCTGTCGACTAGCTACTTCAATCCTGTCAAGAAGTCTGTGAAGCTGTCGAATGCCCATGCAACTTGTAGATGTTAATATAAAGTAGACAGAGAACCTGTCGAGAGGTTCCCTGAACCTCTTGATAATTGAATTGGCAACTTCTCAGCTTTCTCTCTTCAGCAACTGCCAACTCTAGAGTTTTATGCATGAGTTCCAAAGAATGTCAGTGACCCCTAAGGGTATTTTTGGTACTCAACAGTGTACAATGGGAAACCCTAATTGCATCACATATTCCTGCTAGTTGAGTACCAATGAGAGAAGAGCTTTTAGAAGAGAAATCGGCCACATCAGTAGCCTAGAATAACAAAATTATTCCCTTGTGCTCTGATTGGCTGAAATAGATTTGAGGACTGATGAGGAGAGTATAAAAGCTTGAAGAAAATACAAAATAACCATCCAAAATTTGAGAGAACCAGAGCCTAGTGCGAGATCCATTTTTCCTCAAAAATCTTCCTCTTTCTTCCTCCTCCCATTCTCTCTTTAGCCAATCATGAGTGGCTAAACTCTTTTCAGTAGTTAGGGTGAGGTCCTGAGCTATAAATTGAGAGATTTAAAGGCTTGTAAGAGACTATTTATTGCATAGATTGTAGATCTGGGCATAATAGTATTATAAGCTTATAATATAATTATGGTTATTAAAGGTTCTTCTAATCTATATTTCACTTCTTCATATTTGAATTTCCTAGATTGGATACTCCTGCGGATGCCAACCATAAATGGGGAGCTGATAGCCTGGCATCTACATCATTTGTAATGGTTTTCTTGTTCCAATTAAGATCAATAAATTAGAGTTATCTCGGGGATGAACTGTATCCAGTAGAAGGGCAGATCATAAACTTAGGACAGTATCCAGCAGAATGGCAGAGCCTAACCTCAAGATTGTCTTGATCCATGGGTGGAGAATGGATTCTTATACCTCACCTTTCCTGAGAGAACCTGGGTAGATCAGTAGGTTAGAGTAATCTCATGGATGAACTGTATCCATTAGAAGGGCAGATCATAAACTTACGACTATTTCTACTAGAAGGGCGGATTCTTATACCTCACCTTTGTCGGGAGAATCTGGGTAGATCAGTAGGTTGGAGTAATCTCATGGATTAATTGTATCCAGTAGAAGGGTAGATCATAAACTTAGGACTGTTTCTACTAGAAGGGCAGATCCTAACCCTAGGATTTCTTTGATCCATTGGTGGATTCGGGGGAACCTGGGAAGCTTGGAGCCAGAAAAGTGGATTATCGCAAATCAGTTCTCTGCATTGCCTTTGGTTTCTTTGCTTTTCAGTGAGAGACTAATATTTCTAGTTGCTATTCTCACCCTTTTGATTTTTCATCTCTTCTATATCTCCCCTTATCTCTGTGTTTGATTAGAACTGGATCACTTGAATTTAACTTTTGTAGTTTGTAGTAAACGTGACAAAAACTAAAAACCTCTCCTCTTTCCTGCTTTAGTTTAGTTTAAATTAGGATTGAGTGCTAGTTTTACTCTAGATCTGGAGATTTACCATAGTTAAATTATATTTACCTGTGGAAATATCCTTACTTACCTTTTGAAACTTGCTACAACAGCCCTGATTCTTACAGGACTAGCTACTTGCCTTGATTCAACATTGCTGTAATTTGTGCAGTTAATCTGCTGTTTTAATCATATAATAATTGCAAGGCAGGCATAACAATAAGTTTTTAGCACGGCTACCGGGGATCTGTGTTTTTAAAAGTGATAGATCTAAGTTTTCTCATTTTTAGATTTAGATTTTTCATTGACTGTTAAGTGTTTGATTAATTGTTGCTTTAGTTTTTGTTGTAGTTTCACTCTGTTTTAGATCAGGATCTGTGGAGCTAAGAGGAGATCTGTATCACATGGAAGACCAAACATTGCTTAAGTTTTCATCTCTTAACTCTGTTTACATTCCTAGATCTGTAGTTGAGCAGATCTGCAGTTTTGTAGTTGTCTGTCTTGTGATTAATTTGTTGACTTTTGTGCTATGATTTTCTACTTTGTATTTGGTTTTTGCTGTGTGTATGCTTGGGAGGAAATCTCTAAATCCTGAGATTGCTCCCTTAGATCTTGAAGTTGAAAGACTTCTTAGACCTAAGCAAACCATACACAACGTTAGTTGATTATGATAATTCTGAAATGGGTGAGCAACCTAGGACATTAAAGGAATTCAATGCACTAGGGGTTTACAATTCTCCCTTGTGCATTCAATTCTTTGTTGTTCAAGGAAACTATGAGATCAAGTCTTCTATTATACAGATGTTACTCTCATACCATGGCCTGAGCAAAGAAGACCTATATAAGCAAATTGATGAATTTTTGGGACTATGCACTACATTCAATATTGTAGGTTTGGGGGAGGAAGCAATCCGGTTGAGACTCTTTCCTTTTTCACTAAAGGATAGAGCCAGAACTTGGTTGTCAATGCTCCCACCCAACAGTATTCAGTGCTGGAATGATCTTCAATGCTATTTTTTGGCCAAATTTTTTCCCATGTCTAAAACAAGTCAGTTGAGGAAGAGCATTATCTCATTTGCCCAAGCCCTAATTGAAGATTTTCACCAAGCCTGAGAGAGATTTAAAGAACTCTTGAAGCAATATCCCCATCATCAGATTCCTAAATGGCAACTTGTCTAAAGTTTCTATCAAGGAATTGATCCTAAAGGCAGGGATATGGTAGATGCTTCTTGTGGTGGTACATACCTCCACAAGACTGCAGATGAGGCTTGAGAGTTATTTGATATAGTCAGTGAAAACACCTTGTAAAGGAAGACCTGGGTAAGAGATGTTGAAACCCCTAGATTGGTGAGAGAAAATACTACAAGAGAAAAAATGTATGAGATGAGTGGACATAATGATTTGGAGAGAAAAGTGGACAGCCTGACCGAAAAGTTTGATAAGCTCATGGGAGCAATGCAATCTCCAATGGCTGCTGAAGTGGAGCAGGCATGTGTTATATGCTAGTCCCCCACTCACTCCCTTGAGGAATGTCCCTCAGCTGTCCAATTCTCAAATTTTATGATGGAACATGTGAATGCTACTCAGTTCTATGGACAACAGCCTACTGCTGGCTATCATTGGAGAAACTAGCCCAACTTGAGGTGGAGACAAGATAATTTTCAAAACTAGCAGCAGCAGCAACCACTACAGTCCATGCCCTATAGGAATGCCCAGCCATACCAGCAGAATTATTTTCTAAGGCCCCAATACCAACAAGCTATGGCTCAGCCAATGGTTTAACCTGTGCATTAAAGTGCACCAGCCCAAGCACCCTCTAGGTCCTTCACATTTGAAGAGCAAGTTCTGGCTTCACTGCAGAATTTGGGCCCTTTGTCTCAAACTATTAACTCTCACAATCAAAGCATCCAGAAGATAGAGAACCACCTTGGTCAGCTATCTAATTATTTGGCTAGGAGAGAAGAGGAGAGACTGCCTAGTTAACCCATGAACAATCCAAAGGGGCAATACAAGGTTGGTGAGACTCCTTCCCATGAAGAAATCAAATATGTCACCACCTTGAGGAGTGGAAAGCTGGTGGATAATCAAGTTGGTAATGAGCCTATTGAGAAAAGTGTAAAAAATGAAGAAACAACTAATGAAAATATGTAGCAGGAGCAGCATATAAAAAATAATGGGGGAGATGTGCCCCAAGAAAAAATTGAAAACAAAAATAAAGAAAAATCTTATGAACTTGCTAAGGCTACAAATGGGAGGACAGTTCCCCATTTTCCATTTCGTAATACATTAAAAGCAACTTCTCCTTTTGACAAGGGGAATGCTAAGGTTGAGGAGATGATGGAAACTTTCAAACAAGTAATGATCAACTTGCCTTTACTTGATGCCATCAAGCAAGTTCCAGCCAATGTAAAATTTTTGAAAGAATTACGCACCCACAAAAGACAGTCTAGGATACACTTATCCAAGAAAGTCTTTTCTGCAGAGAAAGTGAACCAACTGTTGTCTATTGCAACTCCAACCAAGCTTCAAGACCCTGGAGTTCTCACAATCCCCTGCATCATTGGGGATCACACCATTGAGCTAGTGTAAACCTACTTCCATATTTTGTTTTTGAGAAGTTAGGCTTGGGAGAATTCAAGCCCACACATGTGGTGCTATAACTAGCAGACATATCTGAAAGGAAGCCTGTGGAAATGATAGAGGATTTTTTAGTTAGAGTTGACAAATTCTTTTACCCAGCTAATTTTCTGGTGCTTAACATGGAGCCAAGCAAGTGCACCACCTCAATTCCTATAATTTTTGGCAGACCTTTCTTGGCCACTGCCAATGCTTATATTCAATATAGATCAAGAGAAATGGAGGTATCTTGTGGCAACATGAAGGTTAAATTAAATGTTTACAAGGCAACAAATCAGCCTCACTTGAACAATGAGGACTATTTTTTAATTGATGTTTGTGATGACCTTGTGAAAGAGGCTTTACCTAAGCTACTGCATTGTAATGTTCTTTGTGAAGATGTTGGGAATGTTTTTAAAAATGTGGAGGAGCCTGTACTGACCATCCGCTATCATGAACCTCCATGACATGGCTGAGTTTCAACAAATGTATATTATGTATAGTAACTTATGTCTTTGGTTATATATTTTTGTTGATTTTTTTTGTTACTGTTCTAGTTCTCTTAGGCATTGTATATAAATTTTCCATGTGTGTAGTACCTTAGATAGGAAAATGAGTCAGAGTAATGAAGTGAACTGAGCTGGAGTGTCAAATCTATTGGGTAATGAATTAGGGACTAATTACAAGCTTGTTTGAACTGAAATATAACCTGTCGCTAGGTTCTATGAACATCTCGACAGGTTCTGAGAGTTCTCGATTTACATTTCGACAAAATTTAGCACCTGTCAAGAGGTGTGAATTAATTTTCGACAGGTTCTAAAGCTGTAAAGTTGATTGTCGAGAGGATCTGTGAAAATTTTGATAGGTTCTGATAGTTTTAATTGACTTATCGACAGGTTCAGAATACATATCGAGATGTTCTATGAACCTCTTGAAATGATCCTCTTTGCAACCTTGGACCTGTCGATAGGATGGAACGAACCTCTCAAAAAGACTGGCTTCTGTCATCTTCAACTTGTCGACAGGATTGTGTGGACCTGTAGCAAAGATCTGCCATCTTTCACTTTTCGACAGGTTGCATCAACCTGTCGACACCTTGCTCCAATCCTGTTGAAGCTCGTTCCCCACTGTTTTAAACCTAACAACAACTCCATTTTTGTCATTCGATAGCTTCCCTTTGCGCTTTGAGTTTGCTCTGGCGATGTTCCATTTTTCTTTTTCTCTCTCTACATCACTGGATGCTACTCTAAATACTTTGCCACTACTCTAATTGCATTAATTTCTTCAGGGCTACATTCTGCACCTAGTCCGAGTTGATTTAGTGTCGTGCACAACATGATCGAAGAAACCCTAATCTTCTATTGGTAAGTTTTTCAACTTCTCTTTGTGATTTCCAAGCTTGGCATTTCAATCTTTAGTTTGTTTGGGTCATTTGAGCATTCAAGAGGTCTTTGTGGTGATTGCTATTGAATTAGTGGTGATTGATATTATATTAATTGAGTAATGGTGGGTCAAGAGGATACATTTGCTAATTTGTTCAAAGTGCCTTCTAAATCCTCCAACAAAGCCACTAGAAAGTCCAGTAGGCAGACGACAAAGCCTAAAGAAACCCCACCTGCTAAAAGGAAGCTTGTCATGGATGTAGCTGAGAAGACTGTTAAAACCAAGAGGGCCAAGAAATCGAAGAAGGCTCAAATCAGTGAAGCCATTGTGGAGGAGGCCCCTGAGACACAACCTAACCCTGTGCCTGACATTCCTGAGGTTGAGCCGAACCCTGAATTAGAGCCTGCAGTCCATTTGCTTAGATCCGCACCCAATGAATTTGTGGATGCCTTAGGTCTGATCCTTGAGACTATTGTTGACACCCCCTATTTCTCTAAGGTAGAGGAGTGTCAAGACACTTTGAATTATTTGGCGAAGGCTGGCCTGGCACCCATGTTAAGCCCATTGATGAAAATCTTACCTAAGGTTGGTTAAGTTGCGGCACCAAAATCTCAGGAAACAAATAAGGCTAGATTCAATTGAGCTTGCCTTATAATTTTGATTGATCATATGGAGTTGGTGGTGGATTACAGAGATATTGGGATAACATTGAGAGTCCCTTCTATTTTTGATCCAACCAATGGCCTGGCTGCACCTGAGAATGTCTCTTTCACAGTAATGGCCAGGCACCTCACTCAAGGCAATATGGGGTCTAGGGACTCAATAATGAAAAGAGATTTACACCCCAACATGCTCTTCTTTGCTGCAATTTTGAGGAAAAATATCTATGTGAGTGGGCATCAACAAGAGAGGAGAGTGCCAATAGTAAATGGTCTATATGCCTTCTCTAAGGGCCAGTTTTTAAATGCTGCCTGGCTAGTTTTTGAGGCAATGGTGGATGTGAATGACAAGTGTAGGAGGGCTTAAGCCTTACCACGGCTACCCTACAGCAGGCTTATTACTGCCATGCTCAAGAGAAAAAAATTTGTGTTCAAAGTAGATGAGCCAGTGGTAAAGGTGACCCCTAAAGTTTTTAAGAAGAAGGCCTGGTCTGCCAATAAGACCCTCATTGGCAAGAGTAAACACAAGTCTAGTGAAGATACTGAGGAAGAAGCTCCACCTGCAGCCCCATTTGCTTCTGTGAGCTCAGAACCTTACCCTACAGCTGTCACTACTTCCACACCTCCACCGGAAACCTCTACAGCAATCTCTATTGAGCCTGTGATCACATCTGCTACTCCTCTAGTTGTTCCTCCATTTATCCTAGTTGTATCCTTTGTCAGCTCCGAGAGGGCCAACCTCACCACCATCCATTTTATCATAGCATCTATATCAGTTTCCTTACCTTCCATTCTAGTCTCCATACCTTCCAGCACTTCAGCTTTTATTTCCACCATCACCACATCAACACCTCTATCCATCCCTTTTACCATTGACCTAATTTTTACCTTACCTTAACTCACCATTCCAGCCAACCCATCCATCTTAACCACCCCACCCGTGATCCTAGCACCAGCTTCACCAACTGGTTCACCCACTTCTTCCCCTCCATCCATTCCTTTTAACTCTGATCCCACTTTTACCACCTCACCTTCACATACCCAAGACCAGTTGACTAGTGAGGGTTACTCATCTTTAATAAAGTCCATTGTGGACAATATTGAGCATGAGTACACCCCACTACCCCATTCTCCACACCCCACCTCTCCACAACCTACCCATTTACACACCTCACCAACCCCACCTTTTGACCATACTCACACTTTCCCATTCCAACCAATTCCACCAATCCAACCCACAGCCCCTGTCACACCTGACCCCTTACCCCATATCCTTCAACTTTTACTGTCATTGCAATCCCAAGTGATGACCCACACCCAAACCCAATCATCAATTGAGGTCACACTTCAAGCCATGCACCTCACACTCTAAAGTCAATCCTCCCTGCCTACCAGCCTCCAAGCCATCCACTCCACTTTGATACTTTTAACCCAACCCCCCCACCAACCAGCCATCCCTTACCCTACCTATAAGGACCACTCTACTCAAACTAATCCTGAACCAGAACCCCAGCCTGCTCCTATCCAGCCTAATCTCCTACCTGTGGTAGCTACCTCTAATGCTGCCACAGATGTGGAGGACCTAATTCCAACCCCAACCTTCCTAGTTTCTGAACTTCAACCCCCTTAGTTTATACTCCCTGCCTCCTCTTTTTCCCATCCCTCTCCATACTCTACCCTCCTCCATATCATGAAACATAATCCTTACCTCACGAGAGATATTGTGCGAGGAATGGTTGCCCTCTATAGATCAATTGAGATGCCTTATAAAGTAAAGATTGAGCAAATAATTATGGATTATGACTGGGAAATGTCGAAGATCTCCAAGGGCTGGCAAACCACTTTACTCTACTATGAAGCTGAAAAGCTCATTTCAGCCTTTAAGAAATCAAGAGCTGGTGGATTAGAGGAGAGGTTGGCTGCCTCCAAAGCTAGAAACAAGGCAGCCTAAGAATTGTATGGCACTGATATTGTATTATCTATGAAGAAGATTGAAATCCTTGAACGTCAAATTGCTATCTTGATTGCTGGCCAACCTGCCCAAGCAACTGAGCCTGCCCTACAGGTGGAAGAGGGAGAGATAGCTGCCCAGTTTGATTAGGCAGCTTCCATAAAAGGAAAGACCAGGGCTGAGAAGTAAGATGAAAAATTGTAAAGGAACACGAAGTCGAGAGCTAAGTATAACGAGATAGCTGCCAAATATGGTTGGGAGCCAATGCCCCCATCTATCTCTGATTCTGATTTTGATTCTGAATAGAATGTGTATAGTCATGATTCGAGTTGTCCAGTTAGAATATTTTTACATACCCACCTGTAGAACACTTTCCTTTACATTGTGCATATTTTGGGTGTTAATAATAGAATTTCTCTTTAGTCTACTTAATGTCATTTTCATGTTCTTATCTCCTTTCTTGTCCTCTTGGTGTATTTGTGTATGAATGTTCTTTGTTTTCTTGTTGCATATTTCCCTATCTTCCATGCAGTGAGGACACTGCTCCTCAAAGGTTTGGGGGTGTGGTAGCTTGCCAATGAGTAATTAATGATAGTGCAGCAAGGTTTTAAGAAAAATTGAGGAAATAAAATGATTTTCCACATAATTTTTTTGAAAAAAAGAGGAAATTAAAAACTTTTTAAAACTGAAACAAGCCATAGTTCTAACACATTCATGAAGCAAATGTCAGGATTTTTTTATAAAATGAGTGCTTAGTAAACATGAGAAGAGAGAAAATTGTTAGGATATACCCCAGAAATCTGACGAAAGATCATACCCAGTGAGATTTGGGCCTGAATATGATATTTTTCTTTGAAGAGTGTTTGACAATTTTCTCTGCTCTAAGGACTGATTAAACCTACCTTTGCTCCCTAGAAGCTAAGCAAATCCAAGTTGAAATAGCTTGACAGCACTCATGACATGGTGGATATGAAGTAAGGCCATCCCTTAGAGAGTTTGTGCTTAAGAATTTCCACCTCTGAATTGTCCTTGATACACACCATTTGAGCCTTGAAAAATTCTAGTGTTTCTTTAATGAAGATCAAAAAATTTTAACCTAAAACCTCTTGACCTGTTTCAGTTCACCCTCAGTCTGAGAAATCAGAAAATAGGAAGAGAAGTGAGGTTAAAGGAGCAAGGTTCAACAGTTGGTGGAAGAAGAAGAAAACACATTGAAAGGCAATTGTGTCTTAGAAGTACAATTGTGGCATTCCAGCCCAGAAAAAGAAAAATGTAGAAAAATACAAAATGCATACAAAAAAGAAAGAAGAAAAGAAGTCATTTCATTGAGAAATTGAAAAGAAGATTAGGAACTGATCACTTCAAATATGAAAATTCAAGAAGTAGATGGACTTATGCTGAGATGAAGAAGGTGAAGTCATGAATCACCTCCTTACTTTACTGATTTCTCAATGTTGAATCCCATTCCACCCTTTTATTCTTTGTAGACTTCATCCATAAGTCATATTACAACTCAATAAAAAGTCCTTACTGATCTAAAATTGATTGAGCTATCATGTGGAGATAAGAATCTGTTTGATCTATGGTAAAAAAGAGTTAGAAAAATTCAAAAATTGGAGCAATGCCTATGCTCATGCTTGCAGTTCTATTTGAGGGCTGTAATTACTCTTGAGCTGTGAGAATTGATACACCCTTCTATTTTTTTGAGAAAAATAGCCCTGGTAAGTTTTAGGTCTGAAATTAAGATTGATGGGGGCATTATCAGAACATGATTCTCAATTTGAGGGTAAGCTCTGCATTATTTTTCATATAAAATGCCTTCACATGAGCTGATTGATTGTGAAGGAATTACAGTAGAATTTCAGTTTTAAACTATCTTGTTTTTGTTGAGAATCCTCTAAAAATTGAATGGAATAGGTGTGGAATAAATTTTATATTACTCAACTTTTATTTCAACATGCTGCACTGGTATTAGCTGGCTTTATTAGAGAAGTTTGTGAGTAACTTCACTTTAAACTCTCAGGAGACTTCAATCGTCCACTAGGGATCACCTAGGGGTTTAAAAGGCTTGATGCATATGCTAAATGCATCTATGTTCCCTACAAAAGTGGCATTTTTATTTTCAACAATTGTTTTTATTCTGTCCTTTGCTCAGGGACTAGCAAATCTTAGGTTTGGGGGTGTGTTAAGCAGTGAAAAATACCATTTTTCACCTCTTAACCTGACCTTTGGTGGACCCTTGAGCTGACTAAAAAGGTGTTTTAAGTGTGTTTTATAGATAAACAATAAATTGTAGCTTAGTGTAGATATTTAGTTAAAAGAGCCCAAGAAGTAATGTGCTGCCCAATTGGAAAGGCCTGAGACCAAGTCCAGCTACAAGGAATAAAGGTTGAACCTGCCAAGAGGTTGCAGAGTGTTAAACAAATGAGTAACAACACACTAAAGATGTGTGCCAACGGTGGAAGCACAAAGCAGAGCTGTCGAGAGGTTCTGAGGGCAAGGAATGAAGCAGTCGAGAGGTTGAACATGTCTATAAGAAGCCATCGAGAGGTACTGAGTTGAAAAGAAGAAGATCTCGAGAGGTTCCAGCACCTCTCGAGACGTTGGAAGTACAGACGTGGATCTTGCCGAGAGGATACTTCAAGGTACAGGAGAAGTCGAGAGGTTTTAGTACATCTCGACAACTCATCTAAAGCAAAGCAGTGCTCATCCTTGTGAGGTTCAGATAACCTGTCAAAAGCTCAAAAAGGAACTTCACAAGATGTCGACATGATGTTCTATAACCTGTCGAGAGGATGAATGAGAACATTCCCCAATCCTATCGAAGAGTCAAGCAGATCCTATCAAGAGATACTCCTAGTCCTGTCGAGATGCAACCAAACCTGTCGACTAGGTACTTTAATCCTGTTGAGAAGTTTGTGAAGCTGTCGAAAGCCCATGCAACCTGTCGATGTGAATATAAAGCAGATAAAGAACTTGTCGAAAGGTTCTGTGAACCTCTCGACAATTGAACTGGCAACTTCTCAGCTTTCTCTCTTCAGCAACTACCAACTCTAGAGTTCTGTGCACGAGTTCCAAAGAACTTCATTGACCCCTAAGATTATTTTTAGTACTCAACTGTGCACGATGGAAAACCCTAACTGCATCACATATTCCCCCCAGTTAAGAACCAATGAGAGTAGAGCTTCTAGAAGAGAAATCGGCCATAGCACCAGCCTAGAATAACAGAATTATTCCCTTGTGCACTGATTGGCTGAAATGGATCTGAGGATAGAGGATGAGAGTATAAAAGCTTGAAGAAAATATAGAATAACCATCCAGAATTTGAGAAAACGAGAGCCTAGTGCGATCCATTTTTCCTCTAAATTCTCCCTCCTTCTTCCTCCTTCTCCTATTCTCTCTTTAACCAATCATGAGTGGCTAAACTCTTTTCAGTAGTTAGGGTAAGCTCTTGAGCTGTAAATTAAGAGATTCAAAGGCTTGTAGGAGACTGTTTATTATACAGATTGCAGATCTGAGCACAATAGTATTGTAAACTTGCAATATAATTATAGTTTTTAAAGGTTATTCTAATCTATATTCCACTTCTTCATATTTGATTTCCCTAGATTGGATACTCCTGCGGATGCCAGCCAGAAATAGGGAGCTGGTAGCCTGGCATTTGCATCATCTACAATGGTTTTCTTATTCCAATCAAGATCAATAGATTGGAGCAATCTCGAGGATGAACTGGGTCTAGTAGAAGGGCAGATCATAAACTTAGGACTGTATCTAACAAAAGGGCGGAGCCTAACCTCAGGATTGCCTTGATCCATTGGTGGGGATTGGATTCTTATACCTCACCTCTGTCGGGAGAACCTGGGTAGATCAATAGGTTTGAGTAATCTTAGGGATGAACTATATCCAGTGGAAGGGCAGATCATAAACTTAGGACTGTTTCCAGTAGAAGGGTAGATCCTAACCTCATGAATGCTTTGATCCATTGATGGATTCGAGGGAACCTGGGAAGATTGGAGCCAGAAAAGAGGATTGTTGCAAATTAGTTCTCTACATTGCCTTTCATTCCTTTGATTTTCAGTGAGAGACCAATATGCCTAGCTGTTGTTCTCACCCTTATGATTTTTCATCTCTTCTATATCTCCCCTTATCTTAGTGTTTGATTAGATCTGGATCACTTGCATTTGACTTTTGTAGTTTGTAGTAAACGTGACCAAAACCCAAAACCTCTCCTCTTTCCTACTTTAGTTTAGTTTAAATTAGGATAGAGTGCTAGATCTACTCTAGATCTAGAGATTTACCATAGTTAAATTACATTTCCCTGTGGACATACCCTTACTTACCTTTTAAAACTTGCTACAACAGCCCTGATTCTTACAGGACTGGCTGCTTGCCTTGATTCAACATTGCTGTAATTTGTGCAGTTAATATGCTATTTTAATCATATAATAATCGCAAGGCAGGTGCAACAACAACCACCACAAATATTGAGGCATATCCATGCGTCCTAAGACCCACGAGAACTAGTGCCAGAGGCTTCGATAATACACGAAGATAGATAATGGGAGAAGTCAACCTTGAGCTATTGATTTGGCCAATGACCGTCTCCATACTATTTCTTGTGATGGACATTAAGTCTTCATTCAATCTACTGTTAGGGCGCCCATGGTTGCATGAAGTTGGAGTGATCCCATCCACACTGCATCAGAAGCTCAAGTTCGCGTTCGGGCATAAGATTATCACTATCATTGGTGAAGGGCACAGTGAGAAGGAAAAAGCCACCAACAGCATTAAAAACCCCAAAGTGTTGGATGTGTCACACACTGTTGAGGATGTCGACCTCCACTATTTTGAGTACAAGGTATCGACAGTACTCCCGGAGCCCATCGAGGGCATCATTCCAAGAACCGGAGGTGGAATGGTAGTGGCAGAAGCCATGCTCCAAAAGTGGAGCAATAAAAAAGGAAGAGGACTTCAGCCCAGACTGTAAGGCAGAAGAGAGTTGGTAATAGCTAAGAGTGATCAAAAAGTCAGGTTTGGGTTAGGTTACAAGCCCACGAAAGAAGAAGTGCCAGAGGCTAAGGAGAAAGCCCGTGCAATGGCAGTTGCGAGAGCTAAGGGGTTACACATAGAGGAAAAACTCCGTCCAAGGCCTCATATCAGAGATTCATTCATGAGTGTCAGGGTTATAAAGATTGACCGGAATGGGGTAACCCAATTAACGCCACACAAGCCGGCAACACCGGTTCACACCACCAATCCCCACATCACCCTTCTCAGCCTTGAAATAGACCTGACCGTGTTATCCCTCTTTGAGGAACGATGGTCCATACCTGAACAAACTCCCTCTATGATGATTCACCACAAAAATGTGTTAACATTTGAGGACGTAATCTCAAACGAATTTGGGATCAACATGATGGAGGCTGACTCCGAAGAGTCATATTAGTTAGAACCCTCCATCCAAATAGGTAAAGGAGCAACCTCTCAGGTACGCAACTGAGCATCTTTGCCCCAAACCTTGAACGCGGGGAGTGGCCTAAAATTCGACACCTGTTTCCAAAAAAAAATGACCTATAAAAAGTGAGATAAGCCCTTGGCAGGCGATACCTTGTATATACACAGACTTGCGCTGTCAAGGGTCCATCTCCGAAGAAAATAAAAATCTTAAAAATATTGAAAAAATATAAAATCTAAAAATATTATCATTTAAAATTCCAAATAAAATCCTACAAAAAGATGCCTTAATTGAAATACCCGTCCCACGTAAGATTAACCCCTTTCCTATAGAAATACAAGAACAGGTAGGAGTTATGAGTCTGGACGAGGATATCCCTTTGGAAGAGCTCCCCAATGAGCTCCTTGACCAGTTTGCCAACTTTGAGCATGGCCCTACCCTGTTTGTCAAAGAAACAAAGGACATTAATCTAGAGACTAAGGAGATTCCTTCAGTTACTAAATCAGAATGTCACTGTCTCCCGAAGAAAGAAAAGAATGATCGATTTCCTTTTATCATACCAGGATGTTTTCACCTGGTCGTACGATGACATGCCTAGTCTAGACACCGATTTGGTCGAGCATGAGTTGCCGCTCTACCCTGATAGGAAGTCGATTGAGTAGAAGCTTAGACGTCTCCGACTAGAGTGCATGTTGAAAGTCAAGGACGAGGTCATTAAGCAGTATGACGTGGGATTCCTCATGGTATCTAAGTACCTACAGTGGCTAGCGAATATTGTGCCTGTGTCGAAGAAGGATGGAAAGGGCCACATGTATATCGATTTCCAAAATTGGAACAAGGTGAGCCCAAAGGACCATTTCCCATTACTGCACATCGACATCTTAGTCGATAACACTGTTAAGCACGGGATGCTTTCTTTTATAGACGAATTCTCAAGAAACAATCAGATTAAGATGGCAGAGGCAGACTGAGAGAAGACGATGCTCATCACTCCTTGGGGAACCTTCTGCTACAAAGTCATGTCGTTTGGGCTAAAGAATGCCATTGCAACATACCAGAGAGTTATGACTGTGCTGTTTCAAGACACGATGCACCAAGAAATTGAAGTGTATGCCGATGATATGAAAGCCAAGTCACCAAAGTGAAACGATCACATGGTAAACCTCCAAAAGCTATTTGAGAGGCTGAGAAAGTACAGGTTATGCCTGAATCCATAGAAATGCTCATTTGGCGCTATGTCTGGAAAATTATTAGGATTCATTGTCAGTAGGAGAGGGATCGAGGTCAACCCAATAAAGGTTAAAGCTATCACAGAAATGCCGCCCCCATCGACTGAGAAAGAGATTAGAGGGTTCTTAGGCAGAATACAATATGTTAGTCGGTTCATTACTCAGCTAACTCCAATCTGTACTCCAATCTTCAAACTACTTTAGAAGAACTCACCCATTGAATGGAACGACTATTGCCAAGTAGCGTTCGATAAAATCAAAAGCTACCTCCTTAACCCACCTATTTTGGTACCACCTGAGATGGGGAGATAACTCTTAATGTATCTCTCCACGACGGAAGTCTCGATGGGATGTGTCTTAGGGCAGCATGATAAGATGGGAAGAAGAGAGCAGGCCATCTACTATCTAAGCAAGAAGTTTACTGATTATGAGACGCGCTATTCTCATCTAGAGAAAGCATGCCTAGCTCTTATATGGGCTACGCAGAGGGTTCGCCATTACTTCCTATCCCAAGCCATTCTACTCCTAGCCTGAATGGACCCGTTGAAATACCTGTTTGAGAAGGCAGCTCTCAGTGGGCGATCAACATGATGGAAGCTTTTATTGTCTGAGTTTGACATCACATACGTCACTCAGAAGCTGATCAAGGGGCAGGCACTCGCCGATCCTCTTCCCGACAATCCTTTGTCAGATTATGAACCTTTGAGAACTAAGTTCCACAATGAGGACATCCTGTTCATGATAGAAGACAATGCAGAGGAAGTAGAAGAATCATGGGTAATGCACTTTGACGGGGAAGCCAATGCCGAGGGTCAGGGAGTTAGTGCCGTTCTGATTTTGCCGAAAGGATCACACGTACCAGTCTCTATCAAGCTCAACTTCCCTTGCACTAACAACATGGCCTAGTATGATGCTTGTGCCACTGGTTTATAGGCAGCTCTCAAGCTAAATGTAACTTACCTCTGAGTATTCGGCGATTCATAGTTGATCATTTGCCAGACGAATAAAGATTGGAAGATGAAGGACTAGATGCTGATCCCCTATCATGAGCACCTCGAGGATCTGATAGCTTGTTTCAAGGACGTGACATTCTCATATGTCCCGCAGATAAGGAATCACTTTGCCGATGAGTTAGCAACTTTGGCATCAATGTTAGAGATCCCGTATGGTGTCGAGATGAACCCGATCATGATCGAGAAGAGGAATGAGCTGGCCTTTTACCTCTAGATTGAGGAACCTACAAAGCCTAATGATGAGCCACCTTGGTTCTCATATATCAAGAATTTCTTCGAGACTCTAACTTTCCCTGAGGGTACATCCTAAACGGACCGACAAACCATTCAACGTTTAGTGACAGGCTACGTCATTTGCAGTGAAAGCATTTACAAATGCTCCTACAATAACATCTTGCTCAGATGCCTTACAGAAGGTGAGGTGATCAACATCATGAAAGAGATCCACGAGGGAGTATGCGGTGCCCATGTCAGTGGTCACATGCTCGCTAAGAAAATTTTACAACAGGGATACATTTGGAGCACTATGGAATAGGATTACTACAAACATGTTAAGAGATGCTACAAGTGTCAGGAATACTCTAGTTTGATACATGATCCTACCATCGATCTTCACTACATGACCACTCCTTGGCCATTTGCTACGGACATCAGTTCATCCTCGTCGCCACTGAGTACTTTACTAAGTGGGAAGAAGCAGCGTCATATGCCAACATCACGGTCAGTCATGTCGAGAAGTTTCTCAAGAACAATATTGTGTGCGGATTTGGAGTACCCAAGGATATCATCACCGACAATGGCACAAGCTTTATGAATAAGCTCATCCGAGCCTTCTACGAGCAGTACAAAATTAAGCACCATCTCTCGTCCCCTTATCGGCCTCAAACTAATGGAGCTGTAGAAGCTGCTAATAAAATGGTCGTTCACATCCTAGAGAAAATGGTCGTCACTTACTGAGATTGGAGTAAAATGCTACCATTTGCTTTGTGGGCCTATAGAATGTCGATCCGTACCATTGTAGGGGCAACACCATTCTCCCTTGTGTATGGAACCGAGGCCATCTTACTAGTAGAGTTAAAGTACCCTCACTCCAAATCCTCATGAAATCGAGCTTACCCAAAGTAGAGAGAGAAAGATCTCGCTTTGAACAATTGGACTTATTGGACGAGAAAAGGCTCCTAGCCTTGTGTGATACACAAGTTTACCAAAGGCGAATTGCACGCGCTTACAATAAATGTGTCTGCGGTTGAGATTTAAAGGTAGGAGACACTGTGCTGAAGAAGATATTCCCATCCCTCCACGCCGATCCGAGAAGGAAATTCAAGCTGAACTGGGAGGGGCCTTACGTCGTCTGAGAAGTGCTGCAAGAATACACCTTCCGCCTCGCCACCATGGATGGAGATCATTTTTCTGAGCCCATCAATGTTGGATACGTCTGACGGTTCTACTCTTAGTCTATCGCAACAAGGTAAGTATTAGTGAAACAAATACATGATTGCTTAAGAACCACCCAAAAGAGGCCATCATTCCAAGCATAGTAGACAAAAAGTATCTTTAAAAATAATGATATCCTTTGCTACCCCATTTTGAACTTGGGCCTTTCTTTCAATAAACCCCTTCCCTGAAAAAGAAAAAGTGCGTACATATACAAAAAAAGAGGTGAAGTAGAATCGCTATCAACAAATAAAAAAATAAAAAAAATAAAAAAAGCAAAACCTCAAAAAGAGATTGCCTGAAATAAAACAAAGGAAAAAGAAAAAAATATAGAGGAATCATGGGACATGCACAGTAAAATCCCCCAAGGAAGAAAGTATGCTGTGAAAATTTGAAATTGTATCAAGAAATCCTTTTTAGCCCAGCATACTTTCAAATCCTAACCTAACCCATGGCCAAGTAAAACCTTGAAGAAAGCCCTCTTTGTAGGTTCACGAGCAGTCATGGTATATGTTAAGTCAACACGAGCCGAGTTGTGAGACGACACCAGAACCCTATCTAGCCGCCTATGATGAAATCAACATCTATGCTATGGCTTTTGAAAAAATAAAAGAAATAGAAAGAAAAAATAAAATAAAAATACAAGCTCAAAGCAGGACGGACATAGTGAAAACCCAAAAGGGTGCTACGGGTAAAAACAGTGAGTATGTGCAGACTAGGTGAAAACCCGAAAGGGTGCCTGGGGTAAGAGAGCTAAACTCATGGATGTGATGAAAACTCAAAAGGGCGCCACGGGTAAAAAGAGGGCAAAAATGGGCACGACGAGCCCACCTTAGGTGTTGTGAGTAAAAAAAGATTAAAAAGAGGTTGAAAAAGAAATGTTTAAATTGATTGATAAGATTGACGTTTGAGGAGCCCTTTTTGTCACTCTCCTTGTTACCCTTTTTCCGACTAGGTCGGTCATGTTATTTCAAATCGGGCCCCGACTAGAATTGTCTTTGTGAAACTGCTTCGTCGAACGCATGACCCAAGGTAAGGAGAAAGGTTTGAATCAATCCAAAGGGATTGACATTCTGGTCTTGGTAAAGCTGTTGAAACTCACCTAGATCTGACCACTTTTTGTTAAAAGATAATGATTTTCCTTTTCCATTCCCATGCCTAGGCTGTACACATTCCAAAAAGGGACCCATCAATCAAAAAGGATACAAAAAAAGAGAAGTCTTTGTAAATATAATAGATTTTCCTTTTCCATTTACAACTGTACCGCTTATACCACATCTCAAAAAATAGTCAGTGTGATGTCTAACTTTCTTTCTTTCTTTTTATACAAACGCAGAAAAAATAAAAATATGAAAAAAAAATATGTATACCAAAAAATGTGTATCTGTAAAGGGGTTTCTTACGCCCCTTTTATGTGAATCTGATCTGTGTGAAAAGATATATGTGCAGGAGGGAATCAATGGCCCAGCTCGCGCTTCAAGGCACTAATCCCCACGCAAAAATCGTCCTCCCAAACATTTCTCTCAGTCAGCCAGTGGCCATGGAGACTCTTGTACCTCTTCCGAGAAGCATCAGTAGCCCCATGAGCAACATTCAAGGATCCTTCCAAACGAAGGACCTCGCTCTCAGCTATGCTAGCTCGGGTCTCTGCTACCTCTTCTCTAAATTTCTCTTGGGCTAAAAGCTCTTGCAAGACCCACTTCTCATCAATCAACAACTCAATGCGAGCTTGAAGCACCGTCTCTTTCTTTGGCTAGGGGCCTCCCATATCAATACTTTTTGCTTGATCTAGATGATCAATAGTAGGCTGCTCAACCGATAGGCAAGCCTCGTAATCAGGGGAAGATTGAATTGAATCTCCCTGCTCCATATCGCACATCAGTGTCAACTAGCGTGTCTCCCAAAGAGCGCAATCTGATCCACGTCCCCCGAGGACCCCCTAGAAAAGATCAAGTCACAGAGAAGGGGGTTTCGACTCGCAAGGCACTTGCTAAGAGTTGCCGAACTGACACAACACCTAGAATGGGAAGTAGAAGGTGCTGCTAGTCAATCCTAGAGGGTGATGCCCTCATGGTCTCCGAAACGAACTACTGGGAAGGTCTGATCCAACCAAGGAAGTCTCCATATCAGCTTTGCTCAGTCAGCCAAAGCTTCAAAGCTGATAAATCTCCCTACAAAATCAAGTGACACCTACCCAGAAAGCATCGAACCGCCTCACCTCGAGCAATATAAAAGCATGGCACGGGTCCCAAGATAGCGAGATGCTAACCTAACCAGACCTGGAGTGGCAAAGGACATCCCCTGAGGCTCTCCACCTTGCCTAAAGCGATTGCATCAAGGCATTGGTATAGTTCAGCAAGGACCAGGCACATCATTGATCGGCCCTCTACCAACTCGATCAAAATGTCGTAGAGAGCTAAAGAGAAGCTCTCTCCCCCAGTGAAGAAAAGGGCTTTTGAGATGAGACTAAGAGCGAAGGCTTTCACATTGAAGATATTTCTAATCAGCAATTTTTGAAGACTTTCGTCACTGAAAAGTTCTTTGAGGAATTTGATCGAACACCTTGTGGGCCCCCCGATGAGACTTTTCTCCTACTCAAATTTCTTTAAACCTAGGGTAAGGTGAACGGACTTAGAATAGCACGGCTTCGATGTGACTCTTGCGAGGCCTCTGTGGAGCTTCAAGCAAGACAAATTGGATAACTCTTCAAGGGTGGGAGTTAGCTCCTGCTTCCCAAAACGGAATACATGGGCATTTGTATCCCAAAATGAGGTTGTTGCATGAAGTAGGTCCCACAGTGGAGGAACCTCAAGAAAGAAGGGAAAACAGGACAATCCAAGCCGCTCCAAATCAACGAGTTCGCTCTCATTCATGCACTCAAGCCAACATTTTAGAAAATTGGGCCCCATGCCCAAATAAGGGAGTAAATTGGTTCTGAGCCCTCCATGTAAGGCAGGGTTGGAAAGAGGGTTCATAGACGTACGGAGATCTTTTAAAAAATAAAATTTAATGTATGTCAATGGACCCACCCTTGGGAAAGCATGGAGAGGAAAAATCAGCTGAAAAAGTCAAGTCAAAGAGAAAAGAGAAAATACTCTTTCTCAGGCATATAAAGGGCCCACTACCCCCTTGGCTAAACCTGGCACAACTAATAGTTGCGCTAGTGTAAATTCCCCCAGGCTATTTTGATCCCTAGTTGGCTTGGCGCAACTAATAGTTGTGCCAGGTCACTTATGGGCTGGTTTTAGGCCTAGTGCGGGTCACATGCATAGCCCGATACCCCCTTCTCTTTGCTTTGTCACCCCCGGCAGATGCACGCACTCCCGAACGGTATGTCGATCCATATTCGGCTTGCCCAAGAAGCGGTGATAGAATAAAATTGATCAAGATCAATAAGCATCCCAATCCTACATAGGAAAACGTGAAAAAAATCTAAAAAATGATAAAAAAGTCCCACATAAAAAGCCAAAAATAATTCACATAAAATGATAGAATTATTCGCGCAAAATGATAGTTTTGAAAAACCAAAAAATCATATGAAATGATAACTTAAAAATCTAAAAAAAAATAATAAAGGTTAAAAATTTCCCACATAAAATAACAAAAAATGTGTTTTGTCAAAAAAATAGCACGTACTCCCAAAAAGCGTTGCGACATCTATTTGCTTCGCTCGGGTAGTTGTGTTAAATAAACGTCAGGATCAATGGGTCCACCTAAAGACCTCAAACCCTGCTTTAAGCAGGGACACCCGTGACCAATTAAATGAGGCGGTCTATGCCTCATATGATTGGACACAAATTACGCACATGCGTATTTCGATGCAATAAAATGCCAATATTTTGTCAGCAACGCGGCTGTGCTATATCAATGTCCTAAGTCTAAGGTTCGCCTTAGATTTTTGGATCCTACTTCAAAGTAGGAGCAACGACATCAATCCTGATCAAATGGTCAATATTTTGATCAGGATGATTCCACTTCTAAATCTTCGAGCAAACACTCTGTCTTTGGATTCATATTAACATGAGTGTCTAAGCTTCAGATTTTTCATGAAATTTTTAAAGGCGTGGAATCTTGGATTGCGCAGTCTGGGCATGCACCCTACGGGGCTTGAGGTCCGGATAACTCCGTTGAAAAAGATCAATCATTGGTTGAGACCAACCTGTTGAAAATGCAACTACATATCAATCAAACTATATGGAAACATGCATGCAGAAGGGTTCATTTCCCTTATTTTCGTAGGTTTAAAACTTGTATTGGCACGGTATCCCTTTAAAGTTTATGCCATGAGTCTGGGAATTCGTAGGATGGTCGTTTGTTCTCATAAATTGTACCTGGACAGGATCTGGGTTGAGACTTCCATCGCCTTTATTGCTTATCGCCCCTAATAGGTGCATGTTTATGCATAGATAAATGATTTGTAAGATCATTGTCGGCAGAGACCAGGATTGGATGTCTCCTTTGGTGGGCACCCAATTTTGGTCAAATCTGTTTGGTGTTATTTGGGGTTGGATGCTCTAGGTCATGTTGATCCGGGGCACATTATCAAAAAATAGCACTCACTCTCAAAAAATATTGCGATATTTATTCGCTCCGCTCAAGTAGTCGTGCTAAATAAAGTTCGGGATCGATGGGTTCGCCTAAAATCCTCGAACCCTGCTTCATGCATGGGCACCCGTGACCAGTCAGATGAGGCGGTCAACACCTCATATGACTGGACACAAACTATTGAACCTTGCGTACTTGCTTTACTCCTATCTTTGAATGTCGATCGATCACCCTCCTTACTTACGAAGCTGTTGTATTCAGAATAAATCTTGAACATCAAACTCCTTTAAATCATCTCGAGAAGAGACCATTTTTCCTAGCAATTGTGATTTCACAACTCATTCTACCTTGGTTATGCCCAGTAATGTCACTAAGTGCTTGGGGACCGATTACCTTGAGAAACGACCATTTTTCCCGACATACAGGTCTTTCATTTGCTCACCGTGATACACATATGAGTTTGAAGTTTGTTCTGAATGTAACTGACCCGTCAATAATGCCTTGGGCCTCTTCGGATGTCTATTTTTCTTTAATATTCGATCATTAGTGATCAGATACCAAAGAGGGGCATTTGTAGATACCCAAATTTCACCCAAGGCCCGATCGAGACACATTTCAAGAGAGGCGCATCTCTGAGCTTTTCAAAACCTTAGGAGCCATTCCAAACCATATGAATCACCCTAGATCCCTTAGGAATCTTCCTGAAACCTTAGAAACCCATCCTGACCATCAGAAACCATTCCTGACCTAAACCTAGCTTTCCTGAGCAATGTATAAAGAGTGGTGCACCTGGACTAGCTATGACCTTCTACTATGATCGAATCTCATATTATTGAAAAGTAGCAGTCATCAGTTTTCCAACGAGCAAGGATCACCCCAATCGGAGTTGTACGCAAGAAGTTACGGCATTCTGAAGCTCAGGGGCAAAATTATAATTATGTGGAATTCCCCTTAGGGATTTGGCACAAGTATTACTTACGTCAAACCATTTCTCCCCAAAAATGACTGGGCGCAACTGTTAAGACCTAAAAAGTACCACTTTTCACCCCTTAACTTAACCTTTGATTAGACCCATAGCCACCTAATAAGTCCTTGTTAAGTGTTTTATGTAGGTAATACCCAGCAGTGAAATAAGGCTAGGAATCCTGCTAAAAAGCCTATTTTGGCACCAGAAGTCCCTCAGAAGGATGAAGTCCGAATTCAGACTTAAAAATGAGCTTCGCGCAGTCCAGCTGAGCTTCCCAAGACTTTACAATAACTTCTCGCGCAGTTGATTGACTGAAGAGCTTCAGAAACATAAACTCACGCAGCTCTCGCGAAGCTCAAGAATAGAACACCTCGCGCAGTCTTGCGTAGTTCAAAGCAGACTTCTCTCAACCACGCGCAGTTCACTCAGAACGGCTAAGAAGAGAGAGCTTCAGAAGACTCCTCATGCAACTGTCATGCAGTCGCAGCGGGATGCAATTATTAGAAGAGAACTCCTCGCGCAGTTCTCGTGCCATTCAAGAAGAAAGCGTCCTTGCGAAGGCAAAGCCACCCTCGCAAAGATCAGTTAAGACATGGAACCTCGCGCAGTTCAGAACTCATCAAAGCCTCCCAAGGTAACTCGCGAAGCCCAATGAGCATAAGTGCTAGCGAAGTTCTCACACTATTCAAATCTATCCTCGTGAAGATCAACCTCGCGACTGCTTAAGCTCCAATCCCGCGACATCTGAGGCTCTGATGTCCACTCAACCTCGCGACTGCCTAAAGAGCAAACCAAGCCAACCTCACGAAGGTGAAAGCTTCAATTTCAAATCATCCTAGCAAAGAACAAAATCTACCATGCGACAAGTCTGGGAAATAATCGCTACCTAGCGAAGCTCTAAACCTCAAACTTCCATCACTTCTGCTGAGGACTTTCTGGGAATTTCCAGCAATTAGGGCACGCACTCCCACGCTCAAATCTCCGTACACGCACGATAAGGCATCAGAGGATCACTATTCGGCCACGTGGCATCATTAAAATAAGGGTTTCCTAACCCTAATGTGCCGCCACACCACTGCTATAAATACCCACACTTAGCTTAGGTTTGGGGAGCTTAGACTTTCTTTTCTTTCTACATCCTGGAATAGCTAGGAACCCATCTCATTTCTGGGATACCTGATCTAAGATCGTTTAGTTTTTCTTTTTGGTAGTTGTAAGTAGCTTTCTTTTTCTTTTTCCTTCTCTCCATAGTCCAACACTTCTGGCTATGTCTTTGTAGGTATTTTGAACTAGATTAATGGAAGTTCTGTAATAGGATCTATACTTTGTGGGATTTGTGTTTGTGTGTGAGATGCTCTCTGCAAGGCTGCTACCTTGTGATCCATCATTACTTTGGCCGTGTTTCAAGGCAATGGAGGACTGATTCTAAGGGCCACTCAGATCCAAGTGCCCTGTGTGTCTGGGCTATCATGGTCCTATACAACCTTAGCCGCACCACAAGACCCACTAGATCTGAAATCCCCATGGGAGCTTGAGCTAGTAGCCTTGTGACCATGGTGGTAGCAGCGATATTCTTATTTTGTCTTGAGCTCCGTGAGGAGGATAACCTCTGGGATAGTCTGTGACCATTTAAGTGGATAGATTATAGCCTTAGGGTGATTCTAATCCACCGATCCAAGATGGATCCTTCTTCTTTACACCTGAGCTTGTAGAAGCCTGGTGGGAGATTGTACAGAGGCAGACTCCCCTACATTTGTATAGATCCGCCATCAGATGTTGGATCTGATCTAGTTATAGAGATTGCAGGCTGGTGACTGGACCATTATAGCCTCACTCAAGCAATGGACATCTAGATCGAAGGTTATACTCAGTCTCTTACTGGTTCTATGTGTATGGGCTATCATTGTCCTATACAGCCTTAGGCCCACATATAGAGCTTTAGAGGGTGATGTTCCATGTGGATTCTTGAGCTGGTAGCCTGGATGAAATAGTGCCTGCAAAGATTTACTTGTTATGTTTTAACCCATCCCTGGATAGTGGTTCCCCTATGGGATAATCTGTGAACATTTGAGTGGACAGGTTATAGCCTTAAGGGTGGAATCATGGCAGAGTGATGGGTTGGATCCTTTCTCCTCAGTGGTGACAATGTAGCCACTGGACAGGATTTCTATAACATCAGATCTGAATCTGAGTTACAAAACGCCTCTGATCTGGGCTCAATAACATACTTCTCACCCTTTTATATTTATTTTCCACACTCCATCCATCCTCTCAACCCTTTCTATAGTTTAGACATTAGAATACTTAGAATAAGTGACCTTAAACTCCCCTCCTTTTAGGACTGCCAGATCTTTAGTCAGATCTGGAGGGACTACTAGAGATGGCTCCTTTGGAGCTGTAGATCACCTTTCCCTGTGGGACAAACTCTTACTTATCAAAACATGCTACAATGGACCCTGTATCTTGCAGGTCTAGGATTACTTACTTGTGCTAATTCCATCCCCTGTTTTACTCTTTCTTTAATTTTTAAATGGCTTTCATCACCAACCAATAAAGTAAACACACACTTAGAAGTCCGCCAACAAGTTTTTGGCGCCGCTGTCGGGGAGAGATGATCTATTAGTAGACCCTTAGTTTTTGTATTCTTAGTATTCTTTACACATGTGAATAATTGATACTGCTAACATAATTTTGAATCTTGCAGATCTAGACAGCAGCGATGAAGGATAGTTGGACTGCAATTGGAGCTTAGCTACCTCTCTTTGCAAACTCTCTGACTTTTAAAGCTCTATCTATCTTTCTTAAAAGAAATTTTAGCAGTATCTAGGATAGTTTTAAATGTATTCTTTGAATAGTTGTAAACTAGTTAGATAAATTTGTTAGTGTACAATTATTCTTTTGCAATGTGCCTGCAAGAAGCTTTCCTTGTTGTTGCTGTGCTTGTATGCTAGGGAGGAGATCACTCAGCCCTGCTTTAGAGCCTCTTAACCCTGAGTTAGAAAGGGGAAGGAGACTTAGGAGAGACAGTCACACCGCAGGAGAGCCCCCAAGTGAATCTGTGACAGCAATTATGGGTGAAGAACAACCTAGAACCCTCAAGGAATTGAATGCTCCGGATGACTATAACTCCCCTTTTAGCATTCAATTCCCTGATGTTCAGGGGAACTATGAAATAAAAACTTCAATCATCCAGATGCTGCCAGCTTTCTATGGGCTTAGCAAAGAGGACCCTTACAGGCATATTGACCAGTTCTTGGCCTTGTGCACCACTTTTAATATCACTGGTTTTGGACCAGAGGCTACTAGGCACAGGCTCTTTCCCTTCTCTCTGAAGGATAGGGCCAGTACCTGGCTGACCACTCTTTCCAACAATAACATTGCTTCATGGAAAGACCTGCAGACCAACTTCCTAACCAAGTTCTTCCCTGAGACCAAAACTAGTCAGTTGAGGAAAGAGATTCTTGCGTTTGCTCAATCCCCAACTGAGGATTTTAACCAGTCCTGGGATAGGTTTAAAGAGATGCTCAAACAATGCCCCCACCACAAGATCCCAGAGTGGCAACTTGTACAAAGCTTCTACAATGGGATTGATGAGAAAAATAGAGATATGGTCGATGCCTCTTGTGGTGGATCCTACATGCACAAGACTGCTGAGGTGATTAGTGAGAATGCTTTTCAAAAGCCATCCCTGGCAAGAACTAGTCAGGAATCTGAGTCAAAGGTGGGGCTTGCTGCTGGATCAAGAGGAAAAGTTTATGAGGTGTCTGGGAATAATGACCTGCAGCTGCAGATGGCAAACCTCTCTATGAAGTTTGACAAATTATTGACTGTGATCCAACCCAGAAGGGCTGCTCATGTGGCGGAGGCATGTTTGATATGCCAGTCCCCACAGCACACAGTGGAGGAATGTCCATCTGCAGGGCAATTTCCTGAATTAGTTTTTGAACATGCTGCTGCTGCTCAATCTTATGGCTAGCAACAATCTGGGGGCTACAATAGGCAGCCATATGGATACCAGCACCAAAGTGACGGTTACCAATGGAGAGACCACCCAAATCTGAGGTGGAGGCAAGACAACTACATGCAGCCCCAGCAGATGTTGGCCTTACCACAAAGGCCACAACAGCAGTTCAATCAAGGGAATGCCCCTAGGTCTACCTTCCTTCCAAAGACCATCGCCCATCAAGAATAAAAATCACTTGGTCTTACCCCCTTCTCAACCTAGAAATGTTTCTTTTGAGGACCAGGTCTTGACCTCACTGCAAATCCTGGGTTCCTTGGCTCAGACTATGAACTCTCATGGTTAGAGCATCAAGAAGATGGAAGAGTAGATTGGCCAACTAGCGAATACCTTAGCCAAAAGAGAAGAGAGAAGGTTGCCCAGTCAACCAGTGGTGAATCCCAAGGGCCAATTTTTGATTGGTGAAGGATCCTCAGACCCTGAAGGGGATCTTTCATTGGATTGATGATAAGAACTGTGCACCTTTGTATAATATGTACTTTACAGTTTAGAGGAATTTGTAGCAATCTTGTTGGAATCTGAGTTTAGTGCTTTATGCCTACTTTTATTCCTGTTCCCCTTGTTTGCTAATTTCAAGTGATTGAATGATAATGGTAGTATTTGAATGCTTTTCATGATGTGTGAATTTAATGCTTTGAGAGTATGGGAATTTGTGAATGCTTTATAATGCTTATGGGTGTCCCTGGAAGAGAGACTGTGAGAGAATCCACCCACAAAGTCAGGGTTAAAAGGCTGACTAGTGGGTGAGTGAATTCTAACTCTGTTAAGCCATCGCGGGGTTCTGAATAATGGGTTTGGTCCCCTCTCGTGTAGTTCATAAAGAACTACTTTGTTTTGCTGTCGCGAG